>CM066032.1:1767340653-1768613153 GCA_033557465.1 Ichthyophis bannanicus
TAGTCTTAAGCCCTGCATTAGATAAATGAAGGAGATACTCCAATGATGGGATTCCAGAGGTTATTGCTAGGGGGTCAACACCCTTCTGCGCACACCATATGGAAAACCTTGTTTCCCCACTTGAACAGCATAAGATCGGTTCTTGTGGAGGGCTTTTCTAGAAGACACAAAGGATATCCTTTAGTTGTTGAGACAGGTTAAGACCATGAAGGTCTAGGCCCTCAGCAAACCAGGCCCTGAGATGCAGAGAGTGGGGATCAGGATGCCACAACATCCCGTCCTCCTGAGACAGGAGATCTGGAGCAGATCCTAACTCCAGAGATGGAGCTTGAGAGAGATGTAGGAGCAGAGGGTACCACACCTGCCATGGCCAATGAGGAGCTATGAGAATCATGGCCTCTGTCTCTCGAAAGCTTGAATAGGGTTTTGGGGATTAGGGGAATGGGTGGAAAGGCATATAGGAAGTCCTGACCCCAATGGAGGGAGGAAAGCATCCCTAGCCTGAGCCCCCTGAGCCGGGGTTCTGTAACAGAACCGGGGAAGTTTGTCATTCCACAGACTTGCAAAGAGTTCTATGTCTGGAGTTCCCCAAATTTGAAAAATCTTTGCTACCTGGTCTGCACGAAGAGACCACTCGTGTGGAAGCAGAACTCGACTGAGTGTCTGCCCAGGAGTTTTGAATGTCCAGCAGATACAACCGCAAGGAGATGAATCTGATACTCTCTGGCGAGGGCCCATAGTCGCAAAGCTTTGTTGCAAAGCAACAGAGAGCCTGTTCCTCCCTGCTTGTTCAGATAGAACATAGCTACTTGATTGTCCATCTGAATTAGGACTGTCTTGTAGCTCAGCTGGGTGTGGAAACACTCGAAGAGCAAGGAAGATTGCTCTGAGCTCCAAGAGATTGATGTGTAGATGGGTCTCCTGTGGAGTCCAGGTGCCTTGGGTAGGGAGATCTTGCAGGTGAGCTCCCCAACCCACCTGTGAGGCGTCTGTTAGAGTGACCTGGGGAGGGGGCTGTTGGAAAGGGGACCCCACCAACAGGTTTTGGGTTGACTGTCACCATTGTAGGGACAAAATAAGGCGACTTGAGCTTGCTATTTTGTCTGATAGGCAGCCTGATGCTTGAGTCCACTGAGTGGATAGAGTCCATTGGGCTGCTCTCATATGGAGGCGAGCATAGGGAAACACCTGCACGGTAGATGCCATGTGGCCTAGCAATTGTAATATTTCCCGAGCAGTGAGATGAGTTTTTAAACACTGCTTGGGAAAGCTAACTGCACAACGCGAAGGCAGCAGGGCTGTGGAAGATAGGCCCTTGCTTTCCTGGTATCCAGCATAGCTCCTATAAACTCTAGAGATTGAGTGGGAGTTAGGTTGGATTTTGGGATGTTTATGACCAGGCCCAAATACTGCAGTATACGCATTGTGCAAGCTAGGGAAATTCTGGCCTCTGACTCTGATGGGGCTCGAATGAGCTAGTCATCTAAGTAGGGGAAGACAAATATTCCTAGAGTGCTAAGAAATGCAGCCACTACAGCCATGCATTTCACAAACACCCTTGGTGCTGAGGCCAGGCCAAAAGGAAGAACCCTGTACTGGTAGTGCTTCCCCTGAAATAGAAACCGAAGGAATCTTCGGTGAGTTGGATGGATGAGAACATGGGTGTACGCATCCTTGAGATCTAGAGAACAAAGCCAATCCTGACCCTGAAGGTATGGCAGAAGAGTTCCTAGAGAAATTGTCTTGAACAGGAATTTGTTCAATTCTCTGAGGTCTAAAATGGGTCTGTCTCCCCCTGTTTTCTTTGAAATAAGGAAATAGGGGGAGTAAAACCCTGTACCCTGTTGGGAAATGGGTACGCCTTCTATTGCCCAGTGGGCAAGAAGTAAATTGACCTCTTGACCCAACTTATTTTCGAGTGAAGTCTGAGAATTGAACCGTCTTACAACCTGTAGGAGGGGGCATGTTGAGGAAAATGAAGCTTGTACCCCTCCTTTACAATGGAGAGAGTCCATTCTTCTTCTGTTATCTGCTCCCATCTGGGGGCAAAATGACACAACCTTCGGGAATGGTGGAGGGGTCTGGCCTGTTGAGGGCCAGGAAGGCCAAGTTCTCTAGATGGGAGTCAAAGCCCCTGTGGAGTCTGAGTCTGCTGGGCCGGATGAGGCTTAGCAGAGTTTGCTTTTCTGTGTTTTGGTGACTGCTGTCCCTTTCGGGCAGACTGACCTGCAGAATGCCCATGCTGGGTATAGCAGGGGTAAAACCTTTTTTTTTTTTAAAGAATGGTTCTTGTAGGATTTTCTCCTTGCAGGATTCAGCTGTAGCCTTGGTTAGTTTATCCAAAGTGGTGTTATCAGCCATCCAGCTCATTAGTTTTCTCTTGCCAATTTTTGCCAAAGATTTTCGCCTGTGCAAGGGATATTCCCCAGTTTGTCCTGTACCAGAGTTCTAAGTCAGATGCCTGGAGCCAGGCAATCCTACGAGCACCTATGGCAATGGCAGAGTTTCTGCTTATGCACTCAAAGCAGTCAAAAGCTGCACGATTAACAAACTTGGAAACATCCTGGGCATGTTTGACAAGTGTAAGATAACCTTGCCTCTTATCAGGAAGGAGAGGGCTCATAAGCTCTAGATCTCCTGTAACCTCCTTAAGGAACATTCCCATATATAAAATGTAGGAACTAATCCTGGCAGACAGCACAGAAGCCTGGAAGGTTTCAACGCCCAAAGGCATCAAGAGTCCTACATTCACGTCCTGGTGGATTAGAACCACGTCTTTTTGCACTCTTGATCCTTCTCATAGCTAATTCCACTACCATGGAGTGGTGTGGTACTGGGCTTTTTGAAATCCAGGACAAGGAGGTACTTGATACATGGTATCAAGCCTACGAGAATGAGGAGAGGTGGTAAGAGGTGTTTCCCACATTCTTAGCAGGAGATCATGCAAGATCTCATGAATAGGCAAAGTAGCTGCCTCCTTGGGAGCTTAAGGATACTTTAAAATCTCCAAGTCCTTTGCACTGGGCTCGGTTTCAGGAGCCACTGTGATGTAAAGACCTCTCGCCACCTCCCGGATGAAATCCTGAAAGGATACATCCTCTGGAGGGACATCCTACGTTTAGGAGAAGAGGACTCCTCAGAGAGAAGTACTCCGGTACCGACAGAGCTGTCAGAATCCTCAGACTAATCAGAGGATTCAAAATATCTCCTCTCCGGGTGCTCTTGCAAAGCACGATACGGTAACCAACGAAAATCGGTACTAGAGGGGTCCGGTACCGGCCTGTCGATACCGGAGGAAACAGCATGACTCTGTGTTGGTAACGTCACCGATGTCGATGCTGTTGGTAACCGGTGTCGATACCGGTTGAAGCGGTCCCGAAAGCACCGAAGCCGCAAGGAGAGCCGCCAGACTGCGTTCAAATAGCCAAGAACCTCTGGTCTATTGACGCTGCTGATGCCTTGATATCGGTACCGGACGAAGCGGCCAGTATCCCAGAGCATGGCACCAGTAGTTCTGCTGAGGTTGAGGCCTCGAGAACATCCAGGAGCCCTGATAGTGCTTTGGAAGCCGAAGCTCCCCGCCAGGGCAATTTTGCCAGTACAAGACCCTCAAGGGCAACGCCCAGAGGCATCTCGATGCTTGGAAGGAGATCTACCCTTTGAGGACCCGGCCAGATTTATGTTTGGTTACTTGAGATCCATGGGAGGAAGACGAAGCCCTGGAAGACGTCGATACCACAGATGCTGCATCAGAGGGAAAAAGGGTGCTAAGCTTAGCAGCTCGGTTTTGCCCGACCCCTCTTCGACATCATCCCACAGGCAACACACTCCGAGATGGAGTAGTCAGGACCTAAACATTTAAGGCACCATCATATCGGTGACAGATGGTACCGCCACACTTGGAACACTTTTAAAAACCCGAGGCGGGTTTTTCAATTCTGAAGGAAAAGTTGGGCCTAGTGCCCAAAATGGTGCGTGGCACCCGACAGAAAAAAGACTGGAAAATCCAGAAAAAAAAGATTACAATTTTTTTTTTTTGAAGAAAGAACCGGCGGTACCGGTATAGCGTCAAGAAATGGAAATTACACTAACCTGGTAATTGTAGTTCCTGGAGGGTCCAGTTTAGTCCTCCACAATCGGGTAGTGCCCCTCCTCCTGCAGCCGGGAGACTGGACCAATCAAATCTTCTGTAGTATATATGCAGACGGAGCTCCCAGAAGCCCCCAGTGTACTAGTAACAAAGCATACTTAACGAAGCAACACATTAGATTAATATCAAAATGACATAATTAAAGAACAATTTGTTCCCCCCAAGAAATATCCAACCCCCTCCCCAAACGAGGAAGTCAGAACACTGCATTGCGCCGGGTACCGACGCCCCAGAAATCAACTCAAAACACCGCTCCCCACCAGAATCTCAGGAGCTGCCTGAACCCCCGAGACAGGGAAGAGCCGTAGCAAAAAACGCAGCTGCAACAGAGGGACCAAACGGCAAGAGGAACAGTCTTATGAGCAACCGTTCGGAAAGCGCGCCGCATAATCATATCAGACCGTCGGGAGGGAAGGAGGACTAAACTGGACCCTCCAGGAACTACAATTACCAGGTTAGTGTAATTCCATTTCCTGTTCGGTAATCCAGTTTAGTCCTCCACAATCGGGATGTAACAGAGCAGTTAAGACCGGGCGGGCGGGACCTTGCCATCCGGCGCGCAGAACCGCCGAACCAAAACAGGAATCCCGAGCCGCTGACACATCTAACACATGTAGATAGTTTCCCCTGTTATCCAAGTTAATTGCTCCTGTTCTTTGTAATGACCAGACTCTTGTTTATTGTCGGATACTGTTTGTTCTATGTAAACCGCGCTGATCGCAAATAGTGCGGTATATAAGAAATGTAAATAAATAAATAAATAAATCTAAGCGATAGTGTCTACTGAAAGCATGCAGAGACGACCAAGTGGCCGCCCTACAGATATCTGCCGGCGGAACCAGGCTATACTCCGCCCAAGAGGTCGCCTGAGCCCTAGTGGAATGAGCCCTCAGACCCTCCGGAATAGACCGCTGTTGCAACAGATACGCGGACGCGATCGCCTCTTTGAGCCATCTAGCAATGGAGGCTTTAGCCGCCGCTTCCCCTTTATGCGCACCCCCGAAGAGCACGAAAAGCCGGTCAGATTTCCGAAAAGACTCGGTAACCTTTAAATAACGATGGAGCGTACGACCCACATCGAGCCGGAGAAGACCTTTGTCCGTTGACCCGACAGATTGCGAAGAAAGCACTGGAAGAAACACTGCCTGATTCATGTGAAAGGGAGACACCACCTTTGGCAGAAAGGAAGGAACCGGACGGAGAACGATCCGATCCGCGGAAAAAGACAAGGCTCTCGACAGGACAATGCATGCAGATCCGAAATGCGCCGTCCGAACAGATGGCTACAAGAAAAACCGCCTTCAGCGTGAGATCTTTCAGAGACGCCCTGCGCAGGGGCTCAACAGGTTCACGAACCAGGGCCCTCAGAACTAAATTCAAGTCCCAAGGAGGAACGAAAACTCTGCGGGAGGGCCGCAAATGAAAAACAGCCGTAAGAAATCGGCATACATCCGGATGAGCCCCGAGCAGACGACCCAAAACCTTGCCGCGATAACACGAGATAGCCGCCAACTGGACTTTTAGGGAACTAGCCGCAAGGCCCTTATCGAAACCATTCTGAAGAAAACTTAAAAACGACGGGCACGGAAACCGTCGCCGCCCGGACTCCCCGCCGGGAGCACCAGTCTTCAAAAATCCTCCAAATCCGAAAGTAAGTAAGAGAAGTGGACGTTTTCCTCGCCCGCAGAAGGGTAGAATCACCGCGGGGGAGTAGCCCTTCCTTTTCAGCCGAGCCCTCTCAATGGCCAAACCGTAAGCGAGAATCGATCCACTTGGGGCATCCGCAAGGGACCCTGAAGAAGAAGATCCGGTAGCGCGGGCAGGAGCCAAGGAACGCCGTCGCGCAGCCGGACCAGATCGGCATACCAGGGCCTCCGGGGCCACCAGTAACACACGACCCCGATGGCTCTCGATACGTTGCACGACCCGGCCGATCAGAGCCCACGGAGGAAAGACATAAAGAAGACCGGACGTTGGCCACGGCTGAGTGAGAGCGTCGAGCCCTCGGACATGCGCTCCCTTCGCCTGCTGAAGAAGCGCCCTGTCTTGGCTGATTGAAAGGTCGCCATGAGATCCATGATGGGTGGACCCCACCGCCGGGCGATTTGCGCGTAAACCTGTGGGTTTAGCTCCCATTCTCCGGGGTCCACCCGCACTCTGCTGAGAAAATCGGCCTGGACATTGTCTATGCCTGCAATGTGTGCCGCCGAGATTGCCGGAAGGCGAGTTTGCACCCAATTGAACAAGGCCGCCGCTTCTGCCTCCAGGGTCACGCTGCCGGTACCCCCTTGGCGATTGATGTAAGCTACGGTGGACGCATTGTCCGACAGGACTCGCACCGGCCGGCCGAGAACCAGGGTCTCCAGGGCCACCAGGGCTAGCCGGACTGCCCGCAATTCGAGACGGTTGATCGACCAAGAGGCCTCCAGGGGAGACCATTCCCCCTGTGCAAAGCGGGACTCGCAGTGAGCCCCCCAGCCGGTTAAGCTCGCATCCGTCGTGAACGGAACCCACAGTGGAGGCTCCAAGGGAATCCCCCGCGTCAGGTTCTCGGCGGAGAGCTACCAAGGAGGGATCGGCGAACCGTCTTTGGGCAAGGCAATCTCTTGTTCAACGAGTCGAAACTGGTTGGACCAACGTCGCAGAAGAGCACTCTGCAGCGGACGCATGTGGAAGCGCGCCCAAGGCACCACCTCCAAAGTCGCCGCCATCGTTCCGAGGAGCCGCAGGTACCACCACGCCGACGGAGCTGGCATCCCCCGGAAGAGAGACGGACCAGAGCCCGCAACTCCAGCACGCGTCGCTCCGGAAGGCACACCAAGCCCCGTGCTGTGTCGAAGCGAACTCCCAGATACTCGAGATCCTGTGTCGGAGACAGACAACTCTTGCATTCGTTCACCACCCATCCGAGGGACCGAAGGAGATCCCCCACCCTGCTTGTGACTTGCACACACTCCCGACTGGACTTTGCTCGAATCAACCAGTCGTCGAGATACGGATGGACCAGGATGCCCTCCTTGCGCAACGCCGCCGCGACTACAACCATCACCTTTGTGAAGGTGCGGGGAGCCGTGGCGAGTCTGAACGGCATGGCCCGGAATTGGAAATGGCCCCACGGAAGCGCAAAGCGGAGAAACCGTTGATGGGAGGGCCGGATGGGAATGTGTAAATAGGCCTCGGTAAGATCGAGGGACGTTAAAAATTCCCCTTGACGCACCGCTACGATGACTGACCGCAGGGTCTCCATGCGGAAGTGCGGCACCCTGAGAGCGCGATTCACGCCTTTGAGATCCAAGATCGGACGAAGAGAACCGCCCTTTTTGGGAACCACAAAATAGATGGAAGTAGCGACCTGCGCCTCTTTCCAAAGGCGGGACCGGAACCACGGCCCCCAGAGAGAGCAGCCGATCCAGGGTCACGCGGATGTCCCGCGCCTTTTGAGCTCCCTTGCTGGGAGACAGAACAAACGAATCTGGAAGTGGGTGCGCAAACTCCAGGGCATAACCTTCTTCTATAATCTGCAGCACCCACCGATCTGACGTAATTTGGGCCCAAGAAGGAAGAAAGTCGCGCAAACGACCCCCGATAACCGGGTCTCCCTCTAGAGCCCGCCTCGTTTCATTGCGGCTTGCGATTAAAGGAAGAGGCCGAGGAAGAGGCGGCTCCGGAGAAGCCCCTTCCCGCTCCTCTGAAACCACGAAACCCTTGATGACGGGTTCCAAAACGACCACGCTGCGATGTCCACAGCCGGGAAGAACGAAATCTGCGAACATCCCGAAACTGGCCGCGCGCTGAGGTGGACGACCTATTAAGCTTAGGCTTATCCTCCGGAAGCCGACCACCCTTAGACTCACCGAGATCCTTCACCAACTTATCCAGAGCCTCACCAAATAACAACCTGCCCTTAAAGGGCAGTTTACTGAGGCGAGACTTGGAAGAACCGTCGGCCGCCCAGTTGCGCAACCAGATGGACCGTCGTGCCACTACCATGGAGGCCATACTATTAGCTAGGGAGCGGATTAAATCATAAAACAGATCCGCCAAGTAGGCTGACCCCGACTCCACGCGGGTAACGTTCAACAGCCCCTGTTGGTCCATACCGGACCCCGAGCGCAGGTGCTGCGACCACCGCAAACAAGCCCGAGCTACCCACGCCCCACATATAGAAGCTTGCAACGATAAGGCGTTGGTCTCGAAAGCTTGCTTCAACCAATTATCAACCTTTTTGTCCTGAACATCCTTCAGGGCCGCGGCCCCTTCAACCGGGATGGTGGTTTTCTTGGTCACAGCCGAAACGGCCGCATCCACCCGTGGAGACTTAAACAAGTCCCTGTCCTTGTCGGCAAGGGGGTAAAGACGATTCATGGTCCGAATCCCTTTCAAACCGGATTCCGGTTGCTCCCATTCCGCATGGATCATCTGCTCAACCACTCGGTGCACAGGAAAAACTACCTGGGCATCCCTGACCGCCTGAAGGAGAGGATCCTCGAGACCCTCCTCATCCAGCGGCCGCACCGCAGAGAGGTTAAGCGCTTGGAGAGGACTCCGTGACCAAGGGACCAGCTCGTCCCTTCGAAACACCCGAATGATTCGAGCCTGATCTTCCGGCTCCGGGAGCTCCCCGTCTTCTAACTCCTCCGCCTCAGTCTCAGGATCCCCCTCAGCCTCGGAATCCGGAAGACAAAGGGTGTCCTGATCCTGGTCCCCCAACCTGGGCCGCTTGACAGCGGGTTGGGAAGACCGCTGAACCCCCCCTGTGGATCCTGGGGGGAGAGAGGCGGGCCAAGCCTCCGGCAAGTGACCGGACCGGCTTAAGCGGAAGGCCTGATGCATGAGAAGAACAAAATCTGGGGAAAAGTCTATAGGCGACGCTACTACAGCCGCCTGCTGGAGCTCAGGGACCGACGTATTAGACGCCGGGCCCAAACCAGAAGGGAGGATGCTCGGTGAAGGGACACTGTCCCCGAAAGAGAAGGTTCCCCGGGCACATGCTGTTCCTTAACTTCAATAGAAGCTCCAGGTCTGAAGAAACTGCAGCACAGCTCTTGCAGATTCCAGAGTCAGTCATTGTACCTCTGTGGGACCCACAAATTACACACTGAGGTTTGACAGCCATGCTAAGGCAACCTGCTCTCAGGGAGAAAGAAGGCAACAGGAACAGGGAAGCCCACACCAAGGGGACTAACCTTATTCAAATCAGTACAGCTTTAAATTTAAAACTTTTTTGTTTTGTTTTTTTTACAGTAAACAAAACACTTCCCAGTATCCTAGGGGTGCCCTGAGCAAAATCGCCAGGAAAATAAACCCCAAAAACACCAGGGGAACCCGTGCACAAGTGTTAAAATGTGCCCTTAAAAAGCACACTTTAGAAATCCAAAATGGCCGCCGCACTTTTTCACCCGCGGTAAAAAACGGCGCGAAAATACAAAGGTAACCAAATAATATGGAAAAGAAAGAAAACGACCCTCTAATACAGGGCAAGCGAAAAAAAATCAGGAAAAAGTACAATTTGGAAGCCAGGGGAGCCGACAGAGCCTCTGACAATGCAAAGAACAGAGAGCTGAAAAGTTAAAGCAAGGAAAATTCCTACCAGCTCAGGGAACAGCAAGGAACTCAGCCCACTTCTCCAAGTGATAGGCAATGTTGCAGCCGGTATGGCTCTTCCCCGTACAGCCTTGGGGAGAGCTCAACCCAGGCTTCAGAGATTCCCAGGCAGGAAGGCAGGAGCCCAAGGCAGGTCTGGCTTCCCCCAGGATGTCCCCTGTGGCTTTTTTTTTTTTTTTTTTTTTAAATATACAGCTACCAAGCAAATAAATAGAAAAAAAAGGACCAGAAAGAAACCCCAAAAGAACTAACTAACTAGTGTTGCTCCTTCAAGTGTCACTTAGCGTGCCCAGAAAGGGCACAGAAGTCCTCCAGCTGCAAGGAGACTGGACACACTGGGGGCTTCTGGGAGCTCCGTCTGCATATATACTACAGAAGATTTGATTGGTCAGTCTCCCGGCTGCAGGAGGAGGGGCACTACCCGATTGTGGAGGACTAAACTGAATTACCGAACAGGAAAGGCAGACGCTACCACAAAAAAAGAATGAAAAAGATGGGATAATTTCTGCAGTGACAGGAAAAACGACCTGCTGGCTCCGCAGAAAACGAAGAACTGGAGAGAGGCAGTTGGGAAAGGCGGGAAGGCAGCACGCAGGCGCTGTGGGATGCTCCCAAAAGCTTTCTAATTGGATGCTGGGGAACGTTCCTGCGCAGGCTCCGTCGGTACCAACGATACCCATATGTGAAGACTACGTTCCTGCTTGTTCCTGGAGATCACCTTCGGGAGAAATGTCAGGCGAGTCCAGAGGACGATTTTGTCATGGAAGAACTGTGTATATGAGGGGTAATGTACTGCTAGACTCATCAAGGGAATGGAAAACCCAATGCAGGCCTTCATCTTCATATTTCTCAATATCTCTGCGGCACTTGACACGATATGTCATGAGATTCTCATACAAAGACTTTGCTGGATTGGCATCATTAACAATGCACTCAGCTGGATCTGTTCATATTTGACTGATCACCAGCAAATTGTGAAAGCCGAAGAAAAAAAGCTCTGACCCCTACCCACAAAAACAAGGTGTACCCCAGGGCTCATCTCTATCAGCCCTACTAGTCAACATGTACATCCACAATAAAAATGGTCTTTCACAGAGCCCAATAAAATCACACTTCTGCAGGGAATAGCTCCAAAATAACAATACCATTTAGAAAATCCTTAGGTATGGAGAACTATTTCACCAAAAATTTTATAAAGCTACCAGCATCATAAACGATACTAACAAAAAGATCTTCAAAATATATACGTGTTTCCCAGAATGTCTCAGACAAAACCGCGTATTAGAGCAAAAGAACTCATTGCAAATTCACAGCTCAAACGCTTACTGACATCAATGACTATTCAGGGAATATTTTATTTTATAAACACACCCATTCTCCATCACCGAGATGTTGAAAAAATTATTTAAGACATGAAAAAGTCTCTTATCTGAATGAAAGTTCCTCTACGCCTCACTCCGGCGCGTCTCTTAGCGTTTCACTCGCAAAGTTTCCTCAGGAGGATTCATTTTATTGTAGTTCAGTGCTCTGTTGCTGCCCGCGTTCACTTCCACATCTCGTCAAATTGCAAAAAAACACAGCGCAATTGCAATTTTTGCAATTTGACGAGATGTGGAGGCCTTTGACGAGGTCCTGGCCCTACCGGACGCGGAGTCAGAGAAGATTCTTTCCTTTTGGTGCTGCTGACTCAACGCTTTAGAGGACATCTTTCCACACGGACCACAGATCATCGGGTCATGATTGGGACCGAGGCACCAGTCATGTGTGTCAGTGAGAGACATAAGTTTCTTATACCGATCACACTTTTTAAACCCGCTGGCAGCCATTGGGGGAAAAAGGGCCCCTGCAAGGTCAAAAGACAGGGCTGCCAGTGAATAAAGAAAAAATGGCGCGAACGCTAGTCACTAAGGACAAAAACCGAAGAGAGAGATCCGGGCTTGATACCGATGTATCGGGCCCAGGCAGGAAAGGGAAACCGGCATCGAACTGAAGAAAAACAGGTTAACGCAGGGAAAATCAACTTCTTCCTCGGGTGAAACGAATATACATCCGTCGGGCTCCGCGGAAAAAAGACTGAGCAAGATGGCACCCTTGGGCGGGAAGGAGACCGCGCATGCGCGCTGCATTCCCAAAGGCTTTCTATGAAAGCTGGGGAAATGCTCCGCATGGGGGCTCCGTCGGCACCGATGTCACCCATATGTGGTGACTGACTTCCTGCTTGTTCCTGGAGAAGGAACACTCCCTGTGAAAATCTGAACTATTGATATTAAGGACTTCAGAAAACTTTAAAAAACCCACTTGTTCCAAATACATTTCTAGGATAACAAACAATCACATAAGATAATTGAACCATCTCACCCCAACTCTCCTGCTATAGCCAGCACTATGGTCTAAAATCATAGTCTATTTTCTAATATGACAGCTCCCCTGTAGACTCCAACATGACTTCTCATGTAGATACTTGGACATATTGCCTGGTTATTATAAAGCTTATGGTTACTTGTTTTGTTCTCTGTTCCTTGTAATGTTAACAGAACTTAACTTTACATGAAACATTATCCGTAAACTGTGCTGATCTTTGGAAACGTGGTATATAAACTCTTTAAATAAATAAATACATAGCGCTTGAATCCCCCCCCCCCCCCCCCCCCAGCCTTCTGGCTGAAGTGAAGGCTACGAGAAAGGCTGTCTTCCAGTGAGGAATGTGAGTGAAGTGGATAAAGACTCAAATGACAATTGCATTAGTTCAGACAGAATGACATTAAGGTCCCAGGCTTGCATAGGGGGTTGGACAGACTGGTGTTCGTGAGACCCCTCATGAACCTGGACATGGGCTTCCCACTGAGTCTTGGGATGCAGTTATAGCCAAAAGGTGGAAGTGTACAAAAGTGGTCTGTATGCCTGAATGGGTCAAGTAAAAGAGGTAGGACAGGAGCTGACCCAACGAGCACTGGATGTTATCATGGCCATTCGAGTAGCCCAGTGTGTGAAACAAGCCCACTTACTCTGGTAAAAGCATTGAATTTATGGTCTATGAGAGGCAGTGTGGCTAGAAAGGACATCCTGTGGCAGCAAGGAAGTCAGTGCCTGGTGCCCTGAAGCTGTCATGCTGTGAAGGATAGGCTCTGAAGGCTGAGATGAGCAGGCGGCCCTGATGCTGGGTGGAGTCCCCAGGGTCATGGGAGGTTCCTGTAGGAGTGCCAACAGATTGGGGAAACAGAGCTGTCGGGGCCATCGTGGTGTTATCAGAATGACTGAGGCTTTGTCTTTCTTGATGTTCAGCAGGACCCATGTAATGAGTGGGAATGGAAGAAATGCATAAAGACTACCACAGGACCAGTCCAGTGCAAAGGCATCTGGCACCCATTGCTGCAGGCACAGCTGGATGGAGCAGAAGATTGCCTGTGCAAACAATGCCAAATGTCCAAAGAGGTCCACTTCTGGCTCCCCCCAAACAGCAAATGTGTCCTGAAGGACCACAGGATCTAGAGACCATTTGTGCAGGTCCAGCTGGCAGCTCAACTTGTTGGCCAGTTGGTTCTGAGTTCTGGGAAGTTAGGCCACCTGTAACGCAGCATCTATAGAAAGGGCAAATGTCCAGAGTTGTCCAGTTTCATGACAGTCTAAGCAAGCCTGTACCAGCTTGCTTGTTAATGTAGAACATGGAAACTTGATTGTCAGTGTGCATGAGACCAGTCTTGTGCCATACCTAGTTAGGGAAGACTGAGGGAATAGTAGACCACTCAGAGCTCTAGATCGTTGATATGAAATGTTTGCTCCTGAGGAGACCACATGTCTTGCGTGGAAAGATGGTACAGATGGGCTCTCCAGCCATACGTGGATGCATCGGTAGTGATGTGGTGAGGCGACATCTGGAAGGGACATCCCACCGAGAGGTTGGCCAGGACAGTACATCAACGGAGGCTATCAAGGAGGACCACTCACTGTGGGCCTTCAAGAGAAATTCTGGCTTGGAGAGGTTGGGTGCACTGTCACCAGTAGAGTCTGAGGTGTCATTGCAGGGCACAATGTGCAGTTGGGCAAATGGAACTACATGCACAAAGACGTGAACATGTGTCCCAGTAAACGCAGGAGCAAGTGAGCCAACACTGACCAGCATGTGGCAGGGTGCTGCTGAGGAATCCTAAGGCTTGGGTTCTCTGATCGGAAAGGAAGGCTTTGGCTTGCAGTGTCAAGGTGTGCTCCGATCAAATCTAAGCATGGCTGAGGGATGGGCTCGGACATGTCTGTGTTTAAGACTAAGCCAAGGGTCTGTACAGCATCAGGTGTCCTGTACAGCTTGAGTGGCGGTGGCCTGGGAAGCACCGGAAACAAGGTCATCAAGATTGGTGTCAGGGACACTGTTTACCCCTGAGATGGGCTGCCACCACAGCTAGGCACTTAGTGAACACGCAAGGGGTGGAGGAGAGCACGAAAGGAAGGACCTTGTACTGATAGTGGGCAGTCGAGGAACGTGAAACGAAGAAATGTCCAGTGATGAGGGTGGATGGGAACATGGGTATAGGCATCCTTCAAGTCCAGAGAGGCAAGCCAATCCCAATGACCGAGTAGGGGGAGGGTTGTGCTCAAATAATGCATCTTGAACGTTCCCTGCTTGATGAAAAAGTTAAGATGATTGAGGTCTATGATTGGCTGAAGGCCACCCAGATGTTTTGGGGATCAGGAAGAATCGTGAGTAAAACCCTTGACCTCTTTCAGGAAGCAGGATGACCTTGATGGCACCACTGAGGAGGAGCAGAGTTATCTCCTGTGCCAGTTGGAGCACATGCTGCTCTGGGAGGCAGCTGGATATGGGCAGAGGCCAAGGGCATGGTAGAATGTCAAAATGAAGCTTGAACCCCAAGTGTAGGAAGAGTAGTTACTCACCTGTAACAGGTGTTCTCCAGGAGCAGCAGGAATCAGTCCTCACATATGGGTGTCATCGGTGCCGATGAAGCCCCAGCGGAGCATTTCCACAGCTTTCTATGAAAGCCTTTGGGAATACAGGTACGCATGCGCGGTTCCCTTCCCGACTAAAGGTGCCATCTTACCTCAGTCAAACAACATAGCTAAGAACAGCACACAAAAAAGTAAAAATAAACTATGTACAACTGCAACTCCCAGGGGAGGAGGGACGATTGTGAGGACTGATTCCTGCTGCTCCTGGAGAACACCTGTTACAGGTGAGTAACTACTCTTTCTCCAGGACCAAGCAGGAAGTCAGTCCTCACATATGGGTGACTCCCTAGCTCTGGGCTACCGAGGAACCCAGGCTGAAGAGAAGTCCCTCTAGTCCCAGCATCAAAGAAAGGCTTTCCACTGACACAACCTCCACCGGTAGCCCAACAGAGGGCAGGAGTTGCCTAAACCTCAAAGAGATTCTGGAGTACTGCCTGGCCAAAAGCACTGTCCCTACGGGACTCCCTCTCCAGACAGTAACGGGCTGCAAAGGTCTGGCTTGAAGACCAAGTTGCAGCCCTGCAGATGTCTACCAATGGTACAGAGCGGAGATGAGCCACTAAGGCAGCCATTGCCCTGACACGGTGGGCCGTGACCCTTCCCTGCAAAGGAAGGTCAGCTGCCCTGTAAAAGCCCAGGTGATACAGTCAGCTACCCAGATGGACAAGGTACGCCTGGACACAGCCAACCCCAACTTATTAGGGTCAAAGGATACAAAGAGCTGAGTAGCCCTTCTATGCCCCTGCGTACGGTCAAGGTAGAAGGATAAGGTCCTCCTACAGTCCAGGGTATGCAGAACTGCTTCAGCCTGGCTTGCATGAGGCCTAGGGAAGAATGTTGGAAGAACCACCTCCTGGTTGAGGTGGAAAGAGGAGACAACTTTTGGGAGGAACTTAGGATGAGTCCTTAGGACTACCCTGTTCCTATAGAATCTGGTGTAAGGCCTGTCACAGACCAGGGCCTGAAGCTCGACTGGCCGAGGTTAGGGCTATCAGGAAGAGAGTCTTCCAGGACAGTAAGCGTAGAGGGCAAGTAGCCATCGGCTCAAAAGGGGGCGAGTCAATTGCTGCAAGACCACATTCAACTCTCACTCAGGAGCAGGACGACGTATTGGAGGCTTGAGCAAGAGCAAGCCTCTGAGAAACCGGGACACCAAGGGGTGACCGATAGAGAATGTCCTTCCACCAGTGAGTGGTGAGCTGCTAGAGCTGAGAGGTGGACCTGAACAGAATTGGACTTAAGTCCTTGATTTGATAAGTGCAGTAAGTACTGAAGTACTACTGGTACAGTACAGGAGAAAGGATCCTCTGTACGTAGCTGACATCACACAGAAAACCTTTTCCATTTGAGAGCATAGGTTTTCCTAGTGGATTGTTTCCTAGAGGCTAGGACAACCTCCTCAACTTCCTGAGGCAGGCCCCAGGGAGCCAAAACTGCCCTTGCAGCCTCCAGGCCATCAAATTGAGAGCTTTGAGATTGGAGTGCAGAAGGGAACCCTGCTCCTGAGAGAGAAGGTCAGGTTGCAACCCCAGAGGCAGTGGGGGATCCACTGCCAGCTGAAGCAGAAGTGGAAACCAAGGCTGTCTCGGCCATCTGGGAGCCACCAGCAGGACCGAGGCCTTGTCCTGAAGAATCTTGAACAAAGTTCGGGCCACCAAGGGCGAGGGAGGAAACGCATACAGGAGGCCCTGAGACCAGGGAATCAGAAAAGCATCTGCTGCTATCCGCAGAGGATGCGGTTGTCTGGAGCAGAACTTTGGTAACTGGCTGCTCAGGGGACTGGCAAACAGATCTATCAAAGGAAGATCCCATTTCAGGAAGATTTTCTGAACTACCAAAGGATGCAGCTGCCACTCGTGGGGCTGCAAAATTCTGCTCAACCTGTTGGCCAGGTAGTTTTCCTGGCCTGGAAGGTACACAGCCTTGAGAAGCATGTTGTGTTTGAGGGCAAATGAGCAAAGGTCCTGAGCCTCCCGACAAAGGAGTCTGGACCCAGTCCCGCCTTGTTTGTTCACATAAAACATGGCTACCTGGTTGTCTGTCAACTAGGACAGACTGATGAGCCAGGGCAGGAGAGAAAGCTTTGAGTGCTAATCGAATAGCCCTGAGTTCGAGGAGATTGATCTGCTGTGCAGCCTCCCAAGGAGACCACAGGCCCTGAGTGCACTTGTTTAGGCAATGAGTCCCCCAGCCCTGCAGGGAGGCATCTGTGGTCAGTACCACTGTGTACCCAGGAATTTGAAAGGGCACCCTTTTCAGTAGATTGGGTGGGTGCAACAGCCAGTTGAGCGAGTCCAGGAAAGGTCTGGACACCCTTATCCTGTCTGAGGCTGCCTGTGGCCTATGACCACTGAGTTGGAAGGCACCACTGAGCAGGCCTCATATGGAGCCTGGCATTGGGGGTCACATGTACTGTCGAAGCCATGTGGCCAAGAAGCCTCAGGCATAATTTGGCGGAGACCAGTGACCTGCTGAGAAACCGGTTTGCTAAGTTTCAGTCTTTGGGCCCTGTCTTCTGGCAAGAATGCCTTTGCCAGGAGAGAGTCCAGTCTTGCCCCTATGAACTCCAAGTTCTGGGAGGGGAGCAAAGTGGACTTTGCGAAGTTTATTACAAACCAAGCTTTGAAGAAGAGCAATAGTTCTGAGGGTGGCCTGTCGGGCCTCCTGGCACGTCTGACCTCTTATGAGACAGTCGTCCAAATAGGGAAAGACAAAGATGCCTTGACCTCTCAGGTAGGCCGCCACCACTGCCAGGCATTTGGTAAAGAATCTGGGGGCGGAGGTTAGGCCAAAAGGCAAAACTCTGTACTGATAATGGTTTCCTCCCACAATGAACCCGAGGTACTTTCTGTGGTTTGGATGAATGAGGATGCGAGTGTACGCATCCTTTAGATCTAAGGAGCATAGCCAATCTCCCTGCTGGAGGTAGGGCAGAAGTGTTCCAAGAGTAAGCATCTTGAACTTTTTTCTCTAGGAACTTGAGGTTCCTGAGGTCCAGGATGGGTCGAAGGCCACCGGTTCTTTTGGGTACCAGGAAATACCTGGAGTAGAACCCCTGACCGTGCAAGTGGGGAGGCACAGGCTCCACCGCCCTGTCCACCAACAGACCTTGGAGCTCTTGGATGAGAAGATCTGTGTGCAGGAGAGGCCTTGGAGGTTCCCCTGGAGGCAGTTGGTGAAAGTGTAGTGCATAGCCCCTGTGGACTATGTTTAACACCCAACTGTCCCCAGTGATGTGGGGCCACTGGTGGGCAAAGAGGGCGAGGCGACCTCCTGTGCAGGGTAGGGAGAGCAGGGACAGAGGCTACGCTCAAGGAGTCAAAAACCCCAACCCTGAGTGGGAGCTGGGGCTGGAGGATTGGGGGTCCTCTGCCTATGGGGCCCATTACCCTGCCCCTTGGCTTGCTGACCTGGGGTGCAGCTTGGGCAGCCTGATACTGAGGGTACTGTTTGTAAGCAGTGCCCTTCCTCGGGAAAAGGGCTTCTTACCCGAGGCCTTCTTCTTGTGAGAAGGGGCAGAGGTCTTTCTAGACAACCTTGTCCTTGTAAGGTGCTCGGTCTCGAGCTGTGCGGCCTTCTCGGCCATGGGCTTGCCAAAAAGGTTCTCACCTCGGCAAGGGACATTGAAAAACTTGTCTTGAACCCATGGCTTGAGGTCTGATGACTGCAGCCATGTCTGGCGTCGAGCCGCGATACCGGCTGCCGCAACTCGGGCCGAAGCCTTGAAGCCATCGTAGGCGGCGCGGGACAAACTTAGAGCAGTCCCGAATCCCCAAGGACAAGGACTTGAATCTCTGCAAGGGCTCCCCAGAGAGACCAGCGGAGAACCCGGCCAACTCCTTGGCCAGGTCTCGCAAGTACATGCCCATGTACAGCTGGTAAGACTGGACACGGCAGGCAAGCAAGCATCGAGCCCTGGAAGCACTTTCTACCAACACCATCGAGGTTCCGGGCCTCCCTGCCGGGGGGCACCGCAGAGTGCATCTTCCGACTTTTCAGGCGATGCATGGCCGATTCCACCACCATGGAATGGTGTGGTAGCTGCGCCTTCTGAAAGCCAGGGCTCTTCCGGAGTCGATAAATCGAATCGACCCGCTTGCTCAGAACCGGTGCCGAGGCCGGTGCCTCCCACATCCGGAAGAGGAGCCGTTCCAGCATCGGAGGAACCGGGACAGCAAAGGCCTCCTTCGGAGGAGAGTCGTACTGCAGGGCCTTGAGCTCCTCGGCTCGAGGCTCTTCCTCGGGGTCCGCCGGGATAGCCAACGTGGTGGCCATATCCCGGACAAACTCCGAGAACCAGATATCCTCCGGAGGGGATCTACTCCGGGGTTCAGACTGCAGCGAGTCCGATGGGACGCACCGAGTCTTGAACGTGTTGGGGGATTCCTCATCCTCCGTCTCCCAGGCAGACTCGTCCGACGAGTCAGGATCCGACCCTGTGGGGCCCGGGAGCACCCGCCCCATCGACGCTCTGTCACGAAGGGAGGTCGAGGGAGACCGCGAGCCATCATGGTCTCGTGTATTGGCTCAGTCTCCGGGATCGACGTCGATGTCGATGTCCCGGTGGTCGGGGCAGATGCACCAGACAGGCTGGCCATCAGTGCCCGCTGCTGCTCCATGAAGGCAGACAGTCTGCACTCCAAGGCTGTCATCGTGAGACTCAGCTCGGGAGACGCAGCAGCCACTGAGTCGGGCCCCGGTGGCGCCGGGCCCGACATCGGCGCTCTGGGAGGAGAGTCCTCGTGGACCACAGGGCTTACGTGTCCAACAGACTCCGGCTCAATGCGAGGAACTTTGGCAGGCTTCTCTTGTTCCACGGGCCCGGGGCGACGGTCGGGGGTCTTAGACCTGGCCCTCGAGGAGCCAGGGACCTCTTCCGACGACGCCCTCATGAGCCGCTTCTTCCTCTTGCGTTCCCGTTCGGGGGACCCCCTGTCCGAAGAGCCACGACGGCGCTCAGGATCCGAATCCCGAGATGTCGAGACTGAGTCAGAGAAAAGCCTTTCTTTCTGCTGCTGGCGACTTCGCAGTGCCTTGGAAGACATCTTTCCACACGGTCCACACGTCTTAGGGTCGTGATCAGGACCAAGGCACCAAAGGCAGCAGTCATGTTTGTCGGAGAGACATCAACTTCTTCCACCGATCACACTTTTTAAAACCGCTGGAAGCCATCGGGGGAAAAAAAAAAAAAAGTCCCCGCGAGGTCAAAGGACCGGCCTTCCAGGGAAAAAGCCAAAAAGGGCACGAATGCCAGCCACAAAGGGCAAAAACTGAAAAAGAAGAAACGGGCTCGATACCGCTGTACCGAACCCGGCGGGAGGGGAACCGGCGTCGAACCGGAGAAGAAAAATAGCGAGAATCGCCGAAAAAATCAAACTTTTATCCGGGATGACAGGACACACGTCCGGTGGGCTTTTCGGAAAAAGAGAGACTGAGGTAAGATGGCACCTTTAGGCGGGAAGGGAACCACGCATGCGTGCCTGCATTCCCAAAGGCTTTCATAGAAAGCTGGGGAAATGCTCCGCTGGGGCTTCATCGGTGCCGATGACACCCATATGTGAGGACTGACTTCCTGCTTGGTCCTGCAGAATAGAAAGAACCCAGAGCTTCATGGTGATACATTGCCATGCCTCTGCTAAGTGGTGGATGCGCCCCCCCCTACCAGCAGGTAGTCAAAAGCTGGGGGAGAGTTTGGGCAGGGTAGTTTGTGGAAGTGGCTGGAGTTTTCGCTCTTGGTGTGAAGTGGGAGTGTCGGCAGAAGAAAAAGAAATTACAGGCAAAAAAATTGGAGCGAGAGAAACACGTGCAGACTGCTGCGCAGAAGGTAAAAAAAACCTGATTCTCTGGCATAGGCAGGTGGGAAGCAGGCATACATGCTCAGTGAAGCAACAAAGCTTTTTTGAGTTGAGAGATTTGGCACAAGACTAAGTCTGGGAACTTCACCTTTGAATGTGCCTGCAACCCCCTGCTTGTCTCTGGAGAAACACCCATTAGTGTGTATAAGTCTGAAATGATGAACGCTTTACAAAGACAAACATTAAGGAAACTACCTGCTCAACAGGAACAATGTTCCTACTTCCCAACCAAAATACCACTTCGTATTAGGAGCTAAGAATGAACATGAGAATCTCATACATATAGCGATCCAGTCAACTTAGGAAAATAAACCATTTGGCTTGCTTTAATAGACTGTAGTACATATACAGCCACAATAGGAAAATTACAAATTCATCCGTCATGAAAAGGGAATATACTTGATTCTTCACATTTGTTACCCACCCTGGCTTTGGTGATAAAGCACAGTTACTTACCTGTAACAGGTGATCTCTGGGAACAGCAGGAATAAGTCTTCACATATGGGTACGTCGGTACCGACGGAGTCTGCGCGGGAACGCTTCCCAGCATCCAATCAAAGAGCTTTTGGAAGCATCCCACCACGCCTGCGTGCTGCCTTCCCGCCTTTCCCAACTGCCTCTCCTCAGTTAAGTTTTAAAGCTGAGACAAAGAGAGAGAGAGAGAGAGAGAGAGAGAGAGAGGAAAGGAAAGATAGATTGAGATACAACTCCTGGGGAGGTGGGTGGGTTGTGAAGACTTATTCCTGCTGTTCCCAGAGATCACCTGTTACAGGTAAGTAACTGTGCTATCTCCAGGAACAAGCAGGAGTCTTCACATATGGGGACTCCCAAGCTGAGATGCCTGGAGTCCCAGCATGTCATAGGTTGGAACATGCTATCCCCCACAACACCAGGCATCCTGAGGATGGAGGGTAGGAGTTGAAGAGAGAAAGGTGCTGTGGAACAGTTAACCTAGCATAGGATTGCAGACAAGGAGTCCATGTGTGGATGATAATTGTCATCAATGATATTGCAAAGAAAAAATATTGCAATATGGACCTCCCCTAACAGGACTTCAGAGAAGTATGGAGGTTCATGGGATCTACTGGGGAACCCAGTAGAGGAACCTCGAGAAGGACCTCACTGCAGTGGAGGTAGTAAACCTGTAGGAAAAGCAATGGAGGTCAGAATCCTGAAAGGTAACAGGTAACCCCAGTAGGAAAAACTGGGGTAGTACAAAAACGGTGGGCCTTCAGCGGAAGGCTTTTTGATAAAAGCCGAACTCTTTTGGCAGCAGAGTGGCTCACTCTTAGGAACAAAAAGAGAAAGGCTAACCGATTTGGACAAACAGGCCCAGTCCTTGTGGGGAGATAGGGTATGGGAACCCCTTGTATCCCAAAAGAAAGGACAAATGCCAAAGGCGTTAGAGCCTGTGATTAGCTGAAGATCTGCAATGTCCCTCCTAACTGAAGTCAGCTAGGAGAGATATTGGAACATGGAGAGCTTCAGAGGTACCTAACCTTAAGGTTATGGTAGGTGTTAACTACCACCCAAGTGGTTGTGCGTGTAGGACCCCAAAACATGCTGGATAGCATAAGTATGGGTAAAGCCCATCTGTCAGAATCATATAGCTATATGAGCCTCGACAGTCAGGTAGATAAAGCAGAATACATATCTACCGATAGTAAAATATCTCGACAGACACACACACACACACATATATATATATACACACACATATAAAACAGATTATATATATATATAACATATAGATATGAGAATTTATCTATAGTGAGATATGAAGGGCATAAAATACACACAAATGATAGGAGATAGGTACTGGCTCTCCTGCAGCCAGTTCTATGTCAACTATGCTTCCAAACCCAGGGGAATGGAGATGGCAGAAAGAGAAGACAATCCAATAAGCTTGTAGTGAAAAAATTTCCAAGACAGATGACAGCACTGACTTGGAGAGACAGAATGTTAGTGGAGGACAAATCTGGTTGCTGGTGAACAAGAACCAGTGGTCCAAACATTAAGGCTCCTGCATTGGCAGCTGCTTGCCAGACAGCAGAAGAATGGTACTGTTTAAAAACAGAAAGAACAGACAAATAAGAGTAGAAAACTCTGGACGTGTCTGATGAACTGCTTCAAAGCAAGATTGAAAAAAAGAGGAGTCAACTCAGAGAAGAGAACTCCGCACTAGAAAAGTAAGAAAACTAGAGAGGCTGAAGAAAAAGCCCTCCAGTGAAGCAATACCGCTCTTACAGAGGAAAACCTGGTAAGAGGGTAAAGAGAATGGAGCTGAAGAAAACTTACAAAGTAGTAAGTTTATAGAAAGGAAAAAAGACATGCTGGCACAGGAAACTACTGTTTGATAGTGGATAGACCTCTTTCCCTAGCAGGAAAAAGAGAACCCTGTGACCTAGAAGCATGAACATCCTGACAGCTCATAGAACAAAGAAAGAATGGATGTCTTTCAGGAAGAGATCCATGTTTAGGATTTAGAATGATAGCAGTGGATTGCCTTTATTGAGAAGAAGCAACTGCAGATTATAATCCCAAGAGTCACAAGCATCTGATGGATTGATCAGAAACCCTGTGGTTGCTGGGTTTGCTGAGCCTGGTGAGAGGTTGAACTCTGCAGACCAGGACGATGCTTCCCCTGTTTGGGAACATCTGTATGATGGGCAGATGATGCATAAAACCTTCTCCTATGGGAAGAAAGTTTGGCAGGACAATTCCTACCTACTGGGACAGAAGGTGCAGAACAGCCCCTAGGAACAGGTAAGTCAGTGGAGAACTGAGTAACCTGACGTAAAGACTCCTTGTTGAAAAGATTGTCTCCAGTGCAAGGAGTATGTCCCAGTCTGTGCTGTACCCATTTGTCCAAGTCTGAAGCTTGGAGCTAGGCTCTACGTCGTGCCCTTATAGTTATAGCAGAAGTCCTGCTAACAGACTCAAAAGAGTCTAGGGAAGCACGAGTAAGAAACCAAGAGATATTCTGGAGATGCTTGAGCAGTGAAGAATAGTCTGCACTCTTGGACTCTGGAAGGGAAGGAGTCAAAAGATGTAATTGCTTTGTGACCTCAAGAGATAGACTCATATAGAAAATATGAGAGAATTCTTGCAGAAAGCATAGATGTCTGGAAGGTTTGACGTCCAAAGGCATCAAGTATCTTAGACTCACGACCTGGCGGAGAAGAAGAGTGCTTTTTCTTGCTCTTTACCCGCCTCATTGCTGATTCCACAACTATGGAATGATGAGGAAGTCGAGTCTTTTGAAACCCTGGAGAGGGGGGCACCTGATATAAGAGATCAGTTGCTCTGGAAGGTGGGGGTACCCTTAAAGGTGTTTCCCACATTCCTAGAAGGAGATCCTGCAAGGAATGATGCAAAGGAAGCATTATGTTCTCCTTTGCTTTGGTAGAAAGAGAGCCTTGTGCAGGAGCATGTCCTGGGATAGGAATGGCAAGAGATCTTGCTATATCCAGGAAGAAACTCTGAAAAGAGGGTTCCCCAACAGGAATTTCCCTTGGACAGGTTAGATCTGAAGAACTAGCCTGAGCACCGACAGAGCTATCCAGATATACAGGAATAGAAGATCCTGCACAGTGCAGTGTGGAATGTTTAAAGGATGGTCGCCGGTACTGGCTGTCAGGAGCAGCGACCGTCATTACCACATTGTCCATGCCAGGTATCGACTCCAAGCTTGGCATAGAAGGGAGCGATCCTGTTGAAAAAAGCATGGTAGGAGTTGGCCACGATGCTACTGTGGATACCGGTACCAATGCCAATACTGGTACCGATGTTGGAGTTGAGCCCGACAAAGACATCGGAGCAGTCATTGGTGACAGTTCAATCGGTACCGAGGTAACCGAAAACCTCCAGGCGCTATCCTCGGTACCGAGCCACCGTATCGATCGGTGTCGGTACCAAAATGTATTGGTACCGAGTCTTCCAGACTAGAGAGCGATTCTAAACTTGGCATCGATAAGCAAAGCATGGAAGGCACCGACCGTAAGGGTAATGAGGACATCGGTACCGACTTTGGTACCATGTCTGATACCGGTGAATGAAGGTCAGCTAGTGGCAACTCAATTGGCCTCGGGGGAACCGAGAGTTGCGGATCCGAATCATCGGAACCGAGCCTTTGGTACCGCCGAGAGCCGGTACCAAGGCGAGTCGGTACCCAGTCCTCCAGACTGGAGATCGATTGCAGACTCAGCATCGAAGGAAGCGAGGCTATCGATGCACGTCTGGAGGGTACCGACGTCAGTGGTAGTATCGGTGCTGGTACCGATAATGAAAGGTCAGTCTGGAGTGTATCCACCGGTCCCGAAGGCACCAAGGACGCCAGATAACCATCCCTGGTGAGGAGTGTTTCATCCAACACCAGTGCCGATGTTGGGGTATCGGTACCGCTCGAAGCGGATGCCACCACCGGACACGGCTCAGGTATGTTCTGTGAGGGGTGAACCCCAGGAACAACCTGAAACCCCTGAAAGGCTTTTGAGACTGAAGACTCCCGCCAGGGTTTTGAAGCCAGTAGGCCCTCGAGGGCAAGGCCGGAGCCGTCTACACGCTGTGCATGAGACCTACCACTCGAGGGCTGGCTAGTCTTAACAGACTGTTTGTGGGTTACCTGATCCTGTGTAGAAGGGGACGGTGCCCCGAAGCTGGAGGGAAACCGTGTATCGAGGGAACCTCCATATTGAAGACCTCTTCTCACCAAACTGTTGTCAGGACCCAAGCAGGTTAGACACCGACTTCGAGGGTCTAAAAATAAAGTTGTACCGCCACAGTTTGAACATTTCTTGGAGAAAGTGTCTGGCAGTTCCATGAAGGAAAAAGAGAAGACAGCCGCGACCACAAGAAAACTGAAGAAATAAAACAAGAATTTCCTGCCGGCTCCGCGGAAAAACGAAAACTGAGGAGAGGCAGTTGGGAAAGGCGGGAAGGCAGCACGCAGGCGTGGTGGGATGCTTCCAAAAGCTCTTTGATTGGACGCTGGGAAGCGTTCCCGCGCAGACTCCGTCGGTACCGACGTACCCATATGTGAAGACTCATTCCTGCTTGTTCCTGGAGATAAGGCAGCAACTCTGTTCCGTATGCCTGTACCCACTATCATAGAAAAACACAAATATGATGACAGAAAAAGACCACATGGCCCATCTAGTCTGTCCTTCAATATCAACTACAACAGTCCCCTTTTTTTACTTTAGAGATCCTCTGTTTGTCCCATGCCTTTTTTAATTCAGTTACTGTCATAGAAATGACTCAAATAGCAAACACCCACTTTCTTCAAGTGTTATGTGGGATTTTTATAGGTTTTCCTTTCTTATCCCATCAGCTACTCATCAGCTGAATTTGCTACAATGTTATTTTTACTGTTCATGTTAAGTTCAAGCATTCTAGCACTCACTGTTCTATGTAAGTTGGGCTTTATTTAACTTGTTCCATGTAAACCGCCTTGACGCTTGAAAAGGTGGCACATAAAACCAGTTAAATAAATTACAACCTTAATCCTTCCACTGCCTCTTAAGCCCCTCTGCGGATGGAACAGAGGCTAATGAGATTTTACTAAAGTGTTGTGTGTGTGCTGTGATTTGGGTAGATACATGCATGATCCTCCTTATAACTCAGAAAGGGCCCAAGGCACCAATCAGAAATTAGGGTGGGGGGGGAAGGGTTGTGAGAATGAAAATTTTGTACTTTCTATGCTTCAAAAATGTAAAAAAGGCATGCTATAGAAAGACATAAGAATCTAAAGAGCAATTAGTTCTATTTCAAATTTCACAACTTGTATTCTACCCATTTGTCTGTCTTTCTCCTGGCAGCTCTCCCTACCTTTTATTTCTCCTAGTCTGTTACCTTAAATTTCATCTGTTTCCACTCATTTTTTATCTGCTTTTACATTTCCTTCTTCACTTTCTCCTCTACCCTTTTCATATATAGCGTAGTTACTCACCTTTAACAGGTGTTCTCCAGGAGCAGCAGGAATCAGTCCTCACATATGGGTGACGTCGGCGCCGACGGAGCCCTCGCGGAGCAATTTTCCCCAGCTTT
Organism: Ichthyophis bannanicus; assembly: GCA_033557465.1. Taxonomy (NCBI): domain Eukaryota; kingdom Metazoa; phylum Chordata; class Amphibia; order Gymnophiona; family Ichthyophiidae; genus Ichthyophis; species Ichthyophis bannanicus. Next base: position 1,767,367,270 of record CM066032.1, read on the forward strand.
CAAAGAAAGCCTTTGGGAATTGCAGGGTGCCATCTTAGCCAGTCAGATGACATAGCTAAAAAAGACAGCATAAAAATTTGCAAAAAAACTAAAGCAGATGATTGCAACTCCAAGGGGAGGAGGGAGGGTTGTGAGGACTGATTCCTGCTGCTCCTGGAGAACACCTGTTACAGGTGAGTAACTACGCTTTCTCCAGGACCAAGCAGGAAGTCAGTCCTCACATATGGGACTCCCAAGCTTAAGGCTACCGGAGACCCTAAGCACAAAAATGAGCTCCCTCTAGCTCAGCAGCACAGAAGGAAGGAATCTTCGCTGAATTATTACCCACCGGTAGCCCACATCCGGGATGGAGGGTAGGAGTTGCTCAGACCTCAAAGAGATTACGGAGGACTGCCTGTCCAAAAGCACTGTCCCTGCGGGACTCCCTCTCGAGACAGTAATGGACCGCAAAAGTCTGGCTCGAAGACCAAGTAGCGGCCCGGCAGATGTCTGCCAGCGGAACAGAGCGGAAGTAAGCCACTGACGTAGCCTTTGCCCGAACGCAATGAGCCGTGACTCGACCTTCCAAGGAGAGTCCGGCTGCCCCATAAGCCCAAGTGATACAGTCCGCAACCCAGATGGACAGAGTACGCTTGGAGACCGGGAGCCCCAATTTATTGGGGTCAAAAGACACAAAAAGCTGAGCAGCTTTACGGTGCTCCCGCGTACGGTCAAGGTAGAAGTTCAATGCCCTTCTACAGTCCAGGGTATGGAGGACCGTTTCAGCTCGGCTGGAGTGTGGTCTGGGAAAGAAGGTCGGAAGTACCACCTCCTGATTGATGTGAAAAGGGGAGACCACTTTTGGAAGAAATTTTGGGTGAGTCCGTAGGACTACCCTATTTTTGTAGAACCGAGTGTAAGGGGGATCAGACACGAGGGCCTGCAATTCACTTACGCGTCTAGCGGAAGTGAGGGCTATCAAGAACAATGTTTTCCAAGAAAGAAAACAGAGAGAACAGGTAGCCATAGGTTCAAAAGGCGGACAGGTGATCCGCTGTAAAACCACATTCAGATCCCAGTCAGGCGCTGGCGGGCGCAGAGGTGGTTTAAGCAGAAGGAGACCTCGGAGAAACCTCGCTACAAGAGGGTCGCTGGAAAGAGGTCTGCCGTCCACCGGCACATGATGTGCTGGAAAGAGCACTGAGGTGAACTTTGACGGAGTTGGACTTAAGTCCCAGATTAGAGAGGTATAGCAAGTACTGCAGGATCACCGACACCGGGCAGGAGAAGGGATCCTGAGACTGTTGGGTACACCAAACGGAAAAGCGACGCCATTTAAGGGCGTAGCATTTGCGGGTAGAAGGTCGCCGAGAAGCTAGGACGACCTCTTCCACCTCTGCCGGCAGAAGAAGGGGAGCAAGGACTACCCTCTCAGCAGCCAGGCCATTAGATTGAGAGATCTGAGGTTGGGGTGTAGCAGAGACCCCTGATCCTGAGTGAGGAGATCCGGTTGTAACCCCAGAGGGAATGGATCCTCTACCGCTAATTGCAGCAGGAGTGGAAACCACGGCTGTCTGGGCCAGCGAGGGGCCACCAGGATCATGAAGGCTTTGTCTCGGAGAACCTTGAAAAGAGTCCGAGAGACTAGCGGGATGGGAGGGAAAGCGTACAGAAGGCTCTCCAACCATGAGAGTAGAAAAGCGTCTGCCGCAACTCGAAGGGGATGTGGCTGACGAGAGCAGAAGCGAGGAAGTTGCCGGTTGAGAGGGCTGGCAAAGAGATCCATCGTGGGGAGGCCCCACTTTAGAAAGAGCTTCTGAACTACCAAGGGATCCAGGCGCCACTCGTGCGGCTGGAGGATCCTGCTGAGTTTGTCCGCCAGGCAATTTTCTCGGCCTGGGAGATAAACTGCCTTGAGAAGAACGCCGTGACTGACGGCCCAAGAGCAGAGCTTCTGTGCTTCCCGACAGAGAAGGAAGGAGCCCGTGCCCCCCTGCTTGTTCACGTAGAACATGGCAACTTGATTGTCCGTCTGGACAAGGACGGACTGGTGAGAGGTCAGGTGGGAGAAGGCCTTGAGAGCCAGGCGGATCGCTCTGAGCTCCAGGAAGTTGATCTGCTGAGCAGACTCCCACGTGGTCCAGAGGCCCTGAGTACATGCCCCTTGGCAATGTGCTCCCCAGCCCAGGAGGGATGCATCTGTCGTCAGCACCCGGGCCATCTGAGGTGACTGAAAAGGCATGCCGAGTACCAGGTTCGGCCGATGAAGCCACCACTGGAGAGACGAGATCAGCGGCTCGGAGATGCGCACTAGGTCTGCTAGGCCGCCTGTGGCTTGTTGCCACTGCTTGCGGAGACACCATTGAGCAGGCCGCATATTCAGGCGGGCATTGGGGGTCACATGGACGGTGGAAGCCATATGGCCGAGTAGTCTCAGGAAGCGCCTGGCGGAGACCAGGGGCTGGCTGCGAAAACGGTCGGCTAGGTCCATGAGCCGTTGAGCCCTGTCGAGCGGTAGGAACGCTCGTGCCTGAGGAGTGTGCAGCCTTGCGCCGATGAACTCGAGATCCTGTGAGGGGAGCAAAGTGGACTTTGCGAAGTTTATAACAAAGCCCAAGTACTGCAGAAGAGTCACCGTGCGGCGTGTGGCGTTGGTGACCTCCGGAGCGGACGCTGCTCTGATGAGCCAGTCGTCGAGGTACGGAAAGACAGAGGCCGTGAAGCCGGAGATGGGCCGCCACCACCGCGAGACATTTTGTGAAGACTCGTGGTGCGGAGGACAGGCCAAAGGGCAGTACTCTGTACTGGTAATGATTTCCTGCCACCACAAACCTTAGGTATTGGCGGTGGCTTGGGTGGATGAGGATGTGCGTGTAGGCATCCTTTAGATCCAAGGAGCATAGCCAATCTCCCTGCTGGAGGTAGGGCAGAAGGATTCCAAGGGTAAGCATATTGAACTTTTCCCGCACGAGGAATCTGTTGAGGTTGCGCAAGTCCAGGATGGGTCTGAGGCCTCCTGTCCTTTTTGGTACTAGAAAATACCTGGAATAAAAGCCTTGACCTCTCAGGTGGTGGGGCACCGGTTCCACCGCCTGTTCCTGTAGAAGACCTGCTAACTCCTGAAGGAGTAATTCCCTGTGCAGAGGGAGTCGTGGAGGTTCTCCCGGAAAATAGGAGGGAGGGACCTGGTGGAAGTGGAGAAGATAGCCTTCTCTCACGACTTGAAGCACCCAGGCATCTAAAGTGATGCTGGACCACCTGTGGGCGAAGTGAACCAGCCGGCCTCCGGTGCTGGGAGGAACCAGCAGAGGGGGAGAGGCTATGCTTAAGGAGTCAAAAGCCCCCACCCTGCTGAGCAGGAGCTGGTGGTGCAGGCTTGGGTGCTTGCTGCCTACGGGACCCGTTACCCCGACCCTTGGCCTGCTGGCCCTGTTGGGGAGCTGCAGGGGCCTGATATTGGGGGTATTGTTTGTAGGCAGCCGCCTTTCTCGGGTAAAAGGACTTCTTTCCCGAGCCCTTCTTTTTCTGGGAAGGGGCGGAGGTCTTCCTAGAAAGCCTAGTCCTGGTGAGAGTCTCCGTCTCGATTTGTGCAGCCTTTTCAGCCATGGGCTTGCCAAAGAGGTTTTCGCCTCGGCATGGGACATCGACCAACTTGTCCTGCACCCAGGGCTCAAGGTCAGACGACTGAAGCCAAGCCTGTCGGCGGGCACCGATGCCGGCTGCGGCCACTCGAGCCGATGCTTCAAAGCCATCATAGGCTGCTCGGGATATGAATTTTGAGCATTCCCGAATGCCAGAGGACAAGGCCAGGAACCTCCACAAGGGTTCCTCGGACAAACCAGCGGAGAATCCGGCTAGCTCTTTAGCCAGGTCCCGGAGATACATGCCCATGTATAGCTGGTAGGTCTGGACACGACACGCAAGCACAGAGCCCTGGAAACACTTCTTACCAAGGCCATCCAGGTTACGGGCCTCCCTGCCAGGAGGCACCGAGGAGTGCATCTTCTGGCTCTTAAGACGATGCATGGCCGATTCCACTACCATGGAATGGTGTGGTAGCTGTGCTTTTTGGAAGCCAGGGCTCTTGCGGACTCGATAGATAGAATCGACCCGCTTGCTCAGGACCGGCGAGGAGGCCGGACTCTCCCACATGCGGAAGAGTAGTCGTTCCAGCATGGGAGGAACCGGTACAGTAAAGTGTTCCCTGGCGGGAGAGTCATATTGGAGGGCGTCGAGCTCTTCTGCTCGAGGCTCCTCCTCGGGATCCGCAGGGAAGGCCAAAGCCTTGGCCATATCCCTGACGAAGTCCGAGAACCGGGCATCCTCCGGGGGGGACTGCTTCCGAGGTTCGGACTCAGGTGAGTCCGAGGGGACACACCGAGTCCGAAAAGAATCAGGTGACTCTTCCTCTTCAGACTCCCAGACCGACTCCGACGAGGAATCGGTGGGGTCGGCCCGGGCAGGACGCGGCGCCTGCCGCCCCGACGCCGAGGGAGTCGGCGTCGGCGACCTCGGTCCCGAACGGGAGGCCGAGGGTGACCTCGACCGAGGATCGACTCGAGTTCGCATGGACTCGAGGATCAGCTCGGTCTCCGGGGTCGACTTAGACGTCGACGTCCCGGCGGTCGGGGCAGCGGCGCCAGCGAGGCCAGCGAGCAGTGCCCGCTGCTGGTCCATGAAGGCAGACAGTCTGCTCTCCAAGGCCGTCAACCTGAGTCCGAGCTCAGGTGACCCAGCAGCCCCCGACTCGGGCCCCGACGGCGTCGGGCCGACGTCGGCGGTCTCGGAGGCGAGTCCAGGAGGACCACAGGACTTACCCGAGCAGGCAGCTCCGACTCCAGGCGAGGTCGCTTCGAGAGGTGCTCCTTCTCCAAGGACCCGGGACGGCTATCGGGGCTATGCGACCTGGCCCTCGCGGAGCCAGGAGCATCTACCGACGCCGCCCTCGCGGGTTTCACCTTCCGTCGATGGTCCCCGGAGGGAGAACCCCTGTCGGAGGAACTACGGCGACGGTCCGAGCTGGAACCTCTGGACGCGGAGGCCTCCGACGAGGTCCGGGTACGGCTGGGGTCAGCGAAGATCCTATCCCGCTGATGCCGCCGACTTCTCAACGCTTTGGAGGACATTTTGCCGCAGGGCCCACAGATCATTTCTTCATGATCCGGGCCCAGGCAGCGGAGGCAATTGTCGTGTGTGTCAGTTAGTGACATATTTCGGTCACACTGACCACACCGCTTGAAACCACTGGCAGCCATCGGGGGAAAAAGGGGCCCCGGCGAGGTCAAAGGACCAGGCTGCCAGGGAAAAACCGAAAACGAAACTGACTAAGTCAGAAAAACCGAAAAAGAAGAAGAGGACTCGTGACCGGCATTGCGAGTCCGGGCGGGAAAAAGACCGGCGTCGAACCAAAGGAAAAAAGAAAATTATGAGTAAAAATCAACTTTTTCGCGGGGACACGACGGGTACGTCTGTAGGGCTCCGCGGAAAAAAGAAGACTGGCTAAGATGGCACCCTTGGGCGGGAAGGCGACCGCGCATGCGCGCTGCAATTCCCAAAGGCTTTCTTTGAAAGCTGGGGAAAATTGCTCCGCGAGGGCTCCGTCGGCGCCGACGTCACCCATATGTGAGGACTGACTTCCTGCTTGGTCCTGGAGAATACTCAGTTTATCCTCTGCTTCTAGCCCTTTTTCTCCCACCTCTATCCTCAATACCTACTCCCCCCCCAAGTCTGATACACGTAGAGAGAAATTTTACTTACCAATAAATTCCTTTACTGGAATCCTGCTAGACCAATCCAGACTAGTGGGTTGTCTCTCCCTGCCAGCAGATGGTGAAACAGAAAAATTCCCGAAGCTTTGTGAAACCACCCTTGATATAAAAACCCATCCCCCAAGGGGAGTGTCAGTATAACCATAACAAGCAACAGGAATTAAAAGAGCCAAGGAAGCACAAAACCAGACCATGAGTTCGTTCATAAGCTAACTACTCTTATAATAAGCTAAACTAAACAATGCGAAACAGGACCCGCAGGCCTGGCAAGGTACGGCAATGCAACTGATACATAAAGAGAGTCCTAAGCTAGGCAACTAAACAGTTTAGAAGGGTGGGTCCTGGACTGGTCTAGCAGGATTCCCGGAAAGGAAATTATCTCTAAGTAAAATTTCTCCTTCCAAATAATCCTGCTAGACCAGTCCAGACTATGGGAAGTACCATAGCTAAACCACTCCAGGGTAGTAAAACAGCTGCAGCAAAGACAAAGGCTCCGAAGCAAGCTACTTCGAGCTTGGACATCCAAGCGATAATGACATGCAAAAGTAGAGAGGGATGACAAGGTGGCTGGCTGCCCTGCAAATGTCTAGTGTAGCAACCCATAAGCATTCTGCCCAGGAGGTAGCCTGGGCTCACATAGAATGTGCCTGAAAACCTTCGGGCACAGGTTTGATCAATAAAATAGAAGATGACTCAATGGTCTGCTTGATCCAGCGTACAATGGTCCACAAGCCAGGACGAAAAGGTGATCGAGGAGACAAAACATATTAGTGAGTTTGAAGTAAAGCACAGTTACTTACCTGTAACAGGTGATCTCCGGAACAGCAGGAATTAGTCTTCACACGTCTTCACACATGGGAGATGTCGCCAACTGAGCCCGCACGGGAATGCTCCCCAGCATCCAATCAGAAGGCCTTTGGGAGCATACCCCACGCCTGCGCGGTGGCTTCCCGCCCTTCCTACTGCCTCTCCCCAGTTGAGTTTCATAGCTGAGCCAGAAGGAGAGGAGAGGAAGGAATAGATACAAAAAAGAGATACAACTCCTAGGGGAGGTGGGCGGGTTGTGAACAATGTTCCCTCTAATTTTCTGTAGGCTGTGTGCGCATAAAATATCAGCTGTGCATCTTTTGAAGGAAGGTTAAATTTTTGTGCGCCACATAACGACACTCGGAGTTATATACTTTAAAATTTGACTACACGTCAGAATATAGTATGTACACCACATTGATTGCACTAGAAAATATTGTAGAACTTGTGAAAACCATAAATACACAACAACTTTTCAATTTTAAGAACGTCTGTGTTGTTTTCTATCAGAATCAGAACCGTAATTTTTGTGCGCTCTGTTGTAAAGTATGTGCGCTCACTCAGCAAGGTGTGTGCGCGCGCACATGCGCACAGCTTAGAGGGAACAGTGGTTGTGAAGACTAATTCCTGCTGTTCCGGAGATCACCTGTTACAGGTAAGTAACTGTGCTATCTCCAGGAACAAGCAGGAATGAGTCTTCACACGTGGGGACTCCCTAGCTTAGGATGCCCGGGGAGGTCCCATAAGCGCAGCCCAGGACGGGATGGCATTCGCCCAGCGTAAATCCCCGGCATCCCCTGAGGGATGGAGGGCAGGAGTTGAATAGAGGAACAGCGAATCTACAGACTACAGAGGAAGTCTTCAGAGTGCAGAACAGGTAACATTAAGATACAGCAAAAAAAACCCAGGCTACGGGAAGAGTAGCCAGAGGGATGCACAAATGGTATCAGTAAGCATTTAATTTAGTAAATGCCCTAGTACCATGTAGAGCTTACCGGCCACTAAGTTTTAATGAAGTAATGGTGTGGAACCCCGTAGGGCTTACCTACCGGGTTGCCGGAAGCAGACCTGTGGTGAAGGCACCGTAGACGCAGTAGCGAAGTCGTCAAGGAAACTTCGCCGCAGCGAGGAGGAAGCTCCAAATCCGGAAGGCTAGGAGATCCAGGCGTCAGCTGGGTCAGGAGAAAGACGGCAGGTCTTCCAGGAGGCTTAGTGCAAGCTGAGCACTCCCTTAGGAGTAGAGTCCAGAACTCAGAGGACAAACAGTAGAAGACTGGCCGAACCAGAAAGCCCATTCCGGAGAAGAGTAGGGGTGCACCCCGGAGCAGAAGGAGTACACAGGCTACCCTAGCGAGAGATAGGGAGACAAGGGTCCGAACCCCCAGGAGGAGGACCTAACTGAAAAGGAGCTGTAGACTCCACAGCGGTAGAGTACCACCAGTCCGCGGCCTGATCGAGGAATAGGCAGGTGGACTGGCCGGACCCCGGGGGGGGGGGGGCTGAGTACCGGCCATAGGGAAAAAGGCGGTATAGCACAGGTACTGTGGGCATCCCCCCCAATATGCGCCTATCGCGCAGGAGATATCTAGTATATCTAAGCCGGTGGGCATGAGGGCGCCCACTCCGGTACTAATGCAGGTATGTCGAGGGGCCTACCTCCCTGCGCATCACCCTGGTAAGGCGGATCTGCCATCGATCCACAGAGCTTCCACCTGGAAGGTGGCAGCAAGATCCGTCAGTAGAGGGATCTATTCCAGAGGACAAGGGCAGATCGGCGAACCAACAGCGCGGTAGCGTGGGGGACAGGGGATAGCATCAGTCTGGTAGAACGCCACAGGGGCTGGAGGCCCTATATGTGTCCCCAGGACCTGCACGCAGAAACTCGCCCCCCCCCCCCCCCGCACAAAAGGGGGACAGGAACGTAATTCCGGTACGGAAGCAATCAGTAGGGGGATACCGGCTGAGAAGGGTTCGGAGACGTACCGAAGGGTAATAAGTTGGCCGTTGGCCATAGCTATCACGGAATAGAGGTGGTCTCCCTACCAACGGAAGGAGAATACCCGAACCCCTAGATAAGCCTCCGAACCATTTGCAACTGAACGAGCCCCGAGCAGAGCTCAATTTTTAAACGTCCGATAAGAGGGTTAAGTGCAGGCAGCCGCCTGCATGATCCTAAAAATGCTTAGAAGAGTCCTGGCGCGGGCCCGGGGGCATCAACCCGGGGTGAGAGGCCCCTTGCCTGGGCGCACCTGGAGGGTGGGCAGAGGTCTGATATTTCCTCTTCCTAGAGAGGCGTTTACCGCCGCCGTGGGGCCGGGCCCTAGGCTGGCTGCTAACCCTGGGAAGGTTAGCGAAGCACTGTGCGACCAGACGCAAGGCTTCGCTGTTGAAGAGGTGATCTCCGTCGCAGGGAGAATTACCCAGGTTGTGCTGTGCCCGTCTACAGAACTCGGACGCCTGCAGCCATGCTGTACGGCGTGTTCTAATGGCAACAGCAGAAGCTCTGCTGACCGACTGGAAGGAGTCCAGCGAAGCACGAGAAAGGAACCCGGAGATATTCCTGCAGTGATAAAGGAGCAGGGAATATTCAAAGGCCTTGGTCGCCGATACGAAGAGGGATAACCGAGACAACCTCTCGGTGACCTCCTGCAGTGACAGACTCATATAAAATATATATGAGATAATTCTGGCCGTCAGCATAGACGTCTGGAAAGCTTGACGTCCTAGAGTATCTAGCGTCTTTGAGGCGCGGCATGGGGGGCGAGAAGCATGCTTCTCCTTGCTTCCGGCCTTCCTCAGCGCCGATTCCACCACAATGGACCGATGTGGAAGCTGGTGCTGCCGAAAACCCGGGGACGGAGGCACCCGGTATAGAGCCTGCATCGCAGTCGACGGTGCCGGAACCCTCAAAGGCGACTGCCAAGCCCCCAGCAGGAGATCCTGCAGGGAGGGATGCAGAGGAAGCATCACGGCTGCCTGTTCCTCAGGGCCCGGGCTCGGGGTAGGGATGGCCAGCAAGTCCGCCATGTCAAGGAGGAAATCCTGAAAAGGTGGCTCTGCCGGAGGAGTTATGGCGGGGGAGGCTGCCGGGGCACACAGAGGCCGCTCGGCCCGATGCCCGCTAGGCATAGGAGGGGACCAACCGCCCCGGATCGGGGCAGTCCCCATGGCGTCGTCGGCTCCTGGGATTGATTCCAAACTAGGCATCGAAGGGGTCGATGGCACCGACAGCGCCGCAGGAATCAGCCTCGGCCCTGAACCCAGGGGTGGCGCTGCTCCCTGCGATCGAAGCAGTTCCGCGGCCGCCGGAGGGCAGGGGCCAGCGGTCTCCGCTCTGCGTCGCGGGAGGGGACAGGGACCGATCCCGAGACGTGTAGTGTCCAAGCTTTCAAGGCTGGATACCGACTCCAGGCTGGGCATCGAACCAAGCGAGGAGATCGACTCCCTTCCAGAGGGCCCCGGCGGGGGCGACTGCGCCGGTGGTGGAAAACCCGGAGCGCGGATCGGAACCGCGCCAATCAGTGCCGCGAGCATCACGGGTCCCTGAGGGCGGAGCTCGGTGGAGAGGGGGTCATCTGACGCCGGCGCTGATGTCGATCGGCGGGCACTGCCCGAAGCCGGGCTCCCTCTCGCACCCGTTCGACCTGGAGAGAAACCCTCCCGGGGCATACGGCCCGTCCCCGAGGGGACCCCGGACCCGACGACGAGTCCCTGCGGGGGTGCAAAGCCCCTGCGCCGACGTCGGTGTACCGTTGCGGGGCGGGGCGGTGCAGATCCAGATCGGATCGAAGCGGTCGAAGGCCCTGAGGCCCCTTCTCTAGGAAAAAATGGGGCCCTCGACGGCAGCGTCGATGCCGGGGAGTCGTCCGAGCGCTGGCCGACACACCCCGAGGTCCCCGGGGAAGGTCGATGGCGGCCCCTCGCGCTCGACGCCCCTGCCGTCGCCGGCGGAGCGGCGCCGCTCGAACCCGGTACCACCCTTGCGCAGGGCTGGGAAAACGGCGACCTGGCGCGGGTTGAAGCGAGCGGCCCCGAGGGGAGGGAGGCCCGATGACCATCCCCGGCGCGGGGCGGAACCACCGACGCCCACGCGCTCTAAGCGGGTACTACCCCCGTGCATGACCTGAACGTAGGGCCGTCAGACCGTGTCGAGTCGATCGGCCCCCGAGGTAGGGAGGACAGCGGCCGGCAATCCCCGGTGGGGAGCGGGTCACTCGACGCCGACGGGTCGGCACCGCCCAAGGCGGATACCGGCCCCCTAGGAAGGCCATACCGGCACGAGTCGGTCGGCCCCGGAGGGCCGCCAATCCCCGGTGAGTAGCGGAACGCTCGACGCCGAGGGGTCGGTGACGCCGAGGGGTCGGTACCGCCCGAAGCGGGCACCGCCCATGCGCATGGCAGGGATGGAGGAACGCCAGACTGGACCGAGTCGATTGGCCCCGGAGGCGCCGAGGACAGCAGCCGACGATCCTCGGTGAGGAGCGGAGCGCTCAACACCGACGCCGATGCCGGGGGCTCAGTACCGCCCGAAGCGGCTATCATGCCCGAGCATGGCTTGGATGTAGGGATGTCACACCCGGTCGAGCCAGTCGGCCCCGAAGGCGCCGAGGACACCGGCTGACGATCCCTGGCGAAGAGTGGAACACAAGACGCCCATGCCGATGCCGGGGAATCGGCACCGCTCGAGGCGGGTACCTCCCTCGGGCATGGCTCGGGAATGTTCTGTGAGGAACGAACCTCAGGAACATCCCGAAACCCCGTAAATGCTTTGGAGCCCGAGGACTCCCACTGGGGTATATCAGCCAAGGAGGACTTGAGGGGCTGGCCGGAGCCGTCGCCATGCCTCGCATGAGACTTGCCCCTCAAGACTCGGCTAGTCTTAACAGACTGTTGTGTGGTTACCTGATCCTGGAGAGAACAACCACCCGACGACCGCACCCTGGGAGCGAAGACGTCGTCGAGGGATACCCGAAAGAGGGAGGGTCTTCTGCCGACACTGCAGCCCGGGGAATCCGGGAAAGAGGGGTCAGGCCCCACACAGGAGAGGCACCAGGCATTGGAGTCCACGTGGAAAATGGAGTCCCCGCCATGAGGCTGGGGGGAAGAAGGCTCCATGCCCCGGTCCTCAGTGCCCGGAGGGGGCGATGAAAATTAAAGGAAAATAAAGAAAGGGGGGGGGGGCACGGAGGTGCCACCGTCGACGGGAAAGCCGCGACTACAGAAAAACGGAAAAAGATTTCTGCGGTGGCAGGAGGGACGTCCTGCCTGCTCCGCGGAAAACGAAAAACTGGGGAGAGGCAGTAGGAAGGGCGGGAAGCCACCGCGCAGGCGCGAGGTATGCTCCCAAAGGCCTTCTGATTGGATGCTGGGGAGCATTCCCGTGCGGGCTCCGTCGGCAACGTCTCCCACGTGTGAAGACTCATTCCTGCTTGTTCCTGGAGATCGGCATAACACCCTACCAACATCCAACAGGTGAAGGACTCTGTCACCCGAAGACTGCGCCTTAAAAAAGGAAGAACACAATCCAATTGGTTGACATGAAAATCCAAAAGGACCTTAGGCAGAAAAGAGGGCACTGTTTAAATGGTAGACCCCTCCGGGGGGGGGGGGGGGGGGTGACAGGAAACACAAAAGGATCCCAGCAAGAAAGTGCCTGGAGCTTCGAAAGGTGCCGTACCGGTGACTATTATAAGAAAAATGGTTTTGAGAGTCAAATCTTTGAGAATATGCCCTATGGCGAGGCTCAAACAGGGCACAGGTGAGCGCACAAAGCACTAAGGACAGATCCCAAGAAGGTATGATTGGACAAATGGGGGGCTACAGGGAGCCAACGCCACGCAAAAAACGAGAAACGTCTACATGTGAAGCAAGAAACTGCCCATGGAGAAACCACCGAAAGCATGTCAAGGTCACAATATGCACCTTTAAAGAATTAAGGGCGAGACTTATCAAATCCGTCCTGAAGGAAGGAAAGAATTTCTGGAATATCAACTCGCCAAGGGGAAAGGAATCTCTTAGAACAAGAAGAAAATATGCCAGATCCACGCATAGGTACATGAGGCAGAAGACTGTCGAGCTGTAAGAGTAAGGAGCAGGGTCATCCATGAGAACCAGCCCCTGAAGCAAGAGACCTCCCTGGATAGAGTAGGGGCACCTCCTGCAAGAGGTGGAGAAAATTGGCATATCATGGATGCCAAGGCCAATCTGTGGCCACCAGCACTACCCGTCTGGAGTGTGACTATCTGATGGAGTACACGGCCAATTAAGAGCCAAGGAGAAAAGACAGACTGTTTCGAGAGCCAGGTCTGAACCACAGCATCTACAGTAGGTCGTGAGAGTTTGGTTCCTTTCGGCAACTGAAAAAGATTGACGTACTGGCATTGGAAGAGGTGGCCATTAGGTCTAGAGTCAGATGACCCCACCAACGCACGATGTTCGCAAATTCCCATGGAGCTAGCTCCCACTCACCGGGTCTAAGATAATGTGACTCAGGAAATCCGCTTGAATGTTCTCCGTTCCTGCAATGTGCTGCGCAGAAAGAGCCAGGAGGTTGGATTCTGCCCAGGGAAATACTCATTCCCAGGGCCACTTCAGGACATTTGGTCTCACCTTGTCTGTTGAGATAAGTCAGTGTGGTGGAATTGTCAGAAAGTACTCCGACAGCTCGATCACATGGAGATGGGATTGAAAGAAGAGTAGAACCAGATGAACAGCTCAGGCTTTGAGGCTATTGATGGTCCAAGAGGCTTCTTGAATGGACCAAGGTTCCTGCGCTACCTGTCCCTGGCAGCGTGCTCCCCAACCTGCAAGGCTGGGTGGTGGTCACTGCAGATGCCAACACAGAATTTCTAAGGGAACACCCTTCAACAAGTGATGAGGACAAAGCCACCAGCAAAGACTGTGGCGAACCACTGAAAAAGGGGGTAGACTAATCTGATAGTCCTGGATGGCTGGGGACCAGCAAGAGAGGAGAAAGTACTAAAGATGACACATGTGAGCACAGGCCCAGGGGACTACAACGAGAGCAGAAACCATAGTGCCAAGGAATTGTAGGTAATCCCAGGCAGTGGGAGCTGCCAGGCACCGGAAGGCATGGATCTGAGCAGTTTCTAGCATCTGTCGTAAGAGGAAAATGCAACCCACTCATTTCGAAGTGGGCACCAAGGAATTCCAGAGACTGAACTGGGCACATATTGCTTTTGGCATAATTGGCCACCTAGCTGAGACTATCCAGAAAGAGGAGGACCTGAGAGACCGTGGAAGTAGTCTCCTCGAAACTCAATGCTCTGATCAGCCAATAGTCTAGATAAGGATGAGCCTGAATACCTCGGTGCTGCAGGGAAGCTGCCACTGCTATCACCTTGAAGAAAGTGCGAGGAGCTGTGACAAGACCAAAGGGCAGGGCACGAAACCGATAATGTTGACAGAGGACTGCGAAACGTAAATACTACTGCTGATATTGCTGGATTGGAATGTGAAAATATGCTTCCGCCAGGTCCAGGGATGCAAGAAATTCACCCGGCCGAACAACTTGAATGACTGTCCTGAGGGTTTCCATTCTGAACCACGGCATCTGAAGACAGCGATCAACTCCCTTAAGGACCAGGATAAGACAGGAGCCGTCCTCCTTGGGAATGAAAGTAAATGGAATAGTGACCAGAACCTCTTTCTGAAGTAGGAACTGGGTATACCACATTGAGTTGAAGGCGGCGGTGAAGACTAAGGTGTACAGCCACTGTCTTGGCCACAGAACCGCATAGAGAGATGAGGAAAACATTCAGCACGGGCTCAGTGAAGCTGGAAGCATAACCCTGTGTTACTACCTTGAATACCCACTGGTCCAATGTTATCTGGGTCCCTTTGTGGGGAAAATACCATAAGCATCCACCCACAGGAGGCACCCTGGAATGGATCTGGAAACAGCCAGTGGGAAGATTTGGCAAAACTGAAAAACTTGGATAAGGAGAAATTGTCAGGGTTGTGATGGATACCCCAAAAAGGACTGAGGCTTAGAACCAGCCCTATTTGAAGAAGCACTGAATTTGCCAGGCTGGTAGTGACCAATCTGAAGTGGATTCTATAAGATGAGGATGCGGACAACGACGACGATGTGGCAGGACGACAAAAATTGGATTTGGGCTTATCCTTCAAACGCTGAGGCTTGACTTCCCCAAAATCCTCACCAAAAAGAAGGCTGCTCTTGAAAAGAAGCTTGACTAGACAGGACTTGGAAGCAGAAGCTGCATTCCAATGACTGAGCCACAGCCAACACTGAGCCACTGCAACAGCAGTCATAGACCAAGCAGATAAGAGCAGCAGATCATAAAAGGCATCTGCAAGAAAGGCAGTGACCGACTCTAAACGAGGCAATGCCGGATCATCTGGAAGTGACTGAAGCCACTTGAGCAGAGCACGTGCAGCGAGACTTTTGCAGAGGCTTGCAATGCCAAGGTCAGTGACGAGAAAGTGTTTAAGAGGCCCTCCACCTTCAGATCCGTCTGATCACGGAGAGCAGTGTTGCTCTCCACAGGGATAGTTGTGTGTTTAGTGACTGCAGCAACCAAGCATCTACTTTAGGGAAACACAACCACTTGCCAAGATCATCTGAAGACCAAACAAACATGTCCCAAGTGACGAGCAGAGCATAGACACACATCAGGTGAATCCTACCATAAGGAGACAATCTGTTGTAGTTCCAGGGGAAAGGGTAAAGCCTTAAGTTTTCTGATGCCCATTATGATAGGATCTGCCTGATGTTTAGAGGAATCCGAAGGCTGTTGCACTTGACAGTCCGAGAGATGCAGAGCCTCTAATTTCAGCAATGAGAGCAGGAACCTTTTCCTTACGGAATAACTGGATAGCTTGACAGTCTGAGGTTCCTGGTCATCTTCCAATGGCACGTTCTCCTTCCTGGAGGACTCAGAAGTGATAGAATGTTTATCTAAAGGACCATCACCATCTTCCCTTGAAGGGTTACCAGTCCCCTGGAGGAGAGGAGATATCCTTGGCTAGATCTAAAGAAGTTCCAGCCAAACTTCGGAGGACACGCTTTCTAGACGTAGGATCAGCAGTTGTCAGAGTAGCCGAAGTCCCCGAGCACCACAAATCTCAGGCCTGACGGAACAGCTGCATAAACTGGAGATCAGAGCAGTGAGATGAAGTCTGCATAGGCTAAATAGAGTTGAAGAGGGTGAGCAGGCTGCTCAGGCAACAAAACTGGAGAAGGGCATTTTGAGATCTAGCATCACCCTGAGGTAACCCAGAGAGTGCTAAAGCAAGAGACCTGAAAGGACCACCAGAAGGATCCCCTTGATCAGAACCACAGGAAGAACACAAACTACCCGTCAAAGTCTTACATTTCTTCTCACAGCCCAATCAGCGCTGTAGGAAAGAAGGCATTTTCACAACAGGATAAAAGAAAGAGTCGGGGAGCCAGAATCAGGCTGAAGAAAGAATGGCAGCTGCGGCACAAATTATGGCAGGAAATAGCAAAACAGAGCCGGGAAGCAGCCGCCAACTGACTGCGTGAAGAGAAGCAGGAATAAGACAACTGTAGAAAACAGAGCACAGAAAAAAAGGGAGGCGCACTTGATCAGAAGAACAAGATACTGCCGAAAAACAGATTGAGACGCGGCTTTAAAAGAGAACCACGAAATAAATAAATCGCTCACTGCTCTTGAAGGATGAAAAACACAAAACAAAAAAAAACAAAGGATGAAGGGTCTGGAGAAGAAAATAAGTGCTCGATGGCTCGGCCACTGGGGACGTCTTGGAGGTCGACGGCCCGGTGGTCGGGGCGGATGAACCGGTCGAACCAGATAACAGCATCCGCTGCTGGTCCATGAAGGCAGACATACTGCGCTCCAGGGCTGCCATTCTGGACTCCAGCCCAGAAGGATCTGCAGCCTTTGGCGCGGGCACCGAGGGACTTGGGCCTGATGCCGGCTCCCCCAAAGTGAAATCCTTGACGAGGATGGTGTCTGGGGACCTTCGCAGATCGCTCCTTCTCCAACGCCTCAAACGAGCGCCTCGGACTATGGGACCGGAGAGTTCATGGCCAGTCGGAACCATCCAAGGATGCCGCCCTTGAGGGTTTCTTCTTTTGTGTTCCCTCGAGGGAGACCTCCTTTCTGAGGACCCACGACGAAGCTCAGGCTCAGAAAGCTCCGCCCAAGGTGTCGGGGCGGTAACGGGGACTTGGGGAAGAACTTGTCGTGCTGCTGCTGGTGGATCGAGGGCCTTGCTGACATCCTCTTGCAGACATCGCAGGCCGCCAAGTCATGGTCTGACCCGAGGCAACGAAGACAACAGTTGTGTGTGTCTGTCAAAGACATGATTTTAGAGCACAGATCACACTTCTTAAAACCACTGGTAGCCATGGGGGGAAAAAAAAAAGCACCCCTGTGAGGTCATTACCTTCCAGGCTACCAGCGTGAGAAAAAAAGGCGCGAAGGCACCAAAAAAGAAAAAGGAATGAAAACTACAAAAATCTGAACTGAACCAGACACCAAGGCACTGAGGTTGGTAGGCGGGAAGAGTACCGGTGCAATACCGGAAGCAAGTTGGAAACTAGAGGAACAAAAAAAAAAAAAAATCAAAATCAACTTTTTCCACGGACAAGCCAGACATCTGAAGGGCTCTGTGGAAATAAAGGAGACTGAAAAAGATGGCACCCTTGGGCGGGAAGGGGACCACACATGCGTGGTGGCATCTCCCAAAGGCTTTCTTTGAAAGCTGTGGGGATACTCCCGCAAGGGCTCCGCCAGTGCTGACGTCATCCATATGTGAGGACTAACTTCCTGCTTGTTCCCGGAGAAAACTGCTTGACAACTTCCTCAGCGACAGGATTCTTGAATAAGGTGATATTTTTTTAAGCAAACTTTAAAGAGTTAGAAAAATAAAAAATGACTGCCAACTTAGCCGATAGAAGTCAGAATGGAAGGCTGCAACTGCTCGTCATGAGCAGGAGCACTTCCCTTCAGAGGTTCTTTACTAGTCCTCTTGAACAGGAGCAGCTCTAGAAAGTGAAGAAAGGAAAACTGTTGGCAAAGAAGGGGCACCACAGTGTGCAAAACTGCCAGATAGCTACACTGACACCAAATCTCTTCTTAGAGAATGCCAGGAGAAGTCCACCATCTGTTGAGACAGAGAAAATACTAAAGCTCCCCTTGGGGGGGATTTTTTTTTTTTTTTTTTAACCAAGGTGATGTCAGAAAGCTTCGTGAATGTGTCTCATCATCTGCTGGCAGGGGGACACAACCCATGAGTCTGGACTGGTCTAGCAGAATTTGGAAAAGATTGTTTCATACTCACCTACCAAAATGAACCTCTTCCTAATATTCCGACACCCCCATGTTACATAAGAACATAAGATATGCCATACTGGGTCAGACCAAGGTCCATCAAGCCCAGTATTCTGTTTCCAACAGTGGCCAATCTAGGTCATATGTACCTAGCAGTTTCCCCAAGAGACAAGTTCCACAATGCTTGTACTGGGTCAAGCACTGATATCTTCGGTCACTTCTTAATAATGGTTTATGGAACTTTCCTCCAGGAACTTGTCCAAACCTTTTTTAAACCCAGCTACACTAACAGCCTTTACTACATCCTCCGGTAACAAATTCCAGAGTTCTATTTAAATTATGTACAATTTCTTAAGCTTAATCCTTTTCCTCTCCATTTCTCCTTCATGAGCCCTAGTTTAATAGGTAAGTTTTTATTGTTCATTACAGGAAGGTCACAGAGAGATGCAAGCTGCTGGACTCTAGGTAAATGCACAGTTGAAGACTTGCACTTTGGAAGCAGAAGCAGCAGCAATGCCAGGGAGGGTAGCAAATTAGAAACCGGGTGAAAATGATTAACTCTAGGTCGACCAGATCAAGATGGATTCTGGAGAGAAATCAAAGCCTCTTAACAACTCAAGGTGCTCAGATAGGAAGATCTTGGGAGTCTGAGGATGCATCCTTTAGTCTACAGTGGAGGAAAAGTTGGTAAGATACTTTAGCTGTTCTACTCTGATGGACAGCAAGATATTGAAAAAACAGCTTTAACAGACTTTTCTGATGTCTACTTTCAGAACACAACTGGTACTTCTAGACCCAACATAAAACTGCTACCAAGCAAAAATCAGGTTTCAAAAAGGTTGAGAAGCAGCACTGAATATATAAAATGTTTGGTTATAATGCACAAACTAGACTGAAAAAAAAAGCCAAAAATATGATCCAGGTGCCACATGGATTCACGGAATGCAAAGTGTAGTTATTCACCTGTAACAGGTGATCTACAGGAACAGTAGGAATTTAGTCTTCACATTTGGGTGGTCAGCATCGACTGAGCCCACACGGGAACGCTCCCCAGTGTCCAACTGAAAAGCTTTTGGGAGCACTCCACTGCACCTGCATAACTATCTTCCTGTCTTCCCAACACCCTATAACTCCTAGGGGAAGAGGGCAGGTTGTGAAGACTAAATTCCTGCTGTTCCCGGAGATCACCTGTTAAAGGTGAGTAAAGCGTAGTTACTCACCTGTAGCAGGTGATCTCTGGGAACAGCAGGAATTTAGTCTTCACATATGGGTATCGTCGGCACCGACGGAGCCTGCGCAGGAACGCTCCCCAGCATCCAATAGGAAAGCTTTTGGGAGCATCCCACAGCGCCTGTGTGCTGCCTTCCCAACTGTCTCTCTCCAGTTGAGTTTATAGAAGAAAGAGAGAGAGATACATTCAACTCCTAGGGGAGGTGGGCGGGTTGTGAAGACTAAATTCCTGCTGTTCCCGGAGATCACCTCTTACAGGTGAGTAACTACGCTATCTCCAGGAACAAGCAGGAATGTATTCACATATGGGGGACTCCCTAGCTGCAGATGACAGGGAGATGGCCCAAGGAAGTTGTTAGCCCTCGTGAAAGGGCCATACTTCCCCCCATGGATCTCTGGCATCCTACCAGGGACGGTGGGTAGGAGTTGATTAAGTCTGAAAAGGTATTGAACAGCAGCCTGGCCAAACAAGGCATCCCGGCGGGAGTCCTTGTCTAAGCAGTAGTGGGCTGTGAAGGTATGTACCGAAGCCCAAGTAGCTGCTCGACAGATGTCAGACACAGCGTGAAGATGTGCCATTGAGGCTGCCATGGCTCTCACATTGTGAGCTGTGACATGGCCTTCAAGAGGAAGGTTTACACTCTCATAGGCAAAGGATATGCACTGAGCAATCCAGTTAGAAAGAGTTCTTTTGGAGACTGGAAGTCCCAAATGACTAGGATTCAAAAGCAACATTTTCTATGTTGCTGTGTCCTTTGCAAGTAAAAGGCCAAAGCTCTTTTACAGTCCAAGGTATGAAGGTTCCTATCTGCAATGGAGGCATGAGGCCTTGGAAAAAATATAGGAAGGTAAAACGCTTGGTTTAAATGGAAAGGCGAAACCACCTTTGGCATAAAGTGTGGATGAGTCCTAAGAACTACCTTATCATGGTGGAACCTTGTGTAAGGAGGATCAGCCACTAACGCTTGCAATTTACTGATGCGACGTGCTGATGTGATTGCAATGAGGAATATGACTTTCCAGGAAAGGAATTTCAAATATGTAGTGGCTAATGGTTCAAAGGGCGGTTTCATGAGCTGCCAAGTACCAGATTCAAGTCCCATGCCACCGGTGGTGGCTTAAGGGGAGGCTTTGTTAAAAGAAGGCCTCTCAAATCTTGCTATGAGAGGATGAGAGGAAATAGGTTGTCCACTTAGAGGCTTGTAAGAAGCTGCAATAGCACTAAGATGGACTCTTACTGAATTTGTCTGGAGACCAGCATTTGACAAATGAAGGAGATACTCCAGTATCGATTCCAGAGGTATCGCAAGAGGGTTAAGACCCTTCTGCGAACACCATATGGTAAACCTTTTCCACTTAAAGGCATACGAGCGTCTTGTGGAGGGTTTCCTAGAAGCATGAAGGATATCCTTTACCTGTTGGGAAAGATTAAGATCCTGAAGTTCTAGGCTTTCAGCAACCAGGCCCTAAGATGCAGAGACTGGGGATTCGGATGCCAGAGCATCCCGTCCTCTTGGGGAGAAGATCTGGAGAGGATCCCAATTCCAGAGGCGGAGCTTGAGAAAGATGTAGCATCAGAGGGTACCATGTTTGCCATGGCCAATGTGGAGCTATGAGAATCATATGACCTCTGTCTCTCTGAAGCTTGAATAGGGTTTTGGGGATGAGGGGAATGGGTGGGAAGGCATATAGGAAGTCCTGACCCCAGTGAAGGAGGAAGGCATCCTTTGCCTGACATCGAGCGGGAATTCTGGAACAGAACCGGGGACGTTTGGCATTCAGTGTACTTGCAAAGAGGTCTATGTCTGGGGTTCCCCAAATCTGAAATATTTGGGCAACCTGGTCTGCATGGAGAGACCATTCGTGTGGAAGCAGAACTCGACTGTCTGCCCAAGAGTTTTGAACGCCCGGAAGATACACCGCAAGGAGATGAATCTGATGCTCTCTGGCGAGGGCCCATAGTCGCAAAGCTTCGTTGCATAGTGACAGAGAGCCTGTTCCACCCTGCTTGTTCACATAGAACATGGCTACCTGATTGTCCGTTTGAACTAGGACTGTCTTGTAGCTGAGCTGGGTGTGAAATACTTAAAGAGCAAAGAAGATTGCTCTGAGCTCCAGAAGGTTGATGTGAAGACAGGCCTCCTGTGGAGTCCAGGTACCCTGGGTAGAGAGATCGTGCAGGTGGGCTCCCCATCCCACCTGTGATGCATCTGTTAGGGTGGCTTGGAATAGGGGTTGCTGGAAAGGAGACCCCACCAGAAGGTTTCTGGGTGATTGCCACCATTGGAGAGATGAAATAAGACGGTTTGAGTTTGTTATTTTGTCCGACAGGCAGCCTGAGGCCTGTGTCCACTGAGTGGATAAAGTCCACTGGGCCGCTCGCATATGGAGGCAAGCATAAGGAACCACATGCACAGTGGATGCCATGTGGCCTAGCAATTGTAGCATTTCCCAAGCAGTGAGACAAGGTTTGAGCACTGCTTGGGAAGCTAGTTGTACTATGTGAAGACAGCGGGGGCTGTGGAAGGAAAGCCCTTGTCTGTCTGGTATCCAGATGAGCTATGAACTCTAGGGACTGAGTGGGAGCAAGATTGGATTTTGGGAGGTTTATGACCAGTCCCAAATACTGAAGGATTCGCATTGTGCGAAACAGAGCAGAGCTGGCTTCTGGCACTGTAGGGGGCTCGAATGAGCCAGTCGTCTAAGTAAGGGAAGACGAATATTACCAGAGTGCGGAGAAATGCTGCTGCCACAGCCATGCATTTTGTGAACACTCTTGGTGCAGAAGCCAGGCCAAAGGGAAGAACCTTGTATTGTTAGTGCTTTCCTTGAAACAGGAATCAGAGGGATCTCCTGTGATTTGGATGGATGAGAATATGAGTATACGCATCCTTGAGATCGAGGATCCTGACTTTGAAGGTATGGCAGCAGAGTTCCTAGAGAGACCATTTTGAATTACTCTTGGAACAAATATTTGTTCAATTCTCTGAGGTCTAAGATGGGTCTGTGTCCTCCTGTTTTCTTTGGAATAAGGAAATAGGGGGAGTAGAACCCTGTACCCTGATGGGGAATGGTTACTTCCTCTATTGCTCCTTGAGCAAGGAGCAGTGTGACTTCTTGACCTAAGAGACTGTCGAGAGAGGTCTGAATTGAACTGTTTTACAATTGTAGGAGGGGGCATGCTGTGAAAATGAAGCTTGTACCCCTCTCGCACAATGGACAGAGTCCAATTTTCTGCTGTTATTTGGTACCATCTGTGGGCAAAATGACATAGCCTGCCTGGGATGGTCGAAGGTTCTGGACCGTTCAGGGGTAGGAAAGCAAAGTTCTCTAGGAAGGAGTCAAAGCCCCTGAGGAGGCTGAGCCTACTGAGCTGAGGTTTTGCAGCTTTTGGCTTCTTTTGTTGTCTAGGTTGTTGCTGTTGTCCCTATTGGGCAGTCTGACCTGGACGGTGTCTGTTGGGTATAGGAAGGATAAAACTTTTTTCTTATTGAAAAATGGTTTCTTAAGAGGATTTTTTCCTTGCAGGATCGGCTGTAGATTTGGACAATCTATCCAAAGTGATAATGTCAGCATCTATCTCATTAGCCTTCTCCTGCCAATTCTTGCCAAAGAGATTTTCTCCTGTGCAAGGAATGTTTCCTAATTTATCCTGTACTCAAATTTCCAAGTTAGATGCCTGAAGCCAAGTAATCCGACATGCACCAATGGCAATAGCAGAGGTTCTGCTTATGCACTCAAAGCAGTCAAAGGCTGCACGATTTACAAACTTGGAAACATCCTGAGCATGTTTGACTAGAGTAAGATAGTCTTGCCTTTTGTCATCAGGAAGGAGGGGGCTCAAAAGCTCCAGGTCTCCTGTGACCTCTAAGGAACATTCCCATATACAAGATACAGGAACTGATCCTAGCTGAGAGCATGGAAGCATCAACGCTCAAAGGCATCGAGAGTCCTACATTCATGACCTGGAGGATTGAATGCATGTCTCTTTGCACTTTTCATCCTTCTAATGGCCGATTCCACCACCATTGAATGGTGTGGTAATTGAGTTTTATGAAAGCCAGGACAAGGTGGAATTCGATACATGGTATCGAGTCTTCGAGAATGAGGAGATGTGGTTAAAGGTGTTTCCCACATCCTTAGCATAAGATCATGTAAGATTTCATGAATAGGCAGAGTGGCTGCCTCTTTGGGAGGCTTAAGGTATTGGAGAATTTCCAACTCCTTTGCCCTAGGCTCTTTTTCAGGAGCTACTGTGATGGAAAGGCCTCGGGCCACATCACGGATAAAGTCCTGAAAGGACATATCCTCTGGCAGAGACATTCTGCGCTGAGAAGAGGAATCCTCGGGGAGAAGTACTCTTGTATTGGCAGAGTCTTCGGAGTCTTCAGACTCAGAGGATTCAAAATATCTCCGATCCCGGTGATCATGCAAAGCACGGTACCGGTATCGATTGAAGTCGGCATCGGGTTGTTCCGCTACCGATCTGTCGATGCCGGAGACAGACGCATGACTCGGTATAGGTGGCATGCACGCCGATGTTAATGCAGTCGGTACCAGTTCTGGTACCAGTATCAGTTGAGGTGTCTGAAGCGGTTTCAATGGTACCGAAGCCGTGAGAAGAGCCACTAGACTGCGTTCGATAGCAAGGAATCTCTGGTCTATCGACGCTGCCAATGCTTGGGTGTCGGTACCGGTAGAAGTGGCCACAACCCCAGAGCATGGCACCAATAGTTCTGCTGAGGTTGAGGCCTCAAGAACATCCTGGAAACCTGTTAGTGCTTTGGAAGCCGAAGCCTCCCGCTGGGGCAGTTTTGCCGGTGAAAATTCCTCAAGGGCAATGACAGGGGAATCTCGATACTTAGATCTACCCTTTGAGAACCGGCAAGATTTATGTTTAGTTACCCGAGATCCATGGGAGGAAGATGAGGCCCTGGAGGACGCCGATGCAACAGACGCCGCATCTGAGGGAAAAAGTATGCGCAGCTCGGTTCTGCCGGCCCCTTTTAGACATCATTCCACAGGAGAGGCACTCTGAAATAGAGTGGTCAGGACCTAAACATTTGAGACACCAATCATGGGTGTCTGATGGAAGTGGAACCGCCACATTTAGAACATTTCTTAAAACCTGAAGTAGGTTTTTCCATTTTTAAGGAAACAAATTTGGCCTAGTGCCCAAAATGGCGCCTAGCACCAAGGAAAAATGTTTCTAAAGTAAAACACCTCAAACATACACACACACATACACACATTTTTTGTTTTTTTTAAAATAAAGAACCACCAGCGGTACCGGTATGGCAAAGGCAGACGCAACCACAAAACAAAGATTAAAGATGAAAACTTTCTGCGGTGACAGGGTATGTCACCTGTCGGCTCCACAGAAAACAAACAACTGGAGAGGGACAGTTTGGAAAGGCGAGAAGGCAGCACACAGGCGCTGTGGGATGCTCCCAAAAGCTTTCCTATTGGACGCTGGGGAGCGTTCCCACACAGGCTTTGTCGGTGCCGACGATACCCGTATGTGACGACTACATTCCTGCTTGTTCCTGGAGATCTACGCTATCTCCAGGAACAAGCAGGAAATGTAGCCTTCACATATGGGACACCCTAGCTCCCAGATGAAGTGACCTCAGAACTGATAGAGGTTCACCTCAGTAGACATGAGGTCATGGTTCTCACATGGATTTCTGGTATCTTCAAAATCCGGGACGGAGGGTAGGAGTTGCATCTAAGTTTGAGAAATGTGCTGGAGTACAGCCTGACCAAACAGGGCATCCCGACGGAAGTCCTTGTCCAGACAATAATGGGCAGCAAAGGTATGGATGGAAGACCAGATTGCTGCTTTGTAAATTTCATCGATGGCTACTGAACATAAAGGTTTGCCATCAAGGTGGCCATGGCATGAACGTTGTGAGCAGTGACATGCCCTTCCAGGGAGAGTCCTGCTTTATCACAGGCAAATGAAATGCACTATCCATCTGGAAAGCGTTGTACGGAACCAAGGGTCAGCTGGACTGTTGGCCAGACAGTTCCCAAGCTGACACCTTCCTCCGTCCAGAAGGGGAACCACTCAGGGAAGACATATTACTTCCCAATAAAAGAAACATCACAGAGAGGACCCACACTTCCCAACAAAATCTCACCTTATGCAGGACAAAATCTCTCCTTATACAAAACACGCTCATAACATGGTAATAACTATCTCAGACTTTTCTTCTCAAAGGATCTTTTATTATTCCTTATCTTACAGAAACAGAAAACAAAGGAAAACAGTCCAGTGGAATTACAGATCTTAATACCTCTCACAGCAAATAGGCTCATTCTGTCTTATCTTAGATGCAGATTTCTAAACACTTACAAGTCAAAATGTCTGGCATGACTGCATGATTCTGTCTTACTTCCTGACTCAACAGCGAGTGAGAGAATGTATGTCAGGCTTGACCGGATACAAGAACAAAGAAAAACAGTGTAAGACATACACAGAAGACATACTGCATGCACACAACTCTCAGACATAACAGAGATACTGGGGCCATAGAGAACCCAGGAAATCCACACTTCCCCACAGCCTCCACTGCGAAGATAAAAAGCCAAGGCACGTTGAGGTCCCAAGCTACTAATGGCTTAATGGGAGGTTAGGACAGCAGGAGACGTCTCATGAAACAAGTTACTAGCGGTTGTGTGGTGATGAGCTGTCCAAGTAAATGGTGAGAAGCCGCAATGGCACCAAGGTGGACTCTCAGTTTGTCTTTAGACCTGTCGAGGACAGGTGGAGGAGATACTGGAGGAGTGACTCCACTAGAGCAGAAAAGGGATAGAGATCTTTCTGGGAACACCAGGCAGAGAATCTGTCACTTAAAAGCATATGAACATCTGGTGGAGGCCTTTCTAGAAGAAAAAAGGATCTCCGTAACCTCCTGAGTAAAGTCAAAACTGTGTAAAGCTATGTTCTCAGCAGCCATGCTGTGAGGCAGAGAGACTGTGGATTGGGATGGAGTAGTGAGCCGTTGTCTCACAGAGGATGAGTGAGTCAGACGTAGTAGCAGAGGAAACCATGATTGCTGCAGCCAGTGAGGGGCTATGAGAATCATGGAGCCCTCGGACTGAAGCTTGAAAAGCATTTTGTGAATGAGTAGTATAAGAGGAAATGCATAAAGCAAACTGTGACCCCAGTGTAGGTGGAAGGCATCCACACCTGTTGGCTGGTGGTTGAGTCCTTGTGCAGAAACAAGGAAGCTTGGAATTTTGCACAGTCACGAACAGATCTGTCTGGCGTTCCCCAGATCTGGAAGATGTAGGATGTTGTATCCAGATGGAGAGATCATTCGTGGGTAAGAAGGATGCGACTTAGTCTGTCAGACATTGGACTCCCCCGGAAGGTACACCGTTTGGAGATGCATTTGATGAGAATGGCGAAGGAACAGAGGTATACTGTCTCCTCGCAGAGGGCCCAAGAGCCTGTTCCTCCCTGCTTGTTCGCATAGAACATGGCAACCTGATTGCCCATCCTGACTGGTGCTCTGAGGTGGTGTTGAAATACCCAGAGGGCATTCAAGATAGCAAAACATTTCAAGAGATTGATCTGGAGTTGTGTTTCTTGCGTTGTCCAGAGCCCCTGTGTAGTCAGGTTGCCCAGATGGACTCCCTACCCAGTTTGGAGTCATCCGTCATCAGGGTGCATTGATGTGGAGGCATCTGAAAAGGTGACCCTACTAGCAGGTTTTTTGGAAACCACCACCACTGAAGGCATGTGGTTAGATGGGCAGTGACTTGGATCCTGTCCCGGAGACAGCCCAAGGCCTGCTTCCACTGGGACAGAACCAGTACAAAAACGTGGATAACTCAGAAGGATAAAACCAATCTTTATTAAGAAATGAATGCCACTGGCCCGACACAGGCCATGTTTCGCTGCCTTCCTCAGGGGCACTAAAGTGCACTTAAAAGCTAAAAATACATAGACATATTAATAGCAATAAAGCACAGTTACTTACCTGTAACAGGTGATCTCTGGGAACAGCAGGAATAAGTCTTCACATATGGGTATCGTCGGTACCGACGGAGCCTGCGCGGGAACGCTCCCCAGCGTCCAAAAGGAAAGCTTTTGGGAGCATCCCACAGCGCCTGCGCGCTGCCTTCCCGCCTTTCCTAACTGTCTCTCTCCAGTTCGAGTTTTAAAGCTGAGAAAGAGAGAGAGAGAGGAAAGGAAAGATAGAGAGATACAACTCCTAGGGGAGGTGGGTGGGTTGTGAAGACTTATTCCTGCTGTTCCCAGAGATCACCTGTTACAGGTAAGTAACTGTGCTATCTCCAGGAACAAGCAGGAATGAGTCTTCACATATGGGGGACTCCCCAGCTAGAGATGCCTGGGAGATCACCCAGATTGTGAGTACTGGGAAGGGCTCCACCTCCACCCATGAATCTCAGGCATCCAGACAGGGATGAAGGGTAGGAGTTGATTAGGTATGGAACAGGTGTTTGAGAACAGCCTGATCAAACAAGGCATCCCGGCAGGAGTTCTTGTCCAAGCAGTAATGGGCTGTGAAGGTATGAACCGATGCCCAGGTGGCTGCTCGACAGATTTGGTCAATGGACACAGAGTTAAGATGAGCCATAGAGGTTGCCATGGCCCTCACATTGTGAGCTGTGACATGGCCCGCCAGAGAAAGATTCTTGCTCTGGTAGGCGAAGGAAATACACTGAGCAATCCAATTAGACAGAGTTCTCTTGGAGATTGGAAGTCCTAAATGAGAAGGATCAAAAGCAACAAAAAGTTGAGAGGACTTTCTATGTTGCTGTATCCTTTGTAAGTAGAAAGCAAGTGCTCTTTTATAATCCAGGATATGAAGATTCCTCTCTGCACTTGATGCATGAGGTCCTGGAAAAAAGACAGGTAAATACACCTCCTGGTTCAGATGAAAAGGTGAGACCACTTTAGGCATAAAGTGTGGATTAGTTATGAGGACTACCTTGTCATGATGGAACCTTGTATAAGGAGGATTAGCTACTAAAGCTTGCAACTCACTGATACGGCGAGCTGAGGTGACTGCAATGAGAAAAATAACCTTCCAGGAAAGGAATTTCAAGGAGGTAGTGGCTAAAGGTTCAAGGGGTTGCTTCATAAGCTGGCCAAGAACCAGATTCAAGTCCCATGCCACTGGAGGTGGTCTAATGGGAGGTTTAGTCAAAAGAAGGCCTCATGAATCTTGCTATAAGAGGATGAGAGGAAATAGGTTGTCCATTGAGAGGTTTAAGGGATGCTGCAATAGCACTCAAATGCACTCTGATTGAATTTGTTTTAAGGCCTGCATGGGATAAATGCAGCAATAGTCTAGTAAAGAATTCAAAGGTATTGCAAGAGGGTTGAGACCCTTCTCTGCACACCAAATGGAAAACCTTTTCCATTTAAAATCATATGAACGTCTGGTGGAAGGCTTTCTGGAAGCATGAAGGATATCCTTCACTTGCTGAGAAAGGTGTAAATCTTGAAGGTCTAGGCCTTTAGCAACCAGGCCCTGAGATGGAGACTGAGGATTTGGGTGCCACAAGGTTCCCTCCTCCTGGGAGAAGAGATCTGGAGCAGACCCCAGGTCTAGGGAGGGAGCCTGAGAGAGATGCAGAAGTAGAGGGTACCACACTTGGCGTGGACAAAGTGGTGCTATGAGGATCATAGACCCCTTGTCTCTCTGAAGCTTGAACAGAGTTTTGGGGATGAGGGGAATAGGTGGAAAGGCATAAAGGAAGTCTTGCCCCCAATGAAGGAGAAAGGCATCACTGGCCTGAACTCCCTGACATGGAATCCTGGAACAGAACCGGGGAAGTTTGGCATTCCACGGACTTGCAAACAGGTCTATGTCTGGGGTACCCCAAATCCGAAAAATCCTGGCTATCTGGTCCCCATGGAGGGACCATTCGTGCAGAAGCAGAACTCGACTGAGTCTGTCTGCCCAAGAGTTTTGAACCCCTGGAAGATACACTGCCATGAGATGGATTTGATGCTCTCTGGCGAAGGCCCACAATCTCAGAGCTTCGTTGCAAAGCGACAGAGAGCCAGTCCCTCCCTGCTTGTTCACGTAGAACATGGCTACTTGGTTGTCCGTGTGGATGAGGACTGTCTTGTAGCTGAGCAGGGTGTGGAAGACAGAGCCAGAAAGATTGCTCTGAGCTCTAAGAGACTGATATGAAGAGATGTCTCCTGTGGAGAACAGATGCCCTGGGTCGAGAGATCTTGTAGATGAGCCCCCCAACCCTTTGGAGAGGCATCTGTTGTAAGGGTTGCTTGGGGTAACACCTGTTGAAAGGGGGACCCCAGCAACAGATTCTGAGTGGACTTCCACCAGTGGAGGGACCAAAAAAAGCGACTAGAGGTTGCTATTTTGTATGACAGGCAACCTGATGCCTGGGTCCATTGGGTGGATAGGGTCCACTGAGCTGCTCTCATGTGAAGGCGAGCATAGGGAACCACATGCACCGTGGATGCCATGTGGCCTAAAAGCAGCAACATCTCTCGAGCAGTTAAATGGGACTTTAACTGAATCTGGGAGGCTAACTGCACCAAGCGTAGGCAACGGGCCTGGGGAAGATAGGCCCTTGCAGTTGTGGTATCCAGTAAGGCCCCTATGAACTCTAGAGACTGAGTAGGGGTAAGATGGGATTTTAGAATGTTGATTACCAGTCCCAGATACTGAAGAACACGCCTTGTGCAGGCTAGGGAAATCTGGGCCTCTGACTGGGATGGAGCTCGGATGAGCCAGTCGTCCAGATATGGGAATACAAATATTCCTACAGTGCGTAGGAATGCAGCTACTACTGCCATGCATTTTGTGAACACTCTTGGAGCATAGGCCAGACCGAAAGGAAGCACTTTGTATTGGTAGTGCTTTCCTTGGTAAAGGAACCGAAGGAATCTTCTGTGTGTTGGATGGATGAGAACATGGGTGTACGCATCCTTGAGATCTAGAGAACAAAGAGGTATGGAAGGAGAGTTCCGAGAGAAGTCATCTTGAATTTCTCCTTGCATAGAAACTTGTTCAATTCTCTGAGATCTAATATGGGTCTGTAGCCCCCTGTTTTCTTTGGAATGAGAAAATAGGGGGAGTAGAACCCTGAGCCCTGTTGAAGAAGGGGTACTTCTTCTATTGCCCCTTGGGCAAGAAGGGTGGCAATCTCTTGACCTAGAAGGTTGAGGAGAGATGTTGGAGAATTGAATTGTTTCACCATGGTGTGAGAAGGAAGGTTTAAGAAATGAAGTTTGTACCCTTCCCTTATGATGGAGAGGGTCCACTGCTCTGCTGTGATTTGTTCCCATCTGGGAGCAAAGTGAGCTAACCTTCCTGGGATGGTGAGAGGCTCTGGATATTCTAGAGCCAGAAAGGCTAAGTTCTCTAGTGGAAAGTCAAAGGCCCTGAGGAGGCTGAGGCTGTTGGGCCGTAGCAGTCCTCGCAGCCTGGGTTTTGGCCTGTTTTGGTTGTTGCTGTCTCTTTGTAGCAAAACGACCTTGAGAAGAGGCCTGACCATAAGAAAAAAATTTCCCTTTCTTTGGGAAAGATCCCTTTTTGAACAACCTCTTTTTAAAAGGAGCAGTAGTAGACTTTGAAAGTCTAGATAAAGCAGAATTTTCAGCATCCATCTGGCTGGCCTTTGCTTGCCAATCTTTGGCAAACAGGTTTTCGCCTGTACAGGGAAGGTTACTTAGACCATCCTGTACCCAGGATTCCAAATCAGAGGCTTGCAAAGCGTAGTTACTCACCTGTAACAGGTGTTCTCCAGGAGCAGCAGGAATCAGTCCTCACATATGGGTGACGTCGGCGCCGACGGAGCCCTCGCGGAGCAATTTTCCCCAGCTTTCAAAGAAAGCCTTTGGGAATTGCAGCGCGCATGCGCGGTCCCCTTCCCGCCCAAAGGTGCCATCTTGGCCAGTCTGATGACATAGCGAAAAGACAACAAAAAAATTTGCAAAAACTAAATCATATGATTGCAACTCCACGGGGAGGGAGGGAGGGTTGTGAGGACTGATTCCTGCTGCTCCTGGAGAACACCTGTTACAGGTGAGTAACTACGCTTTCTCCAGGACCAAGCAGGAAGTCAGTCCTCACATATGGGACTCCCAAGCTCAAGGCTACCGGAGACCCCAAGCATAAAAATGAGCTCCCTCTAGCTCAGCAGTACAGAAGGAAGGAATCTTCTCCGACTATTCTCCAACCGGTAGCCCAACATCCGGGATGGAGGGTAGGAGTTGCTTAAACCTCGAAGAGATTACGGAGGACTGCCTGTCCGAAAGCACTGTCCCTGCGGGACTCCCTCTCGAGGCAGTAATGGGTTGCAAAAGTCTGGCTCGAAGACCAAGTAGCGGCCCGGCAGATGTCTGCCAATGGAACAGAGCGGAGGTAAGCCACTGACGCAGCCTTCGCCCGAACCTGATGAGCCGTGACTCGACTCTCCAACGAGAGGCCTGCCGCCCCATAAGTCCAAGCAATACAGTCAGCTACCCAGATGGACAGAGTACGCTTGGAGACAGGGAGCCCTAATTTATTAGGGTCGTAAGACAGGAAGAGTTGGACAGTCTTACGGTGCTCCCGCGTACGATCAAGGTAGAAGTTCAGTGCCCTTCTACAGTCCAGGGTATGCAAGACCATCTCAGCTCGGCTGGAGTGTGGCCTGGGAAAGAAGGTCGGAAGCACCACCTCCTGATTGATGTGAAAAGGGGAGACCACTTTTGGAAGAAACTTAGGGTGAGTCCGCAGGACTACCCTGTTCTTGTAGAACCTAGTGTAAGGGGGGGATCAGACACTAGGGCCTGCAGTTCACTAACGCGTCTAGCTGAAGTGAGGGCTACTAGGAACAAGGTTTTCCAAGAAAGAAAACGGAGAGGACAGGTAGCCATGGGTTCAAAGGGCGGACAGGTGATCCGCTGTAAAACCACGTTAAGGTCCCAGTCTGGGGCTGGGGGGCGCAAAGGTGGTTTAAGGAGAAGGAGACCTCGGGAGAACCGTGCCACAAGAGGGTGGCCGGAAAGAGGCCTGCCTTCCACCGGCACATGATGTGCAGAAATAGCACTGAGGTGAACCTTGACCGAGTTGGACTTAAGTCCAAGATTGGAGAGGGAAAGCAAGTACTGCAAGACCACCGACACCGAGCAGGAGAAGGGGTCTTGAGACTGCTGAGTACACCAGGTGGAGAAGCGACACCATTTAAGGGCGTAGGATTTCCGGGTAGAGGGTCGCCTGGAAGCCAGCACGACCTCTTCCACCTCCGGAGGCAGCAGGAGGGGAGCAAGGACTACCCTTTCAGCAGCCAGGCCATCAGATGAAGAGATCTGAGGTTGGGGTGTAGGAGAGACCCCTGATCCTGGGTCAGGAGATCTGGTTGGAACCCCAGAGGCAACGGCGTATCTACCGCCAGTTGCATCAGAAGCGGGAACCACGGTTGCCTGGGCCACCGGGGCGCTATCAGGATCATCGAAGCCTTGTCCTGGAGAACCTTGAAAAGTGTTCGAGACACCAGCGGCATGGGAGGAAAGGCATACAGAAGGCCCGTGGACCATGAGAGCAGAAAAGCATCCGCCGCTACTCGGAGGGGATGCGGCTCCCGAGAGCAGAATCGAGGAAGTTGCCTGTTCAGAGGACTGGCAAATAGATCCAGCGTGGGGAGGCCCCACTGGAGAAAGATCCTTTGAACCACCAACGGGTCCAATCGCCACTCGTGTGGTTGGAGGATTCTGCTCAGTTTGTCTGCCAGGTATTTTTCTTGACCTGGGAGGTAGACAGCTTTGAGGAGGATCCCTCGGCTGACGGCCCAAGCGCAGAGCTTTTGTGCTTCCCGACAGAGAAGGAAGGAGCCCGTGCCCCCCTGTTTGTTCACGTAGAACATGGCCACTTGATTGTCCGTCTGGACGAGGACGGACTGGCGAGTGGTAAGGTGGGAGAAGGCCCGGAGAGCCAGGCGGATCGCTCTGAGCTCCAGGAAGTTGATCTGCTGGGCAGATTCCCACGGGGTCCAGAGACCCTGAGTACATGTCCCTTGGCAATGTGCTCCTCAACCCAGGAGAGAAGCGTCGGTCGTCAGTACTTGAACCGGCGGAGGAGACTGAAAAGGCATTCCGAGCACTAGGTTGGGCAGATGAAGCCACCACCGCAGAGAAGAGACCAGTGGGCTGGAGATTCGTACTGAGTCTGCTAGTCTCCCCGAGGCCTGACGCCATTGTGAGCGAAGACACCATTGAGCAGGCCGCATATTCAGGCGGGCATTGGGGGTCACATGGACCGTGGAAGCCATATGGCCAAGCAGTTGCAGAAAGTGCCTGGCCGAGACCCCGGAATGGCTGCGAAAGCGGCTGGCGAGAGCCATGAGCCGTTGTGCCCTGTCGAGCGGCAGAAAGGCTCGCGCTTGAAGCGTGTTTAACCTGGCGCCGATGAACTCGAGATCCTGAGAGGGGAGCAAAGTGGACTTTTCGAGGTTTATGACAAAGCCCAAGTACTGGAGTAGAGTCACAGTACGTTGCGTGGCGTGAGTGGCCTCCGTGGAGGACGGTGCTCTGATGAGCCAGTCGTCTAGGTAAGGGAAGACAAAGAGGCCTTGAAGCCGGAGATAAGCCGCTACCACTGCGAGACATTTTGTGAAGACTCGTGGTGCAGAGGATAGGCCAAAGGGCAGTACTCTGTACTGGTAATGATTGCCTGCCACCACAAACCTCAGGTATTGTCGGTGGCTTGGGTGGATGAGGATGTGAGTGTAGGCATCCTTTAGATCCAAGGAGCATAGCCAATCTCCCTGCCGGAGGTAGGGCAGCAGGATTCCAAGGGTAAGCATCTTGAACTTTTCCCTTTCCAGGAACTTGTTGAGGTTCCGCAAGTCCAGGATGGGTCTGAGGCCCCCAGTTCGCTTTGGTACCAGGAAGTACCTGGAATAAAAGCCTTGACCTCTCAGGTGGTGGGGCACTGGTTCCACTGCCTGTTCCCGAAGAAGACTTGCCAACTCTTAAAGGAGTAAGTCCCGGTGAAGAGGGGGTCGCAGAGGCTCCCCTGGAAAGTAGGGGGGAGGTACCTGGTGGAAGTGTAGAAGATAGCCCTCTCGGACTATGTGGAGCACCCAGGTATCTGACGTGATGTTGGACCACCTGTGGGCAAAGTGAACCAGCCGGCCTCCCGTGCTGAGAGACACCAGCGGAGGGGGAGAGGCTATGCTGAAAGAGTCAAAAACCCCCACCCTGCGGAGCAGGGGCCGGTGGCGCAGGCTTGGGGGCTTGCTGCCTACGGGACCCGTTACCCCGTCCCTTGGCCTGCTGACCCTGTTGGGGAGCTGCCGAGGCCTGATAATGAGGGTAGTGTTTATAGGCAGCCACCTTCCTCGGGTAAAAGGGCTTTTTCCCTGAGCCCTTCTTCTGGGAAGGGGCAGAGGTTTTCCTGGAGAGCTGAGTCCTGGTGAGAGTCTCTGTCTCGAGCTGTGCAGCCTTCTCGTGAATAGGTTTGCCAAAGAGGTTTTCACCTCTGCAGGGGACATCGACCAACTTGTCCTGCACCCAGGGCTTGAGGTCGGATGACTGAAGCCAAGCCTGTCGGCGGGCCCCGATGCCGGCTGCGGCTACCCGGGCCGATGCCTCAAAGCCATCATAGGCTGCTCGAGAGATAAACTTGGAGCACTCCCGAATACCGGTGGACAAGGCCAGGAACCTCCGCAAAGGTTCCTCAGAGAGACCAGCAGAGAATCCGGCTAATTCTTTAGCCAGGTCTCGGAGATACATGCCCATGTAGAGCTGGTAAGTCTGGACTCGACAAGCAAGCATAGAGCCCTGAAAACACTTCTTACCGATGCCATCCAGGCTGCGGGCTTCCCTGCCAGGAGGCACCGAGGAGTGCATCTACTGGCTCTTGAGCCGATGAATGGCCGATTCCACCACCATGGAATGGTGCTGCAGCTGTGCTTTTTGGAAGCCAGGGCTCTTGCGGACTCGATAGATGTTATCGACCCGCTTGCTCAACACCGGCGACGACGCCGGGCTCTCCCACATGCGGAAGAGAAGTCGTTCCAGCATCGGAGGAACCGGTACAGTAAAATGCTCCTTTGCAGGAGAGTCATACTGGAGGGCATCGAGCTCTTCGGCTCGAGGCTCCTCCTCGGGATCCGCAGGGAAGGCCAAGGCCTTGGCCATATCCCTCACGAAGTCCGAGAACCGGGCATCCTCCGGAGGGGACTGTCTCCGAGGTTCGGACTCGGGGGAGTCCGAAGGGACACACCGAGTCCGAAAAGAACCAGGCGACTCATCCACCTCGGATTCCCAGGCAGACTCCTCGGAGGAGGAGTCGAGCGGCTCCGGCTGGGCGGGTACAGACGCCGTCCGCCCCGACGCCGAGGGGGTCGGCGTCGACGACCTCGGCCCCAAACGGGAGGCCAAAGGCGACCGCGACCGAGGATCGACTCGAGCCCGCATGGACTCGAGGATCGGCTCGGTCTCCGGGGTTGACTTAGACGTCGACGACCCGGCGGTCAGGGCAGAAGCGCCGGCGAGGCCAGCGATCAATGCCCGCTGCTGGTCCATGAAGGCAGCAAGGCTGCTCTCCAAGGCCGTCAACCTGAGTCCGAACTCAGGAGACCCAGCAGCCCCCGACTCGGGCCCCGACGGCGTCGGGCCCGACGTCGGACCCCTCAGAGGCGAGTCCACGAAGACAACAGCACTTACGTGAGCAGAGGAGTCCATCTCCAGACGAGGATGTTTGGACGGCCGCTCCAGCTCCAAAGACCCGGGACGGCTGTCGGGGCTATGCGACCTGGCCCTCGAGGAGCCAGGAGCGTCCACCGACGCCACCCTCGCGGGTTTGGTCTTCCGGTGATGTTCCCGGGTAGGGGACCCCCTCTCAGAGGAGCTCCGACGGTGTTCAGAGCCAGATTCTCTGGACACCGAAGCTTCTGACGAGGTCCGGGTACGGCTGGGGTCAGAGAAGATTCTCTCCCGCTGATGCTGCCGACTCCGCAAAGATTTCGCGGACATCTTGCTACAGGCCCCACAGATCATTTCTTCATGATCTGGGCCCAGGCAACGGAGGCAGCAATCATGTGTGTCGGTAAGAGATATCAGTTTCTTACACTTAACACACTTTTTAAAGCCACTGGCGGCCATCGGGGGAAAAAGGGCCCCTGCGAGGTCGAACGAGCGGGCCGCCAGGGAAAAAGTGAAAAAACGCGAATTTGTCACGAAGGACAGAAAAACCGAAAAAGGAAGGGGAGGGCCTTGCAACAGACGTCGCGAGGCCGGACGGAAAAAGGACCGGCGTCGAACCGAAGAAATACTTAAGAAAGAAAAATCAACTTTTCAGCGGTGACTGTGAGACAACGTCTGTAGGGCTCCGCGGAAAAAAGAAGACTGGCCAAGATGGCACCTTTGGGTGGGAAGGGGACCGCGCATGCGCGCTGCAATTCCCAAAGGCTTTCTTTGAAAGCTGGGGAAAATTGCTCCGCGAGGGCTCCGTCGGCGCCGATGTCACCCATATGTGAGGACTGACTTCCTGCTTGGTCCTGGAGAACCACTGTTCCCTCTAAGCTGTGCGCGTGTGCGCGCGCACACCTCGCCAAGCGAGCGCACATATTTTATAACAGAGCGCACAAAAATTACGATTCTGATAGGAAACAACAGACGTCTTAAAATTTAAAAGTTGTTGTGTATTTATGGTTTTCACAAGTTCTACAATATTTTCTAGTGCAATCAATGTGGTGTACATACTGTATTCTGACGTGTAGTCAAATTTTAAAGTATATAACTCCGAGTGTTATGTGGCACACAAAAATTTAACCTTCCTTCAAAAGCTGCACAGCTGATATTTTATGTGCACACAGCCTACAGAAAATTAGAGGGAACATTGCTTGCAACCAAGCAACTCTGTGTGCACCTATGGCAATAGCCGAGGCTCTACTGGCACCCTCAAAAGAGTCAAAGGCTGCACGGTTGGAAAACTTGGATACATCCTGTGCATGTTTAAGCCAGGTGATATATTCTTCTATCTTATCTTCTGACATAAAAGAAGATAAGGTTTGCAGATGATCTGTAACTTCTTTTAGAAACATCCCCATATAGACACTATAGGAGTTGATTCTGGCTACAAGCATACTGGCCTGGAAGATTTTCCTGCCAAAGGCATCTAGGGTTCTGCATTCTCTTCCTGGAGGAGCAAAGGAGTGCCTTTTTGTACTCTTGATCTTTTTCATAGCAGACTCTACCACAATGGAGTGGTGAGGAAGCTGAGTCTTATGAAACCCAGGACAAGGAGGAACACGATACACGGTGTCCAACCTTCTGGAGTGAGGGGAGGTGGAAAGAGGAGTCTCCCATATGCCCAACATGTGATCAAAAAGAATCTCATGTATTGGTAAGGTGGCTGCCGCTTTAGGAGCCTTAGGATATTGTAGGATATCTAATTTTTTGGCTCTAGGTTCAGTTTCAGAGGTCACTGAGATGGACAGGCCTTTGGCCACCTCCCTAATGAAGTCCTGAAAAGACAAGTCTTCAGGAGGAGACATTCTCCTTTTTGGAGAAGAGGGTTCCTGAGGAAGGATCCCCGATGCTTCAACTGAGGCCTCTGAAGAATCAGAGTCTTCAGAGGAATCGAAGTATCGACTGTCTGGATGCTCTCGCAGAGCCTGATACGCGTACCGGGAGGTATCGACATCGGGAGTAATCGGTACCGGGTCGGTACTGATGGGCATCACTGGATGGCGTACCGCTGCCGTCGATGCTGATGTCAATGCAAGCGGTACTGGTATCGGGACCGATATCGGGTCCGGTACCAGAATCGGTACAGGTACAGACAACAGGGTTTGTTGCGGTACCGTAGGCATCACAGCTTGTATGAATGCCGTGATGGCACGCTGCATGGTCAGGATATTCTGATCCACTGACGCCACCAATGTCTGGATGTCGGTACCGGTACCCCAGAACATTGTAACAGGTGATCGGTCGAGGCCGAGCCATCGATGTCAACCTGTGACCCCATAGGTAGTGCTTTGGAAGCCGGAGTCTCCCGCCGGGGTAATTTTGCTGGTATGGGTTCCTCAAGAGTAAGCCCGGGGGCATCTCGATACTTGGAGGGAGATGAACTCTTTGAGGACCGGCCAGATTTAAGTTTGGTTACCTGAGATCCATGGGATGAAGAAGCAGCCCTGGAAGACGTCGATGCCACAGAAGCTGCATCGGAGGGAAACAGGACACTGAGCTTGGCTGCCCGATTCTGTAACCCTCTTTTAGACATCATGGAACAGGACTCACAATCCGCAATTGAGTGGTCAGGACCTAAACATTTTAGACACCAGTCATGGGTGTCACTGACAGAAATAGTGCTGCTGCACTTTGTGCATTTTTTAAACCCGGAGGCGGGTTTTTCCATGAGGGAAAAATATATCTGTAGGCCTAAGGCCCCAGAAGCAAAATGCACTGAAAAGAGTAGAATTTTTTTTTTTTTTCCGGTGCGGAATCAAGAAGGCAGACACGCGACTAAAGAAAAATAAAAGAAAATAAGAAATTCTTCAGCGGTGACAGGAAACACGACCTGCTGGCTTCACGGAAAAGAAGAACTGGAGAGAGGCAGTTAGGAAAGGCGGGAAGGCAGCGCGCAGGCACTGTGGGATGCTCCCAAAAGCTTTCCTTTTGGACACTGGGGAGCTTTCCCGCGCAGGCTCCGTCGGTACCGACGATACCCATATGTGAAGACTCATTCCTGCTAGTTCCTGGAGATAACAATAAGACAACATAAGCCTTAGAATAGCATATAAATGACATGCATATTAATAAATATATCGAAAAATAAATAAGATTATAAAAATAAACAAACATACAAGCTCAAAAAATAAGTTGTATATACAAAAACTTATGTAAAATGATAAAAACAATAAGAATCATATAAAATGATTGTAGCCAAAGTAAAACAGAAATTAAGAACCATCAAAGTTAAAAGTGACACATACCTGCTTTTATTCTTGAAAATATGTCTAATACTACACCTTTTTGGGAGAGGAAGAGAACATGTATAAATTAGATATGTATAATTAATCATTAAAAATGACAAAGATCAAGCGCACATACAGGACCAAACATATAAAGAAGTGTATCAATGGAGTCTACACAAAAGGAAATCTTTGTGCATGCCGGTGCAACAAAGATGAGAGAAATAAAAATCAATTCATTAAGCTTTACCTTTGAGGTTGATTTTCCAACGCGTGTGAAAAAGGAGAAAAATCCTTTACACTATACAGCAAATTGGAATTTCACCAAAAAACCACCGGCGTCTGCTCTAAAAAATCATAAAAATAATTACCAATTGATATTAACAAACGGGCACACCATCTTTCACTAACCCTCTAACTCATCATCTTCAATATCCCATCCTCAAAATTAATAAATACCCTAAAGTAATGTTGTGGATATAAATAATCCAAAAGCACGTTATAGAGACATGAATAATTAGATAAATAAATAGATAAAAATCACTACCACATAACCCCTGGCTTCATATATGCCATAATAGAGGTTCAACTCATCTCAAACGGATTTTATAAAATCAAGAATAGTGCACAATACCATAAATACTTAACTATAAAATCATACAGCTACACATTCCAAGGAAGTCAAATGTCAAGCCGGCAACTCTTTAAACTACATGTCCACCCCTCAATAAAATTTTGTTAAAAACTGTTAAAAGACAAAGGTAGTGTATAATAAAACAATTTTCTTTAACCATAAAAAGAAAACTGCAAGAAATAAAACAAGAATCCACTTAAGACTTTCCATCGGAACAAAATCAAACCTTCCAAGATCGCCAATACATGACGTATAAAATTAGACGTCATAAATTAACTTCCTAATTTATTCAACCGAATCGTTTAAAATTTCAAAATTAGATTATATAAGACCACATTCTAAAAAAGTAAAATGTCTCATCAGCCAAGCCGTAAATTACTTATATATCAAGTAAAAAAAAACTTTTCTATCTAACCGCAAGGGACATCGCAGTAAGATTTCTTTTAAAATTGTACATAGCAAAAAATGCTTAAAAACCACAAAAGCAAAATTTAAAAAGGCTTACAGCTTTCAAACGATGAGGCTGCTATAAAGGTAAACATTTAGAAAAACGCCGACGCATGCGCTCTCACTAAGAGGAGTTTTTAGAGCTGCATAGTGCTGACATATAGGAATAAAAGATTCAATGTCATGGAACCACCAAAGATACCCCAAAAAGATTTCATTTAAAGTGTACACAGCAGAAGGTGCTTTAAAACGCAAAAGAAAGGGGGGAAACAAAAACACTTACAGCTTTCACACCATCCAAGAAATGAGGCTGCTATGAGAATAGACCTTTAGAAAAACGCCGACGCATGCGCTCTCATTAGGGGAAGTTTTTATAGCTGCATGGTACTGACGTGTAAACAAAACAGTTCCAAGTTATAAGATCACAAGGGGCATCCCGATGAGGTTTCATTTAAAAATATACATAGCAAAAACCGCTTTAAAACCACAAAAAAAAAGAGAGAAAGCACTTACAGCATGCACACCATCTATGAGATGAGGCTATTAAAAAGACGGATCTTTAAAACACGCCGACGTGTGTGCTCTCACTAAGGAAAGTTGTTTACATCACAATAAGGTTTCTTTTAAAATTGTACATAACAAAGAATACTTAAAAACCACAAAAGCAAAAAGGCTTACAGCTTTCAGAAGACGAGGCTGCTTTAAGGTAAACATTTAGAAAAACGTCGACGCATGCGCTCTAAGGGAAATTTATATAGCTGCATAGTACTGACGTATAGGAATAAAAGATTCAATGTCATGGAACAACAGATACCCCAATAAGATTTCATTTAAAATGTTTTAAACCACAAAAGAAAGGGGGGAAAAGAAACACTCAACTTTCACACCATCCGAAAGA
The DNA here is from genome assembly GCA_033557465.1 of Ichthyophis bannanicus. Classification (NCBI taxonomy): domain Eukaryota; kingdom Metazoa; phylum Chordata; class Amphibia; order Gymnophiona; family Ichthyophiidae; genus Ichthyophis; species Ichthyophis bannanicus. Next base: position 1,767,408,259 of record CM066032.1, read on the forward strand.
TGAGGCTGCTTATGAGAATGGACCTTTAGAAAAACGCTGACGCATGCGCTCTTATTAGGGGAAGTTTTTAAAGCTGCATGGTACTGACGTGCAAACAAAAAAATCAAAGTTATAAGATCACAAGGGGCATCCCGATGAGGATTCGTTTAAAAATATACATGGCAAAAAAACGCTTTAAAGCCGCAAAAAAAGAGAAAGCACTTTCAGCATACTCACCATCTATGAGATGAGGTTATTATAAGGGTGGATCTTTAAAGCAAACGCCGATGTGTGTGCTCTCACTAAGGGAAGTTTTTTGGCTACATAGTACTGATGTATGAAGATTAAAAACACTACCCTATTAATAATAGGGAATCCAATTGTATATTGATGAAACAATACTATGGGGAAGAAGGATTGGCCCATATAATTCCAAGGGTTGACTATTCTGGCCGTTTTTAATTTATGTAAACCACCAGGAATAAAGGAGGTATAGCAAAAAAAAAGGGGGGGGGGGGATAGCGAAAAAAAAAGGGGGATAGCAAAAAAAAGGGGGGGACAAAAAATTGTATGACAACCTGTCACACTATAATTCAAAATATATATATACTTATTACTAAATAAGTTAAAAACATGATGAGTCAAAAATGTGATGAATAGAAAGAACCAAGTGATACCATCCCCTATTGAAAAACCAAAACACAAATTATAGAAAAACTAACAAATCACATTCCATATTGAGGCCATAGGGATGTAGACTATTAAATGCGAAAATATATCTCTTCGAAACGTCGTATTGTTTTATCCACATCCCCACCTCTCCAGTTAACTTTTACCTTTTTGACAACAAAACATTTTAAATCAGCAATTGTATGTGTTAACTCCAGCCAATGACTGACCAGAGGTTTGTCGACCAATTTCCTTTTTATGCAACTTCTATGCTCGATCCTATCACCGACAGAACGGATGGTCTTTCCTATATACATTTTTTTACATGGACAAAGAATAACGTAAATAACGTGACTCGTAAGGCAATTGGAAAAATCATCCAAATAAAAAATTTGATTATTCACAGGGTGAATAAATCTTTTCTTAATCGTTAAGGAATGAATACAAACTGAACACCTATCACATGGGACATGTCCTTTATACTTAGGGAGATATTTCCGCTCAGTGAAAGCAGAGGGCACTAACATATTTCTTAAATTTGCATTGCGCTTATGTGCTATAGTAAACTTTTGATTGTGAAAACCTGGTAAGGATTGAATCAGATACCAGTGTTTTCTGATTATTTTCTCTATCTTGTATGATTGCTGGGAGTATAATAAGGGGCAAACAATACCTACATTGTTTCTTTTCTCTTGTTGTTGGAGTAAAACACCACGGTCAGTGAGCTTCGCTCTATTATAAGCACTTAAAACATGTTGGTCCGGGTTTTGCCTTCCTCTAAATCTATCTTTCATGATGCTTGCTTATCTTTCATGATGCTTGCTTATCTTTCATGATGCTTGCTTGTCTTTCAAAATCCTGGCTAGATATGCATTATCGTACGTGCCCTCAAAAGTTGACTAACCGGTAAATTGCGTTTCAGTGCCGGATTATGAAAACTTTGATAATGCAGTATTTGATTTGTCTGTTGGTTTTCTATCAAGAGTGGTCACAAGACCTTTGTCAGTTTTTTAAATTAATAAATCCAAGTATGATATTTGGTGTTCATCGTAAGTTACTTGAAACCGTAAATTGTTATCACGGGAACTGATCCATTCGTTAAACTCATTTAGCAGATCCACTGAGCCATCCCACAAAATAAAAATATCAATGTACATGATCAAAATCTTATTAGATTTAAAATGATTGTTTTTAATAAATTTTTCCTCAAAATTAAAAACATATAAATTTGCAATGTCAGGGGCCATCGAGGACCCCATGGCTACCCCTTTTGGGATAACAATTTACGGTTTCAAGTAACTTACGATGAACACCAAATATACTTGGATTTATTAATTTAAAAAAAACTGACAAAGGTCTTGTGACCACTCTTTATAGAAAACCAACAGACAGAAATCAAATACTGCATTATCAAAGTTTTCATAATCCGGCACTGAAACGCAATTTACTGGTTAGTCAACTTTTGAGGGCACGTAGGATATGCACATCTAGCCAGGATTTTGAAAGACAAGCAAGCATCATGAAAGATAGATTTAGAGGAAGGCAAAACCCGGACCAACATGTTTTAAGTGCTTATAATAGAGCGAAGCTCACTGACCGTGGTGTTTTACTCCAACAACAAGAGAAAAGAAACAATGTAGGTATTGTTTGCCCCTTATTATACTCCCAGCAATCATACAAGATAGAGATAATAATCAGAAAACAGTGGTCTGATTCAATCCTTACCAGGTTTTCACAATCAAAAGTTTACTCTAGCACATAAGCGCAATGCAAATTTAAGAAATAGGTTAGTGCCCTCTGCTTTCACTGAGCGGAAATATCTCCCTAAGTATAAAGGACATGTCCCATGTGGTAGGTGTTCAGTTTGTATTCATTCCTTAACGATTAAGAAACGATTTATTCACCCTGTGAATAATCAAATTTTTGATTTGGATGATTTTTCCAATTGCCTTATGAGTCACGTTATTTACGTTATTCTTTGTCCATGTAAAAAAAATGTATATAGGAAAGACCATCCGTTCTGTCCATGATAGGATCGAGCATAGAAGTTGCATAAAAAGGAAATTGGTGGACAAACCTCTGGTCAGTCATTGGCTGGAGTTAACACATACAATTGCTGATTTAAAATGTTTTGTTGTCAAAAAGGTAAAAGTTAACTGGAGAGGTGGGGATGTGGATAAAACAATACGACGTTTGGAAGAGAGATATATTTTCGCATTTAATAGTCTACATCCCTATGGCCTCAATATGGAATGTGATTTGTCAGTTTTTCTATAATTTGTGTTTTGGTTTTTCAATAGGGGATGGTATCCCTTGGTTCTTTCTATTCATCACATTTTTGACTCATCATGTTTTTAACTTATTTAGTAATAAGTATATATATTTCTTGAATTATAGTGAAAGGTTGTCATACAATTTTTTGTCCCCCCCCCCCCCCGTTTTTTTCACTATCCCCCCCTTTTTTTTTTGCTATACCTCCTTTATTCCTGGTGGTTTACATAAATTAAAAACGGCCAGAATAGTCAACCCTTGGAATTATGTGGGCCAATCCTTCTTCCCCATAGTATTGTTTCATCAATATACAATTGGATTCCCTATTATTAATAGGGTAGTGTTTTTAATCTTCATACGTCAGTACTATTGTAGCCAAAAAACTTCCCTTAGTGAGAGCACACACATCGGCGTTTGCTTTAAAGATCCACCCTTATAACCACCTCATCTCATAGATGGTGAGTATGCTGAAAGTGCTTTCTCTTTTTTTTGCGGTTTTAAAGCGTTTTTTTGCCATGTATATTTTTAACCGAATCCTCATCGGGATGCCCCTTGTGATCTTAACACTTTGATTTTTTTGTTTACACGTCAGTACCATGCAGCTATAAAAACTTCCCCTAATGAGAGCACATGCGTCGGCGTTTTTCTAAAGGTCCATTCTCATAGCAGCCTCATATTTTGGATGGTGGGAAAGCTGTGAGTGTTTCTTTTCCCCCCTTTCTTTTGTGGTTTAAAACACTTTAAATGAAATCTTATTGGGGTATCTTTTGTGGTTCCATGACATTGAATCTTTTATTCCTATACGTCAGTACTATGCAGCTATATAAATTTACCTTAGTGAGAGCGCATGCGTCGGCGTTTTTCTAAATGTTTACCCTTATAGCAGCCTCGTCTTCTGAAAGCTGTAAGCCTTTTTGCTTTTGTGGTTTTTAAGTATTCTTTGTTATGTACAATTTTAAAAGAAACCTTATTTTGATGTAAACAACTTTCCTTAGTGAGAGCACACATGTCGGCGTATTTTAAAGATCCGCCTTTTTAATAGCCTCATCTCATAGATGGTGTGCATGCTGTAAGTGCTTTCTCTCTTTTTTTTGTGGTTATAAAGCGGTTTTTGCTATGTATATTTTTAAATGAAACCTCATCGGGATGCCCCTTGTGATCTTATAACTTGGAACTGTTTTGTTTACACGTCAGTACCATGCAGCTATAAAAACTTCCCCTAATGAGAGCGCATGCGTCGGCGTTTTTCTAAAGGTCTATTCTCATAGCAGCCTCATTTCTTGGATGGTGTGAAAGCTGTAAGTGTTGTTTTTGTTTCCCCCCTTTTTTTTGCGGTTTAAAGCACCTTCTGCTGTGTACATTTTAAATGAAATCTTTTTGGGGGTATCTTTGGTGGTTCCATGACATTGAATCTTTTATTCCTATATGTCAGCACTATGCAGCTCTAAAAACTCCTCTTAGTGAGAGCGCATGCGTCGGCGTTTCTAAATGTTTACCTTTATAGCAGCCTCATCGTTTGAAAGCTGTAAGCCTTTTTAAATTTTGCTTTTGTGGTTTAAGCATTTTTTGCTATATACAATTTTAAAAGAAATCTTACTGAGATGTCCCTTGTGGTTAGAAAAGTTTTTTTTACATGATATATAAGTAATTTACGGCTTGGCTGATGAGACATTTTACTTTTTTAGAACGTGGTCTTATATAATCTAATTTTGAAATTTTAAACGATTCGGTTGAATAAATTGGGAAATTAATTTATGACGTCTAATTTTATACGTCATGTATTGGTGATCTTTGAAGGTTTGATTTTGTTCCGATGGAAAGTCTTAAGTGGATTCTTGTTTTATTTCTTGCAGTTTTCTTTTTATGGTTAAAGAAAATTGTTTTATTATACACTACCTTTGTCTTTTAACAGTTTTTTTAACAAAACTTTGAGGGGTGGACATGTAGTTTAAAGAGTTGCCGGCTTGACATTTGACTTCCTTGGAATGTGAAGCTGTATGATTTTATAGTTAAGTATCTAAGTATTTATGGTATTGTGCACTATTCTTGATTTTATAAAATCCGTTTGAGATGAGTTGAACCTCTATTATGGCATATATGTAGCCAGGGGTTATGTGGTAGCGATTTTTATCTATTTATTTATCTATTTATTCATTTCTCTATAACGTGCTTTTGGATTAATTATATCCACAACATTACTTTAGAGCAGGGGTCTCAAACTCAAATTGCTTTGAGGGCCAAATGAGGACTTGTAAAGTAACCCGGGGGCCGCATAAGACGCGGGGCCTCATTTGCATAAGGGGCCTCATTTGCATAAATATTTGCATAATGTTACCATACACTAACTTTTAGTAAACATGCCTCTTTAATGAGTATGGATAAAGAAAGACTAAAAGATTTAGAAACAAGAAGACAATAATTAAACTGGGAACCCCAAAAGCCAAACTTGGAATGTACAACAACACTGTAGAAATAAAACTATAAATTAATTTCCTCTTGTACTAAACAAAGCGCAAACATTAATGATGCACATTTCCCAGAGCTGACATATTCCAGTTAATAAATTCAAAATAAAGAGATATTTTTCTACCTTTTGTGCATTTTTTTTCAGTTGCAAATGTTCCAGCCACTTTCTTCTGGTTTCTTCATGTCTTCTGCTAACTCTCCATCGTCTGCTGTCCATTTGCCCTTTCTTCTCTCCTAGTTTTTTTTCCATTCTCTCTCTACATCTGCTTTAACATACTAATCTTTCTCCTTTTTCTCTTTCCTCATTCCTATTTCATCCACTCAAATTTTACCCCTCCATCCTCAATCCCCACTTACTCTCCCAATACCTGGCCAATTGTAGATTTGTCTTCTCTCCCAGACAAAATATTTTTCCCCTCTCCATTTCACTTTCCCAGCTCCATCCCATTCTAATCCTCCCCCAACATCAGCTCCCTTCTAGTTCCAGCCCCACCCAGCATCTGCTCCCTTCTAGTCCCCCCATTAGTCCATTTCCAGTCCTATCCTAGCCTCACCATCAGCCCATTTCCAATCCTAGCCCCCCATCAGCCCATTTCCATTCCAAGCCCCCCTCCCCATCAGCCATTTGCAGTTCAAGCCCCCCTTCCACTCAGCCCATTTCCAGTCCTAGCAACCCCCCCAGCCCATTACCAGTCCTAGACCCCCCATAGCCCATTACCAGTCCTAACCTCCCCATAGCGCACTTCCAGTTTTACCCCCCATCACCCCATTTTCAGTCTTACCCCCCCCATAGCCCATTACCAGTCATATCCCCCCTGCCAATAGCCCACTTCCAGCCCTAACCCCATTACCCCATTTCAGTCAGCCCTTCCATAGCTCATTACCAGTCCTAACTCCCCCCATCAGCCCACCTCCAGTCCTTCCTAACCCCCACCTGCCCATTTCCAGTCCTAGCCCCCACCATAGCCCATTACCAGTCATAACCCCCTGCCAATAGCCCATCTCGTCATAACCCCCCCCTGCCAATAGCCCATTTCCAGTCATACCCCCCCCCTGCCAATAGCCCATTTCCAGTCATACCCCCCCTGCCAATAGCCCATCTCCAGTCATAACCCCCCCTGCCAATAGCCCATTTCCAGTCATACACCCCCCGGCCACTTGCCCATTACCAGTCATCCCCCCCCCCCTGCCAATCGCCCATTTCCAGTCCTACACCCCCCCCCCCTGCCAATAGCCCATTTCCAGTCCTACACCCCCCCCCCCCAGGTAAATTAAAAAAAAACCTGGCTTCTGCTGCTCAAGCAGCAAAATCAGCTGTCCTGCGGCCCCTTCCCCTGTGCCCGGAGATCCGAGTCTGCTCTATCAGCGGCATGCTTTTCAAGCCGCGAGGAGAGTATTCCCCTCTCGCGCGGCTTGAAACCGCGCGAGAGGGGAATACTCTCTTCGCGGCTTGAAAAGCACGCCGCTGATAGAGCAGACTCGGATCTCCGGCACAGGGGAAAGGGCCGCAGGACAGCTGATTTTGCTGCTTGAGCAGCAGAAGTCAGTTTTTTTTTTAAATTTGACAATTGATTCTGCCGCTGCCACGGCGGCAACGGCAGAAGCCAGGGTTTTGGGGTTTTTTGTTTTCCTCCGTCGCGGGCCGCACAAAGTTGTCTCGCGGGCCGCATGCGGCCCGCGGGCCGCGTGTTTGAGACCCCTCCTTTAGAGTATATATTAATTTTGAGGATGGGATATTGAAGATAATGAGTTAGAGGGTTAGTGAAAGATGGTGTTCCCGTTTGTTAATATCAATTGGTAATTATTTTTATGATTTTTTTTAGAGCAGACGCCGGTGGTTTTTTGGTGAAATTCCAATTTGCTGTATAGTGTAAAGCAGTTACTTACCTGTAACAGGTGATCTCTGGGAACAGCAGGAATAAGTTTTCACATATGGGTATTGTCGGTACCGACGGAGCCTGCGCGGGAACGCTCCCCAGCGTCCAAAAGGAAAGCTTTTGGGAGCATCCCACAGCGCCTGCGCGCTGCCTTCCCGCCTTTCCCAACCGCCTCTCTCCAGTTCGACTTTTAAAGCTGAGACAAAGAGAGAGAGAGGAAAGGAAAGATACATAGAGAGATACAACTCCTAGGGGAGGTGGGTGGGTTGTGAAGACTTATTCCTGCTGTTCCCAGAGATCACCTGTTACAGGTAAGTAACTGTGCTATCTCCAGGAACAAGCAGGAATGAGTCTTCACATATGGGGACTCCCCAGCTAGAGATGCCTGGGAGATCACCCAGATTGTGAGTCCCTGGGAAGGGCTGCACCTCTACCCCTGAATCTCAGGCATCAAGTCAGGGATGGAGGGTAGGAGTTGATTAGGTATGGAACAGGTGTTTGAGAACAGCCTGACCAAACAAGGCATCCCGGCAGGAGTCCTTGTCCAAGCAGTAATGGGCTGTGAAGGTATGAACCGATGCCCAGGTGGCCGCTCGACAGATTTGGTCGATGGACACAGAGTTTAGATGAGCCATAGAGGTTGCCATGGCCCTCACATTGTGAGCTGTGACATGGCCCTCCAGAGAAAGGTTCTTACTCTGGTAGGCGAAGGAAATACACTGAGCAATCCAATTGGACAGAGTTCTCTTAGAGACTGGAAGTCCTAAATGAGAAGGATCAAAAGCAACAAAAAGTTGAGAGGACTTTTTATGTTGCTGTGTCCTTTGTAAGTAGAAAGCAAGTGCTCTTTTACAATCCAGGGTATGAAGATTCCTCTCTGCAATTGATGCATGAGGTCCTGGAAAAAAGACAGGTAAATACACCTCCTGGTTCAGATGAAAAGGTGAGACCACTTTAGGCATAAAGTGTGGATTAGTTATGAGGACTACCTTGTCATGATGGAACCTTGTATAAGGAGGATTAGCCACTAAAGCTTGCAACTCACTGATACGGCGAGCTGAGGTGACCGCAATGAGAAAAATAACCTTCCAGGAAAGGAATTTCAAGGAGGTAGTGGCTAAGGGTTCAAAGGGTGGCTTCATAAGCTGACCAAGAACCAGATTCAAATCCCATGCCACTGGAGTTGGTCTAATGGGAGGTTTAGTCAAAAGAAGGCCTCTCATGAATCTTGCTATAAGAGGATGAGAGGAAATAATTAGTAATAATTAGTAATTAGTTACCCCTGTTACCTCCAGGTTATCTCGTCCATGTTCAATGTAAACACTCAATTGTCGTGTGACATTGCAATATGTTTTTTGTTCAATTGTAAACCGCACTGATTTTAATAGCGCGGTATATAAGAGAAGTAAATAAATAAATAAATAAAATAATAAATAGGTTGTCCATTGAGAGGCTTAAGGGATGCTGCAATAGCACTCAAATGGATTCTGATTGAATTTGTTTTAAGGCCTGCATGGGATAAATGCAGCAAATAGTCTAGTAAAGAATTCAAAGGTATTGCAAAAGGGTTGAGACCTTTCTCTGCACATCAAATGGAAAACCTTTTCCATTTAAAAGCAGAGGAACGTCTGGTGGAAGGCTTTCTGGAAGCATGAAGGATATCCTTCACTTGCTGGGAAAGGTGTAAATCCTGAAGGTCTAGGCCTTCAGCAACCAGGCCCTGAGATGGAGACTGAGGATTTGGGTGCCACAAGGTTCCCTCCTCCTGGGAGAGGAGATCTGGAGCAGACCCCAGGTCCAGGGAGGGAGCTTGAGAGAGATGCAGAAGTAGCGGGTACCACACTTGGTGTGGCCAATGTGGTGCTATGAGGATCATAGACCCCTTGTCTCTCTGAAGCTTGAACAGAGTCTTGGGGATGAGGGGAATAGGTGGAAAGGCATAGAGGAAGTCTTGCCCCCAATGAAGGAGGAAGGCATCCCTGGCCTGAACTCCCTGACATGGAATCCTGGAACAAAACTGGGGAAGTTTGGAATTCCATGGACTTGCAAACAGGTCTATGTCTGGGGTACCCCAAATCAGAAAAATCGTGGCTATCTGGTCCCCATGGAGGGACCATTCGTGTGGAAGCAGAACTCGACTGAGTCTGTCTGCCCAAGAGGTTTGAACTCCTGGAAGATACACTGCCATGAGATGGATTTGATGCTCTCTGGCGAAGGCCCACAATCTCAGAGCTTCGTTGCAAAGCGACAGAGAGCCAGTCCCCCCCTGCTTGTTCACGTAGAACATGGCTACCTGGTTGTCCGTGTGGATGAGGACTGTCTTGTAGCTGAGCAGGGTGTGGAAGACTGAGAGCCAGAAAGATTGCTCTGAGCTCTAAGAGGTTGATATGTAGAGATGTCTCCTGTGGAAACCAGATGCCTTGGGTCAAGAGATCTTGTAGATGAGCTCCCCAACTCTTTGGAGAGGCATCTGTTGTAAGGGTTGCTTGGGGTAACACCTGTTGAAAGGGGGACCCCAGCAACAGATTATGAGTGGACTTTCACCAGTGGAGGGACCAAAAGAGGTGACTGGAGGTTGCTATTTTGTCTGACAGGCAACCTGATGCCTGGGTCCATTGGGTGGATAGGGTCCACTGAGCTGCCCTCATGTGAAGGAGAGCGTAAGGAACCACATGCACCGTGGATGCCATGTGGCCTAAGAGTTGCAACATCTCTCGAGCAGTTAAATGGGATTTTAACTGAATCTGGGAGGCTAACTGCACCAAGCGTAGGCAACGGGCCTGGGGAAGATAGGCCCTTGCAGTTGTGGTATCCAGTAAGGCCCCTATAAACTCTAGAGACTGAGTAGGGATAAGATGGGATTTTGGAATGTTGATTACCAGTCCCAGATACTGAAGAACACGCTTTGTGCAGGCTAGGGAAGCCTGGCCCTCTGACTGGGATGGAGCTCGGATGAGCCAGTCGTCCAGATATGGGAATATGAATATCCCTAGAGTGCGCAGAAATGCAGCTACTACTGCCATGCATTTTGTGAACACTCTTGGAGCAGAGGCCAGACTGAAAGGAAGCACTTTGTATTGGTAGTGCTTTCCTTGGTAAAGGAACCGAAGGAACCTTCTGTGTGTTGGATGGATGAGGACATGAGTGTACGCATCCTTGAGATCTACAGAACAAAGCCAGTCCTGACTCTGGAGGTATGGAAGGAGAGTTCCGAGAGAAGTCATCTTGAATTTCTCCTTGCATAGAAACTTGTTCAACTCTCTGAGATCTAATATGGGTCTGTAGCCCCCCGTTTTCTTTGGGATGAGAAAATAAGGGGAGTAGAACCCTGAGCCCTGTTGAAGAAGAGGTACTTCTTCTATTGCCCCTTGGGCAAGAAGGGTAGCAATCTCTTGACCCAGAAGGTTGAGGAGAGATGTTGGAGAATTGAACTGTTTCACCATGGTGTGAGGGGGAAGGTTTAAGAAATGAAGCTTGTACCCATCCCGTATGATGGAAAGGGTCCATTGCTCTGCTGTGATTTGTTCCCATCTGGGAGCAAAGTGAGCTAACCTTCCTGGGATGGTGAGAGGCTCTGGACATTCTAGAGCCAGAAAGGCTAAGTTCCTTAGTGGAAAGTCAAAGGCCCTGAGGAGGCTGAGGCTGTTGGGCCGTAGCAGTCCTCGCAGCCTGAGGCTTGGTCTGTTTTGGTTGTTGCTGTCTCTTTGTAGCAAAACGACCTTGAGAAGAGGCCTGACCATAACCAGAAGAAAATTTCCCTTTTTTTGGGAAAGACCCTTTTTTGAAAAACCTCTTTTTAAAAGGAGCAGTAGCAGACTTTGAAAGTCTATCTAAAGCAGAATTTTCAGCATCCATCTGGTCAGCCTTTGCTTGCCAATCTTTGCCAAACAGGTTTTCGCCTGTACAGGGAAGGTAACCTAGACCATCCTGTACCCAGGATTCCAAATCAGAGGCTTGCAACCAAGCAACTCTGCGTGCACCTATGGCAATAGCCGAGGCTCTACTGGCACCCTCAAAAGAGTCAAAGGCTGCACGGTTGGAAAACTTGGATACATCCTGTGCATGTTTAAGCCAGGTGATATATTCTTCTCTCTTATCTTCTGACATAAAAGGAGATAAGGTTTGCAGATCTGTAACTTCTTTCAGAAACATCCCCATATAGAGACTATAGGAGTTGATTCTGGCCACAAGCATACTGGCCTGGAAGATTTGCCTGCCAAAGGCATCTAAGGTTCTGCATTCTCTTCCTGGAGGAGCAGAGGAGTGCCTTTTTGTACTCTTGATTTTTTTCATAGCAGACTCTACCACAATGGAGTGGTGAGGAAGCTGAGTCTTATGAAAACCAGGACAAGGAGGAACACGATACATGGTGTTCAACCTTCGAGAATGAGGGGAGGTGGAAAGAGGAGTCTCCCATATGCCCAACATGTGATCATAAAGAATCTCATGTACTGGTAAGGTGGCTGCCTCTTTAGGAACCTTAGGATATTGTAGGATATCTAATTTTTTGGCTCTAGGTTCAGTTTCAGAGGCCACTGAGATGGACAGGCCTCTGGCCACCTCCCTGATGAAGTCCTGAAAAGACAAGTCTTCAGGAGGAGACATTCTCCTTTTTGGAGAAGAGGGTTCCTGAGGAAGGATCCCCGATGCTTCAATAGAGGCCTCTGATGTATCAGAGTCTTCAGAGGAATCGAAGTATCGACTGTCTGGATGCTCTCGCAGAGCCCGATACGCGTACCGGGGGTATCGACATCAGGAGTAATCGGTACCGAGTCGGTACTGATGGGCATCACTGGGTAGCGTACCGCTGCTGTCGACGCTGTCGATGCAGGCGGTACCGGTATCGGAACCGATATCGGATCCGGTACCGACAACGGGGTTTGTTGCGGTACCGTAGGCGTCGCAGCATGTATGAATGCCGTGATGGCACGCTGCATGGTCAGAATATTCTGATCCAGACGCCACCAATGTCTGGATGTCGGTACCGGTGGAAACCGCCGGTACCCCAGAACATTGTAACAGGTGATCGGTCGAGGCCGAGCCATCGATGTCAACCTGTGACCCCATAGAGCGAGCTTTGGAAGCCGGAGCCTCCCGCCGGGGTAATTTTGCCGGTGTAGATTCCTCAAGAGTAAGCCCGGGGGCATCTTGATACTTAGAGGGAGATGTACTCTTTGAGGACCGGCCGGATTTAAGTTTGGTTACCTGAGATACATGGGATGAAGAAGCAGCCCTGGAAGACGTTGATGCCACAGAAGCTGCATTGGAGGGAAACAGGGTACTGAGCTTGGCTGCCCGATTTTGTAACCCTCTTTTAGACATCATGGAACAGGACTCATAATCCGCAATGGAGTGGTCAGGACCTAAACATTTTAGACACCAGTCATGGGTGTCAGTGACAGAAATAGTGCCACTGCACTTCGTGCACTTTTTAAACCCGGAGGCGGGTTTTTCCATGAGGAAAAATATATCTGTAGGCCTAAGGCCCCAGAAGAAAAAATGCACTGAAGAAAGAAAAGAGTTGGGGTTTTTTTAGAAAGAAAAAAAAGACCGGTAGTACCGGTCCGGAGTCGAGAAGGCAGACACGCGACTAAAGAAAAATAAAAGAAAATAAGAAATTCTTCAGCGGTGACAGGAAACACGTCCTGCTGGCTCCGCAGAAAAGAATAACTGGAGAGAGGCGGTTGGGAAAGGCGGGAAGGCAGCGCGCAGGTGCTGTGGGATGCTCCGAAAAGCTTTCCTTTTGGAGGTTGGGGAGCGTTCCCACGCAGGCTCCGTCGGTACCGATGATACCCATATGTGAAGACTCATTCCTGCTTGTTCCTGGAGATAGGATTTTTCTTCTTTTTCACACGCATTGGAAAATCAACCTCAAAGGTAAAGATTAATGAATTGATTTTTATTTCTTTTATCTTTGTTGCACCGGCATACACAAAGATTTCCTTTTGTGTAGACTCCATTGATACACTTCTTTATATGTTTGGTCCTGTATGTGCGCTTGATCTTTGTCATTTTTAATGATTAATTATACATATCTAATTTATACATGTTCTCTTCCTCTCCCAAAAAGGTGTAGTATTAGACATATTTTCAAGAATAAAAGCAGGTATGTGTCACTTAACTTTGATGGTTCTTAATTTCTATTTTACTTTGGCTACAATCATTTTATATGATTCTTATTATTGTTTTTATCATTTTACATACGTTTTTGTATATACAACTTATTTTTTGAGCTTGTATGTTTATGTTTATTTTTATAATCTATTTATTTTTCGATATAATTTATTTATTTTTATTGATTTATTTATTTATTTATTTACATTCTCTTATATACCGCACTATTCAGCATCAGCGCAGTTTACATGGAACAAAATGCTCAGTACAAACAACATGTATGAGTTTACAGATAACAGGGAACAAAAAACTTGGATAACAGGGGTAACTATTTACAAAACTTACTACATGGAAACAAAATCAAAGAGGGTGCATAGAAAACATAATCCACGAAGATCTCTTTAGAAGTGTTACAGGTAGATATCAGATGCAGAAAATCTAACTCTAGGGCATGGTATACAATGTGTATTAGTAAACTGAACTTAGATTTATTTGACTGATTTCCAAAAGCATGGACAGATGACATGTGTGAAGCTCTTTTCCTAATGAGGCGCGAGCACGCTGTACCAACAAATGCTTAAGTGATATGAAGTGGAAAGCTACATAATGGGAATGTCCAATTCTGATGTGTGTTTAAGTGTGGCACTGAACAAGACTCCTTTGTGCAGGTCTTTTTACTGTGCACCAAACTAGAATGATTTTTTTGGTGGTGGGGGAAAAAGAGTATGGTTCTGAATCGCATAAAAAACCCCGAAACAGATGTTCCATTCATCCATTTAGAGGAATATCCCTATTGGTGGAAGTGGAGGAGGGAGTTGAGACTTCACCAATTAACAATAACATCAAAAGGTTGTGACATTTTTTCTCTCTAGCATTATTGATAGTGAAGAAACAAATTTTAGTTAGACTCAAGAGAAACCTTCATAATTTCCATGATGATTATAGCATATGCCCAGTCTTATACAATGGGAGCATCTTTCTGCCTGGTTAGAAGATTCTTAGGCATTGAAAGGAAATTATGAAGCATGGGATGTATTTATCAATCTGCTAGCTGACAACACACACAATTCTTTGTGGGATGTGTAACAAAGAGTAGTTACTCACCTGTAACAGGTGTTCTCCAGGAGCAGCAGGAATCAGTCCTCACATATGGGTGACGTCGGCGCCGACGGAGCCCCCGCGGAGCAACCCCCCCAGCCCTCATTTATATGCTATTCTAAGGCTTATGTTGTCTTATTGTTTTATTGGTATTAATATGTCTATGTATTTTTAGCTTTTAAGTCCACTTTAGTGCCCCTGAGGAAGGCAGCGAAACACGGCCTGTGTCGGGCCAGTGGCATTCATTTCTTAATAAAGATTGCTTTTATCCTTCTGAGTTATCCACGTTTTTGTACTGGTTCTGTTCCTGTTGACGTGGGTTCGTGCCTGAGTGTTGGACTCTGCTTCCACTGGGAGACAGGAATCCAGTGTCCACATATGCAGACCACAAGGAGTGCCTATAGGACTAGAAATCCCAGTCCCTCCGGCATGAGATTGCTGTCCCCAGGTGGGACTTGAACCCCTGGCCCTCCGGCCTGAAGTACCTCGTCCTAACCACTAGACCACTCCTCCCCCTACTGTATCCCTTGGGAGGTGTCTGTTTTTATTAGCAAGTCATCTAAATAAGGGAAGATGGATATCCCGAGAGTTCTCAGATATGCGGCCATCATAGCCATGCACTTTGTGAAGACTCTTGGGTCAGAAGCAAGTCTGAAGGGAGGGACTCTGTATTAATTTTTTCCTTGAAAGGTGAAGTGTAGATATTTCCTTGTCTTGGATGGATGAGGATATGCATAAATACTACTTTTAGAGAACCGAGCCAGTAGAGACTCTGGAGGTAGGGAAGAAGAGTCCAGAGAGAGATCTTTAACTTTTCATGGACTAGAAACTTGGTTTCTGAGGTCCAGAATGGGCCTATACCTCTGGTTTTCTTCCAAATGAGAAAGTAGGGAGAGAAGCCCACTCCCTGTTGGGATGTTGGGACATCTATGGCGCCCTGACACAGAAGAAAGGACACCTCATCCTGTAAGAGAGCAGTGAGTGGGGGTTACGTTTGATATTCCCCCTGTGAACATGGAGGGGGCAGAGTTTGCAGATGAAATCTAAACCCTTCCTGAACTATGGCGAGTGTCCAATGCTCTAAGGTGATGATACACCATCTGTGGGCGTAGTGACAGTCTGAAGGGGTAGTGGTCCTTCAGAGGCAGGGTGGCAATGTTATCTAGGAAAGAGTTAAAAACCAGGCGCAGGCTGTGGCTGCTGGGCTGGTTAAGATGTAACCACCTGTGGTTTCTTTTGATGCTTAGGAGGCTGCTGCCTCTTCTGTGGGGCATGACCCTGGTACTGAGAAGCAGGAGGATAAAGCGTAGTTAATTCACCTGTAACAGGTGTTCTCCAGAAAATAAGATATGCCATACTGGGTCAGACCAAGGTCCATCAAGCCCAGTACCCTGTTTCCAACAGTGGCCAATCTAGGTCATACGTACCTAGCAGTTTCCCCAAAAGACACAGGTTCCACAATGCTTGTATTGGGTCAAGCATCGATATCCTGGGTCCCTTCTTAATAATGGTTTACGGACCTTTCCTCCAGTTCCGTGTCCAAACGTTTTTTAAACCCAGCTACACTAACAGCCTTTACTACATCCTCCGGTAACAAATTCCAGAGTTTGATTACACGTTGAGTGAAAAAATATTTTCTTTTATTAGTCTTAAATAGTTTACCCTGTAGCTTCATTGCATGTCCCCTAGTCTTTATATATTCTGATAACGTAAAAGAGTAGCTACTCACCTGTAACAGGTGTTCTCCAGGAGCAGCAGGAATCAGTCCTCACATATGGGTGACATCGACGTCGATGAAGCCCCCTGCGGAGCATTTCCCCAGCTTTCCATGAAAGCCTTTGGGAATGCAGGCACGCATGCGCGGTTCCCTTCCTGCCTAAAGGTGCCATCTTACCTCAGTCAAATGACATAGCTAAGAACAGCACACAAAAATGTAACACAAACTATGTACAACTGCAACTCCAAAGGAAGGAGGGAGGGTTGTGAGGACTGATTCCTGCTGCTCCTGGAGAACACCTGTTACAGGTGAGTAACTACTCTTTCTCCAGGACCAAGCAGGAAGTCAGTCCTCACATATGGGTGACTCCCTAGCTCTGGGCTACTAGGAACCCAGGCTGAACAAGAGAACTCCCTCTAGTCCCAGCATCAAAGAAAGGCTTTTCACTGACAGAACCTCCACCGGTAGCCCAACAGAGGGCAGGAGTTGCCTAAACCTCAAAGAGATTCCGGAGTACTGCCTGGCCAAAAGCACTGTCCCTACGAGACTCCCTCTCCAGACAGTAATGGGCCGCAAAAGTCTGGCTTGAAGACCAAGTTGCAGCCCTGCAGATGTCTACCAACGGTACAGAGCAGAGATGAGCCACTGAGGCAGCCATTGCCCTGACACGATGGGCCGTGACCCGACCCTGCAAAGGAAGGTCAGCCGCCTTGTAAGCCCAGGTGATACAGTCAGCCACCCAGATGGACAAGGTACGCTTGGACACAGCTAACCCCAAATTATTAGGGTCAAAAGATATGAAGAGCTGAGTAGCCCTTCTGTGCCCTTGCGTATGGTCAAGGTAGAAGGTTAAGGGCCTCCTACAGTCCAGGGTATGCAGAACTGCTTCAGCCTGGCTTGCATGAGGCCTAGGGAAGAATGTTGGAAGAACCACCTCCTGGTTGAGGTGGAAAGAGGAGAGAACCTTGGGGAGGAACTTTGGATGAGTCCTTAGGACTACCCTGTTCCTATAAATTCTTGTGTAAGGGCTGTCACAGACCAGGGCCTGAAGCTCACTCAATCGCCTAGCCGAGGTAAGGGCTATCAGGAAGAGTGTCTTCCAGGACAGGAAGCGTAGTGGACAAGTAGCCATCGGCTCAAAAGGTGGGCGAGTCAGTTGCTGCAAGACCACATTCAACTCCCACTCAGGGGCAGGAGGACGGATTGGAGGCTTGAGCAAGAGCAAGCCTCTGAGAAACCGGGACACCAAGGGGTGAACTGACAGAGAATGTCCTTCCACCAGAGAGTGGTGAGCTGCTAGAGCTGAGAGGTGGACCCGAACAGAATTGGACTTAAGACCTTGATTGGATAAGTGCAGTAAGTACTGAAGCACTACTGGTACAGTACAGGAGAAAGGATCCTCTGTACGTAACTGACACCACACTGAAAACCTTTTCCATTTGAGAGCATAGGTTTTCCTAGTGGATTGTTTCCTAGAGGCTAGGAGAACTTCCTCTACTTCCTGAGGTAGGCCCCCAGGGAGCCAAAACTACCCTTGCAGCCTCCATGTCATCAAATTTAGAGCTTTGAGATTGGGGTGCAGAAGGGTACCCTGATCCTGAGAGAGAAGGTCGGGTTGCAACCCCAGAGGCAGAGGGGGATCCACTACCAACTGAAGTAGAAGTGGAAACCAGGGCTGTCTGGGCCACCTGGGAGCCACCAGCAGGACTGAGGCCTTGTCCTGAAGAATCTTGAACAGAGTTCGTGCCACCAAGGGCGTGGGAGGAAACGCATACAGGAGGCCCTGAGACCAGGGAATCAAAAAAGCATCTGCTGCTATCAGCAGAGGATGCGGTTGCCTGGAGCAGAACCTTGGCAGCTATTTGTTCAGAGGACTGGCAAACAGGTCTATGGATGGAAGTCCCCATTTCATGAAAATCTTTTGAACTACCAAAGGATGGAGCTGCCACTCATAGGGCTGCAGAATCCTGCTCAACCTGTCCGCCAGGTAGTTATCCTTGCCAGGTAGATATACGGCTTTGAGGAGCATGTTGTGCCTGAGAGCAAACAAGCAAAGGTCCTGCGCCTCCTGACAGAGGAGCCTGGACCCAGTTCTGCCCTGCTTGTTCACATAGAACATGGCTACCTGGTTGTCTATTTGAACTAGAACAGACTGATGAGCCAGGGTTTGAGACGAAGTCTTCAGGGCTAACAGAACAGCTCTGAGCTCCAGGAGATTGATTTGCTGTGCAGCTTCCCAGGGAGACCCACAGGCCCTGGGTGCACTTGCCTAGACAATGAGCCCCCCAACCTTGCAGGGAGGCATCCGTGGTCAAGACCACTGTGAACGCAGGACTCTGAAAAGGTACTCCTTTTAACAGATTGGGTGGGTGCATCCACCATCTGAGGGAGTGCAGCAAATGTCTGGATACCCTTATCCTGTCTCTGAGGCTGCCTGTGGCTTGTGACCACTGAGTCCGAAGGCACCACTGTGCAGGCCTCATATGGAGCCTGGCATTGGGGGTGACATGCACTGTCGAAGCCATGTGGCCCAGAAGCCTCAGAGTCTGGCGGAGACCAGTGACCTGCTGAGAAACTGGTTTGCTAAGTTGATTAGCCTTTGGGCCCTGTCTTCTGGCAAGAATGCTTTTGCTAGCAGAGAGTCTAATCTTGCCCCTATGAACTCCAAGTTCTGGGAGAGGAGCAAAGTGGACTTTGCGAAGTTTATGATGAACCCGAAGCTCTGAAGAAGAGCAATAGTTCTGAGAGTAGCTTGCCGGGCCTCCTGGCATGTCTGGCCTCTTATGAGCCAGTCCAGATATGGGAAGACAAAGACTCCCTGATTTCGCAGGTAGGCCGCCCCCACCGCCAGGCACTTGGTAAAGACCCTGGGAGCGGAGGTGAGGCCAAAAGGCAGTACTCTGTACTGATAATGATTTCCTTCCACAAGGAACCTGAGGGACTTTCTGTGGTCTGGATGAATGAGGATGTGAGTATACACATCCTTTAGATCTAAGGAGCATAGCCAATCTCCCTGCTGGAGGTAGGGCAGAAGTGTTCCAAGAGTAAGCATCTTGAACTTTTCCTTCTCTAGGAACTTGAGGTTTCTGAGATCCAGAATAGGTCGAAGGCCACCAGTTCTTTTGGGTACCAGGAAATACCTGGAGTAAAACCCTCGACCTTGCAAGTGGGGAGGCACAGGCTCCACCACCCTGTCCACCAATAGACGCTGGAGCTCCTGAAGGAGAAGATCTGTATGCAGGGGAGGCCTTGGAGGCTCCCCTGGGAAGTATGGAGGAGGCAGTTGTTGGAAGTGGAGTGCATACCCTTGTGGACTATGCTTAACACCCAACTGTCTGCAGTGATGAGTGGCCACTGGTGGGCAAACAGGGCAAGGCGACCTCCTGTGCAGGGTTGTCCGTGTGAGGTGCTCGGTCTCGAGCTGTGCGGCCTTCTCGGTCATGGGCTTGCCAAAAAGGTTCTCACCTCGGCAAGGGACATCGACCAACTTGTCCTGAACCCGTGGCTCGAGATCCGATGACTGCAGCCATGCCTGGCGTCGAGCCGCGATGCCGGCTGCCGCAACACGGGCCGAGTCCTCGAAGCCATCGTAGGCAGCACGGGACAAACTTAGAGCATTCCCGGATCCCCGAGGACAAGGACTTGAACCTCTGCAAGGGTTCCCTGGAGAGACCAGCAGAGAACCCGGCCAGTTCCTTGGCCAGGTCTCGCAAGTACATGCCCATGTACAGCTGGTAAGACTGGACACGGCAAGCAAGCATCGAGCCCTGGAAGCACTTTCTACCGAAACCATCAAGGTTTCGGGCCTCCCTGCCAGTTGGCACCGCAGAGTGCATCTTCTGACTTTTCAGGCGATGAATGGCTGATTCCACCACCATGGAATGGTGTGGTAGCTGCGCCTTCTGAAAACCAGGACTCTTCCGGAGTCGATAGATCGAATCGACTCGCTTGCTTAAAACCGGCGCCAAGGCCGGTGCCTCCCAAATACGGAAGAGGAGTCGTTCCAGCATCAGAGGAACCGGGACAATAAAGGCATCCTTCGGAGGAGAGTCATACTGTAGGGCCTCGAGCTCCTCGGCTCGAGGCTCCTCCTCGGGGTCCGCAGGGATAGCCAAGGCAGTGGCCATATCCCGAACGAACTCCGAGAACCGGGTATCCTCCGGAGGGGATCTACTCCGGGGCTCAGACTGCGGTGAGACCGATGGGACGCACCGAATCTTAAAGGTGTCGGGAGACTCCTCGTCCTCCATCTCCCATGCGGACTCGTCCGATGAGGAATCAGGGTCTGACCTCGCGGGGCCTGCAAGCACCTGCCCCGATGCCGAGGGCACCGGTGTCGATGCCCTCGGTCCCGAACGGGAGGTCTAGGGAGACCGCGACCGAGGTTGACCTCGAGCCTTCATGGTCTCGCGTATCGGCTCGGTCTCCGGGGTCGACTTAGAGGTCGATGTCCCGGTGGTCGGAGCAGATGCGCCAGACAGGCTGGCCATCAGTGCCCGCTGCTGATTCATGAAGGCAGACAGTCTGCTCTCCAAGGCTGTCAACCTGAGACTCAGCTCAGGAGACTCAGCAGCTCCCGAATCGGGCCCCGGCGGTGGCGCCGGGCCCGTCGTCGGCTACCTGGGAGAAGAGTCCACGAGAACTACAGGACTTACGTGTCCAGCAGACTCCGGCTCCAGTCGAGGAACTTTGGACGGCTTCTCCTGTTCCACAGGCCCGGGGCGACGGTTGGGGGTCTGAGACCAAGTTCTCGAGGACCCCGGGACCTCTTCCGACGACGCCCTCACGAGCCGTTTCTTCCTCTTGCGTTCCTGGTCGGGGGACCCCCGTTCAGAGGAGCCCCGACGGTGCTCGGGATCCAACTCCCGAGATGTCGAGGTCTCAGATGAGGTCCGGGCCCGGCCAGAGGCTGAGTCAGAAAAGAGCCTTTCTTTCTGGTGCTGACGACTTCGCAGTGCCTTGGAAGACATCTTCCCACATGGTCCACACGTCTTAGGGTCGTGATCAGGACCGAGGCACCGGAGGCAGCAGTCGTATGTGTCGGTGAGAGACAAAAGTTTCTTACACCGATCACACTTCTTAAAACCACTGGAAGCCATCGGGGAAAAGAGTCCCCGCGAGGTCAAAGGACCGGCCTTCCAGGGAAAA
The DNA here is from genome assembly GCA_033557465.1 of Ichthyophis bannanicus. Classification (NCBI taxonomy): domain Eukaryota; kingdom Metazoa; phylum Chordata; class Amphibia; order Gymnophiona; family Ichthyophiidae; genus Ichthyophis; species Ichthyophis bannanicus. The sequence continues at coordinate 1,767,429,598 of CM066032.1, forward strand.
AAAAAAGGGAGTGAACGCCAGCCACGAAGGGCAAAAACCGAAAAAAGAAGATCGGGCTCGATACCGGTGTACCGAACCCGGCGGGAGGGGAACCGGCTTCGAACCGGAGACGAAAAAATAGCGTAATCGCCAAAAAAGTCAAACAATTTTCCAGGATGACTAGGACTCATGTCCGACGGGCTTCATGGAAAACGAGAGACTATGGTAAGATGGCACCTTTAGGCGGGAAGTGAACCGCGCATGCGTGCCTGCATTCCCAAAGGCTTTCATGGAAAGCTGGGGAAATGCTCCGCAGGGGGCTTCATTGATGTCGATGTCACCCATATGTGAGGACTGACGTCCTGCTTTGTCCTGGAGAACAATCGGTCTACGTTTACCCGTTCCACTCCATTCATTAATTTATAGACTTCTATCATATCTCCCCTCAGCTGTCTCTCTTCCAGGTTAAAGGGCCCTAACCTTTTTAGCCTTTCTTCATAGGAGTATCCTTCCATCCCCTTTACCATTTTGGTGGCTCTTCTCTGAACCTTTTCTAATATCGCTATATCCTTTTTAAGATACGGCGACCAGAATTGCACACAATATTCAAGGTGCGGTCTCACCATGGAACGATATAGAGGCATTATAATATCTTGTTTTATTTTCCATTCCTTTCCTTATGATACCTAGCATTCTATTCGCTCTCTTGGCCGCCGCTGCACACTGGGCCGAGGGTTTTTAACATGGTATCCACAATGACACCTAAATCTTTTTCCTGGGTGGTGGTTCCTAATGTGGAACCTTGCATCGTGTAACCATAGTTTGGGTTGTTCTTCCCTAAGTGCATAACTTTGCACTTGTCCACATTAAATTTCATCTGCCATTTTGATGCCCAGTCTTCCAATTTTTCAAGATCCTCTTGCAATTTTCCACAATCCTCTTGGGTTTTAACAACTTTAGTTTTGTGTCATCTGCAAGTTTGATAACCTCATTATTCCCTTTTCCAGGTCGTTTATGAATATGTCAAAAAGCAGTGGACCCAGCACAGATCCACGGGGTACACCACTATTCACCTTTCTCCATTGGGAAAATTGGCCATTTAGCCCTACCCTCTGCATTCTATCTTTTAACCAGTTCCTGATCCACAATAGTACACTGCCTCCTATCCCATGACTCTAGTTTTGCCAAAGGTCTCTGGTAAGGGACCTTATCAAAGGCTTTCTGAAAGTCCAGATACACAATATCAACCGACTTACCTTTGTCCACCTGTTTATTCACACCTTCAAAAAAACATAACAGATTAGTAAGACAAGATCTTCCTTGTCTAAAGCCATGTTGGCTGTCTCCCATTAGGCCATGACTATCTACATGCTGAGTAATTTCATTCTTTATGATGGTTTCTACCATTTTTCACGGTACTGACGTGAGGCTCACACGTCTGTAGTTTCCCGGATCACCCCTGGAACCCTTTTTAAAAATTGGTGTTCCATTGGCGATCCTCCAATCTTCAGGTATTAGAGATGATTTTAATGATAGTTCACAGATTACTAGGGACAGCAAGAATCAGTCCTCACTTATGGGTGACGTAGACACCGAAGGAGCCCACGCAGAGCAATTCCCCAGTTTTCAAATAAAGTCTTTGGGATTGCTGCTCAGTCAGGTCCCATAGCTAGAGCCCTATAAAGCAGATGGCAAGGGAAGGATAAGACTAGCAAGGAGAGGTGGGAGGGTAGTGAGGACTGATTCCTGCTGCCCTGGAGAACATCTGTTAGAGGTGAGTAAAGCACAGTTACTTACCTGTAACAGGTGATCTCTGGGAACAGCAGGAATAAGTCTTCACATATGGGTACGTCGGTACCGAAAGAGCCTGCGCAGGAACGCTCCCCAGCGTCCAAAAAGAAAGCTTTTGGGAGCATCCCACACGCAAGTGCGCTGCCTTCCCTCTCATCAGTTGGGTTTGTAGCTGAGACCAAAGGGGGAGGTAGAGAAACGAGAGAGAGCGAGAGAGAGACAGAGAGAGAGAGCGAGAGAGAGACAGAGAGAGAGAGCACAACTCCTAGGGGAGGAGGGTGGGTTGTGAAGACTTATTCCTGCTGTTCCCAGAGATCACCTGTTACAGGTAAGTAACTGTGCTATCTCCAGGAACAAGCAGGAATGAGTCTTCACATACGGGGACTCCCAAGCTAGAGATGCCTAGAGGAGGTCCCAGCATGTTGCAAATCTAATGGATGGGCCATGCTATTTCCCAGAACCTCTGGCATCCAAGGGATGGAGGGTAGGAGTTGAATTAAAAAGGGTGTGCTGTGGAACAGCTTGACTAAACAAGGAGTCTAGAGGGGAGTCCTATTGTTAGGAAATATTGAATTCCAATTTTCTAATGTGGACCTTACTCAAAAGTATTGCGAAGTGTTTAATGAGGCTAATATGGGTCTGCTGCTAAGAGCCAGTAGATTATCCTCAAAGAAATTACCTCACTGTGAAGTAGAGGAAAATAAATCTTGCAATACAGGCAGAGGTCAGAAGCCTTAATGGCTAGAACTAATCCCAGAAGAAAAAACTGGGGGAGTTTAATGAGGTTTGACTTTGGAGGAAAAGCTGAAGCTTCTGTAGGCCAAAGTTTAAAGCTTTGTCCCTAGAGCAGAATAAGGCTCTAGGAAAGAGATAAATCTGACTGGTTTTGACGAAAAGGTAGAAATATACCTTGCAGAGAAAGGATGGGTCTTTAAGACCCCTTTATCCAAACGAAAGAAAAAACAAACATTTGTAGTAGGCAGTGTAGCCTCCAATTTCTTGAAGATCAGTAATGTCTTCCCTAAGTGATGTCACTTAGGATAATGACTTTACATGGAAAGCTTCAGATGTAACGTAACCAGAAAGGTTACGGTAAAAGAAGGTATTTTCTAATTACCATAGAAATTGGTTGTCCATTTAAACCCCTATGGTATGCTGGAACAGCATTAATATGGACAGTTAGAAATCTTTCAGAGTCATGGAGAAGGTTTCATGGAAACCAGTGGAATGCTCTTACTTATAAGGAGAGGTCTAGATTTCTTTAAAAATTCTAGCCTTTGAATAACCAGGAATGGAGACCTACGTGAAGGGGTGCAGAGGAGATCCTTAGTCTTAAGACAGCAAGTCTGGATCCTTCTATAACTTCAGTGTAGCAGCTGGAGAAGACGATGCAATATAAGGGGATACCATGTTTGCCCCTCTTATGAGGGCAATATGAGTATCATGCGTTCTTTGTTCAGCATAAGCTACAATGAAGTATTGGGAATTAGAAGGAAAGCAGTAGACAAGGACCGACTGCAGTGAAAAAGAATACGTCTCTGTTGTAAGAGTTCCACCGGAGATGTGGAACAACCCAGGGAATTGAGCAATTCTTTATGTTTTCACGTGGTCTAAGCCCTGGTTCCTTTTCCTTAAAAGGAAATTTTAAGGAAGACGGTAAGAGTAGGAAAAAAACCAGTCATGTAGGAGCATGACTGGGCAAAGCCTTTATAACCATCTGGAAGTTACCTATTAGGAATGGCTCTGATGCTCTCTGGCAAAGGCCCATAGTGCAGAGCTTTTTTGAATAATTGCAGAGAGCATGTTGTAGGTTGCTTAGGTGAGATCTGGCTGTTTAATTGCCAGTGTGCAACCTAATCTATTCTGTTGGAGCCAAAAAGAATTGAAGATGGCTAAGAATAGTAGACAGGCCGGTTGCCCGCAATGATAAATTGTCCAAGTGGGTTGTGTAACCTCTCTTGGAAACTGTTAAGGCAGCAGAAAAGGTTAGGTCCTATAGATTGGAAAAGGACCGACAGACATAATTAGGAGTGGTAAAACTCAATTACCGTCTGATAAGCTGTCTTAAAAGAAACATTTGGGAAGATTGCAAAGGGGAAGAAAACTCTGTATGGAAACAACTTACTGGAGTAGGTATTGAAGAAAACCCTATGGGCTTAAAAAGTAAGCCCTCCAGTCGAAATAGTATCACTCTTAGAGACTAAATGTTTCGACTAAGAGGGATAGAAAGTAATACAGAGTTGAGAAGACTTACAATTTGGCAAGTCCCTGAAAAGGTGAAGCCCCCTTGCAGTCAAAAACTGAGATATCCTCGTACAGGAAAACTGTCAAGGTGAAGGGCATAGCCTACCTTGTTGTTAGTTCTTACTCCTCTTTCTTTCAAAAAGGAGAGGAGAACCCTGTTACCTGTAGGGCATGATTGTCCTCAATAGCTCTTGGAGCTAAAAGAATGGATTTCTCTTGTGGCCAGAGATACATGCCTAGAGTCGAGGATTGAGTCAGTGTATCACTGATCTCAGTAAGGATGAGATGAACTATAGATGCTTCTGTTGCTAAGAAGTAGGTTACTGGTTCTAAACCTCAAACAGGAAAAAGATTTAATGAATAAAATATCAGAAACCCTGTGATTGCTGGGTTTGCTGAGCCTGTTGAGGTTTTGATTTTGTTAGCCTGGTTTGATGTTGCCCTTCTTTGGAAACATCTGCATGATGGGTAGAAGATGGATAAAACTTTTTTCCCCTAAAGGGATAAAGTTTTTTAGGAGATTTTTTACTAGCTGGGATAGAGGAAAGTTTTGACAATCCTCTGAAAGCAACATCAGTGTTTAACTGATTAGCTTGGACTAAAGCATCCTTGTTAAAGAGATTCACCAGTACAAGAAGTATTTACCAGCCTTTCTTGTACCCATTTGTCCAAGTCTGAAGCTTGGAGCCAGGCCATGCGTCGTGCCCCTATGGCTATAGCAGAGGTTCTGCTAATAGACACAAAAAAGTCCAGGGAAGCATGATTAAGGAACTTAGAGACATTCTGAGCATGACTGACTAATAAGAAATAGTCTGCTCTTTTATGTTCTTGAAGAAAGGGGTTCAAAAAGAGTAGTTACTCACCTGTAACAGGTGTTCTCCAGGAGCAGCAGGAATCAGTCCTCACATATAGGTGACATCGATGTCGATGGAGCCCTTGAGGAGCATTTCCCCAGCTTTCCATGAAAGCCTTTAGGAATACTGCACGCATGCGCGATCCCCTTCCCACCCAAAGATGCCATCTTGCTCAGTCTGATGACATAGCTAAAACACAGCACACAAAAAAGTAAAAATAAACTTATGTACAACTGCAACTCCCATGGGAGGAGGGAGGGTTGTGAGGACTGATTCCTGCTGCTCCTGGAGAACACCTGTTACAGGTGAGTAACTACTCTTTCTCCAGGACCAAGCAGGAAGTCAGTCCTCACATATGGGTAACTCCCTAGTTCTGGGCTACCAGGAACCCAGGCTGAACAAGAGAACTCCCTCTAGTCCCAGCATCAAAAAGGATTTTCACTGAAAGAACCTCCACTGGTAGCCCAACAGAGGGCTGGAGGGCAGGAGTTGCCTAAACCTCAAAGAGATTCCGGAGTATTGCCTGGCCAAAAGCACTGTCTATACGGGACTCCCTCTCCAGGCAGTAATGGGCCGCAAAAGTCTGGCTTGAGGACCAAGTTGTAGCCCTGCAGATGTCTGCCAACGGTACAGAGCGGAGATGAGCTACTGAGGCAGCCATTGCCCTGACACGGTGGGCTGTGACCCAACCTTGCAAGGGAAGGTCAGCCGCCCTGTAAGCCCAGGTGATACAGTCAGCCACCCAAATGGACAAGGTACACTTGGACACAGCTAAAGCGTAGTTACTCACCTGTAACAGGTGTTCTCCAGGAGCAGCAGGAATCAGTCCTCACTTATGGGTGACGTCGGCGCCGACGGAGCCCTCGCGGAGCAATTTTCCCCAGCTTTCAAAGAAAGCCTTTGGGAATTGCAGCGCGCATGCGCGGTCGTCTTCCCGCCCGAGGGTGCCATCTTAGCCAGTCAGATGACATAGCTAAAAAAGACAGCATAAAAATTTGCAAAAAGAACATAAGCAGACGATTGCAACTCCAAGGGGAGGAGGGAGGGTAGTGAGGACTGATTCCTGCTGCTCCTGGAGAACACCTGTTACAGGTGAGTAACTACGCTTTCTCCAGGACCAAGCAGGAAGTCAGTCCTCACTTATGGGACTCCCAAGCTCAAGGCTACCGGAGACCCTAAGCACAAAAATGAGCTCCCTCTAGCTCAGCAGCACAGAAGGAAAGAATCTTCGCTGAATTATCACCCACCGGTAGCCCACATCCGGGATGGAGGGTAGGAGTTGCTCAGACCTCAAAGAGATTACGGAGGACTGCCTGTCCGAAAGCACTGTCCCTACGGGACTCCCTCTCGAGACAGTAATGGACCGCAAAAGTCTGGCTCGAAGACCAAGTAGCGGCCCGGCAGATGTCTGCCAGCGGAACAGAGCGGAGGTAATCCACTGACGTAGCCTTTGCCCGAACGCAATGAGCCGTGACTCGACTTTCAAAGGAGAGTCCGGCTGCCCCATAAGCCCAAGAGATACAGTCCGCAACCCAGATGGACAGAGTACGCTTGGAGACCGGGAGCCCCAATTTATTGGGGTCAAAAGACACAAAAAGCTGAGCAGCTTTACGGTGCTCCCGCGTACGGTCAAGGTAGAAGTTCAATGCCCTTCTACAGTCCAGGGTATGGAGGACCGTTTCAGCTCGGCTGGAGTGTGGTCTGGGAAAGAAGGTTGGAAGTACCACCTCCTGATTGATGTGAAAAGGGGAGACCACTTTAGGCAGAAATTTTGGGTGAGTCCGTAGGACTACCCTATTCTTGTAGAACCCAGTGTAAGGGGGATCAGACACGAGGGCCTGCAATTCACTTACGCATCTAGCGGAAGTGAGGGCTATCAAGAACAGTGTTTTCCAAGACAGAAAACGGAGAGAACAGGTAGTCATAGGTTCAAAAGGCGGACAGGTGATCCGCTGCAAAACCACATTCAGGTTCCAGTCAGGCGCTGGCGGGCGCAGAGGTGGTTTAAGTAGAAGGAGACCTCGGAGAAACCTCGCTACGAGAGGGTCGCTTGAGAGAGGTCTACCGTCCACCAGCACATGATGTGCCGAAAGAGCACTGAGGTGAACTTTGACGGAGTTGGACTTAAGTCCCAGATTAGAGAGGTGTAGCAAGTACTGCAAGATCACCGACACCGGGCAGGAGAAGGGATCCTGAGACTGTTGGGTACACCAGACTGCAAAGCGACGCCATTTAAGGGCGTAGCATTTGCGGGTAGAAGGCCGTCGCGAAGCCAAGACGACCTCCTCCACCTCCGCCGGCAGGAGAAGGGGAGCAAGGACTACCCTCTCAGCAGCCAGGCCATGAGGTTGAGAGACCTGAGGTTGGGGTGCAGTAGGGACCCCTGATCCTGAGTGAGGAGATCCGGTTGTACCCCCAGAGGGATTGGATCCTCCACCGCCAGTTGCAGTAGGAGCGGAAACCACGGCTGCCTGGGCCAGCGAGGGGCCACCAGGATCATGAAGGCTTTGTCTCGGAGAACCTTGAAGAGTCCGAGAGGCTAGCGGGATGGGAGGGAAAGCGTACAGAAGGCTCCCCGACCATGAGATCAGAAAAGCGTCCGCCGCAACCCGAAGGGGGTGTGGCTGACGAGAGCAGAAGCGAGGAAGCTGCCGGTTGTGAGGACTGGCAAAGAGATCCACCGTGGGGAGGCCCCACTTGAGGAAGAGCTTCTGAACTACCAAGGGATCCAGACGCCACTCGTGCGGCTGGAGGACCCTGCTGAGTTTGTCCGCAAGGCAATTTTCTTGGCCCGGGAGATAAACTGCCTTGAGGAGAATGCCGTGACTGACGGCCCAAGAGCAGAGCTTCTGTGCCTCCCGGCAGAGGAGGAAGGAGCCCGTGCCCCCCTGCTTGTTCACGTAGAACATGGCAACTTGATTGTCCGTCTGGACAAGGACGGACTGGTGGGAAGTCAGGTGGGAGAAGGCCTTGAGAGCTAGGCGGATCGCCCTGAGCTCCAGGCAGTTGATCTGCTGAGCAGACTCCCACGTGGTCCAGAGGCCCTGAGTACGTGCCTCTTGGCAATGTGCTCCCCAGCCCAGGAGGGATGCATCGGTGGTCAGCACCCGGGTCGGCTGAGGTGACTGGAAAGGCATTCCGAATATGAGGTTCGGCTGCTGGAGCCACCACCGGAGAGACGAGATCAGCGGCTCGGAGACGCGCACTAGGTCTGCTAGGCCGCCTGTGGCTTGACGCCACTGCTGGCGGAGACACCATTGAGCAGACCGCATATTCAGGCGGGCATTGGGGGTCACATGGACGGTGGAAGCCATATGGCCGAGTAGTCTCAGGAAGCGCCTGGCGGAGACCAGGGGCTGGCTGCGAAAGCGGTCGGCTAGGTCCATGAGCCGTTGAGCCCTGTCGAGTGGTAGGTATGCTCGCGCCTGAAGAGTGTGCAGCCTTGCGCCGATGAACTCGAGATCCTGTGAGGGGAGCAAAGTGGACTTTGCGAAGTTTATAACAAAGCCCAAGTGCTGCAGAAGAGTCACCGTGCGGCGCGTGGCGTTGGTGACCTCCCGAGCGGACGCTGCTCTGATGAGCCAGTCGTCGAGGTACGGAAAGACAGAGGCCGTGAAGCCGGAGATGGGCCGCCACGACCGCGAGACATTTTGTGAAGACTCGTGGTGCGGAGGACAGGCCAAAGGGCAGTACTCTGTACTGGTAATGATTTCCTGCCACCACAAACCTTAGGTATTGGCGGTGGCTTGGGTGGATGAGGATGTGCGTGTAGGCATCCTTTAGATCCAAGGAGCATAGCCAATCTCCCTGCTGGAGGTAGGGCAGAAGGATTCCAAGGGTAAGCATTTTGAACTTCTCCCGCACAAGGAACTTGTTGAGGTTGCGCAAGTCCAGGATGGGTCTGAGGCCCCCTGTTCTCTTTGGTATCAGAAAATACCTGGAATAAAAGCCTTGACCTCTCAGGTGGTGTGGCACCGGTTCCACCGCCTGATCCTGCAGAAGACCTGCTAACTCCCGAAGGAGTAATTCCCTGTGCAGAGGGGGTCGCGGAGGTTCTCCCGGAAAATAGGAGGGAGGGACCTGGTGGAAGTGGAGAAGATAGCCTTCTCGCACGACTTGAAGCACCCAGGCATCTGCGGTGATGCTGGACCACCTGTGGGCGAAGTGAACCAGCCGGCCTCCGGTGCTGGGAGGAACCAGCGGGGGGGGAGAGGCTATGCTTTGCGAGTCAAAAACCCCCACCCTGCTGAGCAGGGGCTGGTGGTGCAGGCTTGGGGGCTTGCTGCCTACGGGACCCGTTACCCCGTCCCTTGGCCTGCTGGCCCTGTTGGGGAGCTGCAGGGGCCTGATAATGGGGGTATTGTTTGTAGGCAGCCGCCTTTCTCGGGTAAAAGGACTTTTTCCCCGAGCCCTTCTTTTTCTGGGGAGGGGCGGAGGTCTTCCTAGAAAGCCTGGTCCTGGTGAGAGTCTCAGTCTCAATTTGTGCAGCCTTTTCCGCCATGGGCTTGCCAAAGAGGTTCTCGCCTCGGCAGGGGACATCGACCAACTTGTCCTGCACCCAGGGCTCAAGGGCTGACGACTGAAGCCAAGCCTGTCGGCGGGCACCGATGCCGGCTGCGGCCACTCGAGCCGACGCTTCAAAGCCATCATAGGCTGCCCGGGACATGAACTTTGAGCATTCCCGAATGCCAGTGGACAAGGCCAGGAACCTCCGCAAGGGTTCCTCGGACAGACCAGCGGAGAATCCGGCTAGCTCTTTAGCCAGATCCCGGAGATACATGCCCATGTACAGCTGGTAAGTCTGGACGCGACATGCGAGCATAGAGCCCTGGAAACACTTCTTACCAAGGCCATCCAGGTTACGGGCCTCCCTGCCAGGGGCACCGAGGAGTGCATCTTCTGGCTCTTAAGACGATGCATGGCCGATTCCACTACCATGGAATGGTGTGGTAGCTGTGCCTTTTGGAAGCCAGGGCTCTTGCGGACCCGATAGATAGAATCGACCCGCTTGCTCAGGACCGGCGAGGAGGCCGGACTCTCCCACATGCGGAAGAGTAGTCGTTCCAGCATAGGAGGAACCGGTACAGTAAAGTGTTCCCTCGCGGGAGAGTCATACTGGAGGGCATCGAGCTCTTCGGCTCGAGGCTCCTCCTCGGGATCCGCAGGGAAGGCCAAAGCCTTGGCCATATCCCTAACGAAGTCCGAGAACCGGGCATCCTCCGGGGGGGACTGCTTCCGAGGTTCGGACTCAGGTGAGTCCGAGGGGACACACCGAGTCCGAAAAGAATCAGGTGACTCTTCCTCTTCAGACTCCCAGACCGACTCCGACGAGGAATCGGTGGGGTCGGCCCGGGCAGGGCGCGGCGCCTGCCGCCCCGACGCCGAGGGAGTCGGCGTCGGCGACCTCGGTCCCGAACGGGAGGCCGAGGGTGACCTCGACCGAGGATCGACTCGAGTTCTCATCGACTCGAGGATCGGCTCAGTCTCCGGGGTCGACTTGGACGTCCCGGCGGTCGGGGCAGCGGCGCCAGCGAGGCCAGCGAGCAGTGCCCGCTGCTGGTCCATGAAGGCAGACAGTCTGCTCTCCAAGGCCGTCAACCTGAGTCCGAGCTCAGGTGACCCAGCAGCCCCCGACTCGGGCCCCGACGGCGTCGGGTCCGACGTCGGCTGTCGCGGAGGCGAGTCCAGAAGGACCACAGGACTTACCCGAGCAGGCATCTCCGACTCCAGGCGAGGTCGCTTCGGGAGGTGTTCCTTCTCCAAGGACCCGGGGCGGCTATCGGGGCTATGCGACCTGGCCCTCGCGGAACCAGGAGCGTCCACCGACGCCGCCCTCGCGGGTTTCACCGTCCAACGATGGTCCCCGGAGGGAGAACCCCGGTCGGAGGAACTCCGGCGACGGTCCGAGCTGGAGCCTTTTGACGCGGAGGCCTCCGACGAGGTCCGGGTACGGCTGGGGTCAGCGAAGATTCGATCACGCTGATGCCGCCGACTTCTCAACGCTTTTGAGGACATTTTGCCGCAGGGCCCACAGATCAGTTCCTCATGATCCGGGCCCAGGCAGCGGAGGCAAAAGTCGTGTGTGTCAGTGAGTGACATATTTCGGTCACACTGACCACACCGCTTAAAGCCACTGGCAGCCATCGGGGGGAAAAAGGGCCCCTGCGAGGTCAAAGGACCGGGCTGCCAGGGAAAATCGAAAACGAAAGCTGACAAAGTCAGAAAAACCGAAAAAAGTGAGAGGACTCGTGACCGGCGTCGCGAGTCCGGGCGGGAAAAAGATCGGCGTCGAACCGAAGGAAAAAGGATAAAATAATGAAGAAAAATCGACTTTTTCGCGGGGACAAGACGGGGACGTCTGTAGGGCTCCGCGGAAAAAAGAAGACTGGCTAAGATGGCACCCTCGGGCGGGAAGACGACCGCGCATGCGCGCTGCAATTCCCAAAGGCTTTCTTTGAAAGCTGGGGAAAATTGCTCCGCGAGGGCTCCGTCGGCGCCGACGTCACCCATAAGTGAGGACTGACTTCCTGCTTGGTCCTGGAGAACCCCAAATTATTAGGGTCAAAACATATGAAGAGCTGAGTAGCCCTTCTATGCCCCTGCGTACGGTCAAGGTAGAAGGATAAGGCCCTTCTACAGTCCAGGGCACTGTTCCCTCTAAGCTGTGCGCGTGTGCGCGCGCACACACCTCGCCGAGAGAGCGCACATACTTTACAACAGAGCGCACAAAAATTACGGCTCTGATTCTGAAAGAAAACACAGACATCTTAAAATTTAAAAGTTATGTTTGTAATTACTAGAACTTTCCCGCTTCATTTAGTAATCGTCTATTTTCATTTAATTTGATTAAAATCAATGTGGTGTACATACTGTATTCTGACGTGTAGTCAAATTTTAAGGTATATAACTCCGAGTGTCGTTATGTGGCGCACAAAAATTTAGCCTTCCTTCAAAAGCCGCACACAGCTGATATTTTATGCACACATAGCCTACAGAAAATTAGAGGGAACATTGGTCCAGGGTATGCAGGACCGCTTCAGCCTGGCTTGCATGAGGCCTAGGGAAGAATGTTGGAAGAACCACCTCCTGGTTGAGGTGGAAAGAGGAGACAACCTTTGGGAGGAACTTTGGATGAGTCCTAAGCAATGTTCCCTCTAATTTTCTGTAGGCTGTGTGCGCATATAATATCAGCTGTGCAGCTTTTGAAGGAAGGTTAAATTTTTGTGCGCCACATAACGACATTCAAGAGTTATATACTTTAAAATTTGACTACACATCAGAATACAGTATGTACATCACATTGATTGCACTAGAAAACATTGTAGAACTTGTGAAAACCGTAAATACATAACAACTTTTAAATTTTAAGACGTCTGTGTTGTCTATCAGAATCAGAACCGTAATTTTTGTGCGCTCTGTTGTAAAGTATGTGCGCTCGCTCGGCGAGGTGTGTGCGCGCACACACGCGCACAGCTTAGAGGGAACAGTGGTCCTAAGGACTACCCTGTTCCTATAGAAGCGAGTGTAAGGCCTGTCACAGACCAGGGCCTGAAGCTCACTCACTCGCATGGCCGGGGTTAGGGCTACCAGGAAAAGTGTCTTCCAGGACAGGAAGCGGAGAGGACAAGTAGCCATCGGCTCAAAAGATGGGCGAGTGAGCTGCTGCAAGACCACATTCAACTCTCACTCAGGGGCTGGAGGATGGACAGGAGGCTTGAGCAAGAGCAAACCTCTGAGGAACCGGGACACCAAGGGGTGAACCGACAGAGTGTCCTTCCACCAGTGAGTGGTGAGCTGCTAGAGCTGAGAGGTGGACCCGAACAGAATTGGACTTAAGTCCCTGATTGGATAAGTGCAGCAGGTACTGACGCACCACTGTTACAGCACAGGAGAAAGGATCTTCTGTACGCAGCTGACACCACACAGAAAACCTTTTACATTTCAGGGCATAGGTTTTTCTAGTGGACTGCTTCCTAGAGGCCAGGACGACCTCCTCAACTTCCTGAGGTAGGCCCCAGGGAGCCAAAACTACCCTTGCAGCCTCCAGGTCATCAAATTGAGAGATTTGAGATTGGGGTGCAGAAGAGAACCTTGATCCTGAGAGAGAAGGTCGGGCTGCAACCTCAGAGGCAGTGGGGTGTCCACTGCCAGTTGAAGCAGAAGTGGGAACTAAGGCTGCCTCAGCCACCTGGGAGCTACCAGAAGGACCGAGGCCTTGTCCTGTAGAATCTTGAACAGGGTTCGGGCCACCAGAGGCGTGGGAGGAAAAGCATACAGGAGGCCCTGGGACCATGAAATCAGAAAAGCATCTGCTGCTAGCCGCAGAGGATACGGTTGCCTGGAGCAGAACCTGGGCAGCTGTCTGTTCAGGGGACTGGCAAACAGATCTATGGATGGAAGTCCCCATTTCAGGAAAATCTTCTGAACCACTAAGGGATGGAGCTGCCATTCGTGGGGCTGCAGATTCCTGCTCAACCTGTCTGCCAGGTAATTTTCCTGGCCAGGGAGATAAACAACCCTGAGAAACATGTTGCGCTTGAGCGCAAACAAGCAAAGGTCCTGTGCCTCCTGACAAAGGAGCCTGGACCCAGTGTCGCCCTGCTTGTTCACATAAAACATGGCTACCTGATTGTCTGTTTGTACTAAGACAGACTGGTGAGCCAGGGTTTGAGAGAAAGTCTTGAGGGCTAAGCGAATAGCCCGTAGTTCCAGTAGGTTGATTTGCTGTGTGGCCTCCCAGGGAGACCACAGGCCCTGGGTGCACTTGCCCAGACAATGTGCTCCCCAGCCCTGCAGGGAGGCATCGGTGGTCAACACCACTGTGAACCCAGGCATCTGAAAGGGCACCCCTTGCAGTAAATTGGGGGGGGTGCAGCCACCAGCGCAGGGAGTTCAGGAATGGTCTGGACACCCTTACTCTGTCTCTGAGGCTCCCTGTGGCCTGTGTCCACCGAGTTCTGAGGCACCACTGTGCAGGCATCATATGGAGCCGGGCATTGGGAGTCACATGTACTGTGGAAGCAATGTGGCCGAGAAGCCTCAGGCAGAGTCTGGCGGAGACTAGTGACCTGCTGAGAAACTGGTTTGCCAAGCTTATCAGTCTTTGGGCTCTGTCCTCTGGCAAGAAAGCCTTTGCCTGCAGAGAGTACAGCTTTGCCCCTATGAACTCCAAGTTTTGGGAGGGGAGCAAAGTGGACTTTGCGAAGTTTATGACAAACCCCAGATGTTGAAGTAGAGAAATAGTGCGGAGGGTGGCTTGCCTGGCCTCCTGGCACGTCTGACCCCTGATGAGCCAGTCGTCCAGATAGGGGAAGACAAAGATACCCTGATTCCTTAAGTAGGCCGCCACCACTGCCAGGCATTTGGTAAAGACCCTGGGAGCGGAGGTGAGGCCAAAAGGCAGCACTCTGTATTGATAATGGTTTGCTCCCACAAAGAACCTGAGATACTTTCTGTGGTCTGGATGAATGATGTGAGTGTACGCATCCTTTAGATCTAAAGAGCACAGCCAATCTCCCTGCTGGAGGTAGGGCAGAAGTGTTCCATGAGTAAGCATCTTCAACTTTTTTCTCTAGGAACCTGTTGAGATTTCTGAGGTCGAGAATAGGCCTGAGGTCTCTGGCTCTCTCTTTGGTACAAGGAAGTACCTGGAGTAGAAACCGTGACCTTGTAGGTGGGGAGGCACAGGCTCCACCGCCTTGTCTCGCAACAGACCCTGAAGCTCCTGCAGGAGGAGGTCTGTGTGGAGAGGCCTTCGAGGCTCTCCTGGTAAGTAAGGAGGAGGCAACTGATGAAAATGAAGCATGTAGACCTTGTGGACTATGCTTAAGACCCAATTGTCTCCTGTAATGGGTGGCCACCTGTGGGCAAACAGGGCTAGTCGACCTCCTGTGCAGGGATGGGGACAGCAGAGACGGAGAGGCTATGCCTTGGGAGTCAAAAGCTCCCACCCTGCTGAGTGGGAGCAGGAGCCGGAGGCTTGGGGGCCTCCTGCCTACGGGGCCAATGTCCCTGCCCCTTGGCCTGCTGACCCTGTAGGGGAGCTGGGGAGGCCTGGTAAGGTGGGAACTGTTTGTAGGCAGTCACCTTCCTCGGGTAAAAGGACTTCTTACCCGAGCCCTTCTTTTTATGAGAAGGGGCAGAAGTATTTCTAGACAGCCTTGTCCTCGTGAGGTGCTCGGTCTCGAGCTGTGCAGCCTTCTCGGACATGGGCTTGCCAAAAAGGGTTTCTCCTCGGCAAGGGACATCGACCAACTTGTCTTACACCCATGGCTCGAGATCCGATGACTGCAGCCATGGCTGGCGTCGACGGGCCGAGGCCTCGAAGCCATCGTAGGCTGCTCGGGACATGAACTTAGAGCATTCCCGGATCTCCGAAGACAAGGACTTGAACCTCTGCAAAGGTTCCCCGGAGAGAACAGCAGAGAACCCGGCAAGTTCCTTTGCCAGTTCCCGCAAGTACATGCCCATGTACAGTCGGTAGGACTGGACACGGCAAGCAAGCGAGCCCTGGAAGCACTTTCTACCAAACGCATCCAGGTTCTGGGCCTCCCAGCCGGGGGGCACCGCGGAGTGCATCTTCTGGCTCTTCAGACGATGCATGGCCGATTCCACCACCATGGAATGGTGTGGTAGCTGCGCCTTCTGAAAGCCAGGGCTCTTATGGAGTCGATAAATGGAATTGACCCGCTTGCTCAGAACCGGCGCCGAGGCCAGTGCCTCCCACATCCGGAAGAGGAGCAGTTCCAGCATCGGAGGAACCGGCACAGTAAAGGCCTTCTGAGGAGAGTCATACTGGAGGGCCTCGAGCTCTTCGGCTCGAGGATCCTCCTCGGGGTCCGTGGGGATTGCCAACGCTGTGGCCATATCCCGAACGAACTCCAAGAACCGGGTATCCTCCGGGGGGGGGGGGGGGGGGAATCTACACCGGGGCTCGGACTGTGGTGAGTCTGACGGGACGCATCAAGTCCTGAAGGTATCGGGGGGAATCCTCGTCCTCCGTCTCCCAGGCGGACTTGTCCGAAGAGGAGTCGGGCTCCGACCGTGTGGGGCCCGACAGCACCCACCCCAACGCTGAAGGCACCGGCGTTGACGCCCTCGGTCCTGAGCGGGAGGTAGAGGGTGACCGCGATCAAGGACGACCTCAAGCCTTCATGGTCTCGAGTATCGGCTCGGTCTCCGGGGTCGACTTCGACGTCGATGTCCTGGTGGTCGGGGCAGATGCGCCAGCGAGGCTGGCCATCAGCATCCGCTGCTGATCCATGAAGGCAGACAGTCTGCACTCCAAGGCTCTCAGCCTGAGTCCAAGCTCAGGAGACTCAGCAGCCACTGACTCGGGCCCCGGCGGCACCGGGCCCGACGTCGGCTCTCTGGGAGGAGAGTCCTCGAGGACAACAGGACTTGTGTCCAGCAGACTGACTCCACAAAAGGCATTTTGGACGGCTTCTCCTGTTCTAAGGGCATCGGGGGTCCGAGACCTAGCCCTCGAGGAGCCAGGGACCTCCTCTGACGCTGCCCTCGTGAGCCGCTTCTTCCTCTTTCGTTCCCGGTCGGGGGACCCCCTGTCCGAGGAACCCCAACGATGCTCGGGGTCAGACTCCCGAGATGTCGAGGCCTCAGACTAGGTCCGGGCCCAGCCGGAGGCCGAATCAGAAAAAAGCCATTCCTTTTGATGCTGTCGACTTCGCAGTGCCTTAGTGGACATTTTGCCACAGGGCCCACAGATCTTAGGATCATGATCGGGACCAAGGCACCGAAGGCAGCAGTCGTGTGTGTCGGTGAGAGACAGTTTCTTGCACCGATCACACACTTTTTGAAATAACTGGAAGCCATCGGGGAAAAAAGAGCCCCCGCAAGATCAAAGGACCGGCCTTCCAGGGAAAAAGAAAAAAGGGCGCGAACGCCAGAAACCGAAAAAAGGGAGACTGGCTCAATACCGATGTACCGAACCTGGCGGGAAGGGGAACCGGCGTCAAACCGGACAAGAACCACGATGAAATCGCAAGAAAAATCTAACTTTTCTCCGAGTGACTAGGACGAACATCCGTCGGGCCCCTCGGAAAAAGAAAGACTGAGCAAGATGGCGCCTTTGGGCAGGAAGGGGACCGCGCATGCGTGCAGTATTCCCCAAAGGCTTTCATGCAAAGCTGGGGAAATGCTCCGCAAGGGCTGCATCTGGCGAAACTAAAAAGTCATGGGATAGGAGGCAGTGTACTATTGTGGATCGGGAACTGGTTAAAAGATAGAAAGCAGAGGGTAGGGCTAAATGGCCAATATTCCCAATGGAGAAAGGTGAATAGTGGAGTACCCCAGGGATCTGTACTGGGTCCGCTACTTTTTGACATATTCATAAATGACCTGGAAAAGTAAACAACGAGTGAGGTTATCAAATTTGCAGATGATACAAAACTGTTTAAAGTTGTTAAAACCCAAGAGGATTGTGGAAAACTGCAGGAGGATCTGGATAAATTGGAAGACTGGGCATCCAAATGGCAGATGAAATTCAATGTGGACAAGTGCAAAGTTATGCACCTAGGAAAGAACAACCCACACTATAGTTACACAATGCAAGGTTCCACATTGGGAACCACCACCCAGGAAAAAGATGTGCAGCGGCAGCCAAGAAAGCAAATAGAATGCTAGGTATCATAAAGAAAGGGATGGAAAATAAAACAAAGGATATTATAATGCCTCTGTATCGTTCCATGGTACGACTGCACCTTGAATATTGTGTGCAGTTCTGGTCACCGTATCTTAAAAAGGACATAGCATTATTAGAAAAAGTACAGAGAAGAGCCACCAAAATGGTGAAGGGGATGGAAGGCTACTCCTATGAAGAGAGGTTACAAAGGTTGGGGCTCTTCAACCTGGAAAAGAGACGGCTGAGGGGAGATATGATAGAGGTCTATAAATTAATGAATGGAGTGGAGCGGGTAAACGTGGATCGATTGTTTACGCTATCAGAATATAGAAAGACTAGGGGACATGCAATGAAGCTACAGGGTAAACTATTTAAGACAAATAAGAGAAAATATTTTTTCACTCAACGTGTAATCAAACTCTGGAATTTGTTACCGGAGGATGTAGTAAGGGCTGTTAGTGTAGCTGGGTTTAAAAAAAGGTTTGGACAAGTTCCTGGAGGAAAGGTCCATAAACCACTTAAAAAGGGACCCAGGATAATCAATGCTTGACCCAGTACAAGCATTGTGGAACCTGTGTCTTTTGGGGATATTGCTAGGTACGTATGACCTAGATTGGCCACTGTTGGAAACAGGATACTGGGCTTGATGGACCTCGGTCTGACCCAGTATGGCATATCTTATGTTCTTATGTCTCATATTACAAAATGTTGAGTTCCTCTGCCCACGGCTCTTCCTCGGTCTGTGTGTACAGATTGAGGGCCCCAGCCATATCCTGCACGAATACCAAGGAGCTATCTTTGGGGGGTGACTGCCTTAGGGAGGCAGACGGGGACGGGTCAGAAGGAAGGTTCCGATGGACGTGGGTTTCAGGGGATGTGTCCCCATCCGATTCCCAGGCCGAGAGGTCCGAGAAGGGCTGATCCCCACATCCGGTGTCCAAAGGCCCATCTGCAGCCCGAGGCACTGACTCTGGAAGACCTCGTCCTCGAGGAACGGAATGGCAAGTGAGACTGGTGCCGATGACCCTCACGAGGCCCGTGGCTCTCGGGGGTTTCTAAGGCAGTTTTTGGGACCACAGTCGAGGAACCCTCTGCCTTGAGGCACGAGCCAGCCGTTTGGGCAAGAGCACCTGCTAGGCAACTAGGAAGGAAGAAACGCTGCGCTCTAGTGTTATGCAGCATACAGGACTCCCACTCAGGAGTGGGACCCTGGGACACCAATGCTGGGATTATCAGGTCTGGCATGGAGGAGGAGGGGGGACCCTCAGGAGACCGGGCGCCATTGCTGGAGGCCTCCGTGTCTGTACGAGGTACCTTTCGAGGCTGCTCCTTGTCCAACTCTCGGGAACGCCAGGAAGGACTAAGGGAACCAGTGCAAGACCACTCATGCTTATCCAGAGCCCCTGACGGCATCTTCGAGGTAGTCTTCTTTTTTCTCCATTCCACCTCGGGCGAACCCTGGTGTGACGCCTGGGACACGGAGTCACTGCGGGGCACCACCGGGGACTCCAGGGCTAACTTACGGAAAATGTTGTCTGACTTTGCTTATGGCTTTGTAAGGCCTTAGCAGACATTGTTTTGCAAAGCGAGCAGAGCTCCAGGTTGTGGTCAACCCCCAGGCACCGCAGACAACAGTCGTGGGTGTGCGTGAGCAACATGTTTTTGGAGCATCTGTCACATTTTTTGAAGCCAGTGGCCATGGGGGCAAAAAGAGCCCCTGCAAGGTCGAATGCCCTTGAGGTAGCCAGCGGTTAGAAAAGGGCACAAAAAGGGCCCAAAGAAAAGAGGAAGGAAAAATAGGGATCCCTGGCCCATAGCCGGTGGGAGTGTCAGGGAGGACGGGAGAGGGCAGGTACAGCCAGAAAAAAGGCCAAAAGGCTATAAAGAGAAATGTTTTCTGAGGGACGAGGGCGTGTGTCCGAAGGGCTCCGCGGAAAGAGGGAGACTGGAGCAAGATTGCACCCTTGGGCAGGAAGAGGACCACGCATGCATGGCAGCAATCCCAAAGGCTTTCTTTGAAAGCTGGGGAATTGTTCTACGCGGACTCAGTGTGTCGATGTCACCCATAACTGAGGACTGACTTCCTGCTTGTTCCTGGATAAGAGAAGAATTTCTTATTGCAGAAAGACTTCTTTGCAGGTGTCTTTTCCCTAGCAAGGTAAACTGTTACTCTGGACAGTCTCTTTAGAGTAGTATTTTCTGACTAATTGAGAGGCCTTATCTTGCCAGTCTTTGCCAAAGAGGTTTTCTCCTGTGCAAGGTATGTTGCCAAGCTTATCTTGAACCCACTGTTCAAGGTCTGAGGCCTGAAGCCATGCAATTCGGCATGTACTAATGTATATTGCTGAGGCCCTGCTTATGCATTCAAAAGCATCAAAGGTAGCCCCTATTGACAAAAACTTCGATACATTTTGGCTATGCTTAACTAGGGCAAGATAATCTATCCTCTTGTCATCTGGTAGTACAGGTACAAAGGCCTCTAGATCCCTGGAGATACATGTAGAGGATATAGGAATTAATCCTAGCCGAGAGCACTGATTCTTGGAAGCATAGATGACTAAAGGCATTGAGAGTTGTCAATGCACTACCTGGAAGGTTAGAGGAGTGAGTCTTTGAGCTTCTGATTCAGCGCATTGCCGATTCCACCACTATAGAGTGGTGGGGAGGCTGTGGCTTTTGAAAGCCAGGACACACTGGTACACGATGCATGGTATCGCGACAGACTGAGGTGAGACCATGAAAAAACGTCTTCCACATTCAAAGCATAAGGTCATGAAGGATGTGGTGCACCGGTAGGGTGGCTGCCTCTTTGGGTGCTATAGGTTATTGGAGGATCTCTAATTCCTCCACCCTTGGCTCCTTCTCCGATTTTACCGTGATGGAGACCCTTAGCTAGGTCTCAAATGATTTCCTGGAAGGACATGTCTTCCAGAGTAGACATGCTTTGTAATTGAGGTGGTGAAGGGTCCGAAGGTAGGTCCCGGGGCCCCTGGGAATCGAGTGACTACGCATCTGAAATTGGGGAGTCAAAACTGGAGGATTCAAAGTACCGGCGGTCTCAATGTTCATTGGAAGTTAGATACCGGTACCGATGCTCCGATGTATCAGCCTTGGTGAGCCGCTTGGACTTGGCACCAGTACTGGTAAGAGTTTCAAGGGAGGGCATAGTTGGGAGCGATTTCAATTTCATCTGCAGGAACTCTGATGCCCTGTCTGCAATCGGTATCAATGTCTGTACCGGCACAGACTGGGTGGTGCCTGAAGCCAAAGGTTTTTATAGGTACCGAGGCTGCCAGGAGAGCTGCCAAACTCCTCTCGATGGACAGTATGCACTGGTCTAGTGAAGTTGCTGATGCTTGGGTGTCTGTGATGGGTATTTGGTACTACTGTCCCAAAGCATGACACCAGTAGCTCTCTGGAGGTCAACGTCTCGGGAGTATCCTGGGGCCCCCTCAATGGCTTTGGAGGACAGGGACTCCTGCAGGGGCTGTTTAGCAGGCTGATCCGCTTCTGAGGCAACACCCAAGGGGTCTAGATACTTTGAGTGAGATCTTCCTCTGGGAGGTGCCATCAGATTTTGATGCAGCCTTATGCATGGACTTCGAAGATATCTGAAATCCATGAAAGAAAGGATGAGGCGGCCCTCGACAAAGTGGACGCCATCGATACCATGTCCAAAGCGAAGAGTACTCCAAATCTAGAAGTCTGATTTTGTAGGCCTCATGTCATTTTCTGACAGAAGGAACAGTCTTGGCTGGTGGTCTGGGCCGAGGCATTTCAGACAACAGTCAGGTGTTTCAGTCGCCGAAACGGTGCTGCCACATTTAGAACATTTTTTGAAACCACTAGTTGGTTTCTCCATACCTTTGAGTGTGAAGGGTATGGTAGGCTTAAAGCCTAAAAAGGGTATTGACGCCCAAGTAGTTTAAGTTAAAGAAAAGAATAAGGGAATCAGCAATGTCCTGGACAGTGCCGGTATCGACGGGAAGGCAAAGGCGATATCCACAAAACATTTTCTGCAGATTTGTTTCTTGCTGGCGCTGCAGAAATTGAAGAACTCGAGAGAGTTGGGAAGGCAGAAGGCAGTCGCACAGGTGCAGTGGAGTGCTTCCAAAAACTTTCCACAGGACACTGGGGAGAGTTCCCACGGGCTTCTTCGGTGCCGACGTTACCCATATGTGAAGACTACATTCCTGCTTGTTCCTGGAGATAGCATATTATAAATATGTTACTGTCTGCTCTGCTAGAAGATTTCAGCAAAGCCTTTGATATGGCTCTACATAAAGTGAGCACCCTTGCTATAGATCCTAAAATGACCAACTAGTCAGAAACTGGTTGTGTAAGATGAGAAAGATTAGTGATGAATGGAGCTCACTCTGAGAATAGGGATGCTACCAGTGATCTTGGCCCGGTTCTTAGCATTTTTCTAATTACAGAAGGGCTTATCAGGCAAGATTTCTTTCTGTGAATGGTATCAAAAGCTCAACAAGGTAGACACCATGGAAGATGTGGATGACCCAGAGGGTTTCTAGCAAAGCATGAAGAATGGTCTAAAATTTGGCAGCCAAGATTTAATGCTAAAAAAATGCAGTGTCATGCATTTGGGCTGCAAAAACCCAAGGGGGACAGTACAATATAAGGGGTGAAGTACTGTGCATGAAAGCGTGGGACCTAATGTGATTTATCTGATATCTTGAGGTTGCCAAATAGGTAGAAAAAAAAAGATGGCAGAAGCCATAAGAATGTTTGGGTGCATGGGCAGGAATGGGCAGCAGGAAAGATTGCAATATGGCCTTTGTGTAAGTCTCTGGTGAGATCTCATTTCAGTACATTGTAGAATTTTGGAGGCCACACCTTTAAAGGATATACGCATAATGGAGTCAGTCCAGAGGGCAGCTACTAAGATAATGTGATGGGAAAAATTAAGAGACTTAAATGTGCATACTTTGGAAAAGCGGTAGGAGGAGATATGATAGGCATTTAAATATCTCCATAGTATAAAAACACGGGAGATAGAATTATTTCAAATAAAAGTCATGGCTACAGTCATAGGTTGAGGGTGAGTCAAAAATCTAAAGAATTTTTTTTTTATTTTTTATTTTTTTTAATGAAAAATTGTTAGAGGTGTGGAACAATCTCCCAGCGAAAGTGGTGGAGACTAGGACTGCATCAAAATTCAAGAAAGCATGGGACAACTACAGAGGATCTCTGAAGGAGAGGAGGCGATTGTACAGTTTAGTAGTTGAAATGTATGAGAAGACGGGATAGGTTGCATGGTCTTTATCTGCCATCATTTTCTCTGTTTAAACTCTTTATAGAATACAAGACATGAAAGTAATAGGTTTTGGTGAACACAGTGTAGCAACACCTGAAGCCCTGCCCAGTGTTAGAGTCATATCCCAAAAAGAGGATTTGGGGCACTGAGTTCTTTGGAAGTCAATCCCTAAATGCTTACACCCAACTTAAAGTACTACTATGGTCTTACTTGCTCACATCCAATCCGAAATCTTCAAGAAATTCCACTTTGCGCTGAGAAAACGTAATCCTCATCTCTACTGATAGCAAGCCGTTCACAGCTTTGTCAAAACATGCAAGGATGTTCTCTTCATTTTGTTTGAGATCCCCACTGTATTCAATCTCTAGCCAATTGAGGTACAGCTTTGTGTTCTCCTGTCCAAAATACACAAAAGGCAGTAGTCCAACAGAACCCGATAGCAAAATAAAGTCACCAGAAATAGGAGACAGGAAAAAGCAAAAGAAGAGACCATAATAAATATTCTTCAAATGTAAGTTATTAATGTATCCAACTCAACTGAGTTTTGGCAAACACACTAGTGTCAGGAGTCTATAAAAGAACATACAAAACATATGAACATATAAAATACAAAAACAGATAAGAAAAACAAAACCATACAAATAAAACAAAATTGTATATATAAAGATGTTTAACCAAATGTAAAAACAAATTGTGTAAAAGTTATACAGAAAGATAACAGATTGTTTATATTTTACAAAAACAATTACTAGTATCAGTGGTTCATATACGCATCAAGTTCAGAACAGGACTATGGACCTGGATAAACAAAGGTGACATTTTACTGAACAGTTTATGTCCTTTCCTTGAGTCCTTCTAAACCAGGCCAGACAAGTGGGTTGTGTTCCCCTCACCGAGGCTGGTAAAGACCAACAACTAATGAAAATCCCATGTTTCAATAACCTCACTCCCATGCCTCTATTTGCCTCAGCCACCAAAGGTCCCCTTCAGTATTCATCCCAAAGCATATGGGAGAAACATGGCAAGCCTCACACAACCTCATACGTGGGCAACGATGAGTGATCAACAGAGAACTATGTACAGGAAAGCATAAACTATGAACCTGCAGAGCAAAGTATAAAAATCTGAGAAGACCCAAGGGTACAGCAGAACAGAGCAATAGTTCCAGGAGCAGATCCTGGACTGCTCTGGCAGGATTCAAGGAAAGGACAGACTGGTATGTAAAATGTCACTTTCCAAGATCTTATTAGGCAAATAAATATTTCAAAGAGATTGTTAATTACTGATGTCATTCCACTACGTAAATGTTATTTAACAATACTGAAGCAAAAAGCAGATGGATAATTGAAAAAAAACCCCACCATAAATTAGCTCTACAGACGTTCTCAAGAGCTTCCATTTTATAATGAATTGAAAGGGAATCACGTATAAATGATACTGTGGTCTGCTGCAAAGATTGCAGCTGATCTTCCACTTTAACAGACTGACCCACAGCCAATGACCTTGTGTCTGCTTCTTGAACCCTTTGAAGAGAGAGTGAGGCAACCGTTGATGAAAGCTTATCTATATTTGTAATACCACACAATAAATCCTTCACAGAAATATTATCCTGCTCAGTTAATACCATCTGTTCATCCCCCTGCAAAACAGGCCTTGGGAAAGGACCAGACTGAGGAGAGAGCCTCAGGTACCCCAGGAACATCAGATATAATGGTAGATGACAAATGAGGGTTAGGGAATGGAGTCGCCGTCCATTGTGCAGAACTGATGGAGGCCTCATCTGAAGAGAGCTGGGTACAGACACCAGAGGTAAAATGTTTGTCAAGAGGGCCTATCACTCTGCCTGTTGACACAGCAGGCTGAGTTTTAGACACAGTCTTTGCCTTAACCTTCCTTTTCCCCATATCAAGGGGGAGCAGTCAAGCAGTAGACTTCAGTACCTGTACCTGATGATCTCAGTGTCCTTTCAGAGAAGTACTCTTCCTTCAGTTCTCCGAAGGGGCTCCAAAGGGGTATAACCTGCCCCTTTGGGCACATTCCTTCGGGCCAAGGCCCCCCCCCCCCCCCTTTTACTGGCTTTTCACTGCCTTTGGGAGGACTTTCCCTGCTGACGTCAGTCTGGACGGCCATGTCAATGCCTGCAGCGA
This sequence comes from Ichthyophis bannanicus, assembly GCA_033557465.1. Taxonomy (NCBI): domain Eukaryota; kingdom Metazoa; phylum Chordata; class Amphibia; order Gymnophiona; family Ichthyophiidae; genus Ichthyophis; species Ichthyophis bannanicus. The sequence goes on from CM066032.1 coordinate 1,767,454,528, forward strand.
CATGTCCTGGCTTACCAGCACCCAGTGTTCCCTTTATTATTTGCCTAATAAGATCCCGACAGGGGTACCAGGTAAGGAAGATTTTGATGTCCTATCAAATAGAAAATGTAATGCAATTCTTGGAGGATTCTATAGATAGTATATCTAAGAGCGCCACTTTGTTGGTAACGTTTCTCATGGAGGCTAAGATCAAGGTCTTAAAATTGTTTAACACACAAAGTGATTTCTTTTTGTGGACCAGAAGCTGTTTATCCAGATATATCAAGGAACACTCAGCTTCGTAAGAAGCAGTTTTTAGTCTTGAAGTCAAAGGTGTTGGGTTTGGGCGCAACTTTCTTTTTATGTTTTCCCTGCAAATGTGTTGTAACTTTGCAGGGAAATATTTGCTTTTTTGATCCTCCACATTTGGAGAAATTTATAGGTGATAAGCAAGTTGCGGGACCTGTTAGTCTAAAAGAAATGAGCTCACTGAGCTGTAGTTGGGAAGTTTGTTTTCCTTCAGCCCTCCTGTAATCTATTTGGTTAATTTTTGTAGGTACGCCTCTTCTTTCCTTGACGAGGACTTTAAGCCTTATTTCTTTACTCCGGGATTCCTGGTTTGATATGTTTGGACCTGTATTTCTTAGTGTTAAAGGGCATTTCCTATGCGTTTTTTATTGGAGTTGTATTATGACAAAGCTTTAATTTAAAAAAAGTCACCTTCCATATTATTCTGCTAACCAATCCATACAAGTTGGCTGTACCAAGGCTACAACTCCACTGGGTGAGAAGACAGCAGCTCACAAAACACTTGAGCCGAAGATAGCGTTTGCCCTTGCATGGACATCCAGATAATGCTTGACAAAAGTGGAAAGTGATGTCAATGTTGCTGCCAACAAATGTCTGTGGCTACAGAGCTCTGTTCTGCCCATGAGGACGCCTGTGCTCAAATAGAATGGGTGAACAAACCTTGTGGAACTGGCCAGTTCCATTAACATATGCTGCGGCAAAGGTCTCTTTAATCCAGCACCCCAAAGTCAACTTAGCTGCTGAGTCACCCTTGTGCAGGCCAGTAAACAGCACAAAGATGGTTGAACTTACGAAAGGAATTCGTAATCTCCAAGTATTGGATCAGCACCCTCAGGATAACCACAAGGCTAAGATTCCTTATCCTTCCCCTGACGCTACTCCTTAGAGAAGGAGGGCAAGCATACTATCTACTTCACATGAATGGGAGAAAGCACCTTAGGCAAGAAGGAAGGCACAGGCCAAATGGAATCTGCCTCCTTTGAAAAAGGCAGATAAGGATCTCAGCAAGACAGAATCTGCAGCTTAGAAATCTGCCTTGTGGTGCAAATCGCTACCAAAAAGACAGTCTTGAGTGTAAAATCCTTTAAAGTAGCATGCTTCAACAGCTCAAAGGGCACCACCATCAAGGCCCTGAGCACCAGAGACAGAGCTCAGGACAGACGCAGATGTTGAACCCCCTGGACAAAGCATGAGATATCTGGGTGTAAGGCTAGAAACGTACCAGCCACTAGACATTGGAAATAGGCTATAGCTGCTATCTGAACTTTCAGGGAGCTAAGGGAAAGGCCTTTCTCCAGGCCATCCTGTAGAAAGGCCAACAGAGATAGAATCTTAGCCACCTCAGGAGCCAACTGCTGCACCATCGCTCAGAGAGGCACCAGATCCACACACATGCTAGCTTGGTAGACCTCCTCCGGGCTCTGAGCAGAATGGAGACCAGCGCTGGAGTGTGACCCTTGTGTATTAGCTGTCTTCTTTCAAGAGACAAGCTGTAAGTGAGAAGGGAAATGGGTCCTCTAGAATGATCAGTCCCTGTCACAATAAAGAGACAGAGGCAACCGAAGATGCGGCACCTAACAAGAGCTGCATCAAATCTCTGAACCACTCTCTCCTCAGACAATCTGGTGTCACAAGAACAATCCTGCCTGGGTTGCTTTTTGTATGCTGAATCACATGCCCTACCAGGGGCCATGGCGGAAACATACAGCCGGTGCTGATTTGGCCAAGGCTGGGTGAGGGCCTTGATGCCCAATGACCACATCTCCGTGTGGCAATTGAAGTGGCAAACGTCAGCACTTAAGCAGGTTGCCATCAGATCCATTTCAGGGCGACTCCAGCAGCACAAAATCAACTGAAATGCCTCCTGACTCCAGGATCCAGAGAGTGCCTGCTGAGGAAATCTACTTCCATGTTGTCCATCCTGGCAATGTGCTGAAATAAGGCTAGGAGATTCTTCTCCACCTAGGCAAAATGGGAGAGCCATCTCCAGAGCTACCCTGATACTTCTCGTGCTGCCTTGCCCATTGACATAAGCCACCACTATGGCATTGTCTGAAAACACTCAAACTGTCCAGCCCTTGATCAGAGGCTGGAAATGCAGAAGAACCTACTGATGGCCCTTGCTTTGAGGCAGTTGATGGAATCACACAACATTTTCTTGGCTACGGACTCCCCAGCCTGAGAGACTGGCTGTCAACAGGAGGATCCAGGAAAAATAAATCACCCAGTAGCACGCCTTTCCTCAGATGACAGGGTCACCATTGCAGGCTGGACTTCACTATTTATTTATTTATTTTATTTATTTAACAAGATTTATATACCGTCTTTATACAAGTCAAGACGGTTTACACAGAACACTCTAGGCAGTATGTTTCAACTGTTTACAAGGAACAAAGTAACAGGAATACAAAGGATAACTAACTATGAGAACTAATTACAGTGAACAGTGATTAACTATTTACAAGGAGACCAAAAGGCTGCATAATAGGATTTGAGAGGACAAATGTAGGGAGGAAGGTGTAAAGGGGTTAAGTACTAGGGTGGAAGGGAAAAATGTTCAAGGAAGAGAAAGGTTTTTAACTTCTTTCGGAACTCAGTGGTTTGAACAGTTCCGCAGCTCGTGGGGGAAGGGTATTCCATAAGGATGGAGCATAGAGTGAGAAAGCCCTGTTATTGGTCAATTGCTTGCAATGTCTTTTAGTTGTAGGGATGGTGAGTAGGTTTTTAGTAAGAGCGGCGTGTTCTTGTGTTGTTGGAGGAGGGAAGGAGTGGAGAGAGGCATGGAGCTGATTCGTTGGAAATAATTTTATGTATAAGAGTAATCACCTTGAATTTAACTCTGTGTTGAACAGGGAGCCAGTGGAGATCATAGAGAACTGGTGTAATGTGGGATCGCCTGGGGTTGTTAGTTATAAGCCGCGCTACCGTATTTTGGGCTAGTTGAAGTGGCTGTATAGTGTTCTTGGGAAGGCCATGATAGATATGGTTGCAGTAATCGAGAGAAGGGATTGTGAGGGCCTGACAGACAGTACGGAAGGAGTCAGGATTTAAGAGGCTTGAGGTTCTGGAGGATGCGTAGCTTAGCGTATATTGCATCAGTGGGAGCAGGAGCCTGTGCTCAAACACCTAAGAATTCTAGGACCACAGTTAACCACTGGAGCGGTCACATGTGAGCACATGCCCACAGGACCATCTCTATGGGCGCTGCTATCAGTCTGAGAAGCTGAAAAGAATCCCAGACTGGGAAGCCTGCTGCGTGCACAGAACGCCAGGCAGTCCAACAGATTTTAACGTTCTTCTCTGGCAGGGAAACTCTGCCTACTCGATAGTCAATATGTGTTCCCAGAAATTCCAAGGATTGGAGAGGCCACAGCCGGCTCTTCCCCGATTGATAACTCAGCTGATGCATTCCGAAGAGGACACAGATCCATTGGCACCACAGCCGCCATCACTATGACTTGGGAGAAAATCTTCGGGATGGTGGAAAATCTAAAAGGGAGGGTGGTGAACTGATAGTGAGAGCCAAACACGGCGACACGAAGATATTTTTGCTGATCTGCTTGGATCAGGATATGAAAATATCCTGATCCAAGCCAGATCAACCTCAGCCAGATCCAGAAAAGTCAAGAACTCCTCTTGGCGCACTGTTTCAATCATGGCGCGTAAGGTTTCCTTCCAGAAAAGCAGGACGCGCAATTGCTTGTCAACCTCCTTGAAGACCAGAATGGGCTGGAAGGAACTATCCTTTTGGGTACCACGAAATAGAGTATCTGCCCTAGCCCCACTCGCCTAGCAGGAAGAGCATCATCTACTTTAGGTACAGCAACTTCTCCAAGGTGATCCACACAGCGGTACTTTGAATGTAGATCCACAAGGGGAAGAGACTAAGGCAAACAGAATTGGCTCTTTGTATTCCAGGATATAGCCAAACTAAATGGTGTCTAACACTCAGCAATTTTTGGTAACCTGGGCCCATTACTGAACTGAAGGCACCAGGGAACGGGCCCTCAAACCTTCACTGCCTAGTCCGGAAGGGTCCTCTGCAAGGGGCAGAATCCCCTGGCCCATGTGCTCTACAAAAGGACTGAGAACGAGCCCAAAGCCCAGAAGCAGAGAGGAAGAAGGGTTTTCCAGGTCAGTAATGATGAGCCCCCAAGACCCCCAAGGATCCTGCCAGCATGCCTTCAGTGGACAAGCAGAGGCTGAAGAGAAGTGGCATCAGCCTGCTTCATGGGCCCCTTGGACCAGTCTTCCTGTAAGAAGTATATCTTGTCTTGCCCAGGTCCCTCATCAGCTTCTCGAAATCTGTTTGAAACAAAAGCTCTTAAACACTCGGGCCAACCGGGCTTTGGAAGATGTGTCTGCTGCCCAGTGCCAGAGTCAGATCCAATGGCCATGACATTGCCATCAGAGCACCCTCCATGGCTGCCAAACATACCAGTCATACATGCCATCAAAAGGGGAGGCCATAGCCGATTCCAAAAGAGGGGTAAGTATCAAGTGGAAGAGACTGAATCCATCACAGTAGGGCTCAAGACATCAGGCTAGTACATCTTGCCAGCTGCAGAATAGCCGTTACAATAGAAAAACTGGCTTCTCAACCACAAATCCACTTTACAGTTCAGAAAATCCTTTAAATGACTGCCTTCCACAGGAATGGTGGTCCATCTGATAACTGCCGTGACTTGCACATCCACCTTAGGAATGCCAAGCTACTCAATGTACTCCTCCTCTGGGAGAGTGGAGATCTTACACACCCTTAACCCTTTAGGTAGGAAGTCAGGAGAGTCCCATTCAGACCGTATCATATCCTTGATCACATCTGGAAATGGAAGACAGTAGTGGATTTTCACACCACTTGGAGTGTATGTACCTTTAGTTCCTGTTCCATGCCGGAAGAATCCATCAAGTTCAAGGCAGATAAGACCATGGCAATCAACACCACCAGCTCCTCCTTAAGGGAATAGGCAGACAACAGCAGCCTCCACACTATCATCTGAAGGCAAGAGTACTTCTACATCCACGTCAAAGTCCAGTATCGAGCCATCTCAATCCAAGTAAGTCAAAGTTTCAGACAGCTCCCAGCTGTACCCCATCTCCAGATGGCACCACACATCGGGGATGCAAAATCAAAGGCAATCGAACAGGGCTTCCACTCTCTGCTTGCCCTGCACTCGACTGCACCCAGGGGCACCCAGAGGCCGCAGGGTCTGAACTTCTATGCCAGAAAGACCAAGCCTGCTGCAAAAGAAAAACTTCCAGGGTGGACATTCTGGAGTCCAGAAGCTCTCCTCTCGGAAATGACCCCCCCCCCCCAAAACACCAGGGGGCACAGCTACCACAGACCCCCCTAGAGGACGATGAGCAGCTCACAGAAAGCTTGTCAGATCCTCCGGCAAGCTGGATATCCTTACACAAAATGCCATCTGTCACCTCTTGCCCTGAGGCAGGCAAGGCAAGACTAATTGCATTCTCCGTCTGAAAGAGGAGGAGCAGGCCCTCCAGGGATGACTCAAACTGCCATGCAAGAAGAGCAGAGTCCAGAATCCAGAGATGAGGCACCTCGCTTGCCACAGGCCAAACAACATTTCCTGGAAGACGACAGAGATAAGGCATGTATAACAGACTGCTTTTACTACAATGAGTGTTGGAGCTGCTTGGGCGGAACATGCTTACAGACCACACAACCGCCAGAGGAGAAAATGCTACTAACATCTAGTTCCCATCTTCAGGCCTTTCTGGTGCAGGTGCCTTTATTGTGGAACACCATTTTAGAACAGCTCCATAAAGAGTCAGAATTTAAAGCATTTAAAAAACTCAGCTGACGACTTATCTATTTTCACAGGCTTGGGGGGGAATTGTGAAGATGATTGGCTGTTAAATGTTTTTCTACTGTTTATACACCACTATGAGAATTTGTGGATGTGCAGTATAAAAATATAATGAAATAAAATTTTAAAAAAATCTGGGAGACTGTTGAGACCGGAAGACTTACAACCTGGCCAGCAACTTATTTACCCTTTCTTCGGGGAGGAAGACACTGCCTACCTGAGTGTCAAAAGACATTCCCAGGTATTCCAGTGACAAAGAAAAGAGTCATTTGGTGCCTTCCCAATTTACCACCTAACAGACTCTCGAAACTGCACCACCAGGGCAGAAACCCAAGCTGCTTCCGACTACAACTTGGCCCAAATGAGACAGTCATCCAGATACAACCCCTCACACCTCAATGCAGCAGCTGCCACCATCACCACCCTGTAAAATAGTTATCTCCAAGTTATAATGCCCTGTTCTATGTAATTTCAGTTTGTTCAATGTAAACTGCCTTGATATCATGAAAGGCGGTATATAAGAAATGTTAAATAAAATAAATAAATCACCACTTTTGAGAACATCCTAGGGGCAATGGAGAGGCCAAAGAGGAGAACGGTGAACTGAAAATGAGAGCCAAGAACAGAGAAACGGAGAAAGCTTCATTGATGCTCCCTAATAGGAATGTAGAAATAAGCCTCAGCTAAGTCCAGAGATGTAAGGAACTCTCCATAGTGTACTGTCTAAATCACTTACCTCATGGTCTTCATACGGAAGTAAAGAGTGTGCAGGTGAGTGTTGACTCCCTTGAGGTCAAGGATTGACAAAAAAAACCCATACGCCATTGGTACCACAAAGTAGATAGAGTATCTGCTCTGGCCCTGGTTGGTCAGGGGAACGGGACCACTGCCTGTAGATGGAGAAGCTTGTCCAGGGTACCCTGAAATGCAGCTCTTTTGACCACAGAACCGCAAGGAAAGACCACAAAGGCACCTAGAATAAGCTCTCTGCATTCAAAAACATAGCTGTGTTGAATGGTGTCTAGCACCCAGCAATTCTTGGTGATCTTGACCACTCTTGGAAGAAAAGAGCATGCCACCCACTGGAGACATTGCAGAATGGGCCAAGCTGCCATTGTGCCTGACGGAAGGCAGCACCTCTGGGGGTGTTAGGAGTCCCAGGAGCCTCACAGTCCACGAAAGGGCCGAGTCTGAGACTAGAACCCAGAAGAGTAGAAGGAAAGCTTTCCCAGGCAGTATCTATAGAAGTTTCAGGTATCCTAATAGCGAGCATGAGGAACATGGGCATATGCAGAAGAGGATTCACCCATATGCCTCTCAGGCCCTCTTGGCCTATCGGCAGGTTCCCAAAAAGGTACACAGGTTCCACAATGCTTGTGAATTTCCCAGATCCACTTTAATATAATGTTTTATGGCACTTAACTCGGGAACTCTGCCAAACTTATTTTTTTTTAAACCCAGCTACATTAACAGCTTTTATTACATCCTCCGGTAACAAATTCCAGAGTCTGATTAAAAGGTGAGTGAAAAATTATTCTCTTATTAGTCTTAAATGGGTTACACTGTAGATTCATTGCATGTCCCCTATTCTACTTTTTAATGACAAACAACCAATCTAGGTCTACCCATTCCACTCTACTCATTAATTTATTGACCTTTATCATCTCTCCCCTAAGCTGTCTCTTTTCCAAGCTGAAGAGCCCCAACCTTTTAAAAAAATCTTTCCTCACAGGGGTATCCTTCCATCCCCTTTACCACTTAGGAGTGGTATAGAGAAGAACCACCAAATTCGGCTATATCCTTTTTAAAATATGGTGACCAGAATAGCACACAATATTCAAGGTGCGGTCGCACCATAGAACAATACAGAGGCATATCATCCTTCGTTTTATTCTACATGTCTTTCCTTACGATTCCTAGCATTCTATTTGCTTTCTTGGCCGCCAATGTACACTGAGTGGAGGGTTAGCATAGCTACTCACCTCTAACAGGTGTTCTCCAGGGACAGCAGGAAACAGTCCTCACATATGGCTGATGTCAGCACTGAGAGCCCTCGCGGAAGCATCTCCCCAGCTTTCAGAGAAAGCCTTTCGAAGATCCCACCACACATGCATGGTCCCCTTCCCTCCCAAGGGTGCCATTTTGTCTCAGTCAGATGACATAGCTAAAGACAAAAATGAAGGAAAAGCAACTGCACAGGGAGGAGGGAGGACTGATTTCTGCTGTACCCGGAGAACACTTGTTACATATGAGTAACTACGCCTTTTCCAGGAACAAGCAGAAAGTCAGTCCTCAGATATGGGACTCCCTAACTACAGGCTACCGGAAGCACGTGGAAAAAACAGATGCCCCTAAGTGGAGACGTGAGCAGAAAGCAACTCAGTCCAAGGATACAGAATCCAGAAGGACCTGTGTGTCCAGTGAAGAACCAACACTCCGATAGCCTGAACACAGAAGGATCGGAGGGTAGGAGTTGCCTAAACCCCAAACAGATTATGGAGCACAACCTGGCCGAAGGCACTGTCCCGTTGGGACTCCCTCTCCAGGCACTAATGAGCTAAAAAGGTATAGACTGAAGACCAGGCAGCAGCCTGGCATATATATCATTGGGACAGAAAGCACAGTTACTTACCTGTAACAGGTGATCTCTGGGAACAGCAAGAATAAGTCTTCACATATGGGTATCGTCGGTACCGACGGAGCCTGCGCGGGAACGCTCCCCAGCGTCCTGAAAGAAAGCTTTTGGGAGCATCCCACAGCGCCTGCGTGCTGCCTTCCCGCCTTTCCTAACTGCCTCTCTCCAGTTCGAGTTTTAAAGCTGAGACAAAGAGAGAGAGAGGGAAGGAAAGAGATAGAGAGATACAACTCCTAGGGGAGGTGGGTGGGTTGTGAAGACTTATTCCTGCTGTTCCCAGAGATCACCTGTTACAGGTAAGTAACTGTGCTATCTCCAGGAACAAGCAGGAATGAGTCTTCACATATGGGGACTCCCCAGCTAGAGATGCCTGGGAGATCACCCAGATTGTGAGTCCCTGGGAAGGGCTCTACCTCTACCCATGAATCTCAGGCATCCAGTTCAGGGATGGAGAGTAGGAGTTGATTAGGTATGGAACAGGTGTTTAAGAACAGCCTGACCAAACAAGGCATTCCGGCAGGAGTCCTTGTCCAAGCATTAATGGGCTGTGAAGGTATGAACCGATGCCCAAGTGGCCGCTCGACAGATTTGGTCGATGGACAGAGTTTAGATGAGCCATAGAGGTTGCCTTGGCCCTCACATTGTGAGCTGTGACATGGCCCTCCAGAGAAAGGTTCTTACTCTGATAGGCGAAGGAAATACACTGAGCAATCCAATTGGACAGAGTTCTCTTAGAGACTGGAAGTCCTAAATGAGAAGGATCAAAAGTAACAAAAAGTTGAGAGGACTTTCTATGTTGCTGTGTCCTGTGTAAATAGAAAGCAAGTGCTCTTTTACAATCCAGGGTATGAAGATTCCTCTCTGCACTTGATGCATGAGGTCCTGGAAAAAAGACAGGTAAAAAGACCTCCTGGTTCAGATGAAAAGGTGAGACCACTTTAGGCATAAAGTGTGGATTAGTTCTGAGGACTACCTTGTCATGATGGAACCTTGTATAAGGAGGATTAGCCACTAAAGCTTGCAGCTCACTGATACGGCGAGCTGAGGTGACTGCAATGAGAAAAATAACCCTCCAAGAAAGGAATTTTAAGGAGGTAGTGGCTAAGGGTTCAAAGGGTGGCTTCATAAGCTGGCCAAGAACCAGATTTAAGTCCCAGGCCACTGGATGTGGTCTAATGGGAGGTTTAGTCAAAAGAAGGCCTCTCATGAATCTTGCTATAAGAGGATGAGAGGAAACAGGTTGTCCATTAAGTGGCTTAAGGGATGCTGCAATAGCACTCAAATGGATTCTGATTGAATTTGTTTTAAGGCCTGCATGGGATAAATGCAGTAAATAGTCTAGTAAAGAATGCAAAAGTATTACGAGAGGGTTGAGACCCTTCTCTGCACACCAAATGGAAAACCTTTTCCATTTAAAAGCATATGAGCATCTGGTGTAAGGCTTTCTGGAAGCATGAAGGATATCCTTCACTTGCTGAGAAAGTTGTAAATCTTGAAGGTCTAGGCCTTCAGCAACCAGGCCCTGAGATGAAGAGACTGAGGATTTGGGTGCCACAAGGTTCCCTCCTCCTGGGAGAGGAGATCTGGAGCAGACCCCAGGTCTAGGGAGGGAGCTTGAGAGAGATGCAGAAGTAGAGGGTACCACACTTGGCGTGGCCAAAGTGGTGCTATGAGGATCATAGTCCCTTTGTCTCTCTGAAGCTTGAACAGAGTCTTGGGGATTAGGGGAATAGGTGGAAAGGCATAAAGGAAGTCTTGCCCCCAATGAAGGAGGAAGGCATCCCTGGCCTGAACTCCCTGACATGGAATCCTGGAACAGAACCCGGGAAGTTTGGCATTCCACGGACTTGCAAACAGGTCTATGTCTGGGGTACCCCAAATCCGAAAAATTCTGGCTATCTGGTCCCCATGGAGGGACCATTCGTGCGGAAGCAGAACTCGACTGAGTCTGTCTGCCCAAGAGTTTTGAACTCCTGGAAGATATACTGCTATGAGATGGATTTGATGCTCTCTGGCGAAGGCCCACAATCTCAGAGCTTTGTTGCAAAGCGACAGAGAGCCAGTTCCTCCCTGCTTTTTCACGTAGAACATAGCTACCTGGTTGTCCGTGTGGATGAGGACCGTCTTGTAGATGAGCAGGGTGTGGAAGACTGAGAGCCAGAAAGATTGCTCTGAGCTCTAAGAGGTTGATATGAAGATATGTCTCCTGTGGAGACCAGATGCCCTGGGTCGAGAGATCTTGTAGATGAGCCCCCCAACCCTTTGGAGAGGCATCTGTTGTAAGGGTTGCTTGGGGTAACACCTGTTGAAAAGGGGACTCCAGCAACAGATTCTGAGTGGACTTCCACCAGTGGAGGGACGAAAATAGGCAACTGGAGGTTGCTATTTTGTCTGACAGGCAACCTGATGCCTGGGTCCATTGGGTGGATAGGGTCCACTGAGCTGCCCTCATGTGAAGGCGAGCGTAAGGAACCACATGCACCGTGGATGCCATGTGGCCTAAGAGTTGCAACATCTCTCGAGCAGTTAAATGGGATTTTAACTGAATCTGGGAGGCTAACTGCACCAAGCGTAGGCAACGGGCCTGGGGAAGATAGGCCCTTGCAGTTTTGGTATCCAGTAAGGCCTCTATGAACTCTAGAGACTGTGTAGGGATAAGATGGGATTTTGGAATGTTGATTACCAGTCCCAGATACTGAAGAACACGCCTTGTGCAGGCTAGAGAAGTCTGGGCCTCTGACTGGGAGGGAGCTCAGATGAGCCAGTCGTCCAGATATGGGAAGACGAATATTCCTAGAGTGCGTAGGAATGCAGCTACTACTGCCATGCATTTTGTGAACACTCTTGGAGCAGAGGCCAGACCGAAAGGAAGCACTTTGTATTGGTAGTGCTTTCCTTGGTACAGGAAGCGAAGGAATCTTCTGTGTGTTGGATAGATGAGAACATGGGTGTACGCATCCTTGAGATCTAGAGAACAAAGCCAGTCCTGACTCTGGAGGTATGGAAGGAGAGTTCCGAGAGAAGTCATCTTGAATTTCTCCTTGCATAGAAACTTGTTCAATTCTCTGAGATCTAATATGGGTCTGTAGCCCTCTGTTTTCTTTGGGATGAGAAAATAGGGGGAGTAGAACCCTGAGCCCTGTTGAAGAAGGGGTACTTCTTCTATTGCCCCTTGGGCAAGAAGGGTAGCAATCTCCTGACCTAGAAGGTTGAGGAGAGATGTTGGAGAATTGAACTGTTTCACTATGGTGTGAGGAGGAAGGTTTAAGTAATGAAGTTTGTACCCTTCCCTTATGATGGAGAGGGTCCACTGCTCTGCTGTGATTTGTTCCCATCTGGGAGCAAAGTGAGCTAACCTTCCTGGGATGGTGAGGGGCTCTGGATGTTCTAGAGCCAGAAAGGCTAAGTTCTCTAGTGGAAAGTCAAAGGCCCTGAGGAGGCTGAGGCTGTTGGGCCGTAGCACTCCTCGCAGCCTGGGCTTTGGTCTGTTTTGGTTGTTGCTGCCTCTTTGTAGCAAAACGACCTTGAGAAGAGGCCTGACCATAAGAAGAAAATTTCCCTTTCTTTGGGAAAGATCCCTTTTTGAACAGCCTCTTTTTGAAAGGAGCAGTAGTAGACTTTGAAAGTCTATCTAAAGCAGAATTTTCAGCATCCATCTGGTTGGCCTTTGCTTGCCAATCTTTGCCAAACAGGTTTTCGCCTGTACAGGGAAGGTTACCTAGACCATCCTGTACCCAAGGATTCCAAATCAGAGGCTTGCAACCAAGCAACTGTGCGTGCACCTATGGCAATAGCCAAGGCTCTACTGACTCCCTCAAAAGAGTCAAAGGCTGCACGGTTGGAAAACTTGGATACATCCTGTGCCTGTTTAAGCCAGGTGATATATTCTTCTCTCTTATCTTCTGACATAAAAGGAGATAAGGTTTGCAGATGATCTGTAACTTCTTTTAGAAACATCCCCATATAGAGACTATAGGAGTTGATTCTGGCTACAAGCATACTGGCCTGGAAGATTTTCCTGCCAAAGGCATCTAGGGTTCTGCATTCTCTTCCTGGAGGAGCAGAGGAGTGCCTTTTTGTACTCTTGATCTTTTTCATAGCAGACTCTACCACAATGGAGTGGTGAGGAAGCTGAGTCTTATGAAACCCAGGACAAGGGGGAACACGATACATGGTGTCCAACCTTCTGGAATGAGGGGAGGTGGTGAGAGGAGTCTCCCATATGCCCAACATGTGTTCATAAAGAATCTCATGTATTGGTAAGGTGGTAGCCTCTTTAGGAGCCTTAGGATATTGTAGAATATCTATTTTTTTGGCTCTAAGTTCAGTCTCAGAGGTCACTGAGATGGACAGGCCTTTGGCCACCTCCCTAATAAAGTCCTGAAAAGACAAGTCTTCAGGAGGAGACATTCTCCTTTTTGGAGAAGAGGGTTCCTGAGGAAGGATCCCGATGCTTCAATTGAGGCCTCTGAAGAGTCAGAGTCTTCAGAAGAATTGAAGTATCGACTGTCTGGATACTCTCGTAGAGCCCGATACGCGTACCAGGAGGTATCGACATCGGGAGTAATCGGTACAGGGCCGGTACTGATAGGCATCACTGGATAGCGTACCGCTGTCGTCGATGCAAGCGGTACTGGTATCGGAACCGGGATCGGATCCTGTACCGGAATCGGTACGGGTACCGACAACAGGGTTTGTTGCGGTACCGTAGGCGTTGCAGCTTGAATGAATGCCATGATGGCACGCTGCATGGTCAGAATATTCTGATCCATCGACGCCACCAATGTCTGGATATCGGTACCGGTAGAAACTGCCGGTACCCCAGAACATTGTAACAGGTGATCGGTCGAGGCCAAGCCATCGATGTCAACCTGTGACCCCATAGGTAGTGCTTTGGAAGCCAGAGCCTCCCGCCGGGGTAATTTTGCCGGTGTGGTATCCTCAAGAGTAAGCCCGGGGGCATCTCGATACTTAGAGGGAGATGAACTCTTTGAGGACCGGCCAGATTTAAGTTTGGCTACCTGAGATCCATGGGATGAAGAAGCAGCCCTGGAAGATGTCGATGCCACGGAAGCTGCATTGGAGGGAAACAGGGTACTGAGCTTAGCTGCCCGATTCTGTAACCCTCTTTTGGGCATCATGGAACAGGACTCACAATCTGCGATGGAGTGGTGAGGACCTAAACATTTTAGACACCAGTCATGGGTGTCTGACAGAAATAGTGCTACTGCACTTTGTGCATTTTTTTAAAACCCGAGGCGGGTTTTTCCATGAGGGAAAAATATCTCTGTAGGCCTAAGGCCTCAGAAGAAATATGCACTGAAAAAAGTAGAATTTTTTTTTTTTTTTTTAAAGAAAGAAAAAGAACTGGTAGTACCGGTGAGGAATCGAGAAGGCAAACACGCGACTAAAGAAAAATAAAAGAAAATAAGAAATTCTTCAGTGGTGACAGGAAACACGACCTGCTGGCTCCGCGGAAAAGAACTGGAGAGAGGCAGTTAGGAAAGGCGAGAAGGCAGCGCGCAGGCGCTGTGGGATGCTCCCAAAAGCTTTCTTTCAGGACGCTGGGGAGCGTTCCTGCGCAGGCTCCGTCGGTACCGACGATACCCATATGTGAAGACTCATTCCTGCTTGTTCCTAGAGATTGCAGGCTTGCCAGAGGCCGCCATGGCCCTGACATGGTGCGCCGTGACCATGTGCTCCAGCATGAGCCCAGCCAGTTCACAGGCCAGGGCAATGCAGTCTGCCACCCAGGTGGCCAGTCTACTTGGTCACTGTTGGCCTCAGCTGACTAGGGTCGTAGGAAACAAAGCTGTGAAGTTCTGCAGGGGTCCTGGGTACATTGAAGGTAGGAACACAGACTTTTTAAAATCCTGAGTATGGAGAAGAGCCCCCATCCTGCTGGCAAGAGGCCGCAGAAAGAAGGTGGGGAGCACCACTCCTGATTGAGATGGAACACCACCTTCGGGAGGAATTTGGGGTGCATGCACAGCATGATCATGTTTTTGTAGAACCTGGTATAGGGCAGCTCAGCCACCAAGGCTTGGAGCTCACTGACCTTACGAGCAGTTGTGAGTGCAACCAGGAAGATGACTTCCCATGAAAGATGCTTCAAGTGTCAGATAGCCAGTGGCTCAAATGGCAGCCCAGGGAGCTGCACTAAAACCACACTGAGGTCCCACTCTGCCGCTGGAGGGCAGAAAGGCTTAAACAGGAGACCCCGCAGGAAGCAGGTGACAAGAGAACATAAGAAAATAAAATATGCCATACTGGGTCAGACCAAGGTCCATCAAGCCCAGTATCCCGTTTCCAACAGTGGCTAATCTAGGTCATAAGTACCTAGCAGTCTCTCCAAAAGACACAGGTTCCTCAATGCTTGTATTGAGTCAAGCAGTGATATCCTGGGTCCCTTTTAATAATGGTTTATGGACCTTTCCTCCAGGAACTTGTCCAAACCTTTTTTAAACCCAGCTACACTAACAGCTTTTACTACATCCTCCGGTAACAAATTCTAGAGTGATTACATGTTGAGTGAAAAAATATTTTCTCTTATTAGTCTTAAATAGGTTACCCTATAGCTTCATTGCATGTCCCCTAATCTTTTTATATTCTGATGACGTAAACAAAATCTACGTTTACCCATTTCATTCATTAATTTATAGACCTCTATAAATATCTCCCCTCAGCCGTCTCTTTTCCAGGTTGAAGAGCCCTAACCTTTTCAGCCTTTCTTCAAAGGAGTATCCCTTCATCCCTTTACCATTTTGGTGGCTCTTCTCTGTACCTTTTCTAATACTATATCCTTTTTAAGATATGGCAACCAGAATTGCACCCAATATTTGAGGTGCGGTCGCATCAAGGAATGATATGCGGCATTATAATATCCTTTGTTTTATTTTCCATTCCTTTCCTTATGATACCTAGCATTCTGTTTGTTCTCTTGGCCACCACTGCACACTGGGTGGAGGGGTTTTAACATGTTATCCAAAATGACACCTAAATCTTTTTCCTGGGTGGTGGTTCCCAATGTAGAACCTTGCATCGTGTAACCATAGTTTGGGTTGTTCTTTCCTAGGTGAATAACTTTGTACTTGTCCACATTAAATTTTATCTGTACGACCCTATTCTTGTAGAACCTGGTGTAAGGTGGCTTGGCCACCAAAGCCTGAAACTTACTGACACTGTGGGCAGAGGCAAGTGCCACCAGGAAGACAACCTTCCAGGCTAGATAAAGCAAGTGTCAGGTAGACAGAGGTTCAAAAGGCAGCTTGCTGAGCTGCATCAGAACCACGTTGAGATCCCATTCCGCCAGTGGGAAGCTTAGAGAGCAACAAGCCCTGCATAAATCACAGGAGTAGCTGCACAGAAAGAAGTTTTCCCTCTACGAAGTGATGGTGCGTCGAGAGCACGCTCAGGTGCACCCTGACGGAGCTGGACTTCAGTTCAATCTGTGAAAGGTGGAGCAAGTATTGCAGCACCTTCTGCACCTGGCAAGAGAATGGGTCTATCCATTACTCCACACACCATACTGAGAATCTGCATCACTTGAAGGCATAGGCTCATCTCATGGAGTTCTTACGACAGGCCAGGACTTCCTCCACCTCCCTTGGGAGGTTGAAGGATGCTAAGGCAACCTACTCAGCAGCCATTCTGTTGACAGCAGGGACCCCAGGTTGGGATGAAGAAAGCCCTCCTCGTGGGTTAGTAGCCACGGGTCATTCCCCAGAGTGATCGGGAGCTCCTTCGAGAGGCAGAGCAACATGGGGAACAAAGGCTGCCTGGGCCACTGCAGGGCCAACAGGATCATGGAGGCCTTGTCCCACAGGACCTTGAAGAGGGTTCAGGTGATTAGTAGCTTGGGAGGGAAGGCATACAGAAGACCCTCAGACCATGAGATGAGGAAGGTGTCCGCCGCTATCCAGGACAGATGCGGTTGGGGACAATAGAAACAGGGCAACTGAGCATTGGCTGGGCTGGCAAGGAGGTCCAGACTTGGTGTTCCCCAAAGTCGGAATGTAGAAATTAGACCTTACCTGCTAATTGTCTTTCCTTGAGTTGTCTCCGGGCCAGTCCAGATGAATGGGTAGTCAATCTCCCTCCTCTAGCAGCTGAGGACTATATCCTAAGTCTTGTTGCCAGGATACCAAGCCCCACCTCTCTGAGGCAGCAAGGCAGTCTTTACGTAGCAAGCAAGCAGAAACCAAAAAGAAAGAAGGCGAATAATACACGAAAACCCTGGAAGAGGCACCCAGAGGACTATGAACCACGCCCGGGCACGAATAAGAAGCCTGGTCTACGTGGGTTTTTTTTTTGGTTTTTTTTTTTTTTTTAAATTAAAACACCGGAAGTTAACTATAGAATACCCCTAGCGAAACCCCGATACTCTTGAAACCGACTATCCTGAGATACCGCCAAAACACTCTTAGGGTGGGCTCTGGACTGGCCCGGAGACAACTCAAGGAAAGACAATTAGCAGGTAAGGTCTAATTTCTACTTCCTTATCGTGTCTCCGGGCCAGTCCAGATGAATGGGTAGTACCAAAGCAGTAACTAACCCTGGGAGGGACCTGTGAGCCCCGCGATGATTGCCGAAGCCCCCACAGAAGCATCCCGACGCGCGAGGACATCCAGACGGTAATGACGAGAAAAGGCATGCAGAGAAGACCACGCCGCCGCCCGAGAAATGTCCACAGGAGGCACCAGCGCTGATTCTGCCCACGACGTCGCCTGACCCCGGGTAGAATGAGCTCGAAGCCCGCCCGGTACCGACTTACGCTTGGATTCATACGCCACTCTAATGGCCTGCTTCACCCAACGCGCTATGGAAGCTTTTGAGGCCGCCTTTCCCTTGGACTGACCCCCATAGAGGACGAACAAACGATCGGTCTGCCGAAACGAGGCGGTCAACTTAAGATACCGACGGAGCACCCGCCCCATATCCAAACTCTTCAGAGAACGAGCCAAGGGAGCTTCGGCTCCCTCCACTACAAAGGTGGGAAGAGTAACGGACTGATTGACATGGAAGGCCGACACCACCTTCGGCAAAAAAGACGGAACCGGACGCAAAACCACCTTCTCTTCTGCGAACTGCAGGAAAGGCGGGCGACACGAAAGCGCTTGTAAATCGGAGATGCGACGAGCTGAACAGAGGGCTACCAAAAAAGCAGTCTTCCAGGAAAACTCTCGGAGGGAACCTGCAGAATGCGGCTC
This sequence comes from Ichthyophis bannanicus, assembly GCA_033557465.1. Lineage (NCBI taxonomy): Eukaryota > Metazoa > Chordata > Amphibia > Gymnophiona > Ichthyophiidae > Ichthyophis > Ichthyophis bannanicus. The sequence goes on from CM066032.1 coordinate 1,767,472,491, forward strand.
AAACGGAGGCCCCGTGAGAGCTTCAAGGACGAGATTCAAGTCCCAAGGAGGAACCACCGGACGAAGCGGAGGACGGATATGTCGAGCTGCCCGAAGAAAGCGAAGAACATCAGGATGGACAGAAAGATGCGAACCGCGAATCGGACCGCGAAACACCGCTAGCGCCGACAACTGCACTTTTAAGGTGCTGAGAGCAAGACCCTTCTCTAGACCGTTCTGCAGAAAGGCCAGAATATCCGGAATAGTAGACCCACGTGCCCGCAGCGAGCGATCGGCACACCAGGCTTCGAAGACTCGCCAGACACGGATATAAGCTAAGGAAGTAGATCGCCTACGCGACTGCAACAAAGTAGAGATCACTGCGGCCGAGTAACCCTTGCGGCGCAATCTATCCCGCTCAAGAGCCATGCCGTAAGCGAAAACTGATCCGCCTGAGGCATCGGCACGGGACCCTGGTGCAGCAAGTCCGGTCGCGTGGGCAGACGCCAGGGCGGAGCTATTAGCAGTCGCATTAGATCCGCATACCACGGACGTCTGGGCCAATCTGGAGCAATCAGAATCACCAGGCCGTCGTGAGAGGCTATCCTCTGCACCACCGGACCGACCAACGGCCAAGGCGGAAACACAGAGAAGCTGGGCCGACGGCCAGGGTTGTACGAGACCGTCGAGGCCTTCCGACATGTGCTCCCGACGTCTGCTGTAAAACCGCCCGGCATTGGCATTGTGCAGAGTGGCCATCAAATCGATTACCGGAAGACCCCAACGCAAGGTGATCTCGTGAAACACCTCCGCATGGAGCTCCCACTCTCCCGGATCCAGCAGATGACGACTTAGATAATCGGCCTGGATGTTGCTCTTTCCTGCCACATGAGACGCGGACAGCGCCGTGAGGTGCAGTTCTGCCCATTGGAACAGACGCTGACTCTCTTCCAGGAGCGGCAAACTGCCCGTGCCGCCCTGGCGATTGATGTAAGAGACCGTCACCAGATTGTCGGAGAAAATCCGAACCGGCTTGCCCTCGAGAAGCTCGGCAAAGGCCAACAGCGCCAGATATACCGTGCGAAGTTCTAGTCGATTTATCGACCAACTTGTCTCCGCTGGTGACCAAACCCCCTGCGTAATTCGCGCCAAACAATGCGCCCCCCAGCCCGACAGACTGGCATCGGTAGTGACCAAGACCCATTGCGGAGTGGCCAGTGGCACGCCCGCAAGAAGATGTTCCGGAACCGACCACCACTGCAAACTGAGTCTGACGGAATCGGGACAACTCAAGCGCCTGGAGAGTGGATGCCGTTGCGGAGACCACCGAGAGAGTAGAGCCTGCTGAAGAGGCCGCATGTGCGCTCGAGCCCAGGGAACCAAATCCAAGGCCGCCGCCATCAGGCCGAGCAACTGCAAGTACTTCCAAGCGGTCGGAGCCCGAAGACGCAAAAAGGCTGCCACATGCGCGAGAAGCTTCCGTACCCGCTCCAGTGGCAAGAGGACGAGTCCCCTGTCGGTGGCGAACAACGCTCCCAGATACTGAAGCCGCTGAAGCGGCTGCAGATGACTTTTGGACTGATTTATCACCCATCCGAGACTTTGTAGGGACGACACCACTCGAGCAGTCGCCGACAGCGACTCTGCCCTCGAAGGCGCCCGAATCAACCAGTCGTCCAAATAAGGATGAACCTGGATCCCGTCTCTGCGCAGCGCCGCCACCACTACCACCATCACTTTCGTGAAGGTGCGGGGCACTGTCGCTAGCCCGAAAGGCAAAGCTCGAAACTGGAAATGCCCCATAGGCAGCGCAATCCGAAGGAAACGTTGATGCTCCTCCTTTATGGGAATATGAAGATAAGCTTCTGTCAAATCGATAGAAGTGAGAAATTCCCCCGGGCACACCGAGCGAATCACCGACCGTAAAGTCTCCATCCGGAAGTGCGAGACACGCAGACAGCGATTGACATGCTTCAGATCCAAAATGGGACGAAAGGCATCTCCTGATTTGGGAACCACGAAATAAATCGAGTATCGACCGAAGCCGCACTGGTCTGGCGGTACGGGCACCACGGCTCGGAGCTGCAGCAAGCGAAGCAACATGTCCTGCACCGCTCGCCGTTTGGTAAGCGGACCGCAAGGAGAAAAGACGAAGGCGTCCGCCAGCGGACAATCGAACTCGAGGGAATAGCCTTCGCGGATAATCTGAAGCACCCACCTGTCTGTGGTAATGGCGGTCCAAGCAGAGAGAAACTCCTGCAAACGACCCCCGATGGGAATCTCTACCTGGACCTGCCTCGCATCATTGTGGCTTTTTAAGACCAGGGGAGGAGGTTCCGAAATAACCTCTTCCGGAACCCCGAGCACCTCGAAAGGACGGCCCCCGAGACGGAAAACGCCCCCGCTGATAAGGAGCAAAACGAGCTCCCCGAAAGCGGCGAAAGTCACGTCCTTGGCCCCGCGAAAAAGGGGACTGCTTAGGCGTCCGAGGACGGTCCTCAGGAAGGCGACCTCCCTTAGAGTCCCCTAAATCCTTAACAATCTTTTCCAATGCCTCTCCAAAGAGCAATTTACCCTTAAAAGGTAATTTACTAAGTCGGGCTTTGGAAGACGCATCGGCTGCCCAACTACGCAACCAAAGAAACCGGCGGGCTGCCACCGCCGATGCCATAGCTTTCGCGGAAATACATATCAAATCATAAAAGGCATCTGCCAGATACGCCGCTGCGGACTCCAACTGAGCCCCCTGAATGGAAGAAGAATCTCCCTCGGGCGTCGCAGACTGCTGACTCCATCTAATGGAAGCCCGAGAGACGTAAGCACCACAAACTGAATCCTGCAGCACCAAAGCGCTGGCTTCAAATACTTGCTTTAGAAGCGCTTCAAGTCTACGGTCCTGCATATCCTTCAGGGCCGCAGCCCCCTCAACCGGAATGGTGGTTTTCTTGGTGACCGCAGACACCAGAGCATCCACCTTCGGTAACCGCAGGAGATCCCTCTCCTCGGCAGGCACCGGGTATAACTTAGCCATCGTCCGAGCTCCCCGCAAGGAAGCCTCCGGGCATTCCCATTCCGATTCCACCATTTGCTTTATAACTCTGTGGAACGGAAAACATTTTTGCTCCGCTCGAACCCCCTGCAATAAGGGGTCTTCCAAAGGCTCCTGCTGGGACGCCGGAGGAATCAGACTGAGAGCCGTCAGCGACTGAGCGATTAAGACGGACAATTCGTCCCGTCTAAAGACCCTAAACACGTTAGGGTCATCCCCTGGCCCTAATTCCCCGTCTTCTAGTTCATCAGGCCAGGAATCGGCCCCTGGGTCTGGCCTAAGCTCTCCTTCCTCCGGCCCCAAGAGGTCTGTGAGCGACCTAGAATCCAACTTAGCCTCAAACCTAGCCTGCCCACTAGGCAACTCAGACATTCCTTCTGCCAGCTCCTACCCGCAAGGCTCCCTAGCCTGGGGTGCCATGGGAAAATCTGCCCTCACCGGTACAGAAACCTGCTCCTTTTGCAGTAAATAAGCCTTATGAAAGGCAATAATAAACTCCGGGGACAAAAGAGAACCGGAGCAACCGGCTGTTCTTTAGCATGTTTAGTTTTTGCTCTGCGCTTTGTTGGCTTAGGCACAGGAACAGCTGAAACGGACGCAGCAGTTAAAATGGCCGCCGTTCCCGCGCATTTCCCTGACGAGGGAAGCGAGGAGACGCGGTCTCCGCTATCACCGGAGGCGTCCTGCATGGCCGAACACTTCCCCTACACACAAACGCGGCTCCGAAACCCCATTCGCGCCAAAAACAAGACCCGAAATCGCTGCGGTGAAGAAAACACTGAAAGAACCCCGCTGCCGAAAAGCAAGCAAAGTTACCTGCACGGGGTCCGGAGCTCACAATCACGCTGTCAGCGGGGAGAAGAGCCGCGAGACAAGGAAGGAACCAGCCGCTGAGGCCCCCAGGACTGGTCCCACTATCGGCCTTAATAGAGCAGAGGGGGCAGGCTCTGCCGCATGCTCTAAACAGCGTTGCAGTGCCCCAGAATCGCTACGACTGCAGGCTGTTACTTTCAATAGCGTGAAACACCCTGCTAGGGTGATACTAAATTCCTCTGTGCCTCTCTTCCATGAAAAGAAAATAAAGCAATTATCAAAGGAAAATCCTAAAAACAATAAGGGAAAACCCCCCAAAGATCGATGGGGAGCCAATCTCCACACGTCTAGTCCAGCTGCTGAGGACAATAAGACTGCCTTGCTGCCTCAGAGAGGTGGGGCTTGGTATCCTGGCAACAAGACTTAGGATATAGTCCTCAGCTGCTAGAGGAGGGAGATTGACTACCCATTCATCTGGACTGGCCCGGAGACACGATAAGGAAAGCCACTGTGCCACCCTAGAGTCTAGATGCCATTCATGTGGCTGGAGGACTCTGCTCGGGCATCATTTTGGTCCGGAAGCTATTTTATTTAGCTGTATTTATTTATATCCCGCTTTTCACCAGGTCAAAGCGGTCAATTGGGAGATACATTTAACACGAGGGGATATGACACACATATGTTAATACTTACAGGGAATATGGGCAATGGAGGGTTAAGTGGCTTGCCCAAGACCACAAGGAGCGTCTATAGGACTAGAAATCCCAGTCCCTCCGGCCTGAGATTGCTGTCCCCAGGTGGGACTTGAACCCCTGGCCCTCCGGCCCGAAGTACCTTGTCCGAACCACTAGGCCACTCCTCCCACATTTTGCCCTAAGGAGCATTCCCTGACCAATCACATATAAGCAGGCGGCTACTGCCTCTTGGCAGAGGCACTGAAACCCTGTGCCCCCCTGCTTGTTCAGGTAGAATATTGCAACCTGGTTGTCCATTTGGACTAGCACCAACTGGTTCCACAGGCAGTGGTGGAAGGCCTTGATTGCCAAAAAAATGGCCTTGAGCTCCAGCAGGTTGATCTGCTGCTGGCTGTCCTCTAGGGATCAGATGCCCTGCAAGCGCAGTTCCTCACAGTGGGCACCTCAGCCCAAGAGGGATGCATCCGTGGTGAGGACCCTCTGGGGGTTGGGGCTGGAAGGGCATGCCCTTCTACAGGTGCTGTGAGCCCTGCCACCAGATGAGCAACTCCGCTAGTTGACGGGACACTGTCTCCTTTCACGAGCCAATTATCCAGGTATGGGAAGATGAAGGCCCCTTTTTACATTTACATTTTTTTTTACATTTATTCAGGCATGATATACCGCCCAGGACCGGAGTATCAGGGCGGTGTACAATAAAAGGCAGCTACAGAAAAATAAAGAGAGAAAGGAACGCCATTAAATAATAGGAAAGAATGAGAGAGATAAAGAGAAAAAAAAAGGACAGAGACTGGAGAGCTAGACACAAAAACGCAGGGGGAAAGGAAAAGTGGGGGGTAGCAGTCGGGTGGGACATGGCGGGCAGGAGTGTTGGATGATGGTTATAGTTTGGGGGAGGCTGGAAGATCAAATGCTTGAGAGAAAAGGTGGGTTTTGAGGAGAGCTTTAAATTGAGGGAAGGAGGACTCAGTACGGAGGGTGTGAGGAAGAGTTCCAGAGGGCGGGGGCTAAGAAGAAGAAGGCGGAATGGCGGGTAAGTTCAAGGTGGGCCTGAGATGGGGAAGGGAGGAAGAGGCGGTTGGTATGAGATGAACGGAGGAGATGGGGGTAGGCTGATGAAAGATAAGATCAGAGAGATACCGGGGAGTGCTAGTATAGAGAACCCTGTGAGTGATGAGATATTTATAGATGAGCCGAAATTTAACGGGAAGCCAATGAAGGGAGAAGAGGCAGGGTGTAATGTGATCAGAAGGGGAAGAAAAAGTGAGGAGACGGGCGGCAGTGTTTTGGAGGAGCTGAAGACGACGGAGTTGACAGGAAGGGAGGCCAGCAAGGATGGAGTTACAATAATCCAGACGGGAAGTTACAAGAGAAAGAACTAGAGTGGTGAGGGATTGAAGGGAAAGAAAAGGCCGGAGGGAACGAATACGGCGTAGGTGAAAGTGACAAGTACGGACAAGGGAGGAGATATGAGGATGAAAGGAAAGGGAAGAGTCGAGGGTAACACCCAGATAGCAGAGGGAGGAGACGACGGGAATAGGGAGGGAGGACATTACAGGGGCTAAGCTAGGCAAAGGAGAAGAGAAAGAGAACCAAATAGCAGAGGATTTAGAAGGGTAACACAAAGAAAATTTTCGGAAAACCAAGAGGCGACACGGGATAGACAGGTGTTGAGTGTAGAAAGGTCAGGAAAAACAGAACTAGTGTGATGGACGAGGAGAATGTCATCAGCGTAAAAACAGAAAGAAACACCGGATTGCTGGATGAGAAGGGCTAGGGGAGCAAGAAAAATATTGAAAAGTAAAGGGGCAAGGATGGAACCCTGCGGGACACCACAGTGCAAGAAGGAAGGAGCAGAAGTAGAGGCACCTGAGCGAACAGAGAAGGAACGATGGGAGAGAAAAGAATGAAACCAGTGTAGTACAGTGCCGTGGATACCGGAATCGGACAAACGAGTGAGAAGGGTGCAGTGATCAATAACATCGAAGGCAGCGGAAAGATCTAAAGAAACAGCAATGGATAGGTCACCACAATCGTGAGAACGGTGAAGGTCACTAAGGAGGGCGAGGAGGACAGTCTCGGTGCTGTGACCAGATCTAAAGCCAGATTGGCGAGGGTGAAGGTAGAGAGTAGAATCGAGATGTGCTGAAAGTTGTGCAAAGACCAGTTTTTCAAGAACCTTAGAAAGAAAAGGGAGGTTAGAGACGGGGCGCCAATTGGCAGGTAAGCTAGGGTCAAGAGAGGGTTTTTTCAAAAGAGGGCGGACTAAGGCGTGCTTCCAGGAGGTGGGAAAAGTACCGGAGGAAAGACTAGTGTTGACCATAGCGAGGATGTATGGAAGAAGATGAAGAGAGGGATCAAGAAGCCAAGTGGACGGAAGAGGGTCAAGTGTACAGGTGGTTTTATGGGAAGAAGAGATTACCTGAAAAAGCTCAACAGAGGAAACGGGAGTGAAGGAGCCCTTGGAGAATGAGGTAGGCAGCCACCACTGGCAGGCATTTGTTGAAGACTCTTGGTGCAGAGGCTAGACCAAAGGGTAGTACTCTGTACTGGTAGTGGTCGCCCCCAATCATAAATCTTAGGTACTGTGTGACTGGAATGAATAAGGATGTGGGTATGAGCATTCTTTAGGGCCAAGGAGCATAGCCAATCTCCCTTCTGGACGTAGGGTAGCAATGTTCCAAGGGAGAGCATCTAACTTCTCCTGCACCAGGAACCTGTTCAAGTTTTACAAGTCCAGAATGGGCCTTAGGCCTCCTGTTCTTTTTGGGAAAGTACCTGAAGTAGAACCCCTTCCCTCTTAGGTGGAGTCAGGTACTGGCTCCATGGCCTGTACCTGAGAAGGCCTGTGAGTTCCTGCAGTAGCAGGGCCTGGTGCAGGGGAATCCAAGGGGGCTCCCCTGGAAAGAAAGAAAGCAGCATCTGGTCCAGGTGAAGGAGGTAGCCTTCTCTGACCACTTGAAACACCCAGATATCAGTTGTGATTGGCAGGCCACAGATAGGCAATATGAATCAGATGCCCTTGTTGGCAGCTGTTCCCCCACAGGTGGAGAGGCTATGATCAGGGAGTCAAAACCCCAATCCAGCCTGGGCAGGAGCCGGTGTTTGGGGCTTAGAGCCCTTAAGCTTGCGTTGGCCCTGGCCCACTCCCTTGCCCTGATGACCCTGCTGCAGGGTCTGAAGGGGCCTGGTATTGGGGATAGCCTTGGTAAGGCTGGCCTTTCCTGTGGGAGGCAGGCCTTTTCCCCAGCGCTTTTTTTTCTTGGGAAGGGTGGAGGTCTTCCTGGAAAGGAGATTCCTGGTGACGAACTCTGTCTATCTCCGTCGCCTTATCCTCCATTGGTTTGCCGAAAAGATTTTCACAGAGGCAGGGGACATCGAGGAGTTTCTCCTGGACCTGTTGCTTGAGGTCCAATGCCTGAAGCCAGGCCTGGTGTCAGGCACCAATACCTGCGGTGGCCAGGGACATGTACTTCAAAGTACTCCACAACACTTCCTGAGACCACTGAGACCTACCAAGAAACCTGTGAGTTCTTTTGCTAGCTCTTGGATATACATGCTGATATACAGCTGGTATGCTTGTATTTGGCATCCCAGCATCGAGCCCTGGTAGCATTTACGTCCAAGGGTGTCAAGGGTGCAGGACCCCTGCCCGTGGGCATGGAATAGTGAGTCTTTGGTCTTTTCTGCCAGTGCATGGTCGACTCCACCACTATAGAGGTGTGAGGAAGTTGCACCTTCCAGAAGCCAGGGTCCCACTGGACTGGTACATTGCTTCCAGGCATCGGCTAACTATCGGCACTGATACCAGTCTCTCTCACATCTGAAGGAGTCACCTGAGGATTGCGGAGGCGGGGACAGGGACCATCAAGGCCTTCTTTGGCAGAGCCTCATACTGGAGGATTTAGAGTTCCTCCATGTGAGGGTCCTCCTCTGACTGTGATGAGAGAACACCTTCACCTTGTCCCAGACAAACTTAAGGAATGAGGTATCCTTGGGAGGGGACCGGTGTCTTGACACCAGAAAAGACCGATTCAAGGGAAAATCATGGTGTTTACATGTCTCTGGGGAAGCCTTGTCCTCTGACTCCCAGTCCGAGTAGTCCATCGAGGACTCAAGGCCTGACGGCTCCTGAGGAGTCTGGCTCGGATCAGGACTTCGGTGACCCATGCTGTTGCTTGGCCAGAGCCACAAGCGCTTGCTGGGGAGTATCTCTCCCCCAAGGACCAGGAACAGGATAGAGACCCTTGCCAAGGCCCAGAGCTCTCGTTATCAGCAGCCCAGGAGTCCTCGACAGAGATCCCTGTGATCTCTGCATGAGCACCATCAGAGCCAGGCATAGAAGCTTGCTGCAAGGTAAGGAAGGCAGTGACACTGCATTCCAACATCATCCTGGCTTCCCACTCAGGAGTTGCAGTCTACGCGGACACTGGGATGACCGGATCCAGCGTCAGTGAGGAGAGGGAGTGTGATGGGACAGGCCATGGCATCTGATCTGGGCACCTTCGCCAGCAGCTCCAACTCAGACTTCTTGGATACCCACCGGGGACTGTGGGACTTTGCACGGGACTTGCCATGTGTGTCCAATTCCCAGGATGAGGTCCTCGAGGATTATTTCTTCTTATGTTCCTGCTCCAGAGAACCCTTGGAGTATCTGCAGACCTGATCGGGCACCATGGGGCTTTACAGGGCCTTAAAGTGGGAGGATATCGGGAACAGGGCTGAATCTGATCTGAGGAAGATGTTGTCCTGCTTCTGCCGATGATTTTGGATGGCCTTAGCAGACATCTTTTTGCACAGGGCACAAACGTCTGGGTCATGGTTGATACCTAGATGCCAGAGCCAGCAGTCGTGTTTATCGGTTAGGGATAGGTTCTTTGCACACTGATCACACTTTTTGAACCCACTGGCCATTGGGGCCTCTGCGAGGTCAAAGACCCTTGATGCAGCCAGTGGTTAGAAAAGGCAGAAAACTGCGCTGGAGAAAAAAACACCACACACAACTAGGAAAGGTTGAGACTCAAAGCCGAGGCGATGGGGATCGGAAACGGGAAAGGGACAGGTGCTAACCAAAGAAGGAAATGCACTTTAATGCACAATAAAATCAACTTTTTTCCAGGGAACAACTGACATCTTTAGGGCTCCTTGGAAAATGGGAGACTGAGTCAGATGGCATCCTTGGCGAGAAGAGAACCACGTATGCATGGTGGAGACTCCCAAAGGCTTTCTTTGAAAGCTGGGGAGATGCTTCCATGAGAGCTCAGTCAGTGCTGACGTCACCCACATGACTGACTTCCTGCTTGTTTTGAGAAAAAGCGTAGTGACTCACCTGTAGCAGGTGATCTCCAGGAACAGCAGGAATTTAGTCCTCATGTATGGGTGACATCGGGTATCGACGGAGCCCACGTGGAAAGCTCCCCAGCTACCAATAGGAAAGCCTTTGGGAGCAGTCCACTGTGCCTGCGCTGCTTCCTTCCCGCTCTTCTCAGTTGAGTGTATAGCTGAAGAAAAAGGAGAGTAGAATGAAGTAGAGAACCCTACAACTCCTTGGGGAGGAGGGCGGGTTGTGAGGACTAAATTTCTACTGTTCCCGGAGATCACCTGCTATAGGTGAGTAATCACGCTATCTCCAAGAACAAGCAGAAATGTAGTCCTCACGTATGGGACTCCCTAGCTCCCAGATCTCGTGAGGGTTGGAACTTGGATATGTTCATTGACCTAGACTTCACTGAGACGGAGATCTGGATTGAATCGGGCGGGGATAAGAGTTGTTTTATGTCCCAAAGAGATGCTGCAGGACCGCCTGGCCAAAGGCTGCATCCCAGCAGGAGTCCTTGTCCAAGCAGTAGTGGGCTGCAAAGGTATGGATGGAGGACCATGTAGCAGTTCGGCAGGTTTCAGCAATCGGTAATGTGATTAGGTTTGCCACTAAGGTGGACATTGCTCAAACGTTGCATGCAGACAGGTGTCCGAGGGATAATCCTGCATTGTTGTAGCAGAAAGATATGCAATCCACTATCCATGAAGATAGGGTGTGTTTAGATACTGGAAGTCCCAGATGAGCTTGGTCAAAGCATACAAAGATTTAAGAGGACTTCCTGATGACTTCTGTTCTTTGTATGTAGAAAGCCAGAGCCCTTTTGCAGTCCAGAGTATGCAGCTTTGCTTCCGCCTGGGAGGAGTGTGGTCTGGGAAAGAATACCGGAAGGATGACCGATTGATTGATGTGGAAGACAGAGACCACTTTCAGGAGGAAGTGGGGGTGTGTTCATAGAATTACTTTGCTGTGGTAGAAACGTGTAAGGGGCATGGGCCACGAGGGCTTGTTGCTCACTGACGCGTCTGGCTGAAGTTAGGGCTATGAGGAAGAGTACTTCCAAGAAACGTAGTGAAGTTGAGCAGTGGCTAATGGCTCGAAGGGTGATTTGAACAGTTGAGCTAAAACGACATTGAGATCCCATGCCGCTGGGGGTGGGCAGATGGGCAGTTTGGTAAGCAGGAGAACTCTCATGAACTGTGCAACTAAGGGGGTCAGAGGAGATGAGTTTATCATTCACCGGGTCATGGAAAGCTGAGATTGCACTTAGGTGGACTCTGATCAAGGATGGTTTGAGACCTTGAGAAGAGAGGTGCCAGAGGTAGTGGAGTAGTGTTGCAACAGACGTCTGAAAAGGATTGTACGCATTTTGTGAACACCATGCGTTGTATCTGCACCACTTTAGTGAATAAATCTCTCTCATGGAAGGTTTTCTGGAACACAGAATATATTTAACCTCTCTGGAGAGAGGAAGATGATGCAAGGCTAGGCCTTCAGGAGCCATTCTATTAGGCAAAGGGATCAGAGATTGGGATGGAGCAGTGTTCAGTCATTCTGAGAGAGGAGACCTGGTCTGGATTCTAACGGAATTGGTTAAGTTTGTGAGTTGAGGAAGGAGGGTGAACCATGGTTGGCGGGCCCAGAAAGGGGTTATGAGAATCATGAACCACTTGTCCTCTTGGTGTTTGAGAAGTGTCTTCAAGATCAGGGGCGTTGGTGGAAACGCATAAAGAAGCCCCCGATTCCAAGGAATAATGAAGGTGTCATTGGTGAGACTGCGGTTTGATGGCAGCTTTGAGCAAAAGCAGGGAAGTTTGGCATTGAGTAGCAAATAGGTCTATCCATGGAGTTCCCCAGGTGTCGAACAGGTGGTTGGCCACCGTCTGGTCTAAAGCCCATTCATGAAGATGGAGCAATCTGCTGAGCTTGTCTGTCTATAGGTTGTCCTGTCCTGGAAAGCACAGTTACTTACCTGTAACAGGTGATCTCTGGGAACAGCAGGAATTAGTCCTCACATATGGGTACGTCGGTACCGACGGAGCCCGTGCGGGAAAGCTCCCCAGCTTCTTAGAATAGAAGCTTTTGGGACCTCCCACTGCACATGCGCACTGCCTTCCCGCCTTCCTGAACAGCTCTCCTCAGTTTCGAGTTTATAGCTGAGTCAACAGAGAGAGGACAGGAAGATAGATAGACAAAAGATACAACTCCTAGGGGAGGTGGGTGGGTTTTGAGGACTAATTCCTGCTGTTCCCAGAGATCACCTGTTACAGGTAAGTAACTGTGCTATCTCCAGGAACAAGCAGGAATAAGTCCTCACATATGGGGACTCCCTAGCTTAGATGCATGGGATCCCCTGTAAAGGTTCGCCATCTTCGTATGGATCTCAGGCATCCATTCTGGGAAGGTGGGCAGGAGTTGTTTAGGAATGGAACAGGTGCTTGAGGACAGCCTGGCCAAACAAGGCATCCCGGCGGGAGTCCTTGTCCAAACAGTAATGGGCTGTGAAGGTATGAACCGAGGCCCAGGTAGCGGCTCGACAGATCTGATCTATGGAAACAGAGTGCAGATGAGCCATAGAAGTTGCCATGGCCCTCACATTGTGAGCAGTGACATGGCCTTCCAGAGAAATGTTTTTGCTCTGGTAAGCAAAAGAAATACACTGAGCAATCCAATTGGAAAGTGTACGCTTGGAGACTGGAAGTCCCAAATGGGAAGGATCAAAGGCCACAAAAAGTTGAGAAGACTTTCGATGTGGCTGAGTCCTATTAAGGTAAAAAGCGAGAGCTCTTTTACAATCCAGAGTATGAAGGTTCCTCTCTGCATTGGATGCATGAGGAGCTGGAAAAAAGACAGGTAGATATACCTCTTGATTAAGATGAAAAGGCGAGACCACTTTAGGCATAAAGTGGGGATTCGTCCTAAGGACCACCTTATCATGATGAAATCTTGTGTAAGGTGGATTAGCCACTAAAGCCTGCAGCTCACTGATGCGGCGAGCCGAAGTGACTGCAATGAGGAAGATGACCTTCCAGGAAAGAAATTTCAAGGAGGTGGAAAACATTGGCTCAAAAGGTGGCTTCATAAGTTGACCGAGCACTAGATTCAAATCCCATGCGACCGGGGGTGGTCTGATGGGAGGTTTAGTGAGAGTCAGGCCTCTCATGAATCTTGCAACAAGAGGATGAGAGGAGATAGGTTGTCCATTTATATGTTTCAAGGATGCTGCAATAGCACTTAAATGGACTCTTACCGAATTCGTCTTGAGGCCTGCATTGGATAGATGCAGGAGATAATCAAGAAGAGAATTCAAAGGAAGTGCCAGAGGGTCAAGACCCTGCTGAGCACACCAAATGGAAAAACGTTTCCATTTGAAAGCATAGGAACGCCTGGTAGAGGGTTTCCTAGAGGCAGAAAGGATATCTTTCACTGGTTGGGAAAGATGAAAGTCTTGAAGGCTTAAGCCTTCAGTAACCAAGCACTGAGGTGAAGGGATTTGGGGTTTGGGTGCCACAAAGTCCCCTCCTCCTGGGACAGGAGGTCTGGCGCAGCTCCCAGATCCAAGTAGGATCCCTGGGAGAGCTGTAGAAGTAGAGGGAACCACACTTGGCGTGGCCAGCGTGGAGCTATGAGGATCATAGTTCCATGATCCCTCTGGAGTTTGAACAGAGTCTTGGGAATCAAAGGAATGGGTGGAAAGGCATATAGGAATGCCTGATTCCAATTCAGGAGAAAGGCGTCCGTAGCCTGAGCTCCCTGACACGGAGTTCTGGAACAGAACCGGGGAAGTTTGGCATTCCACGGACTTGCAAAGAGGTCTATGTCCGGGGTCCCCCATTCCTGAAAGATTCGGTTTATTTGGTCCAAATGTAGGGACCATTCGTGTGGCAGCAGAACTCGACTGAGCCTGTCTGCCCGAGAGTTTTGAACTCCTGGGAGATACACTGCTAGCAGGTGAATCTGATGCTCTCTGGCGAAGGCCCATAGTCTTAGAGCTTCGTTGCAAAGCGACAGAGAGCCCGTCCCTCCTTGTTTGTTTATGTAAAACATGGCCACCTGATTGTCCGTCTGAACTAGGACAGTGAGGTTGGCTAGGAGGGAGTGGAAGACCTTGAGGGCAAGGTAAATTGCTCGCAGTTCCAGAAGATTGATATGAAGGGTGGTCTCCTGTAGAGACCAAGTGCCCTGAGTGGAGAGAGTTTGCAGATGGGCTCCCCACCCTGTTTGGGAGGCATCTGTTGTGAGGGTTGCTTGGGGTAGCAATGGTTGAAATGGAGCCCCCAACAACAGATTCTTGGTGGAAGTCCACCAGTGGAGGGACCAAAACAGACGATCGGAGGTTTGTATTTGGTCTGAGAGCGCTCCTGACGCCTGAGTCCACTGAGTGGCCAGGGTCCATTGAGCTGCTCTCATATGAAGACGAGCATAGGGCACCACATGCACTGTGGAGGCCATATGACCCAGTAGGCGTAGCATTTCCCTGGCTGTCAAGTGAGTGCTGGACTGAGCTTGGGAGGCCAAACTCAGGAGGCGCTGGCCTCGAACATGTGGAAGGTAGGCCCTTGCAGTGATGGTGTCCAACTGGGCCCCTATGAATTCTAGAGATTGAGTAGGGATGAGTTGGGACTTGGGAAGGTTTACTACCAGTCCCAGATACTGCAAAAGGCTCCTTGTGTGGTCCAGGGAAATCTGGGCCTGTGACTGAGTTGGAGCTCGGATGAGCCAGTCGTCCAGATATGGGAAGACAAAGATTCCCATGCCTCTTAGAAATGCGGCTACGACTGCCATGCATTTTGTGAATACTCTTGGAGCAGAGGCTAGACCGAAGGGGAGTACTCTGTATTGGAAATGTTTTCCCTGAAACAGAAAGCGAAGATACTTTCTGTGGGATGGATGGATGAGTATATGTGTATACGCATCCTGTAGGTCTAGAGAACAAAGCCAGTCCTGACCCTGGAGGTAAGGAAGGAGAATGCCGAGAGACAGCATTTTGAATTTCTCCTTGAAGAGAAATTTGTTCAATTCTCTCAGATCTAGGATTGGTCTGAATCCCCCTGTCTTCTTTGGAATGAGAAAATAAGGGGAGTAGAAACCGGACCCTTGTTGAGGAAGAGGAACCTCTTCTATGGCCCCTTGGGCAAGAAGAGAGGAAACCTCTTGACCCAACAGGGTTAGGAGAGATGGGGGAGAATTGAATGGTCTCACCATATGATGGGGAGGAAGGCTGGAGAAATGAAGTTTGTAACCCTCTCGAATGATAGAGAGGGTCCATTGTTCTGTTGTGATTTGTTCCCATCTGGGAGCAAAGTGAACCAACCTTCCGGGTATGGTGAGAGGTTCTGGTTGTGTTAGAACCAGAAGTGGCAAGTTCCCTAGGAGCAAGTCAAAACCCCTGAGGGGTTGGAGCCTGCTGAGCTACAGTAGCTGCTGCAGGCTTAGCTCGTGCTTGTTTGGATTGCTGACGCTTAGCAGTATAGCGAGGTTGAGAAGACTGCTGGCCAGTATTTGAAGCAACTCTGGCCTTCTTATAGTAAGGCCTTTTAAAAGACTTTTTCTTAGTAGCAATTGAAGTGGACTTTGAAAGTCTTTCCAAGGTGGCATTTTCAGCATCCATCTGGGTGGCTTTGATTTGCCACTCTTCCCCAAATAAGTTCTCACCTGTACAGGGCAGATTCCGTAAGCCATCTAGAACCCAAGGTTCCAGATCAGAGGCCTGGAGCCAAGCAAGACGTCGGGCTGCAATAGCAATGCCCGAAGCCCTACTGGCTCCCTCAAAGGAATCATATGCTGCCCTATTAGAGAACTTAGAAACCTCTAAGAGTTGTTTCACTAGGGAAAGGAATCCCTGCTTTTTATCCTCAGGGATAAAGGGGGCAAAATGCCGCACCTTTTTGGCAAGTTCCTCCAGGAACATGCCCATATAGAGACTGTAGGAATTAATCCTGGCTATAAGCATACTAGCCTGGAAAATTTTCCTACCAAAAGAGTCCAAAGTCTTACATTCCCGTCCTGGAGGGTTTTTTGGATCTGGGTTCCTTTTCAGAGGATGTGGTAATAGAAAGGGCTGTAGCCATATCTAAAACAAAGTCCTGGAAGGACAAATCCTCTGGAGGGGACATTCTCCTTTTAGGAGAAGAGGGCTCCTCAGGTAAGTTGAGTGAAAACTCAGCAGAATCATCAGAGGAGTGAAAATCCTCAGAGGAATCGGTGCTTTCCTCTAACGCACGATACGCGTACCGATCGGTATCGATATCGGGCGTATCGGGTATGGAACCGGTATGGAGCGAAAGCCCATACGGTACCGACTTGCGTTTAGAGGTGGACGGCCTCGATACCGGCATGGCGGACGATACCGGTATCGGGCCCGGAACCGCTGAAAGCGGAACCGATGGCGTTGCAGCTTTAATGAAAGCCATGACGGCCTGCTGCATGGACTGTACAGTATCGCCCATGGACGCCATAGCTGCCTGGATGTCGGTACCGGAGTGACCCGGTACCCCAGAGCAGGCTAACAGGTGATCTGTCGAGGCCGTAGCATCGATATCAACCTGAGACCCCTGAATTGGCGTTTTTGGAAGTTGGACTTCCCGCCGGGGTTGGGCTGGGGCAGGGTCCTCAAGTTCTAAGCTAAGAGCCTCTCGATGCTTTGAAGGAGATTTGCTCTTTGAGGACTTGCCCACAGAAGGTTTGGTTACCTGAGATCCATCCGGAGAAGAAGACCTGGATGACTGTGATGCTGTGTTCTCTGAAGCAAACAGCACATGGAATTTGTTGGCCCGGTTCTGCAGCCCACGTTTAGACATGTGGGAGCAAGATGGGCAGTCCGGTATGGAATGGTCAGGCCCCAAACATTTCAGACACCAGTCATGGGTGTCTGTGACTGAAATAACAGCATTACATTTGGTACACTTCTTAAATCCAGGGGCTGGCTTCTCCATGAGGAGAAATTGAGTAGGCCGAGAGGCCTCTCTGAAGTGACCAAAGAGCTAAAAAATAAGAAAAAAGAATTATAATTTTTTAAAGAAAGAAAGAAAAGACCGGCGATACCGGTATCGGTATGGGGAAGGCAGGTACGCGGTCTAAAGAAACAAATAAAATAACAATTTCTTCAGCGGTGACAGGAACACGACCTGCTGGCTCCGCGGAAAAAGAGAAACTGAGGAGAGCTGTTCAGGAAGGCGGGAAGGCAGTGCGCATGTGCAGTGGGAGGTCCCAAAAGCTTCTATTCTAAGAAGCTGGGGAGCTTTCCCGCACGGGCTCCGTCGGTACCGACGTACCCATATGTGAGGACTTATTCCTGCTTGTTCCTGGAGATTGTAGATTGCCCTGAGCTGTATATGATGCTGAATGGCCTGGTCCCAGATTTGGCATGACTCCACGCAGAGGGGAAGAGAGCCTGTACCCCCTTGCTTGTTGATATAAAATATGGCCACTTAATTGTCCTTTCTTACAAGGACAAAACTGTTGGCGAAAAGATGCTTGAAGACTTGGAGAGCCCTCGACACAGCCTGAAGTTCCAAGAAGTTTATTTGTTGTGTGGACTCATGGGTAGTCCAGTGGCCTTGCATGGAAAGAGCATCCAAGTGAGCTCCCCAGCCGTGTTTGGACACATCTGTGGTTAGGGTATACTGAGGTTGGGGAGGGGGGCAAACTGGAGATCCTTTAAGATTTTTGGGGGTTCTCCACTATTGGAGCAATTGTGCCATGGGTTGTGATATGTGATGGATGCACACAGATCTTCGGTGGCTTGTGTCTACTGGGTTGACAGAGTCCACTGCATTTGGCGCGTGTGCAGTCTGGCATTCGGAACTACGTGTACTGTGGAGGTCATGTGGCTCAGCAGCTGTAGGAAGGATCGTGCCGGAGCAGAATGGCACTGTCGCATGGCCTCTGCTAATAGTATGAGTCTCTGCATATGGTTTTGTGGGAGAAAGTCTTTGCATTGGATGGTGTCCAGGTCAGCTCCTATGAACTCCAGCCTGTGTGTCGGAACAAGCTGTAATTTTGGAAAGTTGATCACAAAGCTTAGGGACTGTAGGTGGTCTATGGTTTTGTGTTGTGCTGAGGAGAGCTCCACAGAAGAGTTTGCCTTTATGAGCCAATTGTCTAAGTATTGGAAGATGTAGATGTGGTTGATCTGAAGATGAGCCACTACGACGGCCATGCACTTTGTGAAGACTCTTGGCGCTGAGGCGAGGCTGAAGGGAAGCACCCCGTATTGATCATGTATCTCTTGACAGACAAATCGTAGATACTGTCTGTGAGAAGGGTAGATTAGGATAAGAGTGTAGGTCTCTGAGGTCTAGGGAGCAAAGACAGTTTTGCTGTAGGTGATGGAGGGTCCCCAATGAGATTATCTTGAATTGTTATTTTACAAGGGAACTTGTTGAGATCTCAGAAGTCTAGGATGGGCTTGAGGCCTCCTGATTTCTTTGGAATGAGGAAATAGCGAGAGTATAATCCCCTGCAATGTTCCTGTAGGGGGACTGGTTTGATGGCTCCTTGAGTGAGGAGTGAGATGATTTCTTGATGTAAGGTGGTGTCGAGAGAGTTTTTGTAAAGGGCTTGCCCCCAGAAACGATGAGAGAGAAGTTATCTGAAGTTGAGACTGTATCCCTTGTGGACGATGGATAGTGTTCTTTTTTTCAGAAGTTATAGTCCTTCATTGAGAGATGAACTTTGAGATCCTTCCTGGAATGGTATGGATGGGATTGGCCATACTCCCCCTTTAAGAGTCAAAAAGATGGTGCTGAGGCAGCCAGTTGAGGTTGAGATGTTTGCTTGGTCAGCCGTGGCTTTTTGGCTTGTTTAGCTCACTGATTGTGTTGTGGAGGGTAGGTTGGTTGGGAATAGATTGGGTAGTATCTCCTCTTTTTTTGGATAGAAGGCCTTTTTAGTTCGAGTGTTCATCTTGGAGGGATCCAAAGTTTTTCTTGACAACCTTTTGAGGGTGGTGGTGTTCGTTTCAGGTTCTCCTACTTTTTCCCTCAAGTTCTTTCCAAACAAGTTTTCACCTGTACAGGGGATATTGGCCAACTTGTCCTGTACCCACTGTTCTAAGTCCAGTGCCTGGAGCCGAGCCAAGCCAACAGTGGAGTGGAGTAGCCACCTAATGGTTAGAGCACTGGCTTGGGAACCCAGAGACCAGGGTTCGATTCCCACTAACATTCCCTGTGGCCTTGGGCAAGTCACCTAACCCTCCATTGCCTCAGAAAAATCCAAGTCATCAATATCCCTGTTTAACGTACATTACTAAGTTTAAGTTAAACCGCAAACCGCTTTGATTGAAATGATAGTTAAACAAATAAAAACAGTTTCGCCCCTATGGCTATGGAGGTGACTCAACTAGAGGATTCGAAAGCATCAAAAGCTGCTATGTTGACTAATTTAGAGATGTTTGGATTGTGGATGAGGACTGCCTGAAAGGCAGGGTGCTTCTCTTCAGGGAGGAACAGCAGGAAGCCCTCCCAATCTTTGTTCAACTCTTTAAGGAACATCCCCATATGCAAGATGTATGAGTTGATCCTGCTGGCGAGCATGGAAGCTTGGAAGGTGTGCCTCGTGAAGGAAATGGAGGGTTCTTGATTTGCACCCCAGAGGAACCGAGGTATGGTTCTTGGCACTTTTTATACAATGCATCACCGATTCAACGACGATGAAATGGTGCAGAAATTGTGGTTTCTGGAAGCCAGGGCATTTGAGGACTCTGTCCATGGTATCGAGACGTTGACTTATGGGAGCGATGGATAATGGTGTTTCCCACATTCGAAGCATCAGATTCTGCAGTATGCGGTGCACCGGTAAGATCGCTTCTTTCGGTGAAGTGGGATATTGTATCATCTCGAGTATCTGCCCTGGGCTCTGGTTCCAAAGCCGCAAAAATGGAGAGACCTGCTGCCATGTCTTTGATAAAGTCTTGGAAGGACATCTTCTGGTGGGGATTTTCTTCTGGTACTGGCCTGTGGCAGTGAGGGTTCTGAGACAAGATCTGAGGTCATCAGATTCCAGGGATCTGAGGTCAGAGTCTGAGGATTCTGAGTCAGATCCCGGAGAATATTGGAGACGTCTGTGTTTAGTATAGAGATGTAGGCCGACATCTCCAGTTCTACCCAGTGCATGGAAGAGGATGGATCTGTTGGCAGCAGTGGTGCAGGTATTGGCATGGGTGCTGGTACCGGTATTTGAGAAGATAGCATCGAAGGTGGAATAGACACTGGGGTCAATGGCAGCATAGACACTGGCACCAAGCCAACTTGCATTTGTTACAGAGGAATTGCTCCCAGTGTCTGTGCTGATGTGGTCTGTAGCGACATCGGGGCCAATGTTAGGTGCACCGAGGCTGCTGGTAGGGCTGCTAGGGTGTGTTCCAAAGTCAGCATGCATTGATTCAGTAAGGGCCTCAGGGGAAGAGAGTCAGTCCTGAGGGAAAGCTTTTTTCCCCCCTCAATTTATAAAGTAGTAGTAGAAGATTATAAATAGAAGAAATAAGAATAAGGAGTATCGGTGATATGGTGAAGCAGCAGTTCTTCAGCGGCTGCAGGAGTGATCCTGTCAACTCCGCAGAAAAAAAAGAGAACTGAGGAGAGTCAGAGCGGGAAGGCAGCAGCGCAGGCGCAGTGGACTGCTCCCAAATGCTTTTCTACTGGTAGCTGGGGAGCTTCCTGCAGGGGGCTCAGTCGGTACCTGATGTCACCTATACGTGAGGGCCATACATGAGGGCTACATTCCTGCTTGTTCCTGGAGATTAAACGTATTATCCACAATGACACCTATAACTTTTTCATGGGTGGTGGTTCCTAATGTGGAACCTTGCATCATGTACTCATAGTTTGGGTTGTTCTTCCGAAGTGCATAACTATGCACTTCTCCACAATAAAATTCATCTGCCATTTGAACGGCCAGTCTTCCAATTTATCAAGGTCCTCTTGCAATTTTTCACAATCCTCTTGTGTTTTAACAACTCTGAATAATTGTGACATCTGCAAATTTGATCACTTCACTCATTATTCCCATTTCCAGCTCATTTATGAATATGTTAAAAAGCAGCAGACCAAGCACAGATCCCCGGGGTACTCTACTATTCACCTTTCTCCATTGAGAAAATTGGCCATTTAGCCCTAGTCTCTGCTTTCTATCTTTTAACCAGTTCCTGATCCACAATATTACACTGCCTCCTATCCCATGACCTTTTAATTTGGCCAAGAGTCTCATGAGGGACCTTGTCAAAAGCTTTCTGAAAATCCAGATACACTATATCAACCAGCTCACCTCTGTCTACCTATTTATTCACACTTTCAAAAAATATAACTGATTAGTAAGACAAGACCTTCCTTGGCTAAATCCATGTTGGATTTCTCCCATTAAACGATTACTATCTACATGTTCAGTAATTTCATTCTTTATAATGTTTTCTATCATTTTTCCCAGTACTGGCATCAGTCTTACTTGTTTACTGGATCACCACTGGAACCCTTCTTAAATATTGGTTTTACACTGGCCATTCTCCAATATTTAGGCACTACAGTTGATTTTAATGATAGTTCACATATTACTAACAGTAGATCTGCAATCTCATTTCAGTTCTTTCAACACCTTTGTATGTATACCATTCAGTCCAGGTGATTTGCCACCCTTCAGCTTATCAAATAATTGAAATATATCTTCCTGATTTATCAATATTTTTCTCAATTCTTCTGATACATCACCTTTAGATACCATTTCAGGCATGAGTAATTTCCTTACATCTTCAGTAAAGACCGAAGCAAAGAAGTCAGTCTCTCCGCTTTGACCTTGTCATCACTTAGAGGGGTAAAAGGGGAGCACTATCATCTAATGGTCCAACTGATTCTCAGGGGTTCTTTGCTACGAATGTACTTGAAAAAAAGTTATGCGTTTTTGCTTCCACAGCAAGCTCTTTTTTTCGAATTCTCTTTTGCCTGCCTTATTTGCATCTAACTTGCCAGTGCTTATGGTTCCTGTTTTCATCATTTGGCTCCTTCTTCCATTTGCTGAAAGATGCACTATTTTTTTTAAGCTACAACTGCCTCTGTCCTCACCTTTAAACTATGCTGGCAGTTTTTTGGCCTCCCTTCCACGTTTCTTAAAGCGTAGAATACAACTGGTCTGGACTTCCAAAATAGTATTTTTAAACATGCTTGATGTAAATCTTTAACCTTTGAATCTGCTTTTAGTTTTTTTTTTAATTAACTATTTTCCTCATTTTATCAAGTCTTCCTTTTGGAAGTTAAAAAAATAATAATGTGGATTTCCTTGCCACCCTTCTTCCATTTATTAAATCAAATGTGATTGTGCTATGATCACCACTGCTAAGTGGTCACAACACCCTTATTTCTTGCACCAGATGCTGTGTATCACTAAGGCAGGGGTGGCCAACCCCAGTTCTGGTGCACCACAATCCAGCCTGGTTTTCAGAATGTCCCTAATGAATATTCATGAGATATTTGCATGCAGTGGGTGCAAATATATGATGAATATTCATTAGGGGCATTCTGAAAACAGGACTGGATCATGATGCAACAGGAATGGAGTTGGCCACCCCTGAACTAAGGAATAGGGGGAGAACAGGGGTAAGTAGAAGGGAAGTGATACTGTGCAATACTTCAAGAATCCTTACAAGAAAACCTTTCCCAATCTTTGGGCTGTCCAGCATGTCTTTAACAAGATACTGGCAGGGAGTTGAGACAATTTTCCTCCTCCTATGGCATTTGGAAAGGGCACTCGTTTTAAGGGTAACCCCTAACGGAGCCTCCCAAGTCATGCTCCAGTGAGAAATCCACACACAGGGATGGCTGCTCACAAATAAAAAGCGTAGTTACTCACCTGTAATAGGTGTTCTCCAGGGACAGCAGGAATCAGTCCTCACTTATGGGTGACGGCACCGACGGAGCCTGCGTGGAGCAATTCCCCATCTTTCAAAGAAAGCCTTTGCGATTACTGCCACAAATGCATGGTCCTCTTCCTGCCCAAGGGTGCCATCTTGCTCAATCCAGTCCCATAGCTCGAGCCCTACCAAGCAGATGGCAAGGGAAGGACAAAAATACAGCAACTCATCAGGGGAGGTGGGAGGGTAGTGAGGACTGATTCCTGCTGTCCCTGGAGAACACCTGTTACAGGTGAGTAACTACGCTTTCTCCAGAAACAAGCAGGAAGTCGGTACTCACTTATGAGACTCCCCAGCTACAGGCTACCGAACCCGGAACCAAAAAACGCCTCCGCGAGGTCGTGAGCAGAAGCTGATGCCTGAAGAAGCCCGAGTCCTCAGGTCCTCAAGGCGAAGCCCATGGTAGCTATGAAGAAGGGTCGGAGGGCAGGAGTTGCTTATACCTCAGATTATGGAGTACAGCCTGGCCGAAGGCACTGCCCCAGCGGGACTCCCTCTCCAGGCAGTAGTGTGCAGGGAAGGTATTTGTGGAAGACCAGGTCACTGCCCAGCAGATGTCCATCAGGGGCACGGAGTGCAGCGAGGCCACTGAGGCCGCTTTGGCATGAACCCCGTGAGCGGTGACTCGATCTAATGGAGCACCCGCCTTCGTGTGAGCGAAGGCGATGCAGTCCGCCACCCAAACAGAGGGTGCGTTTGGTAACTGCCTGTCCCGGTCGATTGGGATCGTAGGTGACAGTCTGCCAGACTTGCGATGAGTCTGGGTGCAGTGCAAATAGAAGGCAAGAGCCCTTCTGCAGTCGAGGGTATGAAGAGCCGCTGACGCCTGGTTGGTGTGGGGTCTCGGAAAGAAAGTCGGCAGGACTATCTCCTGGTTGAGATGGAAAGCCGAAACAACTTTAGGCAGGAATTTAGGGTGGGTAAGGAGGACCACCCTATTCCTATAGAATCTGGTGTAAGGAGAATCAGCCATAACAGCCTGGAGCTCACTGACTCGGCGGGCCAAGGTCAGCACCACCAGAAAGGCCACCTTCCAGGACAGGTGCCAAAAGCAAGCACATTGCCATCGGCTCAAAGGGTGGACGTGTCAGCAGCATGAGCACCACATTCACGTTCCATTCCGCCAGGGGAGGCCGGATGGGTGGCTTGGATAGTAAAAGGCCCCACATAAAGCGGGAGACTAAAGGCTGCCTTGAGAGGGGCTTTCCCTCGACAGGGAGGTGGTTCACCAAGATGGAAAGTGTACCCTGATGGAGTTCGACTTCAGACCTACCCTCAAGAGATAGAGGAGGAACTGAAGGACTCATCAAATGGAACACGAGAATGGATCGATTCGGAACCCTGAGCATCAGACCAAGAAGTGCCGCCACTTGAAGGTGTAGGCTTGCCTAGTTGAGTCCTTCCTCAACGCGAGGAGGACCTCCTATACCTCTAGGAGAGCCAGCAAAGCTAGGGAGAACAGGGGGCTCTGTCAACAGCCAGAGCAGAAGCAGAAACAAAGGATGCTGAGGCCAAGAGGGGGCTACGAGGATCATCGATGCCCAATCCCGCTGAGCCTTGAAGAGGATTCTTGCTATGAGAGGGATAGGAGGGAATGCATAGAGTAGGCTGGATGACCAGCTCAGAGAGAATGCGTCCGGACTCTCCCTGCTCGGGTGCGGTTCTGGCCCGCAAAAGCGGGGGAGCTGCATGTTCTGGGGGATTGGCAAATAGGTCTATCGCCGGCATCATCCCAGCGAAGGAACAGCCAGCCCGTCACTCCTGGATCCAGCTGCCACTCGTGAGAGTGAAGGATCCTGCCTAGCCTGTCTGCCAGGACATTCACCTGACCTGGAAAGTAGGCTGCCCTGAGGGACATCTTCCGGACACAAAGGAGCAGGAGTAGAGGAGGACCGTTTCCTAGCCGAGGGAGTGTAATCTGGTACCCCCCTCCTCGTTGACGTAGAACATCGCCACGTGGTTGTCTGTCTGCACGAGTACCGACCACCCCTTGAGGTGGTCTTTGAAGGCCCTCATGGCCCACTGAATCGCCCGAAGTTCGAGCAAGTTTATCTGCTGCTGAGATTCTTCAAGCAACCACTGCCCCTGCATGCACAACGACCCGTAGTGGGCTCCCCACCCTAACAGGGAAGCATCCGTTGTCAGCACCTCATCGTGCTGTGAGGCCTGGAAGGGCAACCCCTGGAGGTGGTTGCGGGGGTTTTGCCACCAACTCAGGGACAAGCAAAGGTTGGAAGAGACCCTGATGGGGTCCCTGAGGTGACTGATGGACGGGCTTCCATTGGGCACTGAGGCACCACTGAGTTGTCCGCATGTGCAGGCGGGCATGGGTGACCACATGGACGGTAGAAGCCATGTGTCCCAGGAGGTGTAGCATAGTCAGAGCTGTGACATGGGGGGTGCTGTGGACCCGAGCCGCCAAAGCTCGGAGGCTGTCGGCCTGATCCACTGGCAAGAATGTGGTCACCAGCTGAGTATCGAGGCGTGCCCTGCTGAACTCCAGGGCCTGCACCGGCTCGAGGTGGGACTTTTGGTAGTTGACCAAGAACCCTAAGCCTTCTAACAGAAGGATTGTGTGCGACGTCGCTCGCCGGGTTTACAGAGGATCCCGTAACGAGCCAGTCGTTGAGGTAGGGAAAGACCGGCATGCCCTGACGCCTGAGACAGGCGGCGACTGCGGAGAAGCATTTCATGAAGACCCATGGGATGGATGCAAGGCCGAAGGGGAGCACCCTGCACTGGAAGTGCTCTCCCAGCACCCTGAAGCGCAGGTACTGCCTCTGTGTTGGGGGTGGATTAAGATGTGGGAGTAAGTGGGTTTTTTTTAGATCCAAGGAGCATAGCCAGTTGCCCTGCCAGAGGAAAGGCAGAACGCCAAGGGATAACATCTTGAACTTCTCCCACACCAAGAACTTGTTTAACTTTCGAAGGTCGAGGATGGGCCGCAGGGCGAGGGGCCCTGGAACGATGACCCTGGTGTCACCAGTTCAGGTGTCGAGGAAGAGAGGGGGTCATCAACGGGACGGCCCTCAGGAGACTGGTGCCTTCGCCAGAGTCCTCCATATCCATGCGGGGTACCTTGCAGGGCCGCTCCTTGTCTGACTCTCGGGAATGCCAAAGGGGGCTAAGTGATCGAGCACGGGAGCGCTCGCACTTGTTGGGATGCCCCAACAGTGACTGAGGCCTTCTTGCGCTGCTCCACCTCAGGGGATCCCTGGTCGGAGTGCTGCCGAGAGTGCGGGGCTGACGTGGAGGACCCCATCGGAGGAGAGACGACCGAGGGCACCACCGGGGATTCTGAGGCGGCCTTTCGGAAAATGTCAGACTTCTGCTTACGACTCAGCAGGGCTTTAGAGGACATTCTTACAGAGCGAACAGAGCTTCGGATCATGATCAACTCCAAGACACCACAGACAACAGTCGTGAGTGTTTGTAAGCGACATGTTCCTAGAGCATCTATCACATTTTTTGAATCCGGTAGCCACGGGGCAAAAATGGCCCCCGCGAGGTCGAAGACCCACGCAGCTAGCAGTTAGGAAAGAAAAGGGCGCAGAGCCCATAGGCAAGAGAGGAAGAAAAACATTCCAAGTGCTCTAAGATAGAGCAGTGGGAAGGACGGGTACAGGACCGCTGCAACCGGAAAATAGAAGGCCAGTAGGCCAAACACAAAAGACTTTTTCCGAGGGACGAGGACGTGCGGCCAAAGGACTCTGTGGAAAAAGGGAGACTGAGCAAAATGGCACCCTTGGGTGGGAAGAAAACCACGCATGAGTGGCAGCAATCCCAAAGGCTTTCCGCAGGGACTCAGTCAGTGCCAACATCACCCATAAGTGAGGACTGACTTCCTGCTTGTTCCTGGAGAATCAATATTTCCTCTCAATCTTCCTGATATATCTTCAGATTACTACAGAGCTGAAAACATGCATCCACCATCTTCTAGAGATAGAATTATTGAAGGCTTACTCTGGTGGCTCCAACTGATAATGCATGATGTTTTAAGGAAGCCTATGGAATTTCCTCTGTTTCCACATCTGCTGATAGAGAGACACAGCCCACTTGTCTGACTGATCTAGCAGGGTGATACTGAATACTGAATTAAAGATAACACACATTTAAGTAGTAAATAAACCCACCAGTTATGGCTGCATGCATTGTGCCATTACTAAATCATGTCCCATCGAGTATTAGAACAAGTAAATAGAAGAGGAAGTTAGTCAGGGATGAAACATCCAAAATATTAACCTCGTCTAGTACATAAAAGAAATGTTTAGAGCACTTAGACACATTAAATACTCTTTACAGAGGTTGTCAGGGATCTAGAGAATAACTGGTACAGAAAATCATCAATATTTTCTACAAAGATTTTCTAAAAAGTGAATTGAGGACACAGAGGAGAAAAAAGGGGAGTGAAGAACAGGGGAAAGGAAAGGAAAGGTGGAGGAAGAGAGGAAAGGAACACAATTAACCGAGACGAGAAAATTAGAAGCCAATAAGAACATCTCATATTCAAAACACAGCCTTCGTATATAATGAGGCAATGTGAGAAACAAGACCATTATATCACGCCAAATATAAACAAAAAGAAAAATGCAGTGGAACATCTGATTAGATCCATAGTCCTGTTCTAAACCATATGTGTGTATGAACTACTGATACAGTATTTTAACATTAGATTGTTTTAACTGTTTTTGTAAAAATGTATACATTCTAGGTTTTTACATTTGGCTAAAAAATCTTTATATATACACTTTATTTGCATAATTTGTTTATTATGTTTATATGTATTTTTATAGACTCCTAATGCAGGCATGTTTACCAAAACTCAGATGAGTAGGGTCCATCAATAAATTACATTTGAACATCTGTTTGTTCAGGGTTGTGACTGATCTCAGTATTGCTTCCCCCCTCCTTGCTTGCATTAGCAAATTAAATCCATCATGCTGCCATATGTTTTAATGAAATCCACGCAAGGGGGCAGGATTTTAATCTGGGAAATATTTCTCCTAGATTGTCAAGCTGCTTTAATATTATGACATATAATGGGGCCTATGTAAGAAACTAATTTGCACATAAAAAAAAAAAAAAGTAATTTTACAAAGACTTTCATTCATACTCTGTTTCATGCATACAAAGGCTTTCCTATAAAATTAATCCACAGGTTATGATGCATTTATGAACATAAAAGTAGACAGTGGCAAGGTGGTGTGTCCTTTTATGCAATCTATGTGAACAAGTGTACAGGGACAGTTTGGTCAAAGCACTGGTGGTGTCACAAATGTAACTATAGGGTACACTTTAGCCACAACGGTGCCAGTTTTATGAGGACATGTTATAAAGCTACAGGCATCCATATGTCTTTATACAAATGGGCTCAAAATAGATGTCTAGGCAACCTGTTAAAGTCGAGTTCCTCAATGTTTTACTGGATACTAAAAACAGGATAAACTGTTCCTTAAAATGTACGTTAAAATGGCCCACAAAGACATTTGCATGACATACTAAAATTAACATCCACACAAGTAAATGAAGGATCATATCAAATAAGGACTGAGCAGTTGGCAAGGTAAATAGTACGAAATGCTCATCCTCGTTTGTACTGTGTTTTCAGTTGCAAATGACTCTTGAAGTGCCAGGATTATTTAGATTTTTGAAAGCAAACAAAAACCAGGAGAAAATGAAAACTCAGCATGCTCAGTTTGTGTGATAACAAATTTTCTTTTTCATAATTAATATGCTCACATTTAGCATATGCATTTTCAATTTTCCTTGTATGGTAGTAGCATGACCAGCCTATCAGATTTATTTTTATCACTAAACATTATTGTGGTACTCAAAGCATAGTTACTCACCTGTAACAGGTGATCTCCGGGAACAGCAGAAATTTAGTCTTCACATATGGGTATTGTCAGTACCGACGGAGCCTGCGCGGGAACGCTTCCCAGCTTCCAATTAGAAAGCTTTTGGGAGCATCCCACAGCGCCTGTGTGATGCCTTCCTGCCTTTCCCAACTGTCTCTCTCCAGTTGAGTTTAAAGCTGAGACAGAGAGAGAGAGAGGGAAAGAGAAAAAGAGAGAGATAGAGAGATACAACTCCTAGGGGAGGTGGGTGGGTTGTGAAGACTAAATTCCTGCTGTTCCTGGAGATCACCTGTTACAGGTGAGTAACTACGCTATCTCCAGGAACAAGCAGGAATGTAGTCTTCATATATGGGGACTCCCTAGCTACAGATGCCAGGGAGAAACCCCAGTAGTTGTATGCCCTTTTGAAAGGGCTCCACTTCCCCCCATGGATCTCTGGCATCCTACCAGGGATGGTGGGTAGGAGTTGCTTAAGTATGGAACAGGTTTTGAAGAACAGCCTGACCAAACAAGGCATCCCGGCGGGAGTCCTTGTCCAAGCAGTAATGGGCTGTGAAGGTATGAACCGAGGCCCAGGTGGCTGCTCGACAGATGTCGATAGACACAGAGTGAAGATGAGCCATAGAGGCTGCCATGGCTCTCACATTGTGTGCTGTGACATGGCCTTCAAGAGGAAGGTTCTTACTCCGATAGGCAAAAGATATACATTGTGAAATCCAGTTGGACAGTGTCGTTTTGAACACTGGAAGTCCTAAATGACTAGGATCAAAAGCAACAAAGAGTTGAGAGGACCTTCTATGTTGCTGTGTCCTTTGCAAGTAAAAGGCCAAAGCTCTTTTACAGTCCAAAGTATGAAGATTCCTTTCTGCATTAGAGGCATGAGGCCTTGGGAAAAACACAGGAAGGTAAACTGCTTGGTTTAAATGAAAAGGTGAAACCACCTTTGGCATAAAGTGAGGATGAGTCCCAAGGACTACCTTATGATGGAACCTTGTATAAGGAGGATCAGCCACCAATGCTTCCAACTCACTGATGCGACGTGCTGATGTGATTGCAATAAGAAACATAACATTCCAGGAAAGGAATTTTAATGAGGTAGTAGCTAATGGTTCAAAAGGCGGCTTCATGAGCTGGCCAAGAACCAGATTTAAATCCCATGCCGCCGGTGGTGGCTTAAGGGGAGGCTTAGTTAGAAGAAGGCCTCTCATAAATCTCGCTATGATAGGATGAGAGGAAATAGGTTGCTCATTTAAAGGTTTGAGAGAAGTTGCAATAGCACTCAAATGAACTCAGTGAATTGGTTTTAAGCGCTGCATTAGACAAATGAAGGAGATATACCAGTAATGATTCCAGAGGTACTGCAAGAGGGTTAAGACCCTTCTGTGAACAGCATATGGTCAACCTTTTCCACTTGAAAGCATAAGAGCGTCTTGTGGATGGTTTCCTGGAAGCATAAAGGATATTCTTTACTTGCTGAGAAAGGTTAAGACCGTGAAGTTCTAGGCTTTCAGCAACCAGACTCTGAGATGTAGAGACTGGCGATTGGGATGCCACAGCATCCCGTCCTCCTGGGATAGGAGATCTGGAGCAGATCCTAGCTCCAGAGATGGAGCTTGAGAGAGAGATGTAAGAGCAGAGGGTACCACACTTGTCGTAGCCAATGTGGGGCTATGAGAATCATAAGGCCTCTGTCTCTCTGAAGCTTGAAATGGGTTCTGGGAATTAGGGGAATGGGTGGGAAGGCATACAGGAAGTCCCGACCCCAATGGAGGAGGAAGGCATCCCTGGCCTGACAACCCTGAGCCGGAATTATGGAACAGAACCGGGGAAGTTTGGCATTCAGCAGACTTGCAAAGAGGTCTATGTCCAGGGTTCCCCAAAATTGGAAAGTTTTGGCCACCTGGTCTGCATGGAGAGACCATTCGTGTGGAAGCAGAACTCGACTGAGTATCTGCCCAAGAGTTTTGAATGCCTGGAAGATACACTGCAAGGAGATGAATCTGATGCTCTCTGGGGAGGGCCCAAAGTCACAAAGCTTCGTTGCAGAGTGACAGAGAGCCTG
This sequence comes from Ichthyophis bannanicus, assembly GCA_033557465.1. Classification (NCBI taxonomy): domain Eukaryota; kingdom Metazoa; phylum Chordata; class Amphibia; order Gymnophiona; family Ichthyophiidae; genus Ichthyophis; species Ichthyophis bannanicus. Next base: position 1,767,503,162 of record CM066032.1, read on the forward strand.
TTCCGCCCTGCTTGTTCACATAGAACATGGCTACTTGGTTATCCGTTTGAATTAGGACAGTTTTGTAGCTGAGCTGTGTGTGAAACACTCGAAGAGCAAGAAAGACTGCTCTGAGCTCTAGGAGATTGATGTGTAGATCGGTCTCCTGTGGAGTCCAGGTACCCTGGGTAGAGAGGCCATGCAAATGGGCTCCCCAACCCACCTGTGAGGCATCTGTTAGAGTTACTTGAGGTGGGGGTTGCTGAAAAGGGGACCCCACCAACAGATTCTGGGGTGACTGCCACCATTGGAGAGACAAAATAAGACGATCTGAGGTTGCTATTTTGTCTGACAGGCAACCTGACGCCTGAGTCCACTGCGTGGATAGAGTCCACTGGGCTGCCCTCATATGGAGGCGGGCATAAGGGACCACATGCACGGTGGATGCCACGTGGCCTAGCAATTGTAACATTTCCCGAGCAGTGAGGTGAGACTAGCATTGCTTGGGAAGCTAACTGCACAATGCGAAGGCAGCGGGACTGTGGAAGATAGGCCCTTGTCTGTCTGGTGGTATCCAGCAGGGCTCCTATGAACTCTAGAGACTGAGTGGGAGCTAGGTTGGATTTTGGGAAGTTTATGACAAGGCCCAAATATTGAAGGATACGCATTGTGCGAGAGAGAGAAATCCTGGCCTCTGGCTCTGATGGGGCTCAAATGAGCCAATCGTCCAAGTAAAGGAAGACGAATATTTTTAGGGTGCGGAGAAATGCTGCCACCACAGTCATCCATTTTGTGAACACCCTTGGTGCCGAGGCCAGGCCAAAAGGAAGAACTCTGTATTGGTAGTGCTTCCCTTGAAATAGAAAGCGAAGAAACTTTCGGTGAGTTGGATGGATGAGAACATGTGTACGCATCCTTGAGATCTAGAGAACAAAGCCAGTCCTGACTCTGAAGGTATGGCAGTAGAGTTCCCAGAGAAATCATTTTGAATTTCTCTTTGAACAGGAATTTGTTCAATTCTCTGAGGTCCAAAATGGGTCTGTGCCCTCCTGTTTTCTTTGGAATAAGGAAAAAGGGGGAATAGATCCCTGCACCCTGTTGATGAATAGGTACTTCTATTGCCCTGTGGGTAAGACGACTAACCTCGTGATCTAACTGGGAGTTGAGAGAGGTCTGAGAATTGAACAGTCTTACCATTGTAGGAGGGGGCCATGCTGAGGAAGTGAAGCTTGTATCCCTCTCTTACAATGGACAGAGTCCAACTTTCTACTGTTATCTGCCCCCATCTGGGGGCAAAATAACCTTCCTGGAATGGTGGAAGGCTCTGGCCCGTTTAGGGCCAGGAAGACCAAGTTCTCTAGATGGGAGTCAATGCCCCTGTGGAAGCTGAGTCTGCTGAGCCGGTTGAGGCTTAGCAGCCTTTGTTTTTCTTTGTTTAGGTTGCTGCTGACCCTTTTGGGCAGACTGACCTGAACGATGCCCTTGCTGGGTATAGGAGAGGTAGAACTTTTCTAGTGAAGAATGTTTTTTTTAGGACTTTCCTTGCAGGATCAGCTGTAGATTTTGATAATCTATCCAAGGTGAGATTATCAGCATCTAGCTCATTAGCTTTCTCTTGCCAATTTTTGCCAAAGAGATTCTCTCCTGTGCAAGGAATATTCCCCAGTTTGTCCTGTACCTAGAGGACAAGTCAGACGCCTGGAGCCAGGCAATCCTACGTGCGCCTATGGCAATAGCAGAGGTTCTGCTTATGCACTCAAAACAATCAAAAGCTGCATGATTTATGAATTTGGAAACATCCTGAGCATGTTTGATAAGTGCAAGATAATCTTGTCTCTTATCATCAGGAAGGAAAGGGCTCATAAGCTTTAGATCTCATGTAACTTCCTTAAGGAACATTCCCATATGTAAAATGTAGGAACTAATCCTGGCAGAAAGCACAGAGGCCTGGAAGGTTTGACGCCCAAAAGCATCAAGAGTTCTACATTCGCGTCCTGGAGGATTAGATGCATGTCTTTTTGCACTCTTGATCCTTCTCATAGCTGATTCCACCACCATGGAATGGTGGGGCAGCTGAGTTTTTTGAAATCCAGGACAGGGAGGGACTCGATACATGGTATCGAGCCTACAAGAATGAGGAGAAGTGGAGAGAGGTGTTTCCCACATCCTTAGCATGAGATCATGCAAGATCTCATGAATAGGCAAAGTAGCTGCCTCTTTGGGAGCTTTAGGGATACTGTAAAATCTCCAATTCCTTCGCCCTAGGCTCTGTTTCAGGAGCCACTGTAATGGAAAGACCCCAAGCCACATCCTGGATAAAATCCTGGAAGGATATATCCTCTGGAGGAGACATCCTACGTTTAGGAGAGGAAGAATCCTCAGGAAGAAATACTCTGGTATCGACAGAGCTGTCAGTCTTCAGACTCGGAGGATTCAAAGTATTTCCTGTCTGGATAATTGTGCAGTGCACAATACCGGTACCGATCGAAGTCGGTATCAACAGGGTCTGGTACCGACTTGTCATTACTGGAGGGCACAGCATGTGTCGGTACCAGTAGTCCACCTGCCAACATCGATGCAATTGGCCCTGGTACCGATGTAGGAGCTGGTACCGGTTGAATTGTCTGAAGCGGTTTTGGGGGCATCAATGCTGAGAGAAGAGCTGCCAGACTGCATTCAATAGCCAAGAATCTCTGGTCTATCGACGCCGCCAATGCCTGGGTATCGGTACCGGACAAAGCAGCCGGTACCACAGAGCATGGCACCAGTAGTTTTGCCGAGGTTGGGGCCTCGAGAACATCCTGGAGCCCCGATGATGCTTTAGAAGCCTAAGCCTCCCACTGGGGCAATTTTGCCGGTGTGAGTCCCTCAAGGGCAACGCCAGAGGCATCTCGATACTTAGATCTACCCTTTGAGGACCGGCTAGACTTATGTTTAGTTACCTGAGATCCATGGGAGGAAGACGAAGCCCTGGAAGATGTTGATGCCACAGATGCTGCATCGGAGGGAAAAAAGGTGCTAAGTTTAGCAGCTCGGTTTTGCCGACCCCTCTTCGACATCATCCCACAGGCAACACACAGATAGAGTGGTCAGGATCTAAACATTTGAGGCACCACTCATGGGTGTCTGTGACGGAGATGGTACCGCCACACTTGGAACACTTTTTAAAACCCGAAGTGGGTTTTTCGATAGTAAGGAGAGTTGGGCCTAGTGCCCAAAATGGCACGTGGCACCAGAGGAGAAAAAAGCTGGAAGACTCCAGGAAAAGTTTTTTGTTTTTTTTGTTTTTTTTTAAAAGGAAAAGAAAGAACCGGCAGTACTGGTGTAGCGTCAAAGGAAGGCAGATGCAACCACAAAAAAGAAGAAGAAATGGGATATTTTCTGCGGTGACAGGAAGTGCGACCTGCCAGCTCCGCGAAAAATGAAGAACTGGAGAGAGACAGTTGGGAAAGGCAGGAAGGCAGCACGCAGGCACTGTGGAATGCTCCCAAAAGCTTTCTAATTGGACGCTGGGGAGCGTTCCCGCGCAGGCTCCATCGGTACCGACGATACCCATATGTGAAGACTACATTCCTGCTTGTTCCTGGAGATAATGGCATTTCAATGTGTAAGTTGAGCTTAACATGAATTTTACTGTAGGGCTCGACAAACACCAGGTGATGCTGCCATGGCAACTGAAAAAAATATCAGACCTGCTGCTCAGAGCACATGGCCAACATGGGCAGAAGTGATGCAGGCGGCCATGATCGCTGTCAGGACCAGCGGGGTCTGCCAAGCCTGCAAACACCCAGTAAGACAGGGGGGAGGGCAGACAGGGAATGGAGAGAAGGGGCAAGTGCATGGAGAAGGGGCAAGTGCATGGGGAAGGGACAAGCAGGAGTCTGGAAAGGGAAACAGTTGGGGGAAGGGACAAGCAGGAGAGGAGATGGAGTGGGGGGGGAGTGAAAGGGGGGTTGGTGATTGAAGAGATAAATACATATGAAGGAAAGGGCACCCCGCCTCCACACCACACACACAGGTGTAGCTTAAAGGGTCAGTGGGGGTAATGGGAGACGGAAGAGGAGGAGGAGGAGGTGCAGGAGGAGTGAGGCCACTGCCTTCTTATGGCACTGTGCTATGGCCCATTAAGAGCCTGATTTAAGCAGCTTTTTCCCATAGAAAATGGGAAAAAAGTCTTACTAAATGTGGCCCTAAAGCTTAAAGAAACTGCAATATACTTTTTTAGGGGATGGGGGCATACACTATGACCTATGTCTTAGATTCCAAAAAAATTTGTCAAGGCCCGTTTTACTGTACAGGTCTCAAATATGATACAGTTCAACATGAACAAAATAAATCTGATGCAATATTACTAAACAGTTATTAATGGAAATGTACTGGCAACATCAGTTTAGAGGGACTAGTGTCTACACATAGTTAATACAGTATATTACATACAGATGTAACTTTGTCATCACTGTTGCCAGTTAATAACTAAAGAAAATAAACCCTGAGCAAATGAAGGTAAAGCCCTAACACATCACATACCCTTTCTTTCTCAATAGCTTCTAATAGCACTCTCCTTGCCTTAGGAAGATTCTTCTGCACTTTGAAGAGATGACGAGAAAGTTTGATAGCATAAAATGATGCTTCACTACTGGACTTTGCTTTCTTTACAGCATCCTCAAGCAAGCGTTCAGCTTCCACCAGATTTCCATGTCGCCGTTCTAAGCTAACTCTTCGCAAGCGAACCATTGCCAACCCTTCCACTCTCTCTTCAAATGTCTTCAAGATTCTCCTTGCTTCATTAATATTACCTTAAAAAAATTAGATAATTAATACACCATCCCTTGCAGAATTTACATTGCTGTCATTCTCCTCCTTTCAAACACTAATTATTTGAGATATTCTTCCTTACTAATACCCATAACAAACACAGAACAAACATTTATAACCTGGCTCGTACCCTGTTGTTCTTCAAAGGCAGCCCAGAGTAAGTGAGCCATTGGCTTCTTAGGAAGGTGAATGGTACAGGCCCTACGATATACATGCCGCACCCCTTCAACGCTGTGGTTCTCCATGTACTTGGCATACTAAACAGAAACAGATTATTAAATGAATCATATCTGACAAACTATGACTGAACAATTTTTAAAAAATCTTGTTTAAACCCATTCAGCACCTTTATTGAACCACTAGACTAGTTTCTGTAAGGAAGGACGAAGAGAGGCAACGGAGTTGGCATATGCAGCAGTCAAATCTGGTTGCAAGCAGACCATCCCCTAATGCAATAAATACAGTTATATATGAACATTCAAAAACAAACAATTGGTTAGTTACTAGAACAAGTCAGTAATAACTCAAGCAGAAATTGTATCCTTGCCTTTATCCAAAAGTCCTCATAGAGGGCACAAGAAATGACACATCTCTCAAACAGGACCACAACACGCTCATGAGTCCCATTTTCAATTTCAAAATCCAGGTATTCTTTCCAGTTTTTCAGCTGTGCTTTCTCCAAAGGCTTGACATGGAAGTATGGCCGTTTTATCTGAAATGAATGTAAAATATACTAATATAGCAAGCAAAACAGACTTCTACTTATGCATCAGCTATAGAAAAACCGTTTTAATAAGAGTAGTTACTCACCTGTAGCAGGTGTTCTCCAGAAGCAGCAGGAATCAGTCCTCACATATGGGTGACGTCAGCACTGACAGAGCCCCCCGTGCGGAGCATTTCCCCAGCTTTCACAGAAAGCCTTTGGGAATGCAGCGTGCATGCACAGTCCCCTTCCCGCCCAAGGGTGCCATCTTGCTCAGTCTGATGACATAGCTAAGAGACAGCAAAACACACAAAATAAATCATATGACCGCAACTCCGTTGTGAGGACTGATTCCTGCTGCTCCTGGAGAACATCTGTTACAGGTGAGTAACTACTCTTTCTCCAGGACCAAGCAGGAAGTCAGTCCTCACATATGGGACTCCCCAGCTTAAGGCTACCGGAGGACCCAAAGCTGAAAAATGAGCTCCCTCTAGAGCCTCAGCATGCAAGAAAAGAATCTTCTCTGATAACACCCCCGAATGGTAGCCCAACACCAGGGTCGGAGGGTAAGAGTTGCCTAAACCCGAAAGAGATTCTGGAGTACCGCCTGCCCGAAAGCACTGTCCCTGCGGGATTCCCTCTCAAGGCAGTAGTGGGCAGCAAAAGTCTGGCTTGAAGACCAAGTAGCGGCCCGGCAGATGTCTGCCAACGGAACAGAGCGGAGATGAGCCACTGACGCAGCCTTCGCCCTGACATGGTGAGCCGTAACTCTACCCTGCAAGGAGAGGCCGGCTGCCCTGTAAGCCCAGGCGATACAATCGTCTACCCATATGGACAAAGTACACTTGGAGACAGCCAACCCCAGCTTATTGGGGTCAAAACAAACGAAGAGCTGAACAGCCCTCCAGTGCTCCCACGTACGGACAAGGTAGAAGGACAACGCCCTCCTACAGTCCAGGGTATGCAAGACCATCTCAGCCCGGCTGGCATGAAGCCTGGGAAAGAAAGTTGGAAGAATCACCTCCTGATTGAGATGGAAGGAGGAGACAACCTTTGGAAGGAACTTAGGGTGACTCCGTAAGACTACCCTGTTCCTATAGAACCTAGTATATGGAGCAACTGATACTAGGGCCTGAAGTTCACTCACTCGCCTTGCTGAAGTAAGGGCTACCAGAAACAACGCTTTCCAGGAGAGAAAACGCAGAGGGCAAGTAGCCATAGGTTCAAATGGTGGGCAAGTAAGCCGTTGCAAGACCACATTTAGATCCCATTCAGGGGCAGGTGGACACAATGGAGGCTTAAGCAACAGCAGGCCTCTGAGGAAGCGAGCCACCAAAGGATGGCTGGAAAGAGACTGACCCTCCACTGGTGAGTGGTGTGCTGAAAGAGCACTAAGATGAACTCTAACTGAATTGGACTTAAGACCTAGGTTGGACAGCTGAAGCAAATATTGCATCACCACTGGTACCAGGCATGAGAAAGGATTCTCGTTGTGTTGAGAACACCAGGGAGAGAATCTACGCCACTTAAGGGCATAAGACGTTCGGGTGGACTGCCTCCTAGAGGCTAAGACCACGTCCTCCACCTCCCTAGGCAGTAGTAAGGGTGCTAGAACTACCCTTTCAGCAGCCAGGCCATCAGATTGAGGGACTGGAGATTAGGGTGTAAGAGAGACCCCTGCTCCTGAGACAGGAGACCGGGTTGCATCCCCAGGGGGAGTGGAGTGTCCACGGATAGTTGCAAAAGAAGTGGAAACCAGGGTTGCCTTGGCCACCTGGGGGCTACCAGAATCACTGAGGCCTTGTCCCGGATCACTTTGAACAGTGTCTTGGACACTAGAGGCGTGGGAGGAAACGCATGTAGGAGGCCTGAAGACCATGGAATGAGAAACGCATCCGCTGCTACTCAAGAGGATGCGGTTGTCTGGAGCAGAACCTGGGTAGTTGACGGTTCAGAGGACTGGAAAAGAGATCCATGGTGGGAAGACCCCATCTCAGGAAGATCTGTTGAACACCAAAGGATTCCAACTGCCATTCGTACGGTTGCAGGATCCTGCTCAATCTGTCCGACAGGTAATTCTCCGGACCTGGGAGATAGACCGCTTTGAGAAGAATTCCGTGATTGACTGCCCAGGAGCACAGGTTCTGCGCTTCCTGACATAGAAGGCGGGACCCTGTGCCCCCTTGTTTGTTCACATAGAACATAGCAACTTGGTTGTCCGTCTGAACTAGGACGGACTGGTAAGAAAGGAGATGAGAGAAAGTTCTCAGGGCCAAGCGGATAGCTCACAGTTCTAAGAGACTGATCTGCTGTGCGGCCTCCCAAGGAGGCCACAGGCCTTCAGTGCATGCTCCTTGGCAATGTGCACCCCAACCTTGAAGAGAAGCATCGGTTGTCAGCACCTGAGAGTGTGGAGGTGTCTGAAAAAACACCCCTTACACCAGATTCTGAAGATGAAACCACCACTGTAGAGAAGACTCTAGTAGTGTGGACACCCTCACTCTGTCCGTGAGGCTTCCTGTGGCTTGGTGCCACTGAGGTCTGAGGCCCCATTGAGCTGGCCTCATGTGTAGACGGGCATTTGGATTTACATGGACCGTGGAAGCCATGTGGCCTAAGAGCCTCAGGAATTGTCTGGCGGAGACCAGAGAATTGCTGTGGAACTGCCTGGCTAGATCCATCAACCTGTGGGCCCGGTCCACAGGTAAAAAGGCCTTTGCCTGAAGGGTATCCAGCCTTGCACCGATGAACTCCATGTTTTGTGAGGGGTGCAAAGTGGACTTTACGAAGTTTATAACAAACCACAGATGCTGAAGCAGAGCGACAGTGCGAAGGGTGGCTTGACTGGCCTGCTGTGGGGATTGATCCCTGATGAGCCAGTCCAGGTATGGAAAGACAAAGAGGCCTTGAACCCTGAGGTAGGCTGCCACCACCGCCAGGCACTTGGTGAAGACCCTGGGGGTGGAGGTTAGGCCAAAAGGCAGTACTCTGTACTGATAGTGGTTTCTTCATACTACAAATCTGAGATATTGTCTGTGGTCTGGATGAATGAGGATGTGAGTATAAGCATCCTTTAAATCTAAGGGGCATAGCCAATCTCCCTGCTGGAGGTAGGGCAGCAGGATTCCAAGGGTAAGCATCTTGAACTTTTTCCTCTCCAGGAACTTGTTCAGATTCCGCAAGCCTAGGATGGGCCTGAGGCCCCCTGTTCTTTTTGGTACCAGAAAGTACCTGGAATAAAAGCCTTGACCTCTCAAGTGTTGGGGCACCGGTTCCACTGCCTGTTCCTTTACAAGGCTTGCTAACTCCTGCAGGAGTAAGTCCCTGTGCAGAGGAAATCTTGGAGGCTCCCCTGGAAAGTAGGAGGGGGGTACCTGGTGGAAATGGAGGAGATAGCCCTTCTGGACTATACTTAGTACCCAGGTATCCCTTGTTACGGCTGGCCACCTGTGGGCATACAGGGCCAGCCGGCCTCCTGTGCTGATAGGGGCCAGCTGAGGAGGAGAGGCTATGCCACTGGAATCAAAACCCTGCTCCCTGCTGTGCAGGAGCCGGAGCTGGTGGCTTGGGGGTTTTCTGCCTACAGGGCCCATGTCCCTGCCCCCTTTGCCTGCTGAGCCTATTGGGGAGCTACAGAGGCCTGAAAATGAGGGTACTGTTTATAGGCAGATGACTTCCTCGGGTAAAAGGTCTTTTTTCCCCCGAGCCCTTCTTCTGAGAAGGGGCAGAGGTTTTCCTGGACAGCCTTGTCCGGGTAAAAGTCTCTGTCTTGAGTTCTGCAGCCTTTTCAGCCATGGGCTTGCCAAAGAGGATTTCACCTCGGCAGGGGACATCGACCAACTTGTCCTGCACCCATGGCTCGAGGTCCGATGACTGTAGCCAGGCCTGACGGCGTGCACTGATGCCGGCCGCGGCTACTCGGGCCGAAGCCTCGAAGCCATCATAGGCTGCTCGAGAGATAAACTTCGAGCACTCATGAATACTCAATGACAGCATTGAACCTCTGCAAAGGTTCCTCGGAGAGACCAGCAGAGAACCCAGCAATCTCCTTTGCCAGATCTCGAAGGTACATGCCCATGTACAGCTGGTAGGTCTGGACACGGCAAGCAAGCATACAGCCCTGGAAGCACTTCTTACCGAGGGCATCCAGGTTCTGGGCCTCCCGGCCGGGAGGCACCGAGGAGTGCATCTTCTGACTCTTCAGACGATGCATGGCCAATTCCACAACTATGGAGTGGTGCAGTAATTGTGCCTTTTGGAACCCAGGGCTCTTGCGGACTCGATAGATGGAATTGACCTGCTTGCTCAAAACTGGTGTCGAGGCCAGCGCCTCCTACATGCGGAAGAGCAACCGTTCCAGCATCGGAGGAACTGGTACAGTAAAGGCCTCCTTGGGGGGAGAGTCATACTGTAGGGCCTCGAGCTCCTCAGCTCGAGGCTCCTACTCGGGATCCGCAGGGAAGGCCAAGGCCTTGGCCATATCCCACACGAAGTCCGAGAACCGGATATCCTCCGGTGGGGACAGTCTCCGAGGCTTGGACTCCGGCAAGTCTGATGGGACACACCGAGTCCAAAAGGTGTCGGGTGACTCCTCATCCTCCGTTTCCCAGACGGACCCCTCGGAAGAGGAATCAAGCGGCTCCAGTCGGGCAGGTACTGATGCCATCCACCCCGATGCCGAGGGTACTGGCGTCGACGACCTCTGTCCCGAGCGGGAGGCCAAGGGAGACCTTGGCCAAGGATCGACTCGAGCGCGCATGGACTCTAGGATCGGCTCGGCCTCCGGGGTCAACATGGACGTCGATGTCCTGGTGGTCAGGGCAGATGCACCGGTGAGACCGGCGATCAGTGCCCGCTCTGTTCCACGAAGGCAGTCAAGCTGCACTCCACGGCTGTCAACCTGAGTCCGAGCTCAGGAGACTTAGCAGCCCCTGACTCGGGGCCCGACAGCATTGGGCCTGACATCGGCTCCCTTGGAAAAAAGAGTCCACGAGGACTACAGTACTCACGTGACCAGGGGACTCCATCTCCACACGAGGTTATTTCGCAGGCCTCTCCGACTCTGAAGACCTGGGACGGTGCTCGGGGCTATGCGACTTGGCCCTTGAGGAGCCAAGTGCGTCCACTGACACCGCCCTCATGGGTGTTTTCTTCTTGTGATGCTCCCGTGAGGGAGACCCCCTCTCAGAGGAGCCTTGGCGCTGCTCGGGGCCAGAGTTCCGAGACGTTGAGGCCTCTGACGAAGTCTGGGCCCGTCCGGACGTGGAGTCAGAGAAGATTCTTTCCTTTTGGTGCTGTCTACTCAACGCCTTCGAGGACATTTTCCCACACAGGCCACAGATCATTGGGTCATGATCGGGTCCGAGGCACCGGAGGCAGCAGTCATGTGTGTCCGTGAAAAACATAAGTTTTACAACGATCACACTTTTTAAACCTGCTGGCAGCCATCGGGGGGAAAAGGGTCCCTGCGAGGTTAAAAGACAGGGCTGCCAGTGAAAATAGAAAAATGGCGCGCACACTAGTCACTAAGGACAAAAACCGAAAAAGAAGTCCGGGCTCGATACCGATGTATCGGGCCCAGGCGGGAAAGGGAAACCGGCGAACTGAAGAAAACAGGTCCACGCAGAACAAAATCAACTTTTTCCTCGGATGAAAACGAAACACGTCCGTCGGGCTCCGCGGAAAAAAGACTGAGCAAGATGGCACCCTTGGGTGGGAAGGGGACCGTGCATGCACGCTGCATTCCCAAAGGCTTTCTGTGAAAGCTGGGGAAATGCTCCGCACGGGGGCTCCGTCGGCGCCGACGTCACCCATATTTGAGGACTGACTTCCTGCTTGGTCCTGGAGAATCCCAAATTCCATCCATTATTTTTGTTCTCTCCAAAAGGATGTGGTTAATTTGCATTGCAATTTTGGACAATAAATCCAATTCAGGTAATTCTCCAGTCACATCAATTCACAAAACAAATTTCAAATCTTTAATGGATACTAAAACTGCAAAAACATTTGTCTAGTAGAGGACTAGCCTATTGGTTAGAGCAGTAGGCTGAGAACCAGGAAAAGCCAGGGTTCAAATTCCACAGCCATTCCTTGTGATCATGGGAAAACCACTTAACCCTCCACTGCCTCAGGTACAACCTTAGATTGTAAGCCCTAAGGAGACAGGAAAATATCTATTGTGTTTGAATGTAACTTTGTCTTGAGATATTACTGGAAAGAGTGAGCTAAGGTGAAATTCAGCCTTACCTGCTAATTGGCTTTCCTCGAGTGCCTCCAGTCTAGTCCCAACCTCTGGGTTGTCAGCCCTCACCAGCAGCCTGGAGTCTGAGCATATCATCTTTTGATGACATCAGTGTACATAGGCAGCTGGCACCATCCACCAGCCCCAGTAAACTATTGACAAAGCAGCCTCATGGGAGCAACAAACAAGAAGTTAAGAGACAAATTCATACACTATAGATCCAATAAAACTAGGTAAGCCCCCTCAAAATTCTTCCAAGAAGCAGCAGCTTACCTCTTAAGGTGCTGTCCGGAGGAAAAAAAAAAATTAGAAATGTAGAAAGAGTTCCACTTTTTTCTTAGCTTTAATGAATGACACCTGAAGGCCTCAAAGGAGTTCCCACACCCTGACAGCTTTTGCCCCCCAACTACCGGACTCCTAAAATAGAGACAAACTTCTTCAGACCCGGGTGGCTATCGCCTCATACTGGTGAAGAAACAGAGGGTCCAGGACTGGACTGGAGGCACTCAAGGAAAGCCAATTAGCAGATAAGGCCTAATTTCACCCTCGTTATCGCCCCTCCAGTCCAGTCCTGACCTCAGGGATGTATCAGAGCAGTACCAGATATAGAAGGACCTGCTAGACCAGCCTGAAGCACCACCAAACCAAAGCTTGCATTCCCCGCTGCCTGCACATCCAGGCAATAGTGTCTCACAAAGGAATGGAGACGACCAAGTGGCCGTCCTGCAGATATCCACTGGTGGAAGCAGGCTAGCCTCTGCCCATGTCGTCACCTGAGCTCGGATCTAATGAACTTGCAACCTTGCAGGCAACACTCCATCGCAAAAGGTATGCTGCGAAGATGACTTCCTTCACCCATCTAGAAATGGGTGCCTCAGAAGTGGCCTCCCATTCGTGCAGTCCCCCAAACAGGACAAAGTGATTTCCGAAACGGCTCCATCCTCTTCAAGTAGCACCTCAGCGCATGTCCAGGAGTGGGTCCATTGACCTGCCCTTGAGAAAACTGGGAGAGTGACCGACTGATTCAAATGAAAAGCCAAGAGTACCTTGGGCAGAAAGGAGGGTACCTTCTTTTTTGAGGAGAGAAACAGCTCCCAACATGATAGTGCCTACAGCTCTGAAATCCTCTAGGCGGAACAAATAGCCACCAGAAACATGGTTTTCAGCATCAAGGACACTCCTTGGACCCACCCACGATAACAGGTGGGTGCTGCCACCTACACCTACAACGAGCTGCAGTACAGGCCCTTCGATACCTGCCTGTAGAAAAAGCACTTCTGGCATAGACACCAACAGAGGACAACACTGATGTTCCAAATACCAGGCCCCAAAACCCCTCCACATTCGCACACAAGACAGTGAGGTGGAATGCCTGCAAACCTGCAACAATATCGAAATCAGATACCGAATAGCCTTGTTTCCTCAACCAAGTCCCTTCAAGAGCCAGGCCATATGTGAGAAATGATCCACTGAAGACATCCTCATCAGCCTGACAGCAGGAAGGACCACAGAGGCAGATGTCATGGATGTTCCACTGTAAGCCTGATCAGATCCATGTACCACGGTCTCCGCGGTCAATTGGAAGAAAATCAGAATGACTAGCTCCTGGTGTGCCTCTATATGCTGCATCACGCACCCTAGGAGCACCCACAGAGGAAAGGTGTCGAACAGTCCCTCCGTGGGCCACTGCTGCACCAAGGCATCCAGCCCTTCTGACATTCTCTCGTCTACTGCTGAAGAAACTGGTCACCTTGGCGGACTCTAAAGTCAACATCAGATCAATGATCAGTGGACCCCACCGCTTCAACACCTATGCAAACACCATTTGACTGAGGGACCATACCCTAGGGGTCCAGGCAAATGGAGAGTCTGCTGTGACATTGTCTGTCCCCCTACACAGGCTGCTGAGAGAGCCTGAAGGTTATCCTCCACCCAGGTTTATCTCACTTTCTAGCTGCAAGCTGCTTGTGCCGCCCTGCCAATTGATGTAAGCCACCGTGGTGGCATTGTCTGAGAACACTGACTGACTTTCCATGCAGGAGGGATTGGAACTGCAACACCACCAGAACACCGCTCATCTCCAGTTGGTTGATGGACCATGTGCTGCTCTCCTGACTCCAACCACCCTGAGCTATACGATCTTTGCAATGAGCTCCCCAGCCAGAGAGATTGGCATCCATCATCAATGGAACCCACATCAGAGACTCCAAAGGCATCCTGGCTGCGAGCTTCTTGGGCCATAGCCACCACCGGAACGCAATCTGAGTGGCTATCAAGCAGGATGCTGGCCATGTGAAGGGATGGCATTGGGCCGACCATCTCTGCAACCGCACTCTGCAAAGGTCTCATGTGGGCCCAGGCCCAAGGCACCAACTCGATGGTTGCTGCCATGGAGCCAAAGACCTGAAGATAATGCCATGCCATCAGGGTCTTCATTCTGAGGAACTGCCAAATTTGCTCCTGCAGGGCCTACTCCCTCTCCGCTGGCAGAGACACCCGACCGTTGTCTGTCAGAAACTGGGCACTCAAGTACACCAAGTCCTGTGAAGGCACCAGCCAGCTCTTGGCAAAATGGATGACCCAGTCAAGACTGTGCAAAAACTGACTCTCGCTGTGGCCTATTCGCTCTCTTCTTTGGACTTTGCCTGGATGAGACAATTATCCAGGTAGGGATGCACCAGAATCCCCTCCTGATGGGAGAGCTGCAGCGACAATGACCATAACCTTGGTGAACATATCTGGTGCAGTCACTAGGCCGAAGAGCAATGCCTGAAAAAGAAAATGTCTCATGGGCACTGCAAAGAGGAGAAACCGATGATGCTCTGGTCGAATTGGTTTGTGCAAATAAGCCTCCGTAAGATCGAGGGAGGTCAGAAATTCTCTCTCTGAAGGTCATGATGGTTAGACCTGAGGGTCTCCAAGTGCAACCTAGACACAGATTCACACGCTTGAGATCCAAAATGGGATAAAATGAGCCTTCCCTTCTTGAGGATCACAAAATAAATGAAGTATTGAGCATAGTTGTACTGGCTCGTGGGACTGCCACTACGGCCTCCAACTCTTGAAGACGCCTTAGTGTGTCCCTCATGGCCTTGACCTTACTGGGTGCTCTGCAAGGAGATTGGACAAAAGACTCCGCAAGGAGACGGGCGAACTCTAGAGCACACACATCTGATGACCTCCAAGACCCACTGGTCAGTGGTGATCCCGACCCAGGCAGGGTAGCAGTCCCACAGCCAACCTCCCACAGGAACCATCCCTTCCCAGGCCCCCCTCACTTCATTGTGTCTTTTTGCCTGCGGACGCAGAGGAGGAATAGAAACCTTGTCCTGCGCCACAAAAACCTTGAAGGGCCTGCACTCAAGAGGGAAACTGTTAGTATGGTGCTAAATTCACTGCATAGAAACACCTGAAATCCCACGGCTGGCCTCACGCTGGAACCAAATACAGCTTTTGCTTATCCTCCAGGAGCCAGCTGCCCTTAGACTCCCCCTAGATCCTTCACCAACTTGTCTAACACCTCGCCGAACAAGCACTTACACCTACCCTTGTTTAACCGGGATTTGGAGGAGACATCCGCTACCCAATTATGCAGCCATATGTAGCAGCATGTGGCCACCACCGATACCATAATCTTGGAAAGCCCCCTATTGAGATCATAAAATTAATTTGCCAAACAGGCCTCCAGCTTAGCTGCCTGACAAGGGGGGGGGAGCAGGGGGGATGTGTCAGACAGGCTCGAGCCACAAAAACTGCAGATGGATGTCTGTGCAAGGATACTGCTTTCCACCTAAATACTGGCCTTCTTGGTGATGATCAAAACCATGGCATCCACCTTCAGAGAGCACAGAATCTCCCTCTCCTGCTCCAGCAATGGATAGAGGCAAGTGATGGTCAGAGCCCCCCCCCCCCTCCCCCGACCAGTCTCAGACGTCCAGCTCATCCTGGATCATCTGTTTAATCACACAATGCAGTGGAAATACCATCTGAGCCTTACGGATGGCTAGACGAGCAGATCTTCCAGCAGCTTGTCCTCCTGCGCCATCCCTGCTGCCATATTAAGCATCTTCAGAGATTGGGAGATGAGCACCCCTAGCTCCTCCCTGCAAAAACAGGCAAACCATACAAGATTCCTCCACTGTGGGATCTCACCTTCCTCCAGCCCCCCCAGCTAGGTCCTGAGGTCTGCCTTGGCTTCCAGGTCCACAGGGTCCTCGGAGTGAGGAGACCCTGTATCCTCCCAGGGGGTCTGTGTCCACTCGTCTTTGGCTAGGACCAGGGTCCTCTTCGCCAGGTGTGTCCGAAAGGAGTTTGGGCTGTGCCCTCTTCCTAGTTCCATCACAGGGGTCAAAGGGAGTCACTTCCCCCTGCTGCTTCATGCTGAAAGCTCTATTCATGAAGGGGACAAAATCAGGACAATCCCCCCCTCCCCCCAGGCTCTTATCTGCTTCCTGAGATAGAGAGCCAATGAAACTAAAACGGCAGAAAAGCTCACCGCGACTAGTCTCTGCCGCATCAGACCAAGCAGAGAAGGGTATACACACACTGGTGGCAGACTGTGGAATGCTCCCCAGGCCTTGCACTCAGCCCAAATCAGTGGCTTCTGCACTGGAGGCAGGAGTCCTTTGATAGCGCTACAAAAATCAGTGATGGGCCTAGACTGTACTGACTGCTCCTCACCAGATGACTGGTTCAGAAGCAGCCGAGTCTCCCCCACACCAGAAAGGCAAACTTCTCCTGCTACCGAGGAAGACTTTTTCCCCACAAATGCTTTGTGGACAGAGCCTAACAGTCCTCCAGACTAGATTAAAAGGTAAGAACTCAGACCTGCCAAATTGTCAGAATAAATAAAAGAAAAGTGCTTCATGATTGTCTCTTCAGCGAGTCCAGAACTCTGGGATCACACTCTCCGGGTGAAGACTGAGCTTACTGGGGCTGGTGCCAGCTGCATATGCACACTCAAAAGATAACATGCTCAGTCTCCAAGCTGCTGGTGAGTGCTGACAACCCAGAAGACTGGACTGGTGGGATAAGGAAATCCAAAATAGCTTCCCTTCTCTTTTATAAAGTTGTGTTTTTGATTTTTATACTGATAATTACATGAGGAATCAGAAAAAAAAAAAAGAGGACAGATAGAGGCCATATGGCCTATCCACCCTGCCCTTCCATTCCAACTAAGCAGCTTTATAGTCCTTCCCTTAGAGATCCTATGTGTTTTGCCCATTCTTTCTGAAATCAATACAGTCACTGTTTCTACCAAATCCATTGGGAGGCTATTCCACGCATCTACCACTCTTTCCATAAAAAAATGTTCCTTCAGGTTACTCTTGAATCTATTCCTTTTCACTTTCCATCTCTGCCTCATTGTTGCAGACCTGCCATTTGAAAGAGGTTCTCCTGTGCATTTATGCAACAAAATTATTTAACACATCTATTCTCCAGGAACAAGCAGGACGTTAGTCCTCACATATGAGCGATGACAGCACCGGAGCCCATGTGGAGCATTTCTCCAGCTTTCAAAGAAAGTCTTTGGGACATGCTATCATGCATGCGTGGTCTCCTTCCTGCCTAAGGGTGTCATCTTGCTCAGTCTTTTTTTCCCACGGAGTCCAACAGATGCACGTCCAGTTTCCCCGGTAAAACCCCTTGCTATATCCTTTAAAAAAAAAAAGTTTGTTGTTCCCAGTTTGCATACAGACTCGAGCCGGTGCCGGGCCTGGCACTGTTCTCTGCTTTTTCCCTCATTTTTGATCATGGCTTGCCTCGATTGCCATTTGTGCCTTATTTCACCCAGGGGTTGTTGACCCTGGCCAAGTGTTCCCCACCATTTCCCCTGGTAGGTTAAATAAAATGTAATCACTACAGTCAACCAAATCTGTCACCGACACCCATGACTGCTGCTTACGCTGTCTGGGACCAGATGATAGCAACTCTCCTGTGATCTGTGCCATGCCATGAAGCTCTGAGTACCACTGGCCCATGGATAAGCCCTCGGCCCCTGTTGAGGTCCCAGTCCTTGGGCATTCGGTCCTACCTGACCAGTTTCTGAGACTCAGACCCCAGATCCTGAGGGTGCCCACAGCCCTTCGGCGCAGGCCTCAAGGCATGGTGTCGCAAGGCCCTGGACTCGTCATCTCCCCTTGACTCCGAGTGGGGAAAGACGAGACCTCTCCAGAAACCGGACGGGACAAAGACATCCCCTCGGACCAGTCTCCCTCGGTGCCATTCTCCTCCGGAGGACATGGCCTTCTGTGACTGTCAGGGATATGGCCCAAGCTCTCTCGGTATAAACTAAGGCAGAGGAGGACCCACGTAGCAAGGAACTGGCGATCCTCCAGTTTGAGTCTCCAGTCAAGGAAAAACTCAGTGCCGATGCAGTCAATCCTCAAGCAGTTACTGTTGCGAATGTGAGAGACCCCGACATCTGTACCGGTGGTCAACCGACACCTAAACACCATATACCATGTAAGGAAGGGGCCGGGGTTCCACAAGCCCCAGCTCCCACATAACTCCATGGTTGTTGAGTCAACCATGCAAAAGCTCAAGAGCCAGAAGAATTACTCTTTTGTCCCCCCTTGAAGGGATGCTAGAGCCCTCAACAACCTTGGGTGCAAGTGCTACCAGAGCTCGATGTTGGGGCGTCGAATCCAGGCCTATGAATTATACAAAGGGATGTATCTGAAGGCCTTAACCCAGGAGTTGTCTGGGTTCTCAGCACGGCTGGCCGGGAAACTTCTCCAACGGTTCCAAGCTCTAGCCTCTGGGATCAAGGACTGTTCAAAGATCCTCTCCTGAGCGGCCTAGGATTGATTCAAGTCAGCAGTTCGAGTAACAGCAGCTGGCATCAGGGCTCAATGCCAAGACAGACATCAGACCTCAAGCAATGGGTCCAGGACAAGCTGCTAGACATCCCCTGCACTGGGGAGAAGTTGTTCAGCAAACCCGTGGCTGACAAGGCTGCCGAGATAGAAACTGAAGTGGTGACCTGACAGAGGCTCTCAAAAAACAAAAAAAAACCCACAAAAAAACCCACACCCTACACACCCCCCCCCCTCTTCCTTTCCCCACAAGAAACCCTTGGGGAAAAGGCCCCTGTTCCAAGGGAAAAAGGGGCACTTCCAGCAGTCACCGCTAGCAGCCCTTCTTGGGTCAGCAACAGGGTTCTCACCCTAACAGGCAGGGACAGAGAGCTCAGAAGCCCGAAGAGCCAGCTCCAGCCCAACCAGGGGGAAGTTTTTGACTCTTTTTGACTCCCAGGGCAGGGCCTCCCCTCCACAGTGATCTTCACCAGCCTAAAGGGGGCAACCTGGCATTCTTTGCATACAGGTGGGCAGAGGTCACCTCAGACCAGTGGTTGCTGCAGTTGGTAAAGAAGAGATACCTCCTCCGCTTACAACAGTTATCACCCAAGTTCTTTCCAGGAGAGCCTGTGCGACCTCTCCTTCACCAGACTCTTCTGCTCTCAGAGCTCACAGCTCTGCTCAGGGAAAATGCAGTGGAGCATATACCCAAACATCTATAAGGAAAAGGTTTCTACTCAAGGTACTTCCTTGTCCCAAAGAGAACTGGGGGCCTCAGGCCCATAATAGACCGGAGAAACAAACAAGTTTCTGGTGAGGGAAAAGTTCAAGATGCTCTCCCTTGGAACACTGCTGCCCTACCTCCTCCACAGAGATTGGCTGTGTCCTTGAATCTAAAGGATGCATACACACACATCCTGATCTACTGCCTATGGGAGCTTATGGTGGGAGGAGGGCACTACCAGTACAGGATGCTACCCTTCGGACTGGCCTCCTCGCTAAGGGTCTTTATCAAATGCCTGGCGGTAGTAGCCGCCCACCTGCACCTACAAGGGGCTTCTCCTACCTAGACTGGCTAACCGGGTGTGGTGCAGCCTCAGAGGTCAGTCAGGCCGCAGATGGGATTTGGGATAGCTGATCAACCCCAGGTGCTGCAGTAGGACATTTGTTCAACTGAAGCACCTGGGGTTCATCAGCTATCCCAAATCCCTTCTCTCTCCAGTCCAAAATCTTGAGTTCATAAAGTCTCAGTTGGTCATATTACAAGTCTCAAGAGAAAGGGCAGACTGCCTCATACAAGTGGCAGGAGGGGTACACCACCACCGGTCAGTACCAACTCACTTCCTCCTCCACCTGTTAGGCCAAATGGCCCCAACGGTCCATGTCACACCATTAGCTCACCTACACATGCTGACAGTCCAGTGGTGCCTCCGCTCTCAGTGAACTCAAGCCCCAGGCAGCCTATGGGACAGGGTCAGAGTCACCTGCCAATTGGCAGAGTCTCACCTGGTGGCAAACCTTGCACCACCTCCAGGCGGGAATGCCTTTCCAGGCACCCACACCGCAGAGGACCCCCACAACAGATGCCTCCCTCCTGGGTTGGGGGGGGGGGGCGGCACATTGTGGGGACTGCCGCACACAAGGCAAACGGTCCCAGGAGTCACTCTGGCAGATCCACCTCCTAGAACTCAGGGGGCAATCTTCCTGTCACTGTGAGCATTCTGCTACCGCCTGTGGCACCAACTTGTGCTGATCCAGATGGACAACCAAGTTGTCATGTTTTATGTCAACAGCAGGGGGGCACAGACTCATACTTCCATCTTGCCAGGAGGTGGTGGCCTTCCTCTCCTTCACACTGCACAAAGCACAGTTACTTACCTGTAACAGGTGATCTCTGGGAACAGCAGGAAAGCACAGTTACTTACCTGTAACAGGTGATCTCTGGGAACAGCAGGAATTAGTCCTCACATATGGGTACGTCGGTACCGACGGAGCCCGTGCGGGAAAGCTCCCCAGCTTCTTAGAATAGAAGCTTTTGGGACCTCCCACTGCACATGCGCACTGCCTTCCCGCCTTCCTGAACAGCTCTCCTCAGTTTCGAGTTTATAGCTGAGTCAACAGAGAGAGGACAGGAAGATAGATAGATAAAAGATACAACTCCTAGGGGAGGTGGGTGGGTTGTGAGGACTAATTCCTGCTGTTCCCAGAGATCACCTGTTACAGGTAAGTAACTGTGCTATCTCCAGGAACAAGCAGGAATAAGTCCTCACATATGGGGACTCCCTAGCTTAGATGCATGGGATCCCCTGTAAAGGTTCGCCATCTTCGTATGGATCTCAGGCATCCATTCTGGGAAGGTGGGCAGGAGTTGTTTAGGAATGAAACAGGTGCTTGAGGACAGCCTGGCCAAACAAGGCATCCCGGCGGGAGTCCTTGTCCAAACAGTAATGGGCTGTGAAGGTATGAACCGAGGCCCAGGTAGCGGCTCGACAGATCTGATCTATGGAAACAGAGTGCAGATGAGCCATAGAAGTTGCCATGGCCCTCACATTGTGAGCAGTGACATGGCCTTCCAGAGAAATGTTTTTGCTCTGGTAAGCAAAAGAAATACACTGAGCAATCCAATTGGAAAGTGTACGCTTGGAGACTGGAAGTCCCAAATGGGAAGGATCAAAGGCCACAAAAAGTTGAGAAGACTTTCGATGTGGCTGAGTCCTATTAAGGTAAAAAGCGAGAGCTCTTTTACAATCCAGAGTATGAAGGTTCCTCTCTGCATTGGATGCATGAGGAGCTGGAAAAAAGACAGGTAGATATACCTCTTGATTAAGATGAAAAGGCGAGACCACTTTAGGCATAAAGTGGGGATTCGTCCTAAGGACCACCTTATCATGATGAAATCTTGTGTAAGGTGGATTAGCCACTAAAGCCTGCAGCTCACTGATGCGGCGAGCCGAAGTGACTGCAATGAGGAAGATGACCTTCCAGGAAAGAAATTTCAAGGAGGTGGAAAACATTGGCTCAAAAGGTGGCTTCATAAGTTGACCGAGCACTAGATTCAAATCCCATGCGACCGGGGGTGGTCTGATGGGAGGTTTAGTGAGAGTCAGGCCTCTCATGAATCTTGCAACAAGAGGATGAGAGGAGATAGGTTGTCCATTTATATGTTGCAAGGATGCTGCAATAGCACTTAAATGGACTCTTACCGAATTCGTCTTGAGGCCTGCATTGGATAGATGCAGGAGATAATCAAGAAGAGAATTCAAAGGAAGTGCCAGAGGGTCAAGACCCTGCTGAGCACACCAAATGGAAAAACGTTTCCATTTGAAAGCATAGGAACGCCTGGTAGAGGGTTTCCTAGAGGCAGAAAGGATATCTTTCACTGGTTGGGAAAGATGAAAGTCTTGAAGGCTTAAGCCTTCAGTAACCAAGCACTGAGGTGAAGGGATTTGGGGTTTGGGTGCCACAAAGTCCCCTCCTCCTGAGACAGGAGGTCTGGCGCAGCTCCCAGATCCAAGTAGGATCCCTGGGAGAGCTGTAGAAGTAGAGGGAACCACACTTGGCGTGGCCAGCGTGGAGCTATGAGGATCATAGTTCCATGATCCCTCTGGAGTTTGAACAGAGTCTTGGGAATCAAAGGAATGGGTGGAAAGGCATATAGGAATGCCTGACTCCAATTCAGGAGAAAGGCGTCCGTAGCCTGAGCTCCCTGACACGGAGTTCTGGAACAGAACCGGGGAAGTTTGGCATTCCACGGACTTGCAAAGAGGTCTATGTCCGGGGTCCCCCATTCCTGAAAGATTCGGTTTATTTGGTCCAAATGTAGGGACCATTCGTGTGGCAGCAGAACTCGACTGAGCCTGTCTGCCCGAGAGTTTTGAACTCCTGGGAGATACACTGCTAGCAGGTGAATCTGATGCTCTCTGGCGAAGGCCCATAGTCTTAGAGCTTCGTTGCAAAGCGACAGAGAGCCCGTCCCTCCTTGTTTGTTTATGTAAAACATGGCCACCTGATTGTCCGTCTGAAACTAGGACAGTGAGGTTGGCTAGGAGGGAGTGGAAGACCTTGAGGGCAAGGTAAATTGCTCGCAGTTCCAGAAGATTGATATGAAGGGTGGTCTCCTGTAGAGACCAAGTGCCCTGAGTGGAGAGAGTTTGCAGATGGGCTCCCCACCCTGTTTGGGAGGCATCTGTTGTGAGGGTTGCTTGGGGTAGCAATGGTTGAAATGGAGCCCCCAACAACAGATTCTTGGTGGAAGTCCACCAGTGGAGGGACCAAAACAGACGATCGGAGGTTTGTATTTGGTCTGAGAGCGCTCCTGACGCCTGAGTCCACTGAGTGGCCAGGGTCCATTGAGCTGCTCTCATATGAAGACGAGCATAGGGCACCACATGCACTGTGGAGGCCATATGACCCAGTAGGCGTAGCATTTCCCTGGCTGTCAAGTGAGTGCTGGACTGAGCTTGGGAGGCCAAACTCAGGAGGCGCTGGCCTCGAACATGTGGAAGGTAGGCCCTTGCAGTGATGGTGTCCAACTGGGCCCCTATGAATTCTAGAGATTGAGTAGGGATGAGTTGGGACTTGGGAAGGTTTACTACCAGTCCCAGATACTGCAAAAGGCTCCTTGTGTGGTCCAGGGAAATCTGGGCCTGTGACTGAGTTGGAGCTCGGATGAGCCAGTCGTCCAGATATGGGAAGACAAAGATTCCCATGCCTCTTAGAAATGCGGCTACGACTGCCATGCATTTTGTGAATACTCTTGGAGCA
The DNA here is from genome assembly GCA_033557465.1 of Ichthyophis bannanicus. NCBI lineage: Eukaryota > Metazoa > Chordata > Amphibia > Gymnophiona > Ichthyophiidae > Ichthyophis > Ichthyophis bannanicus. The sequence continues at coordinate 1,767,526,464 of CM066032.1, forward strand.
GAGGCTAGACCGAAGGGGAGTACTCTGTATTGGAAATGTTTTCCCTGAAACAGAAAGCGAAGATACTTTCTGTGGGATGGATGGATGAGTATATGTGTATACGCATCCTGTAGGTCTAGAGAACAAAGCCAGTCCTGACCCTGGAGGTAAGGAAGGAGAATGCCGAGAGACAGCATTTTGAATTTCTCCTTGAAGAGAAATTTGTTCAATTCTCTCAGATCTAGGATTGGTCTGAATCCCCCTGTCTTCTTTGGAATGAGAAAATAAGGGGAGTAGAAAACCGGACCCTTGTTGAGGAAGAGGAACCTCTTCTATGGCCCCTTGGGCAAGAAGAGAGGAAACCTCTTGACCCAACAGGGTTAGGAGAGATGGGGGAGAATTGAATGGTCTCACCATATGATGGGGAGGAAGGCTGGAGAAATGAAGTTTGTAACCCTCTCGAATGATAGAGAGGGTCCATTGTTCTGTTGTGATTTGTTCCCATCTGGGAGCAAAGTGAACCAACCTTCCGGGTATGGTGAGAGGTTCTGGTTGTGTTAGAACCAGAAGTGGCAAGTTCCCTAGGAGCAAGTCAAAACCCCTGAGGGGTTGGAGCCTGCTGAGCTACAGTAGCTGCTGCAGGCTTAGCTCGTGCTTGTTTGGATTGCTGACGCTTAGCAGTATAGCGAGGTTGAGAAGACTGCTGGCCAGTATTTGAAGCAACTCTGGCCTTCTTATAGTAAGGCCTTTTAAAAGACTTTTTCTTAGTAGGAATTGAAGTGGACTTTGAAAGTCTTTCCAAGGTGGCATTTTCAGCATCCATCTGGGTGGCTTTGATTTGCCACTCTTCCCCAAATAAGTTCTCACCTGTACAGGGCAGATTCCGTAAGCCATCTAGAACCCAAGGTTCCAGATCAGAGGCCTGGAGCCAAGCAAGACGTCGGGCTGCAATAGCAATGCCCGAAGCCCTACTGGCTCCCTCAAAGGAATCATATGCTGCCCTATTAGAGAACTTAGAAACCTCTAAGAGTTGTTTCACTAGGGAAAGGAATCCCTGCTTTTTATCCTCAGGGATAAAGGGGGCAAAATGCCGCACCTTTTTGGCAAGTTCCTCCAGGAACATGCCCATATAGAGACTGTAGGAATTAATCCTGGCTATAAGCATACTAGCCTGGAAAATTTTCCTACCAAAAGAGTCCAAAGTCTTACATTCCCGTCCTGGAGGGGTGGAAGAGTGCCTTTTGGTACTCCTAATCTTCTTCATTGCAGACTTCACCACAATAGAGTGGTGGGGCAATTGAGTCTTTTGGAAACCAGGAGAAGGAGGGACCCTATACATGGTGTCCAACCTACGGGAATAAGGAGACAAAGTCAAAGGATTTTCCCAGAAATCCATCAGTTGTTCTTGAAGGATTTCATGGATAGGCAGGGTAACTGCCTCCTTAGGGGCCTTTGAGTATCCCAAAATATCCAGTTTTTGGATCTGGGTTCCTTTTCAGAGGATGTGGTAATAGAAAGGGCTGTAGCCATATCTAAAACAAAGTCCTGGAAGGACAAATCCTCTGGAGGGGACATTCTCCTTTTAGGAGAAGAGGGCTCCTCAGGTAAGTTGAGTGAAAACTCAGCAGAATCATCAGAGGAGTGAAAATCCTCAGAGGAATCGGTGCTTTCCTCTAACGCACGATACGCGTACCGATCGGTATCGATATCGGGCGTATCGGGTATGGAACCGGTATGGAGCGAAAGCCCATACGGTACCGACTTGCGTTTAGAGGTGGACGGCCTCGATACCGGCATGGCGGACGATACCGGTATCGGGCCCGGAACCGCTGAAAGCGGAACCGATGGCGTTGCAGCTTTAATGAAAGCCATGACGGCCTGCTGCATGGACTGTACAGTATCGCCCATGGACGCCATAGCTGCCTGGATGTCGGTACCGGAGTGACCCGGTACCCCAGAGCAGGCTAACAGGTGATCTGTCGAGGCCGTAGCATCGATATCAACCTGAGACCCCTGAATTGGCGTTTTTGGAAGTTGGACTTCCCGCCGGGGTTGTTTGGCTGGGGCAGGGTCCTCAAGTTCTAAGCTAAGAGCCTCTCGATGCTTTGAAGGAGATTTGCTCTTTGAGGACTTGCCCACAGAAGGTTTGGTTACCTGAGATCCATCCGGAGAAGAAGACCTGGATGACTGTGATGCTGTATTCTCTGAAGCAAACAGCACATGGAATTTGTTGGCCCGGTTCTGCAGCCCACGTTTAGACATGTGGGAGCAAGATGGGCAGTCCGGTATGGAATGGTCAGGCCCCAAACATTTCAGACACCATTCATGGGTGTCTGTGACTGAAATAACAGCATTACATTTGGTACACTTCTTAAATCCAGGGGCTGGCTTCTCCATGAGGAGAAATTGAGTAGGCCGAGAGGCCTCTCTGAAGTGACCAAAAAGCTAAAAAATAAGAAAAAAGAATTATAATTTTTTAAAGAAAGAAAGAAAGAAAAGACCGGCGATACCGGTATCGGTATGGGGAAGGCAGGTACGCGGTCTAAAGAAACAAATAAAATAACAATTTCTTCAGCGGTGACAGGAACACGACCTGCTGGCTCCGCGGAAAAAGAGAAACTGAGGAGAGCTGTTCAGGAAGGCGGGAAGGCAGTGCGCATGTGCAGTGGGAGGTCCCAAAAGCTTCTATTCTAAGAAGCTGGGGAGCTTTCCCGCACGGGCTCCGTCGGTACCGACGTACCCATATGTGAGGACTTATTCCTGCTTGTTCCTGGAGATTAAGTCTTCACATATGGGGGTACGTCGGTACCAACTGAGCCTGCGCGGGAACGCTCCCCAGCGTCCAATCAAAGCTTTTGGGAGCATCCCTCAGCGCCTGCGTGCTGCCTTCCCGCCTTTCCAACTGTCTCTCCTCAGTTGAGTTTTATAGCTGAGGCAAAGAGAGAGAAAGAGGAAAGGAAAGATAGAGAGATACAGCTCCTAGGGGAGGTGGGTGGGTTGTGAAGACTTATTCCTGCTGTTCTCAGAGATCACCTGTTATAAGTAACTGTGCTATCTCCAGGAACAAGCAAGAATGAGTCTTCACATATGGGGACTCCCAAGCTGAGATGCCTGGAGCCCTAGCATGGTGGGGATTGAAACATGCTACACCTCATATGGCCAGGCATCCTGAGGATGGAGGGTAGGAGTTGAAAAGAGAGGAGCTGTAGAAAAACAGCTAACCTAAAATAGGACTACAGGTAAGGAGTCCTTGTATGCATGATAATTATCATGAAAAATATTGACGTGAACAATCACAATATGGACCTCACCTACTGGATTGCAGGAAGTAGAGAGGCTAATGGAGTCTACTGGGGATCCAGTAGAGGAATCTTCAAGGTGACCTCACTGAAGTGAAGGTGAAGGTCAAAATCTGGAAGTGACAGGTGACCCAGGTGTCAACTGGGGTAGTACAAAAACGGTAGGTCTTTAGTGGAAAGCTTTATGGAAAAAGCTGGGAACTCTTTTGGCTACAGAGTTACTCACAGTTAGGAGCAAAAGAGGAAGACTGACCAATTTGGACAAACTAGCCAGTCCTGGAGGGAAGAAGGGGTATGGGAAAAAAGCCCGTATTCCCAAGAAGGACAGATGTCTGAAGGGTTGAAACTTCAGATCTACTGAAGATCCACCATGTCTTTCCTAACTGGTGAGAGATAGGAAAGATATTGGAGCATGGAGCTTCAGGGATACCTAAACCTAGGGTTAAGGTAGGAGCTGTCAGTACCACAGCAGTGGTTGTGTGCATAATACGCCACACATACTGTGGGACAGTATGAACATATGGCAAGCCCACTGTCTGGAACCTATAGGAATGTAAAACCTTTATAAGCATAGACAGAGAGATAAAGCACAGTTACTTACCTGTAACAGGTGATCTCCTGGGAACTGCAGGAATTAGTCTTCACATATGGGTACGTCGGTACCGACGGAGCCTGCGCGGGAAAGCTCCCCAGCATCCCAGAAGGAAAGCTTTTGGGGCCTCCCACTGCGCATGCGCGCTGCCTTCCCGCCTTCCTGACCAACTCAACTCAGTTCGCGTTTAAAGCTGAGACAATAGAGAGAGAAAAGGAAAGAGAGAGAGAGATACAACTCCTAGGGGAGGTGGGTGGGTTGTGAGGACTAATTCCTGCTGTTCCCAGAGATCACCTGTTACAGATAAGTAACTGTGCTATCTCCAGGAACAAGCAGGAATAAGTCCTCACATATGGGGACTCCCTAGCTGAGATGCCCGGGAGATCCCCTGAAGGGTATGAGACCCTGAAAGGTTCCTCATCTTCCAACGGATCTCAGGCATCCATTCAGGGAAGGTGGGCTGGAGTTGTTCAAGAATGGAACAGGTGTCTGAGGACAGCCTGACCAAACAAGGCATCCCGGCGGGAGTCCTTGTCCAAACAGTAATGGGCTGTAAAGGTATGAACCGAGGCCCAGGTGGCTGCTCGACAGATCTGGTCAATGGACACAGAGTTTAGATGAGCCATAGAGGTGGCCATGGCCCTCACATTGTGAGCGGTGACATGGCCCTCCAGAGAAAGGTTCTTACTCTGGTAAGCAAAAGAGATACACTGAACAATCCAATTGGATAGTGTTCTTTTAGAGACTGGAAGTCCTAAATGAGAAGGATCAAAAGCAACAAAAAGCTGAGAAGACTTTCGATGTTGCTGTGTCCTGTGGAGGTAAAAGTCAAGAGCTCTTTTACAATCTAGAGTATGAAGGTTCCTCTCTGCACTGGATGCATGAGGAGCTGGAAAAAAGACAGGTAAATATACCTCTTGATTAAGATGAAAAAGGGAGACCACTTTAGGCATAAAGTGGGGATTGGTCCTAAGGACCACCTTATCATGATGGAACCTTGTATAAGATGGATTAGCCACTAGAGCTTGCAGTTCACTGATACGGCAAGCTGAGGTGACTGCAATAAGGAAAATAACCTTCCAGGAAAGAAATTTCAAGGAGGTAGTGGCTAAGGGTTCAAAGGGTGGCTTCATAAGCTGACCAAGAACCAAGTTTAAGTCCCATGCCACTGGAGGAGGTCGAATGGGAGGTTTAGTTAAGGTTAGGCCTCTCATGAATCTTGCAATAAGAGGATGAGAGGAAACAGGTTGTCCATTGATGGGCTTAAGGGATGCTGCAATAGCACTCAAATGGGCCCTTACTGAATTTGTTTTGAGTCCTGCATTGGAGAGATGCAGGAGATATTCCAAAAGAGAATTCAAAGGAAGTGCTAGAGGGTTAAGACCCTTTTGAGCACACCAAATGGAAAATCTTTTCCATTTAAAAGCGTAAGAACGCCTAGTGGAAGGTTTCCTAGAGGCATGGAGGATATCCTTCACTTGCTGCGAAAGATTGAAGTGTTGAAGGTCTAGGCCTTCAGTAACCAAGCTCTGAGGTGAAGGGACTTGGGGTTTGGGTGCCACAAAGTCCCCTCCTCCTGAGACAGAAGGTCTGGAGCCGCTCCCAAGTCCAGGGAGGGGGCTTGGGAGAGATGCAGAAGTAGAGGGTACCACACTTGGCGTGGCCAGCGTGGAGCTATGAGGATCATGGACCCTTGATCCCTTTGAAGTTTGAACAGAGTCTTGGGAATCAAAGGAATGGGTGGAAAGGCATATAGGAAGCCCTGACCCCAATGAAAGAGGAAGGCACCCTTGTCCTGAACTCCCTGACACGGAATCCTGGAACAGAACCGGGGAAGTTTGGTATTCCACGGACTTGCAAAGAGGTCTATGTCCGGGGTCCCCCATTTCTGGAAGATTCTGAGTACCTGATCCATGTGTAGGGACCATTCGTGTGGAAGCAGAACTCGACTGAGTCTCTCTGCCCAAGAGTTTTGGATTCCTGGAAGATATACTGCCAGGAGATGGATTTGATGCTCTCTGGCGAAGGCCCATAATCTTAGAGCTTCGTTGCAAAGCGACAGAGAGCCAGTCCCTCCTTGTTTGTTTATGTAAAACATGGCTACTTGATTGTCCGTATGAATAAGGACCGTCATGTTGCTGAGGAGGGTATGAAAAATTCTGAGAGCTAGAAAGATTGCTGGAAGTTCCTAGTGGTTGATATGAAGGGTGGTCTCCTGTGGAGACCAAATGCCCTGAGTGGAGAGATCTTGAAGATGAGCTCCCCAACCTGTTTGGGAGGCATCTGTTGTGAGGGTTGCTTGGGGCAACAATGGTTGAAAGGGGGCCCCCAACAACAGATTTTGAGTGGACATCCACCATTGGAGAGACCAAAAGAGACGTTTGGAGTTTGCTATTTGGTCTGAGAGAGCTCCTGATGCTTGAGTCCACTGGGTGGACAAAGTCCATTGAGCTGCTCTCATATGTAGGCGAGCATAGGGCACCACATGTACTGTGGAGGCCATGTGGCCTAATAGTTGTAGCATCTCCCTGGCAGTCAAGTGGCTTCTGGACTGAGTCTGGGAGGCTAAGTGCACTAGACGTTGGCAACGGGCCTGAGGAAGATAGGCCCTTGCAGTGGTGGTATCCAACCAGGCCCCTATGAATTCCAGGGACTGAGTAGGGGCGAGTTGAGACACTGGCAGATTGATCACAAGTCCCAGATACTGCAGAATGCGTCTGGTGCGATCCAGGGAAGTCTGAGCCTCGGACTGAGATGGAGCTCGGATGAGCCAGTCGTCCAGGTATGGGAAAACAAAAATTCCCAGGGCTCGTAGAAATGCAGCTACTATTGCCATGCATTTGGTAAATACCCTTGGAGCAGAGGCTAGACCGAAGGGAAGTACTCTGTATTGGAAATGTTTTCCCTGGAACAGAAAACGTAGGAATTTTTTGTGGGATGGATGGATGAGTATATGTGTGTACGCATCCTTGAGATCTAGAGAACAAAGCCAATCCTGACTCTGTAGGTATGGAAGGAGAGTACCTAGAGAAAGCATCTTGAATTTCTCCTTGTATAGAAATTTGTTCAATTCTCTGAGATCTAGAATAGGTCTGTACTCCCCTGTTTTCTTGGGAATAAGAAAATAAGGGGAGTAAAACCCTGACCCCCGTTGAAGAAGAGGAACCTCTTCTATTGCCCTTTGGGCGAGAAGGGTGGTCACCTCCTGACCTAACAGGTTCAGGAGAGAAGGGGGAGAATTGAAACATCTCACCATGGTATGGGGAGGAAGGCTGGAGAAATGTAGTTTGTAGCCCTCTCTGATGATAGAGAGGGTCCATTGTTCTGATGTGATTTGCTCCCATCTGGGAGCAAAATGAGTTAACCTTCCTGGAATGGTGAGAGGCTCTGGATGTTTTAGAGCCAGAAAGGTTAAGTTCTCTAGAGTTGAGTCAAAAACCCTGAGGGGGTTGGGACTGCTGGGCTGTAGCAGCCCCTGCAGGTTTTGCCCTGGGCTGTTTAGGCTGCTGACGCTTAGGAGCAAAGCGAGCTGCAGAAGATTGTTGGCCAGTATTTGTAACAAATCTGGCCTTCTTATAGAAAGGCTTCTTGAAAGATTTTTTCTTGACAGGGGCAGAGGTAGACTTAGAAAGTCTATCTAAAGCAGCATTTTCTGCATCCATTTGGGTGGCTTTGATTTGCCACTCCTTACCAAACAGATTCTCACCTGTACAGGGCAGATTTCCCAACCCATCCTGGACCCAGGGTTCTAGGTCAGAGGCCTGGAGCCAAGCAATTCTGCAAGCCGCTATGGCAATACCTGAGGCTCTGCTAGCACCCTCAAAGGAGTCAAAGGCTGCTCTATTGGAGAACTTTGATATATCTTGGGTATGCTTTAGCAAAAGAAGGAACTCCTCCTTTCTATCCTCTGGGATAAAGGGGAGAAAATGGCGTATTTTCAATGCAATCTCCTTCAGAAACATGCCCATATAGAGGCTGTATTTTATTTATTTATTATTTTATTTATTACATTCTCTTATATACCGCGCTATTCTGCATCAGTGCGGTTTACATTGAACAAACTGAAATTACATTGAACAGGGCATTATAACTTGGAAATAACTATTTTACAGGGAACATGGGCTATGGAGGGTTAAGTGGCTTGCCCAAGACCACAAGGAGCACCTGTGGGACTAGAAACCCCAGTCCTTCCGGACCAAGGTTGCTGTCCTCTAGTGGGATTTGAACCCCCGACCTTCCGGCCTGAAGTACCTTGCCCCAACCACTAGGCCACTCCTCCACTCCAATTGATTCTGGCAATAAGCATACTTGCTTGGAAGATTTTTCTACCAAAAGCATCCAAAGTCCTACATTCTCTCCCTGGAGGAGTAGAAGAGTGTCTTTTGGTACTCTATCCTTTTCATAGCTGACTGCACCACAATAGAGTGGTGAGGGAGCTGAGTTTTTTGAAAACCAGGAGAAGGAGGGACATGATACATGGTGTCCAACCGACGAGAATGTGGAGATAGGGTGAGAGGAGTCTCCCATAAGTCCATCATGTGTTCTTGAAGAATTTCATGAATGGGCAAGGTGACTGCCTCTTTGGGAACCTTAGAGTATCCTAAAATATCTAATTTTTTTTGCTCTAGGTTCTTTTTCAGAGGTTACTGAAATAGAGAGACCTTTAGCCACTTCAATGATGAAGTCTTGAAAGGACAAATCCTCTGGAGGAGACATTCTCCTCTTTGGAGAAGAGGGCTCTTCAGCAAGAGTTAGGGATACTTCAGCAGAGTCATCTGATGAATCAGAATCATCAGAAGACTCGAAGTATCGTCTGTTTGCTTCCAGGGATCGATAAGCGTATCGACCAGTATCGACATCGGGGGTACCCGGAACTGGATCGGTATCGGGGAAAACCCCAGAACCGGGAACCGGAATCGGTATCCTGGTCGATGTGGATGCCCTGGGTACCGTTATCGGTTGTGGTACCGGAACCGGAGTCGGTACCGCTGGCTGCGGTACCGAGGGCGTCGCAGCTCTAATAAAAGCCATAATAGCCTGCTGCATGGATTGAACTGTATGATCCATAGACGCCACGACTGTCTGGATGTCGGTACCGGAAGATTGAGCCGGTACCCCAGAGCAGTCTAACAGGTGATCGGTCGAGGCCGTGCCATCGATGTCAACCTGTAACCCCATAGGAGGAGCTTTGGAAGCCAGAGTTTCCCACCGGGGTTGTTTGGCTGGGGCAGGGTCCTCAGGGTCAAGCCCGGGGGCATCTCGATACTTGGAGGGAGATTTGCCCTTTGAGGACCTGCCAGAGGAATGTTTGGTTACCTGAGATCAATCAGGAGAGGAAGACCTGGAAGATGTCGATGCTGGAGTATCTGTAGAAAACAGCATGTGAAACTTGGCTGCCCGGTTTTGTAAGCCACGTTTAGACATCAAAGAACAGGATGGGCAATCCGGAATGGAGTGGTCAGGCCCCAAACATTTAAGACACCATTCATGGGTGTCTGTGACTGATATAGTACCGCTACACTTGGTGCATTTTTTAAAACCAGAGGCTTGTTTCTCCATGAGGGAGAATTCTGTGAAGGCCTAGAGGCCTCACAGAACAAACACACCAAGTGGGGAAAAATAAGATTTTTTTTTTTTTTTTTTAAGAAATAAAGAAAAAAGACCGGCGGTACCGGTCCGGAATCGGGGAAGGCAGACACGCGGCCAAAGAAACAAATTAAAACAACAACTTCTTCAGCGGTGACAGGAACACGACCTGCTGGCTCCGCGGAAAAAGAAGAACTGAGGAGAGTTGGTCAGGAAGGCGGGAAGGCAGCACGCATGCGCAGTGGGAGGCCCCAAAAGCTTTCCTTCTGGGAAGCTTTCCCGCGCAGGCTCCGTCGGTACCGACGTACCCATATGTGAGGACTTATTCCTGCTTGTTCCTGGAGATGTATGTAAATACACACAAACACACACATGTATATATATAGGTATATATATGTCTATAGGGAGATTTAGAGGGGCATAAAGTATGCACACGCTACATACATACATACATAGTCTGCAATTAAGCAGAGATATGCCCATAAGAACATTCACGGGGGAGATGTGAAGAGGAAAGATTCATCTAACAAGAAGGTGGAACCTACTTGAGAAGATAGAGAATCTATTCCCCCTGGTTAAGATGGTGCAGGAATGCTATCCAGTGAAATAAACCAGGATGGTTGCGTGAAAAAACGGAGGATAATATCAGTCTGTAAACAGCAAGTCCCGAGTCCTGTAGAACTCTCGCATGGTAAATGGACAGAAAACGCATAGGATGAGATACCAGGGTGACTACTGGAGGGACACAAAGGGGTATCATGCGTTATTAATTAAATATGTGCTGTCCATGAAGGAGTAGGATACCATGAGGACAAGCTGCAAGGAAAAAAGAGCATATTCCCTGTAGGAATTGGAGAACTCTTTAGACTTAAACGCAGAAAAGGCTTATGCCCTGTATTATAAAAGGAGAACCCTCACAGTCATGGAAAATGACTGAGGAAGCCTTTTCCAACCATAAAGGATAGTCATTAAGATTGCAGAGAGCATTATGCAGGAGAATTGGGAAATAAAACTGGCTGTTGGAAAAAACCAGCTGCCTCGTCAACTATGCTGCCAAACAATGTTCCCTCTAATTTTCTGTAGGCTGTGTACGCATAAAATATCAGCTGTGCAGCTTTTGAAGGAAGGTTAAATTTTTGTGCGCCACATAACTGCACTCGAAGTTATATACTTTAAAATTTGACTACACGTCAGAATACAGTATGTACACCACATTGATTTTAATCAAATTAAATGAAAATAGACGATTACTAAATGAAGCGGAAAATTTCTAGTAATTACAATCACAACTTTTACATTTTAAGACGTTTGGGTTGTTTTCTATCAGAATCAGAACCATAATTTTTGTGCGTTCTGTTGTAAAGTATGTGCGCTTGCTCGGCAAGGTGTGTGCACGCGTGCACGCGCACAGCTTAGAGGGAACAGTGCTACCAAATCCAAAGGAATTGGGGATGGCAAGAAAAGAAGATAGTGTGATAAGCCTGAAGTGATAAGGATTATCCAAGATAGATGAAAGCACTATCTTGGAATCACTACTAAGGCCAGACAGAAAGTAGTGGAAGACAAGACTGGAAACTTGTGGAAAAGTACCAGTAGTCCAATCACTGGAACTCCTGCATGGGCAGCTGCTGAATAAGACAGCAGAGAGAATCTTTCTGTGTAAAACAGAGAGAACAGACAGAATAAGAGGAGAAATTCCTGTCCCTGTCTGATGAGCTGCCCAGACAAAAGGAGGGAGTTTATTCAAGAGGAAAAAACTCCACACTGGAATTAAAGAAATGACTAGAAAGGCTAAAGAAGCCCTGCAGTGGTATGGTACTACTCTTTCAGGGGAAACCCTGGATAAGAGGGTAGAGAAACAGGAGCTGAAGGGTGACTTACCATATGGTAAGGCTGTGGAAGGAAAAAATTCATGCTGGAACAGAAACTATCATGGGATAGTTGTTAAACCTCTCTTCTTGGTAGGAAGAAGAGGAGAAACCTGTGACCCATAGACATGAATATCCTGACAGCTCAGCATACCTAGGAGCAACTGGATGTCCTGAGAAAAGGAATCCATATGTAGAGTTTTGAATGAAAAAAACAGTGAAAAAACGTCTACTGAAAAGAAGTCAACTGTAGGTTGTAAAACTTCAGGACCCTATGGTTGCTGGGTTTGTTCAGCCTGGCTAGAGTTTGGATTCTTCAGACCAGGGCGAGGTTTCCCCTGCTTGGGAACATCTGTATGATGGGGAGAAGAGTGAAACCTTCTTCTCCTAGGGAAAGAAGGTTTGGTAGGGCATTTCCTACCTACTGGGGAAGAAGGTTTAGAATAGCCTCCAGAAACAGGGAAGTCAGTGGACCACTGAGCAACCTGATGTAAAGACTCCTTATTGAAGAGATTTTCCCCAGTGCAAGGAGTATTACCCAGTCTTTGTTGTGCCCATCTGCTTAAGTCTGAAGCTTGGAGCCAGGCTCTATGTCGTGCCCCTATGGTTAGAGCAGAAGTTCTGCTAATAGACTCAAAGGAGTCCAGGGAAGCACGAGTAAGAAACCAAGAGATGCTTTGAATATGACTAAGTAGTAAGGAATAGTCTGCAGTCTTGGGCTCTGAAAGAAAAGGAGTCAAAAGATATAATTTCTTTGTGACCTCCTGAAGGGATAGACTCATAAAAAATATATGAGAGAATCCTTGTTGACAGCATGGATGTCTGGAAGGTTTGACGTCCAAAGGCATCTAGTATCCTAGACTCACGACCTGGTGGGTAAGAAGAGTGCTTCTTCTTACTTTTCACCTTCCTCATTGCTGATTCCACCACAATGGAATGATGGGGAAGTTGAGTCTTTTGAAATCCTGGAGAGGGGGGCACCTGATACAGAAGATCAGTTGCTCTAGAAGGTGAGGGAACCCTTAAAGGTGCTTCCCACATTCTTAGAAGATCCTGCAAGGAATGATGTAAAGGAAGCATTATATTTTCCTTTTCTCCAGTAGAAAGAGAGCCTTGTGTAGGATCATAGCCAGGGATAGGAATAGCAAGAAATGTTGCCATATTCAGGAGAAAATTCTGAAAAGAAGGATCTCCAAAGTGAACTGTCCCTGGACAGGCTAGACCTGAAGAACTAGCCTGGGCACCGGAGGATCTACTTGAGAATATAGGAATATAAGATCCTGCACGGTGCAAGAAAGGATCCTTAAGGGATGGATGCTGGTACTGGAGGTCATGACCTGAGACAGTCAGTACTGCATCGTCCATGCCAGGTATCGACTCCAAACTTGGTATAGAAAGGAGCGACCCTGGTGAAAGAAGCATGGAAGGAGCTGGCCCCGATGTTACTGCGGGTACCGGCACCAATACCGATACCGGTAGCTGTGTCGGAATCGAAGGCAACACCGACATCGAAGCAGTCATCGGTGGCTGCTCAATCGGTACAGAGGTAACCGAAGGCCTTTGGTAATCACCCTCGGTACCGAGCATCCGGAACCGGTAAGCGTCGGTATCGAGACGTGTCGGTACCTAGTCTTCCAGACTAGAGATCGATTCCAGAATCGGCATCAAAGGAAGCGAGTCTATCGATGCATGTCTAGAGGGTACCGACGTCGGTGGTAGTATCGGCGTTGATGCCGATACTGGAAAGTCAATCTGGGGCGTATCGAGCAGTCCTGAAGGTACCGAGAAAGCCAGATGATCATCCCTGGTGAGGAGTGAATCGCTCAACACCAGTGCCGATGCCGGGGTATCGGTACCGCTCAAAGTGGATGCCACCACCAAGCATGGCTCAGGTATGTTCTGTGAGGGGTGAGCCCCAGGAACAACCTGAAACCCCTGAAAGGCTTTGGATGCCGAAGACTCCCGCCGGGGTTTTGAAGCCAAAGGACCCTTGAGGGCAAGGCCGGAGCCGTCATCATGCTGTGCATGAGACCTACCACTCAAGGGTTGGCTAGTCTTAACAGACTGTTTGTGGGTTACCTGATCCTGTGGAGAAGAAGAAATGGTCGGTGCCCTGACACTGGAAGGGAACGCGGTATCGAGGGAAACTCGAAATGGAAAATCTCTTCTCAAAATATTGTAGCCTAATGGCTCCGAAGGAAAAAGGTCAGGACCCAAACAGGTTAGACACCAGTTCTTGGAGTCTAAAAACAAAACTGTACCGCCACAGCTTAGGCACTTCTTAGGAAAAGAAGGTGGCGGCTCCATGATGGAGAGGCCTAGAAGGCCCAAAAAGTTTAAGACAGAAACTGAGGGAAAAAAATTCCCTGAATTTAAGAAAAAGAAAAAACACTGGCGGTACCGGTGGAGTCGGGGAGACAGCCGCGACCACAAGAAAACAAAGAATTAAAGAAAAAATTTTCTGCGGTGACAGGACGACGTCCTGCCGGCTCCGCGGAAAAACGAAAACTGAGGACAGACAGTTGGAAAGGTGGGAAGGCGGCGGGAAGGCAGCACGCAGGCACTGAGGGATGCTCCCAAAAGCTTTCTGATTGGACACTGGGGAGCGTTCCCGTGCAGGCTCCGTTGGTACCGACGTACCCCCATATGTGAAGACTCATTCCTGCTTGTTCCTGGAGATCAGCATGCTCCTGCAAGCTGTGTACCTACCAGGCCATGACAACTGCTTAGCAGACAGGCTGTGCAGAGTCCTTCGCCCACACACGTGGTGCTTGAACCCCAGGATAACGAAGCAACTCTTCTACCTCTGGGCAGGCCCGTGATAGACCTATTCTCCTCCCCAGACAATGCACAGCTGCCTCGCTTCTGCTTGCACCGGCCATACCCGGGGAGAGTGGTGACAGACACCTTCCTGATCTCATGGTCAGAGGGCGCTACTCTATGCACTTCCACTGACTCCCCTAATCGCCAAGACCCTCTTCAAGGTCCAGAGTGAGAGGTCATCAGTTATACTGATCGCCCCCAGGTGGCCCGGGCAACCTTGGTTCCCTCTTTTGCTTTCCCTGTTTGTGGCGTTCCCAGTTCCACTGGGCTGGCCCCAGACCTCCTGAACCAGGAGGAGGGCGGCTCCCTCCTTCACCCCAACCCGTGGTTGCTAACACTAACAGCATGGCTGCTGAAAGGGTAGCATTGGCCTACTTCAATCTCCCTGGAGAAGTTGAGGAGATCCTACTGGCCTCCTGAAAGCCCTCCAGACAGGCTTACACCTTTAAGTGCAAGAGGTTCTCTACCCGGTGTGAAGGGGAGGAGGAGAATCTTTTCTCCTGTCATGTTCAACTAGTTCAGTACCTACTGCACTTCTTGCACACTGGACTGAAATCCAACTTGGTGAGGGTGCATCTGAGTGCCATAGCCATGCACCACCACCCTATAGAGGGGAAACACCTCACGAGCCAGCCCCTGTTCTCCAGGTTCCTCTGGGGCCTCCTGTTATCCAGGTTCCTCTGGGGCCTCCTGTTATCCAAGCCCCCTCTCTGCCCTCCAGCAGCAGAGTGGGACCTCAATGTGATGCTCTCAGCTCACCAAACCACTGTTTGAGCCCCTGGCCACTTAACACCTTTGGTACTTATGAAAAAAGTGTTTTTTCTGGTGACCCTCACATCAACTCGTAGAATGAGCAAACTCCAGGCTCTGGTGGCAGATACACCATATACAAGAACAGGGTAGTGGCTCTGCACACACCCCAAATTCCTCCCGAAGGTGGTATCTCCTTTCTACCTCAACCAAGAGGTGGTCCTCCCCACCTTCTTCCCGCAGCCTCACGCCAGTGTTTCATACACTCAATTGTAAACAGGCCCTGTCCTACTTACAGCAGACTCAGTCCCATCACAAAACACCTCAGCTTTTTGTATCATATGACCTCAGTACACTGGGGCTCCCTATGACTAAGCAAACTCTGTTCACTTGGGTGGCAGACTATATTGCCCTTGCTTATGAGCAAGCTGGCCTCTCCCTTGAGCACCAGATCACAGCACATTGCATGAGGGCAATGGCCATGTTGGTGGCCAACCTCCGCTCAGTGCCGGTGATGGAGATCTACAAGGCTGCCACATGGTTTCAATTCATACATTTGTAGCTCACTACTGACTGGAGAGCGAGTCCCGCAGGGACAGCGCTTTTGGCCAGGCAGTACTCCAATATTCTCAGGGTATAGGCAACTCCTGTCCTCCAACCCTTCCGTATTTAGGCTACCCGAGTTGTAATTTTGCTGGACGCTAGAGTCTTGCAGAGTCTCACTGGGGACTCACCTTCTGCAATTCATGGCTACCTGACTGGTCACCATTGGTGCCTTCGTGGTTCGGTCCTCGGCAGCCTGGAGATAGGGAATCTCATATGTGAGGACTGACTTCCTGCTTGTTCCTGGAGAAAGCATAATTACTCACCTGTAATAGGTGTTCTCCAGGGATAGCATGAATCTGTCCTCATAATCCTCCCTCCTCCCCTGGGAGATGCCTCCCTATCTTGTTTTAGTTTTTTTTTTTACTGCTGTCCTAGCTATGTCATCTGACTGAGCAAGATGGCCCCCTTGGGCGGGAAGGGGACCACACATGCATGATAGCTGTCCCAAAGTCTATGAAAGCTGGGGAAATGCTCCGCGCGGATTCTGTCGGCACAGACGTCACCTTGTGTGAGGACTGATTCCTGCCGTCCCTGTATCTATGTAAATATATAAAAAAAAACCCGAGTGTATTGATGTCTACAAAAAGTATGTTACTATTTAAGAGAGGTGGTTTGTGTGTGAACACACACACACAGCTGTACCAAGCCATAATTGCACCCTGTGCAACTTGCACATCTGGCACATACCCCAGATCCCCCCCCCCATCTTATCCTTACCTCTATGCCAGCCAGTTGCCTGTCCTTGCCCTGCCACCGCCACTTGTGTATTTTTTAGTTGTCAGTGGCGGCGGTAGCAGCAGAAGCAGTGATGCATTAGAACATATAAGAACATAAGATATGCCATACTGGGTCAGACCAAGGTTCATCAAGCCCAGTATCCTGTTTCCAACAGTGGCCTACTTCAAATTTTAGATACAAAACAAAACACGTGGGTCTTGACTCTGCGCTTGCACGCAGATCTGAGCTCTCCCTCCTTTGACAAAGGTTCATGTCAGAGGAGGGAGGGACCAGACCAGCCAAATACAGCTCTTTGCAACTCTGTGCTAGAATGGCTGGTCTGGTCCCCCCACTCCTCTGATACAACTAACGTCAGAGGGAGGGAGGGCCAGACCTGCATGTGAGCAATGTCAGAAAGATTCACGTGCTTTTTGTTTTTTTCATTTGAGGTCTGGTCTGCTCCGCTGCTGCTGGCGCCACTGCCAAGAAAACACAAAGTGGTGGCAGCAGAGCAACAGCAGGCAGCATGTGGGGGGGGGGGGGGGAAGCAGAGGCCAGCAACCTGAAATTCACCCCTAATCTTTTCTGGCTGTATCTCTGCTTTGGGATGACCACACCCTCACACAATTTCAACTAATTTTGATACTTTATAAACACTGTTCTGGCTTAATGACAAATAAGGCTTTACATAAAACAGTCTTTTATGCTTTTCAACAAAAGGAATGTTCATCTCATGCTTATTCACTGTGAATATCCTGAAAACCCCACTCGCTTGCAGTAAGCAAGGACTAGAGTTGGTTATTCCTGACCTAAAGCAGTATGTAGGCACAAAACAGAGCAAGACAACTGCATTGTGGAAAGAACAGACTTTATGGTGTATCCTGAGTTTACTCTACACATGTTTTGGCCGGAGCTTTCATTAGGGCTCTCTATTAACAGATAAAAAGGAGAAATATAAATCTGAACAATAAATACAAATAAATGAAACGAATAAAAACATACATTAAAAATGAGCAAATGATGAATAAAGGAACATTAGTAAAATTATTGGACGACAATCTAAAAAAACAATAAACTAAGCTGATGAAAGGTAAACGTGAGCATAACAATATCAAATGTCAAGGAGGAGGAGACCTCAGAGGTCCAAACTGAAAATGCAATAAGTATACTGCATTTGAATAAAGCTAAAAAATAAAAACACAGTCGTAAATTGATTAAAATTGGACTATAAAGTAGGGGGATCATATTGGAACACGACTCACCCACAGGTAAGAACACAAACTGTCTGCTCTCAGGTTCTAGGACAAACAGAAAACCTGCGGATGAATATTTATATCTTAACACCAGGATGACCTTTAAATGGGTTTATATAAACCTATACTAAAAACAATTAAAAGTGTAGAAATACTTTAACAACCACCAAAAAAATGATAAGTGTATAAGGTGGTGCAAAAAACTGGAGACTGGACAAATGTCATCCATAAGCAAATGAGAGCAATGGTCAAGCAACTCATTATGAACTCCAAAATGAAGTAGGACACTATGACCGGGAAAGCACAGTTACTTACCTGTAACAGGTGATCTCTGGGAACAGCAGGAATAAGTCTTCACATATGGGTACGTCGGTACCGACGGAGCCTGCGCGAGGACGCTCCCCAGCTTCCCAAAAAGGAAAGCTTTTGGGAGCATCCCACAGCGCCTGCCCACTGCCTTCCCGCCTTTCCTATCCAGCTCTCCTCAGTTCGAGTTTAAAGCTGAGACAATAGAGAGAGAGAGGAAAGGAAAGATAGAAAAGAGGTACAACTCCTAAGGGAGGTGGGAGGGTTGTGAAGACTTATTCCTGCTGTTCCCAGAGATCACCTGTTACAGGTAAGTAACTGTGCTATCTCCAGGACCAAGCAGGAATGAGTCTTCACATATGGGGACTCCCTAGCTAAGATGCCTGGGAGATCCCCAAGGATATGAGACCCTGGGAAGGGTTCTACGTCCTCCTATGGATCTCAGGCATCCATCCAGGGAAGGAGGGTAGGAGTTGTTTAAGAATGGAACAGGTGTTTGAGGACAGCCTGACCAAACAAGGCATCCCGGCGGGAGTCCTTGTCCAAGCAGTAATGGGCTGTGAAGGTATGAACAGAGGCCCAGGTGGCTGCTCGACAGATCTGGTTGATGGACACAGAATTTAGATGAGCCATAGAGGTGGCCATGGCCCTCACATGATGAGCTGTGACATGGCTCTCCAGAGAAAGGTTCTTACTCTGGTAGGCGAAAGAAATACACTGAGCAATCCAATTGGACAGTGTTCTCTTAGAGACTGGAAGTCCCAAGTGAGAAGGATCAAAAGCAACAAAAAGCTGGGAAGACTTTCTAAGTTGCTGTGTCCTATGTAAGTAAAAAAGCAAGAGTTCTTTTACAATCCAGAGTATGAAGATTCCTCTCTGCACTGGATGCATGAGGAGCTGGAAAAAAGACAGGTAAATATACCTCTTGATTAAGATGAAAAGGTGAGACCACTTTAGGCATAAAGTGTGGATTTGTCCTAAGGACTACCTTATCATGATGGAACCTTGTATAAGGTGGATTAGCCACTAAGGCCTGCAGTTCACTGATGCGGCGCGCAGAAGTGACTGCAATGAGGAAAATAACCTTCCAGGAAAGAAATTTCAAGGAGGTAGTGGCTAAGGGTTCAAAAGGTGGCTTCATAAGCTGACCAAGAACCAAATTTAAGTCCCATGCCAACAGAGGAGGCCTAATGGGAGGTTTAGTTAAAGTTAGGCCTCTCATGAATCTTGCAATGAGAGGATGAGAGGAGATAGGTTGTCCATTGATGGGCTTAAGGGACGCTGCAATAGCACTCAAATGGACTCTTACTGAATTTGTCTTAAGTCCTGCATTGGAAAGATGCAGGAGATAGTCTAACAGAGAAGTTAAAGGTAGCGCTAGAGGGTCAAGACCCTTTTCAGCATACCAAATGGAAAATCATTTCCACTTAAAAGCATAGTAACGCCTGGTGGAAGGCTTTCTGGAAGCATGGAGGATAGCCTTCACTTGCTGAGAAAGATTCAAGTCTTGAATGTCTAGGCCTTCAGTAACCAAGCTCCGAGGTGAAGGGACTTGGGGTTTGGGTGCCACAAAGTCCCTTCCTTCTGGGACAGAAGGTCTGGAGCAGCTCCCAAGTCCAGGGAGGGGGCTTGGGAGAGATGCAGAAGTAGAGGGTACCACACTTGGCGTGGCCAGCGTGGCGCTATGAGGATCATAGATCCTTTATCCCTCTGGAGTTTGAATAGAGTCTTGGGAATCAAAGGAATGGGTGGAAAGGCATACAGGAAGCCCTGAACCCAATGAAGGAGGAAGGCATCCTTAGCCTGAACTCCCTGACACGGAATTCTGGAACAGAACCGGGGAAGTTTAGCATTCCACGGACTTGCAAAGAGGTCTATGTCCGGGGTTCCCCATTCTTGGAAGATTCTGAGTACCTGATCCATATGCAGGGACCATTCGTGTGGAAGCAGAACTCAACTGAGTCTGTCTGCCCAAGTGTTTTGGACTCCTGGGAGGTATACTGCCAGGAGATGGATTTGATGCTCTCTGGCGAAGGCCCATAATCTTAAAGCTTTGTTGCAAAGCGACAGAGAGCCAGTTCCTCCTTGTTTGTTTATGTAAAGCATGGCTACTTGATTGTCCATATGAATGAGGACTGTCTTGTAGCTGAGGAGGGTATGAAAGACCTTGAGAGCTAGAAAAACTGCTCAAAGCTCCAAGTGGTTGATATGAAGAGAGGTCTCCTGTGGGGAAAAAGTGCCTTGAGTGGAGAGGTCCTGTAGATGGGCTCCCCAACCTGTTTGGGAGGCATCTGTTGTGAGGGTTGCTTGGGGCAACAACTGTGGAAGGGGAACCCCAGCAACAGATTTTGAGTGGACATCCACCATTGGAGAGACCAAAAGAGACGTTTGGTGGTTGCTATTTGGTCTGAGAGAGCTTCTGAAGCTTGAGTCCACTGGGTGGACAAAGTCCATTGAGCTGCTCTCATGTGTAGGCGAGCATAGGGTACCACATGTACTATGGAAGCCATGTGGCCTAGCAGTTGTAGCATCTCCCGGGCAGTTAAGTGGCTCTTTGAATATGGGAGGTTAACTGCACTAGACATTGGCAATGGGCCTGAGGAAGGTAGGCCCTTGCAGTAGTGGTATCCAACCAGGCCCCTATGAATTCTAGGGACTGAGTAGGGGTGAGCTGAGACTTTGGGAGGTTTACCACAAGTCCCAGGTACTGCAGAATGCGCCTTGTGTAGTCCAGGGAAATCTGGGCCTCTGAGATGGAGCTCGGATGAGCCAGTCGTCCAGGTATGGGAAGACAAATATTCCCAGAGTGCGTAGAAATGCAGCAACTATTGCCATGCATTTGGTGAACACTCTCGGAGCAGAGCCCAGACCGAAAGGAAGGACTCTGTATTGGTAATGTTTTCCCTGGAAAAGAAACCGTGAGAGGGATGGATGAGAACATGTGTGTACGCATCCTTGAGATCTAGAGAACAAAGCCAATCCTGACTTTGAAGGTATGGAAGGAGAGTGCCCAGAGAAAGCATCTTGAACTTCTCCTTGCAGAGAAATTTGTTCAATTCTCTGAGATCTAAGATGGGTCTGTATCCCCCTGTCTTCTTTGGAATGAGAAAATAGGGGGAGTAGAACCCTGACCCTTGATGAAGAAGAGGAACTTCTTCTATTGCCCCTTGGGCAAGAAGCGTAGCTATCTCCTGACCTAGAAGGTCGAGAAGAGATGTGGGAGAATTGAAGTGTCTCACCATGGTGTGGGGAGGAAGGTCTGAGAAATGAAGTTTGTAGCCCTCTCTTATGATGGAGAGGGTCCACTGCTCTGATGTGATTTGCTCCCATCTGGGAGCAAAATGAGCTAACCTTCCTGGAATGGTGAGAGGTTCTGGCTGTTGTAGAGCCAGAAAGGCTAAGTTCTCTAGCATCAAGTCAAAAACCCTGAGGGGGTTGGGACTGCTGAGTTGCAGCAGCCCCTGTAGGCTTAGGCCTGGCCTGCTTAGGTTGCTGACGCTTAGTGGCAAAACGACCTGTAGAAGATTGTTGGCCAGAAGTAGAAGGAAATCTGCCCTTTTTGAAAAAAGACTTTTTGAAAGTCTTTTTCTTGGCAGGAATGGAGGTTGACTTTGAAAGTCTATCCAGAGCAGAGTTTTCTGCATCCATTTGAGTGGCTTTTATTTGCCACTCTTTGCCAAATAGATTTTCACCTGTACAGGGCAGATTTCCTAAGCCATCTTGAACCAGGGTTCTAAATCAGAAGCCTGGAGCCAAGCAATTCTGCGAGCAGCTATGGCAATGCCTGAGGCTCTGCTGGCACCTTCAAAGGAGTCAAAAGCTGCCCTGTTGGAAAACTGAAATGTCTTGAGTATGCTTAAGCCAAATGAGGAATTTGTCCCTTTTATCTTCTGGAAGAAAAGGGAAGAAGTTATGCAGTTTTTGTGCAACTTCTTTTAGAAACATACCCATGTAAAGGCTATATGAGTTGATTCTGGCAATAAGCATACTGGCTTGGAAGATTTTTCTACCAAAAGCATCCAAGGTCCTGCATTCTCTTCCTGGAGGAGCAGAAGTGTCTCTTTGTACTCTTTATCCTCTTCATAGCTGACTGCACCACAATGGAATGGTGAGGAAGCTGAGTTTTCTGAAATCCAGGACAAGGAGGGACAAGATACATAATGTCCAATCTGCGAGAATGAGGAGAGAGAGAGTGAGAGGAGTCTCCCATAAATCAATCATGTGTTCATGAAGAATCTCATGAATTGGTAAGGTGACTGCCTCTTTAGGAGCCTTAGAGTATCCTAAAATATCTAATTTTTTTGCTCTAGGCTCTGATTCAGAGGTTACTGGAATAGAAAGTCCTTTAGCTACTTCTCTTATGAAGTCTTGAAAGGACAAGTCCTCTGGAGGAGACTTTCTTCTTTTTGGAGAAGGCTCTTCAGGAAGGGTTATGGATACTTCAGGAGACTCATCTGATGAATCAGAATCACCAGAGGAATCGAAGTATCGCCTGTCAGGGTGCTCTTGCAACGCTCGATATGCGTATCGAGCGGTATCGACATCAGGCGTCCTCGGTACCGGATCGGTACCGAGAAATAGCCCTGGATAAGGAACCGCTGCAGCCGGTATCCTGGTCGATGTCGATGCAGTCGGTACTGGTATCGGCGCTGGTGCCGGTACCGGAGCCGATACAGACAACGGAGTTCGTTGTGGTACCATCGGCGTCGCAGCTTGAATGAAGGCCGTGATAGCCCGCTGCATAGACAGAACATTCTGATCCATCGACGCCATGAATGCCTGGAAATCGGTACCGGGAGATTGTGCCGGTACCCCAGAGCATTCTAACAGGTGATCGGTCGAGGCCGTGCCATCGATGTCAACCTGTAACCCCATAGGAGGAGCTTTGGAAGCCGGAGCTTCCCACCGGGGTTGTTTTGCTGGTGCAGGATCCTCGAGGGGAAGCCCGGAGGCATCTCGATGCTTAGAGGGAGATTTACCCTTCAAGGACCTGCTAGGTTTATGTTTGGTTACCTGAGATCCATCAGGAGAAGATGACCTGGAAGATGTCGATGCTACAGACGCTGCATCAGCGGGAAACAGCACATGGAGCTTAGCTGCTCGGTTCTGTAAACCCCATTTAGACAGAGAGCAGGACGGACAATCCGGAATGGAGTGTTCAGGACCCAAACATTTAAGATACCATTCATGGGTATCTGTAACAGAAATAGTACCGCTACACTTAGTACATTTTTTGAACCCGGAGGCTGGTTTTTCCATGAAGGAAATTTTCTTGTGGGCCCTGAGGCCCAAGAAAAATACACTAAGTGAGGAAAAATAGTTTTTTTTTTTTTAAAGAAAGAAAGAAAAAGACCGGCGGTACCGGTCCGGAGTCGGGGAAGGCAGACACGCGACCAAAGAAAGAAAATAAAATAAAGAACTTCTTCAGCGGTGACAGGGCTCGACCTGCTGGCTCCGCGGCAAAGAAGAACTGAGGAGAGCTGGATAGGAAAGGCGGGAAGGCAGCACGCAGGCGCTGTGGGGTGCTCCCAAAAGCTTTCCTTTTTGGGAAGCTGGGGAGCGTTCCCGCGCAGGCTCCGTTGGTACCGACGTACCCATTATGTGAAGACTCATTCCTGCTTGTTCCTGGAGATATTAGATCTGTCATGAACGAAGTAAAAGGTCAAACAGAAACCAAAGACGTTTGATGGCACAAATGTCATCTTATGAGACAAAAAAGAAAAAAATACATAAGAGCCAATGAAATAAGGTCATAAATAATTAATTAAATTTGCCAATCACAGCTATCCAACAATCAAGAGACCGGAGGTATATACCATGGGCTCACAGACCACTTAAGAGTTGTAACAGTACAATGCCCACTAAACTACTAATAAAAACCATGCCAATATAATGAAATCATTTTCAAGAGACTAGTTAGGATCAAAAAGGAAAGGAGTTTTAGATGGTAGTCCAACACAGAACAAAAAATCCAATACTGTGCAACAAGTGAATCACCAAAAATTCCAGAGGGTTGCAAAACAATGTACTTTACTTTCAAATTTTAATTCATAGTATCAACATAAAGTAAAAAGATTTATAATAATGGTTGTTAATAACCCCCACCCTCCCGTCTTCAAATGATAGCCGATCTTCAATTAAAAATATATCAACCCCCAAAGGGCATCCTAAACCTTAATGATTGCCCACTCGTGCCACTCTGCAGTTTCTGAGGTTCATGGCTGGAATCAGAGTAGCGCTTATAGTATTGCACTAGAGTTTGCTTTTCATATCTCCAAGCCTATTAACCAAACGTTCTCCCTGACAAAGGATCCACCGAAACGTGGCCATGTAGAGCTAATTAATAAAGGACTTTTTTTCACTTTTTCACCTTCTTGTGCTGCTTGATATTCAGCAAGATAGTACAGATGTGTTTTGTTGTGGGAGAGTCATGTTTCAATATGATCCCTCTACTTCAGCGGTTCTCAACCTGTGGGTCACGACCCCCACGGGGGTCGCCACAGGATTTAGCGGGGGTCACCTCACTCCGCCAAGTTTAAAAAAAATTTTTTTTTAAAAGCACACAAGTTGCTGCCGCTGCTGAGTCTGCTTCTTGGCAGCAGCAAACTCACTGCCTCCCTTCTAATGCAGCCGCGGCTCCCTGCCTCTTAAGGAACCGCAGCTGAGCCTGTAAAACCGTTGGAGCCCTTCCCGTCTCTCAGAGGGCTCCGTGCAGCATTGTCCTGCCTCAGAAGGAAGTTGTTACCACTTCCTTTGGAGGCGGGACAATGCTGCACGGAGCCCGTTTAGAGACAGAAAGGCTCCGCAACGGCTTCACAGGCACAGCCACGGTTTCCTAAGAGACAGGGAGCCGCGGCTGCAGGAGGCGGCAGACATGGGGAGAGGGGAGGAGGGGGCAGTGAATTTGCAACGGGGCTGACATGGAGGAGGGAGGGGGGCTGATATGGATGGATGGAGGGAGGGGGCTGACATGGACAGAGGGGGCTGACATGGAGGGAGGGAGAGAGGGGGGCTGACATGGACAAAGGGGAGAGATAGGGGGACATACTGGACAGAAGGGATAAATGCTGGACAGAGGGGGGAGACAGTGTGGGTTAGGATTATAATGGGCTGATGGGGGAGCTAGCACTGGTAATGGGCAGATGGGGGAGCTAGCACTGGTAATGGGCAGATGGGGGAGCTAGGACTAGTAATGGGTTGATTAGGGAAGGCTAGGACTGCAAGCAGGGTTCAGGAAAGGGCGAGGAACGAGAGACGTTGCAGATGTGAGATGGATCCTTGAAAAGACTAAAGAATACCAAAAGGATATCTATTTGTGCTTTATCGACTATAGCAAGGCTTTTGACTGTGTAAACCATGAGAAACTCTGGGCCACATTAAGAAGCATGGGTATACCAGAACACCTGATCATACTCTTGCACAATCTGTACATTGATCAAGAAGCAACAGTTCGAACGGAACAAGGAGAAACAGAATGGTTTAAAATAAGCAAAATGTGTAAGACAAGGCTGCATACTTTCCCCCTACCTGTTTAATTTATATGCAGAACAAATCAGAGAAGCAGGATTGTATGAAGACAACAGAGGTGTGAAGATTGGTGGAAAACTCATCAACAACCTTCGCTATGCTGATACCACATTACTGGCCGAAAGTGAAGATGATCTGAAACATTTGCTTCTCACAATCAAAGAACAGTCTCAAAATGGGCCTGTACCTTAATGTAAAGAAGACAAAGATCATGACAACTGGCATAATCAACAGGTTCATCGTTGAAGGAGAAGAAATTGAAATCGTAAACAACTTTAACCTACTTGGATCAACTATCAATAAAGAAGCAACAAGCAATCAAGAAATCAGACAACGCATTGCTCTTGGCAGAATGGCTATGAAAGACCTAGATAAGATTCTCAAGATGTCTCTCTCCATACAAAGATTTGACTTGTTCAAGCCATGGTATTTTCAATATCATATGGATGTGAAAGCTGGACAGTGAAAAAGATAGACAGGAAGAAAATTGATGCCTTTGAATTATGGTGCTGGCAGCGAATACTGTGTATACCATGGACTGCCCAAAGAACAAACCAGTCGGTACTAAAGGAGATCAAACCTAAGCTTTCTTTAGAAGCTCAGATGACAAGACTTCGACTTTCATACTTTGGACACATCATGCGAAGAGAGAGATCATTAGAGAAAGACATCATGCTTGGCAAGATAGGTCAATACAAAAGAGGAAGGCCAGCAATGAGATGGATCGATACAACAGCAGCTACGGGTACCAGTATGTCAACAATGAGCCGCCTGACTCAAGACCGAACACAATTTAGGATAGCTATCCAGAGGGTCGCCATGAGTCGACTCCGACTCGACGGAACTTAACAGGACTGGGAATGGACTGATCAAGGGGGGGTTGGGACTGGTAATGGACTGATGGGGCTAGCATTGGAAATGAGCTGATCAGTGAGGCTAGGACTCGTAATGAGTTTATGGGGGGGGGGTAAGACTGGCAATGGGCTGATTAGGGGAACCTAGCACTGGTAATGGGGTTGAGGGGGGGGGACTAGCACTGGAAATGAGCTGATTGTGGGGAGGGGAGGATAGAGCTGCTGGCCCTGGAAGAAAACTGGGGGCTAAGGCTACAAAATGGGCTGATACGAGGGGATGGGAGAATGGAACTGGAAGGGAGTGGATCTGAGAGGGGGCTGCCATGGTATTTGTACTAGGAGGGACTGGTCAGAGGGGAAGTAGGGGGGCTGGAAGGGAATGGACACCAGTGGCAGTCATGGGAATGCAAGTTGACATTGGAAGGTACTGGGAGTGAGGACTGGAAAGGGGCTGATACTGGGGAGGGTTACTGGGACTGGAAATAGGCTGATGGAAAAAAGTGAAGAAAACAAAAGGAGATAAGAAATGGCAGATGGACCATAGACCACAGAAAGAGAGCTAAGAGAAGACAGGAAAGCAGAAGCCTCAGATCGGGTCCAGCATGATCAGAGAATAAATTGGTCCGACAACAAAGGTAGAAAAAATAATTTCATATTAGTGATTTGACTACAAAATCATAATTTTGAAATCAAATATTGTAACTTGTTATTGGGATTAATTATTGTGGTTTCAATAAGTAAATTTTATAAATAAAAACATAATGCAAAGGCCTATATTATATTAATTCAACAAATGATTACAGCGACTGCATTAATGGTAAAGGAAGAGAGACGCATTCAATTTTATCATTGGGGGTCATCACAAGTTGACTAATGGTAAAAGGGGTCACGTACAAAAAAGGTTGAGAACCACTGCTCTACTTCATAGTCCAATTTTAGTCAAATTATGACTATTTGTTTAGCTTTATTCAAATATTTATCATTTTAATTTATATGACTCATTTTAGTATAAATTACACAGGTACACTACCAAAAAACTGCCTCCAGTTTTGCAACTGATTCCTATAGATTTTGGGGTGCTGAATCCAGGAAAAATAGCCAAAATGTTCCATCACGTCACGTTTTCTTGAAAAATTAGATTTCTTACCCATATAAGGAATGTTCACATAATTTCTTTTTAGCCGACTGCAGTTTATTTTCTTGGCCCAAAATAGAGGTTGTAATGGTTAACTAACTAGAAACACTCCCTCATGATATTTTAGAGTGTTTTGTATTCATTTTATACATTAACAGGACAATTGGGAGGCGGGGGGGCTAAATCCAGTACTCGCGCTGGCGCATGTTCTTTCCTGTTCGCCTCGCCTCGTTCGCTCGCTCAAACACGGTGGTTGCGACATGAACGTTCCTGTCAAATTTCAGTTTCTTGCAAGTTCATTATTACCTTTTGTTTGCTCAGTCGTAATCCAGCTTTATTCCGAAGTGGTTCACTACAGTTGTAGTTTGCAGTGCTGTGTATTTGTGATGGCTCACAGAGCCAGAGGTTGCGTCAACTCTCCGGACAGTTTTTGTTTTATTTGTGGGGAATATACCGTGAAAAAGCGGCAGAGGAACATTTCTGCATTTATTAAAAAAGTATATTTCGCCTATTTCGGTTTGAAGTTAGGCGATCAAGACAAACCGTGGGCTCCTCACAAAGTGTGCAAGACATGTGAGGAAGATCTACGCTTATGGATGAAAGGTAAAAAACAAGCATTTCGTTTCGGAATACCTATGATGTGGCGTGAACAAAGAGACCACAGCAGTGACTGCTATTTTTGCTCTTGCATTGTGAAGGGATACAACTTAAAAAATAAGAACGTAATAAGTTACCCCAACCTTCCCTCAGCAATTAGGCCTATGCCTCATAGCAACGAAGTACCTGTGCCTGAACCACCAAAATCTTTGGATCATATTTGTGTGGACGGTTCTGATCATGAGACTCATCAGATGGCTTTTCCCGATGAGTCCAGTACTTCCGAGTTTGAACCAGATCCGAAACCTCAACTTTTCTCTCAAGCTGAATTGAATGATTTAGTCCGGGATTTAGGACTCCCAAAAGATGCTGCCCAACTGCTAGGTTCTCGACTTAAACAGAAAAATCTATTGTCACCAGGAACAACTTTTTATTGATACCGCAACCGCGAGACACAATTTTTGAAGTATTTCAGCAAAGAGGAAGATTTGGTATTTTGCAACGATATATACGGAGTGATGGAAAAGTTTAAACTCAAGTATGATCCTGCTGAATGGCGGCTGTTCATTGATTCGTCAAAAGACAGCATAAAAGGTGTTCTTCTTCATAATGGCAACACATTCGCTTCAGTTCCTATTGCTCACTCTGTTATTCTCCAAGAAAAATACGAGAATTTGGCCCTGATTCTTCAGAAGATTCGTTATGATGAGCATAAGTGGATGATTTGTGGAGACTTTAAAATTCTATCCATGCTATTAGGGCAGCAATCCGGTTTCACCAAATATCCCTGCTTCCTTTGCTTGTGGGATAGCCGGGCCCGCGACCTACACTGGGGGAAAAAAGACTGGCCAATTCGGGAGTATTTGAGACCCGGTGAGAAAAATGTTCTTCATGAGAGCTTGGTACCTCGTGATAAAATTCTATTACCACCTCTCCACATTAAGTTGGGTCTCATTAAGCAATTCATCAAGTCCCTTCCAAAAGATGGTGAGTGCTTTCGGTACCTTTGCTCAAAGTTCCCCCGACTTTCTGAAGCAAAGCTAAAGGAAGGAGTGTTTGTTGGCCCTGATATAAGGAAACTCATTTCAGATGGAGCATTTGCTGAAACGATGTCTGAGAAGGAAAAAGAAGCCTGGGATTCCTTCAAGGATGTTGTTCTCAAATTCTTGGGGAACAGGCGGGATGAGAACTATAAGGATATTGTTGCCAGGATGCTCAATGCCTTCAAAGAACAAGGCTGTAACATGAGCCTGAAAGTCCATTTCTTGCACTCCCATGTGAACTACTTTCCCGAAAACTTGGGGGCGTACAGTGAAGAACAAGGTGAAAGGTTTCACCAGGACATCAAGGACGCAGAGAGAAGGTACCAAGGAAGATGGAACACCACTATGATGGCTGATTTCTGCTGGTTGCTGCAGCGGGAAACCCCAGATGAAAAATACGCCAAGCAGCGCACCAAGAGAAGCATTCGGGGGAAGAAGAAACGGGCCCACCAGGAGATTGACCCAAGAATGACTTTAAAATCTAAACTGTGTTGACAAATATCGTGTTTTTACTAAACTTTGAAATAAAAATTTGCTAGTTATTACCACAGTGTCGGATCTCATTTATTAGAATTTTATTTTCACACCATCGGGTGTTTGTCTTCATGTATTGCAATGGTGCGGTTTGCGTTTTCTATTCTTACATACATACCTGTACAACATTTTTTGCACATTTCTTTGCTTTGCGTCTAACCTCGCTCTTATATGCTCAATGTTTGTGCACATGTATGTGGCTGTTTTAAGTGCAGACAATTTTGCTACCATCACAGTGTGTTTTGTTGACATTACTCTATTCTTATGTGCTGCCTTGTTACAATTTTCTTTATTCTTATTTGAATAACTACTAAACAATTAGTATAAAGAATTCATCCAAGAAACGTTTATCTCGATCGCACTCAATCTGAAACGTTCACCTCAAACTGCTAACCCAATGTAGCAAAAAATTTGTACGTGATGGAGCAAATTGGTTACCAGATTTGGATTCAGCGCACCAAAAAACATAAAAATCAATCGAAACAGAGGCAGTTTAAAAAAAATTTTTTTTAGTGTACCTGTGTTATTGCATTGTATCAGTTTGGACTTCTGAGGTCTCCTCCTTGGCATTTCATATTATTATGCTCACATTTTTACCTTTAATCAGCTTAGGTTCTTTATTGTAGATTGTCCAATAATTTTACTAATGTTCCTTTATTCATCATTTACTCATTTTAATATATGAGTTTTTATTCGTTTTTATTATTTGTATTATATGTTTGGTTTTATATTACTTCTCATTTTTGTGCACCTTTTTAGAGGAGGTTTGTATCCCTGACGAAGGCTCTGGCCAAAACATGTGTAGGGTGATCTCAGGATGCACAATAAACCTATCCATACTTTCCACGACGCAGTTGTCCTGCTCGGTTTTGTGCCTTGTATCACTGCAGGTGAAGTGGTTGTTTGTGGTCCTAAAGCAGTATGTATACATAAGTGTGACACAGTGATGTTACTTAATGGCCTAGGAAGGAGTGGCCATGAGGAAACCCAAACCCAGTCACAATACTGGTCCCAAATGGATAAGCTGGAACAAGTTTAAGTAATGCAGTCTCTGCCATGGTCAGACAGTGAAAATCAAAGCTGTTTAACTGCTGGCTGACAAAAAAAAAAATAGTTCTTGGATATCAGTATATCCTTGTTTTTTCCCTATGTCATGCTGCTGAGTACAGTGCTAAACAAACTACTGGCGATGGATTCAGCTCAATTTGATAGCTGAATGAATACAGAGGTATGCTCAGAAAAATGGTCTACCTCAGTGCTACTTAGAAGACAAAAGGCAAAGTAAAGGGCATAGTGTGTATGTTATCCTTGTAATTGCTTTCTTTTGTGTGATAGAAGACCTGCAAAGAACCACCCAGCCAAGCAGGCTGGCATTGAACATTACAAGGAGCTACTGAAAATCATCCAGGGCCATGCCCTTGTTCAGACTGGAAGGGGGGACCACCATTGTAGACTGGACATTACAGATGGAGGAAGGGGAAGTCTGATCTCTATGTTTTGCAAGCAACGCAACCAAAGTGACAGCAAGGCCCTTTTGAGAGGTCTCATGAGCTCATGCTCAAGGAACCAACTCTACAATGGCTGCCATCAAACCCTAGCCCTTAGAGGTACTGAAGGATACAATCTGCAACCTACTGGTTTTACTGTTCTGGAAGCCAGGTGATCTTGCCACCTGCTCTACCAGAAAGTCATACCAATTCCCAACTCTACTGGACCCAATCTACACACAGGAGTATGTCCCAACTATTACAAACCTCATCTACCCATTTCCACAGGTATTTTCCTACCATCAGCTCTCCCAGTTGGTTCTCAAAACTACCTCTGTACAACTACACTTATCGGCCATTACAGACTATCGTGACAACATCAGAAATACATCATTCCATCTGCTAGTGTCACACTTCATATGGCCATTGGGGCGCTAGGGATAAATAGTATAGGATCTTGCTACATTCAGGAATCCTGCTAAATATACGTGATCTAGGATGACCACTGCTGGAAACAGTATGCTAAGCTTAATGGACCTTTCATCTGAGCTGGTATTGTAATTTTTATGCTCATTATTAGATAAATGTGACCCTCAGCTTTGAATTCATCATAACATTCTAAACAGATAAAGAGTAGTTACTCACCTGTAACAGATGTTCTCCAGGAGCAGCAGGAATCAGTCCTCACATATGGGTGACATCGACGTTGATGGAGCCCCGTGCGGAGCATTTCCCCCAGCTTTCAAAGAAATCCTTTGGGAATACTGCACGCATGAGCGGTCCCCTTCCTGCCTAAAGGTGCCATCTTGCTCAGTCTGATGACAGCTAAAAGACAGCACAAAAAAAAATGTAAAAATGAACTATGTACAACTGCATCTCCCAGGGGAGGAGGGAGGGTAGTGAGGACTGATTCCTGCTGCTCCTGGAGAACACCTGTTACAGGTGAGTAACTACTCTTTCTCCAGGACCAAGCAGGAAGTCAGTCCTCACATATGCGACTCCCCAGCTTCAGGCTACCGGGGACCCAGAGCTGAAAAATGAGCTCCCTCTAGCCGCAGCATCAGAGAAAGGATTTCACTGAAACATACCCCCACCGGTAGCCCAACCAGAGGGCTGGAGGGAAGGAGTTGCCTAAACCTCGAAGAGATTCTGGAGCACTGCCTGACCGAAAGCACTGTCCCTACGGGACTCCCTCTCCAGGCAGTAATGGGCCGCAAATGTCTGGCTTGAGGACCAAGTTGCAGCCCTACAGATGTCTGCCAATGGTACAGAGCAGAGATGAGCTACTGAGGCAGCCATTGCCCTGACACGGTGGGCCATGACCCGACCCTGCAAGGGAAGGTCAGTTGCCCTGTAAGCCCAGGTGATACAGTCAGCCACCCAGATGGACAAGGTACGCTTGGAGACAGGTAACACCACGTTATTAGGGTCAAAAGAGACAAAGAGCTGAGTAGCCCTCCTATGCCCCTGCGTACGTTCAATGTAGAAGGATAAGGCCCTTCTACAGTCCAGGGTATGCAGGACTGTCTCAGCCCGGCTGGCATGGGGCCTAGGGAAGAACGTTGGAAGAACCACCTCCTGGTTGAGATGGAAAGAGGAGACAACCTTTGGGTGGAACTTAGGATGAGTCCTAAGGACTATCCTGTTCCTATAGAAGTGAGTGTATGGCCTATCACAGACCAGGGCTTGAAGCTCACTCACTCGCCTGGCCGAGGTCAGGGCCACTAGGAATAGAGTCTTCCAAGAAAGGAAGCGGAGGGGACATCTAGCCATCGGCTCAAAAGGTGGGTGAGTCAGTTGCTGCAAGACCACATTCAACTCTCACTCAGGGGCCGGTGGACGGAGAGGAGGCTTGAGCAAGAGCAAGCCTCTGAGAAACCTGGACACCAAGGGGTGAACCAACAAAGAGTGTCCCTCCACCAGTGAGTGGTGAGCTGCCAGAGCAGAAAGGTGGACCAGAACAGAATTGGACTTAAGGCCCTGATTGGAAAAGTGCAGCAGGTACTGAAGCACTACTGGCACAGTGCAGGAGAAAGGATCTTCCTTGCGTTGCTGACACAAGGAGAACCTTCTCCACTTCAGGGCATAGGTTTTCCTGGTGGATTGCTTTCTAGAGGCCAAGACCACCTCTTCCACTTCCTGAGGCAGGCCCCAGGGAGCCAACACTACCATTGCAGCCTCCAGGCCATCAAATTGAGAGATCTGAGATTGGGGTGCAGAAGGGAACCCTTATCCGGAGAGAGAAGATCGGGTTGCAACCCCAGAGGTAGTGGGGTTTCCACAGCTAGTTGAAGCAGATGTGGGAACCAGGGCTGCCACGGCCACCTGGGGGCTACCAGAAGTACCGAGGCCTTGTCCCTTAGAATCTTGAACAAGGTTTGGGGCACCAGAGGCGTGGGAGGAAACGCATATAGGAGGCCCTGGGACCAAGAAAGCAGGAAGGCATCCGCTGCTAACCTCAGGGGATGCGGTTGCCTGGAACAGAACCTGGGTAGCTGCTGGTTCAGGGGACTGGCAAAGAGATCTATGGATGGCAGTCCCCATTTCAGGAAAATTTTTTGAACCACTAATGGGTGCAGTTGCCACTCGTGGGGCTGCAGAACCCTGCTCAACCTGTCTGCCAAGAAGTTCTCCTGGCCAGGGAGATAAACAGCCTTGAGAAACATGTTGTGCCTGAGCGCAAAAGAGCAAAGGGCCTGTGCCTCCTGACACAGGGGCCTGGACCCAGTGCCCCCCTGTTTGTTCACATAGAACATGGTCACTTGATTGTGCATCTGTACCAGAACAGACTGGTGAGCCAAGGTGTGAGAGATGGTTTTGAGGACTAAGCGAATAGCCCGGAGTTCCAGTAGGTTGATCTGTTGCGTGACCTCCCACGGAGGCCACAGGCCCTGGGTGCACCTGTCCAAACAATGTGCACCCCAGCCCTGCAAGGAGGCATCGGACGTCAACACCACTATGGAAACAGGCACCTGAAAAGGCACCCGTTGTAGTAAGTTGGGGGGGTGTAGCCACCACTGAAGGGAGTTCAGGAATGGTTTGGACACCTGTACTTTGTCTGTGAGGCTTCCTGTGGCTTGCTTCCACTGAGTTCTGAGGCACCACTGTGCAGGTCTCATGTGGAGGCGGGCATTGGGGGTCACATGCACTGTCGATGCCATGTGGCCTAGGAGCTTTAGACAGTCTGGCGGAAACCCATGGCATGCCTAGAAACTGGCTTGCCAAGTCTATGAGCCTTTGTGCCCTGTCTTCTGGCAAGTAAGCCTTTGCTTGCATGGAGTCCAGCCGCGCCCCTATGAACTCCAGGTTCTGGGAGGGGAGCAAAGTGGACTTTGCAAAGTTTATGACAAAGCCTAGGTGTTGAAGAAGGGAGACAGTTCGGAGGGTGGCTTGCCTGGCCTCCTGGTAAGTCTGACCCCTGATGAGCCAGTTGTCCAGGTAGGGGAAGACAAAAACACCTTGATTCCTCAAGTAGGCCGCCACCACTGCCAGGCACTTTGTAAAGACCCTTGGGGCGGAGGTTAGGCCAAAGGGCAGTACTCTGTACTGGTAATGGTTTCCTCCCACAATGAACCTGAGGTACTTTCTGTGGTCTGGATGAATGAGGATGTGAGTGTACGCATCCTTTAGATCTAAGGAGCATAGCCAATCTCCGTGCTGGAGGTAGGGCAGAAGTGTTCCAAGAGTAAGCATCTTGAACTTTGCTTTCTCCAAGAACTTGTTGAGATTCCTGAGGTCGAGAACAGGCCTGAGGCCACCGGTTCTCTTTGGTACGAGGAAGTACCTGGAGTAGAAACCGTGACCTTGCAGGCGGGGAGGTACAGGCTCCACCGCCTTGTCTAGAAGCAGACCTTGCAGTTCTTGAAGGAGGAGGTCTGTGTGCAAAGGAGGTCTTGGAGGCTCTCCTGGGAAGTAGGGAGGAGGCAACTGCTGGAAATGGAGCATATAGCTCTTGTGGACTATGCTCAATACCCAAGCATCTCCTGTAATGGGTGGCCTCCTGTGGGCAAACAGGGCTAGACGACCTCCTGTGCAGGGATGGGGCAGCAGAGGTGGAAAGGCTATGCTGTGGGAGTGAAAAACTCCCTCCCTGCTGAGTGGGAGCAGGAGCCGGAGGCTTGGGGGTCTTCTGCCTATGGTGTGTATGTCCCTGCCCCTTGGCCTGCTGACCCTGCTGGGGAGGTCTGGTACTGAGGGAAAAGTTTGTAGGCAGCTGCCTTCCTAGGGTAAAAGGACTTCTTACCCGAGCCCTTCTTATGAGAAGGGGTTGAAGTTTTTCTGGACAGCCTTGTCCTAGTCAGGTGCTCGGTTTCGAGCTCAGCAGCCTTCTCGGCCATGGGCTTGCCAAAAAGGTTTTCACCTGGGCAAGGGACATCGACCAACTTGTCCTGCACCCAGGGCTCGAGGTCCGATGACTGCAGCCATGCTTGGCGTCAGGCCCCGATGCTGGCTTCAGCTACATGGGCCGAAGCCTCGAAGCCATCGTAGACCGCTCGGGACATGAACTTTGAGCATTCCCGGATTCCCGAGGACAAGGTCTTGAACCTCTGCAAAGGTTCCCCAAGAGGCCAGCAGAGAACCCGGCATTTTCCTTCGCCAGGTCTCGTAAGTACATGCCCATGTACAGCTGGTAGGACTGAACATGGAAAGCAAGCATTGAGCCCTGGAAGCACTTTCTGCCGAGCGCATCTAGGTTCCGGGCCTCCCTGCCGGGAGGCACAGCAGAGTGCATCTTCTGGCTCTTCAGATGATGCATGGCCGATTCCACCACCATGGAATGGTGCAGCAGCTCCGCCTTCTGGAATACAGGGCTCTTACGGAGTCGATAGATGGAATCGACCCACTTGCTCAAAACCGGCGCAGAGGCCGGTGCCTCCCACATTCGGAAGAGGAGCCGTTCCAGCATCGGAGGAACAGGCACAGTAAAGGCCTCCTTTGGAAGAGAGTCATACTGGAGGGCCTCGAGCTCTTTGGCTTGAGGCTCCTCCTCGGGGTCCGCGGGAATCGCCAAAGCCTTGGCCATGTCCCTGACGAACTCCGAGAACCTGGTGTCCTTTGGTGAGGACCTACTCCGGGGCTTGGAATGCGGTGAGTCCGAAGGGACACCGAGTCCAAAAAGTATTGGGGGACTCCTCGTCCTCCGTCTCCCACGCGGACTCATCCAAAGAGGAGTCGGGGGGCTCCAACCACGCGGGTCTCGGTGGCACCCGCCCCGATGCCGAAGGCACCGGCGTCGACGCCCTCAGTCCCAAGCGTGGATGACTTCAAACCTTCATGGTCTCGAGTATCGGCTCGGTCTCCGGGGTTGACAGACGTCGATGTCCCGGTGGTCAGGGCAGATGCACCAGCAAGGCTGGCCATCAGCACCCGCTGCTGATCCATGAAGACAGACAATCTGCACTCCAAGGCTGTCAGCCTGAGTCCAAGCTCAGGAGACTCAGCAGCTACCGACTCGGGCCACGGTAGCGCCGGGCCCGACGTCAGCTCCCTAGAAGGAGAGTCCTCGAGGACAACAGGACTTACGTGCCCGGCAGACTCCGGCTCCACGCGAGGTATCTTGGACGGCTTCTCCTGCTCCAAGGGACCGGGGGCGGCAGTCGGGTGTCCGAGACCTGGCCCCCGAGGAACCAGGGACCTCCTCCGACGCCACCCTCATGAGCCGCTTCTTTCTCTTACGTTCCCGATCGGGGGACCCCCCTGTCCGAGGAACCCCGGCGATGCTCGGGGTCAGACTCCCGAGACATCGAGGCTTCAGATGAGGTCCGGGCCCGGCTGGAGGCAGTCAGAAAAAATCAGTTCTGATGCTAGCAGCTTCGGAGTGCTTTGGTGGACATTTTGCCACAAGGGACACAGACCTTAGGATCATGATCTGGCCCGAGGCATCGAAGGCAGCAGTTGTGTGTGTCGGTGAGAGACATCAGTTTCTTGCACCGATCACACTTTTTGAAACCACTGGAAGCCATCGGGGGAAAAAAGAACCCCCGTGAGGTCAAAGGACTGGCCTTCCAGCGAAAAGACAAAAAAGGGCGCGAACGCCAGCCACGAAGGGCAAAAACCAAAAAATAGAAGACTGGCTCGATACCGGTGTACTGAACCCGTTGGGAAGGGGAACCGGCGTCGAACTGGAGAAGAATGAAGAAATCGCAAGAAAAAAAGTCAACTTTTCCGGGTGACACTGACAGACGTCCGTTGGTCTCCATGGAAAAAGAAAGACTGAGCAAGATGGCACCTTTAGGCGGGAAGGGGACCGCACATGCGTGCAGTATTCCCAAAGGCTTTCTTAGAAAGCTGGGGAAATGCTCCGCATGGGGGCTCCATCGATGTCGATGTCACCCACATGTGAGGACTGACTTCCTGCTTGGTCCTGGAGAAAGACTAATATGGCCCATCGAGTCTGCCATGTAAAGATGTTAGGGTCTCAAATGCCACTCCATCCAGGTTAAACCCCCATCTGTGTTTTTTTTTTTTTTTGTTTGTTTGTTTTTTTTAATATAAATATAGTATGAAAATTATTTAAGTTTTGCTTTGAGTGCAATTAAGATTTTTTGTTGACCCATGCTTTCTGGATTCAGTTTTTATCCCTCTCTTCTACCAGGAGGAAATCCAAGCATCTACCATCCTTTTTATGAAAACGTATTTTCTGATGTTGCCTTTAAAGTTACCTCCTTTCAGTTTCATTTCATGTCCTCTGATTTTACAGATTATCCATTATTATGCCCTCTTATCTGCAGTGAAAGCTAGACAAACCCCAGGGCCAGGTCACCATGGCAACAAAATCGAGACCTGGCATCTGGGGCTCAGATTGATGGTGAATACCCGTGGGGATCCCATCTCATGGAGGCAAAAGGAAATGCAAAGGCTGCGATCGCAGCCAAGACCAGCACTGTCTGCCCCTACCTGCAAAAATACTTCTAGATTCCAAGAAAATTTGTCAAGGCCTGAGCTTATCTATAACCGAGGTTCTCCATAGACAGTAAGAATACAGCCACTTTCCCACTCCCTTTCTCCTCCATCACGACTGCAACAACTCACCAACAGCTAATATTGGATCCATTGGATGACATCACCATATATGGCAGTATTCTCCTGCAGTCTATGGAGTACTCCTTGCTATTGGTAAGCAAATCTGCGTTAGCACACCAGAGTTTTGAAGAGAACCACATTAGATCTCTGAATCTCTAAATACTTAATTTCCTAAGACTCATTACATCTCAATACCTGCTCAGGAGATACCAGAAGGGCCTTAAAATGGATGAATGTTTAATTTACAAAGTTTGTTAGACTGCTCTTCAAAAACACATTTTCGCCTCAAAACCTCAGCAGGACATATTTACCACCAAGAACGGGAAGACCTGCAGCGTTTAGATCAAGATTTTTTGCTTGTGTTTTAGAGTTCTGTAAATGAGGAATTCTCTAAAGCTATACTGCTGGCATCCTTTGTTTTCAAAGAGGATCTCAATTTGATTCTTCAGATCTTAAAACATATTTCCACATTTACCTAAGGTTGCCCAAGAAAGTAGAAGTGTGCATTATATCAAGAGATCCTGTCCCATATCAAATATTAGCTTATAGAAAAATTTTAATCATACCTGATAAAGTGACATTTTACTTATCACTTGATGTCCTTTCCTTGAGTCCTGCTAGACCAGTCCAGACAAGTGGACTGTATTGCTCTACCAGCAGACTGGTGGAGACAAAGAACCAACGAAAAGCCCAGATTTCAATGACATCACTCCCATGCTGTTATTCGCCTCAGTCACCAGAGGTCCCTTCAGTATTTGTCCCAAAGCATATGGGAGAAACATGGCAAGTTCCTCACACAACTTCAATGATGAGCAACGACATGATCAACAGTAGAGAAAGCAGAGTTACTCACCTGTAACATGTCCTCTCCAGGGACAGCAGGAAATAGTTTTCACATATGGGTAATGTCGGCATTGACTGAGCCGGAGCAATAAATCACTCCCCAGCTTTCAAAGAAAGCCTTTCGGAGTTAGGCCACGCATGCACGGTCAATTTCCCGCCCAAAAGTGCCATCTTACCTCAGTATGACAACATAGCTTAATCAAGCATGAAAAGAAAACTCCACAGGAAGAGAGAGGGTTGCAAGGACTAATTCCTGCTGTCCCCAGAGAACACCTGTTACAGATGAGTAACTATGCTTTCTCCAGGAAGCAGGAAGTCAGTATTACCATATGGGACTCCCAAGCTAGAGGCTATCGAAAAAACCTGTAGGAGCCACGGGCGACCTAAAAGGCAAAATATGAAGGGCAGCAAGGAGGGGTGAATGGTTTGAAGTCCAGGGATGCAGCCCCAACATTGACAATGGCATCCCCTCCAGTACCTTGGCCACAAGGGGTTAGAAGGAAGGAGTTGCACTATTCCCCTAAGAAGCGACGAAGCCCTGCTTGGCCAAAGGTGTTATTGTGCCATGAGTTATCCTCCAAGCTGTAGTGTGCTGCGAAGGTATGGACCGAAGACCAGGTTATAGCCCAGCAGATGTCCTGCAGGAGACAGAGCATAGGTGAAACACCAAGGTAGCCATGGCATGCACATTATGTGCAGTGATGATGATCCAGAGAGCGTCCAGCCTGCTCACAAGCAAAAGAAATGCAGTTTGCCATCCAGGTAGGTAGGGTATGCTTAGAGACAACCCCCCTGAGCCTATTGATTCATTGGAGACAAACAGCTGTATTGTGCAGTGATGGACCTTTGTCCTCGCGATGTAGAAAGCCAATGCCCTTTTGCAATCCAAGATGTGTAGCGAGGCCTCCGACCAGGAGTCATAAGGCCTGGGGAAGAAGGTGGAGAGGATGTGAAAAGCAGACACCACCTTCAACAAGAATTTAGGGTAAGTTCAGAAAGCAACACTGTTTTTATGGAACCTGGTATAGGGGGCGAGGGCCACCAGTGCCTGCAATTCACCGACCCATCTGGTTAAAGTGAGTGCCACCAGGAACACTACTTTCCATGACAAGAATTTGAGATGGCACAAAGCTAGCGGCTCAAAAGAAGCAGCCATCAGCTTCCTGAGGACAACGTTCAGGTCCCACACCATGGGCAGTGGGCAGATGGAGGGGGGCCATGAGAAGCTCTCATAAAAACAGCCCACATGGGGGTGCAGAGAGACGGGCTGGCTGTCTACGAGGTGATTATGCACAGCCAAGGCGCTTGAGATGCACCTTGATAGAACTGGATTTCAGACCAGCCAAGAAGAGGTGCAACAGATACTGTAGAATGTATTGCACAAAGAAAGGGGTTGAGATTCCTGTCTGCGCACCAGAGAATCTACACCATTTGAAGGCATACATGCGTGGTGTCGAGTTCTTGTGCAATGATAGAAGAATGTCCTCCACGTCCCGAAAGAGTGGAGGTGTGCAAGGGCTAACCGTTCAGCAGCCACACCATCAGGGCGAGAGACTGGAGGTTGGGATGGAGAAGGGTCCCAATCCTGCAAGACCAAGTCTGGGGGGTATTGGGGCCAAGGGTTACAGAAATAGGTGGAACCACAGCTGCTGGGGACACTCACCAAGGAGAAAGCATAGATACTCACTTGATGACAGGTGTTCTCCAGGGACACCAGGAATCAGTCTTCACATATGGGTGACACTGGCACCGATGGAGCCCTGAGGAAGCATCTCCCCAGCTTTCAAAGAAAGCCTTTGAAAATGCACCACACATGCAGGGTCCACTTCCCACCCAAGGGTGCCATCTTGCCTCAGTCCAATGACATAGCTAAGACAGCAAAAATAAGATGGTAAAGCAGCAACTCCAAGGGGAGAAGGGAGGGTTGTGAGGACCGATTCCTGCTGACCCCAGAGAACACCTGTTAGAGGTGAGTAACTATGCTTTCTCTGGGAACAAGTAGGAAGTCAGTCCTCACATATGGGACTCCCCAGCTACAGGCTAACGAGAACCTCTAACCAAAAGAAAAATGGCACAGCAACCTGCAATGGGAGAGCCGTGACCAGCAGAAGTCGAGTCCCGAGGGACAGACGCTCGCAAGACCCAAGTGTCTAGTGAACACCAGCACTCCCGCAGCCTGAACACAGAAAGGGCAGAGGGCAGGAGCTGCCTACACCCCGAAGAGATTACAGAATATGTCCTGGCCAAAGGCACTGTCCCATTGGGACTCCCTCTCAAGGCAATAGTGAGCTGCGAAGGTATGGACCTAAGATCAGGTGGCGGCCTAGCAAATTTCCATTATGGGTATGGAATGCAAATTGGCCATGAAAGTAGCCACAGCCTTAACAGTGCGCCATGACACTCTGGTCCAGTGGGATCACTGCTTGTTCGTAGGCAAGGATAATACAGTCCACCGCCTAGGTGGACAGAGTTTGGTTAGTTACTGGGAACCCCAGACGGCTGGGGTC
Source organism: Ichthyophis bannanicus (assembly GCA_033557465.1). Taxonomy (NCBI): domain Eukaryota; kingdom Metazoa; phylum Chordata; class Amphibia; order Gymnophiona; family Ichthyophiidae; genus Ichthyophis; species Ichthyophis bannanicus. The sequence goes on from CM066032.1 coordinate 1,767,567,793, forward strand.
AAAGAATATGAAAAGCTGTTGAGCTATGTGGTGGCCCCCCCGAGTCCGTTGCAGGTAGGACAGAGCTCTCTTGCAATCCAGAGTACGGAGAACAGTATCCACCATGCCGGCGTGAGGCCTGAGAAAGAAGGTGGGGAGTACTACCTCCTGATTGAGGTAGAATGGGGACACCTCCTTCGAAAAAGTTAGGATGTGTGCAAAGCACCACACTGTTCTTGTAGAACCTGGTTAGGGAGGCTCTGCCATTAGAGTCAGGAGCTCGCTGAGACTGCAAGCTGATGTGAGTGCTACAAAGAAGGCGACCTTCCAGGAGAGGTACTGCAGGTGGCAGGTAGCTAAAGACTCAAACACAATCAAGGCTGCAGCGCACTACCTGCCCATAGCCACCCTCCTCACTCAACTCCTTCCCTATCACACACACACCCACTACATCTCCACAAACACCCTGTGGTTACCACCACTACCACAAAAATATACTCCTCCCCTCCACGAAACTATGCAGCACACACGCAAAAATACCAGACAAGGAGGTCTCACAAAAGCTAGAGCTGGCACCTGGACCCCCCCCCCCCCAACATGCTTCCGCCCATCTCCATAGAACTCATTAACGCCAGGTCAATAAGAAACAAGATCAATACCCTAGCAGACCACATAGACGCATAGCAACCTGACATTCTTTGCATCACTGAAACATGGCTCACCCCCACCAACATGCTCAACCAGTTTGTACCCCCCCCACTCACTCAGCTTTCAACTGTCCATGCACTCACAGGAAAGGAGGAGGAGTCTTGATCATCGCAAGAAACAACCTAAACCTCAAAGCCCGAGCCACCACAAACACAAGTCAATGTAATACAATCGTCGTTGAGAACAGAAACCTAGCCCTGTGCCTCACCTATAGAGCTCCACATGCCCCCCCCCCCCCCGAACTATCCTCCATACTGGAATCTGTCTGTGCAGTCAATACCCTCCATTAACCTCTGCTGGTGCTTGGAGACTTCAACCTCAGATGTCACGATCAAGGATGCAGAAGCCTTTCTGACAGCTATGGACTCACTACAATACACTCAACTGATCAAAGCCCCCACACACAGACACGGATCACCCAATCTCATCTTTGCTCCCAACAACCTATTAGATAGAGGCATCATCTCAAGACCCTCGATTACACCAGTGCCCTGGTTGGACCATCATATAATAAAAATTGAGCTACAGTGGACAGGCCCTAATGATCATCAAGACAAGCTACTCACATGTAGGAGATTTAAAAACTTTGACAAGGACCAATTCCTACAGGACACTACCCCACCTAATCACAAAAAATAGATGACAAACAAATCGACAAGTGGAACAGTACCATCACATCTGCTGCCAAAGCCAGAGTCCAAGACCTGCAAAGTTCACCGAGCTAAAACCAGTTCCACCCCGTGTTACTCAAAGGAAATCCAAAACGTTGAGCTCTAAAAGAACTAGGACGCTGGAGATGCACCAAATCAGACACCACATAGGACCTATACCAATCAAAGCAAAGGGAATATAACAACCTCATCAATCAAAAGAAAAGAATACTACACAAACCTGATTCTCAAATCCTCCAATAAACCTAGAGAGCTATTTGAAATAGTGAAAACCCTCACCAACGAACCTAATCCTGAGAAATCTGAACAAATAGATCCACAGACCTTCATAGACTACCTCCAAGACAAATTCACTGCCTCACTTCAACTGACCGTGAGCACCACCACCAAGACTCCATCACCCAACCAAATCTGGGACAAGTTCAGCATCTCATCAACAGATCAGATCTCACACATCGCCTCGCTCAACACCAGCACCGCCTCTACAGATCCATGCCCTGTGGTCTGGATTAAAGCGGTAAAGGAGGATCTTATCCACATCATTCACAACATGGTTCACAACTCCCTTACCCTAGGTATCATGCCAAACATTAAGCTAGCGACAATACGCCCAATCCCGAAAAAATCCCCACTAAATAAGACCAATCCAGCTGCCTACAGGTCTATTTCAAACCTCCCTTTACTGGCGAAGGTTATTGAAAAGGTGGTTCAACCAACTCCAAGATCACATTGACAACCATGCCCCTCTGGAACCTAATCAACATGGTTTCCGCCCAAACCATGGTGTCAAAACCCTACTGATATACCTCTGATAATTTGATACAGATCGACAACGTCGAGAGGCATCATGATTTTCACAGACATCACCTCAGCTTTTGACACTGTGGACCACAGCACGCTTCAGTCAAAACAGGAAAATGGCCTATATGGCACCACCTTGAATTGGTTCACCTCATACCCCACAGATGGACATCTCCAAGTCAAATGTGGCCCTGTCACCTCCCGACTACTAAGAACCAAACAGTGTGTTCTGCAAGGCTCTTCCCTCTCTTTTATTTAACCTTTACACACAACCTATCTGCACTATCAAGAACCACAAGATACAATACACTACGCAGATGACATTATGATATACACCCCAATCAACCTTGACAGCCCAGACTACTCCAACATAGCAGACTGTCTTCAACAAATGACAAGCTGGCTTCTAGAAAACAACTTGACCATAAACCTCAACAAGACAGAAGCATTACTCATCTCCCAAAATGTCGCCTTCACCCCCCTCCCACTATCAAGCTGAACATTACAATACTAATAAAGCCCGAAGTAAAGTACCTCGGAGTGACTCAACAAAGACTTGAACCTACAGTCTCACATCAGCAGAACCACCAAGAACGCATACCTCAAAATGAGAACCATCAGACGCCTCAAGCCAATTCTTTCACAGGATCACTTCCGCACCATTTGTCAAGCTCTAATCACACCCATTTTAGATTACTGCAACCCCATTTACCTAGGGCTCCCAAAACAAACACTTCGGCAGATGGCACAAAACACTGCCACTCGCATAATAACTGGCTCATCAAGGCACGATCACCCCCATTCTCAACCACCTCCACAGGTTCCCAATCAGCTCCCGCATCCGATATAAGGCCCTACTAAACATCTTTAAAATCAAACAGAACCTCTCAGTCTGCAGCCCCTCATCAGATCTGATCCAGGCACCAGATCAAGGAGGAAAGGCACCACAGACACCATCAATACCCACAAAGAATTCACTAAAGTAAGGCAAGATAGTTCAAGAGCAGCACTATCTCTGGCTGCGCCCACTCTCTGGAACTCCCTCCCAGACGACTTAAGATCAACTGTAGACCTCAAGGACTTCAGGAAGCTGCTCAAAACTACACTCTTCATAGAACACTATAGCAACATCACGTGAACTGACCAAAGGCCCCATGGTCTATCTCCCAAACGTTCTGACCCCCTCTGTGCCCCCCTCCCCAACCCTATATATAATAGTACTTTGTACATAGCTCACTCTGTACCTAGCTCACCAAGAAATCATTTTACATTACATACACACATACTCTCTTGCGATATAACACTGCATGCCCACCCCTGACACTGAACATTGATATGATTGAAGTGTAAACCGCTTTGATTTCAGGATAAAGTGGTATATAAATCATTTTAAATAAATAAAATAAAGTGAGTTGCAAGAGCACCACATTAAAGGTCCCATTCTGCCGCTGGAGTGCAGACAGGGGTTTTGGCCAACGAGGCACTGTAGGAACAGACGAGGGGCTGAGCCAAGAGGCTCTTCCCCTCGATGGAATGGTGAAGCACCACGATGGTGCTCAGGTGCACTCCAATTTGGACTTCAGTCCCACCTGCGATAGGTGGAGCAGGTAATGGAGTACCACGTGCAAGGAGCGGGAGAATGGGTTTGCCAACTTTTCTGCACATCAGTGAGAAACGTTGGCACTTTAAGGTATACGCTCTTCTCATGGAGACCTTCCAAAAGGCCAGGATATCTTCGGTGGAAGGTTGAAGAGCACTAGCTCTACCCTTTCAGCAGCCAAGCCATGAGTGAGAGGGACCCCAGGTTGGGGCGTGGGAGAGAGCCCTGCTCCTGTGAGAATAGTCCCCCTCCCTCTTTTCTATATATTTATATATTTCTATGGTTTTTCTTTAAATTTATTCATTCATAGCTCGGGGTAGTTTATCATTCAGAGTAATTCTTCCCTTATTGGGTCGTCTCCCTTGTGGGTTGTTTATTTAATGGTGTTTCTTTAATGTAGTTTTTAGTACGGGACTCCTATCTGGAGTTGCCGTTAATGATGTATCTATGCATGATGAGTACTGTGTCCCCTCTAGTAACATGGTATTATTGGGACTAGTGCTTTAATAGGTTTCTTTATTATATATACTTTTCCACAGTCAGTTTTGACTTTCACAGCTACTCCCCCGTATGGGTTGGTTTTAAGATGTATGTTTTACCAGTTAACTCCAAGTTGGGTTGGTTTTATATGTTTGTTTACTGTCCAGAGATACTGATACTCTATTTACTTCTATTTCATTCTTAATTTTCATTTGTTAGGTTCGTTTTTAACATAACTGTCTTTTGGGGCCATGGTTTTTATTCTTTCCATGGGACTACTGAGACCAATGGCTGACATAAGGGATGTACCTGTTACAATCTGACTTAGTACGAGTGATCTTGTTTGGCCCTTATAACTCTGGTTTAATCTGTTCAGTCTTGGGCATAACTCTTTTTAGGTTATTATTTCAAGCGTTTGAATAGCCTGCACATTGGTAGAAAGTGGTCATGCGATTTATTTTGCACCAAACGTTAATGTTCAGCACAGTTGCTGGCGTTCTTTCTACAGTCAGAAGTCTCATAGGTTTCATCGCATGAAGGTAACCGGCATTTTGCCTACCATTTGTGAAATAGATGTATTTTGAGAGGTTATGGCATTTGTTGGTGATTTTGCCCAATCTCGATGGTATCCTGACAGTATCTTATGTTTAGTTTCACCCTACTATACATACGTATTTAAAGTTACATTTTCTGGGTAAGTTATTTCGGCAATCCTTTAGATGGTATGTTTTAGTCCTGCTTGCAGGTTGAATAGTGATCCTCACCATTTTTAGATGTATAGCAATTTTACTCGTTTTGTTTAAGAGGGTTCCAATATTCAAGTTATGTTTCTTACGTAATACATGGGGTGGAATAGCGATTCCTTCTCCTTTCACATGTATGTGTTCTTTCTGCCTAGTTTGTGATAGCTTTAAGAGAATTTGCCCATCATATTTTGTTTTCCCATATTTTAGTCTGCTATCCTGGTTTATAGGGGGTTAAAACGGTCCCTTGTTTAAGTTCCTTTTTGCCGATCTCCCCTGCTTCTTTCCTTCTCTGTAGCATATGTACTGCTTCTGTTTCCTTTACAGGTGGTTAATTATATTATGTTTTCCTCCTTTCCCTATAGTTTTATCCGATACCACAGGAGGAGAGGGAGATCTGTGACAGTTTCTGCAATATCCTTTTATGCAGTTTTACATGCTAATTTTCTTATTTTTATGTATATTCACTGTTACACATTATACTTTTATGGTAATGAGTTATTTATTTAATCAATCTTATTTATTTATTTTATTTATTTATTTACAATTCTTATATACCGCACTATTTATGATCAGCGCAGTTTACAAAGAACATGTGGTCATATGGATATGTCTATGTTGTCACATTCCCTTTCCTCAATTCATTTTCATTGTTGGTATATAACAGCGATGGCGAACCTATGGCACGCGTGCCAGCTGTGGCACGCGAAGGCCTTGCAGCTGGCACGCGGGAAGGTCCGCAAAAAAAAAAGCTGGCTCTGACTGCTGCCGCGGACGCGGCAAGGGCAGAATGCAGCGTCCCGCGGGGCCCCCTCCGCCCGCTAAGCCCCTCTGCAAGAGCTTTCAGATTCGCGAGGGAGAGCGTCTCCCTCGCGTCTCTGTTAAGCCCGCAGGGGCTAATGGGAAATTTCCCATCAGCCCCTTTAGACGCGAGGGACTGATGGGAAATTTCCCATTAGCCCCTGCGGGCTTAACAGAGACGCGAGGGAGTTGCTCTCCCTCGCGAATCTGAAAGCCCTTGCAGAGGGGCTTAGCGGGCGGAGGGGGCCCCGCGGGACATGGCAATCTGCCGCGGCAGCCGCCAGAGCCTGCTTTTTTTTAAAAAAATTGGCCCTGGGGGAGGGGGGGTTAGGACTGCTAATGGGCAGGGAGGGGGGGGGTTAGGACTGCTAATGGGCAGGGGGGGGTTAGGACTGCTAATGGGCAGGGAGGGGTTAGGACTGCTAATGGGCAGGGAGGGAGGCAGGGAGGGGGGGTAGGACTGCTAATGGGCAGGGGGGGGTTAGGACTGCTAATGGGCAGGGAGGGAGGCAGGGAGGGGGGGTTAGGACTGCTAATGGGCAGGGAGGTGGGGTAGGACTGCTAATGGGCAGGGGGGGGTTAGGACTGCTAATGGGCAGGGAGGGAGGCAGGGAGGGGGGGTTAGGACTGCTAATGGGCAGGGAGGGAGGGTTAGGACTGCTAATGGGCAGGGGGGGTTAGGACTGCTAATGGGCAGGGAGGGAGGCAGGGAGGGGGGGTTAGGACTGCTAATGGGCAGGGGGGGGTTAGGACTGCTAATGGGCAGGGAGGGAGGCAGGGAGGGGGGTTAGGACTGCTAATGGGCAGGGAGGGGGGGTTAGGACTGCTAATGGGCAGGGAGGGGGGGTTAGGACTGCTAATGGGCTGGGGGCTGATGGGGGCTGTCTGGAAATGGGGTGATGGGGGTTTAGGACTGGAAGTGGGTTGATGGGGGGGGGCTAGGACTGGTATTGGGTTGGGGGGTTGCTAGGACTGGAAATGGGCTGATGGGGGGCTAGGACTGGAAATGGGCTGATGCAGGGACTAGAAGGGAATGGATGCTGGGTGAGGCTGGAACTAGAAGGGAGCTGATGTTGGGGGAGGATTAGAATGGGATGGGGCTGGGAGAGTAAAATGGAGAGGGGAAAAATATTTTGTGTGGGAGGGATAAAAAAATCTACAATTGGCCGGGTATTGGGAGAGTAAGTGGGGATTGAGGATGGAGGGGTAAAATTTGAGTGGATGAAATAGGAATGAGGAAAGAGCAAAAGGAGAAAGATTAGTATGTTAAAGCGGATGTAGAGAGAGAGAATGGAAAAAAAAACTAGAAGAGAGAAGAAAGGACAAATGGACAGCAGATGATGGAGAGTTAGCAGAAAACATGAAGAAACCAGAAGAAAGTGGCTGGAGCAATTGCAACTGTGTAACTGAGCTGAGGTATTCTGTTTATGTAATTCCTTTTTGACATTGCCACTTGTTCTCTTTCCCCAGTAGGTCATGTATTGTTATTGTCTGAAATGTATTGGTTTAATATTTGCAGTGTTGCCTTTTGATAGGTATGGTGTGGTGCTTTGTGAGTCCTGGTAGTGCTGTTAGGATACGGCGGGTTTGCTATTGGTTCTAAATGGGCAGTGTTTGTAGTAGTTCCTAATGTGCCTGGCGGTTGGCACTGGATTATAGTAATGTAGAAATCTTTTAGTCTGTCTTTATCCATACACTCATTAAGAGACATGTTTACTAAAAGTTAGTGTATGTTAGCATTATGCAAATATTTATGCAAATTGACATGCTGGCACTTTGAGGAAATTCTTTGGTTTTGTGCGGCAGTTTGGGCACTCGGGCTCAAAAAGGTTAGCCATCACTGGTATATAACAATTATGCTTTTGTTTTTGGTCGTTTAGGTTAATGAGCCTTGTTTATTTATTGATGCAGTTGTATTAAGATTATTATAAGAGTATAAAACATCTCATTTTTTTTGTTCAAGATGGCTTCCTTTTTAAACATTTTAAGTATAGTTTTCATTATGATTTTATTTATTTGGGGTAATTTTATTTAATTCGTTCTTTATGTCATTGTTTGTAGTATGGTCATGCCGAAATACCCCTGAGGAAGGAGTTGCTGAAACACAGCCTGTGTTGGGTTTTCAGCTGGTGTTTCTCCCGTGTATCCCTGATGTACAAATACTTTAATAAAGCTATTTTTTCTACCACGCACAGACCAGTTCCTTTTTGTTACTGGGCCTGCTGAGGGCCCAAAAAGGCTTAGAAGTGCAAAGTAGTACTAAAGCCCCCTTTCTACCTTGGGAAGAAGGGATTTTTCCCAGGGGTTTTCTTTCATGGTTGCACCAAGGTCTGTTTTGAGAGCCTGGTTCTCATCACATACTTTGTCTCTCTGCGCCTGCTGGGTGGTACCGGTGAGTGTCTTTTGGCTTAAGCCAGCACATGGCCAACTCCATGACCACTGAGTTTTGAGGGAGCTGGGCCTTTTGGAACCCAGGGCCCCGGTGTAGCCGGTACATGGTGTGGAGGCGCCTGCTGACAGCTGGTACCAACACCAGTGTTTCCCACATCCAGAGGTGGTGGCGCTTGAGGTTGGGGGCACAGGGACTGTAAGGGTTTCCTTCAGGGGTGCCTTGAATTGGGAGTGTCTCCAATTCCTTGGTTCGCGGGGTCCTCCTCAGCCTTGGTCTCTATCATATCCCTCAAAAAAATCGAGGAACGCAATGTCCTCGGGTGGGGGAGCAGCCTCGGGTCGTCAGGGGAGACAGGTCTGAGGACAAGTCAGTGTTGCTTTGTGTACGGGGACTCTGTCCTGTCTCCCCCATTCAGACTAAATCAGAGTATGAGTCCAACGCTGCACAATCATATCTGTCAAGGACTGTTCTCCATGGTGCAGGATCTCCAGAGGATCATCGGTCTGAGCTGCAGGTGCTTGCCGGGGAGGGCCAGTGTCCCAAAGAACAGGATTGTGACCTCGAATGGGGCCAGGGGCTCTCTCGAGGCAGATGGCTCTCAGGAACCAGCTTGACATCCAGGAAAGCCCTTGATGTCAAGGGTCCCGTTGTCAGGGCAGATGAATCGGACAAGCCGGACATAAGCGCCTGCTGCATAGCCAGTAGGGAAATATACTGCTCTCTGGGGCTGCCATTCTGGTCTCTATGCCAATTGGCTCCGCAGCCTTTGACATGGGCAGCAAGGACCTCAGAACAGGTATCAGTACTGTCAAGAGGGAGTGCTCAATGAGGATGGCTTCAAAGGCCCGAGGATGGTCAGCAGAAGCAGACTCCTTGCAGGACAACTTGGAGGGCCGCTCTTACTTCTTGGACTCATGCCTGGGACTGCAGGATCTGGGATGGGATTTCCCCTTCTTCCCGATCCATCCTCCGAGGCGATCAGAGGATTTCTTATTATTCTCTACCTCCTGAGACTTCTGCTTGGAAGAGCTGCGGGACTCCAAGGATGCTCTGGCTTCGTGGGGCACAGAGGTATTGGAGGGGGCCCTGGAGTATGGTGTTACCAGAGACTCTGGGGCGGAGTCAGAATTATGAAAAAAATATTTCCTGCTGCTGATGGCGACTCTAAGGCCTTTGGAGTCATTGTTCTGTAGAGTTCACAGTGAGTCATTGTGCTCCGGGCCAAGACATCGAAGGCAGCAGTTGTGTGGATTGGTAAGTGACATGACTGCCACACCGGTCACATTTTTTGAAGCCACTCAAGGCCATCAGAAAAGGGAAGTCCCTGCCTCCCAGCAGGGGTCAGAGGCCTTCGGCTGAAAAATGGTGGGAACAACGGTCGAGGCAGACCTCTATGAAAAAAGTGGTAAATGGAGAGACGAACCCAAGGATCGATTCAGAGGCAAGCTAGCTCGGGGGCAGGAAGGAACTGGAACAAAAACCAAAAAAATGTAACAAAAAAAAATTCATACTTTATCTGGGGAAAAGGAGGACATCATCTGATGGGCTCTGCGTAAAAAAGGAGACTGAGGCAAGATGGCACCCTTGAATGAGAAGGGGACCACATCTGCATAGTGCATCTCCCAAACACTTTCTTTGAAAGCTGAGGAGATGCTTCCATGTGGGCTCTGTCAGCGATGTCACCCATATGTGAGGGCTGACTTCCTGCTTGTAACCAGAGAAATAAGAATTACCGAAGTATGGTCCAACAGCACCTTGAGTAAGGTCTTCAGGACCAGGGGAATAGGCGGGTACACATATAGTAAGCTCCCAGAACAAGATAAAAGAAAGAAGTCTGCCGCCATCCGCTCTGGGATCGGCTTCTAGAAGCAGCAGCTCACCAGCTGCATGTTATCGAGGCTGGCAAAGAGGTCCAACGTCAGGGTCCCCCAACGTCATAAGATGAAGATAGCCACCACTAGGTTGAGGTGCCACTCATGGGGCTGAAGGAGTCTACCAAGTTGGATCTGCAAGCAGAATGTCCTGGCCAGGCAGGTAGACTGCCCAGATCACACCCTTCTCTGTGACAAAGGCACAGAGGCAGATCACCTAAAAACTAAGGAGGTAACGAGCCCATTCCCCCCTGCTTGTTGATGTAAAACATTGCTACTTGGTTGTCTGTCTGAACGAGGACAACTTGGTTCGCCAGGTGGGCTTGGAAAACCTGGAGGGCATTCGCCACAGCTCAGAGTTCCAGGAGATTGATCTGGAGGATGCTTTCCTCCTGAGTCCAGGCGCCCTGTGACAGAAGACTGTCGTAATGGGCTTCCCAGTCAAGCTTGGAAGTGTCCATTATCAGTACATGTTGGGCCGGCAGAGCCTGGAAAGGTAGGCCAGCCATGAGATTTTGCCAGCTCTGTCAACAGGTGACAGTAGTCGCGAGAAGATGGGTGACCCAGAAAACGATTCCTCCAGTTGGCCCATGGCCTAAGTCCATTGAGAGCTGAGGGTCCATTGGGCCCATCACATGCCTAGACGGGCCTCCGGGGTTAACAGTTGAAGCCATGTGCCCCAATAGGTGCAGGAGGGGACAGGCAGATGCTAGAGTCGCTAGATGCCATGCCCAGTCTAGAGGGAAGGCAGGCCCTGGCCTAGATTTATTCCAAAAAGGTTCCTATGAACTCCAAGCGCTGAGTCTGTTGTAGATGAGACTTTGGTAAGTTGATCACGAACCCCAGATGCTGCAGCACCCAAATGGCATGGTGCATGGCGTGGCTGACCTGCTCCAATGAGCTGCCCTTCAGGAGCCAATCATCCAGATAAGGGAAGACAAAGACCTCCAGCAGCAGAGGTGAGTGGCAACTACAACCAGGCATTTGCTGAACATCGGGGGGGGGGGCAAAGAAGAGGCCCACCTTGTATTGGCAGTGGCAGCCTCAAATGACAAAGCGGAGGTACTGTGCCGGGGATGGATCAGGATGTGGGTACAAGCATCTTTGAGCGCCAAGGAGCATAACCAATCTCACCGCTGGAGGTAAGGCAGCAATTCTCCAAGGATAGCATCTTGAACTTCTTGACCAGAAAGCAGTTTAGGTCCTGCAGATCCAGGATGGGCCGAAAGCCTCCTCTCTTTTTTGGAACGAGGAAGTACTGGGAGTAGAACCCTGTGCTCAAGAGGAACTGAAGGACCGTCTATACGGCCTGATCCTTAGAAGGAAGTCTAACTTCCTTCTGCAGGAGCGCTCTGTGCAGGGAAGTCATGAAAGTGTCCCCTGGGAAGAAGGGAAGGGGCGCCTGGTCAAAGTGTAGAAGGTAACCTTCTCACACCACCTGTAGCACCCAGGCATCGGTGAAGATACCCAGCCAGAGGTGATTGAAGTAAACCAGAAATCCTCCTGTCCTCAAAGGGGGGGGGGGGGAAAGAGAGGCTATGCCCAAGGAATAAAAAAATCCCAGGCTGGGGCGCTGCTTGGAGCTTGGAAGCCTTCTGCTTAGAGTAGCATTTCCTGCCAAGTGTGTCCAGGGTGCGTGCCTCCCTGCTGGGGGGCACCAAGGAGTGCATCTTACTCTTCAGGCAACACATGGCCGACTCCACCATCATGGAGTTTGTGTAGCAGTTGTGACTTCTGAAACCCAGGGCTCCGGTGCACTCGATACATCGAGTCAAGTCGCTTGCCGATCGCCAACATCTCCCACATGCGGAGCATAAGCCGTTCCAGGATGGGAGGAATGGGCACCATGAGGGTTTCCTGAGGGGGGAACGTTGTACTGGAGGATTGAGCTCGTTTGCTCGAGGATCCTACTTTCACTCCGGACAAGCCAAGGCCTTGGACATATCCTGGACGAAGAGCAAAAACCCTATGTCCTCCGGTGGGGACCTTCTGAGGTTCAGAAACCGTGGAATTGGAAAGGACATCATGATGACGATGGGTGTCCAGGGACTCCTCTTCCTCAGTCTCCCAGTCAGAGGCTTCTGAGGAAGACACACTGTGTTCCTCATGTCTTGAGGGACCTGGCACTGCACGCCCTGAACCCGGCAGACTCATCGGTGACGACCTCGGCCCTGATGAGCGAGAGGCCGAGCGCGACCTCAGCTGAGGATCCACTCGGGCCCGCTTGGCCTCAAGGATCAGCTCAACCTCCAGGGACATCTTAGACATCGAATGCCTGGTGGTTAGAGCGGAGGAACCAGACGTGCCAGACATCAGCACCTGCTGCTGGTCCAAGAAGGCAGCAACACTGCGCTCCAAGGCCGCCATCCTGGACACCAGTCCCAGAGGCTCTGCAGCTTTTGGCGTGGGCACCGATGCACTTTGGCACGACTCCGGCTCCCCCACAGTGGAATCCAATGAGGACAATGTGGACTTGCCTAGGCCGATCCATGACTGGGTCCTTTCGAGGAATCTTAGCTGGATGCTCTGACATCTCAAGCGGACGCTGAGGGATCTGCAGCCGGCCCCAGGAGGCGGCTGGTCGATCGGAGCCATCTAGAGAAGCTGCCTTTGAGGGTTTCTTCTTCCTCTTCTGTTCCCTCGAGGGAGACCCCCTCTCAGAGCCAACGATGACACTTGGGTTCGGAGTGTTCCTCCCGAGTTGTCAAGGTCTCACACGGTCCTGGGTATCGGAGGCATAGGGGAGTCAGAGAAAATTGTCATGCTGCTGCTGGAGGCTTCTCAAGGCCTTCGAAAATATTTTCTTACACAGGCCAGACTGCCAGGTAGTGGTCCAGGCCGAGGCACCGGAGGCAGCAGTCATGCGTATCGGTTAGGGACAAACTTCCCACACCGATCGCACCTTTTGAACCCACTGATAGACATATGTGAGGACTGACTTCCTGCTTGTTCCAGAAGAAAAAGAAGTATTCCAGCGAGGTTGAAGACTCACAGTGCTGCCAGTTGGGGGGGAAAAAAAATTAAAAAGGCACGAAGGCACCAAGAAAGAAAGACTATGAACGCAAGACTTGATGCCAGAACAGCGAGCTTGGGTGGCGGGAAGAGGACCAGTACACTACCGGAGGAGAGTATGAAACTAAGGTCAAGAAAATCAACTTTTTCCGGCAGAAGAGCAAACCTATGTCTGAAGGGCTCTGTGGAAAAAAAGGAGACTGAGCAATATTGCACCCTTGGGTGGGAAGGGGACCATGCATGTGTGGTGGCATCTCCCAAAGGCTTTCTTTGAAAGCTGGGGGGGATGCTTCTGCGAAGGCTCCATCAGCACCGACGTCACCCATATGGAAGTGATCATATTGGGTGACTAATCTACCTGATGTGGATTGGAGTGTTCCTTCTACAAATCTGGATAGTAGTTTAAAAAAAAAAAAAAAAAAGTGGATGCCTTTCAAGATGCGTTAAACAAAAGGTGGTGGAACCGACTAGGGAGAGCTCCATGCTGGATTTGGTGCTCGCCAACTGAGATAGCGTGTTGAATATCCAGGTGGGTGCCCATGTGAGCAGCAGCGATCACATGGTGTGGTTTGAGATAAAAGCCAAGGTGGAATCCAAACCCAAAGTCTTAGACTTCAAAAATGGACTTCAGTAAAATGGCCAAGTAACTGAAGGAGGAGCTGGTAGGGTGGGAGGGAAGTGGAATTGCAATGGGCTAAACTAAAGAAAGCAATAAAAGGTGCAACAGATACATATGTAAGGAAAGTAAATAAAAACAAGAGGAAAAGGAAACCTATTTGGTTCTCCAAAGAAGTGGCTGCACCAATAAAGGCAAAACACACAGCTTTCACAAAATTCAAAAGCTCGCAAACAGAGGAACACAGAAAAGAATACAAGACCAAACTAAAAGACAAAAAGAGAAATAAGGATAGCAAAATCAAAGGCAGAAGAAAAGATGGCTAAAGATGTGAAGCATGGCAACAACTTTTTTCAGGTATATTCAGGAGAGGAGGAAAATCAGAGATGGAATTGCAGGACTCAAAAGTGCTGGGAACAGATTTGAGGAAAGTGACATTGAAAAAGCAACAATGCTAAACAAATATTTCTGGCTCTGTTTTCACTAGAGAAAATCCTGGAGAAGGACCACCTGTGATATACAAATGGAAATGGAGTAGATACCACACCATTCACAAAAGATGTGTTAGAACAGCTTGCAAAACTGGAAGTGGACAAGTCTATGGGACCAGATGGGATACACCCCAGGATACTGAAAGAGGTCAGAGGTTCTTGCAGGGCCTTTAAAGAAGTTTTTTTAATAGATCCTTGGAGACAGGAGAAGTTCCAAAGGACTGGAGAAGGGCTGATGTGGTACTTTCCACAAAAGTGGTAATAGGGAAGAAGTGACAAACTACAGGCCAGTAAGCCTTACCTCGGTGGCAGGAAAAGTAATGGATGCGCTCCTGAAAGAGTGAATAGTGGACTTCCTCGAAACCAACAGGTTGCATGATCCAAGGCAACATGGTTTTACCAAAGGACGATCTTGCCAAACAAATCTGATTGAGTTCTTTGACTGGATGACCAGAGAACTAGATCAAGGGCATACAATGGATGTGATCTACCTAGATTTCAGCAGCGCCTTTTAATACTGTACCTCATAGGAGGCTTATCAAATTTAACAGGTTGTGGATAGGTCCCAAGATGGTGAATTGGATCAGAAATTGGTTGACTGACAGACAGAGGGTGATGGTAAACGGAACTCACTTGGATGAAAGAAGGGTGATTAGCGGTGTGCCCCAGAGTTCAGTCTTGGAACCAGTACTGTTCAATATATTCATGAGTGATATTGCCAAGGGGCCGAATGGAAAAATCTGTCTTTGTAGATGACACCAAAATTTGCAACAGAGTGGACACCCCTGAGGGAATGGGGAACATGAGTAAAGATCTACAAAAGCTGGATGAATGGTCTAATGCTTAGCAGTTAAGATTTAAATGTGAAGTGCAGTGTCACACTTGGGAAGCAGAAATCCAAGGGAATTGTATGCAATAGGGGGCGAGAGATTGGTGTGCACGGACCAAGAGAAGGACCTCTGTGTGATTGTTTCTGACCATCTCAAGGTGACAAAACAGTGACAAGGCAGTGGCAAAAGCCAGAAGGATGCTGGGTTGCATACCGAGAGGAATTACCAACAGAAAGGAAAGGTACTAATGCAACTGTACAAGTCGCTGGTGAGGTCTCACTTGGAATACTGTGTTCAGTTTTGGAGACCATATCTCGCAAAGGATAATAAAGAGGTTAGAAGCAGTTCAGAGGAAGGCGACCAAAACGATTTGGGGTTTGCGTCAGAAGACTTATGAGAAGAGACTTGAAAACCTAAATATGTACACTCTGGAGGAGAGGAGGGACAGGGAAGATATGATTCAGACCTTTAAATACTTAGAGTACTAATGGACAAACAAACCTCATCCAAAGACGGGGAAGCTGTAAAACTAGAGGGCATAACAAAGCTGAAAGGGGGTAAACTGAAAGGGAATGTCACAAAATACTTTTTCACTGAAAGGGTGGTGGATGCTTGGAATGCCCTCCCGATAGAAGTGGTGGGGGCAATTACAGTGACAGAATTCAAAATGGCATGGGACAGACACAGTGGATCCCTTTATAGCAACACAAAATCAAAATAAGCATAACTATCTCTTATGTCTGAACAAATAGGGGTGACCTACACTGAGCGGTGGGTACACCCCTAAACAAAGGCATGGAGAGGGATGACCTGCATGGAGCAGCAAGTGCATCTACTCTTGCTGCCTTGCTGGGCAGACTAGATGGACCATACTGGTCTTTATCTGCCGTCATATACTATGTTACTATGTGAGGACCGACTTCCTGCTTGTTACTGGAGAATAGGTCACACAAGCCTCCTCACAATCTACTGAAGGCAAGAATACTTCTACATCCAAGTCAGAGCCCAGTACCGAGTCATCTAAATCCAAGTCAGTCAAAATCTCAGACAGCTCCCAGCTGTTCCTCATCTCTAGAAGGTGCCCCACACTGAGAATGTTTAGTCAAAGGAAATTGAGCAGGGCTTCCACTCTCCACCTGCCCCGCACGAGACTGTGCCCTGGGGGACTCAGAGGCCACAGGGTCCGAATTTCCATACCAGAAGGACAAGGACCAGGCCTGCTGGGAGGGGGGGGGAAAAAAAAAAATTCTAGGGAGGACAATCCAGAGTCCAGAAGTTGTTCTCTCAGAAATGATCCCCCATTACCAGGGGGCATCACTGCTACAAAACCCCTAGAGGACGATGAGTGACTCAAAGCAGTCTCCAGATCCTCCGGCTGGCTGGATATCTTTACCCATAGCAGCATCATCCCCTCCTGCCATGAGGCAGGCAAGGCCAGACTAATTGCATCCCCCAACTGAAAGGCTCAGTCTCCATACCAAGACTTAAACGCTAAACTAGCACATAGGGTAGTGATGTGAAGAAGCTGCAAAAGCCTTCAACAGTGGTAACCATGGTTGCCAAATAACCCTTATGCATTAGCCTATGTGTTTCAAGGGCCTGGCCATAAGCCAAAGACGACTCAGGTCCTCCATGAGAAGGGGGTCCTTGACAGAGCAGATCTAAAGAAACAGCTGGGGAGGGGGGGGGGGAATATCAGATGTCTGACCAGATCTGCATATCAAGACCTGTGAAGCCGGCCCGGAGATACCAGAATGACTAGACCAGGGTAGTCCACCTTACTTTGCAGGACCTAACCTAGAAGCAGCCAAGGAAGGGAATATACAAGAGTCCTTCATGGGGCCATAGCTGGATTAATACAATGTGTTCTAGGATTCCCTACAACCCCTGCTGTGACCAGGACTTCCCTTCAGATGTTTTCACACCTCCAAAGAACTGCTTCAAAATCAACTTTATCCAGGCAGCAGAGCACCCAAAGGTAACAGGAACAGCTTTATGTCCACAAACACCAAGAATCCCTCTTTACTAACCCCAAAAGACATACCCGCGCTGAGGTACTAGAGCTCACCAGGAGGAGTGTGAGCTGCAGTTTGGTATCCTCTAAGAGCCTTTCCCCATCTCAATTAGAGTTTTGTCTATGGACTTTTGTCCTAAGAACTAATGCCAGGACATAGGAGCTCAGAGAACCACATACCTCAATTTGTGCTCCAGAAAGCTAGGTCAATGAAGATCCTATTTATTTATTTATTTATTTTAACATATATTTATAACCCGCAACTTCCAGGGTTCAGTTGCGGTTCACAATAAAACAACAATCCACAAAGCAGACGCTTAGTTTTACATCGAACATTTTGTAACATTGAACATTTTGTAACAATAAAAGTAAAGGTTAACAGTATGATCTAATGCATAATAGCAAAACTGACTTGTAACTATGTACAATAAACTATATACAAATACATGTTGTGGGTCCTCTGGAATTGAATCATAGTGTTTTTATAATAGTGTATTGTCTGTTAAATTGTTGGATATAGTATTCCTTAGTCATGATTTTTAGCCTTTATCTGAGTGTATCGAGGGGTTATCTATGTTGCCGTAGTGCATGGAGAATAAGTAGGTTTTTAGTTTTTTACGGAGTTCCATAATTTCAGTTATAGTTCGTAGGTCCTCCGGAAGGGAATTCCAAATAGATGGGGCGGCATGAGAAAAAGCTCTTTTGTTAGTTAATTATTTGCTTTTATAAAATCCTTAGGAGTATTTAGTTTATTTGAGTATCCTTTTCTGTGCACGGTTTTTGCGATTCCATGCTAATTAGTGTGCTTAATGGGATTGGGGCCATATTGTTTAAAGCTTTATAAGTAGTTATTATGGTTTTATATATTATCCTACTTTGAATTGGCAACCAGTGTAGGGAAGCTAGTATTGGTGTTATATGCTGGATTGAGTGTGCTTTCATTATAATTCTGGCTGCTGCGTTTTGTGCTAATTGGATTCTTTTTATGTTTTGTTTCGTTATACCTAAAAGAATTAAGTTGGCAAAATCAAAGTGTGGTGTTATTGTAGCCTGGATTATATTAATGAAGTCTGGTTGGTGTACTAAACGGGCGTAATTGTTTAAGGATTTTAAGTTTAAAGTATATTTTCTTTATGGTGTTTCTGATGTGAGTGGTCATCGTCAGATGGGTATCTAGAATAACACCTAGGTATCTTATTTCGTTTTTTATTTTATTTTATTTTATTTTATTTCTACTGCACCAATCCAAACTGCAACTATTTGCTGTAGGCAGAGAATACTGGCAATCTCCAGGGCTGCACCTCTCCTTATGCTAGTGATGACATCAACAGGTCAATGTTCCCTGCCTCCACTTATCTGAGCTATTCCAGCATACTGAGAAAGAAACAAACAGATATCCATTCCAGTCGAGCCAGTCAAATGACCAGGTGGCTTCCTGAGAGGACCAGCGCCCTGTACAAGCAGACCCAGACAATGTGCTAGCCAGCAGACTAATATTTGCAGTGATCATCCCAAAGTGCCTGCAGAAGCAACCCCGTCGTCAGGCCCATCTCTCCCTGATCTCTCAGGGAAGAACTAGATGCTCAATGAACTGGGAGTCTTGAGTCTGAGGGCAAGTTTTCCAAGGATGCATGTACGCCATGCACCAAAGCACCCAATGCAGGGTCAAAGATGT
Source organism: Ichthyophis bannanicus (assembly GCA_033557465.1). Lineage (NCBI taxonomy): Eukaryota > Metazoa > Chordata > Amphibia > Gymnophiona > Ichthyophiidae > Ichthyophis > Ichthyophis bannanicus. The sequence continues at coordinate 1,767,586,477 of CM066032.1, forward strand.
TGAATCTTGGAGTTTTGGGCATACCCATGCCTTGAGAGTTACCTGAAAGAAAGGACCCCAGATCTGCCAGCATGTCTGACCAACTACTTCAGTGCATGCTTGGCTAGTGTAGTTTTCTTGTCCTGAGTAGAAACTCAGGCACTCCAAGCTCCAGAAAGTAACTTGACCTCTTCTGGAGTGGACAATCACTCATGCCTGTGCTGCCAGATATCGACCGATCCAGCAGATATATGCCCATGACTGTTCCAAGAAGCAGACTGACTCAACCAGTCAAGAAAGAATGGGAGAAGAAAAAAAAAAAAAAAAAAAAAAAAGATTCCTTAACACAGGAAGCTGCCACAACCACCCTAAGAAGAGTGTAATGACATGTGACCAAAGCAAGAGCAGAGTCCAAAACTGAAAAAGGTGGCCCGGGACTCTGAAGCAGAGAAAAACGGATGAAAGTACTCCGATAGAAAGCTAGAGGTAAGCCTCAAAATAGTGCAAGGGGGAATAGACAACCACCACATGGAACTTGCGCAAAGACCAACTAGAGGGCCTCCCAAGTGAACTGAGACCCCATTAGGTTGGCACCAAACAACTAGCGGTGCCTCAATATTGAATCCTGGAAGAAGATCTCTTCAAGTATAAAGCCTTAAGGCAACAGGATCTAGCGAACTGAACTCTGATTGCTGGATTAAGACTCCAAATAGCTAACCATCACAGCATGGAATCTGCAGGACCCAGGAAGGCTTCCTTCAGTAACTACAAATCCTCCCAAGGAAGCCACATTTAGCAAGCCACATCTACCCAGAAGATGAGCTTGCTAAGCTGCTGCTAGGATGCAGTCTCTGCATACCAAGACTGCAGCCAGGGCTACCATAAGATCACCATAGCCAATGTCATGGAGAAATATCACCTTGGGCAATCTGGCAAGCGTTGGTACCCACTGAACACCACTTGAGCCACCAGGCCTGTCCAAGGAACTACCAGAGCACCTCTAGCCAAAGCAGAGGAGGATTCTTGAGGAAGGCATTCACCCTTGCCTCATGGATTATCTGCAGCTCCATAGCACTGGAGTGGTTACTGCTACACGCCTACTGTGATTAGGGCTACCACCATAAGGACTCCATGGCTGCTCAAAGTCCTCTGGGGTAGAGGATACAGATGAGCCAGGATGAAAGTGCCCCTCAGCCTCGGTTCCAGTGCTTCCCTTGAGAAGACAGCGTAGTTACTCACCTGTAACATGGGATCTCCGGGAACAGCAGGAATTAAGTCTTCACATATGGGTATCGTCGGTACCAACGGAACCTGCGTGGGAACGCTCCCCTGCATCCAATAGGAAAGCTTTTGGGAGCATCCCAAAGCACCTGCGTGCTGCTTTCCCAACTCTCCCTCTAGAGTTGAGTTTATAGCCGAGACAAAAGGAGAGAAGTAGACAAAGAGATAGAGAACTCCTAGGGGAGGTGGGTGTGTTCTGAAAACTTAATTCCTGCTGTTCCGGAGATCACCTGTTACAGGTGAGTAACTACATAAGAACATAAGACATGCCATACTGGGTCAGACCGAGGTCCATCAAGCCCAGTATCCTGTTTCCAACAGTGGCCAATCTAGGTCATACGTACCTAGCAATATCCCCAAAAGACACAGGTTCCACAATGCTTGTACTGGGTCAAGCATTGATATCCTGGGTCCCTTTTTAATAGTGGTTTATGGACCTTTCCTCCAGGAACTTGTCCAAACCTTTTTTAAACCCAGCTATACTAACAGCCCTTACTACATCCTCCGGTAACAGATTCCAGAGTTGATTACACGTTGAGTGAAAAAATATTTTCTCTTATTTGTCTTAAATAGTTTACCCTGTAGCTTCATTACATGTCCCCTAGTCTTCCTATATTCTGATAGCGTAAACAATTGATCCACGTTTATCCGTTCCACTCCATTCATTAATTTATAGACCTCTCTCATATCTCCCCTCAGCCGTCTCTTTTCCAGGTTAAAGAGCCCTAACCTTTTTAGCCTCTCTTCATAGGAGTAGCCTTCCATCCCTTTCACCAATTTGGTTGCTCTTCTCTGTACTTTTTCTAATAACGCTATGTCCTTTTTAAGATACGGTGACCAGAATTGCACACAATATTCAAGGTGCGGTCGTACCATGGAGCGATACAGAGGCATTATAATATCCTTTGTTTTATTCTCCATCCCTTTCCTTATGATACCTAGCATTCTATTTGCTTTCCTGGCCGCCGCTGCATGTTATCCACGATGACTCCTAAATCTTTTTCCTGGGTGGTGGTTTCTAATGTGGAGCCTTGCATCGTGTAACTATAGTGTGGGTTGTTCTTTCCTAGGTGCATAACTTTGCACTTGTCCACATTAAATTTCATCTGCCATTTGGATGCCCAGTCTTCCAATTTATCCAGATCCTCCTGCAGTTTTCCACAATCCACTTGGGTTTTAACAACTTTAAACAGTTTTGTGTCATCTGCAAATTTGATAACATCACTAGTTATTCCCTCTTTCAGGTCATTTATGAATATGTCAAAAAGTAGCAGACCCAGTACAGATCCCTGGGGTACTCCACTATTCACCTTTTTCCATTGGGAATATTGGCCATTTAGCCCTACCCTCTGCTTTCTATCTTTTAACCAGATCCCGATCCACAATAGTACACTGCCTCCTATCCCATGACGTTTTAGCTTCACCAAAAGTCTCTGATGGGGGACCTTGTCAAAAGCTTTCTGAAAGTCCAGATACACTATATCAACCGACTCACCTTTGTCTACCTGTTTATGCACACCTTCAAAAAAACATATCAGATTAGTAAGACAAGATCTTCCTTGTCTAAAGCCATGTTGGCTGTCTCCCATTAGGCCATGACTATCTACATGCTGTGTAATTTTGTTCTTTATGATGGTTTCTACCATTTTCCCTGGTACTGACGTCAGGCTCACTGGTCTGTAATTTCCCGGGTCACCCCTGGAACCCTTTTTAAAAATTGGTGTTACGTTGGCGACCCTCCAATCTTCAGGTATTACAGATGATTTTAATGAAAGTTCACAGATTACCAATAGCAGGTCTGCAATCTCATATTTCAGTTCTTTCAACACTCTGGGATGTATACCATCCGGTCCAGGTGATTTGCTACTATTCAGTTTATCAAATAGTTGTAATATATCTTTCCGGTGTAGCGATATTTCTCTCAATTCCTCTGCAGTATCACCTTTAAATACCACTTCAGTCTTGGGTAACATCCCTACATCTTCCTCAGTAAAGACCGAAGCAAAGAATTCATTCAGTCTCTGCTATAGCCTTGTCTCCTCTTACTGCCCCTTTTACCCCTCTATCATCTAATGGTCCAATTGACTCTCACAGGCCTTTTGCTACGAATGTACTTGAAAAAGTCTTTATTTCGTGTTTTTGCTTCCGTAGCAAGTTTCTTCTCAAATTCCCGCTTTGCCTGCCTTATCAATGCTTTGCATTTAACTTGCCAGTGCTTGTGCTGTTTCCAGTTTTCATTTGGCTCTTTTTTCCATTTCCTGAAGGTTGCTTTTTTGGCAGCAACAGCCTCTCTGACCTCACCTTTAAACCATGCTGGCAGTTTTTTGGACTTTCTTTCACTTTTCTTAATGCGTGGAATACAGCTGGTCTGGGCTTCGAGGATAGTATTTTTAAATAACAGCCAAGCTTGCTGTAAGTCTTTAACCTTTGGAACCGCTCCTTTTAGTTTTTTCCTAACTATATTCCTCATTCTATCATAGTCTCCCTTTCGAAAGTTAAAAGGTAGTACTGTGAATCCCTTTACTATCTGTCCTCCACTAATTAAATCAAACATGATCATACTATGATCACTATTGCCAAGTGGTCCCAACACCCTTATTTCTTGCAACAGATCTGGCGTTCCACTAAGGACTAGGTCCAGTATGGCTTCCCCTCTGGTCGGTTCATGAACCAGCTGCTCCAAGAAGCAGTCATTTATTTAATCTAGAAACTTTATCTCTTTAGCTTGTCCTGCTGTGACATTGACCCAGTCGATACCGGGGTAATTGAAATCACCCATTATTACTACTCTGTTGTGACTTTTGTTAGCTTCCTTGATTTCTTTGAGCATTTCATCATCCATTTGTTCATTCTGGCCAGGCAGTCGATAGTATACTCCCACTGCCATCACCTTCCCCTTCATAAATGGAATTTCAATCCATAGAGATTCTACAGCAAATTTTGTTCCCTGCAAAACCTTAATCCTTTCTGACTCAATGCCCTCTCTAACAGAGCGCAACCCCTCCACCAATTTGATCAGCTCTATCATTACGATATAGTTTGTATCCAGGTATCAGTGTCCCACTGGTTATCCTCCTTCCACCATGTCTCTGAGAGTGCAATCATATCTAACCTCTCATTTAGTGCTATATATTCTAACTCTCCCATCTTATTGTTTAGACTTCTAGCATTGGCATACAAGCATTTTAGAGACTATATTTTATTAATATTAAACTGGCTATTGGTAGGCAAGGGTAATTTGGAATCTTTATGCTCTGTCTGCTCCTTACTCAAGGGCATTTGGGCTACTATACTCCCTTTTGGAACCTCACTGCTTTTGGTAGTATCCTTCAAGGATACCTTCGTCCGAACCATGCGCTCCTGGGTGACTGTCGGCTTTCCCCTATTTTCTAGTTTAAAAGCTTCTCTCTTTTTTAAAGGTTAATGCCAGCAGTCTGGTCCCATCCTGACTACGCTATCTCCAGAAACAAGCAGGAATGTAGTCTTCACATATGGGTACTCCCCAGCTGAGAGATGCCAGGAGGATGATCTCAGCAAGCTGCGAACCCCAGGAGAGATGGGTCATGCTTTTTCCCATGGATCTCTGGCATTGAAACCTGGGACAGCGGGTAGGAGTTGCACTAAGTCTGAAAGAGATGCTGGAGAACAGCCTGGCCAAACAAGGCACCCCGATGGGAGTCCTTATCTAAGCAATAGTGGGCTGTAAAGGTATGTACTGAAGCCCAAGTGGCTGCTCTACAGATGCCGTCAATGGGCACAGAACGAAGATTAGCCGTAGAGGCTGCCATTGCTCTCACATTGTGAGCTGTGACATGGCCTTCGAGAGAAAGTCCCTTACACTCATATGCAAAGGATATGCAATTTGCAATCCACCTAGAGAGTCCTTTTGGAAACTGGAAGTCCCAAATGACTAGAATCAAAAGCAACAAAAAGCTGAGAAGATATTCTATGTTGCTTAGTTCTTTGAAGGTAAAAAGCCAAGGCTCTTTTACAATCTAAAGTATAAAGATTCCTTTCTGCATTAGAGGCATGAGGCCTAGGGAAGAATACAGGAAGGTAAACTGCTTGGTTTAAATGAAAAAGCAAAAGAGTAAATTAGACTTACCTGCTAATTGTTGTTCCTTGCGGAACTCTAGTCCAGTCCCGGAACCATAGAGTTGTGAACCTCCACCAGCAGCTTTGGAGACTGAACATCTTCATCTCTTTGATCATCCAGCTATATGCAGCCCCAAGGACCGCCCACACATCAGTACCTATTGACAAAGCATACTAAGCAGAGCAACAAATAAGTAGATATAACACAGTGGAAAAAAGGATCCTGACCCTAAAGTTCCCACCACTAGCAAAATTTTTTTCTTCTTCTTCTTTTTCCAATTGCGTAAGAACAACCTCCCGCCTACGGGAAGGCGGACCAGAACGGCCGTGGCGACCCTTGTGCAAAACGCATGCAACAAGAGACGCCACCGCTCACCCCCAAGATTTGACCCCAAAAGGGAACTAAGGCGTGCTGCAAGCAGAGGAGCTCTGACCGAAAGTATAGAGAACAAAAACCCTGGCAGACTCCTATAATGAATGTACCTTCTTGGCTGGCAGCGAGAACAGATAGACAGGGAGGGATCCGGGACTGGACTAGAGTTCCGCAAGGAACAACAATTAGCAGGTAAGTCTAATTTACTCTTCCTTAGCGTCCCTCTAGTCCAGTCCCGGAACCATAGAGGATGTAACAGAGCAGTAAATCTCAACGGGAGGGCCTCGCTAGTCCAGCCTGAAGCACCCGAGACCCAAACCGCGCATCCGACGCCGCCTGCACATCCAGACGATAGTGCTTAGCAAAGGTGTGCAAGGACGACCACGTCGCCGCCCGACAAATATCCACCGCCGGTACCAAGCTAACTTCCGCCCAAGACGCCGCCTGCGCCCTAGTCGAGTGAGCCCGAAGCCCGGCAGGAACCATCCTGCCGTGTAAAAGGTATGCCGACGAAATCGCCTCTTTCAACCAGTGGGAAATGGAAGACTTAGACGCTGCTTCCCCCTTGCGCGGACCGCCAAATGCGACAAATAGGCGATCGGACTTACGGAAGGCCGCCGTTTCCCTCAAATACCGACGAAGAGCTCGACGGACATCCAACGCGTGCAAGGAGTTATCCGCGTGCTGGCCCCGTTCCTTGGCAAACACCGGGAGAGACAACCCTAATTCATGTGAAACGCCGAAACTACCTTAGGCAGAAATGCGGGAACCGGTCGCAATACCACCATGTCGGCAGAGAAAGACAGATAGGGTTCCCTACACGAAAGAGCCTGCAACGCCGAGATCCTGCGAGCTGACGAGATCGCTACCAGAAACACCGTTTTCAACGTCAAGTCTTTCAACGAAGCTTGCGCCACGGGTTCAAACGGTGGAGCCACCAGAGACCTCAACACCAAATTCAAGTCCCACGAGGGCACTAAAGCCCTGTACGGAGGACGCATAAGCAACACCGCTCGCAAGGAGCGCTTCACGTCCGCATGGGACCCCAATAACTGGCCCTGAACCTTGCCTCGAAAACACGCAAGAGCTGCAAGTTGTACCCTCAACGAACTGGCCGCCAGGCCCTTGTCCACCCCTGCTTGCAAGAAGGAGAGGAGCTGAGGAACGGAGGTCCGCAAAGGCCGCAACTCGCGAACCGCACACCAGCTCTCAAAAATACGCCAGACCCGGACATACGCTAGCGACGTAGACCGACGCCACGCCCGCAACAAGGTAGCAATGACCTCCGGAGAATAACCTTTGGCTCTCATTCGCGCCCTCTCAATAGCCATGCCGTAAGCGAGAATCGAGCCAGCTGAGGCATCTGCAGCGGCCCCTGCCGAAGGAGATCCGGCCGAGGAGGAAGGAGCCACGGATCGGCCACACTCAACCGCACCAGGCCGACGAGGCCAGTCCGGGGCAATCAGAATCAAGGGACCCGGATGCCGCTCGATCCGCTGTACCAGGCGGCCCAGCAGGGCCCACGGAGGAAAGACATAGAGCAGCCCGTACCTTGGCCACCTTTGTGCCAATGCATCGAGGCCTTCCGACATGCGTTCCCGACGCCTGCTACACACTAGCAGAGACTCTCCGTACTGGAGAACCACTGATAAATGGAATGGGAGCATAGATAGCTTCAAAGGCCAGAGTTCTATCTTGCAACCCCTCTCCGCTGAGCTGCCTCTTCCATATGTAAAATTAAACCACATATATCCAAAATGAAGACATTACAAATCTACCGTAAAATCTTATAATTTGGGCAAAGCCAAACTAAACGGGAACATTGTCCATTAAGAAACCACACAACTATAAAATCCTTCCCATGACATAAAGCTTATGGCAGAGCATTCCACATCTGTGGACTGGCCATGGCGCTCACCCAAGCATCTGTTACAACTGTCCAAGAGAGTTATCACCATAATTCCTTTTGACCTGAATATGTTTACAGCAGAACATAGCGCTATATCACAGCAGCTAAGCCAAAATATTATCCTGCCATATAAACCGACTTTAACTCTTTATAGGACCCTCTATGGATAGCGGAAGGAGAATTTTTTTTTTTTTTTTTTTTTAAAGTAGAGGACTCCAAAAACCAAGTTTCTGCCAACTCCAATGAAATCAAAGCAGATCAGCTAAAATTACCTGAACTGCTACTATAGCTTTGCAAGAAGCTACCAGCCCCCGCTGCACCCAGTTGTCCTTCCCCCCCCCTTATCCAGGGGGATGCTGCATTGCAGGAGGCGTTGCCCACCCCCTGCCAGCCTACTGCAGCTGCCAGGGAGCTGAAGAGCAAAATAGAAAGTAGAACCCCTGGAAGCAAACAGTGTCGTGTCCCTGGGATTCAGGCGCAAAAGGTAAAAATCAAAAGTAAAAGCAACAGTGTTAGCTAAAAATGAACAAGGCTATCTCTTACTAAAGCAAGTTTCTCTATCTTTTTGAAATCCCACCGAAGTCCGTGGGACGCAAGCTTTCGAACACAGCCCCTAGCGCTGTGCATTAACCACAACCAGAGAAATGAAATGAAACCCTGCTCTAGTAATAGATGAGAATTTCTTGGGAAGGGCCTGCTAAGTGTTGCTATGAAACCCACAAGCACCTCACCAGGCCTTCCTGAAGTCAGAGAAATAGCAATGGAATACACCGACCACCTTGAAAATGGAAGTCTGAGAGGTTGTTGCCTGTGTGAACCTGATGAGTAATATGATTTTGTATTGTACCACTCACCACCCAGGGATGGGGGCACTGAATACTTTATGTGATTCATGAGCAGCGCTGTCATTCGGTGACCTTTAGGGCAGCAGAGCCCGACCAATGATACAGAAATTAAGAGCTTTAAATCTTGGTCATATAAACTGGATTCTCAAACCTTACATCACAGCACCAAGGCTCTGTGGTGATTTCTATCCTGACCTGCAGATAATGGCTGCCTGCACAGTCATAGAAAGGCACTATTGAGTGTACCAGCTGCCCTCCGGTGGCCATAGACCGTAGCACAGGCACTTCCCGGCTGACAGTTTAACTGCCAGTCTATTCTTGTACATCCTAAGGTTTCCTAAACCTGTCCCTGTGAATTTTGGGCAACTGTCACTATAGAATACATAAAGGCACACTTCTAGGCTTTCCCTCCTGCAAACTACAAGTTAGGGCTCTGCCCTTGAACCTAAAAGCTGGCAATTTGCCTAATATCCTGGGCCTGAACAGATGCTCCTCAGAGACATGATTAGGAGGGAAAGAACATGTGGTATCAGGGATCAATGCCAAAACTGCTGTCCTGTTTTTAAGTTTATTCTTATTTATTCTATAAAGAGGATTGACAACAGTCCCCCTTAATGCTGAGGAACCCCCCTGGCCTCAAAAAAAAAAAAACTACAAACAAAAGAAAGAAACAATCACTAGGCCCAAAAATTTAGCTATTCTGCCTGTTGTCCTCACGCAGGCAGTTCACTGCAACGCTCGCCATGCGGTCCAAATACCTAGCGAGGAAATGGCCGCCCCTTCGCCAATGAATTTTGGCGCCAAGAACAGCCGCCGCTGCAAAAATGAGGCCTCAGCAGACCGACAGAGCCCGAAGGCCTTACCTGCAGGGCCGAAAGCCACACAGCCTGCTCCTACCTCCTTGAATTCCTCCGATCCTCAAACTGCGCTGATGCGCCTGGCAGCCGCGGCGAGGATCGCTCAGCCGGTTCCACAGACTAAAATTAAATCCCGCGGCAACGGAGAGGCTCCGTCCCACACAGCTTCAGTGTGGCTGTACGGGTCCCGGAGCTTTCTCCTGTACAGTCCAGGGAGAGAGATCCGCACCGCCAAATGCCTGCAGCAAGTGAAAATCACTGACAAGGAGGGAAGGCAAGAACTGCTACTAATTTAAAGAACCAGGCTCAAATTTAAAATTACTGTAAATAAAGAAATTTGCTCCTAACTAAAGGGAACCAATCCCCGATTGTCAATTAACCAAAGGTAACTGAATTAAAAGCAAAATTAAAAGTAAATTAAAGGTAATAATCAAAGGTAAAATCAGAATTTGTCACACTAAATGCTCCTATCTGTTCCCCCCAAGTGAGCCCAGAAGCTAGGCTCACTATGTCCTCCTGCTGCAAGGAGACTGGACACACTGGAGGCTGATGGGAGATACCAGCAGGCTATATCCAGTGACTCGTCCCCAGGAGGCGCAGAATCCGCAACACTCGGGGGCCGGCTCCTCTTTTGTGGACCAGTGTCTCCCTCCACTGAAAGTGGACGCTTTAGCCCACGGCGGGGCAGGACCGAGCCTCCCCCCGCCGGCTGCAAGAGAGCCAGAGCCTCCTGCATGAGAGAAAAAGGCGCTCCGGCACCGCAGAAATACCCGGACCAAGGACCGTCTCTGCCTGCTCTGATGTCCCTTCTGTAGATACAGGTGGGAGATCTGCACTGGAGCCCTCCAGAGGATCCCCCATGCCAGCACCCACAGCAGAACAAGTGGCAGACTCGGGCTGCCAAATTACTACTTCTACGAATGCCACAGACCAGACACCGAGGACTAGGAGGCATGGCTATGCACACAGCCCTTTGCCAGCAAAGCAGGAACACCTTGCTGAAGCAAACAGATCAGAAAAAAAAAAATCGCGATTTTAAAAGTGCTCAAAAACGCTCCAAATTGCAGGATTAGATAGAGCTGGAGTCAATTAGCTGATATCTGACCAAGAAATGCAAAAACGAAGCTCCTATCCCTAAAAAACAAACACGAAGAAAAACTTTGAAAAAAAAAATCCAAAATGGCCGCCGGACCCGATCCCGCCAAAAAAAGGACCAGAAAAAATACCCAAAAGGTCTAAAACACTCGCCAGAGCTGATTCCAGGCCACCCCAAGGCCTCCACCACTGCCTTTAAGAAAGAAAAAGCTTCAAACTCTACTCACCCACACACAGGAGTGGAGGGGGGGTCAAAACACAGAGTGCTGTCCAGCGTGCCTGTCACAATCTCTGAGTAGCAGTTATCAGAGTCAATAACAGAGTAATAACCGCTCAGGGCAGCTCTGGGAACCCCTAAATCAGTCAGGGGACACTCAGAGCCTACTGCTGTATTCAATTGCTGCCTGTAATTGTCTTCAACCTTCTCCTCACCCACCAAGGGGGTTAGGTAGAAAGGAGACCTGTGTCCTGTGCAGCTCCCCTGCTTGTTTAACCTATGGGGAGACTGACAGAGAGACAGAGAGAAAAAAACAGATTATAGAAAGACAGAAGGGACACAGTCAAAGATATCCTCCACAGCAGCAGCCCAGCACCTAAATCTAGAAAATAATAAAACACTAAAGCTCTGCTTATTTGTTCCTAAGGAGCCCAGTTCTGGGCTCTGACTTCCAAGCTGCTTGGAGACTGAGATACTGATGTGTGGGCGGTCCTTGGGGCTGCATATAGCTGGATGATCAAAGAGATGAAGATGTTCAGTCTCCAAAGCTGCTGGTGGAGGTTCACAACTCTATGGTTCCAGGACGGGACTAGAGGGACGCTAAGGAACTACCTTTGGCATAAAGTGAGGATGAGTCCTAAGAACTTCCTTATGGTGAAAACTTGTATAAGGAGTATCCGTCACTAAAGCCTGTAATTCACTGATGCGTCTTGCAGAAGTGAGGGCAACTAGGAAGATGACCTTCCAGGAAAGAAACTTTAGAGCTGTAGTGGCTATTGGCTCAAAGGGCGGTTTCATGAGCTGCCCGAGAACGAGATTCAGATCCCATGCCACCGGCGGTGGTTTAATGGGAGGTTCTGTTAAGAGTAGATCTCTCATAAATCTCGCTAAGAGTGGATGAGAGGAAATAGGTTGTCCATCCAGAGGTTCACAAAAAGCAGCAATGGCACTAAGATGGACCCTTACTGAATTGGTTTTAAGACCAGAATCTGATAAATGGAGGAGATACTCCAGAAGCGATTCCACAGGCATTGTATGGGGGTTAAGTCCCCTTTGAGAACACCACACAGAGAATCTCTTCCACTTAAAGGCGTAGGATCGCCTTGTGGAAGGCTTCCTGGAAGCCACAAGTATATCCTTTACCTGTTGAGATAGCCTAGGATTCTCAGATATCAACCTTTCAGTAACCAGGCCCTGATGTGCAGGGACTGGGAATTCGGGTGCAATAGCATCTCGTTCTCCTGGGAAAGATCTGGAGCACATCCCAACTCCAGAGGTGTGGCTTGAGAGAGACGCAGAAGCAGAGGATACCATGCCTGCCGTGGCCAACGTGGAGCTATGAGTATCATATGACCTCTGTCTCTGAAGCTTGAACCAAGTTCTGGGAATGGGTGGGAAGGCATAGAGGAAGTCCCAACCCCAGTGGAGGAGGAAAGCATCTTTTGCCTGACAGTTTTGAGCTGGAATTCTGGAACAGAACCGGGGAAGTTTGGCATTCTGTGGATTTGCAAAGAGGTCTATATCTGGTGTTCCCCAGATTCGAAACACTCGAGCAAGCTGGTCTGAGTGCAGAGACCATTCGTGTGGCAGCAGTATTCGAATGAGTTTGTCTGCCCAAAGATTTTGAATGCCCAGAAGATATACCACTAGGAGGTGGATTTGAAGCTCTCTGGCAAGGGCTCACAGTTGCAAAGCTTCGTTGCATAACGACAGAGAGCCAGTTCCGCCCTGCTTGTTCACATAGAACATGGCTACTTGATTGTTGGTCTGGACCAGAACTATGTTGTAGCTGAGATGGGTCTGAAAAACTCGGATGGCATGGAAAATGGCTCTGCGTTCTAGGAGGTTTATGTGAAGACAAGCCTCCTGTGGGGTCCAGAGACCCTGAATTGAGAGATCGTCCAAGTGAGCTCCCCAACCCAACTTGGACGTATCTGTTAGGGTGGTTTGGCATAGAGGCTGCTGGGAAGGAGAGCCTATGAGGTGGTTTTCCAGTGATTGCCAGCATTGCAGGGACAAAATAAAACGTGTGGAGTTTCTGATTTTGTCCATTAGCCGACCCGAGGCCTGTGCCCACTGGGCTGCTCGCATATGAAGGCAAGCATAGCGAACCACATGGATAGTGGATGCCATATGCCTCAGAAGCTGAAGCATCTTTCGAGCAGTCAGGAGGACTTTCATAGCTGCTTGGGAGGACAGCTGTACTATACGAAGACAACGTGGCTGTGGCAGGAAAGCCCTTGACTGCCTTGTGTCTAGGTGAGCCTCTATGAATTCTAGAGAATGAGAAGGGGTGAGGTGAGATTTTGGGAGGTTTATGACCAATCCCAAATACCAAAGGATTCACATAGTGTGAGAAAGAGCAAAGCTGGCTTCTGGAGCCGTTGATGCTCGGATGAGCCAGTTGTCTAAGGGAAGACAATATTCCTAGAGTTCTCAAAAATGCTGCTATTACTGCCATGCATTTCATGAAGACTCTTGGGGCAGAAGCCAGACCAAAGGGAAGAACTGTGTATTGGAAATTTCTTCCCTGGAAAAAGAATCGAAGGAATTTCCTGTGATCTGCATGGATGAGAATATGCGTATATGCTTCCTTTAGATCTAGAGAACAAAGCCAGTCCTGGCTGAAGGTATGGCTTAATTCTCTGAGGTCCAGTATAGGCCTGTGTCCCCCTGTTTTCTTTGGTATGAGAAAGTAGGAAGAGTAGAACCCTGTACCCTGTTGGGGTATGGGTACCTCTATTGCTCCTTGAGCAAGATGTGATGCGACCTCCTGACCCAAGAGATTGGTGACGGACTTGAGAATTGAACTGTTTTATGATTGTAGGAGGGGGTATGCTGTGAGAATGAAGTCTGTACCCCTCTCATACAATGGACAGTGTCCAGTTTTCTGATGTTATTTGTTGCCATCTTATGGCAAAATGGCATAACCTGCCCGGGATAGTAAGGGGTTCTGGATCTTTCAGGGGCAGGAAGACTAAGTTCTCTAGGAAGGAGCCAAAGCCCCTGAGGAGGTTGAGTCTGTTGAGTCGGTTGAGCTCTTGGAACTTGTGGCTTCCACTGCTGTCTGTTCTGTTGACCCCTTTGGGGAACATGAACTGGACAGTGTCCATGATGGGTGTAAGATGGGTAAAACTTATTTTTCTTGTTGAAAAGGGGTTTGACTGACTTTCCTTGCTGGGTTGGCTGTAGACTGATAGTCTGTTCAAGGTAGTATTTTCAGATTCAATCTGACTGGCCTTGTCTTGCCAATCCTCGTCAAAGAGATTTTCTCTTGTGCAAGGAATCTTTCCCAGTTTATCTTGCACCCATTGTTTTAAGTCTGATGCCTGAAGCCAGGAAATATGACGTGCACAGATGGAATTAGCAGAGGTTATGCTAATGCATTCAAAGCAATCAAAGGTTGCATGGTTCATAAAGTTAGAGACATCCCGGGTATGTTTGACCAGAGTAAGGAATTCCCCTCTTTTTTCCTCAGGGAGAAAAGGGCTCATGAGCTCCAAGTCTCCTGTAACCTCCTTGAAGAACATTCCCATATAGAGAATGTAGGAGATGATCCTGGCTAACATGGAGGCTTGGAAGCATCGATGCTCAAAGGCATCGAGTAACCTTGATTCACAGCCTGGAGGATTAGAAGAATGCATTTTAACACTCTTAATCCTATGCATCGCCAATTCCACTACCATTGAATGGTGTGGTAACTGAGTCTTTTGAAAACCAGGACAGCTTGGAGCTTGGTACATGGTATCGAGTCTTTGAGAGCGTGGAGACACCATTAAAGAGGTTTCCCACATTCTTAGCATAAGATCATGCAAGATCCTATGAATGAAATCTATCGTTAGGTTATTTTATTTTATTTATTTATTTAACATTTCTTATATACCGCACTATTATCATCAGCGCGGTTTACACTGAACTAAACATATACATACAGAAAACTGTAGTGCATTTTACAAGTAACAGGAAATTGAACTTGGTAATAAAGGGAAACTATGTACACTATGTAACTATATATAATAGTCTATATACATTAATCACAGTTGAAGTTAACTTGACCTGAGTATGGGTGTAGAGTTTCTCTTGTGCAAAACTAAATTGGGAAATAGCTTAAGAAGAGGTGGTGTTTGAGACTTTTTCTGAATTGTGTTAGGCTGGTTATGGCTCTCAGTTCTGGTGGGAGTGCATTCCAAGCTATTGGGGCATGAATGCTGAAGGCTCTTTTAGATGTTTCCTTAGTGTATCTGACTGTTTGTCTTGGGATTGTTAATGAGTTTATAGCAGTTGATCTTCTGGATCTATTGGGAGTCTGTGTGTGTAAAAGGTTGGCGATCGTTGATGGTGCTTGATTGTTTAGGGCTTTGAAAGTAGTGATTAGTATCTTGTAGTGGATTCTTGCGTTGGTTGGTAACCAGTGGAGTCTTTTTAGAATTGGAGTTATGTGGTCTGTCTTTGATATTCCTTCGAGTACTCTAGCAGCGGTGTTCATCGCCAGTTGTAGAGGATTTAAAGATGATTGCGGGAGACCATGTAGAATTGCATTTGCGAAGTCGAGATGAGGCATTACCAAGGCTTGGTAGACAGTTCTAAAGTCTGTAGGTTCAAGTAAAGGTCTTAAGTGGCGTAGTGTGCTTATCTTGTGATATATTAGTTTTGTTATGTTTTTTATGTGGGTCTTCATGTTGAGGCGCTGGTCAAGGGTAATACCTAAGTATCGTATTGTAGGTTTTACTGTCAATTCCTTATCCTTTATCTTTAAGGTAGTGGGAGGTGTGAAGTTTTGGTCCCTTGTGATAAACATAACATCGGTCTTGCTATGGTTGATTCTTAGGTTCTGTGAGAGGAGCCAGTCTTCCACTGATTCAAAGCATTTTATCAAAGGTGTAAAATCAGGGTGGTTGATGGAGAATGGCATGTATAAGAGAATGTCATCTGCATATGCTAGGCAGGTAACATTAAAAGAGCGGATGAGGTCACAGATCGGTTGCATGTATATGTTAAACATTAGTGCTGAAAGCGATGATCCTTGTGGTACCCCTTGATCTTGCAGAAATGGTTCAGATGTTTTTTCCTCAATTCTTACTTGTTGCCAACGGTTATTTAGGTATGATATACACCAGTCAAGTGCGGTTCCAAGTATTCCTTTTTCCTTAAGGCGATGGATAAGTATTTGATGGCTTACTGAATCAAACGCAGCTGAGATGTAGATCGGGTACTGAGGCCTCAGTAGAACACACGCAGCTGCTCAACCAATTCTGTTTGGCTGCTATTCACATCAATGACCCCATTTTTCATCGTACCACGATCATTTTGGTTTTTTACTAATTACTCATTTGACTATAGTTCCTTAAATCTTTCAATTAAATGTCTCTCCAACCAATTTTTGCTGTTGGCAATTTTATCAATGTGGATATCCAACGTGTTCCCAGTTAGCCACCATAACTTCACAATGTCCATATAAGAAATTTTTTCTTTCACAAAAATGATGATAGCATGGGTACTTAGCTGCGGTCTTATTCCCTTTTGTTTCCAGCCGCCAGCATGCATTATGGATATCCTCAGAGGAGAGTTTTGAATGATTAAGACCGCAGCTAAGTACTCATGCTATCATTATTTTTGTGAAAGAAAAAAATTTTTATATGGACATTGTGAAGTTATGGTGGCTAACTGGGAACACGTTGGATATCCACATTGATAAAATTGCCAACAGCAAAAATTGGTTGGAGAGACATTTAATTGAAAGATTTAAGGAACTATAGTCAAATGAGTAATTAGTAAAAAAACAAAATGATCGTGGTACGATAAAAAATGGGGTCATTGATGTGAATAGCAGCCAAACAGAATTGGTTTGTGAATAGCAGCCAAACAGAATTGGTTGAGCAGCTGCGTGTGTTCTACTGAGGCCTCAGTACCCGATCTAGATAAGCCTAGCAGGCGTGATTAATTCTGTTTCAGCGTGGTAAAAGTATGAGCACATAACCTAACGATAGATTTGATTTATAATTATCGCTCAGATATTTGACCTTATTACTGCAGATCCTATGAATGGGCAGGGTAGCTGCCTCTTTAGGAGCCTAAGAGGAATTGAAGAATTTCTAATTCTTATGCTCTGGGTTCATTCTCTGGAGTCACCGTGATTGAGAGACCTTGAGCTAAATCACGTATGAAATCCTGGAAGGACATGTCTTCTGGAGGAGACATTCTGCATTGAGAAGGAGATGGATCCTCCGGAAGGATTGCTCTGGTACCGGCAGAGTCATGGGAATATTGAAATTACACTTATCTGGTAATTTAACCTTCCTTATCGTTCCTCCAGTTTAGTCCTCCACCTCTGGGTTGTGCACTTCCTCCTGTAGCTTGGAGACTGGCATGTCAAACTCGTGACATCACTGCATGTAGCCTGCTGGAATCTCCCATCAGCCCCAGTGAACTATTGACAAAGCAGACTCAAAAGAGCAACAAACAAGTAGCCAACATTGTAAAACTAAGCTTATCTTAAATGAAAGGCATAACCCAAAACAAGAAAGTTATGCCACTATTAAACTCCCCTTACAAAAGACAAGGGTGACATTTACCCATTTATCCCTCTGCCCCCTGCTGAACCAGAGCCTAGGAGAGGGATAGCCGCAATAAGCATGAAAACAACAAAGTAGCATCTTAAGGTAACACTCACCTGAAAACGTGCCCAATGCTCAATAAACTTACTCTATTAAGGAAAAACAGACCCTGGGTGGGATTGAGGACTAAACTGTCGTCACTCAAGGAACTACAAATACCAAGTAATTTCAATTTCCTTATCGTTCCTCCAGCTTAGTCCTCCACCTCTGGGATGTAATAGAGCAATACTAATGGGCGGGACCCTTCCAGCCAGCGGGTAGCACCGCCGACCCGAAACAGGCATCATTCGCCGCTAGCACATCAAGACGGTAGTGCTTACTGAAGGTATGAAGCGAAGACCAAGTGGCCGCTCTACAAATCTCAACCGGCGGCACTAGGCTGTATTCCACCCAGGAAGCCGCTTGCGCTCTAGTGGAGTGAGCTCTTAGCCCCACAGGTGCCAGACGACCCTGCAAAATATAGGCTGAAGCAATCGCTTCCTTAATCCACCGGGAAATGGAAGCTTTCGCTGCCGCCTCTCCTTTCCGTGGACCGCCAAACAATACAAACAGATGATCTGACTTGCGGAACTCCTCGGATACTGCCAAATACCGACGCAACACCCTTTATACGTCCAGGCAATGCAACCCGCGATCGGAAGAATGTTCTGCCTCTGCCTGCAAGACTGGCAAAGACATTGCTTGATTTAAATGAAACGGAGAAGCCACCTTTGGCAAAAAGGAAGGAACTGGCTGCAGAACCACCTTTTCTCTGGAAAAACACAAAAAGGGTTCTCTACATGAGAGGGCCTGTAGCTCAGAAATGCGCCGCGCCGAACAAATAGCTACCAAAAATACCGTCTTCAATGTCAAGTCCTTGACGGAAGCTTGGCTTAAAGGCTCAAAGGGACTCTTTACGAGCGCCCCCAAAACCAAGTTGAGATCCCACGGGGGAACCGAAACCCTATGCGAGGGCTGCATTCTGGAGACTGCTTTAAGAAAATGCACCACATCAACGTGAGCTCCTAATGACAAACCTTGGACCTTACCTCTAACATGCTAGGGCTACCAAGTGAACTTTCAAGGAACTGGCGGCCAAGCCTCTCTCAAATCCGTCTTGTAGAAAACTTAATACGCACGGCACGGAGGCAGTAGCAGCGCGGACTTGACGCCTCGAACACCAGTCTTCAAATATGTGCCAGATGCGCACATAAGCCAACGACGTCGACTGCTTCTGCGCCTGCAGTAAGGATGCAATAACTGCTCTGGAATAATCCTTCTTTCTTAACCTTGTCCTTTCAATGGCCAGGCCGTAAGCGAGAACCGATCCACTCGGGGCATTAGAAGTGGTCCCTGCCTCAGCAGGTTCGGAGAATCCGGAAGCCTCCACGGCACCCCGTCGAGCAACCTCACCAGGTCGGCATACCACAGACGCCTGGGCCAGTCCGGAGCCACCAAGAGCACCCGTCCACGAGGAGCTTCTATCCGCTGAACCACGCGACCGATGAGAGCTCACAGAGGGAAGACATAAAGCAGACCCATCGACGGTCACCACTGTATCAAGGCATCGATCCCTTCCGACATGGCCTCCCTGCGCCTGCTGTAGAAACGACTTGACTTTGCGGATTGGAATGTTGCCATCAGATCCATGACTGGAGTCCCCCATCGGTGAACTATTTGCGCAAAGACGTCTAGATGCAACTCCCATTCTCCTGCATCCACCCGGACTCTGCTGAGAAAATCCACCATGACGTTGTCCTTGCCTGCAATGTGAGCCGCCAAAATCGCTTGCAACTGAGGCTCTATCCACAAGAACAGTCTCTCCGCCTCCTCTTCCCATGGCCATGCTTCCGGTCCCGCCTTGCCGATTTATGTAGGCCACTGTCGCGGCATTGTCAGAGTGTACTCGCACTACTCGCCCCGTCACCATGGTTTTGAAGCTTTGCAGCACCGGAGACACCGCTCTCAACGCCAGGTGGTTGATGGACCAAGCACTTTCTTCCAACGACCAAACGCCTTGCGCAAATTCCTCTGCAATGCGCCCCCCACCCTGCGAGACTTGCATCCGTTAGTAGGGGGATCCACTCCGTCTGATCCAGAGGCATGCCTGCCCGCAGCAACGCTGGAAGAAGCCACCACCACACGGACTGCCGGACTCGCAGGGGGCAAGGAAGCCACTTGCTCAACGAGTTGGACTGGTGTGACCAACGCCGAAGCAACGCCTGCTGTAAGGGCCTCATATGAAATCTGGCCCACAGCACGACTTCCAGGGTCACTGCCATTGTCCCTAGTACCCGCAGGTAACTCCATGCCGAGGGCACCGGAGCCGCTCAAACTTTTCACCAATCTCCGCAGAACTTGGGCTCTGCGTTCCGTCAGAAATACTGCTCCTTTCCGAGTGTCGAACCGCACTCCCAGAAAATTCCAGGACCTGAGACGGAATCAAATGGCTCTTGGCCGAATTGACCACCCAGCCAAGGCTCTGCAAAAAGGCTACGACCTTCTTCATGACCATTTCGCTCTCCTGCTTGGACTTCTCGAATCAACCAATCGTTGAGATATGGATGGACCAAGATCCCTTTCTTCCATAGGGCTGCTGCAACCACCACCATGATCTTGGTGAATACCCGAGGCACTGTCGCAAGCCCGAATGGCAATGCCTGAAACTGGTAATGCCCCCAGGGCAGCGCGAACCGCAAAAACGTTTGATGAGCAGCTCTGATTGGGACATGTAGATATGCCTCGGTGAGATCGCGAGACGTCAGATACTCTCCCTGGCGAACCGCTACCATGACGGATCGCAAGGTTTCCATACGGAAATGAGGAATTCAAGCAGCGATTTACTCCTTTGAGATCCAAAATTGGACGATGAGATCCCTCTTTCTTTGACACCATGAAATAAATGGAGTACCACCCCACACCGTAGTCTGCCACCAGCACTGGGACGACGGCCCCAAGCTGCAAGAGACGATCCAGCATCTGGTGAATTGCGAGAGTCTTTGGATGGCTTCTGCAGGGCGACATCACAAAAGAGTCTAGTATCGGCTTTGCCAGATCCAGCACATAACCCTCACGGATGATCTCCAGCACCCACTGATCGTACGTTATTTGGGTCCAGGTAGAAAGGAACCCCCTGAGCCGACCTCCGATCGGCTGACCTTCTGCCGGGACCCGCCTCCTTTCATTGGGGCTTCCGAGGGGTTCCTGCAGTAGCTGCTGCGAACCCTCTACTTGCTCCGCGAAACCCCCGAAACCCTTGGGCTCGAGACGCAAACCTTCTCCTTTGAAACCCCCAAAACTGGAAGTGCGAAATCTCCTGAAATCTCTGTACTGACCTCGAAAGGCCGCCAAGAATTTGCCTTGCTTAGGCTTGTCCTCGGGAAGCCTTCCACCCTTGGACTCTCCTAAATCCTTAACCAGCTTGTCCAGATCCTCCCCAAACAAGTTTCCCTTTAAACGGAAGCTTACTGAGACGTGACTTAGAAGACCCGTCAGCCGCCCAGCAGAGGGATCACCGTGCGGCCACCAATGAAACCATACTATTTGCCAAAGCTCGGATGAGGTCGTAGTGCACATCCACCAAATACGCTGCTCCAGACTCCAAACGCTCGAGCTCTGACACTCTCCTGTTCCAAAGAAGCCGACTGCCAAGAGTACTGAGCCCACTGAAGACAGGCTGTAGCCACCCAAGCACCACGGATGGATGCCTGCAAGGATACTGCATCCGCTTCGAAAGATTGCTTCAACAAGCCATCCACTTTTCTATCCTGCGCATCCTTTAACGCCGCACTACCTTCAACCGGTATAGTGGTCTTTTTAGTAACCGGACACCGCCACATCAATCCACTGACAACGGAATTTCTCCTTATCCTTCTCTGCCAGTGGATACAGTCTATTCATGGTCCTTACTCCTCTGAGCCCCGCTTCGGGGTGATCCCCACTCATCTTGAATTATCCGATCCACCACCTTGTGGACCAGGAAGACCACCTGCGCTTGACGCACCGCCTGAATAACTGGATCTTCTCCCCCAACCTCCTCGGTCAGCTGCTCAGTAGCGAACTTGAGTGTCTGCAGGGACTCTGTAATAAGGGCCGCCAACTCATCCTTCCGGAACACCCTGATGATCCGGGCTTGATCCTCAGGTTCCTGGATCTCCCCCTTTTCCAAGTCCTCCATATCGTCCTCCAAACCTAACTCTGCCTCCTCCAGCTCCTGCCACCCCAGCTCTGAAGTGGAGTGCTCTGGAGGCCGAGGTCTCTTGGGGGGTTTAGATGTCAGCCCCTCATCCTCCGCTAACGCCGGCTGTGGAACCGGCGAGGGGAGAGGCCAGGGTCCCGGCACCTTCCCTTGGCGCCTGAGACAGAACGCTTGATGCATGAGTAATATGAAATCTGGAGACAAGTCACCCAGCTGCAGATCAGAGCCCAGTCCCGGCACCGCACAGGTGTCTCCAGAAGCAGCATCCGGGCCGGACGTAGAAGGGACCGCTACCCAAGCGTCCCCTTCCACTCCCACTACGGGCCCCTGGGAAGCGGGAGCCACAGGAATCTCCATCTGCTGCTCCACACTCGCCGAGACAGCTGCACAGCCCCGACAAACGCCAGTGTCCGCAACAGTGCCCCTATGGGTGCCGCAGACGACACTGCGGGCGTGCTGACATGAGATGCGCCTTCTATTATTAGTCTCTCCCTTTCTCTCTTATTTAATTTATTTAATTATTCTTTTTAAACGAAAAACTGAATGTGAGCTCCAGCAAATACCAAAAAACAAGCCCCCCCAAGGCCAAAACCCCCAAGGGCACCTGCTCCACAGCCCAAAAAAGAAATTAAATCACTGAAGAGAACCCCAGGGCTGGTCTCCGGCCTGCAGTCGTGGCCACTGCAACTGGCACGCGACAAAAACCGTGTGTTCAAGATGGCCGCGGCTGAGGAAAAAAGTTTTGGCGTGAACGGCAAAATCACCGCCAGGTGACAAACACGCTCGGCCCCCTTTTGAACGCCGCCAGCCCGCTCAAAAACAACAAAACTGCTAAGTCGAACCCGGAGCCCCTGCCAGCAGCGGCGTCGTTCAGCCACCGCCAGAGCGATGTCGGCTGCAATATACCCCGCTGTACCTGCTCACAGCTGCACCCGCTCCACCGAGCAGCTCAGGGCTCCGCGAGCTGCCGCCCTGCTGAAGCTGGCTCAGGCAAGTGCTGTCCCCGCAGCTCTCCCCTGTACCTTCAAGGGGGAGAGATCCGGTCCAAAAGCAAGAGAGAGAGGGTTCTATTTGGCAGGGGTTAGGTGTGTTTTTTTTTTTTTAAAGCAATATGAACCTCTACAAATTTAAAGGACCATCCCCAAATTAAATCAAATCAAATTAAATCCATTGAAGAAATCAATTTAAGAAATCAGGAATTAGAATTGAAACTATTAAAAATGTTAAGTCCTAACTAAACTAGCTCCTTATCAGATCCTCTAGTGAGCCCAGCACCTAGGCTCACTACATCCTCCTGCTGCATGGAGAATGGAAAACTGGGGCTGATGGGAGATTCCAGCAGGCTACATGCAGTGATGTCACGAGTTTGACATGCCAGTCTCCAAGATGCAGGAGGAGGTGCACAACCCAGAGGTGGAGGACTAAACTGGAGGAACAATAAGGAAGGTTAAATTAGACTTACCTGCTAATTGTTGTTCCTGGAGTGGAACCAGTCCAGTCCCAAAACCTCTGGGTTGCCCATCTCATTAGCAGCTTGGAGAATGAGAAACTCCTCTTTTTTGTGACATCACTGGTATATCCCTCCGGGATCCGCCTCCTGCCACCAGTACCCTATTGACAAAGCAGACTCATCGGAGCAACAAGTAAGAAAATATATCCTCCAACAGTAAGGAAACAAAACTACAGACAATTTAAAGAACTCACTAGAAGCTCTATTCCCTATCTATACTGCGACTTGAAAAACTCGAGCAGACCACCCTCTCACCCAAAGGAAAGGAAGGTCAGGTGCAAACAGAGAATCAAACTATAGAATCTTCCTCGTTCTGATCTTTGTTTATTTTTTATTTTTTATTTTGCTGTGGAACTGCATAGTATTACAATAAAGAGCTCTTACCTGTGACTTACGGAGACCTTTCAGGCCGCTGTTTGCCAACGTACACAGGGAGGGAAGCGGGACTAGACTGGTTCCACTCCAGGAACAACAATTAGCAGGTAAGTCTAATTTAACCTTCCTGATCGTGTCCCCAGTCTAGTTCCAAAACCTCTGGGTCAGTACCAGAGCAGTGAATCACGTTAAACACGGGAGGGACCTGGCAAACCCTCCTGAAGCACTGCAGACCCAAACGAGGTCTCCTCCGCCCTCTGCACATCCAGGCGATAGTGTCGCACAAAAGCATTTAGAGACGACCAGGTCGCTGCCCTACAAATCTCCACCGGGGAGACCAGTCTGACCTCCGCCCAGGAGGTAGACTGCGCCCTGGTGGAATGGGCCCGTAGACCTTCCAGCACCATTCTACCATGCAACACAAGCCGAAGCAATGGCCTCCTTAATCCAACGCGCAATGGAGGCCTTTGACGCTGCTTCGCCCTTTCTTGGTCCCGCAAACAGCACAAAAAGCCTGTCCGACCGACGAAAAGACGCCGTCCTACTGAGATACTTCTTTAATGCTCTGCGAACATCCAGAAGGTGCCGCTGACCTGACGAGGGGCCTTCCCCGACTTTAGCAAACACCGGCAGAGAGATCTCCTGATTCACATGAAAGGCCGAAACTACCTTCAGAAGGAAGGCCGGCACCGGCCGTAACACGACCTTTGACGCAAAAAACAAGAGA
Organism: Ichthyophis bannanicus; assembly: GCA_033557465.1. Lineage (NCBI taxonomy): Eukaryota > Metazoa > Chordata > Amphibia > Gymnophiona > Ichthyophiidae > Ichthyophis > Ichthyophis bannanicus. Next base: position 1,767,610,531 of record CM066032.1, read on the forward strand.
TAGGGCTCCCTGCAGGAGAGAGCCTGCAATTCTGAGACCCATCTAGCCAAGCAGACCGCCACCAAGACCACCACCTTCAGCGTGAGATCCTTGAGCGACGCTCAAGCTAACGGTTCAAAGGGTTCCCGCTCTAGGACGTCCAAGACGAAGGGCAACTGCCACCTAGGAAATACCTGCCTAACCGGCGGTCTTACCAGCAAAACCGCCTTCAGAAAATGCTTCACATCCCGCTGGGACCCTATCGACTGACCAGCCACTCTGCCTCTGTAGCAGGCCAACGCCGCCACCTGCACTCGCAAGGTCGCGGCTGCTAGCCCTTTATCGAAGCCATCTTGTAAGAAGTCTAAGAGCTGAGGAACAGAAGCCTTAAGAGCCTCACACTTCCTATCTCTGCACCAAGCTTCGAAAATCCTCCAGACACGAACATACGCTAGCGATGTAGAGCGCTTCCTGGATCTCAAAGTGTCTATGACTGCTGCCGAATACCACCGGGATCTTAAACGCGCCCGCTCAAGAGCCAAGCCGTAAGCGAGAACCGATCCACGTGGGGCATGCACAGGGGCCCCTGAACCAGCAGGTCTGGCCGGCACAGTAGACGCCAGGGTTTTGCCACCAACAGCCTCACTAGGTCCCCGTACCACGGACGAGGCCAATCCAGTGCTAACAGAATTATCTGACCCGTGTCGCTCTATTCGCTGCAGAACCCGGTCTATCAGAACCCACAAAGACATACAGCAGCTGTCCCTCCGGCCAGTCCTGTAGAAGAGTGTCCAAGCCTTCCGACATTCTTTCTCGGCGCCTGCTGAAGAAGCGATTGGCCTTTGCCGAATCGAAGGTCGCCATGAGGTCCATGACCGGTGACCCCCACCTGCGAACCACCATCTCGAAGACCTCTGAGTTGAGGACCCATTCTCCTGGATCCACCTTCACCTGACTGAGGAAGTCGGTCTCTACATTGTCCACTCCTGCTACATGTGTCGCCAACAGGTCCAGGAGATGCGTTTCTGCCCAAAGACACAGAACTGCGGCATCGGATTCGAGGGCAACACTGCTGGTGCCCCCTTGCTTGACGACGTAGGCGACCGCCGTCGCATTTTCAGACAACACCCGGACCGCCTTCCCCCTGAGCAAGATCTGAAACTCCTGGAGAGCAAGGACTATCACTCTTAATTCCAATCGACTGATCGACCAACTCCTCTCTTGAGGGCTCCACTCGCCTTGTGCGAATCTGCCCTGACAATGCGCACCCCAGCCTTGCAAGCTGGCGTCCATCACAGCCACCCAGTCCGGCGCCTCCAAAGGCTTCCCCTGAACCAGCGAGCCTGGATTCAACCACCAAAGCAGAGCCAGCTGGGTTTCTTCCGGGCAGGGTAGCTTCCTGGACAAGGGATCTAGCTGGTGCGACCATCTGCGAAGCAACGCTCCCTGCAAGGGTCTCATGTGAGCTCTGGCCCACGGCACTGTCTCTATCGTCGCCGCCATGGTACCTAACAACTGCAGGTAGAGCCAAGCTGAGGGAGCCTTGAATCTTAAGAAACTCCGCACCAACATCAGCAGACCCTGCGCTCGACGCTGCGTTAGAAACACTCTTCCGGCTCGGGTATCGAACCGAGCTCCCAGATACTCCAAGGTCTGCGAAGGCACCAGGTGACTCTTTGCCACTTTGACTACCCAACCGAGACTGTCCAAGAAAGCTACTACCCGGGCCGTAACCATCTCGCTCTCGGCAAGCGACTTTGTCCGGATTAACCAATCGTCTAGGTAGGGATGAACTAGGATGCCCTCCTTGCGCAGTGCTGCTGCTACCACCACCATCACCTTCGTGAAGATTCTTGGGGCCATTGCTAGCCCAAACGGCAATGCTTGGAACTGATAATGACCGAACGGCAACGCAAATCTGAGGAATTTGTAATGTTCTGGTCTGATGGGAATATGTAGATAAGCTTCGGACAAGTCCAGCGAGGTGAGGAATTCTCCTTTCTGCACTGCCACTATCACTGACCGCAGGATTTCCATGTGAAAATGCGACACCCGGAGACAACGATTTACCCCTTTGAGGTCCAGAATCGGCCAAACCCCTCTGTCTTTCTTCGGAACAACGAAATAGATGGAGTACCGACCGCAGCCGCACTGGTCTGAAGGAACTGGAGCAATGGCCCTAAGGGCTAGCAACCTTTGCACCATCTCCCGCAGAGCCGCACACTTTGCTGCCGATCTGCCGGGGGACTGTACGAAGGTGTGCCGCACTGGATGAAGAAATTCCAGTGCGTAGCCCTCCCGGATGACCTCCAGTACCCATTGGTCTGACATAATCTGGACCCAGGCAGGATAAAACTCCTGCAGACGCCCTACTGGAATCAGGGGCGACTGGGTCCCCCTCATTTCATTGAGACTTTTTGAAATTAGACGAGGAGGAGGAAGCAGATCCAAACCCCTCCCGGCTCCTCGGAAGCCCCGAAACCCCTGGTTTCTGTTAGGGAAACGGCCCTTCTGCCCTGAAATGAACCTTTGGGACCGGAAACGGCGAAAATCCCAAAACTGCCCCGTACCCCCCGGGTCGGCTTAGGTTTATCCTCTGGAATCCTACCTCCTTTGGACTCCCCCAGGTCCTTAACCAACTTCTCTAAGTCCTCACCGAACAACAGACGACCCTTACTTAAAGGGTAGCTTACTTAATCTAGCCTTAGAAGAGCTATCCGCAGCCCAGTTGCGTAGCCACAAATAATGCCGAGCCGCTACCACTGACGCCATACTTTTGGATAGCCCTCGCATAAGATCATAATGGATATCTGCCAAGTACGCTGCCCCGGACTCTAGTCGGGAAGCCTCCCCCGCGAAGAGACTGGGCTGACCCCCCTGCACTTGCTGAGCCCAGCGAAGGCAGGCTCTGGCCACCCACGCTCCGCAAACCGCCGCCTGGAGCGATATCGCGTTGACGTCAAACACTTGCCGTAACAAGACATCCAGCTTTCTGTCCTGAACATCCTTGAGAGCTGCACTACCCTCCACCGGAATAGTGGTCTTTTTGGTCACCGCCGAGACGGCTGCGTCCACTTTGGGCGATTTGAAAACCTCTTTATCCTGGTCCAACAAGGGGTAAAGACGAGCCATGACTCTGGATCCCCTCAACGGAGCCTACGGAACGTTCCACTCCTCCTGGATCATCTCCTGAAACACTCTGTGGACCGGGAACGCCTTCTGATTCTTCCGGAAAACCTGTAGCAACGGATCTTCAAGAGACTCATCCTCTGCCGACCCTGGGACCGGCATATTGAGTGCCTTTAGTGTCTCTACAATGAGTGCTGGCAACTCCTCCCTCCTGAAGACGCGCACCACTCTCGCCTGATCCTCTCTCGGAAAGCTCACCTTCCTCCAGTTCATCATCCAGGCCCAAACTACGGCTCTCCTCATCCGACTGCGGACCCTCCGAGGTCCCAGGCTCTTCCCCCTCACCACGGTGTCTTTTGCTACCGCTCGGAGGGTCGTCCACTCGCGGGGGCGCCAGGCGTTTTTGCGCCGCCCGCCTCCGCGGTGTTGCTCTGTTGAGGAAAATTGCCCAACATTGCCTGTTGCAGCAAAGACACAAACTGCTGCAAAAAAATAGAAGTTAACTCCTTAGAGAAAAGTACCTGTGCACTGTCAGTGCCCGAGAGGGAAGAGAGCCCTGCCACGGGCTCTTCCTGGGCAGATTCATGGACTGGGGAGGACAAGGATGCTGACCCTCCCCCCACTGCCCCAGAATGTTGTTCCCCCATGGACTCTAAGGCCACAGACTCCCCTACACAGGATTTGCAGACCCCTGTGCTGGCGCTCTTCCGAGCCCCACAAACCATGCACTGGGGCTTGGAAGGCATTGCTAAACAAGTAAGAAGAACTACAGTAATGCAGGATGAACTCTCAGATGCAGTTTAAATTACTCCCCTTAGCCAGACTGCAGCACCGGGATAGGAGACACAGCCCAAGCCTGAAATACCCAGCTAATACACGTTAAGAGAAAAAACATGAGATATATATATATATATTTTTTTTTTTTTTTTTAACGCCTCAAAAAGCACCTGAGAGGCTCCGGAATGACCAGAGACGCTGGGCCTGCAGGCTGAACACACCGCTGCCACACGGCAGGACCAAGAACTGCTCCGCGCCAAAACCAACGCGCTGACGAAAAAGAACACACAGCCCCCTTACCTTTACCGCCGACGGCAGAGCAAGCTAGAAGACCACTGACAAAAGGTAAAGCATGCTTGCCGTCGACTCCAGGGACAATGCACCTTCCCGGATCGAGGGGATTCCGCCGCACATCCAAAATAAGGCCCCAGCTCTGTACGGCGGTGAAGAGCCGCCAGGCGCGCTTGCAGGCAGTTTCCTCTGCGTGGCGCCAGCTAAGCTCTGCTATCCGTACCTCCGAGTAGGACTCACCCGGAGTACAGGAGCTGCTGTTGAACAGGCAAAGGTGTCTGAGCTAGCAGGACCTGGCAAACTCACAGAAACCCAGCTTGGAGCAGACGGGGGGGGGGAGGGGGGAAGCAAAGCCAAGAGAACCGGTCTGCTAAAATCCTTAAAGCCACAGACACTGCAAAATTAAAGTGCCCCTGTCTAACTCAGGGCAGGAAGCCTACAAACCAACTAAACTGTGCCTAGCAAATCCCAAAGCCTCCCGCCAGGGCTGTTTTGCCGGTGAACTTTCCTCGAGGGCAACGCCAGTGGCATCTCGATACCTGGAAGGAGATCTACCCTTTGAGGAGCGGCCAGTCTTATAAAACTTAGGTTTAGTTACCTGAAATCCATGGGATGAAGATGAAGCCCTGGAAGACGTCGATGCAACTGACATCGTATCTGCAGCAAAAAGGGTACAGAGTTTTGCAGCTCTATTCTGCACGCCCCTTTTGGTTATCTTTTTACAGGAGAGACACTCCGATGGAGAATGGTCAGGACCTAAACACTTAAGACACCATTCATGGGTGTCGGTGACTGATATGGTACCGCCACATTTAGAATATTTCTTGAAATCACTAGCTGGTTTCTCCATGTTTGAAGAAAATTGGGCCTAGTGCCCAAAATGGTACCTAGCTCCGAGAGGGGAAAGACCTCTGAAAGAAAAGCTAGGGTTTTGGGGGTTTTTTGTTTGTTTTTTTTAAAGTAGAAAAGAGAACCGGCGGTACCGGTAGGTGTCGAATGAATGCAGATGCGACCACAAAAAAACAAAAGAATAAGAATAAATTTTCTGCGGTGACAGGTATGCATCCTGTCGGCTCTGCGGAAAACAAAGAACTGAAGAGGGAGAGTTGGAAAGGCGGGAAGCCAGCATGCAGGCGCTGGGGATGCTCCCAAAAGCTTTCCTATTGGACGCTGGGGAGCGCTCCTGCGCAGGCTCTGTCGGTACCGACAATACCCATAGTGAAGACTACATTCCTGCTGTTCCTGGAGATACTAGCTTTCACAAGGGCACATGGAGAGTAACAACCAGAGGGACTTCTCCAACTTAGAGGCTACGGTCCACTTCAGAAACTACAGCAAGAAGTGGCTCTGCAAGTTACAGAGACACCCAGACATTCTGATTAGGGATGTAGAGGATTTTTCTCTCCAAGAGACCAACTGTTCCTTTGACAGGGGAAGCTCCCCTTCCACCACATGCTCACTCATCACAGACCAAGGTGGAGTAGCCACCTAATGGTTAGAGCACTGGCTTGGGAACCAAGAGACCAGAATTTGATTCTCACTAGCACTAGCCACTCCTTGTGGCCTTGGGCAAGTCACTTAACCCTCCACTGCCTTCGAAGAATCCAAAGTTATTAATGTCCCTGTTTAATGTACATTACCAAGTTTAAATTACAATATAAATCACTATGACGGAAATGATAAAGAGGTATTAAAAAAAACCCAAGCCTATTAAATAAAACCTCCTCCCAAGGATCTCCCCCCCCCCCTCCCCCCAAAAAGAAAATTGGAGACAAGGCTGGCTCTGAAGAATGAACTAAAGCAAGACCGAGTACCAAACCCCCATGCCAGATGGGGAGACACCAGAGGGCTCCAATTCCCCCGTCGTAAAAGTCAAGACCAGAGCCGGCATAAAGGGGGACTGCTCCACAGCCGGTGAGACCGAGAACAGCTGATGAGCTGTTTCAGGAGCTGCTGATCAAAGTTGGCTGAAAAAAGGGCCTGCTCTACCATTCAGCCATCAAGGATGGCCACTTTGCCTGCTTGGAGGAGTATAGGGGGGGGGGAATACTGAGGGAGATGTGGCAGAGGCAACAAAAACAGTCATTAGGCCCTGTGCCCCTTATGGAAAGCGGGGGGTACTGATCATGCCAAAAAAAACAACCTGAAAAATGGGCTGTTCTAAAACTCTGGTGTGCTTTTGAAGGCAACTAATTGCACCTGAGCTTAAAGTATTTAGGACTGCTACATAAGTACAATGAGCATGAACACGTCCAACGGTTATTTCAATTTTTCCCTATCCATTCTCCGAGTCTGCTTTTGACTCTTAACCATTTATTCGGTTTACTACCCATGTTTTTTTTTTTTAACTCTGTTTATTAATTCACAACACCACTTATAATGTCCCATAATAAATTAAACTTCCTAATAATGTAAACTGTCAAGCAGGGATTGTCTCTTAAAGTGTATGTGTACAGCACTGTGTACGCCTAGTAGGGCTATAAAAATTAGGAGGAGGATTTCTGGAATATATTTTTCACTTGGCTGAGGTACAGTAGGCTGTGCCAATAAATAACACTTCCTCCTGCTGGAATTCTGCACACAAAATTCTGTGTTGAAAGATATGAATTATGCAAAATTCTCCATGCTCTGTTGCATTAAGCATATTGTTTGTTGAGTGATGCTTAAAATGCAATAGAGAAATACCACATTAGTGCAACATTTTGAATCTGTGCAGAATGCCAGCAAAAGAATACTATTTTAATGCATTTTACCTCCAAGAAATACAGCAACAAAAAGATCATATTGGAAGGGGGATAGACTTCCTATATTAAGTGTAGTCTCCAAAGCTCAGCTACTATATCATATGCATATTCTTATGTACATTTATATTCTTATGTGTAAAATAAATAAATAGATAAAATAAATACTTCAATGAAAAGCTATCAAACTAGAAAATGTTAGTAAAGCAAGGTACCAAATAGCCTGCTCCCAACCCTGCACCCCCACCCCTCCGCCCTTCATCTCAAATGGCTAATTTCCATATATTATCTTTGGGGAGAGGGAGAAGAGAATTTATCATACCCCTTCTTCAAAGGTCCATCTCTTGTTCACTTCATGTTCGTTGTGATTAAATACTTCCTGATAAATTTCAATTATTCTGTGACGCATATTTTCTATTTCTGTGATTAGCTACAGAAAGAAAAAGGAAAAAGATTTGATTTTGAAACAGACGACAGCTGAAAACGGTGCAGTATGAAAACGTTTTTGGCTAGTCCAAATACACTCCTTGACAAACAGCTAATTCACATATTATAGTTAAAAAGTCTATCAAGGTTTTATTTATATTATGGTCATAACTGGAATCCCAATCCTCTTGTAATTAAGGCATTAAGATGGGCCACAAAATCTATACCTTCCCACAGAATCAACATGAGACCAAGGGCTAACACACAGAAGAGCAGTGGTGACTAACAGCACCATTCCAGCTGCAGTCCAGCACCTTGGGCTACTTCCTATCTCCTCGTTCTCAGATTTGGACTATCATGCCTTGTACTTCACAGTTTAAACATGAATGTCCAATCCAGAAACATGGCCTAGGATACGTCGCTGCTACTCCTCCTGCTGTAGCAGAGGGTGAATTAGGGGTAGGAAGCAAGAGACAACAGAAGGAAGCAAGCTTAAGGGAGGAGGACAGAAGTGGGGAGAGAGGGAGATTGAAAAGGTATGGAATACGAGTAGAGATCAGTGTAGGGAGGAAGGGTTTATGTTTATTGAATTTGATATACCGCTTTATCATTAAATCAAAGCGGTTAGCACAACAATCAAGATAATTGTGTGGTCAGAAACATGCAGTGGGTAAGTCGCGAAGAGTGGTGTGGGATGCAGTGTGCTATTTTTGCTGTGAACTATATACATGGTGAGCTATATACATACAAGACTAGAGCTATGTACAATGAAGAGCTATGAGCACGACCTACATAAAGTTGTAGGGCTGCGTGTGCTGGGGAAGGTTGGTATCCGGTTCAGGTGAAATCCTTGTAGTGTTCTGTAAAGAGTTTTAAGCAGCCTTCTGAAGTCCTTGAGGTCGGTGGTTGATCTCAGATTGTCGGGGAGAGAGTTCCATAGGGCGGGTGCTGCCATGGAAAGTGCCCTTCTTGATGTGTTCTGTCTTGTTTTGGCGAATTCTTTGGGAATGCTGGTGTCCGGTGTTCTTTTTCTTCTGGGTCTTATGCTGTGGTCAGCTTTGATGAGAGGTTGTAGGCTGTTAGCTGAGAGGTTGTGTATTTTGAATATATTTATTAGTACTTTGAATGGGATTCAGGAGCTGATTGGGGAGCCAGTGTAGGTGGTACAGGATGGGTGTAATGTGGTCGTGTCCGGAGCAATCTGTTAAGCATGCGGTGGTGTTCTGTGCTAGCTGTAGAGGTCTGAGAGCCTGTTTTGATAGCCCAAGATAGATGGGGTTACAGTAGTCTAGTGTGGGAGTGATGAGAGCTTGACATACTGTTCAAAAATGTTCCTGGGTAAGAAAGGGTTTGAGACGTCTGATGGTTCTCATTTTGAGGTAAGCGCTCTTTGTGGTTTTAGCAATGTGAGATTGTAGGTTCAGGTCCTTGTCGAGAGTTACTCAGAGGTATTTTACTTCAGATTTTACTGGTATTGTGATGTCGTTCAGTTTGATGGTAGTTGAGGGTGAGAATGTTGGGTTTCTTGAGATGAATAGAGCTTCTGTTTTGTTGTAGTTTATTGAGAGATTGTTTTCTAGGAACCAGGATGTCATTTGCTGAAGGCAGTTGGCTAGGTTGGAGTAGTCTGGGTTGTCCAATTTGATTGGGGTGAATATCATGTCGTCGTCTGGGTATATGGTGTATTGAATCTTGTGGTTCTTAATGATGGAGCAGATGGGTTGTATGTATAGGTTGAAAAGTAGGGTGGAGAGTGCTGAGCCTTGTGGGATGCCCTGAGTGGCTCTCAAAGGCTGTGAGGTATCTGAGCCTAGCGATTACAGGCACGACTTGGTTGCTCAAGCACCAGCAAATCAGCAGACCTTTCAGGCCACGTTCAAAGGGGGGTTCTATCGGCTCTGGACTCCCACCTGACCTTGCTTGAGGCCTAGCCTCCCTGCTAATCACACCAGAACCCGCACGCCACTGCCTCATGGGGCAGTGCCATAGCAACAGGAAGCTCCTCAGGCCGATGCTTGCACCTTAGCCCTCGCATCAGCTGCCCAAGAAGAGCACTGCTCTTCCCCTTCAGAATGGAGCCAGAAGGCACAAAGGGGCCGCGAATCACAGCACATAGCTAGGGCCGGCAGGGATGTCTACCCCCCCCCACCTGGGGGGAGCGCTCCGGTGAGTCCCGTGCTGGAACCTGTCCTTCAGTAACCTCAGGCGGTGGATCAGCACAGGTACCAGGGGAAGTCTCAGAGTTGCCAGTGAAGGATGGTCTGCAATCAAGGCATCAGTAGGCTCCAACCCTTGTGTCTCCATGGGACAGCCCCCACTGGTGAGAGGCAAATCTCACCCTCAGGGAAAATCATACCCTCCCCTGGGCCAGGGTATGCTGGCACATGATAGCATGAAAAGACCACATAGTCTATATATTCACCTTCATCTGATGTTCCCTTGTAGAACCGAAAGAGGCTCTCCTCCAGCGCATTATGCCGTAGAAATATTCAAACATCTATATCATATCAATCTCTGAAGTATATGGCGTGCATCACTGCTCCCCTTAACCTCCCCATACCCACGGCCCAGGAATCTTTGAAACGCCTACGATCCATCAGATCAGGAATCCCGCAAGCCCAGTTTCATATCTGCCAAGGGATCTAGGATACCGCCTGCTCCATCAGATGTTATGGCAGAGAGCCCTCCAGCAAGCTACTTGAAAAACATTTTCCAGCAAAGCCAGCAAATAAATACTTCTGCCACAGCCTTGAATACCAGGAGCTGTAGGGAGAGTTGGCACTGACCTACAGTTACAGAATGGAAGGGCAGCCCAGTGGTTAGGGTACTGCTGCCTCAGAGTGTATTGCATCAACTCATTTTGTGCAGCCTGTTTGACTCTCTGGCCTCCAAGGCCCTGTTGATCTCCAAAGCCTCACAAGCTTGCCCACAGAGCACCCCCATGCAGTCCACAATTTGGGGGGCAGTCTGATGGCTTCCTCTCAACGACGGACATTCAATTACAAGCAAGCAAGTGGCCCTTTGGACCATACAGGAGGAAGGCCAGGCCATACAGGAAGAGGGCAGCCCGATGGCTTTCCTCCACATCCATAATTCCTTACTAAGATAAATTATTCTGAAAGAGTACCACTCCTGGTTCTCACCACCAACTCCTTGCCTACATGACAGCACAAACACTGGCTCACCTGGCATCTGGAGTGTTTGAATCGGTGCCTTGACAAATGACAAACGGGTTCGACACCTGTCACTTCTGATTCCCAGGGAATCTGGAGGTGTCCGCCCCATTGTCGTCCATAAAACTGAATTTGAAAGGAATCCCAGCTGCATTCCACAGAGTCTAGCCCCCAAGGGACTGACTGGCCCTGAACTTACAGGATGCATACACACAAAAGACTCTTGCACCTTCAGGTGCTGGGATGCCATTATAAACACAAACTTCTTCCCCCTGGCTTCCCAATGTTTACCAAGCGTGTTACTGTGACGGCAGCACTTCTCCATGGACAAGGTGTACCCATACCCAACTGGCTACTCTCCACATCATCGTTGCAAGAGCCTAGGCTGCGGTTCAGCAAACCATCATCCTTCAGAAGTTGCACATTTCTTCCCTTCCAAGCCAGGACTTCATTGGGCCAGACAACAACATGCTGAGGGCAAGGCCTCAATGCGTTCCTTCCCATCCAGCAGATGAGCACCATCAGGATGGTGCTCAGACCCTACACTCTGCAGGCCACATGTCAGCTTGTCACGAGTCCTCCCTCAGTCCTCCCCATCTGTTCATCACCACCTATGCCTTGACGGTGGGGTGGGGGGGGGCACACCTGCTGTGATTACACGCACAAGGGACCAGGGTGGCAAGGGAATGCACCTCTAAGGCTAAGGACACTTGATGTGAGGCAAAGCCCTTCTAATTTTGCCTCAATGGCAAGAATATCCTGATCAACATGCACAGCCAGGTGGCCAGGTTCGATGCCAACAAGCGTGGGGAATGGGCTCCCACATTCTCAGGGGGTGGGGGGGGGGGAACACTGAGCATCTGTTTTTCCCCTCTGAGGGCTATACACAAGCCCCTGCTCCAGGGGCACAGTATGAATTCCATACAAGCCCCCTCCCTTTCCAGGGCTGCAGATCGAACTGACAGGCAGACTCACCAACGGCCAACACATGAGGCTGAATCGTCAATCCTCATGTGACAGAAACCCCTCTGGCTCGGATCCTCTTCTGCTTGCCGCGATGGACAGATGCTTCATCCACGGATGCCTTCGAAGTGTCCCACCATAGCACCTCCGTAAATGCCTTTGTTGCCTCCATACTTCCCCACTAATATCCAGGACACGATAGCACATCACAAGGGATATGGGGCAGGCCATCCTCCCAGCCTCCCGCCCACACTCACGGTGGAGGTCCAAATTTTCAACCAGGATGTACCACTCACCAACGTCCCTTGCAGATACAGCACAGTTACTTACCTGTAACAGGTGATCTCTGGGAACAGCAGGAATAAGTCTTCACATATGGGTATCGTCGGTACCGACGGAGCCTGCGCGGGAACGCTCCCCAGCGTACAGTAAGAAAGCTTTTGGGAGCATCCCACAGTGCCTGCCCACTGCCTTCCTGCCTTTCCCAACCGCCTCTCTCCAGTTCAAATTTTAAGGCTGAGACAAAGAGAGAAAGAGGAAAGGAAAGATAGAGAGATACAACTCCTAGGGGAGGTGGGTGGGTTGTGAAGACCTATTCCTGCTGTTCCCAGAGATCACCTGTTACAGGTAAGTAACTGTGCTATCTCCAGGAACAAGCAGGAATGAGTCTTCACATATGGGGACTCCCTAGCTGCAGATGCCAGGGAGAGACCCCATGGTTGTCTGCCCTTGCAGAGGGCTCCACTTCCTCCCCATGGATCTCTGGCATCCAACCAGGGTAGGTGGGTAGGAGTTGATTAGGAATGGAACAGGTGTTTGAGGACAGCCTGACCAAACAAGGCATCCCGGCGAGAGTCCTTGTCCAAACCGTAATGGGCTGTGAAGGTGTGAACCGAGGCCCAGGTGGCCGCTCGACAGATCTGGTCGATGGACACCAAGTTTAGATGAGCCATTGAGGCTGCCATAGCTCTCACACTGTGAGCTGTGACATGGCCCTCCAGAGAAATGTTCTTACTCTGGTAGGTGGAAGAAATACACTGAGCAATCCAGCTGGATAGTGTTCTCTTAGAGACTGGAAGTCCTAAATGAGAAGGATCAAAAGCAACAAAGAGTTGAGAAAACTTTCTATGTTGCTATGTTCTTTGTAAGCAGAAAGCGACAGCTCTCTTACAATCCAAGGTATGAAGATTCCTCTCTGCATTTGATGCATGAGATCCTGGAAAAAAGACAGGTAAATATACCTCCTGGTTCAGATGAAAAGGCGAGACCACTTTAGGCATAAAGTGTGGATTGGCCCTGAGGACTACCTTATCATGATGGAACCTTGTATAAAATGGATTAGCCACCAAAGCTTGCAGCTCACTGATGCGGCGTACTAAGGTGACTGCAATGAGAAAAACAACAACTTTCCAAGAAAGAAATTTCAAGGAGGTGGTGGCTAAAGGTTCAAAGGGTGGCTTCATAAGCTGGCCAAGAACCAGGTTTAAGTCCCATGCCACTGGAGGTGGTCTAATGGGAGGTTTAGTTAAAAGAAGGCCTCTCATGAATCTTGCTATAAGAGGGTGAGAGGAGATAGGTTGTCCATTGAGAGGCTTGAGGGATGCTGCAATAGCACTCAAATGGACTCTTACTGAATTCGTTTTTAGGCCTGCATGGGATAGATGCAGGAGATACTCTAGTAGAGAATTCAGAGGTATTGCAAGAGGGTTTAGACCCTTCTCCAAACACCAAATGGTGAATCTTTTCCATTTGAAAGCATAGGAATGTCTAGTATAAGGCTTCCTAGAGGCATGAACATCTGACTTGAGGGAGATGAAAATCTTAAAGGTCTAGGCCCTCAGCAACCAAGCCCTGAGATGGAGCGACTGGGGGTTTGGGTGCCACAATGTTCCGTTTTCCTGGGACAGAAGGTCTGGTGCAGAGCCTAAGTCCAGGGAAGGAGCTTGAGAGAGATGCAGAAGTAGAGGGTACCACACTTGGCGTGGCCAATGTGGTGCTATGAGGATCATGGTCCCTCGATCTCTCTGAAGCTTGAATAGTGTTTTGGGAATTAGGGGAATTGGTGGAAAGGCATAAAGGAAGTCTTGACCCCAGTGAAGGAGGAAGGCATCCTTGGCCTGAACTCCCTGACACGGAATTCTGGAACAGAATCGGGGAAGTTTGGCATTCCACGGACTTGCAAAGAGGTCTATGTCCGGGGTTCCCCAAATTCAAAAACTCCTGGCTACCTGGTCCATGTGGAGGGACCACTCGTGTGGGAGCAGGACTCGACTGAGTCTGTCCGCCCAAGAGTTTTGAATACCTGGAAGATATACTGCCAGAAGATGAATGTGATGCTCTCTGGCGAAGGCCCAGTCGCAAAGCTTCGTTGCAAAGCGACAGAGAGCCAGTACCTCCCTGCTTGTTTACATAGAACATGGCTACTTGATTGTCCGTATGGATAAGGACTGTCCTGTAGCTGAGCAGGGAATGGAACACAGAGCTAAGAATATTGCTCTGAGTTCCAAGAGATTGATATGCAGGGAAGTCTCCTGTGGAGACCAGATGCCCTGGGTGGAGAGATCTTGTAGATGAGCTCCCCAACCCTTTGGGGAAGCATCTGTTAGAGTTGCTTGTAACGGTTGATGAAAAGGGGACCCCAGCAACAGGTTCTGAGAGGACTTCCACCACTGGAGAGACCAAAATAGACGACTGGAGTTTGCTATTTTGTCTGACAGGCAACCTGATACCTGAGTCCATTGGGTGGACAAAGTCCATTAATCTGCCCTCATGTGAAGGCGAGCATATGGAACCACATGCTAGGTGGATGCCATGTGGCCTAATAGTTGTAACATCTCTCGAGCAGTTAATTGGGACTTTAACTGAATCTGGGAGGCTACCTGCACCAAACGTAGGCAACGGGCCTGGGGAAGATAGGCCCTTGCAGTTGTGGTATCCAGCAAAGCCCCTATGAACTCCAGAGACTGAGTAGGGATGAGATTGGATTTTGGGATGTTTATTACTAGTCCCAAATACTGAAGGATACGCATTGTGCAGGTTAGACAAGTCTGGGCCTCTGACTGGGATGAGACTCGAATGAGCCAGTCGTCCAGATATGGGAATACGAATATTCCTAGAGTGCGGAGAAATGCAGCTGCTACTACTGCTGCCATGCATTTCGTGAACACCCTTGGTGCAGAGGCCAGACCGAAAGGAAGCACCCTGTATTGGTAGTGCTTTCCTTGAAAAAGGAACCGAAGGAAACTTCTGTGTATGGGATGGATGAGGATATGGGTGTACGCATCCTTGAGATCTAGAGAACAAAGCCAATCCTGACTCTGAAGGTATGGAAGCAGAGCCCCTAGAGAAATCATTTTGAATTTCTCCTTGAATAGAAACTTGTTCAATTCTCTGAGATCTAATATGGGTCTGTAGCCCCCTGTTTTCTTTGGGATAAGAAAATAGGGGGAGTAGAACCCTGAGCCCTGTTGAAAAAGAGGTACTTCATCTATTGCCCCTTGGGCAAGAAGGGTAGCAATCTCCTGACCTAGAAGGTTGAGGAGAGATGTTGGAGAATTGAACTGTTTCACCATGGTGTGAGGAGGAAGGTTTAAAAAGTGAAGCTTGTACCCCTCCTTTATGATGGAGAGGGTCCATTGCTCTGCTGTGATTTGCTCCCATCTGGGAGCAAAGTAAGTCAACCTTCCTGGAATGGTAAGGGGCTCTGGGTTTCTCAGAGCTAGAAAGGCTAAGTTCTCTAGTTGCAAGTCAAAGGCCTTGAGGAGGCTGAGGCTGCTGGGCTGTGGTAGGCATGGCAGCCTTTGACTTGGCCTGTTTAGGTGGTTGCTGACGTTTTGCAGCAAAACGACCTGCAGAAGATGCCTGCCCATGAGCAGGATAATATCTTCCCTTTTTAGAAAAATATGTCTTTTTGAACAATCTTTTCTTAACAGGGGCAGAGGTAGACTTTAAAAGTTGATCCAAAGCAGAGTTCTCAGCATCCATCTGAGTGGCCTTTGCTTGCCAATCCCTGCCAAACAGGTTTTCACCTGTACAAGGAAGGTTTCCCAACTCCTGTACCCAGAGTTCCAAATCAGAGGCTTGTAACCAAGCAATTCTGCGTGCACCTATGGCAATAGCCATGGCTCTGCTTACACACTCAAAAGCGTCAAAGGCTGCACGGTTGGAGAATTTGGAAACATCTTGGGCATGTTTGAGCCAAGTGAGAAATTCCTGCCTTTTATCTTCTGAAATAAAAGGAGCTAAAGTCTGCAGATGATCTGTGACTTTTTAGAAACATCCCCATATAGAGACTATAGGAGTTGATTCTGGCAGCAAGCATATTGGCCTGGAAAATCCTTCGGCCAAAAGCATCTATAGTCCTACATTCACGTCCTGGAGGGTTAGATGAGTCTCTTTGCACTCTTTATTTTCTTCATAGCAGACTCAACCACAATAGAGTGGTGAGGAAGCTGAGTCTTATGAAAACCAGGACAGGGAGGGACACGGTACATGGTGGAGGAGAGAATGAGGAGAGGTGGTGAGAGGAGTCTCCCACATGCCCAACATGATATCAGAGAAACTCATGAATAGGTAGGGTAGCTGCTTCCTTAGGAGCCTTAGGATATTGCAAAATATCTAATTGCTTGGCTCTAGGCTCTGACTCAGAGGCCACTGTAATGGAGAGGCCTCTAGCCACTTCCCTAATGAAGTCTTGAAAAGACAAATCCTCTAGAGGAGACATTCTTCGTTTTGGAGAATCAGACTCCTGAGGAAGAAGCACCGGTGCATCGACAGAAACCTCCGAATCAGAGTCTTCGGAGGAATCGAAGTATCGCCTGTCCGGATGCTCCTGTAAAGCCGGATACGCATACCGAGTGGGATCGACATCGGGAGTAAGCGGTACCGGTTCGGTACCGATGGGCATCATAGGACAGGATACTGTTGCAGCCGACACCGAAGCCGATGCAATCAGTACCGGCACCGGGAACGGTGCCGATGCCAGAGTCGGTACCGACAACGGAGATTGTTGCGGTACCGAAGGCGTCGAAGCCTGCATAAATGCCGTAAGGGTGCGCTGTATGGATAGAATTTTCTGATCCATCGACATCAGAGTCTGGATGTCAGTACCAGTGGAGGCCACCGGTACCCCAGAACACGGCAACAGGTGATCGGTCGAGGCCGCGCCATCGATGTCAACCTGTGACCCCATAGGTAATGCTTTGGAAGCTGGAACTTCCCGCCGGGGTAATTTTGACAGAGCGGAATCCTCGAGGGCAAGCCCGGAGGCATCTCGATGCTTGGAGGGAGATTTGCCCTTCGAGGACCGGCTAGATTTATGTTTGGTTACCTGAGATCCATGGGAGGAAGAAGCAGCCCTGGAAGACGTCGATGCCACCGAGGCTGCATCAGAGGGAAACAGGGTACTGAGCTTGACTGCTCGGTTCTGCCGACCTCTTTTAGACATGGTGCAGGACACACAATCCGTGATGGAATGGTCAGGACCCAAATATTTAAGACACCAATCATGGGTGTCGGTGACAGAAATAGTGCCGCCACATTTTGTGCACTTTTTAAACCCGGAAGCGGGCTTCTCCATGAGGAGAAAATATTTAGGCCTAAGGCCCAAACTGAAAAAGCACAGTTGAAGAAAAAGTTTTTGTTTTGTTTTGTTTTGTTTTTTAAAGAAAGAAAAGACCGGCGGTACCGGTCTGACGTCGAAGGCAGACGTGACACAGAAAAATAAAGAAAAAAAATAAAGAACTACTTCTGCAGTGACAGGAACACGACCTGCTGGCTCCGCGGAAAAAGAACTGGAGAGAGGCAGTTGGGAAAGGCGGGAAGGCAGCACGCAGGCGCTGTGGTATGCTCCCAAAAGCTTTCTTACTGGACGCTGGGGAGCGTTCCCGCGCAGGCTCCGTCGGTACCGACGATACCCATATGTGAAGACTCATTCCTGCTTGTTCCTGGAGATAGCAAATGATACCTGTGGCAAATACATTCACAAGAATCCTACAGCTGGACATTACAAGGCATGGTATGCCCCTCGGGATTGGGACTCCTTCATGCCCAGGGCCACAGCTCCTCCAGCATCTCGCCTCACCCTTCCACCAGGACCTTAAAAGCGTGGCCTTCTAAATCAAAGCCTGCCATGACCACAAAGGCGACTGCTCCATAGCCACACCCCCTGGTCACCTGCTTCATGAAAGGGCAGCCCACCTGGATTCCTGGGACAGGTACATTGTCCTTCCTCAAGCATCAGCACAGTAATATGCCTCGTGGAGGAACCTCTTAACCTTAGCAATTGCATCAGCCTAACAGTGATCTGCAAACCCTGATAGCATGCCTCCTGGAAGAACCACTTCCCCTTAATGATGGCATCGGCCAGACACTACAAACCCTGATAGTTTGCCTTCTAGAGGAACCTCTTCCTCTTAGCGATCACATCGGCCATATGGAGCAGTGAACTGCAAAACCCTGGAAGTTAGCACACACAAATTGGTTGCAACTGTTCCATGCATCGCTCCACCCAGAATCTTCTGAAGGTGGCATCAGGCCACCTCCATCAACCAGGCACTCAAACCACCTATCCTCTATCCGGAACCCCCATCCAGTGGTACTCAGACTCCACTCTATAGACTGCATCAAGGCCTCAAACGCCCACTTGCACATGACAGCACCCCAACAGCACGTGTCCCGCTGTCCTGTCTCCTTGACCCCCAGCAGACCGGGACACTGTAGCAATGGGTGTCAAACTGTGTCACCTTCTGCCTGGTATGGGCAGAGACCGAAGATGCACCACAGACAGCATTCACTAGCCTGGGTGCCGACTCCACTAATCTACATTCTGTGCATCGAACTGCATCACCTTCTGCCTGTGCAGAGGCCGAAGATGCAACACGTTCAGCATCCACTAGCCTGGGAGCTGACTGCCACCATTGCTAATCAACACTCCGTGCCGCTACCTTCCACAGACATTATTACCTTGACTTCTAGACAAGGGCAAAGGAAAGGAGCACAGAGTTCCCTTTTCTGGGTGGTCGGGCGGGCTATGCCTCAATGGTGTTACCCGCACAGATCACGCTGGGCAACCTGCCCAAAGTATTAACTGGCTCCAATACCAACCCTCTGGCTATGACTAGCCTACCAGCCAGACCCAAGGCTGCCTGCAGATAGAACTTCATCGGTGTCACCCGCACAGACCACTCTGGGCACCCGCCCTGCAGATACAACTTCTCTAGCGATGGGATGTTCCTGCTATGCTGCACCCCACCATGTATCTCACTCCAACAGCTTCAAGTTGTTGGCACTTGTGCTTGCACGTGCTTTGTTCTGTTAGCACTTGCAACTTACATCATATAGTTCACGCACAGACTTACGACTGTGTCCGGCTAGTCTATTACAGCCTTGTTAAAGAACTTGGCATGCGAGCCATGGCCACTGAGGCTTCCCTTTGGTGTGCGAGCCATGGCCACTGCGGCCTCCCTTCATCCACCACAGTGCACATATGCAGCTAGGGAGGCACCAAGTGTGGCTGACTCATACTACTTGTCCTCAGAGATAGCGAGGTTACTTACCTGTAACAGGGGTTCTCTGTGGACAGCAAGATAAGTCAGCCACACATACCCACCTACCTCCCCTGGATGAGGTCAGCCCCAGCACCAGGCGCCTGCCTCCTAGTGGCAAGGGCACAGCTGGGAACATATTGGGTTAGCTAGGGGCGGGCCAAGTGGGTAGGGCTACTAGAAAAGCAAGGCGGTGTACAAAACACATCAAAATAGAGACGGATGAAGGCCTAGAAACAGAAAGGAAATTACAAAGTCAATAGGATAGTGAAGAGTTAAACACAGCAAACAGAGGGGGAACACATAGGGAATGGATATGGGGTCATACTGAAGAAGTGGGAAGGTCGTAAGCAGATGAGAAAAGGTGAGTCTAGTTGGGATTTCAACGAGCAGAAATCTAGTTTGAGTGAGGGAGGTGGGTAGGGAATTCCAAAGTGCAGGTCCTATGAAAATGAAGGCTGAGGAGCGTGTAGATTGTAAATGAGCCCTGGAGGGATAGGGGATGTGAAGACGGTTTAGGTGAAGAGAGCATAGGGAGCGCGTGGAAGTGAACGAGGTCAGCCAGATAGAGGAGTATGGGTGTAGATGACATGATGGACAAGGGTGAGAAGCTTAAAGCGAATATGGTGATCTAAGGGGAGCCAGTGTAGTTGAAGAAGTGGGGTAATGTGATCAGATCGGGAGTAGTGGGTGATGATGCGTGCCGCTGTGTTCCGAATTCGCTGCAACCTACTGAGCTGTGATTGAGGGAGGCCAGCAAGGGCAGAGTTACAAAAGTCCAAGTGTGAAATAACTAGGGAGAGGACAAGAGTAGCGAGGGTCTGGGGGGGTAAGAAAGGGACGGATGGCACAAATCCAACGTAAGAAGGAAGACTTGGTGACGTCAAAAATGTGGGCCTGGAAGGAAAGGTCAGAGTCAATGAGAACACCAAGATACCTTAAACAAGGAACGAAAGGGATAGGGGAGCCAGCAAGAGATGGGGGAAGGACTGCCGTGAGGGAACCAGATGGCAAGAGTCTTGGAAAGGTTCAAATGCAGGCAGTTGGAAGTGAGGGGGCGAGTATAGTTTGTCCTCTGCTGGATTCCCATCCCTGACCCTGAATCCACTCAACTAAATCCCTCCTCTCTTCTTCCACCCCCTCAGTTTCCTTCCACTCTTTTTTGCCTGAGATACCTACTCTGTTTACCTTCGAGAACCACTCTCTCTGCTGAGATTCCCTATCTCCTCATCCCCCAAAGCATACAGGTGATCTCCGGGAACAGCAGGAATTAAGTCTTCACATATGGGTATCGTCGGTACCGATGCAGCCTGCGCAGGAACGCTCCCCAGCATCCAATAGGAATGCATTTGGGAGCATCCCTCAGCACATGCGTGCTGCCTTCCCGCCTTTCCAACTGTCCCTCTTCAGTTAAGTTTGTAGCTGAGTGAAAGGATAGAGGGAGAGGGGGGAAGATAGAGAGACAACTCCTAGGGGAGGCGAGTGGGTTGCAAAGACTAAATTCCTGCTGTTCCCAGAGATCACCTGTTACAGGTGAGTAACTACGCTATCTCCAGGAACAAGCAGGGATGTAGTCTTCACATACGGGGACTCCCTAGCTGAAGATGGCAGGGAGACGACCCCAGGAAGCTGCCTCCTATAGTGAGGTGGGCCATGCTTCCTCCCATGGATCTTTGGCATCCCACCAGGGTTGGTGGGTAGGAGTTGCATTAAGTTTGAAAGAGATTTTGAACAGCCTGGCCAAAAAAGGCATCCCGACGGGAGGCTTTATCTAGGCAGTAGTGGGCTGTAAATGTATGTACCGAAGCCCAGGTGACTACTCGACAAATGTCATCAATAGACAGAGTGAAGATTAGCCATAGAGGCTGACATGGCTTTCACATTATGAGCTGTGACATGGCCTTGAAAAGGAAGACTCTTACTCTCATAAGCAAAGGATAACCATTGTGCAATCCATCTGGATAAAGTCCTCTTGGAGACTGGAAGTCCCAAATGACTAGAATCAAAAGCAATAAAAGGTTGCAAAGACTTTCTATGTTGCTGTGTTCTTTGTAGATAAAAAGCTAAGGCTCTTTTACAGTCCAAAGTGTGAAGGTTCTTCTCTGCATTAGAGGCAATGAGGCCTCAGAAAGAATACAGGAACATAAACTGATTGATTTAAATGAAAAAGCGAAACCACCTTTGGCATAAAGTGTGGATAAGTTCTGAGGACAACTTTATCATGGTGAAACCTAGTGTAAGGAGGATCAGCCACTAACGCTTTCAATTCACTATTGCGACGTACAGAGGTGATTGCAATTAGGAAGATGACCTTCCAGGACAAAAACTTCAGGGTAGTAGTGGCTAAAGGTTCAAAGGGCAGTTTCATGAGCTACTCGAGAACTATATTTAAATCCCATGCCACCGGTGGTGGTTTGATGGGAGGTTTTGTTAATAGAAGACCTCTCATAAATCTGGATATGAGGGGATGAGAGGAAATTGGTTGTCCATTTAGAGGCTTATAGGAAGCTGTAATTGCGCTAAGATGGACTCTTACTGAATTGATCTTTAGACCAGAATTTGATAAATTAAGTAGATACTCTAGTATCGGTTACAAAGGTATTACCAGGGGGTTTAACCCCTTCTGGGAACACCATATAGTGAAACGTTTCCACTTGAAAGCGTAAGAACGTCTTGTGGAAGGTTTTCTAGAAGCCTGAAGGATTTTCTTTACCTGTTGGGAAAGGTTGAGATCCTGAAGATTTAAGCTCTCAGCAACTAGGCCGTGAGATGCAGGGACTGGGGATTCGGGTGTTATAGGGTCCTGCTCTCTTGGGAGAGAAGGTCTGGAGCACACCCTAACTCCAGAGGTGCAGCTTGAGAGAGATGTAGAAGCAGGGGATACCACGTTTGGCGTGGCCACCGTGGCACTATGAGAATCATACGACCTCTGTCTCTCTGAAGCTTGAAGAGTGTTTTCGGGATGAGGGGAATGGGTGGGAAGGCATAGAGGAAGCCCTGACCCCAGTGAAGGAGGAAGGCATCACTTGCCTGGCAATTGTGAGCCGGAATTCTGGAACAGAACCAGGGAAGTTTGGCATTCAGTGGACTTGCAAAGAGGTCTATGTCTGGAGTCACCCAGATGTGAAATATCCTTTGCTCCTGGTCTAGGTGGAGAGACCATTCATGAGCCAGCAGTACTCGGCTGAGTTTGTCTGCCCAAAGGTTTTGAATGCCTGGAAGATATACCACGAGAAGCTGGATTTGATGCTCTCTGGCGAGGCCCCCAAAGTCGTAAAGCTTTATTGCATAACTACAGAGAGCCTGTTCCGCCCTGCTTGTTCACATAGAACATAGCTACTTGATTGTCCGTTTGGACTAGGACTGTCTTGTAGCTCAGCTGGGCATGAAATACTTGAAGAGCAAAATAGATTGCTCTTAATTCTAGGAGGTTTATGTGAAGACAAGCCTCCTGTGGAGTCCAGGTGCCCTGGGTCGAGAGATGATGTAGGTGTGCTCCCCAACACACCTGTGATACATGTTAGAGTGGCCTGGAAAAGGGGTTGTTGGAAAGGAGACCCCACTAAAAGATTCTTCAGTGATTGCCACCATTGAAGGGACAAGATCAGTCGATTAGAGTTTGATATCTTGTCTGACAGACGTCCTGTGGCTTGTGTCCACTGTGTGGATAGGGTCCACTGGGCTGCTCACATGTGGAGGTGAGCATAGGGAACTACATGAACTGTGGATGCCATGTGTCGCAGTAATTGTAGCAGTTCGAGCAGTTAGGGAGGATTTTCCCGCTGCTTGAGAAGCTAGTTGCACTATGCGAAGACACCGGGCCTGTGGAAGGAAAGCCCTTGACTGTCTGGTATCTAAACAGGCTCCTATGAATTCCAGAGACTGGGAAGGAACAAGTTGGGATTTTGGGAAGTTTATTACCAATCCCAAGTATTGGAGGATTCGCATTGTGCGAGACAGTGCAGAGCTGGCTTCTGCACCCGTGGGGGCTCGAATGAGCCAGTCATCCAAGGGAAGACTAATATCCCTAGGGTTCGCAGGAATGCAGCAACTACTGCCATGCATTTCGTGAATACTCTTGGTGCGGAAGCCAGACCAAAGGGAAGAACCCTGTATTGGAAGTGTTTTCCCTTGAAAAGGATTTGTAAGAATTTCCTGTGATCTGGATGGATCAGAATGTGAGTATATGCATCCTTTAAGTCTAGAGAGCAAAACCAATCCTGACTTTGAAGGTATGGCAGAAGAGTTCCTAGAGAAATCATTTTGAACTTCTCCCGGAACAGGTATTTGTTCAATTCTCTGAGGTCTAGAATGGGTCTGTATACCCCTGTTTTCTTTGGGATAAGAAAATAGGGGGAGTAGAACCCTGTACCCTGCTAGAGGATGGGTACTTCCTCTATCGCCCCTTGGGCAAGTAGTGTTGAGACCTCATGATCCAGCAGATTCTCTATAGAGGTCTGGGAATTGAACTGCCTTAGGATTGTAGGAGGGGGCATGCTGTGAAAATGAAGCTTGTACCCCTCTCCTACAATGGACAGTCCCCAATTTTCTGCTGTTATTTGGTGCCATCTGTTGGCAAAATGACACAGCCTGCCTGGAATATTTAGGTATTCTGGACCCCTCAGAGGTAAGAAGGCTAAGCTCTCTAGGAAGGAGTAGCTCTCTAGGAAGGAGTCAAAGCCCTTGAGGGGGCTGAACCTGCAGAGCTGGTTGAGCTCTTGGGCCTTTTGACCTCTGCTGTTTGAATTGCTGTTGTCCCCTTTGGGCAACTTGACCGTGAGCTTGGCTTTGCTGGGTATAGGATGGATAAAAATTCCTCTTTTTGCTGAAGGAGGGTTTTTTATAGGGTTTTTCTGGCTGGAGTGGCTGTAGATTTTGACAATCTAAGGTAATATTGTCAACACTGGAGTGGAGGAGTAGCCTAGTGGTTGGGGCAAGGTACTTCAGGCCGGAAGGTCAGGGGTTCAAATCCCACTAGAGGACAGCAACCTTGGGCTGGAAGGACTGGGGTTTCTAGTCCCACAGGTGCTCCTTGTGGTCTTGGGCAAGCCACTTAACCCTCCATAGCCCATGTTCCCTGTAAAATAGTTATCTCCAAGTTATAATGCCCTGTTCAATGTAATTTCAGTTTGTTCAATGTAAACCGCACTGATGCAGAATAGCGCGGTATATAAGAGAATATAAATAAATAAAAATAAATAAACAAACAAACATCTATCTCAGTTTTTTCCTGCCAATTCTTGTCAAAGAGATTTTCTCCTGTGCAAGGGATGTTGCCTAATTTATCCTGTACCCAAATCTCCAAGTCTGATGCCTGAAGCCAGGCAATCCATCGTGCACCAATAGAAATAGCAGAGGTTCTGCTGATACATTCAAAGCAGTCAAAGGCTGCACAATTCACAAACTTGGAGACATCTTGAGCATGCCTGACAAGCGTAAGGAAGTCTTGTCGTCTCATCTGAGAGAAGTGGGCTCATAAGCTCCAAATCTCCTGTGACCTCTTTGAGGAACATTCCCATATATAAAATATATGAGCTGATCCTAGCTGAAAGCATGGAAGTCTGAAAAGTTTGATGCCCAAAAGCATCAAGAGTCCTGCATTCACGACCTGGAGGATTGGATGCATGTCACTTTGCACTTTTCATCCTACGCATGGCTGACTCCACTACCATTGAATGGTGTGGCAGCTGAGTCTTTTGAAATCCAGGACATGGAGAACTTGATACATGGTATCAAGCGTCCTAGAATGAGGAGATGTGGTCAAAGGTGTCTCCCACATTCTGAGCATCAAATCATGAAGAATTTCATGAATGGGCAGAGTGGCTGCCTCCTTTGGAGCCTTAGGATACTGGAGAATTTCCAATTCCTTTGCTCTAGGTTCCTTTTCAGGAGCTATCATGATTGAAAGGCCTTTGGCAACATAACGAATAAAATCCTGAAAAGACGTGTCCTCCGGAGGCAACATTCTGCGTTACGGAGAAGAGTCTTCCGGGAGAAACACTCTGGTACCGGCAGAATTAGAGTCATCGGAATTGAAGGACTCAAAGTATCTCTGATCACGATGTTCATGTAAGGCACGGTCGCAGTATCGATCGACGTCGGTACCGAGTTGATCCGGTACTGATCTTTCGATGCTAGGCAAAGACGGCATGGGAAGAATTCCCACCAGAGCCGGTACCATCAGTGCTGGTACCGGTATCTGTGCCAGTACCGGTGCTCATTGAACCAATCGGTGTCAACGGTACCGCAGCAGTAAGGAGAGCTGCAATACTGCACTCGATAACGAGGAATCTCTAGTCTATTGATGCTGCCGATGCCTGGGTGTCGGTACCGGAGAAGGTGGCCGGGACCCCTGAGTATGGCACCAGTAGTTCTGTCAAGGCCGGGGCGGCCTTGAGAACATCCTGGAACCCCGTTGATGCTTTGGAGGCCGAAGCCTCCCGCTGAGGCTGTTTTGCCGGTGTGGTTCCCTCAAGGGCAATGCCAATGGCCTCTCGATGCTTTGCAGGAGAGCTACCTTTTGATAACTGGCTTTTATGTTTAGTTACCTGAGACCCATGGGAGGATCCGCTACCTCGGAGTCACCCTTGACGTCTCCCTTTCATTTCAACATCACATCTCTGCACTTGTTCGTCGCTCTTTCTTCTTTCTCCGTCAAATTCGAGCTGTTCGCCCTTTTCTCACTTCCTCCTCTCTCACTTCCTCCTCTCTCACTTCGTTAGTTATCTAACCTCGATATAACTAAAGAGATAACTAACACTGTCTTAAGCAGGACTCCCAAAATATCAACTTCGACGTCTTCAACTAGTCCAAAATACAGCTGCCCGTTTGCTCACCTATTCCTCCCCTCGTGACCATATTACTCCCCTCTTCCGTTTGCACTGGCTTCCACTGAACTTCCATTTTCACTACAAAATTCTCATACTGACTCACAAAGTATTGCACACTGGTATCCCTCAGTACATAGCCAATTCCCTTCGTTTACAACCTTCCTCTAGTCTTCTCCGCTCAGCGCATGGTTACCGTCTATCTCCCTGCTCCATCCTCGGCTCACCTGGAAACACGCCAATCTGCTTTTTACTTCCTGGCCCCAGCCCTTTGGAACTCACTCCCCCACTTGCCCTCCGTACCGAACTCTTTTCATAGATTCAAATCCCTACTCAAGACTCATCTTTCAGCAGGCTTTTGATCTCCCAGACCCTTAAAACCAGCCTCCCTACTAGTTTTTTCCTCACTTGCTTCTCTCCCTCTTTGACTCTGTCTCTCCTGCTCCTCTCTATCCTGTCTAAACAATGGCGTTCCTTTTTCACTTCTTTTCTTGCTCTTATTGATTGATTGTATTGTACACCGCCCTGATGCGCCTGCCTGGGCGGTCTATCAAGTGACGAATAAAAAGAAAAGATAAAGATAAAGGAAGAAGAGGCTCTTGAAGACGTTTATCAATGGACCTAGCATCCGAAGAAAAGAGGGTACTGAGCTTTGCAGCCCGGTTCTATCTTCCTTTTTCAGTCAGTCCCATACAAGAGAGACACGCAGATGTAGAATGGTCAGGGCCTAAACATTTAAGACAGTCATGGGTGTCGGTGACAGAAATGGTACCGCCACACTGAGTACATTTTTTTTTTTTTTACCACTAGCTGGTTTTTCCATTTTTAAGGAAAAATGGGGCCTAGTGCACAAAATGGCGCCTAGCACCGAAAAATTAAAATTTCTGAAAAGAAACAATTCCGATTTTTTTTTTTTTTAAGAAAAAAAGAAAAGAACCGGCGGTACCGGTAGGCGTCGTGCGGAGGCAAACACTACCACAAGAAAACAGGATTAAAGAAAGTAAGTTTCTGCGGTGACAGGATATGTGTCCTGTTGGCTCTGCAGAAAACGAAGAACTGAAGAGGGACAGTTGGAAAGGCGGGAAGGCAGCGCGCATGTGCTGAGAGATGCTCCCAAAAGCGTTCCTATTGGACGCTGGAGAGCATTCCCATGCAGGCTCCGACGATACCCATATGTGAAAGCAGGAATAAGTCTTCACATATGGGAACATCGGTACCAACGGAGCTTGCGTGGGAACGCTCCCCAGCGTCCAAAAAGAAAGCTTTTGGGAGCATCCCACACGCATGCACGCTGCCTTCCCGCCCATTCACTTCCCTCTCATCAGTTGGGTTTGTAGCTGAGACCGAAGGAGGGAAGTAGACAAATTAGAGAGAAAGAAAAACTCCTCCTAGGGGAGGTTGGTGGGTTGTGAAGACTTATTCCTGCTGTTCCCAGAGATCACCTGTTACAGGTAACTGTGCTATCTCCAGGAACAAGCAGGAATGAGTCTTCACATATGGGGACTCCCAAGCTAGAGATG
The DNA here is from genome assembly GCA_033557465.1 of Ichthyophis bannanicus. Classification (NCBI taxonomy): domain Eukaryota; kingdom Metazoa; phylum Chordata; class Amphibia; order Gymnophiona; family Ichthyophiidae; genus Ichthyophis; species Ichthyophis bannanicus. The sequence goes on from CM066032.1 coordinate 1,767,637,901, forward strand.
CCTAGAGGAGGTCCCAGCATGTTGCAAATCTAATCGATGGGCCATGCTATTTCCCAGAACCTCAGGCATCCAAGGGATGGAGGGTAGGAGTTGAACTAAAAAGGGTGTGCTGTGGAACAGCTTGACTAAACAAGGCATCTAGAGGGGAGTCCTTGTGTAGATCATAAATGTTAGTAAATATTGGATTCCAATTTTCTAATGTGACCTTAGTCAAAAGTATTGCGAAAGTATTTGTTGAGGCTAATATGGGTCTGGTGCTAAGAGCCAGTACATTATCCTCAAAGAAAATACCTTACTGTGAAGTAGAAGAAAATATTTTTGCAATACAGGTAGAGGTCAGAAGCCTAAATGGCTAGAACTAATCCCAGAAGAAAAAAACTGGGGGAGTTTAATGGGGTTAGACTTTGGATGAGAAGCTAAAGCTTCTGTAGGCCAAAGTTTGAAGCTCTTTGTCCTTGGAGCAGAAAAAGGCTCTAGGAAAAAGGAGATAAATCTGACTGGTTTGCAGAAAGGATGGGTCTTTAAGACTCATCTATCCAAATGAAAGAAAGAAACATTTGTAGTAGGCGGTGTAGCCTCCAATTTCTTGAAGATCAGTAATGTCACTTAGGATGATGACTTTACATGGAGAGCTTCAGATGTAATGTAACCGGAGAGGTTACAGTAAAAGAAGGTAGTTTCTAATTACCATAGAAATTGGCTGTCCATTTAAAACCCTATGGCGTGCTGGAACAGCATTAATATGGACAGTAACAAATCTTTCAGAGTGAGATATGTATATAAAGAGAGACTCACTTAATAACAAGGGGTAAGATCTGCTTGAGAATATGGATAGAGAACCCCTTACTGGTTACACGTGGCAGAACCATGAAGGTGGTTACCTGGAAACCAGTGGAATGTTCCTAGTCAGAAGGATAGGTCTAGATTTCTTTAAAAATTCTAGACTTTGGAGGGGAGGAAGTGACGTCATCGACTTGAATGGCAGCTTAAACGCTGAGCTCCGCATGGCAGCTTGATAAGTGGTAGTAATTCCCCCATTGCAGACCCGGGAAACGGAGAGCAAACGCCGCCGGTGGTGGAGGAACGTTGGGACTGTGGAATGGCGACGAGAAAGAAAGCGGCGGACCTAAAGGAGTTTGCCTACGCTAGCGCAAAGTCCGGGAGCAGGGAAAAGAAAATGGCGAGCACCAGCGCGGGAAATGGTGTGGCTCTGGAGCGCAAGGGGCTGCGGAGTGAGGCCCCAGAAATGGGGGAGATGGTGGTGCAAAATGTCACCCGAGCGGAGTTATGTGGCTGGTTTGGCGAAATAAAAACTGAGCTACAGGCTGTTAAGGCTGAAGTGGGCGACATGTGTGCCACGCTGAGAGAAGAGTTGGGGGAGGTGGCGAATAAAGTGGCTGAGCAGGAGCAGCACATGGAGCGCCTGGAGACCGCGCAAGCGGGAGTGGACTGTGCCCTTAAGGAGTTGGCGGTCTGGAAGGAGCAGATGATCTTGAAAGTGGAGGACTTGGAGAACCGGTCCCGCAGAAATAATCTGTGCATTCGCGGGGTGCCGGAGGAGAAGGAGTTCCAGGATGGAGAGAAGGTGGCGCAGGCGGTTCTCCGGGCTGTTCTGATGGAGCTGGGGGTGGAGAAGGAACCGATGGAGCTAAAACTGGTCAGAGCCCACCGAGCCCTAGGCCCTAGTAGGCCAAATAGTCCACGTGACATTGTTTTGTGCCTTGAGGATTATAAGCTTAAAGAGCGGATTCTTATGCTGACACGCACTAGCAAGGAGTTTGTGTGGCAAGGGTACCCTCTGCAGCTGTACCCGGACTTGGCAGCAGGAACTTTACAGCGGAGGCGGGAAATGCAGCAAGTCACGAGTATTCTGCGCAAGGAGAATGTCCGGTACCGCTGGCTATATCCGTTTGGACTTTTATTTACTGTGGGACTCAAGAATTGGAAAGCACATACTGTGGTGGAGGCGCTAGCAGCATTGAAGTTGGCGGGGCTGGACCACAGTTCGCAGAGTGATCGACCGGACAGCGCCAGGGCGGCCGGTGGGACAGTGCACCGGCGGAATGGAGAGAAGCGGAGTCGCAGCCCCAAGGTGGGGGCGGAGGCGCAGCCGGCCCAAGCAGACAAGAGCGGGACTCCATGAGGGCCGGGTGGGTCCTGGGACTTTCAGTCTTTCACTGTATGGGGCTGGGGGGTATAGTCCTTATGTTTGCCTGTTATAGTTTTTGGTTGTACTTGGTGTGGGGGTTGTAGGGGTGCGGAGGGGGGGGAAGTTTATGGAGTGCGGAGGGCAGGGGGACCGGGGTATGTGGGGTGGTGGAGTTGGGTGGCGGGGAGTGAGAGAGGGGAGGGGAGGGGGATAGGAGTAGGGTCTGCTGGGGGGAGGGGGAGGGTATGGGGTGGGAGGGGGCTCTAGGGAGTTGCCTTTAGTCGATGAGCACTACTCTGCCGGAGACCTCCAGGGGCTGGAGGGGTGCTGGGAGGAAGGGGGGGGGGAGGGAGGGGGAAGGAGGAAGGGGGGGGGAGAGGGGGGGGAAGGGGGTGGGTGGGGGGGAGGAGGGTAGGACAGCAGACATTGGTTGTAGGTACGTTGAATGTACGGGGTTTGGGCACTTGGCGGAAGCGCCGACTGTTGGAGCGGGAAGGGGTTAGGCTGAGGGCGGACTTTCTGTGCCTTCAGGAAACCCATTTAAAGGTGGGACAAGAACGGATGCTGCAAACCACCAAATATCCTAAGGTGGTGTTGGCGGGGCGGGGCGGAGAGCGGAGGCTCGCAGGGGGGGAGTGGGAATTATGGTGGGGGCGGAGTGGGTGAATCGAGTGGTACAGGAATATAGAGATAGACAGGGTAGAGCGGTAGGGGTTAAGGTCCAAATCGGGAAGGAGCAAGTGTGGATTGTCAGCTTGTATGGCCCTAATGACAAGCAAGGGGAGTTCTACGAGCGGATGCAAGCAGAACTCAGAGTCTTGAGTGATGCCCCTCTTATCCTTGGGGGGGATTTTAATTTGACAGTAAATCCTCGTTTGGACAATGGGGGGGGTAGTGGGCTGGGTAAACGGATGGATCGGGTGAAATTGGTGCGAATGCGAGAGCGATTGGGGGTGGTGGATGCTTGGAGGAATCAGTACCCAGGATGTAAGCAGTATACTTACTACTCTGCGCCCCATGGAACGTACAGTCGGATTGATATGGTTTGGGTGGGGGGAAGCTGGCTCAATAGGGTGCAGGCGGCCGAGCATGGTTCCATCACATGGACGGACCATGCACCGGTGAGTATTACGTTTAGTCTGGGGTATGTGGATGAAGGCCTCAAATTTTGGAGAATTAATGAGGCTCTGTTGGAGGAGCCGGGGATCGTGGAGCGAGTGGGGAAGGTGATAAAGGAATATAAGGAGTTTAATTTGAACGGGGAGGTGGGGTTAGGAATGGTTTGGGATGGGCTGAAGGCGGTGGTGAGGGGCCAATTGATCCAGGAAGCGGCACGAGAGCACCGCCGGAAGGGGGAAAAGGAGGATCATTTGCTGCAGGATATAAGTAGACTTGAGAAGCAGGCTCACGAAGGGCGGAGGGGGGGGGGGGGGGGGGTTCCGGGGGAATGGCGGGCACTGCGGGGGCAATTGGCGCAGCTGCGAGCTAGTGCCATGGCCTACGAGTTGCGGGTCCTGAAGCAAGGGTGGTTTGAGGGGGGGAATAGAGTGGGGAGGCGGCTAGCACAACGGTTGCGAAGTAGGGCAATGCAGTCGAATATTGGGGGGATTCGAGGGGAGGGGGGAAAGTTGGTGCATGGGAACAATGACATCAGGTCCACTTTTGCTGCTTTTTATAAGCAGTTGTACAGTAGCGATGTAGAGGGGGGGGGAAGCAAGGTGTGAGGAGTATTTGAGAGGGTGTGATATGCCGACCCTGGCTAAGGAGGAGGCTGAGTGGTTGGACCGCCCCATTTCGGTGGGCGAAGTGGAAATGGCGATAAGCTCCTTGAAAAGTGTTCCGTTCGTTGGTGGGGCCGTTGTTGGTGGACGGTTTTAATGGGGTGTTGTCCAGAGGGGAGCTCCCCCAGTCGATGCGAGAAGCTGGGATTACTCTTATCCCTAAGCCGGGGAAGGATCCCATGGTCTGTGGGTCGTATAGGCCCATCTCTTTATTGAATGTCGATGCCAATTTGTTGGCAAAAGTCTTGGCGCTCCGGCTAGCTGGGGTGATGCCCGCCCTGGTACACCCGGATCAAACGGGATTTATCAGTGGAAGGCAAGGAGGGGATAATATCCGAAAAATTTGCAACCTCACTTGGGAAGTGTAGTGCTCGGGACAGAAGGCTGTCTTTTTATCGGTGGATGCGGAAAAGGCGTTTGATCGCGTGGAATGGCCGCTTTTGATTAGTGTGTTAGGGAAAGTGGGGTTGGGACCCAATTTTATACAGTGGGTGCAGGCGATGTATACGGGACAGCAGGCCCGAGTTCGGGTCAACGGTAGTTACTCGGAGGTGTTCAGGTTGGGGCGGGGCACTCGGCAGGGCTGCCCCCTGTCTCCCTTGCTTTTTGCCTTGGTGATTGAACCGTTGGCGGGGAGGATCCGGGGGTTGTCAGATATTAAAGGGGTCTTAATGAACTCACAGGAGGTGAAGATTACTTTGTTTGCGGATGATGTTATTTTCACGCTCCGGGACCTGGTGGTGACCTTGCCGGTGCTTATGCTGGAAATTGAGCGGTATAGTAAGGTGGCGGGGTATAAGATTAATAATAGTAAGTCGGAAATCTTGGGGTTCAATTTGAGTGAACAGATGGAGGCTGGGTTGAAGGGGGCGTTCGCGTTTAAATGGGTGGACGGGACGTATCGCTACTTAGGGATTCAGATGGGCAAAAATCTGGCTGGGTTGGGGGGATAAACTATGGGGGATTGTTGGCTGAAGTGCGTCGGGATTTACAGCGGTGGAAGGGGCTATATCTTACATGGTTGGGGAGGATAGCGGTGTTCAAGATGAATGTCCTCCCACGTTTCTTATTCTTGTTTAGTTCATTACCGTATGCCGTCCCTCAGAAGTATTTGAAAAGGGCCCAGCAGATAATGATGGAGTTTATTTGGGCAGGGAAACGCCCGAGAGTAGCGAGACGGGTGATGTTTCAGCCTAGTACGGAGGGGGGGTTAGGGGTGCCCTGGCTGGAGAAGTACTATTTAGCGTCTCAGTTGCAGGCCGTACAAAGTTGGCAGGGCCTAGGGGAGCAGCCCCGGTGGGTGGCGTTAGAACAGGAGTCCACATTGGGAAATAGGTTGGAGTTGTGGAGTTGGGATCCCGGGGCGGTAGCGGAGGGGGGGGTCGGGAGGGGAATCCGTTTCGGGGGGTAACCAAAGAGCTGTGGTTGAAGTCGCGGCAGCAGTTGTTGGGAGGGAAGCGATATACTAGGGGTATGTATATTATGGGGTGCGAGAGTTCGGCCCGGACAGGAGGGGGGGGGGGGTTGTTTAGGGAGTGGGGAGGGGAAGTGGGTTGCGGCGTATGGGGCAGCTACTTCATCAGACGGGGGGGTTGAAGAGCTGGGGAGAGGTGCAACGTGAATTTGGGTTGGAGGGCTGTGGTTTTTTCGCATACCTTCAAGTGGCCTCCTTTTTAGGCTTGCGGAGGGTTAAGGGGGACTTGGGTCGAGCGGTGAAGGTGGTCGAGACTCTGATGGCACGTGGGAGCAGGAAGGGAACTATAGCGGTATTGTACGGGGCTTTGACTTCAGCATCGGAGGAGGGGGGCGTATTAGGGGAGAGGTCGCGTGGGAACGGCAGCTTGGGGGGGAATGGGATAGAGGGAGGTGGCAAAATATTTACCGGTGGTCAAAGCGGCTGGCCCCGGGTACGTGTTACTTGGAGAGTAGCCTTAAGATTCGAGTGAAGGTGTATTGGACGCCGTGTAGGAATGAAGAGGTTTCGTTAGGCGGACACGGGGGAGGGGGGGGGGGGGTGCAAGGGGCGGGGGGATTTGTATCATTTACTGTGGGATTGCCCACTAGTGCGGAGGATGTGGGAGGAGTGGGAGGGGGTTATTAGGGGGGTGACAGGGGTTCCTGTGGTGCTGACCCCGGCTATGGCACTGTTGAATGAGTTGGCGTGTGAAGGAGAGAGGGGGCTGCAGCAGTTAATTGGTTACTGTATTGCAGCGGCGCGGGGGGAGCTTTTGACTGCATGGAAGAGTAGGGACGTGCCTACTAGGCAGGCTATTTTGGCGAGACTGAACGAGTTATGGGGAATGTGTGAAATTGCGGCTTTTGGGAGACACAGGGTGCAGAGCTTTAGGTTAATGTGGCAGGGATATGATGTGTGGTTGCGTGCGTGGGAGGGGTGGGGCTCTCTGGGGTAAAGCAGCTGTTGGGGAGTGGGGGGGAGGGGGGGGCCGGGTGGGGGAGGAATAGGGATGGATGTCAGGGGGGAGCAGAATGTTCTACTGCGGGCTCTGGAGGCGGAGTTTGGTACCAGTTGGAGGCTTAAGTGTCCTGGCTCGGACTGGGGGGGGGGGGTTATGGGACGGGGTGTGGGGGTGGTGGGCAGAGTTACGAGTGGTTTAGTTCTTCTATGTGTATCTTATTAGGGTCTAGAATTGGTAAGGGGACACGAAGTAGAGCTCCTTTGCCGTTTTCAGTGTATGGAACAGTTTAGTATAACTATTGTTTATGTACTAGGCTACCATGTTTGTTGTTAAGGTGGTTAGTTGACAATGTGTGGAACGTGTAAATATGAAAAAAAACTAATAAAGATAAAGTTACAAAAAAAAAAAAAATTCTAGACTTTGAATAACCAGAAATGGAGATCTACGTGAAGGGGTGCAGAGAAATCCTTAGTCTTAAAACAACAAGTCTGGATCCTTCTATAACTCAGTGTGGAGAAAAAGATGCAATAAAAGGGAATACCATATTTGCCCGTCTATGAGGGCAATATGAGAATAATGCGTTCTTTGTTCAGCATAAGCTCCAATGAAGTATTGGGAATTAGAAGGAATGTACTAGACAAGGACCGACTGCAGTGAAAAGAAATGCATCCCTGTTGCAAGAGTTCCACTGCAGATGTGGAACAACTCAGGGAATTAAGTAATTCTTTATGCTTTCACGTGGTCTAAGCCCTGGTTCCTTTTCCTTAAAAGGAAATTTTAAGGAAGATGGTAAGAGTAGGAAAAAAACGGTCATGTGGGAGCATGACTGGGCAAAGCCTTTTAACCATCTGGAAGTTACCCACCAGGAATGGCTCTGACGCTCTCTGGCAAAGGCCCATAGTTGCAGAGCTTTTTGTAGAATTGCAGAGAGCATGTTGTAGGTTGCTTAGGTGAGATCTGGTTGTTTAATTACCAGTGTGCAACTTAATCTATTCTGTGGGAGCCAAAGAATTGAAGATGGCTAAGAATAGTAGTCAGGCAGGTTGCCTGCAACGATAAATTGTCCAAGTAGGTTTTGGAACCTCTCTTGGAATTATCTGTTAAGGCAGCAGAAGAGGTTAGGTCCTATAGATTGGAAAAGGACTGACAGACAATTAGAAGTGATAAAACTCAATTATGGTCTGATAAGCTGTCTTAAAAGAAATATTTGAAAAGATTGCAGAGGGGAGAAACTCTGTATGGAAATCACTTACTGCAGTAGGTATTGAAGACAATCCTATGGCTTAAAAGGTAAGCCCTCCAGTCAAATAGTATCACTCTTAGAGTGAAAGTCTCAACTAAGAGGGATAGAAAGTAATACAGAGTTGGGAAGACTTACAATTTGGTAAGTGTCTGAAAAAGGTAAAGCTCCATTGCAGTCAAAAGTATGAGATATCCTTGTATAGGATAACTGTCAAGGTGAAGGGCATAGCATACCTTGTAATTAGTTGTAACTCCTCTGTTTACTTTAAAAGGAGAGGAGAAACCTGTTACCTGTAGGGCATGATTATCCTTAATAGCTCTAAGAGCTAAAAGAATGGATTGCTCTTGGCAAGAGATTCATGCTCAAAAGTGGAGGATTGAGCCAGTGTATCACTGACCTCTCAGTAAGGATGAGAAGACTGTAAATGCTTCTGTTAAGAAGTAGCGGTTCTGAAGCTCAACAGGAAAAAGATTTAATGAATAAAATATCAGAAACCCTGCGACTGCTGAGTTTGCTGAGCCTGTTGAGGCTTTGGTTTTCTTAGCCTGGTATGATGTTGCCCTTCTTTGGAAACATCTACATGATGGGTAGAAGATTAATAAAGCATAGTTACTCACCTGTAACAGGTGATCTCCGGGAACAGCAGGAATTTAGTCCTCACATATGGGTATCGTCGGTACCGACGGAGCCTGCGCGGGAACGCTCCCCAGCGTCCAATCAAAAAAGCTTTTGGGAGCATCCCACAGCGCCTGCGTGCTGCCTTCCCGCCTTTCCCAACTGCCTCTCTCCAGTTGAGTTTTAAAGCTGAGACAAAGAGAGAGAGGGAAAGGAAAGAGAGAGATAGAGAGATACAACTCCTAGGGGAGGTGGGTGGGTTGTGAGGACTAAATTCCTGCTGTTCCTGGAGATTACCTGTTACAGGTGAGTAACTATGCTATCTCCAGGAACAAGCAGGAATCTAGTCATCACATATGGGGACTCCCTAGCTTTGGGTGCCAGGGAGAAACCCCAGAAGTTGTGTGTCCCTGAGAAGGGCTCCACTCCCCCCCCCCCCCCATGGATCTCTGGCATCCTATCAGGGATGGCGGGTAGGAGTTGATTAAGTATGGAACAGGTGTTTGAGAACAGCCTGACCAAACAAGGCATCCCGGCGGGAGTCCTTGTCCAAGCAGTAATGGGCTGTGAAGGTATGAACAGAGGCCCAAGTGGCTGCTCGACAGATGTCGTCAATAGACAGAGTTCAGATGAGCCATTGAGGCTGCCATGGCTCTCACATTGTGAGCTGTGACATGGCCCTCCAGAGAAAGGTTCTTACTCTGATAGGTGAAATACACTGAGCAATCCAGTTGGATAGTGATCTCTTGGAGACTGGCAGTCCCAAATGAGAAGGATCAAAAGCAACAAAGAGCTGAGAAGACTTTCTTTGTTGCTGTGTCCTCTGTAAATAAAAAGCCAAAGCTCTTTTACAGTCCAGGGTATGAAGATTCCTCTCTGCACTTGATGCATGAGGTCCTGGAAAAAAGACAGGTAGATAGACCTCCTGGTTGAGGTGAAAGCGTAGTTACTCACCTGTAACAGGTGTTCTCCAGGAGCAGCAGGAATCAGTCCTCACATATGGGTGACGTCGGCGCCGACGGAGCCCTCGCGGAGCAATTTTCCCCAGCTTTCACAGAAAGCCTTTGGGAATTGCAGCGCGCATGCGCGGTCGCCTTCCCGCCCAAGGGTGCCATCTTAGCCAGTCTGATGACATAGCTAAAAGACAGCATAAAAATTTGCAAAAAAACTTAAGCAGATGATTGCAACTCCACGGGGAGGAGGGAGGGTTGTGAGGACTGATTCCTGCTGCTCCTGGAGAACACCTGTTACAGGTGAGTAACTACGCTTTCTCCAGGACCAAGCAGGAAGTCAGTCCTCACATATGGGACTCCCAAGCTTAAGGCTACCGGAGACCCTAAGCACAAAAATGAGCTCCCTCTAGCTCGGCAGTACAGAAGGATGGAATCTTCGCTGAATTATTACCCACCGGTAGCCCCCATCCGGGATGGAGGGTAGGAGTTGATCAAACCTCGAAGAGATTTCGGAGGACTGCCTGTCCGAAAGCACTGTCCCTGCGGGACTCCCTCTCGAGACAGTAATGGACCGCAAAAGTCTGGCTCGAAGACCAAGTAGCGGCCCGGCCCGGCAGATGTCTGCCAGCGGAACAGAGCGGAGGTAAGCCACTGACGTAGCCTTCGCCCGAACACAATGAGCCGTGACTCGACTTTCTAAGGAGAGTCCGGCTGCCCCATAAGCCCAAGCGATACAGTCAGCAACCCAGATGGACAGGGTACGCTTGGAGACCGGGAGCCCCAATTTATTGGGGTCAAAAGACACAAAAAGCTGAGCAGCTTTACGGTGCTCCCGCGTACGGTCAAGGTAGAAGTTCAATGCCCTTCTACAGTCCAGGGTATGCAGGACTCGTTCAGCTCGGCTGGAGTGAGGCCTGGGAAAGAAGGTTGGAAGTACCACCTCCTGATTGATGTGAAAAGGGGAGACAACTTTTGGAAGAAATTTTGGGTGAGTCCGTAGGACTACCCTATTTTTGTAGAACCGAGTGAAGGGAGGATCAGACACGAGGGCCTGCAATTCACTTACGCGTCTAGCGGAAGTGAGGGCTATCAGGAATAAGGTTTTCCACGAAAGAAAACGCAGAGAACAGGTAGCCATCGGTTCAAAAGGCGGACAGGTGATCAGCTGTAAAACCACATTCAGATCCCAGTCAGGTGCTGGCGGGCGCAGAGGTGGTTTTAGTAGAAGGAGACCTCGGAGAAACCGCGCTACAAGAGGGTCGCTGGAAAGAGGTCTGCCGTCCACCGGCACATGGTGTGCTGAAAGAGCACTGAGGTGGACCTTGACGGAGTTGGACTTAAGTCCCAGATTAGAGAGGTAGAGCAGGTACTGCAAGATCACCGACACCGAGCAGGAGAAGGGATCCTGAGACTGCTGTACACACCAAACGGAAAAGCGACGCCATTTAAAGGCGTAGCATTTGCGGGTAGAAGGTCGCCGAGAAGCTAGGACGACCTCTTCCACCCCTGCCGGCAGGAGAAGGGGAGCAAGGACTACCCTTTCAGCCGCCAGGCCATTAGATTGAGAGATCTGAGGTTGGGGTGTAGCAGAGACCCCTGATCCTGTGTTAGGAGATCCGGTTGAAACCCCAGAGGGAACGGATCCTCTACCGCTATAGCAGAGACCCCTGATCCTGTGTTAGGAGATCCGGTTGAAACCCCAGAGGGAACGGATCCTCTACCGCTAATTGCAACAGGAGTGGAAACCACGGCTGTCTGGGCCAGCGAGGAGCCACCAGGATCATGGACGCTTTGTCCCGGAGAACCTTGAACAGAGTTCGGGAGACCAGCGGGATGGGAGGAAAAGCATAGAGAAGGTTTTCCGACCATGAGAGCAGAAATGCATCTGCTGCTACCCGAAGGGGATGTGGCTGACGCGAGCAGAAGCGAGGAAGTTGCCGGTTGAGAGGACTGGCAAAGAGATCCATCGTGGGGAGGCCCCACTTCAGAAAGAGTTTTCTGGACTACCAAGGGATCCAGACGCCACTCGTGCGGCTGGAGTATCCTGCTGAGTTTGTCCGCCAGGCAATTCTCCTGGCCTGGGAGATAAACTGCTTTGAGAAGAATGCCGTGACTGACGGCCCAAGAGCAGAGCTTTTGAGCTTCTCGGCAGAGAAGGAAGGAGCCCGTGCCGCCCTGTTTGTTCACGTAGAACATGGCAACTTGATTGTCCGTCTGGACAAGGACGGACTGGTGAGAAGTCAGGTGGGAAAAAGCCTTGAGTGCCAGACGAATAGCTCTGAGCTCCAGGAAGTTGATCTGTTGAGCAGATTCCCACGCGGTCCAGAGACCTTGAGTACATGCCCACTGGCAATGAGCTCCCCAGCCCAGGAGGGAAGCATCGGTCGTCAGCACTTGAGTCGGCTGAGGCGACTGAAAAGGCATTCCGAGCACCAGGTTCGGCCGATGAAGCCACCACTGTAGGGAAGAGGCCAGCGGTCTGGAGAGGCGCACTAAGTCGGCTAGCCCGCCGGTGGCTTGTTGCCACTGCTTGCGAAGGCACCATTGAGCCGGCCGCATATTCAGGCGAGCATTGGGGGTCACGTGGACGGTGGAAGCCATATGGCCGAGTAGTCTCAGGAAGCGATTGGCGGAGACCAGGGACTGGCTGCGAAAACGGCCGGCTAGGTCCATGAGCCGTTGAGCCCTGTCGAGAGGCAGGAAAGCTCGAGCCTGAGGAGTGTGCAGTCTTGCGCCGATGAACTCGAGATCCTGTGAGGGGAGCAAAGTGGACTTTGCGAAGTTTATGACAAAGCCCAAGTACTGCAGAAGAGTCACCGTGCGGTGTGTGGCATTGGTGACTGCCGGAGGGGACGACGCTCTGATGAGCCAGTCATCGAGGTACGGAAAAACAGAGGCCGTGAAGCCTGAGATAGGCCGCCACCACCGCGAGACATTTTGTGAAGACTCGCGGTGCGGAGGACAGGCCAAAGGGCAGTACTCTGTACTGGTAGTGATTTCCGGCCACCACAAACCTTAGGTATTGGCGGTGGCTTGGGTGGATGAGGATGTGCGTGTAGGCATCCTTTAGATCCAAGGAGCATAGCCAATCTCCCTGCTGGAGGTAGGGCAGAAGGATTCCAAGGGTAAGCATCTTGAACTTTTCCCGCACAAGGAACTTGTTGAGGTTGCGCAAGTCCAGGATGGGTCTTAGGCCTCCTGTCCTTTTTGGTATTAGGAAATACCTGGAATAAAAGCCTTGACCTCTCAGGTGGTGGGGCACCAGTTCCACAGCCTGGTCCTGAAGAAGACTTGCTAACTCCTGAAGGAGTAAGTCCCTGTGCAGAGGGAGTCGCGGAGGTTCTCCCGGAAAATAAGAGGGAGGGACCTGATGGAAGTGGAGAAGATATCCTTCTCGCACGACTTGAAGCACCCAGGCATCTGAAGTGATGTTGGACCACCTGTGGGCGAAGTGAACCAGCCGGCCTCCAGTGCTGGGAGGGACCATCTGAGGTGGAGAGGCTATGCTGAGGAAGTCAAAAACCCCCACCCTGCTGAGCAGGGGCTGGTGGTGCAGGCTTGGGGGCTTGCTGCCTACGGGACCAGTTACCCCGTCCCTTGGCCTGCTGACCCTGTTGGGGAGCTGGAGGGGCCTGATATTGGGGGTAGTGTTTGTAGGCAGCCGCCTTTCTCGGGTAAAAGGACTTTTTTCCCGAGCCCTTCTTTTTCTGGGAAGGGGCGGAGGTCTTCCTAGAAAGCCTGGTCCTGGTGAGAGTCTCCGTCTCGATTTGTGCAGCCTTTTCAGCCATGGGCTTGCCAAAGAGGTTCTCACCTCTGAAGGGGACATCGACCAACTTGTCCTGCACCCAAGGCTCAAGGTCAGACGACTGAAGCCAAGCCTGTCGGCGGGCACCGATGCCAGCTGCGGCCACACGAGCCGATGCTTCAAAGCCATCATAGGCTGCTCGGGACATGAATTTGGAGCATTCCCGAATACCAGATGTTAAGGCTAGGAACCTCCGCAAAGGTTCCTCGGACAGTCCAGCAGAGAATCCGGCTAGCTCTTTAGCCAGGTCTCGGAGATACATGCCCATGTATAGCTGGTAGGTCTGGACACGACAAGCCAGCATAGAGCCCTGGAAACACTTCTTACCAAGGCCATCCAGGTTACGGGCCTCCCTGCCAGGGGGCACCGAGGAGTGCATTTTCTGGCTCTTCAGCCGATGCATGGCCGATTCCACTACCATGGAATGGTGTGGTAGCTGTGCTTTTTGGAAGCCAGGACTCTTGCGGACTCGATAGATGGAATCGACCCGCTTGCTCAATACCGGCGACGAGGCCGGACTCTCCCACATGCGGAAGAGTAGTCGTTCCAGCATGGGAGGCACCGGTACAGTAAAGTGCTCCAGGGCGGGAGAGTCGTACTGAAGGGCGTCGAGCTCTTCGGCTCGAGGCTCCTCCTCGGGATCCGCCGGGAAGGCCAAAGCCTTGGCCATATCCCTGACGAAGTCCGAGAACCGGGCATCCTCCGGAGGGGACTGTTTCCGAGGTTCGGACTCAGGTGAGTCCGAGGGGACACACCGAGTCCGAAAGGAATCAGGTGACTCCTCCTCTTCAGACTCCCAGACCGACTCCGAGGAGGAATCAGTGGGGTCGGCTCGGGCAGGCGGAGGCGTCGGCCGCCCCGACGCCAAGGGAGTCGGCGACGACGACCTCGGTCCCGAACGGGAGGCCGAGGGTGACCTCGACCGAGGATCGACTCGAGTTCGCATGGACTCGAGGATCGGCTCGGTCTCCGGGGTCGACTTAGACATCGACGTCCCGGCGGTCGGGGCAGCGGCGACAGCGAGGCTAGTGATCAGTGCCCGCTGCTGGTCCATGAAGGCAGATAGTCTGCTCTCCAAGGCCGTCAACCTGAGTCCGACCTCAGGTGACCCAGCAGTCCCCGACTCGGGCCCCGACGGTGTCGGGCCCGACGTCGGACCTCTCGGAGGCGAGTCCAGAAGGACCACAGGACTTACCCGAGCAGGCAACTCCGACTCCAGGCGAGGTCGCTTCGGGAGGTGCTCCTTCTCCAAAGACCCGGGACGGCTGTCGGGGCTATGCGACCTGGCCCTCGCGGAGCCAGGAGCGTCCACCGACGCCGCCCTCGCGGGTTTTGTCTTCCGTCGATGGTCTCCGGAGGGAGAAACCCTGTCGGAGGAGCTTCGGCGATGTTCAGAGCTGGAGCCTCTGGATGCCGAGGCCTCCGACGAGGTCCGGGTACGGCTGGGGTCAGCGAAGATTCTATCCCGCTGATGCCGCCGACTCAACGCTTTGGAGGACATTTTGCCACAGGCTCCACAGATCATTTCTTCATGATCCGGGCCCAGGCAGCGGAGGCAATTATCGTGTGTGTCAGTGAGTGACATATTTCTGTCACACTGACCACACCGCTTGAAACCACTGGCAGCCATCGGGGGAAAAAGGGCCCCTGCAAGGTCAAAGGACCGGGCTGCCAGGGAAAAATCGAAAACGAAACTGACCAAAATCAGAAAAACCGAAAAATAAGGGAAGGACTCGCAACGGCGTCGTGAGTCCGGGCAGGAAAACGACCGGCTTCGAACCGAATTGAAAAACGAGTAAAACTCACGAAAATCAACTTTTTTAGCGGGGACACGACGGGTACGTCTGTAGGGCTCCGCGGAAAAAAGAAGACTGGCTAAGATGGCACCCTTGGGCGGGAAGGCGACCGCGCATGCGCGCTGCAATTCCCAAAGGCTTTCTGTGAAAGCTGGGGAAAATTGCTCCGCGAGGGCTCCGTCGGCGCCGACGTCACCCATATGTGAGGACTGACTTCCTGCTTGGTCCTGGAGAAAAGGCGAGACCACCTTAGGCATAAAGTGTGGATGAGTCCTAAGGACTACCTTGTCATGATGAAACCTTGTATAAGGTGGATTAGCTACTAGTGCTTGCAATTCACTAATGTGGCGTGCTGATGTGATTGCAATGAGAAAGATAACCTTCCATAAAAGAAATTTCAAGGAGGTGGTAGCTAAGGGTTCGAAAGGTGGCTTCATAAGCTACCCAAGAACCAGATTCAAGTCCCATGCCACCGGAGGTGGTCTAATGGGAGGCTTAGTTAGGAGGCCTCTCATGAATCTTGCTATAAGAGGATGAGAGGAAATAGGTTGTCCATTTAGAGGTTTAAGAGAAGCTGCAATAGCACTCAAATGGACTCTTACTGAATTTGTCTTAAGGCCTGCATTACACAAATGGAGGAGATACTCCAGTAAAGATTCTAGAGGTATAGCAAGGGGGTTAAGACCCTTTTCTGAACACCAAATAGTGAACCTTTTCCACTTGAAAGCATAAGAACGTCTAGTGGAAGGTTTCCTAGAAGCATAAAGAACATCTTTCACTTACTGAGAAAGATGAAGATCTTGGAGATCTAGGCCTTCAGCAACCAAGCCCTCAGATGCAGAGACTGGGGAATGGGATGCCACAACATTCCGTTCTCCTGAGATAGGAGATCTGGAGCAGACCCTAACTCCAGGGAGGGAGCTTGAGAGAGGTGTAGAAGCAGAGGGTACCACACTTGCCGTGGCCAATGTGGTGCTATGAGAATCATGTGGCCTCTGTCTCTCTGAAGCTTGAAAAGGGTTTTGTGAATTAGGGGAATGTGTGGAAAGGCAAACAGGAAGTCTTGACCCCAGTGAAGGAGGAAAGCATCCTTTGCCTGAGCTCCCTGAGCAGGAGTTCTGGAACAGAACCGGGGAAGTTTGGCATTCCACGGACTTGCAAAGAGGTCTATGTGCGGGGTTCCCCAAAGTTGAAAAATCTTGGCCACCTGGTCTGCATGCAGAGACCACTCGTGTGGAAGGAGAACTACACTGAGTCTGTCTGCCCAAGAGTTTTGAACGCCTGGAAGATACACTGCCAGAAGATGGATGTGATGCTCTCTGGCAACAGCCCACAGTCGCAGAGCTTCGTTGCAAAGCGACAGAGAGCCTGTTCCCCCCTGCTTGTTCACATAGAACATGGCTACTTGATTGTCCGTATGAATAAGGACTGTTTGGTAGCTGAGCAGGGTGTGGAACACTTGCAGAGCAAGGAAGATTGCTCTGAGCTCCAAGAGATTGATATGTAGACAACTCTCTTGTGGAGTCCAAGTGCCCTGGGTGGAGAGGTCTTGCAGATGAGCTCCCCAACCCATTGGAGAAGCATCTGTTTTAAGAGTTGCTTGGGGCAGAGGTTGCTGAAAGGGGGACCCCAGCAGCAGGTTTTTAGTGGACTTCCACCATTGGAGAGAAAAGGAGACTTGTGTTTGCTATTCTGTCTGACAGGCAAACTGATGCCTGGGTCCATTGGGTGGATAAAGTCCACTGAGCTGCCCCTCATGTGAAGGCAAGCATATGGTACCACATGTACGGTGGATGCCATGTGGCCTAGCAACTGCAACATTTCTCAAGCAGTTAAAAAGGGCTTTAGGGCTGCTTGAGAAGCTAACTGCACCAAGCGAAGGCAACGGGCTTGGGGAAGGTAGGCCCTTGCCTTTGTGGTATCCAGCAAGGCTCCTATGAATCCTAGAGACAGAATAGGAGTTAGACTGGATTTTGGGATGTTTATGACCAGCCCTAAATACTGAAGGATACGCATTGTGCAGGATAGAGAAGTTCTGGCTGCTAACTGTGTTGGAGCTCGAATGAGCCAGTCGTCCAAGTAAGGGAAGACGAATATTCCCAGAGTGCGTAGAAATGCTGCTACCACAGTCATGCATTTCGTGAACACCCTTGGTGCAGAGGCCAGACCAAAAGGAAGCACCCTGTATTGGTAGTGCTTTCCTTGAAACAGGAACCGAAGGAACCTTCTGTGGGTTGGATGGATGAGAACATGGGTGTACGCATCCTTGAGATCTAGAGAACAAAGCCAATCCTGACTCTGAAGGTATGGAAGCAGAGCTCCGAGAGAAATCATTTTGAATTTCTCCTTGACCAGGAATTTGTTCAATTCTCTGAGATCTAAGATAGGTCTGTATCCCCCTGTTTTCTTTGGGATAAGAAAATAAGGGGAACAGAACCCTGTGCCCTGTTGATGAAGAGGCACTTCTTCTATTGCCCCTTGGGCAAGAAGGATGGTAACCTCCTGACCTAACAGGACGATGAGAGAGGTCGGAGAATTGAACTGCTTCACTACTGTGGGAGGGGGCATGCTTGAAAAATGAAGTTTGTACCCCTCTCTTATGATGGAGTGTCCAACGCTCTGCTGTTATTTGCCCCCACCTGGGAGCAAAATGGCATAACCTTCCTGGAATGGTGGACGATCCTGGTCCCTCCAGAGCCAGAAAAGGCTAAGTTCTCTAGCTGAAAGTCAAAGGCCCTGAGGAGGCTGAGGCTGCTGAGCCGGTTGAGGCCTAGCAGCCTTTGCTTTCTTCTGTTTGAGTGGTTGCTGACGTTTGGTTGCAAACTGACCTGCAGAAGATGCCTGCTGACCATAAGCAGGATAAAATCTCTTCTTAGAAAAAGGTGTTTTGTTGAACAACTTTTTCCTAACAGGATCAGCAATAGACTTGGATAGTCTATCCAAAGTGGAATTTTCAGCATCCATCTCACTGGCTTTTTCTTGCCAATCTTTACCAAACAGGTTCTCACCAGTACAAGGGATATTTCCCAATTTATCTTGTACCCAGAGCTCTAAATCAGATGCTTGGAGCCAAGCAATTCTACGTGCACCTATGGCAATAGCCGAGGCCCTGCTTATACATTCAAAGCAGTCGAAGGCTGCACGTTTGGAGAATTTAGAGACATCTTGGGCATGTTTGAGCCAAGTGAGAAACTCCTGCCTTTTATCCTCAGAGATGAAAGGACTTAAAGTCTGTAGGTGACCAGTAACTTCCTTTAGGAACATTCCCATGTAGAGACTATAGGAACTGATTCTTGCAGCAAGCATGGAAGCTTGAAAGACTCTACGTCCAAAAGCATCCAGAGTTCTGCATTCACGTCCTGGAGGATTAGAGGCATGTCTTTTTGCACTTCTAATCCTTCTCATAGCAGATTCCACCACAATGGAGTTGTGCGGAAGCTGAGTTTTATGGAAACCAGGACAAGGAGGGACACGATACATAGTATCTAACCTATGAGAATGAGAGGTGGTAAGCGGCGTTTCCCACATCCTCAACATGAGATTATATAGAATCTCATAAATGGGTAGGGTAGCTGCCTCAAATATCCAACTCCTTGGCCCTTGGCTCTGTCTCAGGGGTAACAGTGATGGACAGGCCCCGAGCAACCTCTCGGATGAAGTCTTGGAAAGACATGTCCTCTGGAGGAGACATCCTGCGTTTAGGGGAGGACGACTCCTGTGGAAGCATCATCGCTGCATCGACAGAACTTTCAGAATCCTCAGATTCTTCTGAGGAATCGAAGTATCGCCTGTCTGGATGCTCTTGCAGAGCCCGATAGCCGTGCCGAGCAAAATCGGTATCGGGAATAACCGGTACCGGGGAATCGGTACCGGCGGGCATCGAAGGACAGGGTACCGGCATAGCAGGCATCAATGCCGATGTCGATGCTATTGGTACCTGTTGTGATACCGATGCCGGTGCAAGTACCGGTGGAGTTGTCTGTCGCAGTACCAAGGGCGTCAATGCCACAAGGAAAGCCGCTAGACTGCGTTCTATGGACAGAATTCTCTGGTCCATAGACGCTGCCAATGCCTGGAAATCGGTACCGGTGGAAACTGCCGGTACCCCAGAGCATGGCACCAGGAGATCTGTCGAGGCCGAGCCATCAAGAACATCCTGGAACCCTGATGATGGTGCTTTGGAAGCCGAAGCCTCCCGCCGGGGTAATTTTGCCTGTGCAGAATCCTTGAGGGCAACGCCAGAGGCATCTCGATGCTTAGAAGGAGATCTACCCTTTGAGGAACGGCTAGACTTATGTTTAGTTACCTGAGATCCACGAGAAGAAGCAGACCTGGAGGACGTCGATGCCACCGAAGCCGCATCAGAGGGAAACAGGGTACTGAGCTTAGCAGCTCGGTTCTGTCGACCCCTTTTAGACATCATAGCACAGGACACACAATCTGTGATGGAGTGGTCAGGACCTAAACATTTTAACCACCATTCATGGGTGTCGGTGACGGAAATGGTACCGCCACATTTTGTGCACTTTTTAAAACCTGAAGCAGGTTTTTCCATATTAAGGAAATTTCTGGGCCCTAAGGCCCAAAAAGACAGGTGCACCTGAAGAAAGTAAAAGAATGGATAAATTAATTTTTCTCCAAAGAAAAGAAATACCGGCGGTACCGGTAGAGCGTCGGGGAAGGCAGACACGATCACAAAAAGAAATAAAGAAATAAGAAATAAGGAAATTCTTCTGCGGTGACAGGAACACGACCTGCTGGCTCCGCGGAAAAAGAAGAACTGGAGAGAGGCAGTTGGGAAAGGCGGGAAGGCAGCACGCAGGCGCTGTGGGATGCTCCCAAAAGCTTTCTGATTGGACGCTGGGGAGCATTCCCGTGCAGGCTCCGTTGGTACCGACGATACCCATATGTGATGACTAGATTCCTGCTTGTTCCTGGAGATAACTTTGTCCCTTTAGGGGAATAAAGTTTGTTAGATTTTTTACTAGCTGGGATAGAGGAAAGTTTTGAAAATCCTCTGAAAGCAACAATCAGTGTTTAACTGATTAGCTTGGAATAAAGCATCCTTGTTAAAGAGATTTTCACCAGTACAAAAAGTATTTCCCAGCCTTTCTTGTACCCATTTGTCCAAGTCTGAAGCTTGGAGCCAGGCCATGCGTTGTGCTCCTATGGCTATAGCAGACGTTCTGCTAATAGACTCGAAACAGTCCAGGGAAGCACGATTAAGGAATTTGGAGACATTTTGAGCATGACTGACTAATATGAAAAAGTCTGCTCTTATGTTTTTGAAGAAAAGGGTTCAAAAGCTTTAAGTTCTTTGTGACCTCTTCAAGAGATAATCCCATATAAAAAATATATTAGATAATTCTTGCTGAAAGCATGGATGCCTGGAAGCATCGACGTCCAAAGGCATCTGAAGTCCTACACTCATGACCTGGCGGATAAGAGTGCTTCTTTGCACTCTTAATACGCCTCATTGCTGATTCTACAACAATAGGATGAGGAAGTTGAGTCTTGAAAACCTGGAGAAGGTGGCACCTTGTACATAGTGTCAAGTGTCTTAGAATGTGGGGATACCGTTAAAGGAGTTTCCCACATTCTTAATAGTAGATCTTGTAAGATCTGATGCAAAAGAAGCATGATCACCTCCTTTGGAATCCAGGGGAATTGCAGGGTCTCTGAATCCCCTGCTAGAGATTCTTTACCAGGTATAGAAATGGCAAGTAACTTTGCCATATCAAGCAGAAAAGCTTGAAAAGAAATCTCCCCCGAGGAGGACCCTCTAAAATGAGGGGTAAAGGCTCGACTTGTTGAAAATTCAGCCTTGGTACAGATGTATTCATCCCAGTCATCGGGATCAGAAGACTTGAAAGGATGAAGCATCGGATTTTCCTTAAAGCGATGTCTTCGGTACCGTCCGAGGTCGGTACCGAGACGAGTGGGTACCGAATCCTCCATGCTAGAGATCGATTCCAGGCTCGGCATCGAAGGAAGCGAGTCTATCGAAGCAAGCATGGATGGTACCGATACTCGAGGAACAGTCTGCAGCAACTCTAGCGGTACCGAAGTAGCCCAGAGCGCTAGACTGCATTCATTGGTGAGGAGTGTTTCATCCATCACCATAGCCGATGCCAGGGTGTCGGTACCGCTCGAAGCGGCCACAACCACCGAGCATGGCCCAGATATGTTCATAAAAGGTAAGAACCCTGGGAACAACCTGAAGCCCCGTTAATGCTTTGGAGCCTGAAGACTCCCGCTGGGGCTTTATTGCCAAAATGTCCGAGGGCAAGGCCAGAGCCATCTTGATGCTGAAAAGGAGATCTACCACTCGAGGACTGGCTAGTCTTTACAGACTTTTGTTTGGTTACCTGATCCTGTGAAAAGGAAGATATTCTAGCTGGCGACATCGAGTGCGATGTGAACCGGGTATCGAGTTGTGCTCGATCCTGAAGACTTCTTCTGTTTGAGCTCCAGCAGGAGAGACACTCCAGTGGGCAATGGTCAGGACCTAAACATTTTAGACACCAAGTTTGAGTGTCTGAAAATGTATCTGTACCACCACACTTTGAGCACTTCTTAAGGATAGTGGCTGGCTTTTCCATAATGGAAGGATAGAGGCCTAGTGGCCTAGAAACCGTCAGGCACTAAACAGGAAAAATTTCGAAAGAAAAAAAAAAGAAATTCTTTAGTAAAAAGAAAGAAAAGCACCGGCAGTACCGGTGGCGTCGAGGGAAAGCAGACGCAACCACTAAAAACTAAGAATAAAAAGAAGAATTTTCTGCGGTGACAGGAATACGTCCTGCCGGCTCCGTGGAAAATGGAAAACTGATGAGAGGGAAGTGAATGGGCGGGAAGGCAGCACGCATGCATGTGGGATGCTCCCAAAAGCTTTCTTTTTGGACGCTGGGGAGCGTTCCCGTGCAGGCTCCGTCGGTACAGACATACCCATATGTGAAGACTCATTCCTGCTTGTACCTGGAGATCTTTCTCCTGCCTCTTTTCCATCCCTTTCTTCCAGACCAGTCACAATATCCTCCCCCCCCCCCCAGAAGTACCAAATAAAGTGTAAACTTAGCATATAAGAAATTATAGAAAATTGCTTTATGTTTATGAAAGTGTAAAAACAATTTGATATGCAAATATAAGGACACGTGTCAGGACTTCCGGTGGCATGGTGAGCTGAGAGGACGCTTCCTCCTTAGCTCCGGAGCCCCCTCCTTCCCCCCCAACGATTTTATCAAGTTTGGCTGACAACTCTTCGTTTCATAGTGGGGGAGTGATTTAGCAGGCGACCGCAGCTCCATTCATACATCTAACAACTTTGGGGAGAGAGTCTTATGGCTACGAAAATCCCGACGAGAGCGAACACGCAGCGGAGAGGCTAAGATGGCGGACGACACCCAGGACGCATCGGTGCCGATGGCGACCTCGATGATGGTGGCGGAGGTCTCCAAGGCAGTTGTAGTGGCCCTGGAAGATCGTCTAGGGGGTCTGGCTACACAGATGCATGAGGTGGCCCAGGCGGTCTCGGAGTTCACAAGACGAGTTGAGCACGCGGAGAACCGCATTGGCTCCTTGGAGGACATGAGACTGCAAGACAAGGCCCGGATTAAGAGCTTGGAAGAGGCCTTGGCAAAACACCAGGATAAACTGGAGGACCTGGAAAATCGCTGTAGACGCAATAACCTGCGGTTCATAGGCATAGCAGAATCCATGCTCGAGAAGGACCTCCGACAACATCTGGAAAAGTGGTTGCCTGCTAACTTACCTTTGGCCGCTGATATGGGTGAGATTGTGGTAGAAAGGGCGCACCGGCTAGGGCCCTACCGGTCAGGTGAGCGTGGGCCGAGGGCGGTGATTGCCCGTTTCTTAAATGCGGTGCAAAAAGACGGTGTCTTGAGGGCCTCGAGGCAACTGAGACGCTCGGGAGCTACTGCCTGTAAGGTTTTAATATTTCAAGATTACTCGGCGGGTGTATCTCTAAAGCGCAAGGCATTCAAGGAGGCTTGCAGCAAATTAATCGAGCGAGGCATCCGTTTCACCCTGGCCTATCCTGCGATCCTGCGGGTGCACAGCGATGGGGGGGAAATCGAGCTCTCTTCCCCCGAGGAAGCGATGGACTATTGCAACAGCCTTGATTGAAGAGAGCCACATTGTTGGTTGGGCTCGGCGTGCCATGTTAGTCTCCGGTGTCCTGGCGTTACGCAAACTTGCCGGGGGTCCCGATCCTCTTTCTCCTCATGGAGAGTGACAGACTGACTTTGGGATCTCAGGCTTACAAGGACATCCCCTTGCTGGACAATACTGCTGCCTCTAAGGCCTTCAGAGGATGTTAGGGGACCCCAGGTGATCTCGGAGCATGTTGGACCTACCTCCAAGTTCTTATTTTCATGCTACTGTGTCAGCCTTTTATTTTTTATGTTATTGTTATTTTTTATGTTACTGTTTCAGCCTGTTTTGGTGACCAGAATGTTCACTTCTGAAAGTGTGCTGTGGTTTGTTCAGCGGGACAAGGGCGGCTGAGTGTGGGCCTCTCTCCCCTGGGTCTCGGGGGGGGGGGGGGGGGAAAACGCCCTCTTCTCATGTGGGGATGTTTTTTCTCCAGCTGTTCCCTTACGTTTATAATGTTTATACTGTATACTTATACCGTATATATATATTGTATATTTTGTTTACCTTCGTATGACCTCTATATGGTGCTTTCTCCTTCTCTTTTTATCTTCTCTTAATTTCCTTTATTTTCAGGCGTTTGGCCCACTTAAGTGGCTGTGATCTGTTGCCAGGCTTGTCGGATCCCTTTTGTCCTCTGTTAAGGTGCATGGGGGGGGGGGATGGTCTCATTCGACGACTGAGGTGGGGGGTGCAAGGTGTATTTGGGGCCCCTCCTGCAAGCCCAAGTCCTGAGCTATTTGTTATACTGCGGGGGCTGGTTTGCTTTGAATCAGGACTGAACTGCAAATGGGGCAGATGACAGCTGGGGGGTGAGTCTAAGGGCCGGGGGTATAGGCCCCATGCGCTTACAATCCTTTTAAGTTTCTTTTATGTATATCCTTTGTATAGTACATGCTACTCTCCCTTTATCTTCCTTTGTTTTTGGTTATTACCCGGCCCCTCAGATCCTGGGTAACTCTTATCCTCCTGTGGGGGGGGACCCTTGGAGGGAGCACCTTGCAGGGACTTGGGGGCCCAGATGAATAGCTGCATGGGGTGGGGGTGGGGGTGGGGTAGTTGGGTGGTAGTACGCCGGGGCTTCGGCGGGGGGGGGGGGGGGGGTTGGGTTACTTTTAAGTACATTGGGCCTAGAAGAAGGGGGGAATGTCTGGAGTGGCTGTGGGTTTTGGGGGGGAAGTGGGGGGGCTCTACATGTTTAGGAAGTCCAGGTGGAGCCAGGAGCAGCTGGCAGGTGGTTGGTATGAATGTTGGGTTGTTTGGGAGGGGAGGGATGGGGTTGGTGGAGGGGGGGATCGGGGGAGTGTGCATGTTGGATGGATGCAGGGGAGGGCTGGGGGGGACAGGGAAGCTAGGAGTCTCGTTTGTGGTGGGAGTTTGAGAGTGCGAGTGGGATTGCCCAGGCATGTCTGGGCGTCTGGATACATTTGGTCGCTGGGTTGTTGATGGTGTGGAGGGGGGGTCCTTGGCTGGGGGGGCCGCCACCAACTTGAGGGCTGGATTCCTGTTTTTGTGCATTGCTGTCCTCTAACGTGCCATGGATAGGGGTACTCGAGTAGCCTCTTGGAATGTATGCGGACTGGGCTCTCCGGTGAAGCACTATAAAGTATTACAGCACTTGAAGCGTCAGCGTGCTGATGTGATCATGCTGCAGGAGACTCATCAGTCGGGGGCGGAACATGAGAAACTGGGTAAAGGCTCTATAGCCCACGTTTATGGGGCTCCTGCGGTGGGGAAGAAGCGAGGCGCGGTTATCCTAATAGCCAAATCTGTTAATTGGGTCG
Organism: Ichthyophis bannanicus; assembly: GCA_033557465.1. Lineage (NCBI taxonomy): Eukaryota > Metazoa > Chordata > Amphibia > Gymnophiona > Ichthyophiidae > Ichthyophis > Ichthyophis bannanicus. Next base: position 1,767,662,613 of record CM066032.1, read on the forward strand.
AGGAAAGGGTTGTCTCTGATGTGGAGGGTAGATATGTCTGCGTATGGGGGCTACTAGCTGGTAGGAAAGTGGTGTTGTGCTCGGTATATGGACCCAATACGTATGAGGCCTGCTTCTATCAGGGTATTACCCAGTTACTAGCGGACGCTGGTGGGTATCAGGTTATACTTGGAGACTTTAATGAAGTATTGGATGTAGGTCTGGACCGTTCGGGAATGGCGGGGAGTGGGAGTCGACAGGCTCGTCAACGCCTGTGGGGGATATGTGAAGCGTATAACTTATTGGATATCTGGAGGGTGATGCATCCTGGAGACCGAGACTATACTCACATGTCCCGAGCCCATGGGACCTGGTCCCGAATTGATTTCTTTTTGATCATGGATTCGTTATATAGTTGGGTCTTGAAGGCCGAAATTGGGTCTCCCGTTATATCGGACCACGCGATGGTAATTTTGGAGATGCGTGGGAGTAGTTTGTCTCCGAGTCGGTTGTGGCAATACCCACTAGAGCTCTGTGGGGATCTACACATCGAGGCGCACCTACGGGAACGTTGGAAGGAATACGAGACCTTTAATGCGCGACCGGATATATCTCCCACCCTCTTTTGGGAGGAGGGTAAGGCCGTGCTGCGCGGGGACATTATCAGTTATCACAGTTTACGGCGCAAGCGGTTGAACCAGAAGATTCTTCTGCTTGAGCGGGATTTGGGTAAAGCGCGACGGCCGGTGGCAGGCTTCAAAACTGCAGCAAATCAGCACCGGTTGCGGGAAATACAGACTGAATTGGAGATGCTTCTCCATCGGAGGGCCCAAAAATCTCTGATGTATTACCAGTATAAGCTCTACCAGTTTGGGAATAAAGCCGGGAAATTGATGTCTTCCTTGCCGAGGACCGCTGGGGGCTCTCGGCACATTGTCCCATCAGCCTGCCGAATAGCCCCAATCAGGCGGGACTCCGCGGATATTGAAAGGGTATTTGCAGACTTCTTTCGGCAACTTTATGCCAGCGACGGAGACAAGGAATTAGAGGGTCGTCTTTTTCTAGAGGGGTGCGGTCTCCCACGTCTCGGAGCGGAACATCTGGCGGCCCTCAATCAACCCATTACAGGGCAGGAAGTTCAGGCTGCGATTGCAAAATTGAAGAATGGGAGAGCACCGGGCGTTGATGGATATCGTAGCGAGTTCTATAAGGTTTTGGGTGATGCCGTTGTGGCTCCTCTGGTGGGGTATTTTGAGGATCTGGTACAGCGGGGACGGTTCCCATTCGAGGCTAATAAAGCCTTGATTACTATTTTGCCTAAGCCAGGGAGGGACCCACTCCTGCTGAGCTCGTACCGTCCCATCTCACTGCTCAACGTCGACATTAAACTATTAGCTAAAATAATGGCGGATCGGCTTGCGATTTACTTACCGCTTTTGATTCACTGGGACCAGGTGGGCTTCGTGCGGGGGCGCCAGGTCGCATACAGTCTGCAGCGGATTTTACTATCTCTTGGAGCGGGGCAGATGGCCGGGGACCCCTCTTTACTTATCAGTTTTGATGCTGAGAAGGCCTTTGATCGGGTCAATTGGGGCTTCATGTATCAGGTGCTGGAGGTGATGGGGTTCGCCGGATTTTTTGTAGATGTGATCAGACTACTTTATGCTAACCCAATAGGGGCCATCATGGTTAATGGGACCATGTCCGCCGATTTTGATATCCAGAAAGGGACTCGTCAGGGGTGCCCGTTGTCCCCTCTTATTTGTATTGTCGCTCGAGACCCTCTTGATTCGTATTCGGAATTCTTCCCAGTTTGGTGGCATCCGGATGGGGCAGGAGGAGTTTCGAATTGCCGCTTTCGCGGACGATCTGTTAGTGCATTTGGGGGACCCCTCTGCTGGACTGCCCAGTCTGCTGCAGCTTATTCGGGAATATGGAGAGCCCTCTGGATTTCGTCTCAATCTTGATAAATCTGAAGCACTGTTCTTAGGTCCTGAAGGGCAGCCGGGTTGGCAGGGCCCATTTCCTTTGAAGTGGGCGAGGGGGTATTTCAAGTATCTGGGAATTTACCTGCCGGCGAAGTTGGGAGATCTCTACCATCTTAATGTCTCAAAATTGTTAGGGGCGGTGTCTGCGAGTATAGATAAATGGCGAGATTTGCCATTATCTCTAGGGGGCCGCATTGCCCTGTGTAAGATGGCAATTTTTCCCAAAATATTATACCCGCTTCAGATTCTCCCATTGCTTCTGAAGCGCTCGGAACTTTGCCAACTGGAGCGATTATTTAATCGGCTCCTCTGGCGGGGCCGCCGGCCTCAGGTGTGCCTGGTGATACTTCGACAACCCTGGGGTTTAGGTGGCATGGGCTTCCCGGATATAAGGAAGTATAATGTGGCATGCCTGCTGCGATATGCCCGAGACTGGTTGTGGGACCTGGCAGACTGTTCCCCGAAGGCAATGCTTGAGGCTGTGATGGAACCTTTTCATTTGCGATACCTGCTACATGCTAAAACGGTTCGGGGACTGCCGGGGGACATCCGGGGAATCCTCTTAGAACCCATTCGGAAGGCGTGGAGGTATTTTTGCGCTGGACGCCGGATTTCGGCGTATCATACGCCCTATCTCCCTATTAGGGGTAATGCCGATTTTGCGCCGGGCATGGGAAGGTCTTACTTCCAGTCCTGGGAAGCACTCAGAGTGGCGAATTTGGAACATGTGATGACCTCTGAGGGGGCTATGGCAGCATTCTCAGCATTGCATAACCAATACCCGCTGGGGGATCGGGATATCTTTCAGTATTCACAACTCCGGAGCTACTTTTGCACGGTTCCTGTGGAAGCGATGCGGGGGGAGGTCTGTTCGGTAATTGAGCTGGCGTTACTGGGGGGTGACTCAGGGGCTCGTGTGTCCGGGCTATACAAAATGCTACGGGGTGTCGCCCCTTGCTCTAGACGCTTTAGCGGTAGCCTGGGCCGAGGATTTGGGAGAGGTGGTCGGAGCTGAGCAGCTACTTGGTGGGGTGGCAGATATCCCGACTCTAAGTGTGATGGTGCTTCATCGGGACACCCAGTATAGGATCCTGCGTTGCCTATACTTTGCTCCCTTGAGGGCCTGGCGGGTGGGCGAGAGTCACTGTTGTCCTCGTTGTGGAGAAACCAGAGCGACATTGGGTCATATGTTTTGGCGATGCTCCAGGGTTCACGTCTTCTGGAGACAGGTATCTGACCATTTAACCAAGTGCTTGCCGCAGCTGGAGCCTCTAAGTGCGCGGAATATTGTGCTGGATCTTTGGGAGGATACTTGGGGGGGGGAGCTCTGGGGTCAGTGGGATTGCGTTGGCTGCGGTTGGTGCTGATGACTGCCCGTATGACTGTGTTGCAACAGTGGTTAGATGCTCGGGGACCCACTTATGGGGCTTGGAGAGTACAACTTCACAGGATCTTGCTTATGGAAAGGCTGTATGCTACTGGGACAGGGCAGAGATGGGACCGTTTCCTGAAGGCTTGGGGGCCTCATCTACAATTATTGCCGGCAGGGGCTCGCAGTCGCATATTGGGGGATCCCTGAAGAACTGGGGTTAATCCAGGGGGCTGGTTTTTGTCCTGTTGGACATGGGGATTGGACTCAAACTCTCCTGCAACTTTTGTTGTCTATGGCTAAGGGAGGAGGGGATGGGGGTAAAGGGGGGTAAGCTAGGGGAGCCGTTCCAGTAGCCTTACCGGTTTGCCATCGGGGATGGGCTCGGGAGAAGAACCAACCCTGGGCCTGTCCGTGTTGGTATTCATACACTGTCAGCACGGTGAGCTGGTTGGGCTGTGCCTCTGTTGGCCTTGGTATTGGGGGGGCGTTATGCTTTGTTATCCTGCTCTTTTGCATTTCATGCATTATGCATTTTCCTGTTCTTTCTTTTTTTTCGATTTTCTTGGGACTTGTGCTTAGCTGCTGGATGCATAGCATCATTATATGTGCACGGAACAGAGTTGTATCTTGTGTTATACATGACTGGTTGAATAAAAAAGATTTAAACATAAGGACACGTGTCATAATTGATGCAAAATTTGCAAACCTCCTGCACAATCTTGAAAAACCTGCCAAAGGACTATGGTTATATTGCTTGTCATTGTTTTCACCATTTTTTGGAACCCACTTCGCATTGCTTTGAATACATACAATATATTCTATCATCCACATTAGTTTGTACTGTGAGCCAACACAACTGTTTGACAGAAAACCAGTTCTATACTTACCCGATAAACTAAAAGCAAAAATTAACATGCTTTATAACATGAAACTAACCAACCCTATTATGTCCCCTTAACAGAACATAAAAATTTGAACACCTTTGCCGGGTCAGTTATGTCCTCAAGTCCAGATGGCATGTCACTTTCAGTACCATGGCAACTGACAGAAGCCAATTCTTTGCGCAGCTGAATAAACTTGTCTGCTGTTAAATAATCTCTAGGTAGATTATTCTGTATGTGCTCTCTGAACCTGAAAGAAAAATAATGTATACATTAACCAGAAACCAGAATGAAGAAAGATCTGTATTCTATGTACTTAAGATAGTGTAATAAGATTATATGGAGCACTTCTGTCAACCTAACCCCCTAGAGCAGTGGCTCTCAACCTTTTTTGTACCATAACCCCTTTTACCATTGGTCAACTTGTGGTGACCCCCAATGATAAAATCAAATGCGTCTCTCTTCCTTTACCGTTAACGCATTGTCGCTGTAATCATTTGTTGAATTATTAATATATTATAGGCCTTTGCAATATGTTTTTATGTATGTTTAAATCTTTTTATTCATTTTAAACATATTAAAACATTGTAAGCAGCTTACATATTAAAACATTGTAAATAAGCATATTGAAACATTGTAAGCAGCATACATTCTGAAACTCTGTAAGCAGCATACATATTAAAACATAATATTCCCTCCCACTACAGGGAATAACTTTTTCTCCAGGACCAAGCAGGAAGTCAGTCCTCACATATGGGTGACATCGGCGTCAATGAAGCCCCTGCGGAGCATTTCCCCAGCTTTCCATGAAAGCCTTTGGGAATGCAGGTACACATGCATGGTTCCCTTCGCGCCTAAAGGTGCCATCTTACCTCAGTCTCTCTTTTTCCGTGAAGCCCACCGGACATGTGTCCTAGTCATCCCGGAAAATTGTTTATTTTTGGCGATCCTTCGCTATTTTTCTTCTCCGGCTCGACACCGGTTCCCCTCCCACCGGGTTTGGTACACCAGTATCGAGCCCGATCTTTTTTCGGTTTTTGCCCTTCGTGGCTGGCGTTCGCGCCCTTTTTTCTTTTTCCCTGGAACGCCGGTCCTTTGACCTCGCGGGGACTCTTTTTTCCCCGATGGCTTCCAGTGGCTTTAAAAAGTGTGAACGGTGCAAGAAGCTGATGTCTCTCACCGACACACACGACTGCTGCCTTCGGTGCCTCGGTCCTGATCACAACCCTAAGACGTGTGGACCATGTGGGAAAATGTCTTCCAAGGCACTGCGAAGTCGTCAGCACCAAAAGGAAAGGCTTTTTTCTGACTTCGCCTCCGGCCGGGCCCATACCTTGTCTGAGGCCTCGACATCTCGGGAATCGGATCCCAAGCACCGCCGTGGCTCCTCAGACAGGGGGTCCCATGACCAGGAACGTAAGAGGAAGAAGAGGCTTGCGAGGGCATCGTCGGAAGAGGTCCCTGGCTCCTCGAGGGCTAGGTCTCATACCCCCGTCGCCCCGGGCCCGTGGAACAGGAGAAGCCTTCCAAAGTTCCTCGAGTGGAGCCGGAGTCTGCTGGACACAAGTCCTGTAGTCCTCATGTACTCTCCTCCCAGAGAGCCGACGTCAGGCCCGGCACCGCCGGGGCCCGAGTCGGGGGCTGCTGAGTCTCCTGAGCTGGGTCTCAGGTTGACAGCCATGGAGAGCAGACTGTCTGCCTTCATGGAACAGCAGCGGGCACTGATGGCCAGCCTGTCTGGCGCATCTGCCCCGACCACCGGGACATCGACGTCGAAGTCGACCCCGGAGACTGAGCCGATACTCGAGAAAATGAAGGCTCGAGGTCGACCTTGGTCGCGGTCTCCCTCGACCTCCCGTTCGGGACCGAGGGCGTCGACGCTGGTGCCTTTGGCGTCGGGGCGGGTGCTCACAGGCCCCGCGAGGTCGGACCCCGATTCCTCATGGGACGAGTCTGCCTGGGAGACGGAGGATGAGGAGTCCCGACACCTTCAGGACTCGGTCCGTCCCATCGGACTCACCGCAGTCTGAACCCCGGAGTAGATCCCCCTCTGGAGGATACCCAGTTCTTGGAGTTCGTCCGGGATATGGCCACCGCGTTGGCTATCCCTGCGGACCCCGAGGAGGAGCCTCGAGCCGAGGAGTTTGAGGCCCTGCAGTACGACTCTCCTTCGAAGGAGGCCTTTACTGTCCCGGTTCCTCCGATGCTGGAACGGCTCCCTCTTCCGGATGTGGGAGGCACCGGCCTCGGTGCCAGTTTTAAGCAAGCGGGTCGATTCGATCTATCGACTCCGGAAGAGTCCTGGCTTTCAAAAGGCACAGCTACCACACCATTCCATGGTGGTGGAATTGACCATGCACTGCCTGAAAAGTCAGAAGATGCACTCTGCGGTGCCCCCTGGCAGGGAGGCCCGAAACCTCGATGGTTTCGGTAGAAAGTGCTTCCAGGGCTCGATGCTTGCTTGCCGTGTCCAGTCTTACCAGCTGTACATGGGCATGTACTTGCGAGACCTGGCCAAGGAGTTGGCCGGGTTCTCCGCTGGTCTCTCCGGGGAACCCTTGCAGAGGTTCAAGTCCTTGTCCTCGGGGATCCGGGAATGCTCCAAGTTTATGTCCCGCGCTGCCTAAGATGGCTTCGAGGCCTCGGCCCGTGTTGCGGCAGCCGGCATCGCGGCTCGACGCCAGGCATGGCTGCAGTCATCGGACCTCGAGCCATGGGTTCAGGAAAAGTTGGTCGATGTCCCTTGCCGAGGTGAGAACCTTTTTGGCAAGCCCATGACCGAGAAGGCCGCACAGCTCGAAACCGAGCACCTCACACGGACAAGGCTGTCTAGAAAGACTTCTGCCCCTTCTCACAAGAAGGGCTCGGGTAAAAAGCCCTTTTACCCGAGGAAGGGCACTGCCTACAAACAGTACCCACAATATCAGGCTGCCCAAGCTGCTCCTCAGGGTCAGCAAGCCAAGGGGCAGGGTAATGGGCCCCGTAGGCAGAGGACCCCCAAGCCTCCGGCCCCTGCTCCCCACTCAGCAGGGTGGGGGGTTTTTGACTCCTTAGGCATAGCCTCTCCGTCCCTGCTCTCCCAACCCTGCACAGGAGGTCGCCTCGCCCTGTTTGCCCACCAGTGGCCACTCATCACTGGAGACAGTTGCGTGTTAAGCATTGTCCTAAAGGGCTATGCACTGCACTTCCAACAGCTGCCTCCTCCATACTTCCCAGGGGAGCCTCCAAGGCCTCCCCTGCATACAGATCTTCTCCTTCAAGAGCTCCAAGGTCTGTTGGTGGACAGGGCGGTGGAGCCTGTGCCTCCCCACTTGCATGGTCGAGGGTTCTACTCCAGGTATTTCCTGGTACCCAAAAGAACCGGTGGCTTCGACCTATTCTAGATCTCCGAAACCTCAACAAGTTCCTGGAGAAGGAAAAGTTCAAGATGCTTACTCTTGGAACACTTCTGCCCTACCTCCAGCAGGGAGATTGGCTATGCTCCTTAGATCTAAAGGATGTGTATACTCACATCCTCATTCATCCAGACCACAGAAAGTACCTCAGGTTCATTGTGGGAGGAAATCATTATCAGTACAGAGTACTGCCTTTTGGCCTCACCTCCGCTCCCAGGGTCTTTACCAAGTGCCTGGCGGTGGTGGCGGCCTACCTGCGAAATCAGGGAGTCTGTCTTCCCATATCTGGAAGACTGGCTCATAAGAGGCCAGACATGCCAGGAGGCACGGCAAGCTACTCTATTGCTCTTCTTCAGAGTTTGGGGTTATTCAAACTTCGCAAAGTCCACTTTGCTCCCCTCCCAGAACTTGGAGTTCATAGGGGCGAGGTTAGACTCTCTGCTTGCAAAAGCATTCTTGCCAGAAGACAGAGCCCAAAGACTAATCAACTTAGCAAACCAGTTTCTCATCAGGTCACTGGTCTCCGCCAGAATCTGCATGAGGCTTCTGGGCCACATGGCTTCAACAGTGCATGTCACCCCCAATGCCAGGCTCCATATGAGGCCTGCACAGTAGTGCCTTCGGACTCAGTGGTCACAGGCCACAGGCAGCCTCAGACAGGATAAGGGTGTCCAGACAATTTCTGCACTCCCTCAGCTGGTGGCTGCACCCACCCAATCTGCTAAAAGGGGTACCTTTTCAGAGTCCTGGGTTCACAGTGGTCTTGACCACGGATGCCTCCCTGCAAGGCTGGGGGGCTCATTGTCTAGGCAAGTGCACCCAGGGTATGTGGTCTCCCTGGGAAGCTGCACAGCAAATCAATCTCCTGGAACTCAGGGCTATTTGGCTAGCCCTCAAGACTTTTTCTCAAACCCTGGCTCATCAGTCTGTCCTAGTTCAGACAGACAACCAGGTAGCCATGTTTTATGTGAACAAGCAGGGCGGAACTGGGTCCAGGCTCCTTTGTCAGGAGGCACAGGACCTTTGCTTGTTTGCTCTCAGACACAACATGCTCCTCAAGGCAGTGTATCTACCTGGCCAGGAGAACTACCTGACAGACAGGTTGAGCAGGATTCTGCAGCACCACGAGTGGCAGCTCCATCCCTTGGTAGTTCAAAAGATTTTCCTGAAATGGGGACTTCCATCCATGGATCTGTTTGCCAGTCCTCTGAACAAACAGCTGCCAAACCTCTGCTCCAGGCAACCGCACCCTCTGCGGATAGCAGCAGATGCTTTTCTGATTTCCTGGTCTCAGGGCCTCCTGTATGCGTTTCCTCCCACACCTCTAGTGGCCCAAACTCTGTTCAAGATTCTCAAGGACAAGGCCTCAGTCCTGCTGGTGGCTCCCAGGTGGCCGAGACAGCCTTTGTTTCCACTTTTGCTTCAGCTGGCAGTGGATCCCCCACTGCCTCTAGGGTTGCAACCCAACCTTCTCTCTCAGGATGAGGGTTCTCTTTTGCACCCCAACCTCAAAGCTCTCAATTTGATGGCATGGAGGCTGCAAGGGTAGTTTTGGCTCCCTGGGGGCCTACCTCAGGAAGTTGAGGAGGTTGTCCTAGCCTCTAGGAAACAGTCCACTAGGAAAACCTATGTTCTCAAATGGAAGAGGTTTTTTCTGTGGTGTCAGCTATGTACAGAGGATCCCTTCTCCTGTACTGTACCTGTAGTGCTTCAGTACCTGTTGCACTTATCCAATCAGGGACTTAAGTCCAATTCTGTTTGGGTCCACCTCTCAGCTCTAGCAGCTCACCACTCACTAGTGGAAGGACATTCTCTGTCGGTTCACTCCTTGGTGTCCCGCTTTCTCTGAGGTTTGCTTTTACTCAAGCCTCCAATCCGTCCTCCTGCTCCTGAGTGGGAGTTGAATGTGGTCTTGCAACAATTGACTCGCCCACCTTTTGAGCCGATGGCTACTTGCCCTCTACGCTTCCTGTCCTGGAAGACACTCTTCTTGGTAGCCCTTACCTCGGCCAGGCAAGTGAGTGAGCTTTAGGCCCTAGTCTGACAGGCCTTACACTCGCTTCTATAGGAACAGGGTAGTCCTTAGGACTCATCCAAAGTTCCTCCCAAAAGTTGTCTCCTCTTTCCACATCAACCAGGAGGTGGTTCTTCCAACATTCTTTCCTAGGCCTCATGCAAGCCAGGCTGAAGCAGTTCTGCATACCCTGGACTGTAGGAGGGCCTTATCCTTCTACCTTGACCGTACGCAAGGGCACAGAAGAGCTACTCAGCTCTTCATATCTTTTGACCCTAATAATTTGAGATTAGCTGTGTCCAAGCGTACCTTGTCCATCTGGGTGGCTGACTATCACCTGGGCATACAAGGCGGCTGACCTTCCTTTGCAGGGTCGGGGTCACGGCCCATCATGTCAGGGCAATGGCTGCCTCAGTGGCTCATCTCCGTTCTGTACCGTTGGTAGACATCTGCAGGGCTGCAACTTGGTCTTCAAGCCAGACTTTTGCGGCCCATTACTGTCTGGAGAGGGAGTCCCGTAGGGACAGTGCTTTTGGCCAGGCAGTACTCCGGAATCTCTGAGGTTTAGGCAACTCCTGCCCTCCGTTGGGCTACCGGTGGAGGTTCTGTCAGTGAAAAGCCTTTCTTTGATGCTGGGACTAGAGGGAGTTCTCTTGTTCAGCCTGGGTTCCTGGTAGCCCAGAGCTAGGGAGTCACCCATATGTGAGGACTGACTTCCTGCTTGGTCCTGGAGAAAGAGTAGTTACTCACCTGTAACAGGTGTTCTCCAGGAGCAGCAGGAATCAGTCCTCACAACCCTCCCTCCTCCCCTTGGAGTTGCAGTTGTACATAGTTTGTTTTACATTTTTGTGTGCTGTTCTTAGCTATGTCATTTGACTGAGGTAAGATGACACCTTTAGGCAGGAAGCGAACCACACATGCGTGCCTGCATTCCCAAAGGCTTTCATGGAAAGCTGGGGAAAAGCTCCGCAGGGGCTTCGTCGACGTCGATGTCACCCATATGTGAGGACTGATTCCTGCTGCTCCTGGAGAACACCTGTTACAGGTGAGTAACTACTCTTACTTTTTCTCCCCCCCCCCCCTCCTTTGTCCACCACCACCCTTCCCTCCTCCCCCCATTCCTCACCTCTACCCCCCCTCAACTCCCTCACCATTAATCACAACAAATATTTGATTTCAAAATGATGATTTTGTAGTCAAATCACTAATATGAAATAAAATTATGTTTTCTACCTTTGTTGTCTGACCAATTTATTCTCTGATCATGCTGGTCCCGATCTGAGGCTTCTGCTTTCCTGTCTTCTCTTAGCTCTTTCTGTGGTCTATGGTCCATCTGCCATTTATCTCTTCTTTTGTTTTCTTCACTTCTTTCCATCAGCCTATTTGTCCCAGTAACCCTCCCCAGTATCAGCCCCTTTCCAGTCCTCATTCTCAGTACCTTCCAATGTCAACTTGCATTCCCTTCCAGTCCCCCTCCTTCCCCACTGACCAGTCCCTTCTAGTACAAATATCATGGCAGCCCCTCTCAAATCCACTCCCTTCCAGTTCCATTCTCCCATCCCCTCGTATCAGCCCATTTGTAGCCTTAGCCCCCAGTTTTCTTCCAGGGCCAGCAGCTCTATCCTCCCCTCCCCAGTCGAAGCCCCCCCAATCAGCTCACTTCCAGTGCTAGTCCCCCCTCAACCCCATTACCAGTGCTAGCCTCCCCTAATCAACCCAATACCAGTCCTACCCCCCCATCAGCCTGACTTATGCATGTTAAGACTGATTAGTTGCTGAATTCCTGACTTATGTATGTTAAGATGTTCTATGTAATAAGTTATAATGTTAAATGTTCTATGTAAAACAAACGCTGCTTTGTTAACTGTTGTTAATTGAACACCGCAACTGATCGCTGGAAGATGCGGTATATAAATAAGTGTTAAATAAATAAAATAAATAAATAAATCAGCCCATTTCCAGTCCTACCCCCCCCCCCATCAGCACATTACCAGTCCCAACCCCCCCTTGATCAGTCCATTCCAGTCCTAGCCTTCCAGAATCAACCCATTACCAGTCCTAGCCCCCCCTCCATCAGCCCATTATAATCCTAACCCGCACTCTCTCCCCTCTGTCCAGCATTTATCCCCTGTCTGTCCAGTATGTCCCCCTTTCTCTTCCCCTTGTCCATGTCAGCCCCCTCCCTCCCTCCTATCAGCCCCGTTGCAGGTTCCCTGCCCCCTCCTCCCCTCTCCCTGTCTGCCTGCTACTGCTGTTCTTCTGCAGCCGCGGCTCCCTGCCTTAGGGAACTGCGGCTGTGCCTGTGAAACCGTTGGAGCCTTCCTGTCTCGACGGGCTCCGTGCAGCATTGTCCCACCTCCTAAGGAAGTGATAACTTCCTTTAGAGGCGGGACAATGCTGCATGGAGCCTGTCGAGAGACTGGATGGCTCCGCAATGGTTTTGCAGGCACAGCTGCAGTTTCCTAAGAGGCAGGGAGCCGCGGCTGCATTAGAAGGAAAGCAGTGAGTTTGCCGCTGCTGAGAAGTGGACTCGGCAGCGGCAGCAACTTGTGCGTTTGCCGTTTTAAAAAAAAACCCCACAGTGAGGTGACCCCTGCTAAATCCTGTGGCGACCCCCATTGGGGTCGCGACCCACAGGTTGAGAACCGCTGCCCTAGAGCATTAAGCATGAAAAAGAAACTCCGGGCTCAAAAGCCAAGGAGGCAGAATGTCTAGCTAATTTAAAAGCACCCTTCTGGCTAAATAAGTTTTGAAAACAAGCAGACTGAACTAACTTAACTTGAAAATAGCTATTTATAGTGTTAGTGGTACATCCGTTTAGGGCTAGCAACAGCACATCCATAAGCAAGAGAACTTGAGCATCACCAACTGCAGTAGTAGAGAGCCCAAGTTAAGTGTGGGAGTTAAGTGAATTGTGAGCTATCTTACTGACAAGCAGTTGGTTCCTATCTATTATTGGTACAATTGGGAGTCTTAAGTATGAGCAGAGTTGCCCTTCAATGGCAGGTTGGCATAAACAGATAAGGAAATTGATTTTAAAAATCAGTATTAAAATTACCAATGGATTAAAGAAATGTCTAGCCCTGCTAGTTTGCTCTCATTATATCCTGCTAGCCCAGTCTACAGAGAAACACAGAAATATGACAGAAAGACCACATGGCCTTATCTAGTCTGTCCTTCCATATCAACTACAACAGCCCCCTTTTCTCCTTTAGAGATCCTCTGTTTGTCCCATGCTTTTTTTGAATTCCGATACTGTCTTCATCTCTACCACCTCCACTGGGAGACTATTCCATGGATCCACCACTCTTTCCATAAAGAAATATTTCCACATATCACTCCTGAATCTATCCCCCTCACCCTCATCCCATGTCCCCTCGTAGCAGAGCTTGCTTTCAATTGAAAGAGGCTCTCCCCCCTGTACATTTATACCACAGAGGTATTTAAACATCTCAATCATATCACCTCTATCCTGCCTTTCCTCTAAGATGTACATATTAAGATCCTTAAGTCTGTCCTCATATGCTTTATAATGAAGACCACTAACCATTTTAGTAGCCACCCTCTGTACCGACTCCATCCTGTTTATATCCTTTTGAAGGTGTGGTCTCTAGAACTGCACACTATACTCCAAATGAGGTCGCACCAAAGACTTATACAGAGGCACTATCACCTTTTTTCTGCTAGCCATTCCTCTCCATTAGATTACACTGCCCAGCCAACAGGTGGAAGCAGACCAGAGCAATTTTCAGTGATGTTATCACTTGTATATACACTGATGAAGCACTCAGGGAAGCCAGTACAATACTTCCCAAGCAGAAAGCAAGATAAACTCAGAAAAAAAAATCAACCCGCAATAACTTTATAGAAGCTGTTGGCTCTTTTCATACTGGACTCCGTATCGGGTACATATATTGAAAACAGAGTTAAAAGGCAGCACGGCTCTCAAACATGATGTAGTCTTCCAGAGGGGGTCCTGGACTGGTCTACCAGGATTCAAAGAATGGAAATTAACAGGTATGGAAAATTTCACCTTCCTATCATCCAGCTAGATCAGTCTAGACAACTGAAATGTACCCAAGGAGTCAGAATCCAGGGTGGGAGAAAGGCAATACTCCCGAGAGAACTGCTCTGCCAAAGGTCCCATCCATTCCAGCTCCCACATGCAACCTATAGTGCTTCAGAAAAGGTGCTTCTGCCCTAGTGGACTGAGCTCAGACTCCCTCCAGCATGTATTTCCCACACAGAAGGTAGACTGAATTAATAGCTTCTTTAACACAGCAGGCAACCAAAAACTTGGCTGGCTGTCCCATTCAATGATACAAGGAAAGGATGGGCAAAGAATGATTGACCAATAGAAGAACTAGAAAGCTTCAGAAACTTTGCTAATGCCCTTCTCATATCCAACAGATGCAGTGAAGGGTCTTGTCTGAAGGTCCTCCTCTAAGGGCAGGATCACAGACCCATTAAGATCAAAGGAAGACCACATCTTTGAAAGAAAGGATGGTACTACCCCTCAGAAACTGAGGCTGTTGAGAATCAGAAAAGGCTCCTACAGGACAAGACCTGTAGCCGACACCTGCTTACCAGATGCAATAGCTACCAGAATACTACTCTTCAAGGTCAAATCCTTGAAGGCAGCTCAAGGGGGAAACCTTTCAGCACCTTCAATACCAGAGAGATTCCATTGTAATACAAATTGGGCAGACTGATCTGCTTTACCACCTTGAACAAAAAATACGCATCAGGGTACGCTGCTAAGGATAATCTTGGAACATGCTCCCAGCAGCATGGAAGGGCCACCATATGAATCCTGAAAGAGTTCAGAGAAAACCCTGATACAACCCAAACTGTAAGGACAAAACCAACAATTATGTCAGTCTTCCTGACATCCAGGGCCTGAGAGAAACACCATGTCTTGAAGATCCTCCAGAACCTCACAGAAGCCAAAAATGTTGGTCCCTCCAGACCTTAAGGGTGTCAACTGCAGCGTCAGAATATTCTCTCAGATAATTTACAGCTCTCAAGAGGCAGGCTATAAGAGAGAAGAATAGGATCCTCCATGGCCAGTGGACCATGCCAACAGGTTCAAGAGATCGAGGTATCATGATCCACACGGCTAGTCTGGCACCACCAATATTACCAAGCATGGGTGAAATCAAATTCTGTGCAGAAGTCTGCTCACCAAGGGACACGAAGGGGAGGGGGGGGGAAGACATTCCCCTTCTGAGAGTGTTCCTGAAGGGCATCCAAGCCCACTGCCCTTCAGATTCTTCATAGAAACATAATGGCAAAGAGAGATCACATGGCCTATCTAATCTGTCCTTCCATATCAACTACAATAGTCCCCTTTTTACCTTTAGATATCCTCTGTGTTCGTCCCATGATTTTCTGAATTCAGATACTGTCCTTGTGTCCACCACCTCCACTGGGAGACTAATTCCACACATCTACCACTCTCCATAAAGAAATATTTCTGCATATTACCCCTGATTCTATCCTCTTTCATTCATTTTATGTCCCCTCGTAGCAGAGCTTGCCTTCAATTGAAAGATTCTCCTGTGCATTTATACCACAGAGGAATTTAAATGTCTATCGTATCGTCCCATTCCACCTTTCCTCTTAAGTATACATATTAAGATCTTTAAGTCTGTCCTCGTATGCTTTATAACAAAGCCCACTAACCATTTTAGTAGCGACCTTCTGCACCAACTCCAACCTGCCTATATCCTTCTGAAGGTGCGGTCTCCAGAATTGCACACAATACTCCAAATGAGGTTGCACCAGAGACTTATACAGAGGCACTATTGCCTCCCTTTTTCTGCTGGCCATTCCTCTCCCTATACATACTTCTGACTTTTGCAGTCACCTTTTCTACCTGTTTAGCTACTTTAAGATAGACAATTACGCCCAGGTCCTGCTCTTCTTTTGAGGACAGAAGTACCTCACCCCTACACTGTACAGCTCCTTTGGATTTTTACAGCCCAAATGCATGACCCTGCATTTTTTAGCACTAAATTTCAGCTGCCATATTCTAGACCATTATTCAAGTTTAGCTAGATCCCTCCTCATGTTGACTCCTTCCTGTCTGTCTACTCTATTGCGGATTTTGGTATCATCTGCAAACAAGCAAACCTTACCGAACAGTCCTTCTGCAATATCACTAACAGATGTTAAACATGTGGTCAAAAAAGTTTCATCTTGGCATTCCCCTGGGTGTCATCAGATCGAATACTGGCAGGCTCCACCTCTGCATGAGGAGGTCGAAGAAACGAGGGCTTAGCCACCACTCACTGGGATTCATAGTGGCCTGCGTGCTTGATGCCTGCTATGTGGGCCATCAACAGAGCCACCAGATAAGCCTACACTTAAAGAGCTCTGCCATTTCTGAGGTCACCACATTGCCACATGTGTCACCTTGCTTGATGTATGCCACTGTCATGGCCTTGTCCAACTGCTTTGCCCTCAAGGAGGGACTGAAACCTCTCCTGAGCCAGACAGATCACCCTGGTCTCAACCAGGCAGTTTCTTGAAGGGACCAGCACCCCTGAACCAACTGATCCTGGCAATGCACCCTGCAGTCCAGCATGCTGGAATCTGTGGTGACTTGCACCTCCAGAAGCATCCTTTTCAGAGGGTGAGTTTGTAGCCACCAGATAATTATCCCTTGAATTTCTAGGGAACAGGCACCATTTGAACAACTAGGAGCTAGGATACCAGAATCAGGTAGTGTCCGTGTAGAGGGTGCATGTGCACCCTGGCTTGAATTGTCAGATCAAGAGTCGATGCAATTGACTTCAGCAGCTGCAGGTAGCCCTAGGCCCTGGGAGTTCAGCTTCAGCTTCAACTTGTCCAACCTTTCCAGGGCAAGAAACACCATGCCCAAATGAGTTTTGAAGCAGGCACCCAGATCCTCCAGGGCAGAAAACTATGCTGCTCTTGGGGTAGTTTATCACCCATCCCAGTTTCTCCAAATCACCAGATCACCTTAGGTATGTCCGCCTTGGACTTCTCCTTGGAATTAGACTGAATCAGCCAGTCTTTTAGGTATGGATAAACCCAGATGCCTCGATTATGCAGGAAGGCTGCTACCACCACCATAACCTTCACGAAGGTGTGAGATGCCATGACCAGGCCAAATGGCATGGCATGAAACTGAAAATGGCAGCTCAAAACATAGCAACAGAGGAATTGCTGATATATACTTCAGAAAGGTCCAAGGAGGTTAGAAACTCTCAAATGCAAAGACCAACCTAAGGGTCTATTTGTGAAAGTGGGACACTCAACTTGGTATTGACTACCTTCAGGTCCAGAATGGATCAGGACCACCCACATTTTCTGGGCACCATGAAGTAAATTAAATACTAATTCTGACCTTGTCTGAAGAGGGCATAGGTCTGATAGCTAGCAACTCTAAAAGGCCTTGAAGAGCTTCCTCAACTACCACAGATTGTTAAGGAGTCAAAAGTAGACTAAACAAAAGCACCCAGAGGCAGCTCCAAAAACATCAGCGTGTACCTCTATGAAAACAGAGGACCTACCAGTCTGACATGATTCAGGTCCATTCCAAGTAAAACAACTGAAGATATCCCCTCAAGTGATCTCACTGCAAGAGCTTACCAGCTCCTAAGGTAGCACCTGTTGAGCCCTAAAAGTGCTGGTATCACCAAAAGGACTGACCCTTCTTGAATTTAAGTTCACAGGAGCAATAGAACAAACCATATTCTTTGAAACCCTAAATCACCCACATGCTTCTCTCTAAGTGAGGAACTTCTGGGCCTATCTTCCAGGAGCTGCTGTGGGCAAGCCTCCCCAAGATCTTTCACAGCTTCTCCAGGTCCTCTCCAAGGAGAAACCTTCCTTTAAAGAGGAGCTTGCTCAACCACAGCATCAGTAGTCCAAGTCTAGAGACTCGGCCACTTTCAGACCACCATAGCCACCACCATGGAGATCCTGATCAAGTCTGACAGGGCACCTACATTACATTATAAATGCCAATCTCACCACCTCCAGCCTGTCTGGAAACTGCTGGATTTAGTGCATACTCAGGCCACCATGCTCACAGAAAGCACTGCCTGAGAATCCAAGGCAAAGCCTTGAAGGCATTCTGGAGGAGGGCATCCACCCTCTTATCAGTTTCCTTCAGTGCAATGTCACAGTCCACCGGAATGGTTGTGCAGATGGTCACTACCAAGATGAGGGGGCATCCACCTTAGAGGCCCCCAAAATCTATTCCATCATCCCTTGGTGTAGAGGATACAGGTGAATCAGGATAAGAGTACCCCTCAATCCCAGTTCCAGCATCTCAATGAGAGAATACCAGCTTCAACAAGGGCTCCAGGACAGGAAAGAAGCTGGAGGGATGCAACAATCTCTAAGACATGTGAAACCTCCACTGGAGAGGTTTCTGTAATGCGCAGAGCTGTCATGGCAATCTGAATAAGAGTGAAAAGGTCCTCTGAGAAAAATGATGGATTCTTTCCCTCTGCCAGGCTAACTTCCCTTCCTCCGGTGATTCACCTTTTGTAGACAGACGTCCTCTTTTCCCCTGCCTCCCCCCTCAGGACAAGAGAGAATGAAGGGCAGGGGAGATGCCAGAGGGCCCCCGAGTCTCCCCACAGAGGAAGTCAAGACCTCAGACCTCGGCAAGGGGGGCTGCCATATAGCAACCAGAAACTGAAAAATAGCTCATGAGCTGTTTCAAGAGCAGCGGCTCAAAGTCAGTTGAGAACAAGCACTGGGGTCCCAGATGATCCTCATGGGCCTGCCGGCTTAAACCTAGGGCTACCTTAATATGCTCCCCTTTAGCTGGGATCATGTGACCATGCAAGATGGCCACCATACCCAGAGGGAGGAAAATTGTATGAGACAGGCAGCAAAATAGGCATAAGGCCCTGGGCATGCCAAAACAGTGTGTGTTGCTGTGTTACACTTGGGGCAAAAAAATAAAAATAAAAAAATGGAGCGCCTGCTGCTCGCTCAACAGGAGCTGCAAGCAACATAACTCCATGCATCTGGCATTGTGGCAGAGCTCAAATGCAGCAAAGAAAAAAACCAATGGAACAGAAAACCATGGTGAAAAGGTAACCCTTGATTGGTAAGGGAATCCCTGCCCGTCAGGCCAGCCAGAGAAACCCAAGCAGGGTTCCCCAAGCTGTCTACACAGGGCTGGGTAAGCCAGGCTGCCTGAGGGGAGGGTTCTTTTTGTTTTGTTTTTAAATTAAATTAAGCTGCTTTAATTCAAGTAGCAAAGAGAACCAAACAAAAAGGACAAATAGTTTAAATAAAATAGGAAAAATAAGCAGAAATAGGACAGTAAGAGGGAAAGGGACCTGGTCAACCGCAACCCCCAAACAAGGGGGCCCTGTGGGTCCTCCCATTTGCTCTCCAGTCCACCAATGCCAGAACATAGGCAACAGCTGGGTCAAAGAAACCCAAGCTTGCCCTATATGCCCAGCCATCACCACTGATGCCTGGGTCCTACAGATAGTCAATCGGGACTATCTTCTTCACTTGACCCAGGTTCCTCCTCATTTTCCAGGAGAGCCCCTCAGGTCTCCCCTTCACTGGGACCATCTTCTGAAGGAGTTAGCAGGTCTTCTTGAGGATCAGGCAGTAGAACTGGTGCCCCACCACCTACAGGGCAAGGGCTTCTATTCCAGGTACTTTCTGATACCAAAAAGGACAGGAGGCCTCAGACCCATCCTCGACCTGGGCAACTTAAATTCCTGGTGAGGGAGACGTTCAGGATGCTCACTTGGAATATTGCTGCCTTACCTCTGCCAGGGAGCCTGGCTATGCTCCTTAGACCTAAAGGATGTGTATACACACATCCTGATCAATGTTCCCTCTAATTTTCTGTAGGCTGTGTGCGCATAAAATATCAGCTCTGCAGCTTTTGAAGGAAGGTTAAATTTTTGTGCGCACATAACGACACTTGGAATTATATACTTTAAAATTTGACTACACGGCAGAATACAGTATGTACACCACATTGATTTTAATCAAATTAAATGAAAATAGACAATTACTAAATGAAGCGGAAAATTTCTAGTAATTACAATCACAACTTTTAAATTTTAAGACGTCTGTGTTTTTTTCTATCAGAATCAGAACCATAATTTTTGTGCGCTCTGTTGTAAAGTATGTGCGCTCTCTCGGCGAGGTGTGTGCGCGCGCACACGCGCACAGCTTAGAGGGAACAGTGATCCTGATACACCCAGACCACTGGCAATATCTACGCTTTGAGGTGGGAGGCAATCACTACCAGTACAGGGTACTTCCCTTTGGCCTGGCCTCCGCCCCCAGGGTATTCCCAAAATGCCTGGCGGTGGTGGCCGCCTTCCTCAGACTCCAAGGAATTTTTGTCTTCCCCTACCTAGACAACTAGCTCATCAGAGCCACTTCAGCCAGAGGTCCAACAGGCCACATTTTGCACCATCCAGGTGCTCCAGCATCTGGAGTTTGTAATCAATTACCCCAAATCCAGCCTAGTGCCCATCCACCAACTAGACTTCATAGGGGCCGGACTACATACCCTTCAAGCAAGGGCCTACCTGACAGAAGACAGGGCAAAAAGGCTTCTGGCCCTGGCACGTCAAGTGAGTCGCAGATCCTAGGTATCAGCAAGGCACTTTCTGCGCCTCCTTGGCCACATGGCCTCCACTGTCCATGTAACACCAGATGCCCGCCTCCACATGTGCACAGCTCAGTGGTGCCTCAGAAACCAGTAGATGCAGGCCACAGGTGGCCTCCGAGACAGAGTCAGAGTGTCCAGAAGACTGGTACGGTCCTTGGACTGACGGCTTCAACCATTACACTTGGAGGCAGAGATGCCCTTCCAGGCTCCGATACACAAGGATCCTGACCACGGATGCATCATTGCCAGGGGTTTTGTACTCAGGGTGTGTGGTCTCCAGACAAGAGCACAAAAATCAATTTCTTGGAACTTCATGCCATCCGCCTAGCTCTACTCCTCCTTCCAAAAAATGTGGAAGAGGTATTGCTGGCCTCAAGGAGGCTATCAACTAGACAGACCTATGCCTTCAAATGGCGTAGGTTTGGGGTTTGGTGCAAGAAGCAGAAAGTGAATCCTTTTTCCTGCCAGGTTGCAGTGGTACTACAGTATCTTCTCCACCATTTGGATTTGGGCCTTAAGTCCAACTCCATCAGAGTGCACCTCAGTGCCCTGGCTGCACACCACTTCCCGGTTGAAGGAAAGCCTCTCTGCACATCCTCTGGTGTCTAGATTGAGGCCTACTTCTGCTGAAGACCCCGGTCCACCCTCTGGGGACCGAGTGGGATTTGAATGTTTTAGGGCAGCTTACTCTGCCGCCTTTAGAGCCAATGGCAACCTGCCATCTACACTACCTTTCTTGGAAGGTAGTGAGTGAGCTTCAGGCCCTTGTGTCCAACAGGCCTTATACAAGGTTCTATAGGAACCGGGTGGTACTCCACACACACCCCAAGTGCTTCCGAAAGTGGTCCCTTCCTTCCACCTCAACCAAGAAGTGGTGCTGCCTACCTTCTTTCCCAGGCCGCATGCCAGTCAGGCAGAGACAGTTCTGCATACCCTGGACTGTAAATCCTCCACTTCAATAGAGAGACTGAACGGAGCCAGGACTACCCTTTCAGCAGCCAGGCCGTGAGTGCCAGAGACCCCAGATTGGGGTGGAGAGCTCCCTCTTCCTATGTCAGTAGGCCTGTGTTGCACACCAGGGGAACTGGTGGTGATGTGGCCAGGCAGAGGAGCAGGGGAAAACCACAGTTGCCTGGCCCAACTTGGGGCCACCAGGACCACTGTGGCCCTGTTGTGCTAGACCTCGAACAGTGTCTTGGCAATCAGTGATGTGGGTGAGAAGATGTAAAGGAGGCCATCCACCCATGAGATCAGAAATGCATCCGCCACTACCTGGGAGGGGTGCAGCTGCTGGGAAAGGAAGCAGGACAGTTCTGCATTGGCCGAACTGGCAAAGAGGGACACTCTCTGGAGCCCCAGCACTGGAAGAGCTGGTCTGCCAAGGTGTTGTCCTGGCCCAGGAGGTAAACTGCCTGCAGGAGAATCCCACTGCTGCTGGCATACAAGCAGAGGCTCATCGCTTCCTGGAAGAGCAGGGCCAAACCCATACTCCCCTGCTAGTTTATGCAGAACTTTGCCACCTGGTTGTCAGTCTGAACCAGCAAGACCTGGTGCTGCAAGTGGTGACAAAACACCCAGAGGGTCAAGGCTACAGCTCCAGGAGATTGATTTGCTGGAGACTGTTGGTGACCAGCTGCCCTGAGTGCAGGTCATCGCAATGTGTACCCCACCCCAGTTTGGAGGCATCCGTAGTGAGGGTCCTTTGGGGTGCAGGGGCCTGGAAAGGCATCCCGGTCAGTAGACACTGGAGGTTTTGCCACCAGTCGAGAGCCAGGGGGACATGTGATGAGCTCCCATGGCCTGGGACCATTGCGAGCAGAGGGCCCACAGGCGAGCATCTGGAGTGAAATGCACCATGGATGTCATATGCCCCAATGGGCAGTGTATGAGGTGGGCCAATGCCAAACAATGGCACTGTGTGCTTGCCCCAAGCATTTGGAGACATAGGGCCCTGGGCTTGGGTGGTGTTCAGCCAAGCCCCAATGAACTCCAGGTCCTGGGTTGGCTGGAGATGGGACTTTGGGTAGTTTATGATGAAGCAGAGGTGCTCTAGCCAGATAGTGGTGTGTGCTGTTGCCTGATGGGCCTCAATGGCTGTGCTGCCCTTGATGAGCCAGTCATGCAGATAGGGGACGACGAATACCCCCTGGAGTCAGATGTACTGCAACCACCACCAGGCACTTAGTGATTACCCTTGGGGAGGAGGCCAAGCTAAAAAGAGTAGTACTCTGTATTGATAATGTTCTCCCCCCAACCACGAAGTCGAGGTACTGCATGTGTAGGGGGTGGATGAGGATGTGTGTGTGTATGCATTCCCTTAGGTTCAAGGAGCATAGCCAGTCTCCCTGCTGGAGGTATGGAAGAAATGTTCCAAGACAGCATTTTGAACTTTTCCTTCACCAGGAATCTGTTGAGGTCCTGCAGGTCTAGGATGGGGCAGAACTCCCCAGTCCTTTTTGGTACCAGGAAGTAGTGGGAGAAGAACCCTGTGCCTCTGAGGTGGGCTGGGACAGGTTCCACTATCTGGTCCTCCAGAAGGCTTGGGGGTTCCTGCCAGAGCAGGTCCTGATGGAAGGGAGCCCTGGGGGCTCTCCAGAGAAGAATGGTGGGGGGGGGGGTGTCTGGTGGAGGTGGTACCCCCTCTCTCACCACTCGAAGGGCTCACGTGTCGGTGGTAAGGGAGGGCTACCTATGTGCAAAGAGCACCAGATGCCCCCCCCCCCCGTGTGCTGCAGGGTTGTGTGGAGGAGCAGGCATTCCAGGATTTTGGGGGGGGGGGCATCATGAGCGCCTCTTTCGGGTGAGCATCGTACTGGAGGATCTCAAAGTCCTCCATGCAAGGGTTCTCTGACTCTGTAGTAGAAAGTACCTGGAGAAAAACTCCTATCCTTCCTGCTCCGGTGCTATAAGCTCGATGGCTTTTGCCATGCAAAGGGTGGAGATTTCCTGTGAAAGTAGCCTCTGGTGCTGAGAGACTAAGGAATGTCATCTCAGGCAAGAATATGAAGGACATTAAAATAAATGTAAAAATTTGTAATGGAAGCAGACTATGTTGAATAGCAAGCTGTCAAAAGTTATGAGGGGCCAGCAGTCTGCAAAGACAGCTTTCCTTCAACAGGGAAAATCTGACTACAGGACTGGTCACACTCAAGGAGCCAGTCAAGATACCATCCCTAATTTTGGCTGAAGAGCTGGCTGGGCCTAATGAGGCTTCTTCCTGGGATAGGGGCATACCTATGCCTGTGCAAGTAGGGGGACCTCCTCTGCTCTGGAACATCTGGAAGATGGCCAGGTAGATGGTTGGCCTGGAGAGGGTTTTCAAGGTATCACTATCCTGCTTGACCATAGTAACAACCACCTGAACCTTTTCTCCAAAGATAGATTTTCCCCACAGTATATCAGAATTGCTCCTGCACACTCTGGGATGTAAGTCTGACAACCCTAGGTCTGAACTATTATATTTTTGATATGGCATAAAGAGCCTCAGTCTGCTGAAGGGAGACTTAGTTCTGATTTCCTGATTGTGTTCTTTAAAAAGAAGCAGGACAATTCCCTGCAGGCAATGGGGTAAACCCAGAACTGATCAACCTTGTACTGACCATGTACTTTCTGCATTCCTTCCCTTGACTCAAGGGAGCAAATTGTAAGACCTTTATTGGAAGAATAAAGTCCTCTAGACTGCTCATGAAGAGCTGGTAGGATGCCATGCTAGATATGGGCATGACATTCTGATACAACATCCTCCCAAAGGAGTCAAGGATCCTAGCCTTCCTACCCCAGGGTGCTGAAGAGTGCTACTTGGAACGTCTGATCCTTTTGAGAGGTGTAAAAGTTAGAGCTTCTCAAATCTGAGAGCCTTCTGAACTCCATATCGATAGGAGGCACAGAGAGTGTTCTCCCACATTCTCATCTACTGCTTCTGAGGGATGCAGTGTATGGGCACTGCACTGCTTTCTTAGGGGGATCAGATATTGGAGGATTTTCAACTCCTTGGTCCCAGGTTACTCCCGTGTGTCCAGCTTAAACAGAATGGCATCAGTCATTTTCCTGACAATAAATGATAGAATGACATACTCGAACCCTCAAGAGATCTGCTCTGCTTATGAGGTTAAGAGGGGTCTGATAGTAATTCAGTATTCAGAAATCAGTCAGTTTCTCAAGAGCACTGTTTTAGACTCAAAGGTAACTCCACTGATATCTGGGTCTCTGCCTGGGTTGATTTCCATCTCACATGGGAGTCTATCTCTTCTAGGAGTGTCAGCACACTTATGGACAATGCTGCTTTGGGGATTGTTCCAGCCTCTATGCACTGGATACAGACATCAGACCGGCACCAGTCAGTGTCAAGGCTCTTTGAGGTCTTAATGTCAACCTGTCTCCCACAGGCAGGGGCAGAGTCTTGAGTATTGGCTCAATGCTGCTGCTTTGGAACAGTCTGAGCTGCCAGATCCCACAGAGAAAGCCTTGTCAAACTTATCCATTCTCTTTACCATGTGCCCCTCAAGAGCTGCCATGAACTAAGACATGGGTGCCTCAGCAGTTTCAGCCAACATATACAGAACCCATCAAGGAATACTGGCAGGCTGGTCATAGACCTTTGGAGTCTGGTGTGGCCCCTTCTGATGGCCTGGAGGATGAGTTGTTGGGATCATGCATAGATAAAACTCCAGTGCAGTGAAACCTCTGCCTGATGCTCAACATCAGATGTTCAATGCCTTGGAAGTCTAGGATGAATCCTCTCTCCTTCAATAGATAACCAACCCTGGACCTAGAGAATCCCTCCATGCTGATGCACTGCTAGCTTCCAGTGCAATTCGAGGGTCCATGGTGACAGATCTAGAAACAGATAGGCCTGCTGTCTCAGCACCAAGAAGCATATGTGCAATCCTTCAACCCCGTTTTGTCATCTGCAAACACAAATGACAGAAATAGAAACCGGATGCACCTCAGACGTAAGTGTAGCTAAACAAAGGAAACCTAGAAAATGGCCAAAAAGCCTGACTAAAGAAAACTAATAGTAGGCAGGCAGGGAAAGCACAGTTACTTACCTGTAACAGGTGATCTCTGGGAACAGCAGGAATAAGTCTTCACATATGGGTATCGTCAGTACCGACAGAGCCTGCGCGGGAACGCTCCCCAGCGTCCAATAAGAAAGCTTTTGGAAGCATCCCACAGCGCCTGCGTGCTGCCTTCCCGCCTTTCCCAACCGCCTCTCTCCAGTTAGAGTTTTAAAGCTGAGACAAAGAGAGAGGGAAGGAAAGATAGATAGATACAACTCCTAGGGGAGGTGGGTGGGTTGTGAAGACTTATTCCTGCTGTTCCCAGAGATCACCTGTTACAGGTAAGTAACTGTGCTATCTCCAGGAACAAGCAGGAATGAGTCTTCACATATGGGGACTCCCTAGCTGCAGATGCAGGGAGAGACCCCAGAGTTGTGTGTCCCTGAAAAGGGCTCCACTCCCCCTACGGATCTGTGGCATCCAACCAGGGTAGGTGGGTAGGAGTTGATTAGGAATGGAACAGGTGTTTGAGAACAGCCTGACCAAACGAGGCATCCCGGCGGGAGTCCTTGTCCAAACAGTAAGGGGCTGTGAAGGTATGAACCAAGGCCCAGGTGGCCGCTCGACAGATTTGGTCAATGGACACAGAGTTTAGGTGAGCCATTGAGGCTGCCATGGCCCTCACATTGTGAGCTGTGACATGGCCTTCCAGAGAAAGGTTCCTACTTTGGTAGGCGAAAGAAATACACTGAGCAATCCAGTTGGACAGTGTTCTCTTAGAAACTGGAAGTCCTAAATGGGAAGGATCAAAAGCAACAAAGAGTTGATTAGACTTTTTATGTTGCTGTGTTCTTTGTAAGTAAAAGGCGAGAGCTCTTTTACAATCCAAGGTATGAAGATTCCTCTCTGCACTTGATGCATGAGGTCCTGGAAAAAAGACAGGTAAGTATAGCTCCTGGTTCAGATGAAAAGGCAAGACCACTTTGGGCATAAAGTGTGGATTGGTCCTGAGGACTACCTTATGATGGAACCCTGTATAAGGAGGATTAGCCATCAAGGCTTGCAACTCACTGATGCAACGTGCTGAGGTGACTGCAATGATAAAGATAACCTTCCAAGAAAGAAATTTCAAGGAGGTGGTGGCTAAAGGTTCAAAGGGTGGCTTCATAAGCTGGCCAAGAACGAGATGTAAGTCCCATGCCACTGGAGGTGGTCTAATGGGAGGTTTAGTTAAAAGAAGGCCTCTCATGAATCTTGCTATAAGACGATGAGAGGAAACAGGCTGTCCATTGAGAGGCTTGAGGGACGCTGCAACAGCAATCAAATGGACTCTTACCGAATTTGTTTTGAAGCCTGCATGGGAAAGATGCAGAAGATACTCTAGTAAAGAATTCAAAGGTATTGCAAGAGGGTTAAGACCCTTCTCTGAACACCAAATGGTAAATCTTTTCCATTTGAAAGCATAGGAACGTCTAGTGGAAGGCTTTCTAGAAGCATGAATAATATCTCTGACTTGCTGAGAGAGATGGAAAACCTGAAGGTCTAGGCCTTCAGCAACCAGGCCCTGAGATGGAGACTGGGGGTTTGGGTGCCACAACGTTCCGTCTTCCTGGAAGAGAAGATATGGAGCAGAGCCCAACTCCAGGGATGGAACTTGAGAGAGATGCAGAAGTAGAGGGTACCACACTAGGAGTGGCCAATGTGGTGCTGTGAGGATCATAGAACCTCGGCCTCTCTGAAGCTTGAACAGTGTTTTGGGAATTAGGGGAATGGGTGGAAAGGCATAAAGGAAGTCTTGACCCCAGTGAAGGAGGAAGGCATCCTTGGCCTGAACTCCCTGACACGGAATCCTGGAACAGAACCGGGGAAGTTTGGCATTCCACGGACTTGCAAATAGGTCTATGTCCAGGGTTCCCCAAATTCGAAAAAGCCTGGCTACCTGGTCCCTGTGGAGGGACCATTCATGTGGAAGTAGAACTCGACTGAGTCTGTCTGCCCAAGAGTTTTGAATGCCTGGAAGATATACTGCCATAAGATGAATCTGATGCTCTCTGGCGAAGGCCCACAGTCGCAAAGCTTCGTTGCAAAGCGACAGAGAGCAAGTCCCTCCCTGCTTGTTTACATAGAACATGGCTACTTGATTGTCCGTGTGGATGAGGACTGTCCTGTAGCTGAGTAGGGAGTGGAACACAGAGCTAAGAAAATTGCTCTGAGTTCCAAGAGATTTATGTGTAGCGAAGTCTCCTGTGGAGACCAGATGCCCTGGGTGGAGAGATCTTGCAGATGAGCTCCCCAACCTATTGGAGAGGCATCTGTTGTAAGAGTTGCTTGGGGAAGTGACTGTTGAAAAGGGGACCCCAGCAACAGGTTTTGAGAGGACTTCCACCACTGGACAGACCAAAAAAGGCGACTGGAGTTTGCTATTTTGTCTGACAGGCAACCTGATGCCTGAGTCCATTGGGTGGACAAAGTCCATTGAGCTGCCCTCATGTGCAGGCGAGCATATGGAACCACATGCACAGTGGATGCCATGTGGCCTAATAGTTGTAACATTTCTCGAGCAGTTAAAAGGGCTTTTAACTGTATTTGGGAGGCTAACTGCACCAAGCGTAGGCAACGGGCCTGAGGAAGATAGGTCCTTGCAGTTGTGGTATCCAACCAAGCCCCTATAAACTTGAGGGATTGAGTAGGGGTGAGACTGGATTTTGGGATGTTTATTACTAGTCCCAAATACTGAAGGACACGCATTGTGCAGGTTAGACAAGTCTTGGCCTCTGCTTGAGATGGAGCTTGAATGAGCCAGTCGTCCAGATATGGGAAGACGAATATTCCTAGAGTGCGAAGAAATGCAGCTACTACTGCCATGCATTTCGTGAACACTTTTGGTGCAGAGGCCAGACCAAAAAGGAAGCACCCTGTATTGGTAGTGCTTTCCTTGAAAAAGGAACCGAAGGAACCTTCTGTGAGTTGGATGGATGAGGACATGGGTGTACGCATCTTTGAGATCTAGAGAACAAAGTCAGTCCTGACTCTGAAGGTATGGAAGCAGAGCACCGAGAGAAATCTTGAATTTCTCCTTGAATAGAAATTTGTTCAATTCTCTGAGATCTAAGATGGGTCTGTAGCCCCCTGTTTTCTTTGGAATAAGAAAATAAGGGGAGTAGAACCCTGTGCCTTGTTGAAGAGGTACTTCTTCTATTGCCCCTTGGGCAAGAAGGATGGCAGTCTCCTGACCTAGAAGGTTGAGGAGAGATGTTGGAGCATTGAACTGTTTCACCATGGTGTGAGGGGGAAGGCTTAAGAAATGAAGCTTGTAGCCTTCCCTTATGATGGAGTGTCCATTGCTCTGCTGTGATTTGCTCCCATCTGGGAGCAAAGTAAGTCAACCTTCCTGGGATGGTAAGGGGCTCTGGTCCTTCCAGAGCTAGAAAGGCTAAGTTCTCTAGTTGCAAGTCAAAGGCTCTGAGGAGGCTGAGGAGGCTGAGGCTGCTGGGCCGTGGAAGGCCTAGCTGCCTTTGACTTGGGCCTGTTTAGGTGGTTGCTGACGCTTTGCAGCAAAACGACCTGCAGAAGATGTCTGCTGACCATAAGCAGGATAGTATCTTCCCTTTTTGGAAAAAGATGTCTTTTTAAACAATCTTTTCTTAAAAGGAGCAGAGGCAGATTTTGAAAGTCGATCCAAAACAGAGTTTAGCATCCATCTGAGTGGCCTTTGCTTGCCAATCTTTACCAAAAAGGTTTTCACCTGTACAAGGGAGATTTCCCAATTGATCTTTAGACCCAGAGCTCCAAATCAGAAGCTTGTAGCCAAGCAATTCTGTGTGCCCCTATGGCAATAGCCGAAGCTCTGCTTACACACTCAAAAGAGTCAAAGGCTGCACGGTTGGAAAATTTGGAGACATCTTGGGCATGTTTGAGCCAAGTGAAAAACTCCTGTCTTTTATCCTCTGAAATGAAAGGGGTTAAAGTCTGCAGGTGATCTGTGACTTTTTAGAAACATTCCTATATAGAGACTATAGGAATTGATCCTAGCAGCTAGCATAGCAGCTTGGAAAACCCTTTGGCCAAAAGCATCCAGGGTCCTGCATACACGCCCTGGAGGATTAGATGAGTGTCTTTGCACTCTTCATCTTCTTCATGGCAGACTCTACCACAATAGAGTGGTGAGGAAGCTGAGTCTTGTGGAAGCCAGGACAAGGAGGGACACAATACATGGCGTCTAACCTGCGAGAATGAGGAGAGGTGGTGAGAGGTGTCTCCCACATCCTCAACATGAGATCATACAGAATC
Organism: Ichthyophis bannanicus; assembly: GCA_033557465.1. Lineage (NCBI taxonomy): Eukaryota > Metazoa > Chordata > Amphibia > Gymnophiona > Ichthyophiidae > Ichthyophis > Ichthyophis bannanicus. The sequence continues at coordinate 1,767,692,171 of CM066032.1, forward strand.
TCATGAACAGGTAAAGTAGCTGCCTCCTTAGGAGCTTTAGGATATTGTAAAATATCCAACTCCTTGGCTCTAGGTTCTGACTCAGGGGCCACTGTGATAGAGAGGCCCCTAGCCACTTCCCTAACAAAGTCTTGAAAAGACAAGTCTTCTGGAGGAGACATTCTTCGTTTAGGTGAAGACTCCTGAGGAAGTAGTATCGATGCTTCTACAGAACCCTCAGACTCAGAGTCCTCAAAGGAATCGAAGTATCGCCTGTCTGGATGCTCCTGTAAAGCCCGATAACCGTATTGAGTGGGATCGACATCGGGAGTAATCAGTACTGGTTCGGTACCGATGGGCATCATAGGACAGGGTACCGTTGAAGTCGACACCGAAGCCGATGTCGATGCAATCGGTACCGGTACCGGGAGCGATGCTGGTACCGGCAATGGGGATTGTTGCGGTACCGGAGGCGTCGCAGCCTGTATGAAAGCCGTTAAGGTGCGCTGCATGATCAGAATCTTCTGATCCATCGACGCCACCAGAGTCTGGATGTCGGTACCAGTGGGAGCCACCGGTACCCCAGAACACGGCAACAGGTGATCTGTAGAGGCCGAGCCATCGATGTCAACCTGTGACCCCATAAATAATGCTTTGGAAGCCAGAGCTTCCCGCTGGGGTAATTTTGCCGGTGCGGAATCCTCGAGGGCAAGCCCGGAGGCATCTCGATGCTTGGAGGGAGATCTGCCCTTCGAGGACTGGCCAGATTTATGCTTGGTTACCTGAGATCCATGGGAGGAAGAAGAGGCCCTGGAAGATGTCGATGCCACCGAAGCTGCATCAGAGGGAAACAGGGTACTGAGCTTGGCTGCTCGGTTCTGCCGACCTCTTAGACATCATGGTACAGGACACACAATCCATGATGGAATGGTCAGGTCCCAAACACTTTAGACACCAGTCATGGGTGTCTGTGACAGAAATAGTACCGCCACATTTTGTGCATTTTTTAAACCCAGAAGCGGGCTTCTCCATGAGGAAAATATTTTTAGGCCTAGGGCCCAAAAACTGAAAATGCACAGTAAAGATAAAGCGTTTTTTTTGGGGTTTTTTGAAAGAAAGAAAAAAAAGACCGGCGGTACCAGTCCGACGTCGAAGGCAGACGCGACACAAAAGAATAAAGAAAAAAGAACTTCTTCTGCGGTGACAGGAACATGACCTGCTGGCTCCGCGGAAAAGAAGAACTGGAGAGAGGCAGTTGGGAAAGGCAGGAAGGCAGCACGCAGGCGCTGTGGGATGCTCCCAAAAGCTTTTATTGGATGCTGGGGAGGTTCCCGTGCAGGCTGTGTCGGTACCGACGATACCCATATGTGAAGACTCATTCCTGCTTGTTCCTGGAGATGAGCAGACTAAACATACTAAGTACTTAAGAGAAGCAGCAAAAATTTGTAAAGACAGTGATGTGTGAAGTGCTATAAAAAGAGTGTGGTGGGCTCTGTAGAAAAAGATCATGCTTCAGGTACAATGGCAGCAGCAGGTGGGAACAGCCAGACATGCATGAAGGGCTTTCTAAAAGGTTCTAGAATGTGCTGAGAAGGATTCTGCATAGGTCTCCACCAGTGGCATCACCCATTGGCATCACCCATCAGTAAGGGCTCATCCTGCTTGCCCATGGAGAACACTGGCTTCTCTCAGTGCTGCTTTTGTGCATATACAAGTTATGACATCACTGAGTTGCTCTGGTCTGCCTCTATCTGCTGTCTGGGAAACATAACCAATCCATCTGGACTGCTCTAGCAGGATGAGGAAAAGCCTCTGCCTACAACTTTCTTAAAGAAAAAAAAAAAGGTTTCATGGCTTTTCCATCCTCCATTAGCCTTAGGTCATCTTTTCCAGTTTTCAGATATCCATTTGAAGTTGCAAACTACTTGAACACTGGCAAAACAAATTCTCTGGTCTTTGCCAAGTTGAAACCAACCACCCATAACACATTAAACTTTAAAGCAAGCAAATAGCCCATGCAACAGTAACAAATACGGAACTTTGATATTTCTTTTGAACTATTTACTGAATTTTCCCTGTCTTTTCTACCTCACTTTCCCTCCCCCCTTGCCTTTTGTTGCTGCAGTTCTGCCCGCAAGGATCTCCTGTAGCAGACAGAAGGTATCTTTACTGTGATCACAGCCTTCTGCCCACAAGGATCCCATCTCCCGTGGCCAGAAAAGAGCACGGCCGTCACCCCTGTCTGCCTGTATAAGATTGAATCCTTGCAGGCAGACAGAAGGTATCTTTGCCATGATCATGGCAGCATTCTTTTCTGTCCACAGGAGATGGGATACCTATGGAAAGTCAGCCTGCATCGCGATCTTCTCCCTTCTCTTCTGCCCATGGGGATCCCATCTCCTGCAGGTAGAAAAGAGCATGGCCATGATCATGGCAAAGATACCTTCTACTTGCCTGCAGGGATCCGATCTTCTGCAGGTAGACAGGACACACTGCTGTGATCACAGACTTCCCTTCTGTTCTACCCACAGGAGGTGGGATCTCTGCAGGCAGACATAAGGGGTCTTGGCAAGAAAGCCCAAGTGCCAGATGCACATTTCTGGTTGCCATGACATGGTACCTGGGATTTGTTGAGCCCTAGGTAGAAGCATGTCAGTCAAAAACTGGTCACTCCGGGCCAGGACTCATCCAGTTAGGAGCACTTTTTAATCTGTATTCCAACTTGTTACTTCAAGTTATTCCATAACTGTTTGGTTGCCCAGTATAGGAGAGTGTGTGGAAGAGGCATTCTGCTTCTCAGTTGCGTTCTAGAGGATCCTCACATAGGTTTCTCCAGAAGAGTCCTGTTTCAGTTTTAGTTGGTGGTGTTTTTATCATATTAATTCTCTTCCCCAATTCCATGTCTTAGGTTCTCTCTAAAGAGGGCTAGTTACCAAGTTGCACAAAAATTTCTCATTTTACTGCAGGAGTCATTAACCTGCGGTAAACTCAGTACTGCAGATTAGCGACTTTCATGGTAAAGGAATAATGCAGCTTGTAGTGATCACTACAAGCTGTATTATTTTGAGGCAACAATAATGCTAGCTCAAAGGGGACATGCTGTTTCTCTAGGTTGAAAAGAGAAAGTAACAGCTGATGGCTGCTGAAAAGAATTACATCTAATAATGTCCGCTAGAGAAAGCTGAGTAGAGTGAAAGTCCCTACTGGGTATGTAGTAGCTTATAAGGTTATTTGCTTTTAAATTTATTTTTAAATTTCTATTGGACTTAGGGCAGTTAAAAAGTTTTTAATGTTGGTTTCTATTTATAGTTAACGTTTGGACTATATGCACTACCTTTAAATTCCCTGAAGAACCTCATTTATTGAGTGAAACGCTGTTCACAACGTTGCAAGTGAGGCGTCGGATGAATAAGATTCAGTTGAAGACTCATTTGAACAAGATTCATTTGAAGACTCATGAAGCTAAGTGCTAGTCACAAGTTATATTGAATATTGGAAAGAAAATTTATTTAGAAGATACACACAGTTAAGTGCAAGTGCAAGCACCTGTTAAAATCAAAAATTTGACACACAGGAGGAGAGAGGGTACATGGAAAAGTTTTCACAAATGCCGGAAGGTGTCATTGATGTACTTAGGCTGAGCTGGTGTCAATGACAAGTTTTCTCAATCCAGTTATTTCCAGCAGATTAGTCTGAGACAACTTCCGTGCAATAGTATTAATTATTGAAGCATAAAACCCTCCGAGTTTTTCTGTTAGTCTGTTTGATTGGAGTAATTTTCACAATTTTATTAATAATTTATTACTCTATAACATGACCCAAACTGCTTGCGTTAGAATAAAAATGGCATCCAGGGGCTCCCTTCCTCCAGAACCACCAAGGTATCAGCATTCCCTCCTCCCAAAAAGTCTCCCCTCGCTACAGGAACTGCTGTGCTCTCTGATCCCCATGAGAAGATTCCCTTCCCCAAAAGGCCCTCACTTCTCTCCAGATCCAGATTTGACATTCGCCCCAAACCCCTTCCCATCCAGACAGGGGTAGGCCAGGAGTGACCTCCTCTCGCTCCTGCTGGTGCTAGGTTCAAAATGGCACCTGTGACCACTAGTGCTAGTCTCATGGTATCACTGCTGGGGTTGGCCGTTAGCAGTAGTTCCCCAATATTACTGGCTAGGGGATAAAGGGCACCATTTTGAACCCAATGACAGCAGGAGCGAGAAGGGATTACTCCTGCCAGCCTACCCCTGGACTACCAGGGCCTCTTAAAAATGTAGGTCCAGGTGGCCTTCTGAAAATTGGGGAGGGGGTCCTTCACATTTCAGAGGGTAAATGTTGAATCAGGATCATCTGGGGAGGGGTGTCGTCTCATAGGGCTCATGAGGGTGCTGTGGTCTCTGTGGGGAGAGGGGTATCTGACATTTGTTGCGCCAGGAGAATGGGACTGCTGGTTTTATTCTAACAGTATGACCCTTTTAAATGTGCAACTTGGAGCACTGGACCATGTGTTAGACCAGGGGTCTCAAACACGCGGCCCGCGGGCCGCATGCGGCCGGCGAGAGACCCTTGTGCGGCCCGCGATGCATAGGGGGGGAAAAAAAACCAGCTTCTGCTGCTGCTGCCGCCGCTGCCGTGGCCGGCAATAGCAGCAATATCGCAAGTCCCGCGGGCTCCCCCCCACCCGGCAGATCCCTTCCTGCTTGCCTGCCAATGCTGCCAGTTCTCCGCTTCAGCTTTCAGAGCCGCGAAGGGAGAACTTCTCCCTCGCGACTCTGTTAAGCTCGCCGGGGCAGATGGGAAATTTCCCATCTGCCCCAGCGGGCTTAACAGAGTCACGAGGGAGAAGCTCTCCCTTCGCGGCTCTGAAAGCCGAAGCGGAGAACTGGCAGGCAAGCAGGAAGGGATCTGCCGGGTGGGGGGGGGGAGCCCGCGGGACTTGCGACATTGCTGCTATTGCCGGCCACGGCAGCGGCGGCAGCAGCAGCAGAAGCCGGTTTTTTTTAAAAGTTTAATTTTCCCGGGGGGGGGGGGAGGGAGCAGGACTTGATGGGGGGGGAGCAGGACTTGATGTGTGGCTGGGGGGGAGCAGGACTTGATGTAGGGGGGGAGCAGGACTTGATGGGGGCTGGGGGGGGGGGTAGTACTGAAAATGGGGTGATGGGGGTTAGGACTGGTAATGGACAGATGGGGGTTAGGACTGGAGGTGGTCTGACTGGGGGCCTAAGACTGAAAATGGGGTTATGGGGGGGCTAAGAATGAAGATGGGGCGATGGAAGGGTTAGGCCTGGAAGTGGGCTGTTGGGGGGCTTAGGACCGATAATGGGCTGGGGGGGGGCTAGAACTGGTAATGGACTGGGGGGGGTGCTATGACTGGAAATGGGCCGAGTAGAAGGGGGAGCTTGAACTGCAAATAGCTGATGGGGACAGGGTCTTGGAATGGTAATGGGCTGAGTGGAAGGGGGCTTGGAATGGAAATGGGCTGATGGGGAGGGGGGCTTGGAAAGGAAATGGGCTGTGAGGGGAGGGAGCTAGGACTGGAAATGGGCTGATGATGCGGGGACTAGAAGGGAGCGGATGCTGGGTTGGGCAGGAGCTAGAAGGGAGTTGATGTTGGGGGACGATTAGAATGGGATGGGGCTGGGAGAGTGAAATGGAGAGGGGAAATATATTTTGTGTGGGAGGGAAGAAAAATCTACAATTGGCCGGGTATTGGGAGAGTAAGTGGGGATTGAGGATGGAGGGGTAAAATTTGAGTGGATGAAATAGGAATGAGGAAAGAGCAAAAGGAGAATGATTAGTATGTTAAAGCAGATGTAGAGAGAATGGAAAAAAACTAGGAAAGAAGAAAGGAGAAATGGACAGCAGACGATGGAGAGTTAGCAGAAGACACAAAGAAACCAGAAGAAAGTGACTGGAACAATTGCAACTGAAAAAAAAATGCACAAAAGGTAGAAAAATATCTCTTTATTTTGAATTTATTAACTGAAATATGTCAGCTCTTGGAAATGTGCATCTTTAACGTCTGCACTTTATTTAATACAAGAGGAAATCAATGTATAGTTTTATTTCTACAGTGTTGTACATTCTAAGTTTGGCTTTTGGGGTTCCCAGTTTAATTGTCTTCCTGTTTCTAAATTGTGATTCCTTGTTTGGTGATGGTGTATGTTCTGCATGTGTAACTGAGCTGAGGTATTCTGTTTATGTAATTCCTATTTGACATTGCCACTTGTTCTCTTTCCCGAGTAGGTCATGTATTGTTATTCTCTGAAATGTGTTGATTTAATATTTGCAGTGTTGCCTTTTGATAGTTAGGGTATGGTGCTTTGTGAGTCCTGGTAGTGCTGTTAGGACACGGCAGGTTTGCTATGGGTTCTAAATGGGCAGTGTTTCTAGTAGTTCCTAATGTGCCTGGCGGTTGGCACTGGTTTATAGTAATGTAGAAATCTTTTAGTCTTTCTTTATCCATACACTCATTAAGAGGCATGTTTACTAAAAGTTAGTGTATGGTAACATTATGCAAATATTTATGCAAATGATGCCCTTATGCAAATGAGGCCTGCGTCTTGTGCGGCCCCCGGGTTACTCTACAAGTCCTCATTTGGCCCTCAAAGCAATTTGAGTTTGAGACCCCTGTGTTAGACTAATGCTCCCAGCCAGAACAAAATCAAACCAGCTTTGATCACCGTTAGCTGTGTTATTCTATTTGGAGTGTTTAACATGCCTTGCATCTCAATTAGTATTCAATGCACATTGCAGTGGCAAATTTGGCCCTTAACAAATGTACTGTTCCACTTAGTGCGTTAGTCCCATAAGGCACTTCAGATACATACATACACACACACACACACGCACTTACTTTCCCTCTCCTGGAACTCAGCATAATCATCTCCTTCCACATGGGCCAGGAGTTCAACTTAATTTCTCCACCTTTGGGGGTTCTCCCTTCACTTTCTTCTGACTTCAGTGGACTTTTTGGATCTTCATTTATCTTGCTCTCCTGCATCTCTGGAATCTCCTAGCTCCATCTCTACTTCAGCCTTCCTTCTAGAACTCTGTTCCAAACCTCCTTTCTATCAATCTTTTAACTGGTATCCCTTTTCAAATACCTTCTCTCTCCTACCAAATCAACTATTCTTGTGCTCTCTACAGATCTCCTCCTACTCCATTCATCAGCATTTCTTCTATTGTTCCTTTCAGGTTCTTCTTTTTCTATATATACACCTTTCTGATGTTTCCATCCAGGTTTCTTTCCCTTTCTACAGAAGCCTTCAACTGTTTTAAGGTTTTATCACTCACATAACTTTACTCTGATCTTTAAAAACGTCAACCTTAAAATTTGCATTAGTTCGTTCTGCATTTTTTTTTCTGTGCCAATATTCTTCTCTTCCAGTTTTTCGCTGACTGTACTCTGCTTTAAATATAGCGTTTCTAAAAGATTATTTCCTCTCTATCCATAGGGGTCCACTTAATTGTAGATAATCCTCTTAACTTGTGTTAACTTGTTATCCATCTCCTGCTGCAGTGGATCTATGAACAAGTTCACTATGGCCTTTATTTGCAGCAAAGGTGTTATCATCTGCAGTGTCTGCACTATTGCTACCACTAAACTTGAGCCCTAGAACAAAAGCACAAAAGCTTTGCTGACAATATATTTTTTACCTTTTCTTTCATATCATACTTCAATAGTAGTGTTGCCTTGCTGAGATTTGGTATAGATTTTATACAATAGCATTACCATGTGAATGTACTCAGCAAGATTTGAGGAAGACATTTAATTTACCTGTAGTGGTGTTCTCCATGGATAGCAAGATAAGTCCTCACATTATCTATTATGTTATAGAGTCCCACATGGGAACCTCTATCGGCCCCTTCTAGAAACGTCTGGAAAGAGTAGTTACTCACCTGTAACAAGTGTTCTCCAGGAGCAGCAGGAATCAGTCCTCAAATATGGGTGACATCGGTGCCGACGGAATCCCCGTGAGGAGCATTTCCCCAGCTTTCAAAGAAAGCCTTTGGGAATGCAGCACGCATGCACGGACCCCTTCCCGCCCAAGGGTGCCATCTTGCTCAGTCTGATGACATAGCTAAAAGACAGCAAAAAAACAAAAAGTATATGACTGCAACTCCAGGGGAGGAGGGAGGTTCATGAGGACTGATTCCTGCTGCTCCTGGAGAACACCTGTTACAGGTGAGTAACTACTCTTTCTCCAGGACCAAGCAGGAAGTCAGTCCTCACATATGGGACTCCCCAGCTCTAGGTTACCGAGAACCCAAAGCTTTTTTTTTTTTTTTTTTTTTTTTTTTTTTAAAGAAGCTCCCTCTCAAGAACCTCAGCATCCGTGATAAGAATATCCTCTGGGAACGCCCCCGTACGGTAGCCCAACACAAGGGCCGGAGAGTAGGAGTTGCCTAAACCTCAAAGAAATTACGGAGTACCGCCTGTCCGAAAGCTCTGTCCCTTTGGGACTCTCTCTCGCAAGGCAGTAGTGGGCTTCAAAAGTCTGGCTTGAAGACCAAGTTGCGGCCCAGCAGATGTCTGCCAACGGAACAGAGTGGAGATGAGCTACTGATGCAGCTTTCGCCCTGACAGTGGGCCGTGACTCAACCCTGCAAGGGGATGTCAGCTGCCTTGTATGCCCAGGTGATACAATCTGTTACCCAAGTGCACAACATACGCTTGGAGACAGGTAACCCCAGTTTATTAGGGTCAAAGGAAACGAAGAGCTGAGTAGCCCTTCGATGCTCCCGTGTACATTCTATGTAAAAGGACAACGCCCTCTTACAGTCCAGGGTATGCAAGACCATCTCAGCCTGGCTGGAATGCGGCCTGGGAAAGAAGGTCAGAAGGACCACCTCCTGATTGAGGTGGAAAGAGGAGACCACTTTTGGGAGGAACTTGGGATGGGTCCGTAGAACCACCCTGTTCCTATAGAACCGTGTGTACGGTCTATCAGAAACCAGAGCTTGTAGTTCACTCACACGTCTGGCCGAGGGAAGAGCTACCAAGAAGAGCGCTTGCCAAGAAAGGAAGCGCAAATGGCAAGTAGCCTTCGGCTCAAATGGTGGGCGAGTAAGTTGCTGCAAGACCACGTTCAAATCCCACTCAGCCGCTGGTGGACGAACTGGAGGCTTGAGAAGAAGCAGACCTCCAAGGAAGCGGGACACCAAGGGGCAAACCGACAGACCGTCCCTCCACCAGCGAGTGGTGTGCTGACAGAGCACTGAGGTAGACCCATACAGAGTTAGACTTAAGGCCTAGGTCTGACAGGTGAAGTAGATACTTTCTCCTGCCTCGTGCCAGTAGTACTGCAGTATCTTCATTCCGCTGAGCACACTATATTGTGAACCTACGCCACTTGAGGGCATAGGACTTTCTGGTGGACTGCCTCCTAGAGGCCAAAACCACCTCTTCAACCTCCTTAGGTAGAAGCAAGGGAGCTAGCACTATCTTTTCAGCAGCCAGGCCTTCAGATTGAGGGACCTGAGATTGGGGTGCAGAAGGGAACCCTGATCTTGAGACAGGAGATCGTGTTGCAACCCCAGAGGGAAAGGAGTTTCCACCACCAACTGTAGCAGAAGTGGAAACCATGGTTGCCTCGGCCATCTGGGGGCTACCAGAATCACCAAGGTCTTGTCCCAGAGAATCTTGAACAGAGTTCGGGCCACCAGGGGCATGGGAGGAAACGCATACAGAAGGCCCGTAGACCAAGAGATCAGAAAAGCATCTACTGCCATTCTCAGGAGATGCGGCTGTCTGGAGCAAAACCTGGGCAGCTGACTGTTCAGTGGACATGCAAAGAGATCAATGGATGGAAGTCCCATCATAGAAAGATCTGCTGGACCACCAATGGAATCAACTGCCATTCGTGGGGCTGGAGAATCCTGCTTAGCTTGTCTGCTAAGAAGTTCTACTGACCAGGTAGATAAACTGCTTTGAGAAACATGCCTTGTTTGACTGCAAAGGAGCAAAGGGCCTGCGCCTCCTGACATAGGAGCCTGGACCCTGTGCCCCTTGCTTGTTCACACAGAACATTGCTACCTGATTGTCTGTCTGAACTAAGACAGACTGGTGAGAGAGGGCGTGAGAAAAAGTCTGTAGCCAAGCGGATTGCTTGCAGCTCCAAAAGACTGATCTGCTGTGTGGCCTCCCGAGGAGACCAGAGGCCTTGAGTGCACGTGCCCTGGCAATGTGCACCCCAGCCCTTCAAGGAAACATCGGTCGTCAGCACCCTTGTGTGCACTGGGCCTGAAAAGGTACCCCCCTGAAGAGGTTTGGGAGATGTAGCCACCACTGCAAGGGGTCCAAAAGTGGTTTGGCCACCTTTACTCTGTCTCGGAGGTCGGAGGCACCACTGGAGCAGCCTGCATGTGCAGATGGGCATTTGGCATCACATGTAATGGGGATGCCATGTGGCCCAGGAGCCGCAGAAAGTGTCTGGCAGAGACCTGAGAATTGCTGTGGAACAGGTTGGCCAAGTCCATCAGTCTGTGGGCCCTGTCCTCGGGCAAGTAAGCTCTTGCCTGCAAGGTGTCCAATCTTGCCCCTATAAACTCTAGGTTCTGTGAGGTGAGCAAAGTGGACTTTGTGTAGTTTATGACAAAGCCCAGATGCTGAAGAGAGACAGTGCGAAGAGTGGCTTGTCTGGCCTTCTGGATAGACTGGCCCCTGATAAGCCAGTCGTCCAGTTATGGGAAGACAAATTCCCTAATTCCTGAGATAGGCCGCCACCACTGCCAGGCATTTGGTGAAAACCCTGGGGGTGGAAGTTAGGCCAAAGGGAAGTACTCTGCACTGAAAATGGTTTCCTCCCACCACAAATCTGAGATATTGTCGGTGGTCTGGATGAATGAGGATGTGAGTATAAGCATCCTTTAGGTCTAAGGAGCATAGCCAGTCTCCCTGCTGGAGGTAGGGCAGCAGTATCCCAAGGGTAAGCATCTTGAACTTTTCCCTCTACAGAAACTTGTTTAGGTTTCGCAAGTCTAGGATAGGCCAGAGGCCTCCTGTCCTACTCCAAGTACTTCCTGGTACCAAAAGGTCTTGCCCTGCCAGGTGGTGAGGCACCGGTTCCACCGCCTGTTCCTTTAGAAGGCTTGCCAACTCCTGAAGGAAGGGGTTTCTGTGCAGAGGGAATCTTGGAGGCTCCCCTGGAAAGTAGGAGGGGGTAGCTGTTGGAAGTGGAGTATGTAGCCCTTCTGGACTATGCTGAGGACTAAGGTATCCCCTGTGATGGCTGGCCACCTGTAGGCGTACAGGGTCAGCCAACCTCCTGTGCTGAGTGGAGTGAGCTGTGGAGAAGAGGCTATGCTGTGGAAGTCAAAACCCCGCTCCCTGCTTTGCAGGAGCCGGAGCTGGCAGCTTGGGGGTCTTCTGCCTATGGGGCCCATGCCCCTGCCCCTTGGCCTGCTGGCCCTGTTGGGGAGCTGGAGAGGCCTGATATTGAGGGTAGGGTTTGTAGGCAGCACCCTTCCTCGGGAAAAAGGGCTTCTTTCCCGAGCCCTTTTTTCTGAAAAGGGGCAGAAGTCTTCCTGGAAAGCCTTTTCCTGGTGAGAGTCTCAGTCTCTATTTCCACAGCCTTTTCAGTCGTGGGCTTACCGAAAAGGTTTTCACCTCGGCAGGGGACATCGACCAACTTGTCCTGCACCCACGACTCCAGGTCTGATGACTGTAGCCAGGCCCTGACGGTGTGCACCAATGCCGGCCATGGCTACCCGGGCTGAAGCCTCAAAGCCATCATAGGCTGCCCAAGAAATAAACTTTGAGCACTCTCGAATCCCTGTTGACAAAGCCTTGAACCTCTGCAAAGGTTCCTCGGAGAGGCCAGCTGAGAACCCGGCAATCTCCTTTGCCAGGTCTCGTAGGTACATGCTCATGTACAGCTGGTAGGTCTGGACACGGCAAGATAGCATAGAGACCTGGAAGCACTTTCTACCGAGGGCATCCAGATTCCGGGCCTACCAACCAGGGGGCACCGAGGAGTGCATCTTCTGACTCTTCAGGTGGTGCATGGCCGATTCCCCAAACATGGAGTTGTGCGGTAGCTGCGCCTTTTGGAACCCAGGGCTCTTACGAACTCGATAAATGGAATTGACCCGTTTGCAGATGATACCAAAATCTGCAATAGAGTAGACACCCAGGAAGGTGTAGATAACATGAGGAGGGATCTAGCTAAGCTTGAAGAATGGTCTAGCTAAGCTTGAAGAATTTGACAACTGGGATTTAATGTTAAAAAATGTAAGGTCATGCATTTGGGCTGCAGCAATCCAAGGGAGCAATACAGTATAGGAGGTGAAGTACTTTTGTCCACTAAAGAAGAGCGGGACCTGGGCGTGGTTGTGTCTGATGATCTTAAAGAAGCTAAACAGGTAGAAAAGGCGACGGCAAAAGCTAGAAGGATGCTTGGGTGCATACGGAGAGGAATAGCTAGCAGAAAAAAGGAGGTGATAATGCCTCTGTATAAGTCTTTGGTGCGACCTCATTTGGAGTATGGTGTGCAATTCTGGAGACCGCACCTTCAAAAGGATGTGAACAGGATGGAGTCGGTGCAGAGGGTGGCTACTAAAATGATTAATGGGCTTCATTATAAAGCATATGAGGACGGACTTAAGGATCTTAATATGTACACCTTAGAGGAAAGGCGGGATAGAGGTGATATGATTGAGATGTTTAAATACCTCCGTGGCATAAATGTTCAGGGAGAGAGCCTATTTCAAATGAAAGCAAGTTCTGCTACGAGGGGACATGGGATGAGGGTGAAGGGAGATAGATTCAGGAGCGATATGCGGAAATTTCTTTACCGAAAGAGTAGTGGATCCATGGAATAGTCTCCCAGTGGAGGTGGTAGAGATGAGGACAGTAACTGAATTCAAAAAAGCATGGGACCAACACAGAGGATCTCTAAAGGTAAAAAGTGGACTGTTGTAGTTGTTGTTATGGAAGGACAGACTAGATAGGCCATGTGGTCTTTTTCTGTCATCATGTTTCTATATTTCTAACCGGTGTCGAGGCCGGTGCCTCCCACATACGGAAGAGCAGCCGTCCCAGCATCGGAGGAACCAGTACAGTAAAGGCTTTCTTCGGAGGAAAGTCATACTGAAGAGCATCGAGCTCCTTGGCTCGAGGCTCCTCCTCAGCATCCGCAGGGAAGGCCAAGGCTTTGGCCATGTCCCTCATGAAGTCTGAGAACCGGATATCCTCAGGTGGGGGGGGGGGGGGGACCGTCTCAGAGGCTCGGACTCCAGGTCCGCAAGGTGTCCGGGGACTCCTTGTCCTCCGTCTCCCACGCTGACTCCTCCAAGGAGGAATCGAGCGGCTCCGGCCGTGTGGGCCTCGGTGCCACCCGCCCCGACACCAAGGGTATCAGCGCCAACGACCTTGGCCCCGCACGGGAGGTCGAAGGGGACCTTGACCGAGGATCAACTCGAGACTTCATTGACTTGAGGATCGGCCCGGTCTCCGGGGTCGACTTAGCCGAAGTCCTGGCAGATGCATCGGTCAGACCGGCAATCAGCACCCGCTGCCTTTCCATGAAGGCAGCCAAGATGCTCTCCAAGGCTGTCAACCTGAGTCCAAGCTCAGGAGACTCAGCAGTCCCACACAGCGTCAGGCCCGACGTCGGCTCCCCCGGAGAAGAGTCCACAAGGACAACTGCACTTACGTGACTCAGGGACTCCAGCTCCACACGAGGTAACTTGGACAGCCTCTCCGACTCCAAGAGCCTGGAGCGGCAGTCAGGGCTACGCGACCTGGTCCTCGAGGCACCAGGAGCCTCCACCGACCTCACCCTCCTCCTTTGCTCCCGCATGGGAGACTCCCTCTCAGAGGAACCCCAACGGTGCTCGGGGTCAGACTCCTGAGATATCGAGGCCTCTGACGAAGTCTGAGCCTGGCCGGACACGGAGTCAGAGAAAACTCACATTGATGCTGAAGGCTCCGAAGAGCCTTCGATGACATCTTGCCACACAGGCCACAGGCCAGTGGGTCATGGTCAGGCCCGAGGCAACGGAGGCAGCAGTCATGTGTGTCGGTGAGAGACAAAGTTTCTTGCACCGATCACACATTTTGAACCCGCTAGTAGCCATCGGGGGAAAAAGGGCCCCTGCAAGGTCAAAAGACCTGACTTGATACCGGTGTACCGAGCCCAGGCGGGAAGGGGAACCGGCGTCAAACCGGATAAGACAAAGCGAAAATCGCAGGAAAAAAAACACTCAACTGTTCACGTCCGTTGGGCTCTGTGGAAAAAGAAAGACTGAGCAAGATGGCACTCTTGGGCGGGAAGGGGACCGCACATGCGTGCTGCATTCCCAAAGGCTTTCTTTGAAAGCTGGGGAAATGCTCCGAACGGTGGCTCCATCGGTGCCGACGTCACCCATATGTGAGGACCGACTTCCTGCTTGGTCCTGGAGAATGATTCTGCCATGTGCGTGCATGAATTACTACTGGTCACAACTGTGCTTCATATTCTCAGTTCGCTAATGCCAGAATACAACTTCAAGGAGGAGTGGCAGGGTTGTGAGGACTTATCCTGCTTCTCCATGGAGAAAACAGAATTACCTATAGCAGATATTTACTGTGGACAGGAGGATAAAGTGCTCTCATATCCAATTCCCTAGCTACTGGCTATCTCAAAAATAAAAAGGGGTAATTTAGTTTTGCAACAGGCCATCCTAATAGATAAATCCCCCCTCCTAAAAAAAAAAAAAAACCAGCCAGGGACAGAAAATAACTGGGCCTAGGGGTGAAATGGGGAGTTGGATTCTAATCCCTGAATAAATTCTGAACAATTTAGACACATTTGCTGTCATGTTAGGAGTCACTATCCAGAGAGTAATAGGATGTAAATGTGTGGACAGAAGTCCAAGTAGCAGCTCGGCAAATCTCTTCTATGGAGGCCATTTTCAAGTGGTCTACCGACCCAACCATGGCTTGGACATGAACAGAAACATGGACCCAAGAGTCAGGCCTGCCTTGGCTTAAAGCGAGAATTGTAATGCATCAGTCAAATTGAGAGCACATTTGACAGCAGCCTGTAACCTATTGGGGTAAAAAAAAAAAAAAAAAAAAAAAAGTTGGGTGAATGTTCTATGGGCTTTGGTTCATGCTACATAGATGGTCAAGGCTCTCTTACAGTCCAATGTGTGCAATGTGCATCCCCCTTTGTGAGCTTAAGGTCTTGTAAAAAACATTACAAGGACTACTGACCAATTAAAGGTGGAATTCCAACACCATTTTGAAAAAGAAATTAAAGATAAGTACACGTCACCATTGTATAGTTAAAACATTTTGAAAAAGGTGGATCTACAACCACCACCTGGAGCTAACTCTGCTTACTGAAGTTATTGCCACCAAAGGTGAAAGCACATTGAAATCATAAGACACCACAAGGAAGCTTAAGGCAGACCTTGACATTTTCTTGCTATCCAGGAGCCCAACTTCTGAGACCTAGATCATTGTGCGCCCCCCCCCCCCCAAAAGGGTATGTCTCAAAATACAAAATTTTAAGACCTAATTAAGACTATTTTCCCATTCCTCCTCCCTCACCATCCCTAGTGGCCCTTTATAGCTGCACCTAAGAAAAGTTTGAAATTAGACCTTACCTGCTAATTTTCTTTCCTGGAGTCCCCCCCCCCCCCCTCCAGTCCAGTTGCGTGGGTTATGCTCATCCACCAGCAGAGGGAGACTGAGAAACACCAAACTAAAGATTATACAGTAGCCTGTACCCCTTGGCTTACAGCCTGCATGAACCTCAAAGCAGAGAACAGACCCTCAAACTCCTCGTTTCTGCCAGCTATACCCCATCAAGAAAGCAGGAAGGGCAACAAACACTCCTAAGCGCCCACAGATGGGTTCTCCTTTTTCTTCTGCTTTTTTTCTTTTAATTTGGATTTTTTTTGTAAACTTCAACAAGGAAAGGTGAAGACACCTAACAAAGGGAGCAAGCAAAGAAAAGAATTCTCAAGAGAACAAAATCTTAAGTTCCAGCGCCCACCGTCCAGGAATTGCCTGCTCAAACATCGGATTCTTCTAGTAAAACACAAGTAAAACTGACCAGCAAACATACCTGAGTGGGTCCAGGACTGGACTGAAGAGACTCCAGGAAAGAACCAACAGGTAAGGTCTAATTTCACCTTCCTAATTTATCCCTCCAGTCCAGATGGAGTAGGACATAGTAAAGCAGTATCAATGACAAGTGGGAACCGAAACACTGGCCTGCAACAACCACGCAACAAAAGCCACATTCTGCTTGGCCTGCACATCCAGACAGTAATGCCGCACAAAGGAAGAGACAACCAAGTTGCCACCCTACAAATGTACTGGGGAGGAACTAAACCAACCTCCATTAAGGATGATGCCTGAGCACATGTCGAGTGAGCCCTCAACCCAGTGAGTGCCAGACAACCTTCAACAGATAGGTGGGACACAATAGCTTCCCTGATCCATTGAGAGATAGAAGCTACCCTTGCCCTTACGAGGGCCTCCAAACAAAAACAGAGCCTCTGAGATCACTGAAAAGATTGAGCCACCTTCAAGTACACCTTGAGAGACCTACAGACATCCACCTTATGAGTATGCAAAAGACCAGCAGCTACTGCATCCTGCAACTCAAAAGGTCAGCAGAGACATCAAAACTGATTGAGATGAAAAGCAATCACCACCTTCGGTAGAAAGGAAGGGACCGGAAGCAGAACCACTTTTTCCTTAGAGAACCTGACGTACTGTTCCCTGCAGGACAATGCCCAGAGCTCGGAAATAAAGTGGACTAACAGATTGCTACTAGAACCACCACTTTCAATGTCAAATCCTTTAACAGAAGCCCCCTGAAGCGGATCAAAGGGAGGTGCCCTCAAATTAAGATCCTGGAGAAGGAACCACAGGCCTATAGGGAGGATGAAGATGTTTAATATCCAAAAGGAAAATAAATGTATACATGGCCAGCCAGGCTGTGACCTTGAAAACAGCCCCTAAGACAGGCTACGGCCGCTACCTGAACTCTTAAGGAACAGCACAAACAAATGCAAGCATAGCATAACCCAGGCTCTCAAAGCTTGGTTAGAGATATTATTCAGCCAAACTTTTTCACCGTATATAGTTTGCATTGTTATCTGAAATATGGACTGTTTTTACATATCGTAATGTAAATAGTTTATGAAGTTCCTTTTAAAAAGTTCTTAAACGTTCTATGTAATTTGAATAAGTACTCCTTCCAAATGTACTTTTCATACCATTGTTCTCTGTAAACCACACTTGATACATGGGAAAGCGCGGTATAAAAGTGTTAAATAAATAAACCCAAGGCCAGACTTTTCTCCAGCCCTGCTTGCAAAAAAGCCAGATCAGGAATGTCAGGCTCAAACTCCACTCGCCACAAGCCTCAAAATATGTCAGACTTGCATATAAGGCCAACGAAGTCTAATATTGGAGGGCCTGCGGTAACATGTCAACTTTAGTAGAGTCTACATCTCAGATAGCACAGTTACTTACCTGTAAAGCACAGTTACTTACCTGTAACAGGTGATCTCTGGGAACAGCAGGAATTAGTCCTCACATATGGGTACGTCGGTACCGACGGAGCCCGTGCGGGAAAGCTCCCCAGCTTCTTAGAATAGAAGCTTTTGGGACCTCCCACTGCACATGCGCACTGCCTTCCCGCCTTCCTGAACAGCTCTCCTCAGTTTCGAGTTTATAGCTGAGTCAACAGAGAGAGGACAGGAAGATAGATAGATAAAAGATACAACTCCTAGGGGAGGTGGGTGGGTTGTGAGGACTAATTCCTGCTGTTCCCAGAGATCACCTGTTACAGGTAAGTAACTGTGCTATCTCCAGGAACAAGCAGGAATAAGTCCTCACATATGGGGACTCCCTAGCTTAGATGCATGGGATCCCCTGTAAAGGTTCGCCATCTTCGTATGGATCTCAGGCATCCATTCTGGGAAGGTGGGCAGGAGTTGTTTAGGAATGGAACAGGTGCTTGAGGACAGCCTGGCCAAACAAGGCATCCCGGCGGGAGTCCTTGTCCAAACAGTAATGGGCTGTGAAGGTATGAACCGAGGCTCAGGTAGCGGCTCGACAGATCTGATCTATGGAAACAGAGTGCAGATGAGCCATAGAAGTTGCCATGGCCCTCACATTGTGAGCAGTGACATGGCCTTCCAGAGAAATGTTTTTGCTCTGGTAAGCAAAAGAAATACACTGAGCAATCCAATTGGAAAGTGTACGCTTGGAGACTGGAAGTCCCAAATGGGAAGGATCAAAGGCCACAAAAAGTTGAGAAGACTTTCGATGTGGCTGAGTCCTATTAAGGTAAAAAGCGAGAGCTCTTTTACAATCCAGAGTATGAAGGTTCCTCTCTGCATTGGATGCATGAGGAGCTGGAAAAAAGACAGGTAGATATACCTCTTGATTAAGATGAAAAGGCGAGACCACTTTAGGCATAAAGTGGGGATTCGTCCTAAGGACAACCTTATCATGATGAAATCTTGTGTAAGGTGGATTAGCCACTAAAGCCTGCAGCTCACTGATGCGGCGAGCCGAAGTGACTGCAATGAGGAAGATGACCTTCCAGGAAAGAAATTTCAAGGAGGTGGAAAACATTGGCTCAAAAGGTGGCTTCATAAGTTGACCGAGCACTAGATTCAAATCCCATGCGACCGGGGGTGGTCTGATGGGAGGTTTAGTGAGAGTCAGGCCTCTCATGAATCTTGCAACAAGAGGATGAGAGGAGATAGGTTGTCCATTTATATGTTGCAAGGATGCTGCAATAGCACTTAAATGGACTCTTACCGAATTCGTCTTGAGGCCTGCATTGGATAGATGCAGGAGATAATCAAGAAGAGAATTCAAAGGAAGTGCCAGAGGGTCAAGACCCTGCTGAGCACACCAAATGGAAAAACGTTTCCATTTGAAAGCATAGGAACGCCTGGTAGAGGGTTTCCTAGAGGCAGAAAGGATATCTTTCACTGGTTGGGAAAGATGAAAGTCTTGAAGGCTTAAGCCTTCAGTAACCAAGCACTGAGGTGAAGGGATTTGGGGTTTGGGTGCCACAAAGTCCCCTCCTCCTGAGACAGGAGGTCTGGCGCAGCTCCCAGATCCAAGTAGGATCCCTGGGAGAGCTGTAGAAGTAGAGGGAACCACACTTGGCGTGGCCAGCGTGGAGCTATGAGGATCATAGTTCCATGATCCCTCTGGAGTTTGAACAGAGTCTTGGGAATCAAAGGAATGGGTGGAAAGGCATATAGGAATGCCTGACTCCAATTCAGGAGAAAGGCGTCCGTAGCCTGAGCTCCCTGACACGGAGTTCTGGAACAGAACCGGGGAAGTTTGGCATTCCACGGACTTGCAAAGAGGTCTATGTCCGGGGTCCCCCATTCCTGAAAGATTCGGTTTATTTGGTCCAAATGTAGGGACCATTCGTGTGGCAGCAGAACTCGACTGAGCCTGTCTGCCCGAGAGTTTTGAACTCCTGGGAGATACACTGCTAGCAGGTGAATCTGATGCTCTCTGGCGAAGGCCCATAGTCTTAGAGCTTCGTTGCAAAGCGACAGAGAGCCCGTCCCTCCTTGTTTGTTTATGTAAAACATGGCCACCTGATTGTCCGTCTGAACTAGGACAGTGAGGTTGGCTAGGAGGGAGTGGAAGACCTTGAGGGCAAGGTAAATTGCTCGCAGTTCCAGAAGATTGATATGAAGGGTGGTCTCCTGTAGAGACCAAGTGCCCTGAGTGGAGAGAGTTTGCAGATGGGCTCCCCACCCTGTTTGGGAGGCATCTGTTGTGAGGGTTGCTTGGGGTAGCAATGGTTGAAATGGAGCCCCCAACAACAGATTCTTGGTGGAAGTCCACCAGTGGAGGGACCAAAACAGACGATCGGAGGTTTGTATTTGGTCTGAGAGCGCTCCTGACGCCTGAGTCCACTGAGTGGCCAGGGTCCATTGAGCTGCTCTCATATGAAGACGAGCATAGGGCACCACATGCACTGTGGAGGCCATATGACCCAGTAGGCGTAGCATTTCCCTGGCTGTCAAGTGAGTGCTGGACTGAGCTTGGGAGGCCAAACTCAGGAGGCGCTGGCCTCGAACATGTGGAAGGTAGGCCCTTGCAGTGATGGTGTCCAACTGGGCCCCTATGAATTCTAGAGATTGAGTAGGGATGAGTTGGGACTTGGGAAGGTTTACTACCAGTCCCAGATACTGCAAAAGGCTCCTTGTGTGGTCCAGGGAAATCTGGGCCTGTGACTGAGTTGGAGCTCGGATGAGCCAGTCGTCCAGATATGGGAAGACAAAGATTCCCATGCCTCTTAGAAATGCGGCTACGACTGCCATGCATTTTGTGAATACTCTTGGAGCAGAGGCTAGACCGAAGGGGAGTACTCTGTATTGGAAATGTTTTCCCTGAAACAGAAAGCGAAGATACTTTCTGTGGGATGGATGGATGAGTATATGTGTATACGCATCCTGTAGGTCTAGAGAACAAAGCCAGTCCTGACCCTGGAGGTAAGGAAGGAGAATGCCGAGAGACAGCATTTTGAATTTCTCCTTGAAGAGAAATTTGTTCAATTCTCTCAGATCTAGGATTGGTCTGAATCCCCCTGTCTTCTTTGGAATGAGAAAATAAGGGGAGTAGAAACCGGACCCTTGTTGAGGAAGAGGAACCTCTTCTATGGCCCCTTGGGCAAGAAGAGAGGAAACCTCTTGACCCAACAGGGTTAGGAGAGATGGGGGAGAATTGAATGGTCTCACCATATGATGGGGAGGAAGGCTGGAGAAATGAAGTTTGTAACCCTCTCGAATGATAGAGAGGGTCCATTGTTCTGTTGTGATTTGTTCCCATCTGGGAGCAAAGTGAACCAACCTTCCGGGTATGGTGAGAGGTTCTGGTTGTGTTAGAACCAGAAGTGGCAAGTTCCCTAGGAGCAAGTCAAAACCCCTGAGGGGTTGGAGCCTGCTGAGCTACAGTAGCTGCTGCAGGCTTAGCTCGTGCTTGTTTGGATTGCTGACGCTTAGCAGTATAGCGAGGTTGAGAAGACTGCTGGCCAGTATTTGAAGCAACTCTGGCCTTCTTATAGTAAGGCCTTTTAAAAGACTTTTTCTTAGTAGGAATTGAAGTGGACTTTGAAAGTCTTTCCAAGGTGGCATTTTCAGCATCCATCTGGGTGGCTTTGATTTGCCACTCTTCCCCAAATAAGTTCTCACCTGTACAGGGCAGATTCCGTAAGCCATCTAGAACCCAAGGTTCCAGATCAGAGGCCTGGAGCCAAGCAAGACGTCGGGCTGCAATAGCAATGCCCGAAGCCCTACTGGCTCCCTCAAAGGAATCATATGCTGCCCTATTAGAGAACTTAGAAACCTCTAAGAGTTGTTTCACTAGGGAAAGGAATCCCTGCTTTTTATCCTCAGGGATAAAGGGGGCAAAATGCCGCACCTTTTTGGCAAGTTCCTCCAGGAACATGCCCATATAGAGACTGTAGGAATTAATCCTGGCTATAAGCATACTAGCCTGGAAAATTTTCCTACCAAAAGAGTCCAAAGTCTTACATTCCCGTCCTGGAGGGGTGGAAGAGTGCCTTTTGGTACTCCTAATCTTCTTCATTGCAGACTTCACCACAATAGAGTGGTGGGGCAATTGAGTCTTTTGGAAACCAGGAGAAGGAGGGACCCTATACATGGTGTCCAACCTACGGGAATAAGGAGACAAAGTCAAAGGATTTTCCCAGAAATCCATCAGTTGTTCTTGAAGGATTTCATGGATAGGCAGGGTAACTGCCTCCTTAGGGGCCTTTGAGTATCCCAAAATATCCAGTTTTTTGGATCTGGGTTCCTTTTCAGAGGATGTGGTAATAGAAAGGGCTGTAGCCATATCTAAAACAAAGTCCTGGAAGGACAAATCCTCTGGAGGGGACATTCTCCTTTTAGGAGAAGAGGGCTCCTCAGGTAAGTTGAGTGAAAACTCAGCAGAATCATCAGAGGAGTGAAAATCCTCAGAGGAATCGGTGCTTTCCTCTAACGCACGATACGCGTACCGATCGGTATCGATATCGGGCGTATCGGGTATGGAACCGGTATGGAGCGAAAGCCCATACGGTACCGACTTGCGTTTAGAGGTGGACGGCCTCGATACCGGCATGGCGGACGATACCGGTATCGGGCCCGGA
The DNA here is from genome assembly GCA_033557465.1 of Ichthyophis bannanicus. Taxonomy (NCBI): domain Eukaryota; kingdom Metazoa; phylum Chordata; class Amphibia; order Gymnophiona; family Ichthyophiidae; genus Ichthyophis; species Ichthyophis bannanicus. The sequence continues at coordinate 1,767,714,289 of CM066032.1, forward strand.
ACCGCTGAAAGCGGAACCGATGGCGTTGCAGCTTTAATGAAAGCCATGACGGCCTGCTGCATGGACTGTACAGTATCGCCCATGGACGCCATAGCTGCCTGGATGTCGGTACCGGAGTGACCCGGTACCCCAGAGCAGGCTAACAGGTGATCTGTCGAGGCCGTAGCATCGATATCAACCTGAGACCCCTGAATTGGCGTTTTTGGAAGTTGGACTTCCCGCCGGGGTTGTTTGGCTGGGGCAGGGTCCTCAAGTTCTAAGCTAAGAGCCTCTCGATGCTTTGAAGGAGATTTGCTCTTTGAGGACTTGCCCACAGAAGGTTTGGTTACCTGAGATCCATCCGGAGAAGAAGACCTGGATGACTGTGATGCTGTATTCTCTGAAGCAAACAGCACATGGAATTTGTTGGCCCGGTTCTGCAGCCCACGTTTAGACATGTGGGAGCAAGATGGGCAGTCCGGTATGGAATGGTCAGGCCCCAAACATTTCAGACACCATTCATGGGTGTCTGTGACTGAAATAACAGCATTACATTTGGTACACTTCTTAAATCCAGGGGCTGGCTTCTCCATGAGGAGAAATTGAGTAGGCCGAGAGGCCTCTCTGAAGTGACCAAAAAGCTAAAAAATAAGAAAAAAGAATTATAATTTTTTAAAGAAAGAAAGAAAAGACCGGCGATACCGGTATCGGTATGGGGAAGGCAGGTACGCGGTCTAAAGAAACAAATAAAATAACAATTTCTTCAGCGGTGACAGGAACACGACCTGCTGGCTCCGCGGAAAAAGAGAAACTGAGGAGAGCTGTTCAGGAAGGCGGGAAGGCAGTGCGCATGTGCAGTGGGAGGTCCCAAAAGCTTCTATTCTAAGAAGCTGGGGAGCTTTCCCGCACGGGCTCCGTCGGTACCGACGTACCCATATGTGAGGACTTATTCCTGCTTGTTCCTGGAGATCAGGTGATCTCTGGAAACAGCAGGAATTAGTCCTCACATATGGGTATGTCGGTACTGACGGAGCCTGCGCGGGAATGCTCCCCAGCTTCCCAGAATGAAAGCTTTTGGGGCATCCCACAGCGCATGCGCACTGCCTTCGCGCCTTTCCTACCAACTCTCCTCAGTTCAAGTTTAAAGCTGAGACAATAGAGAGAGAGTAAAGGAAAGAAAGAGAGAGAGAGATACAACTCCTAGGGGAGGTGGGTGGGTTGTGAGGACTAATTCCTGCTGTTCCCAGAGATCACCTGTTACAGGTAAGTAACTGTGCTATCTCCAGGAACAAGCAGGAATAAGTCCTCACATATGGGGACTCCCTAGCTAAGATGCCTGGGAGATCCCCAAGGGTATGAGACCCAGAAGGGTTCCTCGTCTTCCTATGGATCTCAGGCATCCATTCAGGGAAGGAGGGCAGGAGTTGTTCAAGAATGGAACAGGTGTCTGAGGACAGCCTGACCAAACAAGGCATCCCAGCGGGAGTCCTTGTCCAAACAGTAATGGGCTGTGAAGGTATGAACCGAGGCCCAGGTGGCTGCTCGACAGATCTGATCGATGGACACAGAATGAAGATGAGCCATAGAGGTGGCCATGGCCCTCACATTGTGAGCTGTGACATGGCCCTCCAGAGAAAGGTTCTTACTCTGGTAAGCAAAAGAAATACACTGAGCAATCCAACTGGACAGTGTTCTTTTGGAGACTGGAAGTCCTAAATGAGAAGGATCAAAAGCAACAAAAAGCTGGGAAGACTTTCTATGTTGCTGTGTCCTGTGTAAGTAAAAAGCTAGAGCTCTTTTACAATCTAGAGTATGAAGGTTCCTCTCTGCACTGGATGCATGAGGAGCTGGAAAAAAGACAGGTAAATATACCTCTTGATTAAGATGAAAAGGTGAGACCACTTTAGGCATAAAGTGAGGATTTGTCCTAAGGACTACCTTATCATGATGGAACCTTGTATAAGGTGGATTAGCCACTAAGGCCTGCAGTTCACTGATGCGGCGAGCAGAAGTGATTGCAATAAGGAAAATAACCTTCCAGGAAAGAAATTTCAAGGAGGTAGTGGCTAATGGTTCAAAAGGTGGCTTCATAAGCTGACCAAAAACCAAATTTAAGTCCCATGCCACCGGGGGAGGTCGAATGGGAGGTTTAGTTAAAGTTAGGCCTCTCATAAACCTTGCAATAAGAGGATGAGAGGAAACAGGTTGTCCATTGATAGGCTTAAGGGATGCTGCAATAGCACTTAAATGGACCCTTACTGAATTCGTCTTAAGGCCTGCATTGGAAAGATGAAGGAGATATTCTAATAGAGAATTCACAGGAAGTGCCAGAGGGTCAAGACCCTGTTGAGCACACCAAATGGAAAATCGTTTCCATTCAAAAGCATAGGAACGCCTAGTGGAAGGTTTCCTGGAAGCATGGAGGATATCCTTCACTTGCTGCGAAAGATTGAAGTCTTGAAGGTCTAGGCCTTCAGTAACCAAGCTCTGAGGTGAAGGGACTTGGGGTTTGGATGCCACAAAGTCCCCTCCTCCTGAGACAGAAGGTCTGGAGCAGCTCCTAAGTCCAGGGAGGGGGCTTGGGAGAGATGCAGAAGCAGAGGGTACCACACTTGGCGTGGCCAGCGTGGAGCTATGAGGATCATAGATCATTGATCCCTCTGAAGTTTGAACAGAGTCTTGGGAATCAAAGGAATGGGTGGAAAGGCATACAGGAAGTCCCGACCCCAATGAAGGAGGAAGGCATCCTTGGCCTGAACTCCCTGACACGGAATTCTGGAACAGAACCGGGGAAGTTTGGCATTCCACGGACTTGCAAATAGGTCTATGTCCGGGGTACCCCATTCCTGGAAGATTCTGAGTACCTGATCCATGTGCAGGGACCATTCGTGCGGAAGCAGAACTCGACTGAGTCTGTCTGCCCAAGAGTTTTGAATTCCTGGGAGGTATACTGCCAGGAGATGGATTTGATGCTCTCTGGCGAAGGCCCATAATCTTAGAGCTTCGTTGCAAAGCGACAGAGCCAGTTCCTCCTTGCTTGTTTATGTAAAACATAGCTACCTGATTGTCTGTTTGAAACAGGACTGTCTGGTAGCTGAGGAGGGTATGAAAGACCTTGAGAGCTAGATACACTGCTCAAAGTTCCAAGAGGTTGATATGAAGGGAGGTCTCCTGTGTGGACCAAGTGCCTTGGGTGGCTAGGTCCTGTAGATGAGCTCCCCAACCTGTTAGGGAGGCATCTGTTGTGAGGATTGCTTGGGGCAACAAAGGTTGGAAGGGGGACACCAGCAACAGATTTTGAGTGGACATGCACCTTGGAGAGACCAAGAGAGACGTTTGGAGTTTGCTATTTGGTCTGAGAGAGCTCCTGAAGCTTGAGTCCATTGGGTGGACAAAGTCCACTGAGCTGCTCTCATGTGTAGGCGAGCATAGGGCACCACATGTACTGTGGAAGCCATGTGGCCTAGTAGTTGTAGCATCTCCCGGGCAGTTAAGTGGTCCTTTGACTGAATCTGGGAGGCTAATTGCACTAGACATTGGCAACGAGCCTGGGGAAGATAGGCTCTTGCAGTAGTGGTGTCTAACCAGGCCCTTATGAATTCTAGGGACTGAGTAGGGGTGAGCTGAGACTTTGGGAGGTTTACCACAAGTCCCAGATACTGCAGAATGCTCCTGGTGCTGTCCAGGGAAATTTGGGCTTCTGACTGGGATGGAGCTCGGATAAGCCAGTCGTCCAGATATGGGAAGACAAAGATTCCCAGAGTGCGCAGAAATGCAGCAACTATTGCCATGCATTTGGTGAACACTCTTGGAGCAGAGGCCAGACCGAAAGGAAGGACTCTGTATTGGTAATGTTTGCCCTGGAACAGAAAACGTAGGAATTTTCTGTGGGATGGATGGATGAGTATATGAGTGTACGCATCCTTGAGATCTAGAGAACAAAGCCAATCCTGACTCTGTAGGTATGGAAGGAGAGTGCCTAAAGAGAGCATCTTGAACTTCTCCTTGTATAGAAATTTGTTCAATTCTCGGTGATCTAGAATGGGTCTGTATCCCCCTGTTTTCTTTGGAATGAGAAAGTAGGGGGAGTAAAACCCTGACCCCTGTTGAAGAGAAGGAACTTCTTCTATGGCCCTCTGGGCCAGAAGGGAGGTTACCTCCTGATCCAGAAGGTCGAGGAGAGATGTGGGAGAATTGAAATGTCTCACCATGGTGTAGGGAGGAAGGTCTGAGAAATGAAGTTTGTAGCCCTCTCTGATGATGGAGAGGGTCCACTGCTCTGATGTGATTTGCTCCCATCTGGGAGCAAAATGAGCTAACCTTCCTGGAATGGTGAAAGGTTCTGGCTGTTGTAGAGCCAGAAAGGTTAAGTTCTCTAGTACCAAGTCAAAACCCCTGAGGGGCTTGGGACTGCTGGGTTGCAGCAGCCCCTGCAGGTTTAGGCCTGGCCTGTTTAGGTTGCTGACGCTTAGTAGCAAAGCGACCTGTAGAAGACTGTTGAGCAGAAGTGGAAGGAAATCTGCCCTTCTTGTAAAAAGACTTTTTAAAAGATTTTTTCTTGGCCGGAGTGGAGATAGACTTAGAAAAGTCTATCCAGAGCAGCATTTTCTGCATCCATTTGAGTGGCTTTAATTTGCCACTCCTTGCCAAATAGGTTTTCACCTGTACAGGGCAGATTTCCTAAACCATCTTGAACCCAGGGTTCTAGATCAGAAGCCTGGAGCCAAGCAATTCTACGAGCAGCTATAGCAATGCCTGAGGCTCTGCTAGCACCTTCAAAAGAATCAAAGGCTGCCCTGTTGGAAAACTTTGAAATGTCTTGAGTATGCTTAAGCCAAAGAAGGAATTCATCCCTTTTATCTTCTGGAATAAAAGGGAGAAAGTTGTGCAGTTTTTCTTCAACCTCCTTCAGAAACATACCCATAATAAAGGCTGTATGAATTGATTCTGGCAATAAGCATGCTAGCTTGGAAGATCTTCCTACCAAAAGCATCCAAGGTCCTGCATTCTCTTCCTGGAGGAGTAGAAGAGTGTCTTTTGGAGCTCTTTATCCTCTTCATAGCTGACTGCACCTCAATGGAGTGGTGAGGAAGCTGAGTTTTTTGAAATCCAGAAGGAGGGACACAGTACATAGTGTCCAATCTACGAGAATGAGGAGAAAGGGTGAGAGGAGTCTCCCACAAGTCAATCAAATGTTCTTGAAGAATTTCATGAATTGGCAAGGTGACTGCCTCTCTGGGAACCTTAGAGTATCCCAAAATATCTATTTTTTTTGCTCTAGGTTCTTTTTCAGAGGTTACTGAAATAGAGAGTCCTTTAGCTACTTCTATTATGAAGTCTTGAAAGGACAAATCCTCTGGAGGAGACATTCTCCTTTTTGGAGAAGGCGGCTCCTCAGGAAGGGTGACAGATACTGCAGGAGACTCATCCGATGACTCAGAATCATCAGAAGAATCGAAATATCATCTGCCCGATTCCAAAGATTGATAGGCGTATCGATCGGTACCGACATCGGGTGTCCCCGGTACCGGGTCGGTACCGAGAAATAGCCCAGGACAGGGAGCTGGAATCGGCATCCTGGCCAATGTTGATGCAGCCGGTACTGGTATCGGGGTTGGTACCGGTACCGGCACCGACAACATGGCTTGTTGCGGTACCGACGGCATCGCAGCCTTGATGAAAGCCAGTATGGCCTGCTGCATGGATTGCACAGTGTGATCCATGGATGCCACGACTGCCTGGATGTCGGTACCGGGAGATTGTGCCGGTACCCCAGAGCAGTCTAACAGGTGATCGGTCGAGGCCGTGCCATCGATGTCAACCTGTAACCCCATAGGAGGAGCTTTGGAAGCCGGAGCTTCCCGCCGGGGTTGTTTGGCTGGGGCAGGATCCTCAAGGGCAAGCCCGGAGGCATCTCGATACTTAGAGGGAGATTTGCCCTTTGAGGACCTGCTAAAAGTATGTTTGGTTACCTGAGATCCATCAGGAGAGGAAGACCTGGAAGATGTCGATGCCACCGCCGGTACATCCGTGGGAAACAGCATATGGAGCTTGGCTGCTCGGTTCTGTAACCCTCGTTTAGACATTAGAGAACAGGACTGGCAATCCGGGACGGAGTGTTCAGGCCCCAAACATTTAAGACACCATTCATGGGTGTCTGTCACAGAAATTGTACCGCTACACTTAGTGCATTTTTTGAAGCCAGAGGCTGGTTTTTCCATGAGGGAAAGTTTCTTGTGGGCCTGAAGGCCTAAGAAGAAAAATACACCAAGTGAGGGAAAAATATATATATATATATATATATATATATATATATATATATTTTTTTTTTTTAGAAGAAAAGAAAAGAAAAGACCGGCGGTACCAGTCCGGCGTCGGGGAAGGCAGACACGCGACCAAAGAAATAGATTAAAATAAAGAACTTCAGCGGTGACAGGAACACGACCTGCTGGCTCCGCGGAAAAGAAGAACTGAGGAGAGTTGGTAGGAAAGGCGGGAAGGCAGCGCGCATGCGCTGTGGGATGCCCCAAAAGCTTTCATTCTGGGAAGCTGGGGAGTACTCCCGCGCAGGCTCCGTCGGTACCGACGTACCCATATGTGAGGACTTATTCCTGCTTGTTACTGGAGATTCCTCTCATGAGTTTATTTATTTTATTTATTTATTTGCAAATCTTTTATATACCGCCATTTCCTAAGATCAGTGGCGGTTTACATTGAACAAGAGATACATAAAACAGTGCTGTGAACAGGTACATTGAACAGTATTCAAAACTATATACAATTAGGTAAAATCAAGTATGATGAATAATTAGTACTATATATAGGTAGTATTAACAATATTTGAAACTATTTACATATATACATTAAAGTTTTATCATATGTTCTCTTTTGGTAGTAATAATGTCAGTATTAGGGTGAACAAATCATGGAAATCTAAGGAGGATGGGAGGTCTTATCCAATTCTTTGTCTATGTTCGAATAATATTGTGTGAACAAATAAGTTTTTAGATCTTTTCGGAATTGTTTCAGGTCTTTTATTTCCCTTAGTTGATCAGGGAGATTATTCCATAGAGCAGGTGCTACAAATGAGAAGGCACCTCTACTTATTATATTTTTAGTTTTTCTTATTGAGTCGGGAACTGCAATAGTATGAAGGTTCTTTCTACGTCTTATTCTGTTTTCTATAGGTCTATGAATTAGTGTAGACAGGTATGATGGGGCAATCTGGTTTATGAGTTTGAAAGTGGTCAAAATTATTTTATATTGAATTCTACTTTGTATAGGTAGCCAGTGTAGTGAGTAGAGAATTGGGGTGATGTGATCAGTCAGTTTTGCTTTGGAAATTATTCTGGCTGTAACATTTTGAGCCATCTGTAGTATTTTTAGGCTCTTTTTAGATACACCTGTTAATATTCCATTGCAGTAATCAAAATGGGGAGTTATCAGTGCCTGTGTGATGGTTCTAAAGTCATTGATTTCTAATAGTGGTCTCAGTTGTTGAATTGAGCGTAGCTTGTAGTATATTGTTTTAGTTGTTTTTTTAATATGATTGGTGAAACAGAGCCTTGCCTATAGTGACTCCTAAGTATTTAATATTTTCCTTTATAGGTATGGTAAAGTTAAGAATTTTGATGTCAGTTGGTGGTGTGTAATTTGTGTTTCTTGATGTGACTAGTATCTGTTTTCTTGAAATTGATTTTCAAGTTATTGTTACTTAGCCATTTTTCAGCTTCCATAAGGCAGCTTACTATTCTGTCATATTTTGGATCTTGTATATCAAATGCAGAATACAGCATAATGTCACCCGCATATATCTGGTATTTCACCTTGTATTTTTGAAAGATGGTACAAATTGGTTGGAGATAAAGGTTAAATAGAAGGGCGGACAAAGCAGAGCCCTGAGGTATTCCCTGTTCTTGAGGAAAAGTAGGTGAGGAGTTCTGGTTAACTTTTACAAATTGTGTACGGTCTGATATGTAGGATTGAAACCATTCTAGTGTAATTTCCCTTAATTCAATTTGCCTGAGACTTGATATAAGTATGTTATGATTTACACTGTCAAAGGCAGCAAATATATCTAGAAATACCAGAATAAATGCTTGTTTAGTATTGTCCAGTCCTTTGTTTAGAGTATCAAGGAGAGCAAGCAGGAGGGTCTCTACGCCATGAAATGGTCGAAATCCGAATTGGTGATCATCAAGAGGGGCAAAAGTATCTATATAGTCCTGTAGTTGTAATTGTACAACTTTTTCTATAATTTTTGTTATAAATGGGATACTGGCTATTGGGCGATATGATGTTGGGTCATTCTCATTTAGAGTTTTATTCTTCAAAATTGGGCGGATTGCAGAATTCTTCAGACCTTTTGGTAGAACCCCTTGCTGGAGGGAGCTATTTACTATTTTGAGAATAAATGGGGCAAGTTCTTGTTTTGTTGATTTAATCCAAGTGACAGGGCATGGATCAAGGATAGATGTAGTAGTGTTAATATTTGATATTATGTTTATTAATTGTTTTTTATCTATGGGTTGAAAGGAATTCCATCTATTGTTATTGTTTAATGATATTATAGGATCTGGTATTGGTATTGATGATAGTTTTAGTTTACTAGCAAAATAATTTGCTAAATCATACAAGTTAATTGGGATAAGCTGGGAGTTGTTGGTGGGGGCTTTAGATAGAGATTTTACTATTTCAAAGAGTTCCCTTGGACGATTAATAGCCTTAGTTAATATTGAGGTATGATATAGTTTCTTTGCGTTATTAGTCGCTGATCTGTATGTGTTAAGTGTTGTGAAGTAGAGAACCCTGAGTTCAGGTGTTTTCTTTATACGCCATTTTCTTTCTATTTTTCTTAGGTTTTTTTTTTGATAGAAGCCAGTTCATGTGTATACCATTTTTCTGAGGTTCTTTTATATTGTTTATTAGGTTTGAGAGGTAGTGGTTTAGAGGCTTCTCTTATTACAGAGTTCCAGTTAGTGATTGCTTCATCAATATTGTTTGAGTTTGTATTTAGTTGAGGTATAATTGTTCCTAGAAATTCTTCTGATATAAATGGACAAAATCGCGGTCCTTGATGTGTTACTGCTTGTTGATGATTGGAGGTGTGTATGGTGTTGATTGAGAATTGAATCATAAAATGATCAGACCATGGGACTTGTGTTACAGTGGGAGGATTGTAGTGATGTGTCTCTGTCATATGTTCAGGGAGAAAGACAAGATCAAGAGTATTACCTTTAGTGTGTGTGGGGTGTTTGACTATTTGTTTAAAACCCATGTCTTCCATTGATTCTAGGAAGGTTGGGTGTAAAGTGTTGTTGATGGTTGCTAAATTAAAGTCACCCAACACAATATGAGGTTTGTTTATGGAGGTCTTACAAATTGTTTCTAAGATAGTTGTTATATTTTCTGCATCTGAGGATGGAGGTCTGTAAAATAGGCAGAAGGCTAAGTTTCTGTTCTCTATTTTTAGAATATCAATATTTTCTTTAGATTCACATATCGTAGAGGAACAGTTCAAGTTAGATTTAGCTAGAATGAGTATGCCACCTCCTTTTTTATGATTACGGTCACAATGAAAAAGTGAATATCCAGTCACTTTTATTTGGTTTAGCAATATTGTGTCTGTTAAACTGTAAACAAGAACCGACCCACATCTGGCATATGCACTGGCCCTTGAGTGAGACGGTCTGCTTTCACTGATATGGGAAATGGCTCTTCACCAGAAGCTGAACCAGATCTGCTTACTAAGGATGCCAAGGCCAGTCTGGCGCTATCAGCACTACATGCTCCTGATGAGATTCTAGCCTCCGCAGGAATCGACTGATTAATGGAAGGAGTATAAAGATCTGAGTTTGGCCAGAGCTTTGAGTCCCTCTGATGTGTGCCCTGCGACAATGAAAAACTAGCTGACCTTGGCATTTGTCAGACACTAGGAAGTCCATTGTCAGGATTCCCCAACAATACACAATCTGTTGAAACACCGACTCAAGAGCCCACTCTCCCAGATCCAGGGAATTGCGACTCAGATAATCTGCCTGAACATTCTCCTTCGTGGTGACATGAGCCACAAGAAGCGCTAGCAAGTGGACCTTAGCCCACTGCAAAAGTGGGACAGCTTCCACTGACAGCGACGAACTCAGAGTACTGCATTGACAATTGATATAGCTCACAGTCACATTGTCCAACAGAACTCCTGCCGCCTTGCGACTCAAAGGGAGAAAAACCTTCAGGGCGAGATGCACTGCCAGCGTCTCCAAGCAATTAATGGACCATCAACTCTCCTCAGGAGACCATCTGCCCTGAGCTCCCTGAGACAGACAAGCATCTGTGGTAACCACCACCCAGTTTGGGGACTCGAGGCACATCGCTGCCACAGGCTGCATCAAACTCAGCCACCATTGTAAGCCTGCCGTGGCCCCCTCCTGAAGAGGGAGTCTTACTTCCATGGACTGTGACTGGGAAGACTACCATACCAGTAGGTCCACCTGAAGCACTCCATTTGCAACTTGGCCCAAGGCACTAGTTCCAAAGTGGCTACCATAAAGCCAAGCACTTGAAGGTAGTCTCGCATGTGAGGACCAAAGACCTTCAGCAAGCCCTGCACCTAGATATTTCAAGGACTAGGAGGGCTCCAACTGGCTCTTAGAAAGTTGACCACCCAGCCTAACTTCTGAAGTCTCTGAACAACCAGAGCAGTCACCTCCTGACTCTCCTGAAATGATTTTGCACAAAATAGCCAAATGTCCAGATACAGATGGACTAAAGACACCCAGCTTCCAAAGGTTTGCAACTACTACCACCATGACATGTTTGTCTGGCAGGGAGCGTCCTTACCTCTCTGGACCTGAGGCTTACCTGCACATTCTAATCCGTCCCAAATCACCAGCATTTTCTTCATTTTGCAGTACCCAAGGGAGAATTTTCAGTGACAGGCCAAACCCCCCCTTTTGTTCACAGCACCATCTCTGCCCCTTAAAATCTATCCATATAAAGCATAGTTACTCACCTGTAAAGCACAGTTACTTGTAACAGGTGATCTCTGGGAACAGCAGGAATAAGTCTTCACATATGGGTACGTCGGTACCGACGGAGCCTGCGCGGGAACGCTCCCCAGCGTCCCAAAAAAGGAAAGCTTTTGGGAGCATCCCACAGCGCCTGCGCGCTGCCTTCCCGCCTTTCCTAACCACCTCTCTCTGGTTCGAGTTTTAAAGCTGAGACAAAGAGAGAGAGAGGAAAGGAAAGATAAGAGGGATACAACTCCTAGGGGAGGTGGGTGGGTTGTGAAGACTTATTCCTGCTGTTCCCAGAGATCACCTGTTACAGATAAGTAACTGTGCTATCTCCAGGAACAAGCAGGAATGAGTCTTCACATATGGGGATTCCCTAGCTGCAGATGCCAGGGAGAGACCCCATGGTTGTGTGCACTTGCAGAGGGCTCCACTTCCTCTCCATGGATCTCTGGCATCCAACCAGGGTAGGTGGGTAGTAGTTGATTAGGAATGGAACAGGTGTTTGAGGACAGCCTGGCCAAACGAGGCATCCTGGCGGGAGTCCTTGTCTAAGCATACTGGGTCATACTGGAAGGATCAAAAGCAACAAAGAGTTGAGAGGACTTTCTATGTTGCTGTGTTCTTTGCAAGTAAAAAGCCAAAGCTCTTTTACAGTCCAAAGTATAAAGATTCCGCAGCGTGACCACCTTTGGCATACAGTGTGGATGAGTCCTAAGGACTACCTTGTCATGATGAAACCTTGTATAAGGTGGATCAGCCACTAGTGCTTGCAACGCACTGATGCGACGTGCTGATGTGATTTCAATGAGAAAGATAACTTTCCAACAAAGGAATTTTAAAGAGGTAGTAGCTAAGGGTTCAAAAGATGGCTTCATGAGCTGACCAAGAACCAGGTTTAAGTCCCATGCAACCGGTGGTGGCCTAATGGGAGACTTAGTAAGAAGGCGGCCTCTCATAAATCTTGCTGCTATAAGAGGATGGAAGGAAATAGGTTGTCCATTCAGAGGCTTGAAGGAAGCTGCAATAGCACTCAAATGGACCCTTACTGAGTTAGTCTTAAGTCCTGCATTGGATAAATGAAGGAGATACTCAAGTAATGATCCCAGAGGTATTGCTAAGGGATTAAGACCCTTTTGCGAACACCATATGGTAAACCTTTTCCACTTGAAAGCATAAGAGTGTCTAGTGGAAGGTTTCCTGGAAGCATAAAGGACATCCTTTACTTGCTTAGGAAGGTTAAGATCATGAAGATCTAGAACTTCAGCAACCAAGCTCTGAGATGCAGAGACTGGGGATTGGGATGCCATAACCTTCCGTCCTCCTGTGACAGGAGATCTGGAGGAGACCCTAACTCTAGGGAGGGGGCTTGAGAGAGATGTAGAAGCAGGGGGTACCACACTTACCATGGCCAGTGTGGAGCTATGAGAATCATCCGCCCCCTGTCTCTCTGAAGCTTGAATAGCATTTTGGGAATTAGGGGAATGGGTGGAAAGGCATAAAGGAAGTCTTGACCCCAGTGAAGCAGAAAGGCATCCCTGGCCTGAGAACCCTGAGCTGGAATTCTGGAACAGAACTGGGGAAGTTTGGCATTCAACGGACTTGCAAAGAGGTCTATGTCCGGGGTTCCCCAAATTTGAAAACTCTTGGCCACCTGGTCTGCATGTAGAGACCATTCGTGTGGAAGCAGAACTCGACTGAGTCTATCTGCCCAAAAGTTTTGGATGTCTGGAAGATAAACTGCCCAAGAGGTGAATCTGATGCTCTCTGGCGAGGGCCCATAGTCGGAAAGCTTCGTTGCAAAGCGACAGAGCCTGTTCCCCCATGCTTGTTCATGTAGTACATGGCTACCTGATTGTCCGTATGAATGAGGACTGTCTTGTAGTTGAGCAGGGTATGGAACACTTTAAGAGCAAGGAAGATTGCTCTGAGTTCTAAGAGATTGATATGTAGATGAGTCTCCTGTGGAGTCCAGGTGCCTTGGGTGGAGAGGTCTTGCAGATGAGCTCCCCAAACCATTGGTGAAGCATCTGTTGTGAGAGTTGCCTGGGGTAAAGGTTGTTGAAAAGGGGACCACAGCAACAGGTTTTGAGTGGACTGCCACCATTGGAGGGACAAAATAAGGCGATTTGTGTTTGCTATTTTGTCTGACAGGCACCCTGATGCCTGGGTCCATTGAGTGGATAAAATCCACTGGGCTGCTCTCATATGGAGGCGAGCATAAGGAACCACATGCACGGTAGATGCCATGTGGCCTAGCAGTTGTAGCATTTCAAGCATTGAGATGAGGTCTTAGCACTGCTTGAGAAGCTAACTGCACCATGCGAAGGCAACAGGCCTGGGGGAGATAGGCCCTTGCCTTTCTGGTATTCAGCAAAGCACCTATGAACTCTAGAGACTGAGTGGGAGTTAGACTGGATTTTGGGATGTTTATGACCAGACCCAAATACTGAAGGATATGCATTGTGCAAGCTAGAGAAGTCCTGGCCTCTGACTCTGATGGGGCTCGAATGACCCAATCGTCTAAGTAGGGGAAGACGAATATGCCTAGAGTGCAGAGAAATGCTGCTACCACAGCCAAGCATTTTGTGAACACTCTTGGAGCTGAGGCCAGACCAAAGGGAAGCACCCTGTATTGGTAGTGCTTTCCTTGAAAAAGGAACCGAAGGAACTTTGTGAGTTGGATGGATGAGAACATGGGTGTACGCATCCTTGAGATCTAGAGAACAAAGCCAATCCTGACTCTGAAGGTATGGCAGCAGAGTTCCTAAAGAAATCTTGAATTTCTCGCTGAACAGGAATTTGTTCAAGTCTCTGAGGTCCAAAATAGGTCTGTATCCCCCTGTTTTCTTTGGGATAAGGAAATAGGGGGAGTAGAACCCTGTACCCTGTTGAAGAATGGGTGCTTCTTCTATTGCCCCTTGGGCAAGAAGTATAGTAACCTCTTGATGTAACAGGTTGATGTGAGAGGTCTGAGAATTGAACTGTCTTACCATTGTGGGAGGGGGCATGCACAGAAAGTGCAGCTTGTACCCCTCTCTCATAATGGAGTGTCCAATGCTCTGCTGTTATCTGCTCCCACCTGGGGGCAAAGTGACACAACCTTCCTGGAATGGTGGAAGGCTCTGGTCCATTGAGGGCCAGGAAGGCTAAGTTCTCTAGATGAAAGTCAAAGGCCTTGTGGAGGCTGAGACTGCTGAGACGGTTGAGGCTTGGCAGTCTTTGCTTTCCTATGTTTAGGTGGTTGTTGACCCTTTCGGACAAGCTGACCTGCAGAACATCCCTGTTGGGAATAAGAGAGAAAACCACCTTTTTCGAGAAGAAAAGTTTTTCAAGAAGCCTTTCTGGCAGGATCAGCTGTGCCTTTGGATAGTCTATCCAAAGTAGAGTTGTCAGCATCCATCTCATTGGCTTTTCCTTGCCAATTCTTGCCGAATAGATTCTCACTTGTCAAGGAATATTTTCAAGTTTGTCCTGCACCCAGAGCTCCAAATCAGATGCCTGGAGCCAGGCAATTCTTCGTGCACCTATGGCAATGGCAGAGGTTCTGCTTATGCACTCAAAACAGTCAAAAGCTGCATGATTGACAAACTTTGAAACATCCTGGGCATGTTTAACCAGTGTGAGACAATCCTGCCTTCTGTCCTCAGGAAGAAGAGGGCTCAAAACCTCTAAATCTCCTGTGACCTCTTTAAGGAACATTCCCATATATAAAATATAGGACCTGATCCTGGCAGAAAGCATGGAAGCCTGGAAGGTACGACGTCCAAAGGCATCCAAGGTTCTACACTCATGTCCTGGAGGATTAGAGGCATGCCTCTTTGCACTCCTGATCCTTCTCATAACTGACTCAACAATGGAGTGGTGGGGAAGCTGAGTTTTTTGGAAGCCAAGACAAGGAGGGACTCGATACATAGTATCCAGTCTGCGAGAGTGAGGAGATGTGGTGAGAGGTGTTTCCCACATTCTCAACATGAGATCATATAAAACCGGGAGAAGTATGCCGGTACAGGCAGAGCTGTCCGAATCCTCGGAGTCCTCCGAGGATTCGAAGTACCGTCTTGTCCAGATGCTCTTGAAGAGCCCGATACCCATACCGACCGAAGTTGGTACCGGAAGGCATCGCATGACTGGGTGCCGGCAAAGCCGATACCGATGTCGATGCTATCGGTACCGGTACCAACACTGGTACCGGCATCAGTGCCGGTACCGACTGAACCGTCTGAAGCAGTTCCAAGGGCGTCAATGCCGCAAGGAGAGCCACCAGAATGCGTTCAATAGCCAGGAACCTCTGGTCTATCGATGCTGCCGATGCCCGGGTGTCGGTACCAGATGCAACCGGTACCCCAGAGCATGGCACCAGTAGTTCTGCCAAGATCGAGGCCTCGAGAACATCCTGGAGCCCCGATAATGATTTGGAAGCCGAAGCCTCCCGCCGGGGCAATTTTGCCGGTATGGAACCCTCAAGGGCAACGCCAGAGGCATCTCAATGCTTAGGAGATCTACCTTTTGAGGACCGGCTGGACTTATGTTTAGTTACCTGAGATCCATGGGAGGAAGACGAAGCCCTGGAAGACGTTGATGCCACCAAAACTGCATCGGAAGGAAAAAGGGCACCAAGATTGGCAGCTTGGTTCTGTCGACCCCTTTTGGACATCATGGCGCAAGCCATGCACTCGGAGATGGAGTGGTCAGGACCTAAACATTTAAGACACCACTCATGGGTGTCTGTGACGGAGATGGTACCTCCACATTTGGTGCATTTTTTTTAAAACCAGAGGCGGGTTTCTCCATAGTGGAGGAAATTTTGGACCCAAGGCCCAAAATGGGGCGCACCTGGAAAGAGTAGTTACTCACCTGTAACAGGTGTTCTCCAGGAGCAGCAGGAATCAGTCCTCACTTATGGGTAACGTCGCCGACGGAGCCCTCGCGGAGCAATTTCCCCAGCTTTCGAAGAAAGCCTTTGGGATTGCAGCGTGCATGCGCGGTCCCCTTCCCGCCCGAGGGTGCCATCTTGCTCAGTCAGATGACATAGCGAAGACAGCAAAACATAACAGAATGGCTGCAACTCCAAGGGGAGGAGGGAGGGTAGTGAGGACTGATTCCTGCTGCTCCTGGAGAACACCTGTTACAGGTGAGTAAAGCGTAGTTACTCACCTGTAACAGGTGTTCTCCAGGAGCAGCAGGAATCAGTCCTCACTTATGGGTGACGTCGGCGCCGACGGAGCCCTCGCGGAGCAATTTTCCCCAGCTTTCAAAGAAAGCCTTTGGGAATTGCAGCGCGCATGCGTGGTCCTCTTCCCGCCCAAGGGTGCCATCTTAGCCAGTCAGATGACATAGCTAAAAAAGACAGCATAAAATTTGCAAAAAAGTAAAGCAGACGATTGCAACTCCAAGGGGAGGAGGGAGGGTTGTGAGGACTGATTCCTGCTGCTCCTGGAGAACACCTGTTACAGGTGAGTAACTACGCTTTCTCCAGGACCAAGCAGGAAGTCAGTCCTCACTTATGGGACTCCCAAGCTCAAGGCTACCGGAGACCCTAAGCACAAAAATGAGCTCCCTCTAGCTCAGCAGCAGAGAAGGAAGGATCTTCACTGAATAATTACCCACCGGTAGCCCACATCCGGGATGGAGGGTAGGAGTTGCTCAGACCTCAAAGAGATTACGGAGGACTGCCTGTCCGAAAGCACTGTCCCTGCGGGACTCCCTCTCGAGACAGTAATGGACCGCAAAAGTCTGGCTCAAAGACCAAGTAGCGGCCCGGCAGATGTCTGCCAGCGGAACAGAGCGGAGGTAAGCCACTGACGTGGCCTTTGCCCGAACGCAGTGAGCCATGACTCGACCTTCCAAGGAGAGTCCGGCCGCCCCATAAGCCCAAGTGATACAGTCCGCAACCCAGATGGACAGAGTACGCTTGGAGACCGGGAGCCCCAATTTATTGGGGTCGAAAGATACAAACAGCTGAGCAGCTTTACGGTGCTCCCGCGTACGGTCAAGGTAGAAGTTCAGAGCCCTTCTACAGTCCAGGGTATGGAGGACCGTTTCAGCTCGGCTGGAGTGTGGTCTGGGAAAGAAGGTTGGAAGTACCACCTCCTGATTGATATGAAAAGGGGAGACCACCTTTGGA
Source organism: Ichthyophis bannanicus (assembly GCA_033557465.1). NCBI lineage: Eukaryota > Metazoa > Chordata > Amphibia > Gymnophiona > Ichthyophiidae > Ichthyophis > Ichthyophis bannanicus. The sequence goes on from CM066032.1 coordinate 1,767,731,404, forward strand.
AGAAATTTTGGGTGAGTCCGTAGGACTACCCTATTTTTGTAGAACCGAGTGTAAGGGGGATCAGACACGAGTGCCTGCAATTCACTTACGCGTCTAGCGGAAGTGAGGGCTATCAAGAACAGTGTTTTCCAAGAAAGAAAACGGAGAGAACAGGTAGCCATAGGTTCAAAAGGCGGACAGGTGATCCGCTGCAAAACCACGTTCAGGTCCCAGTCAGGCGCTGGCGGGCGTAGAGGTGGTTTAAGTAGAAGAAGACCTCGGAGAAACCGCGCTACAAGAGGGTCGCTGGAAAGAGGTCTGCCGTCCACCGGTACATGATGTGCTGAAAGAGCACTGAGGTGAACTTTGACGGAGTTGGACTTAAGTCCCAGATTAGAGAGGTATAGCAAGTACTGCAGGATCACCGACACCGGGCAGGAGAAGGGATCCTGAGACTGTTGGGCACACCAAACGGAAAAGCGACGCCATTTAAGGGCGTAGCATTTGCGGGTAGAAGGTCGTCGCGAAGCTAGGACGACCTCCTCCACCTCCGCCGGCAGGAGAAGGGGAGCGAGGACTACCCTCTCAGCAGCCAGGCCATGAGGTTGAGAGACCTGAGGTTGGGGTGTAGCAGAGACCCCTGATCCTGAGTGAGGAGATCCGGTTGTAACCCTAGAGGGAATGGATCCTCCACCGCTAATTGCAGCAGGAGCGGAAACCACGGCTGCCTGGGCCAGCGAGGGGCCACCAGGATCATGAGGGCTTTGTCCCGGAGAACCTTGAAAAGAGTCCGAGAGACTAGCGGAATGGGAGGGAAAGCGTACAGAAGGCTCCCCGACCATGAGAGTAGAAAAGCGTCCGCCGCAACCCGAAGGGGTGTGGCTGACGAGAGCAGAAGCGAGGAAGTTGCCGGTTGTGAGGACTGGCAAAGAGATCCATCGTGGGGAGTCCCCACTTTAGAAAGAGCTTCTGAACTACCAAGGGATCCAGACGCCACTCGTGCGGCTGGAGGATCCTGCTGAGTTTGTCGGCCAGGTAATTCTCTTGGCCTGGGAGATAAACTGCCTTGAGGAGAATGCCGTGACTGACGGCCCAAGAGCAGAGCTTCTGTGCCTCCCGACAGAGGAGGAAGGAGCCCGTGCCCCCCTGCTTGTTCATGTAGAACATGGCAACTTGATTGTCCGTCTGGAGAAGGACGGACTGGTGAGAAGTCAGGTGGGAGAAGGCCTTGAGAGCCAGGCGGATCGCCCTGAGCTCCAGGAAGTTGATCTGCTGAGCAGACTCCCACGTGGTCCAGAGGCCCTGAGTGCGTGCCCCTTGGCAATGCGCTCCCCAGCCCAGGAGGGATGCATCTGTTGTCAGCACCCGGGCCGGCTGAGGAGACTGGAAAGGCATTCCGCAGATCAGGTTTGGCTGCTGAAGCCACCACCGGAGAGACGAGATCAGCGGCTCGGAGACGCGCACTAGGTCTGCTAGGCCGCCTGTGGCTTGTCGCCACTGCTGGCGGAGACACCACTGAGCAGGCCGCATATGCAGGCGGGCATTGGGGGTCACATGGACGGTGGAAGCCATATGGCCGAGCAGTCTCAGGAAGCGCCTGGCGGAGACCAGGGGCTGGCTGCGAAAACGGTCGGCTAGGTCCATGAGCCGTTGAGCCCTGTCGAGCGGTAGGTACGCTCGTGCCTGAGGAGTGTGCAGTCTTGCGCCGATGAACTCGAGATCCTGTGAGGGGAGCAAAGTGGACTTTGCGAAGTTTATAACAAAGCCCAAGTGCTGCAGAAGAGTCACCGTGCGGCGCGTGGCGTTGGTGACCTCCAGAGCGGACGCTGCTCTGATGAGCCAGTCGTCGAGGTACGGAAAGACAGAGGCCGTGAAGCCGGAGATGGGCCGCCACCACCGCGAGACATTTTGTGAAGACTCGCGGTGCGGAGGACAGGCCAAAGGGCAGTACTCTGTACTGGTAATGATTTCCTGCCACCACAAACCTTAGGTATTGTCGGTGGTTTGGGTGGATGAGGATGTGCGTGTAGGCATCCTTTAGATCCAAGGAGCATAGCCAATCTCCCTGCTGGAGGTAGGGCAGAAGGATTCCAAGGGTAAGCATCTTGAACTTCTCTCGCACGAGGAACTTGTTGAGGTTGTGCAGGTCCAGGATGGGTCTGAGGCCTCCTGTTCTCTTTGGTATCAGAAAATACCTGGAGTAAAAGCCTTGACCTTTCAGGTGGTGGGGCACCGGTTCCACCGCCTGTGCCTGTAGAAGACCTGCTAACTCCTGAAGGAGTAACTCCCTGTGCAGAGAGGGTCGTGGAGGTTCCCCCGGAAAAAAGGAGGGAGGGACCTGGTGGAAGTGGAGAAGATAGCCTTCTCGCACGACTTGAAGCACCCAGGCATCTGAGGTGATGCTGGACCACCTGTGAGCGAAGTGAACCAGCCGGCCTCCGGTGCTGGGAGGAACCAGCGGGGGGGGGGAGAGGCTATGCTTAGTGAGTCAAAAACCCCCACCCTGCTGAGCAGGGGCTGGTGGTGCAGGCTTGGGGGCTTGCTGCCTACGGGACCCGTTACCCCGTCCCTTGGCCTGCTGGCCCTGTTGGGGAGCTGCAGGGGCCTGATAATGGGGGTATTGTTTGTAGGCAGCCGCCTTCCTCGGGTAAAAGGACTTCTTTCCCGAGCCCTTCTTTTTCTGGGAAGGGGCGGAGGTCTTCCTAGAAAGCCTAGTCCTGGTGAGAGTCTCAGTCTCAATTTGTGCAGCCTTTTCAGCCATGGGCTTGCCAAAGAGGTTTTCGCCTCGGCAGGGGACATCGACCAACTTGTCCTGCACCCAGGGCTCGAGGTCAGATGACTGAAGCCAAGCCTGTCGGCGGGCACCGATGCCGGCTGCGGCCACTCGAGCCGATGCTTCAAAGCCATCGTAGGCTGCTCGGGATATGAATTTCGAGCATTCCCGAATACCAGTGGACAAGGCCAGGAACCTCCGCAAGGGTTCCTCGGACAAACCAGCGGAGAAGCCGGCTAGCTCTCTAGCCAGGTCTCGGAGATACATGCCCATGTATAGCTGGTAGGTCTGGACACGACACGCAAGCATAGAGCCCTGGAAACACTTCTTGCCAAGGCCATCCAGGTTACGGGTCTCCCTGCCAGGAGGCACCGAGGAGTGCATCTTCTGGCTCTTAAGACGATGCATGGCCGATTCCACTACCATGGAATGGTGTGGCAGCTGTGCTTTTTGGAAGCCAGGGCTCTTGCGGACTCGATAGATAGAATCGACCCGCTTGCTCAGGACCGGCGAGGTGGCCGGACTCTCCCACATGCGGAAGAGTAGTCGTTCCAGCATGGGAGGAACCGGTACAGTAAAGTGTTCCCTTGCGGGAGAGTCATACTGGAGGGCATCGAGCTCTTCGGCTCGAGGCTCCTCCTCGGGGTCCGCAGGGAAGGCCAAAGCCTTGGCCATATCCCTGACGAAGTCCGAGAACCGGGCATCCTCCGGAGGGGACTGCTTCCGAGGCTCGGACTCCGGTGAGTCCGAGGGGACACACCGAGTCCGGAAAGAATCAGGCGACTCTTCCTCTTCAGACTCCCAGACCGACTCCGACGAGGACTCGGTGGGGTTGGCCCGGGCAGGGTGCGGCGCCTGCCGCCCCGATGCCGAGGGAGTCGGCGTCGGCGACCTCGGTCCCGAACGGGAGGCCGAGGGTGACCTCGACCGAGGATCGACTCGAGTTCGCATCGACTCGAGGATCGGCTCGGTCTCCGGGGTCGACTTGGACGTCGACGTCCCGGCGGTCGGGGCAGCGGCGCCAGCGAAGCCAGCGAGCAGTGCCCGCTGCTGGTCCATGAAGGCAGACAATCTGCTCTCCAAGGCCGTCAACCTGAGTCCGAGCTCAGGTGACCCAGCAGCCCCCGACTCGGGCCCCGACGGCGTCGGGCCCGACGTCGGCGGTCTCGGAGGCCAGTCCAGGAGGACCACAGGACTTACCCGAGCAGGCAGCTCCGACTCCAGGCGAGGGCGCTTCGTGAGATGCTCCTTCTCCAAGGACCCGGGACGGCTATCGGGGCTATGCGACCTGGCCCTCGCGGAGCCAGGAGCGTCCACCGACGCCGCCCTCGCGGGTTTCACCTTACGACGATGGTCCCCGGAGGGAGAACCCCTGTCGGAGGAACTCCGGCGACGGTCCGAGCTGGAACCTTTGGACGCGGAGGCCTCCGACGAGGTCCGGGTACGGCTGGGGTCAGCGAAGATCCTATCCCGCTGATGCCGCCGACTTCTCAACGCTTTGGAGGACATTTTGCCACTGGGCCCACAGATCAGTTCTTCATGATCCGGGCCCAGGCAGCGGAGGCAAAAGTCGTGTGTGTCAGTTAGTGACATATTTCGGTCACACTGACCACACCGCTTGAAACCACTGGCAGCCATCGGGGGAAAAAGGGCCCCGGCGAGGTCAAAGGACCGGGCTGCCAGGGAAAAACCGAAACGAAAAACTAAGTCAGAAAAACCGAAAAATAAGAAGAGGACTCGAGACCGGCGTCGCGAGTCCGGCGGGAAAAAGACCGGCGTCGAACCGAATGGAAAAAAAGAGAAATACTGAAGAAAATCAACTTTTTCGCGGGGACACGACGGGTACGTCTGTAGGGCTCCGCGGAAAAAAGAAGACTGGCTAAGATGGCACCCTTGGGCGGGAAGAGGACCGCGCATGCGCGCTGCAATTCCCAAAGGCTTTCTTTGAAAGCTGGGGAAAATTGCTCCGCGAGGGCTCCGTCGGCGCCGACGTCACCCATAAGTGAGGACTGACTTCCTGCTTGGTCCTGAAGAACTACTCTTTCTCCAGGACCAAGCAGGAAGTCAGTCCTCACTTATGGGACTCCCCAGCTCAAGGCTAACGGAGGCCTCAAGCCGAAAATGAGCTCCCTCAAGCTCAACAGCACATAAGGAAGGAATCTTCTCTGAATACGCATCCGGCCGGTAGCCAAACACTGCCTAAACCTCAAAGAGATTGTGGAGGACTGCCTGTCCGAAAGCACTATCCCTGCGGGACTCCCTCTCCAGGCAGTAATGGGCCACAAAAATCTGGCTGGAGGACCAAGTAGCGGCCCGGCAGATGTCTGCCAACGGAACAGAGCGGAGGTGAGCAACAGATGCAGCCTTCGTCCTGACACGGTGCGCCATGACTCGACTCTCTAGGGAGAGACCGGCCGCCCCATACGCCCAGGCGATGCAGTCAGCTACCCAGGTGGACAAAGTACGCTTAGAGACAGGTACCCCCAACCGATTGGGGTCGAAAGAGACGAAAAGCTGAGCAGCTTTTCCATGCTCATGCGTACGCTCAAGGTATAAAGACAAGGCTCTTCGACAGTCCAGGGTATGCAGAACAGTCTCAGCTCGGCTGGTATGTGGCCTGGGAAAAAAGTTCGGAAGAACCACCTCTTGATTGATGTGGAAAGAGAAAATCACCTTCGGAAGAAACTTAGGGTGTGTCCGTAAGACAACCCTATTCTTGTAGAACTTAGTATAAGGGGGCTCCGATACTAGGGGCTGTAGTTCACTAACGCGCCTAGCGGAGGTAAGAGCCACCAAGAAGAGAGTTTTCCATGAGAGGAAACGAAGGGGAGCAGGTAGCCATGGGTTCAAAAGGCGGGCAAGTAAGCCTTTGTAAAACCACATTGAGATCCCAGTCGGGAGCCGGAGGGCGCAGCGGGGGCTTAAGCAGGAGCAGGCCCCTGAGGAAATGCGCCACCAAGGGGTGCGAGGAAAGAGGCTGGTCCTCCACCGGCGAGTGATGCGCAGAGAGAGCACTGAGGTGGACTCTGACAGAATTGGACTTGAGGCCTAGGTCGGAGAGGTGAAGCAAGTATTGCAGTACCACCGATACTAAGCAGGCGAAGGGGTCCTCAGAGCGCTGAGAACACCAGACCGAGAAGCAACGCCATTTAAGGGCGTAAGATTTCCGGGTGGAAGGTCGCCGAGACGCCAGGACGACAGCCTCCACCTCCGGAGGAAGTAAGAGTGGAGCTAGGACTACCCTTTCAGCAGCCAGGCCATCAGATGAAGGGCCCGGAGATTGGGGTGTAGAAGAGTGCCCTGATCCTGGGTCAGGAGATCGGGCTGAAACCCCAGAGGAAGAGGGGTGTCAACCGCTAGCTGCAGCAGCAGAGGGAACCAGGGTTGTCTCGGTCACCTGGGCGCTACCAGGATCACGGAGGCCCTGTCCTGGACAACTTTGAACAGCATCCGGGACACAAGTGGCGTGGGAGGAAAGGCATACAGTAGACCCGTGGACCACGAGATGATGCAAGCATCCGGCGCTACTCTGAGAGGATGCGGGTGCCGAGAGCAGAACCTGGGAAGTTGCCGGTTCAGAGGACTGGCAAAGAGATCCACGGTGGGGACACCCCACCGGCGGAAGATCTGCCGGACAACTAAGGGGTTCAACCTCCATTCGTGTGGCTGCAGAATCCGGCTCAGTTTGTCAGCCAGGCAATTAACAATAACAATTAACAACACAACAATAACAATAACAATAACAATTAACAACACAACAATCCCAATCAAAAAGGAAGTAAAATACCTAGGCATCATAATAGACCACACACTTAGTATGCTCCCCCACATAAAGCAAACTGTAAAAACCATATTCTATAAACTTAAGACCATTCAACACCTACGACCAATACTAGACACACATGACTTCAGATCTGTTATCAGCACACTCATCACTCCACACTTTGACTATTGTAACAGCCTACTTATCGGCCTCCCCCTCACAAGCACCAACTTACTCCAAAGAGCTCAAAACATCTGTGCTCGAGTAACAGCAAAAGCACGCCTTACTGACCACATAACTCCCATCCTCGCTGAACTACATTGGCTTCCCATAAATAGCAGAATATCATACAAAATACTATTGACTACATTTAAACTTATCAATGACATATCACCCTCACATCTAACCACTCTACTACATACTCCAAAAGAACATAGAACCCGCAGACAAAACGCAACTCACTCACTAGACATAAAAAAATCAATTCGAAAAACAAAAAAAACCACAAGCTCAAGAGCATTCTCATATGCAGCACCCACCATATGGAATAAACTCCCTCTAAGCCTCCGCAAAATAAAAGACCTACAGACATTCCGGAAAGAACTAAAAACATATCTGTTTAAAGAATACTTTATAAATCTTAATGAACCCCCTCCAGCACCCTCACCACACCTCCAAAAAAATCCTCCATAACCTCAGATCAAAAAGCCACAAACCACATCGCATTTAGAAAAATCAACCTAGAATCCTCAGTGTATTAAAATCCCTAGAAATCCCTAGTATATTAAAAACCACGATTAACAATTGAATAATGTAAATATTTAACTAATGTAAATAGTTACAACATCTGCATAATTATATATTCCATGTTACTTGTTGTTGTTTACGAAAAGTTAATTGTACGTAGTTTGAAAAAACAAGATGTTCCATGTAAAACCATGTTCATTATGTTAATTGTAAACTGTTCATTGTGTTACTTGTAAACCGCCTTTGATCTTGGGAAAAAGCGGTATAGAAGAAAAGCATAAATAAAAAAATAAAAAAATTAAAAAAAAAATTGTCCTGCCTGGGCAGGTAAACAGCCTTGAGGAGGATGTCGTGGTCGACTGCCCACGAGCACAGTCTCCGGGCCTCCTGACAGAGGAGGGAGTCTGTGCCTCCCTGTTTGTCCATCTGCACCAGTACAGACTGACGAGAAGTGAGGTAAGGTCAGCAGAGATAGGCAGATCGCCCGCAGCTCCAGGAAGTTTATCTGCTGAGCCGCCTCCCAAGGGGTCCAAAGGCCTTGGGTGTGCACTCCCTGGCAATGCGCTCCCCATCCCAGGAGAGAGGCATCCGTCGTGAGCACCTGGGAGGGTGTGGGAGGCTGAAAAGGCATGCCGAGCATCAGGTTGGGCAGGTGAAGCCACCATTGCAGAGAGGAGACCAGACGGTCGGAGATCTGTAGCAGGTCCGTCAGACTCCCTGTGGCCTGATGCCATTGAGTACGAAGGCTCCACTGAACAGGCCGCATATGTAGGCGGGCATTCGGGGTGACATGGACCGTGGAGGCCATATGACCGAGCAGCTGCAGGAATCGCCTGGCCGGGGCTGGCGACGCGCTGTTGAACCTGCCGGCCAGAGCTATGAGCCTGTCGGCTCGCTCCCGAGGCAAGAAGGCACGAGCTCAGAGTGTCCAGCCGTGCCCCTATGAACTCGAGATCCTGAGAGGGGCGCAACGTGGACTTTCCGAAGTTTATGACGAAGCCCAAGTGCTGAAGCAAAGCCACTGTGCGTTGAGTGGCCTGAGTGACCTCTACGGAGGACTGCGCCCGTATGAGCCAGTCGTCCAGGTAGGGGAAGACGAAGAGGCCTTGAAGCCTCAGGAAGGCTGCCACCACTGCCAGGCATTTTGTGAACACCCTGGGAGCGGAGGACAGGCCGAAGGGCAGCACGCGGTACTGATGTCTTCCTGCCACCACAAATCTCAGGTATTGCCGGTGGTCCGGATGGATAAGGATGTGGGTATAGGCATCCTTTAGGTCCAAGGAGCATAGCCAATCTCCCTGCTGGAGGTAGGGCAGTAGGATTCCAAGGGTAAGCATCCTGAACTTTTCCCGCTGCAGGAACTTGAGGTCGCGTAGGTCCAGGATGGGTCTGAGGCCTCCTGTTCGCTTTGGCACCAGGAAGTACCTCGAGTAGAACCCTTGACCCCAGAGGTGTTGGGGTACTGGCTCCACAGCCTGCTCCCCCAGCAGACCCTGCAGCTCCTGAAGGAGTAAGTCCTTGTGCAGAGGGGGGCCTTGGAGGCTCCCCTGGGAAGTAGGGGGGAGGCACCTGGTGAAATGTAGGAGGTAGCCCTTTTGAACCACCTGCAGCACCCAGGAATCGGAGGTTATGGCTGACCACCTGTGGGCAAAGTGGATCAGCCTGCCCCCCGTGCAGAGTAAAGGGGATATGCTGGCATAGTCAAAAACCCCCACCCTGCTGAGCTGGGGGCTGTGTAGTGGGCTTGGGGGCCCTCAGCCTACGGGGCCCATTATCCTGACTCTTAGCCTGCAGACCCTGATTGGGGGCTGCAGACGCTTGGTATAGAAGGTGCTGTTGCTTATAGGCGGGCACCTTCCTCGGGTAAAAAGGTTTTTTTCCCCCGAGCCCTTCCTCTTTTGTGAAGGAGCAGAGGTCTTTCTGGATAAGCGAGTCCTAGTGAGAGTCTCGGACTCGAGTTCCGCCGCCTTATCAGCCATGGGCTTGCCAAAGAGGTTTTCACCTCTGCAGGGGACATCGACCAACTTGTCCTGTACCCACGGCTTGAGGTCGGATGACTGAAGCCAGGCCTGTCGGCGGGCACCGATGCCGGCTCCTGCAACTCGGGCTGACACCTCGAAGCCATCGTATGCCGCCCGAGAAATAAACTTCGAGCACTCTCGAATACTATCGGACAAGGTCTGGAACCTCTGCAAGGGTTCCTCGGAAAGACCAGCCGAGAACCCGGCGATTTCTTTTGCCAGGTCTCGGAGGAACATGCCCATATATAGCTGGTATGTCTGGACTCGGCAGGCCAGCATGGAGCACTGGAAGCACTTCCTACCGAGGGCATCCAGGTTACGGGCCTCCTTACCCGGCGGCACCGAGGAGTGCATCTTTTGACTCTTAAGTCAATGCATGGCCGATTCCACAACCATAGAGTGGTGCGGTAATTGCGCCTTTTGGAACCCGGGACTCTTGCGGACTCGATACATCGAATCGACCCGCTTGCTCAACAACGGCGTCGAGGCCGGGCATTCCCACATGCGAAAGAGCAGCCGCTCCCGCATAGGAGGGACCGGTACCATAAAGGCCTCCTTCGGGGGAGAGTCATACTGGAGGGCCTCGAGCTCTTCGGCACAGGGCTCCTCCTCGGGATCCGCGGGGAAGGCCAACACCTTGGCCATAACCCCTCACAAAATCGGAGAAGCGGGTATCCTCCGGAAGGGATCGCCTCCGAGGCTCCGACTCGGGCGAGTCGGAGGGGACGCACCGAGTCTGAAAAGAACCGGGTGACTCGTCCCCTTCAGTGTCCCCGCCCGACGCCTCCGTGGAGGAGTCGAGAGGCTCCGTGCAGGCGAGGGTTCGCCCCGACGCCAAAGTCGACGACCTCGGTCCCGAATGGGAGGCCGAGGGAGACCTCGACCGAGGATCGACTCGAGCATGTACGGACTCGAGGATCGACTCGGCCGCCGGTGTCGACTTGGGTGTCGACGTCCCGGTGGTCGGGGCAGATGCACTGGCAAGGCCGGTCATCAATGCCCGCTGCTGGTCCATGAAGGCAGCGATACTGCGCTCCAAGGTCGTCAACCTGAGACCAAACTCAGAAGACCCGGCAGCCTCCAACTCGGGCCCCGACGGCGTCGGGCCCGAAATCGGTTCCGGAGGGGAGTCCAGGACTATAGCATTCACGTGTCCAGGCGGCTCCAGCTCTAAGCAAGGAAGTTTGGAAGGCCTCTCCGCCTCCGAGGGCTCAGGGCGGCTGACGGGGCTAAGCGACCCGGCCTTCGAGGGACCAGGTGCATCCTCCGACGCCGCACAAGCGAGTTTCTTCTTCCGACGATGTTCACGGTCAGGGGACCCCCGTTCAGAGGAACTCCGATGATACTCGTGGCCGGAGCCACGAGACAAAGCCTCCGATGAGGTCCGGGCCTGACCGGACTCGGGGTCAGAGAAGATTCGTTCCTTTTGTGACTGTCGACTCCTCAGTGACTGAGGACATTCTGCTGCACGGATCACAACCCTCCGAGTCATGGTTGGGTCCGAGGCAACGGAGGCAGCAGTCATGTGTGTCAGTAAGAGACATCAGTTTGGAACAACGATCACATTTTTTAAACCCGCTGGCAGCCATCGGGGGAAAGAGGGCCCCAGCGAGGTCGAAAGACCGTGCTGCCAGGGGTGAAGAAGAATGTGGCGGAAACGCCAGTTAGAAGGACAAAAACTGAAGAAGAAAAAAAGGAAATGTGAACGGGCTCGATAAGGATATCGAGGCCGGGCGGGGACACGCGAACCGAGAAAAAACAAACTAAAGAAATCAATCAACTTTTTCAGCGGCGATAAACTACGTCTGTAGGGCTCCGCAGAAAAAAGAAGACTGAGCAAGATGGCACCCTCGGGCGGGAAGGGGACCGTGCATGCGCGCTGCAATCCCAAAGGCTTTCTTCGAAAGCTGGGGAAATTGCTCCGCGAGGGCTCCATCGGCGACGTTACCCATAAGTGAGGACCGACTTCATGCTTGGTCCTGGAGAAAAAAAGTTTGGAAAAAGGAATTTTTTTTTGAAAAGAAAGAAAGAGCCACCGACGGCACCGGTATAGCATCGGGAAAGGAAGACACGACCACAAAAAAATAAAGAATAAGGAAACAATTTTCTGTGGTGACAGGAACACGACCTGCTGGCTCCACGGAAAGCACAGTTACTTACCTGTAACAGGTGATCTCTGGGAACAGCAGGAATAAGTCTTCACATATGGGTACGTCGGTACCGATGGAGCCTGCGCGGGAACGCTCCCCAGCGTCCAATCAGAAAGCTTTTGGGAGCATCCCTCAGCGCCTGCGTGCTGCCTTCCCGCCTTTCCAACCGTCTCTCCTCAGTTAAGCTTTATAGCTGAGACAAAGAGAGAGAGAGAGAGAGGAAAAGAAAGATAGAGAGATACAACTCCTAGGGGAGGTGGGTGGGTTGTGAAGACTTATTCCTGCTGTTCCCAGAGATCACCTGTTACAGGTAAGTAACTGTGCTATCTCCAGGAACAAGCAGGAATGAGTCTTCACATATAGAGCACTGACATGTTGGAGATTGAAACATGCTACACCTCATATGGCCAGGCATCCTGAGGATGGAGGGTAGGAGTTGAAAAAGAGAGGAGCTGTAGAAAAACAGCTAACCTAAGATAGAACTACAGGCAAGGAGTCCTTGTATGTATGATAATAATCATTAAATATATTGACATGAACAATCGCAATATGGACCTCGCCTACTGGATTGCAGGAAGTAGAGAGGCTGATGGAGTCTACTGGGGATCCAGTAGAGGAATCTTCAAGGTGACCTCACTGAAGCAAAGGTGAAGGTCAAAAACAGGAAGTGACAGGTGACCCCAGGATTGAACTGGGGTAGTACAAAAACGGTAGGTCTTTAGTGGGAAGCTTTATGGAAAAAGCTCCGGAGTCTCAATGCGTGGATGAGACAATGGTGCAGAGATGAGGGGTTCGGATTTGTTAGGAACTGGGGAACATTCTGGGGAAAGGAGGGGCTCTTCCGAAGGGATGGGCTTCACCTTAACCGGGATGGAACCAGGCTGCTGGCATTAACCTTTAAAAAGGAGATAGAGCAGCTTTTAAACTAGATAATAGGGGAAAGCCGACAGTCGCCCAAGAGCGCATGGTTCGGAAGAATGTATCCTTGAAGGATACTACAAAAAGCAGAGAGGTTCCAAAAAAGAGTAAAGTAGCCCAAATGCCCTCGAGTATGGAGCAGACAGAGCTTAAAGATCCCAAATTACCCACGTCTACCAATAGCCAAATTAATATGAATAAAAGAGTCTCTAAAATGCTTGTATGCAAATGCTAGAAGTCTACAAAACAAGATGGGAGAGTTAGAATATATAGCACTAAACGAGAGGTTAGATATGATTGGAATATCAGAGACATGGTGGAAGGAGGACAACCAGTGGGACACTGTGATACCTGGGTAAACTATATCGTAATGATAGAGCTGATCAAATTGGTGGAGGGGTTGCGCTCTGTTAGAGAGGGCATTGAGTCAGAAAGGATTAAAGTTTTGCAAGAAACAAAATTTGCTGTAGAATCTCTATGGATTGAAATTCCATGTAAAAAGGGGAAGGCGATGGCAGTGGGGGTGTACTATCGTCCGCCTGGCCAGAATGAACAAATGGATGATGAAATGCTCAAAGAAATCAAGGAAGCTAGCAAAAGTTACAGCGCAGTAATAATAATGGGTGATTTCAATTACCCCGGTATCGACTGGGTCAGTGTCACGTCAGGACATGCTAGGGAGATAAAGTTCCTAGATGAAATAAATGACTGCTTCTTGGAGCAGCTGGTTCATGAAACCCGACCAGAGGGGAAGCCATATTAGACCTAATCCTTAGTGGAACACCAGATCTAGTGCAAGAGATAAGGTTGTTGGGGCCACTTGGCAATAGTGATCATAGCATGATCGCCTTTGATTTAATTAGTGGAGGAGGGATAGTAAGGAAATCCACAGTACTACCTTTTAACTTTCGAAAGGGAGACTATGATAAAATGAGGAAAACAGTCAAGAAAAAACAAAAAGGAGCAGTTGCAAAGGTTAAAGACCTACATCAGGCTTGGCTGTTGTTGAAAAATACTATCTTGGAAGCCGAGACCAGCTGTATTCCACGCTTTAAGAAAAGTGGAAAGAAGTCCAAAAAACTGCCAGCATGGTTTAAAGTTGAGGTCAGAGAGGCTGTTGCCAAAAAAGAATCTTTCAGGAAATGGAAAAAAGAGCCAAACGACGAAACCTGGAAACAGCACAAGCACTGGCAAGTCAAATGCAAGGCATTGTCAAGGCAGGCAAAGGGAGAATTTGAGAAGAAGCTTGCTGCGGAAGCAAAAAAAGTAAAGACTTTTTCAAGTACATTCGTAGCAAAAAACCTGTGAGAGAGTCAGTTGGTCCATTAGATGATAAAGGGGTTAAAGGAGCACTAAGAGGCGACAAGGCGATAGCGGAGAGACTGAATGAATTCTTTGCTTCAGTCTTTACTGAGGAAGATGTAGGGATGTTACCCATGACTGAAGTGGTATTTAAAGGTGCAGAAGAATTGAAGGAAATATCGATACATCGAGAAGATGTATTACAACTATTAGATAAGCAGAAGAGTAGCAAATCACCTGGGCCGGATGGTGTACATCCAAGGGTATTGAAAGAACTGAAATATGAGATTGCAGACCTGCTATTAGTAATTTGTGAACTATCATTAAAATCATCTCTAATACCTGAAGATTGGAGGATCGCCAATGTAACACCAATTTTTAAAAAGGGTTCCAGGGGTGATCCGGGAAACTACAGACCGGTGAGCCTGACATCAATACCAGGAAAAATGATAGAAACCATCATAAAGAATAAAATTACTCAGCATGTAGATAGTCATGAACTAATGAGAGACAGCCAACATGGCTTTAGACAAGGAAGATCTTGTCTTACTAATCTGTTATGTTTTTTTGAAGGAGTGAATAATCAGGTGGACAAAGGTGAGTCGGTTGATATTGTGTATCTGGACTTTCAGAAAGCCTTTGACAAGGTCCCTCATGAGAGACTTTTGGCAAAACTAAAGAGTCATGGGATAGGAGGCAGTGTACTATTGTGGATCAGGAACTGGTTAAAAGATAGAAAGCAGAGGGTAGGGCTAAATGGCCAATTTTCCCAATGGAGAAAGGTGAATAGTGGTGTACCCCAGGGATCTGTGCTGGGTCCGCTGCTTTTTGACATTCATAAATGACCTGGAAAGTGGAATAACGAGTGAGGTTATCAAATTTGCAGATGACACAAAACTATTTAAAGTTGTTAAAACCAAGAGGATTGTGGAAAATTGCAAGAGGATCTTGATAAATTGGAAGACTGGGCATCAAAATGGCAGATGAAATTTAATGTGGACAAGTGCAAGGTTATGCACCTAGGGAAGAACAACCCAAACTATGGTTACACGATGCAAGGTTCCACATTAGGAACCACCACCCAGGAAAAAGATTTAGGCGTCATTGTGGATACCATGTTAAAACCCTCGGCCCAGTGTGCAGCGGCGGCCAAGAGAGCAAATAGAATGCTAGGTATGATAAGGAAAGGAATGGAAAATAAAACAAAGGATATTATAATGCCTCTATATCGTTCCATGGTGAGACCACACCTTGAATATTGTGTGCAATTCTAGTCGCCGTATCTTAAAAAGGATATAGAGTTATTAGAAAAGGTTCAGAGAAGAGCCACCAAAATGGTAAAGGGGATGGAAGGATACTCCTATGAAGAAAGGCTAAAAAGGTTAGGGCTCTTTAACCTGGAAAAGAGACGGCTGAGGGGAGATATGATAGAAGTCTATAAATTAATGAGCGGAGTGGAACGGGTAAACGTAGATCGATTGTTTACCTTATCAGAATATAGAAAGACTAGGGGACATGCAATGAAGCTACAGGGTAAACTATTTAAGACTAATAAAAGAAAATATTTTTTCACTCAACGTGTAATCAAACTCTGGAATTTGTTACCGGAGGATGTAGTAAAGGCTGTTAGTGTAGCTGGGTTTAAAAAAGGTTTGGACAAGTTCCTGGAGGAAAGGTCCATAAGCCATTATTAAGAAGGGACCCAGGATATCAATGCTTGAACCAATACAAGCATTGTGGAACCTGTGTCCCTTGGGGAAACTGCTAGGTACATATGACCTAGATTGGCCACTGTTGGAAACAGAATACTGGGCTTGATGGACCTTGGTCTGACCCAGTATGGCATATCTTATGTTCTTATGTGCTGTCCATGAAGGATTAGGATACCATGAGGACAAGCTGCAAGGAAAAAGAGCATATTTCCTGTAGAAACTGCGTAACTTTAGACTGTCACATAGAGAAGGCTTATGTCCTTTATTAAAAGGAAAATAGAAGGGTGTAAAGAACCCCTACAGTCATGAGGAATGACTGAGGAAGCCTTTTTCAACCATATAGGATAGTAATTAGAGAAAAAATCCCCATGCTCTCTAGCAAGAGCCCATAGTGGAAAGCTTCTCAGTAGGATTGCAGAGAGCACTATGCAGGAGAATTGGGAAATAAAAGTAGCTGTTGAGAAAACCAGCTGCCACTTCAGTTATGCTGCCAACTCCAGAGATTTGGAGATGACAGAAAAGAAGCAATAAGGATTATCCAAGATAGATGAGCACTATCTTGGAAGCACTACTAAGGCCAGAGAAAAAAGTAGTGGAAGACAAGACTGGAACTCGTAGAAAAAGTACCAGTAGTCCAATCACTGGAACTCCTGCATGGGCAGCTGCTGAATAGAACAGCAGAGAGAATCCTTCTGTTTTTAACAGAGAGAACAGACAGAACAAGAGGAGAAAATCCTGATCATGTCTGATGAGCTGCCCAATGAAAGCAGGGAGGTTACTGCACTACACTAGAAAGGACAGGAAGACTAGAAAGGCTAAGAAAGTCTTCCAGTGGTATGGTAGCACTCTTACAGGGGAGGCCCTGAAAAAGAGGGTAAAGAAAAATAGGAGCTGAAGGGAGACTTGCCATATGGTAAGTCTACAGAAGGAAAATAAAATTCATGGTGGTACAGGAGAAAACTATCATGAGATAGTTGGCAAACCTCTCTTCATGGTAGAAGAGGAGGAAAACCCTGTGACCCATAGACATGAATCTCCTGACAGCTCAGCCTACCTAAGAGCAAGTGGATGTCCTGGAAAACAGGAATCCATGTGTAGAGTTTTAAATGAAAAAAGTGAAAAAACTTCTGCTGAGAAGTGAACTGTAGGTTATAAAAAGATTAATTAGAACCATATTGAGGGTTAATTTTCCTGGCTTGAGTTTGGATTCTTCAGATCAGAGCGAGGTTTCCCTTGTTTGGGAACACCTGTATGATGGGCAGGAGAAGAATAAAACCTTTTATGGAAAGAAGGTTTGGTAGGGCATTTCCTACCTACTGGGGAAGGAGAAGGCTTAGGATAGCCCTCAGAAAGAAGGAAGTCAGTGGAGCAATGAGCAACCTGACGTAAAGACTCCCTATTGAAGAGATTTTCTCCAGTGCAAGGAGTATTACCCAGTCTTTGTTGTGCCCATCTGTTCAAGTCTGAAGCTTGGAGCCAGGCTCTACGTCGTGCTCCTATGGCTATAGCAAAGGTCCTGCTAACAGACTCAAAAGAGTCTAGGGAAGCATGAGAAAGAAACCAAGAGATATTTTGGCTATGACTAAGTAAGGAATAGTCTGCAGCCTTGGGCTCTGATAGAAAAGGAGTCAAAAGAGATAATTTCTTTGTGACCTCCTGAAGGGATAGACTCATAAAAAATATAAGAGAGAATCCTTGTTGCCAGCATAGATGTTTGGAAGGTTTGACGTCCAAAGGCATCCAGTGTTCTAGATTCATGACCTGGCGGATAAGAAGAATGCTTCTTCTTGCTTTTTACCTTCCTCATTGCTGATTCCACTACAATGGAATGATGGGGACGTTGAGTCTTTTAAAACCCTGGAGAGGGGGGCACCTGATACAGAAGATCAGTTGCTGTAGAAGTTGAGGAAACCCTTAAAGGTGTTTCCCATATTCTCAGAAGATCCTGCAAAGAATGATGTAAAGGAAGCATTATATTTTCCTTTTCCCCAGAACAGCCTTGTGTAGGATCATAGCCAGGGATAGGAATAGCAAGGAATGTTGCCATGTCAAGGAGAAATTTCTGAAAAGAAGGCCCTCCAATGGGAACCATCCCTGGACAGGCTAAAAAGTTGAAGAACTAGCCTGGGCACCGGAGAATGTACTGGCCTGGTGCAGAAAAGGATCCCTAATGGATGGATACTGGTACTGGCGGTTATGACTTGAGACAGTCAGTACTGCATAGTCCATGCCAGGTATCGACTCCAAACTAGGTATAGAAAGGAGAGATCCTGGTGAAAAAGGCATGGAAGTAGCTGGTCCCGATGTTACTGCAGGAACCGGCATCGATACCGATACCGGTAGCTGTGCCGGAATCGGAGGCGATGCCGACATCGAAGCAGTCATCGGAGGCTGCTCAAGCGGTACAGAGGTAACCAAAAACCCTGGGTGAGTATCCTCAGTACCGCGCATCCGGAATCGGTAAGCGTCGGTTCCAAGACGCGTCGGTACCCAGTCTTCCAGACTAGATATCGATTCCAGACTCGGCATCGAAGGAAGCGAGTCTATCGATGCATGTCTAGAGGGTACCGAAGTCGGTGGTTGTATCGGCGATGCTGCCGATACTGGAAAGTCAATCTGGGATGTATTGATCGGTCCCGAAGGTACCGCGAATGCCAGATGACGATCCCTGGTGAAGAGTGAATCACTCAACACCACTGCTGATGCGGGGTATCGGTACCGCTCGAAGCGGATGCCACCACCGAGCATGGCTCAGGTATGTTCTGTGAGGGGTGAGCCCCAGGAACAACCTGAAACCCCTGAAAGGCTTTGGAGACCGAAGACTCCCGCCAGGGTTTTGAAGCCAATAGGGTCTTGAGGGCAAGGCCAGAGCCGTCATCATGCTTGGCATGAGACCTACCACTCAAGGATTGGCTAGTCTTAACAGACTGTTTGTGGGTTACCTGATCCTGTAGAGAAATGGTCGGTGCCCTGACACTGGAAGGGAACTCGGTATCGAGGGAAACTTGAAATGGAAAATCTCTTCTCATAAAATTGTAACCTAATGGCTCCGGAGGAAAAGGGTCAGGACCCAAACAGGATAGACACCAGTTATTGGAGTCTAAAAAGAAAACTATTTCCACAGTTAAGGCACTTCTTAGGAGAAGGCGGCTCCATGATGGAGAGGCCTTACAGGCCCAAAAATTTAAGACAAAAACTGATGGAAAAAAACTCCGAGTTTGAGAAAAAGAAAAGAAAAAATCCACCGGCAGTACCGGTGGAGGCGGGGAAAGAGCCGCGACCACAAGAAAACAAGAATTAAAGAAAATATTTTCTGCGGTGACAGGAGGACGTCCTGCCGGCTCCGTGGAAAAACGAAAACTGAGGAGAGACAGTTGGAAAGGCGGGAAGGCAGCACGCAGGCACTGAGGGATGCTCCCAAAAGCTTTCTGATTGGACGCTGGGGAGCGTTCCCGCGCAGGCTCCGTCAGTACCGACGTACCCATATGTGAAGACTCATTCCTGCTTGTTCCTGGGGATAACGAAGAACTGGAGAGAGGCAGTTGGTAAAGGCGGGAAGGCAGCACGCAGGTGCTTTGGGATGCTACATAACATAAGAACATAAGATATGCCATACTGGGTCAGACCAAGGTCCATCAAGCCCAGTATTCTGTTTCCAACAGTGGCCAATCTAGGTCATATGTACCTAGCAGTTTCCCCAAGAGACAAGTTCCACAATGCTTGTACTGGGTCAAGCATTGATATCTTCGGTCACTTCTTAATGGTTTATGGACCTTTCCTCCAGGAACTTGTCCAAACCTTTTTTAAACCCAGCTACACTAACAGCCTTTACTACATCCTCCGTTAACAATTTCCAGAGTTTGATTACACGTTGAGCGAAAAAATATTTTCTTTTATTAGTCTTAAATAGTTTATCCTGTAGCTTCATTGCATGTCCCCTAGTCTTTCTATATTCTGATAACGTAAACAATCGATCTACGTTTACCCGTTCCACTCCGTTCATTAATTTATAGACTTCTATCATATCTCCCCTCAGCCGTCTCTTTTCCAGGTTAAAGAGCCCCAACCTTTTTAGCCTTTCTTCACAGGAGTATCCTTCCATCCCCTTTACCATTTTGGTGGCTCTTCTCTGTACCTTTTCTAAAATCGCTATATCCTTTTTAAGATACGGCGACCAGAATTGCACACAGTATTCAAGGTGCGGTCTCACCATGGAACGATATAGAGGCATTATAATATCTTTTGTTTTATTTTCCATTCCTTTCCTTATCATACCTAGAATTCTATTTGCTCTTAGCCGCTGCTGCACACTGGGCCGAGGGTTTTAACATGGTATCCACAATGACGCCTAAATCTTTTTCCTGGGTGGTGGTTCCTAATGTGGAACCTTGCATCGTGTAACCATAGTTTGGGTTGTTCTTCCCTAGGTGCATAACCTTGCACTTGTCCACATTAAATTTCATCTGCCATTTTGATGCCCAGTCTTCCAATTTATCAAGATCCTCTTGCAATTTTTCACAATCCTCTTGTGTTTTAACAACTTTAAATAGTTTTGTGTCATCTGCAAATTTGATAACCTCACTCGTTATTCCACTTTCCAGGTCATTTATGAATATGTCAAAAAGCAGCGCACCCAGCACAGATCCCTGAGGTACACCACTATTCACCTTTCTCCATTGGGAAAATTGGCCATTTAGCCCTACCCTCTGCTTTCTATCTTTTAACCAGTTCCTGCTCCACAATAGTACACTGCCTCCTATCCCATGACTCTTTAGTTTTGCCAAAAGTCTCTGATGAGGGACCTTGTCAAAGGCTTTCTGAAAGTCCAGATACACAATATCAACCGACTCACCTTTGTCCAACTGTTTATTCACTCCTTCAAAAAAACATAACAGATTAGTAAGACAAGATCTTCCTTGTCTAAAGCCATGTTGGCTGTCTCCCATTAGGTTGTGACTATCTACATGCTGAGTAATTTTATTCTTTATGATGGTTTCTACCATTTTTCCCGGTACTGACGTCAGGCTCACCGGTCTGTAGTTTCCCGGATCACCCCTGGAACCCTTTTTAAAAATTGGTGTTACATTGGCGATCCTCCAATCTTCAGGTATTAGAGATGATTTTAATGATAGTTCACAGATTACTAATAGCAGGTCTGCAATCTCATATTTCAGTTCTTTCAATACCCTTGGATGTATACCATCCGGCCCAGGTGATTTGCTACTCTTCAGTTTATCTAATAGTTGTAAGACATCTTCCCAATGTAGCGATATTTCCTTCAATTCTTCCGCACCTTTAAATACCACTTCAGTCATGGGTAACATCCCTACATCTTCCTCAGTAAAGACTGAAGCAAAGAATTCAGTCTCTCCAAAAGCTTCCTAATTGGACGCTGGGGAGCGTTCCCGCGCAGGCTCCGTCGGTAAAGATACCCATATGTGAAGACTACATTCCTGCTTGTTCCTGGAGATTGGGATTTATGAAAGTAGATATAAAGGGCTGTTGGCGATAAACCTAATTGAAAATAATTACAAAGCTATGTATAGGTGGCATCCGACGCCGGTACGATTGAAGAATATGTATAGCAATACGAGTGATAGATGCTGGAGAGAAAGTGGAAAACGTGGTACTTACCTACATATCTGGTGGGCATGTGAAACCATATATAATGCATGGGTAGAAATTTTTGCATTCATTGGAAAGACTGGAGAAAGATATTAGCCCGCAACTTGCTACGGCAATGTTAGGAGTGAAACCACCGAATTTGAAGGGGGTGGAGGGAGAATTTCTGAATCTGGGCTGTGTGGCTTTTAGAGTGATTATTGCTAAGCATTGGAAACAAGTGGAGGCTCCACAGATGGTCGAATATTATAGATTAGAACATATATTTTTGATGAGTAAGCTCACGGCAATTAAGAAAGCTAAGCCACAGAAATTCTGGAGTATTTGGGGAAAATATAAAATGGACAGCTATTAACTAATCAGTACTAATAACAATGGATAGAAACAGCAGGGGGGGTGAACGGGGGGGGGTAGAGGAGGAGATTGTAAATAAAAATACACATGTGGGAAGGTTAACACTTTAGCTGGAGAAGGTGTTATTGGATACGATGGCTAATGTTGAAATGTGTTACACTTATATTTTGTATGCTATTTGGTGTTAATAAAATATAAATTCTAAAAAAAAAAAAAAAAAAAGATAGAAAGCAGAGGGTAGGGCTAAATGGCCAATTTTCCCCAATGGAAAAAGGTGAATAGTGGAGTACCCCAGGGATCTGTGCTGGATCCGCTGCTTTTTGACATTCATAAATGACCTGGAATAATGAGTGAGGTTATCAAATTTGCAGATGACAAAACTATTTAAAGTTACAACCCAAGAGGATTGTGGAAAACTGCAAGAGGACCTTGATAACTTGGAAGACTGGGCATCAAAATGGCAGATGAAATTTAATGTGGACAAGTGCAAAGTTATGCACCTAGGAAAGAACCACCCAAGGTTCCACAATGGTGTTGGGGATAGAGAATTTAGAATATTTTTTTACAAGGAATAGTCAAACAAGCCAGTTTATACCCATAAAAATCTTTTGTATGGTTCCGTTGTATAAAAGCATTATAGATCAGCGTGCAGAAAACAGAAGCTTTCCTTTTCTGTGAGTTAATGATTAACAGTGAAATTGTATGACAGATCAGCAGCCTTCATTTCCTTCTCTGTGAGTTACAGTGAAACAGTACGAACAGTTCAGGCAAAGCCCTTTTGCTTCTTGTGAGAACTTTGAAATTGTATGAAATACTTACTGTGGAAACGGGAGAAAGCGCATCTGGTGGGGGTTAGGGTAGCTATCCAACTTCAGAAAATTAGACGGTGTAGTGGCTTCCATGAGGGGGGGGGGGGGGGAGAGCCGAGGTCTATAAAAAAAAATGGGAGGATAAGGGCTTGGTGTGGATGGGGCAGTTGTTCTAGGAGAGTGACCAGCTATCTACTTTTGAACGCCTGCAGGAGCAATACGCCCTGGGGAAGGAGGATTGGTTTGGTTACTGTCAATTAGCACATTTTGTGCAGAACAGTTTGAAGGGGGTGGAAAGAGAACAGTGCGAACCCCTTTTGAAAGGGTGTTACTCCGTGGGGGGGAATCTCGGGGTCTTGTATCGCAGATCTATAGGGGATTGGAAAGGGGGGGGTGCTTATGCGGCGTATCAGGTGGCGTGGATGCAGGACCTGGGTGGTTCTTGGGATGAGGAAAGGTGGGCGTCAGTTCATGAAGAAACTAAGATTGCGTCCAGTTCGGCGGCAGTGCAGGAGCACTGCTATAAAATGTTGTATCGCATGTATATCACGCCAAAACGACTAGCCGAGATTGATAAAACTAAAGATCCACGTTGCTGGAAAGGGTGTGGGACTCTGGGCACGTATTTACATGTGTGGTGGAAGTGTCCAGTGGTCCAAGGAATATGGCAATGGATGCAAGGCCTGGTAAGGACTATGTTGGGCTGGAAGGGGAAGTTAAGGCCAGAGCAGGTACTGCTGGGGGAATAGGGGGAGTCAAGGCATGAGTTGGGGTATCAATTGAAGATTTCCATCGCAGTAAGGATGGAAATAGCCTATAAATGGAAAGACCCTGGCGGCCCAGAAGTGGACCAAGTGCTAAAGCAAGTTGTATTTGTTTGTCAAATGGCAGAATTACAGGCGCATTTGACCAACAAATTGAATGGATATCACTGTAAATGGCATCCCTTCATTCAATGGAGGCGGGAGGCACTGAAGTAGTGGTAGTGCTTGGGGGGGGGGGGGGGGATAATGCTCTGGGGGGGATTGGGGTAAGGATATGTGGTAAGAGGGATTTAGGATTTTGCTATGGGATTTGGTAGGGGGGTTGCTGTTGGTGTTCAGTACGGTGGGGGGAGCACGGTTTCATGGAGGGGAAGGGGGGGAAGGGAGGGGAGGGGCCCTGGGTGTGGGGGAGGTGGGGGAGAAGGGAGGTGGGGGGAGGGAGGGGAGGTTTTATTTCTGCGGTACTATTAATGGTATATCTTTCAGTTGGGTTTCTTGTGATGTTACTGTTTATGCTTATGCACTTATGCTGTTTTATGGGCTACGGGTTACTAGAGGAGGTGTGGGTGGTGATTTGATTAGAGGTTGTTCACATACTGTTCTGTGGGGGCACTTATTTTATGTAGCCTGGGTTTGTTGGATATTGTTTTTCCAGTCCAGTACTGTTTCATTGACTGTGCATTAATAAAAAAAATACAAAAAAAAAAAAAGAAATACTTACTGTAAACGTCAACCAATGGGGTATAACCATGATAACAGAATGGGGAAAGAAAATGTATAAAAGGGGTGAAATGGAATAAAGATGTGTGCCTGCTATATGGAGCGGACACCCATTCTCACGAGAATGAAATAAAATTCTTCACTGGAATCCTGGCTCAGGAATTCGATTTACCACCTTTATAACATTGGGAACCACCACCCAGGAAAGATTTAGGCATCATCATGGATAACATGTTAAAACCCTCCACCTAGTGTGCAGCAACAGCCAAGAGAGCAAATAGAATGCTAGGTATCATAAGGAAAGGAATGGAAAATAAAACAAGAGATATTATAATGCCTCTGCACTGTTCCATGGTGCGAACGCACCTTGAATATTGTGTGCAATTCTGGTTGCCATATCTTAAAAAGGATATAGCGTTATTAGAAAAGGTACAGAGAAGAGCCACCAAAATGGTAAAGGGGATGGAAGGATACTAAGAAGAGAGGCTAAAAAGATTAGGGCTCTTCAACCTGGAAAAGAGATGGCTGAGGGGAGATATGATAGAGGTCTAAAAATTAATGAATGGAATGAAACGGGTAAACATAGATAAGATTGTTTATGTCAGACTATAAAAAGATTAGGGGGACATGCAATGAAGCTACAGGGTAAACTATTAAACTAATAAAGAAAATATTTTCACTCAACGTGTAATCAAACTCTGGAATTTGTTACCGGAGGATGTAGTAAAAGCTGTTAGTATAGCTGGGTTTAAAAAAAGGTTTGGACAAGTTCCTGGAGGAAAGGTCCATAAACCATTATTAAAAAGGGACCCGGGATATCACTGCTTGATCAAATACAAGCATTGAGGAACCTGTGTCTTGAGGAGACTACTAGGTACTTATGACCTAGATTGGCCACTGTTGGAAACAGGATACTGGGCTTGATGGACCTTGGTCTGAACCAGTATGACATATCTTATGTTCTTAGAGGAGAAAGTTTGGGCACATTTTGTGGTTTCAGGTCTCATAGGACTTGAAACCATGAGATCAGCCCAAACTTCCTCCATCACTTGGCTCAACTATGCCTGGCTGAAACCTCAGAATTTTCTGCTGCTGAGGGCAGGAGAGGGTATTCTCCTGGTATGGGTAGAATATGGAGGATACCTACATCTGTAAAAGTAATAGGACCTTTATTGCCTCCCTGCTCTGGAGCTTCAAAGACAATGTGGAGGCCAGGTTGGAAGTGGGCTTGGAGAGTTTTGAAGGTATCACTGTGCCACCTGACCATGATTGCAGCCTCCTGCACTTTACCTCCAGAGAGAATAGCTCCATAGCATAATGCATCAATGAACTGCTCCTGTACACTAGACTAAGTCTGAGGCCTGGAGCCATTAAAGAGTTTCCTGGTACCAATACTCATGAGCAGACGATGCTGTATCGAAAACTTCACATCACTCCAACAATGTATTTTCCACACTCCTTCCCTTGACTAACTAGAGATGTTATTGCAGAACTTTCTCTGGTGAAAAAGTCCACAAACCTGTCTAGACTGCATATGAAGAGCTGGCAGGATGCTACACAGGATGCGAGCATAGTATTCTGAAATAATTCTTAAGAGAATACAAGGTCCTAGCCTCTCTCCCCAAGAGCATCAAGGAGTGCAATTTGGAATTCTTGGCTCTTGACAGCGAATCTGAAGACCATGGAATGATGCAGCAGCAGTAACTTCTTGAATCGAGGAGCCTTCTAAACTCTTTATAGAATTGACTTAACTGGAATCAGAAAACTGGAGAATATCCAACTCTTCAGCCCTGGGCACCTCCTATTTATGACTGAAATGGAATGGACTTGGCTATTACCATCACAAAACAATGGAAAGTAAACTCCTCAGGCAAGGACTTGCCTACAAGTAAACCTACAAGTCACACAGTAACAATGACGTATTTGTTAAAAACCAAGATACTAAAGTAGACAAGTTATTGCAACATTTTTTTTTAGATCTAATTATGCATGAAGATAAATTAAGCACCACTCACAACTAATGATTAAACAGTATAAAACAGAAGAATCATTTTAACTTACCTTTGGAAATGTTGGTTGTAAAGTTGTGTTGGAATATTAAGAAGACGGAAATAAATATTGGTAACCCCTTTCAAGTTTTTCTGCTCATTTTCCCAATTTATGTACATATCCCACAGTCTGTCTGACCGAAAATCAGTTCCTGCTGCTAGTACACTGTGGTCAAAAGTCCTAAGGAAGCAAAAAGTAATTTCAAGTGCTAGTCCTGATCATTTGTGTTATGGTTTATTTAAAACAAACCAACCAAAAAAACCTAGATAAATGTGGGGGGGTGGGGGGGGGGGGAGGCAAGCAGTCACCCAGGTTAAGAATAATGCATCTTTAAATGGCAAATCGGTGTCTAATCCTCTTGCTGCATACTGTCTTTAGAACAGGTCTTCAAACCAAAATCCAATTCCCTACATAACAATCTTGTAGTTTAAATTAGGGTAAAATACAAACAAAAACAATGTATTCAATCAATAAAGCAGATCAAAATCATTACCGTTTGCATTTTTAAAATACTGTAATTATTTCAATCAGTTCATATACTCTATGGAGGGCTATGGATTAACTATTGCAAACAAGCATAAGATTTTGACTCTCGCCCACAGAATTTATTTTCCTGTTATTCTCATTAACCTCTCCCAACTGATTATTCCATTCTGCCCAAGCTGTGTGGAGATCCTTCAATCTAAACTAAACTACAATACTGCTGCCACCCCACCCCTCCTAATTTAGACTTCTACAGCCGCATTCATGCTTTCGGGCACCTTCACAGTGAATGCACTTCTCTATTTACATTTAGAGAGCTCTGCTAAGAAATTTAAATGAGCGTTTAATCTGGCTGCTAGTCAAGACTTTTGGAGAAGACTAAATTACCCATTTTACCTTGTTGTAGGGTTCACATCTGAGCTCTCACTAGTTTTCTTCTTGTATCTCTACTGTTCAATGTGTTCTGGACTGATGTTATGCTGCCACTTATTCCCCACCTCATCTACATTGTTAATTTCATAATTCCAGTTTTACTCCAATTTTTGTACACTTTGATGAACTATTTTAGATGAATAGTATACCAAATGCCAATAAATAAAATCTTAGGGGAGGGGGAAGGATCCGATCTGACAACTGGGAACAGATTGAGGCTGCTTTTGGGTCCTGACCCTCTTATCCTCCTGTTTACCACCAGTATGTGTGCTATAATCATTTCCCCTTATTTCTAACCTACTCCACTGTTTTGTCTTAGATAGATTATGAGCTCTTGAGCAGGGATCATCTTACATGTACAGCTATGCATATGCTTTGTAGAACTGTACAATTAAGTAGCAGTAGTAGAGATCAGTGATCCAACAGGTGCCTCTGCAAGGGGCGAATATGCATCCAGACTCAAAGAACCCCATGGACCCAGGATCAAGTAGTCCCAGGCCCATCGAATCATCTGAGCACAAAACTCTGAGCTGTCACCAGAGCTTGTGTAACCTCTCCAAAGTGAGAAACTCTGCCCAAAAGAGTGCTGGAATATCTCAAGTCCTAGGAGGGAACAAGGCTTTTCTTGGAACAGTTCACCACCATCCCCCCAAGTGTTTCAGTCAGCGAATCACCAGGGAGTTATCTGCTTTAGCTGTCTCCAAAAAAACTGACCAAAATCAGCCAATTTTCCAGGTACAGGTGAACCCAGATACCCTATTTACACAGGAATGCTGTCGCCACTGCCTTGATCTTTGAGAAGGTGCAAGGTGCTGTGGCCAGACCAAATTGTACAGTCCAAAACTGAAAATGGCAGCCCAAGGCACAGAAGCAGAGGAACTGCTGAAGCTGCTCATAAATGAGAATACAGAAATACCCAAGGCAATGAAAAGCTCCCCTTGGCAGACAAATGCAAAGATAGACTTGATTGCCTCACTTCTGCATGGAGACTTTTGCAGCTAAGCACTGATCATTTATGAGGAATAGACAAGCGTGAACCTTTACTGGTACAAGGCCATCTCCATGCTTTCATAGCTCTTCATAAGGCAAGCCTCAGTCCTCTGGGCCTATCTTCCAGCAGTCTGAAGACAAGCTTCTCAAAGATCTTTCAACAACCTCTCTAGATCCTCCCCAAAAAGCTATTTGCCCTTACAAAGGGAGATTGCTCAACCTAAATTTGGGAGCAGCATAGACCAACCACTTCTGGAACCAAAACCATCACTGCCACAGACTTGTAAGAATTTCTGATCAAGTCATACAGTGCATCTGCAACATATGAACTCCCAACTCCAACCTTGCAATTACCATATTTGTCCAGCAACTGCTGGATCCAGCTTATAGGAGCCTGCACACAGCACAGACTGAGTGCTGAAAACTGAAGCTGTGAAGGCATGCTTGAGGGAGAGCTTCCACCCATCTATCATAACACTTCAGCAC
This sequence comes from Ichthyophis bannanicus, assembly GCA_033557465.1. Taxonomy (NCBI): domain Eukaryota; kingdom Metazoa; phylum Chordata; class Amphibia; order Gymnophiona; family Ichthyophiidae; genus Ichthyophis; species Ichthyophis bannanicus. The sequence goes on from CM066032.1 coordinate 1,767,759,478, forward strand.
AGCACCCTCTACCAGGATGGTCGTGTGTTTTGCCACCATCAACAGGGCATCCACTTGGAGCACAAAATAGCTGTTCCACCTCACTCTGAGGTAAGAGACAGCCAGGGCAGGACTTCAGGACTCAAGACCCATCTTCAGCATCTCCCAGAGAGACCACCAGAAGACAGGCTCAGGGAGGGGGAAAACCCAGGAGGATTTCACAAGCTTCCCAAAAAAGGAGAAATTAGGCCTTACCTGCTAATTGTCTTTCTTTGAGTTCTCTCCGGGCCAGTCCAGGAATGTAAGGTAGTCAATCCCTTCCAGCAGCTCTGAGGACTGAAACACAGAAAAAAAAACTTTGCTGACAGGTCCTGTAGCTACCCCTGGTGTCAGAGTCAGTCAGTCTTATGGTAACAAAGCAGTGGAACTAAATCACTAAACAACCGAACCCCCCAAAAACTATTGCCAACACTTCTTTCCTCTTATTTTTTTTATTTATTTTTTTTTAACTACCTTTGATTAAGGAAGCCGTCCCCTCCAAGAGAACTCTGCCACCGAGCACTAAAAGGTCTGCAGAATCTCTCATGCAAAAATCCACAGCTTTGGTTACCAGCAAAGTAACCTCAAAACGAAAAATCTTCTGGCCGAGGATCATAACAGCTTTAACTCTCGCAGCACAAAAAAGAGGGAGGGTCCTGGACTGGCCCGGAGAGAACTCAAGGAAAGACAATTAGCAGGTAAGGCCTAATTTCTCCTTCCTATTCGTCTCTCCAGGCCAGTCCAGGAATGTAGGGCAGTACCAAAGCAGTACTCATCCCCGGGAGGGCCCTGCGAGCCCCGCTACAATAACCGAGGCCCCCACACTGGCATCTCCCTGCACCTGGACATCCAACCGATAATGCCTCACAAACGTATGCAAAGACGACCAAGCCACCGCTCTACAGATGTCCACCGGCGGAACTAAGGCAGATTCCGCCCACGACGCAGCCTGCCCCCTAGTTGAGTGAGCCCTGATTACTATGGCAGCCTGTACACCTTTGGCCTCGTAAGCTGCTCGGATGGCATGCTTCACCCACCGAGCGATCGAAGCCTTGGTCGCCGCCTTGCCCTTAGCTGGCCCTCCAAAAAGTACGAATAGCCGGTCCGATCTCCTAAACGGCTGTTACTCTGAGATACTTCCGCAACACGCGCCCCAAATCCAACTTCTTCAGCGACCGATCCCGCTTGGCCCCTTCCCGAGGGCGAAACGTACGCAGGAAAAAACGGCCTGATTCATGTGAAAGCTAGAAACCACTTTAGGCAGAAAGCACGGTATCAGTCGCAACACTACCTTCTCTGCCGAAAAATGAAGATACGGCTCCCTGCACGACAGCGCCTGCAGATCCGACACCCTGCGAGCGGAACACAAGGCTACCAAGAAAGCTGTCTTCCAGGAGAGCTCCCGTACATTATCCACCGCTCTGGACTCAAACGGCGGTTCCGTCAAGGCTTCCAACACTAAATTCAGGTTCCAAGGCGGTATCACTTGCCGAAGCGGAGGCCGAATGATGCTGGCTGCTCTCAAACCGCCACACATCCGGATGGGCGGAAAGCGAACGACCTCGCACCTTTCCTCTATAACAGGCAAGCGCCGCAAGCTGTACCTTAAGGGTATTCAGGGCTCGACCCTTCTCTAAACCCCCCTGCAAGAATTGCAAAATGTCTGGCAACTGTATGCCGGAAGGCCTAATCTGTCTCTCCGCACACCATGCTTCAAAAATACGCCATACCCAAACGTACGCCATGGAGGTAGACGTCTTCCGAGACCTCAACAAGGTGGCTATCACCGACGGCGAGTAACCCCTGCGCTGCAACCGTGCCCTTTCAAGAGCCAAGCTGTAAGCAAGAACCGATCCACTTGTGGCATTAAGACGGGGCCTTGAAATAACAGATTCATCTGAGACAGCAACCGCCACGGAGGAGCCACCAGCAGCCTCACCAGATCTGCATACCACGGACGCCTGGGCCAGTCCGGAGCTTTGAGGATCACCGTACCGTCGTACCCTGCTATCCGCTGGATGATCCGTCCTATCAGCGGCCACGGAGGGAACACATACAGGAGCTGACCCGACAGCCAAGACTGTACCAGCCCATCGAGCCCTTCCAACATATGTACCCTGCACCTGCTGTAAAACCAAGCCGCCTTGGCATTCGCCTGAGTAGCCATGAGATCCAGCACCGGCAGGCCCCACCACTCTGTGATCTCGTGAAACACTGCGCAGTTCAGTTCCCACTCTCTGGGATCCAATGCATGCAGACTGAGATAGTCTGCCTGAACGTTGTCCTTTCCTGCCACATGCGCCGCTGAAATCGCCAAGAGGTGCGTTTCCGCCCACTGAAACAGCTGTTGACTCTCCTCCAGAAGCTAGGCACTGCCCGTGCCTCCCTGCTTGTTGATGTAAGCCACTGTCACCAAGTTGTCTGAGAACACACGCACCGCGTGGCCGCAAAGCCGATCGCCAAACTGCACGAGGGCTAACCGTACCGCTCTGAGTTCTAACCGATTGATCAACCAAAGACTCTCCTCCTCCGACCAGGCGCCCTGTGCTATCTGGCCCATACAGTGCGCCCCCCAACCGGACAGACTGGCATCCGTGGTTAGCAAAACCCAGTCTGGAACCGTTAAGGGAACTCCCGCCTGAAGATGAGCCGGAACCAACCACAACCGCAGACTGAACCGCACCTCCCCTGGACAGCAGCGCCTGCTGAAGCGGCCGCATATGTGCCCTGGCCCACGGAACTAGGTCCAAAGCCGCAGCCATCGAACCTAACACCTGCAAATACTTCCACGCAGTTGGAGCTGGCACACGCAGGAAAGCCGTAACCTGGGACCTCAGTTTTTGCACCCTTTCTGCCGGCAGGAAAACCGAGCCGACCTCTGTATCAAATAAAGCGTCCAGATAAGTTAGCCTCCTCACTGGTTCGAGATGACTCTTTGACCGATTGATGACCCAACCAAGCTGCTCGAGGAATGCCACTACCCGAGACGTCGCTGCACAGGACTCTGCCTCTGACGGAGCTCGAATCAACCAATCGTTGAGATAAGGATGAACCTGAATCCCTTCCTTCCGAAGCGCCACCGCCGCCACTACCATCACCTTGGTGAATGTTTGAGGTGCCGTAGCTAGCCCGAACGGCAGCACCTGGAACGGAAAATGACCCATGGGCACTGCATATCGAAGGAATTTCTGGTGCTCTGATCTGATGGGAATATGCAAATACGCTTCCGTCAAATCTATGGACGAGAGAACTTCCCCCTGCTTCACAGACTGAATGACGGATCTTAAAGTTTCCATCCTGAAATGAGGCACCCTCAAACAACGGTTGACGTGCTTGAGATCTAGAATCGGCCGAAAAGAACCTTCTTTCTTGGGAACTACGAAATAAATCGAGTATCGCCCTAATCCGCACTGGTCTGTGGGTACTGGAACTATTGCTTGAAGGCGTAACAAGTGCAACAAGGTGTCGTTGACGGCTGCTCTCTTTGAAGGGGAAACACACGGAGACGCTACAAAAGTCTCTACCAGTGGGTGAGCACACTCCAGAGCATAACCCTCCCGGATTATTTCGAGCACCCACTGGTCCATAGTGATAGCGGTCCAGGCAGAGAGGAACCCCTGCAAACGACCTCCCACAGGGATCTCCGCCTGGACCAGCGCCCCTTCATTGCGGCTTTTTGGGCGCGGACTGCTGAGCGTTAAAGTAGCTCCTATTAAATCCTCTGGCTCCTCGAAAGGACTGTCCTCTATGTACAAAACGGCCCCACCGATAGGGCGTAAACCGGGATCCCCGGAACCTGCGAAAGTCTTGCCCTTGTCCTCTCTGACCCGGAGCCATTTTAGACGCTCGTGGACGATCTTCAGGAAGACGACCCCCTTTAGAATCCCCCAAATCCTTAGCAATCTTTTCCAAAGCTTCTCCAAAAAGTAGCCTGCCCTTATAGGGGAGCTTACTGAGACGAGCTTTAGACGAAGCATCTGTTGCCCAGTTCCGCAACCACAGAAAACGTCTAGCCGCAATTACTGACGCCATGGACTTCGCCGAAATTCTCACCAAATCATAAAAGGCATCCACCAAGTAAGCCGCAGCCGACTCCAGCTTTGCACCTTCCGCTGCGGACTCCGTCTCCTTCCCTGCGCTGTCCTCTCCTTGAAGCCAACGTATGGAAGCTTGAGACACATACGCTCCACACACCGACACTTGAAGCGCCAAGGCGCTGGAATCGAAAGCTTGTTTTAGGAGCGCTTCCAAACGACGATCCTGAAAATCCTTGAGAGCTGTACCCCCCCTCCACTGGGATGGTGGTCTTTTTGGTAACCGCAGCCACTAAGGCATCCACCTTAGGCATGCGCAATAATTCCTTCTCCTCTTGGGGAACGGGGTACAACAGAACCAGCGCGTGACTGCCCCTCAAAGAGGCTTCCGGACACTCCCATTCAGAATCAATCATCTGCTTAATAACCCTATGAATGGGGAAACAGCGCTGCTCAGACTTGAAACCCTGCAACAAGGGATCTTCTAAGGGCTCTTGCTGAACCTTAGGGAGTACCATATTTAACGCCGCCAGCGAATGTGCAATTAAGGCACCTAGTTCCTCTTTTCGAAAAACACGGAACACATTAGGGTCCTCACCAGGCCCTAACTCCCCCTCTTCTAATTCCTCTAGCCACACTTCTACTCCAGCCTCTGAAACCTCCTCTGGCAACTGAGACCCCTCACCCAGAGGACTAGTTTCCAGCAAGGGAGCCTCCGCACCTAAAAACAAAGAGGAGACCCCCTCCTTAGGGTCAGTTTCTGAGTGCTCACGCTTGCTCACCCCTGCCCTGATATCAGTAGAGGGGGATCCCGCTGTCTGAGATTTCTTTACCAGAAAAGCTTGATGGAGCGCTAATATAAACTCTGGGGAAAGAAAAGACTCTAAAGATCCTTGCCCCTCAGAAAAAGATTGCTGAATCTCTCCTTCAGCAGAAGGAGCTGAGCGTTTCTTTGATTTGCGCTTTGCCGGCTTCAACGGCAGCACAGGAACTGAGCACGGCTGAGATAAAATGGCCACCGTTCCCGCTCGATCTGTAAGGGCCTGAGGGCAAACTAAACCCTCCTCTGCAAATCCCTTAGGAGCTTCCATAACAAACGTGCAGCTACAATAGAGAATCGACCCCCACAGAAGGCAAAAGCCTAAACGGAAGCGAACCGCCGTGATCTCCGTGAAACGCGATGAAAGAAAAAAAGAAAAACAAAACCAAAACTAAACGCGACGGGCAACGTGCTCACCCAACGGGTCCAATCCAGACTCCAAAAAAGCAATCCAAACTAAAAGCCACTAGCTGACAACCCTCTCTTACCTGAAACTCCAGCGAGAGGTGAAGCTGCCAGGATCCGCTGCACCGCAGCCAGCGGGAAACCGGAACCGCAGCCCACAGAGACAGGGAAGAGAGATCCGGGGCTCCCAGACCGTTCCCAAAAACCCTCAAACTTGTACTGTGCAAGTGGCCGGGTGATCTAAATCGCACCGATCAGGTGCCCGAGGGTTCTTACTCTCTTTCTCCGTCTTTTTTTTATTTTTTTTATCGTTGCTTTGATAAGCAAAAACAATGAAATAGCGCTGAGCTGATCTGCCCTGCGCTTTGAAGGGCTGCAACCTCTTCAAATGATGTTCTATTTTATTTAACTCCGTTGTAAAGCACCCTGGCGTTCCTATTAGTCTGTCTGAGGAGCCTGTCAGCTATACATCTTCCTCCGCTGCTGAGGACTGAAAGACTGACTCTGACACCAGGGGGAGTTACAGGACCTGTCAGCAAAGAGTTTTTTTTCAGTGTTTCAGTCCTCAGAGCTGCTGGAAGGGATTGACTACCCTACATTCCTGGACTGGCCCGGAGAGACGAATAGGAATAGGGTCCACTTGTGAAATTTACAAGGGGACAGGCTGCAAAATGAATAAGGCTGCCACAGCATCCTGGATAAGGCAAAAAAGAACCCCCTTGTGAAACAGATGGATAACTGAAGGATCCTAGCCTTCGACCAAGGGGAACTCCCCCTTCCTCTGCTGACAACCCACTGGAAAAAGCGATCCGTCTTTACCCAGTCACCCCCCATAGTGGACAAAGTAGGGCTCCTGGACAGGAGAACCGGCAGGGCAGAGATGCCCTTAACACCCCTTTCAGTCAGCAGGCCTCCTAAGTCCCCCTGTAGGAGAAAGCAGGTCCTACACACCCAAGCGGCTAGTAAAGTCTGAAAAGAAAAAAAAAAAAAAGAAAAAAAGGAGAGAGACATGCTCCGAGGTATCCCCATCATACTCGCAAAAAGCCAGCTGCAGAGCCACCTAAGAGCGACAAGCTGGACTGCATCGTGCACCCAGCATCATGTGTGTAAGTTTGTTTCATTTTTTTATTTTATGAAAACCACTCTGATGCTATCCTGCCTAGGGCAGTATAAAAAGTTTTAACAAACACAAGCATGACAAAGCCACATGCTCAAAATTAACCATGAAGACAAAAACCGGATTGAAAGAATACACACCATGGCAAAAGATCCCTGCACTTGTCAAGCCAGTCAACAGAACCCCAAAAGAGCAGCCCCAGCTTTGAAAGCAGCAAAAAAGAATTGAAAAATCAACAGGAAAGACTAAGAAAATAAAAAGCTAGCAAGCATAAAGAAGTTAGCGAAAGGAAGGGAGAGGGGGGTACAGAGCCCTAATTTATTACCCCACTTCAGGGACCAATGGGGGCTCTCCTGTCCGACCCATTAATGCTGGAGCCTATGGGTAACAGTGTTGGACACAAACTGTTGACTCAAGGAGACAAGGGCATACAGCACTCTGAGCAATGAATGAGTCTAAAGGTGAAATTAGACCTTAGCTGCTAATCTTCTTTCATGGAGTCCGTCCAGTCTAGTCATACAGGTTGTGTTCATCCACCAGCAGCTGGAGACAGACTACACAAAAATGTTTAGTAATGTCGCATTACACAGAGAGAGGCCGTCCCCTTTCCCTGCAGAATCCTATTGACAAAGCTGCTACTAATCCCTCCCAAAGAGAGGGCAGACTATACCTGAAGAATACAACCTCAGCTAGCAGACCAAGAAGAGATCAAACCACAAACCTATTTAAAGCCCCTAAACACAAAACATCCAGCACCCAAGCAAGCGCAGTTATTCACCTGTAATAGGTGTTCTCTGGGGACAGCAGGAATCAATCCTCATGTATGGGTGACGTTGGTGCTGACTGAACGCATGGCAGCATCTCCCCAGCGTTCAAAGAAAGCCTTTGGGAGATGCACCATGCATGCGTGGTCCACTTCCTGCTCAAGAGTGCCATCTTGCCTCAGTCTAATGACATAGCTAAGACAGCAAAAATAAAATATAGTAAAGAAGCAACTCCCAAGGGGAGGAGGGAAGGTCATGAGGACTGATTCCTGTTGTCCCCGGAAAATATCTGTCATAGGTGAGTAACTGCTTTCTCTGAAGTCAGTTCTCACATATGGGACTCCCCAGCTACAGGCTACCAAGAACCTGTAAAAATGTTTCAGCGACCTGCAAAAGGTGAGCTGTGATCAGCAGCAGCTGAATCCCTATAGAGAGATTCTCACCAGACCCAGGTGCTCAGCTGGGAACCAGCACACCAGTAGCCTGAACACAGAAGAGTGAGAGGGCAGGAGCTGCCTACACCCTGAAGAGATTATGGAGTACAGCTTGACCGAAGGCGCTGCCCTGTCAGGACTCCCTCTCCAGGCAGTAGTGAGCTGTGAAGGTATGGACCGGAGACCAGGTGATGGCAAAGTAGATTTCTGTCACGGCGGACAGAACAAAGATTTTCCACAGAAGTAGCCATGGCCCTAACAGTCACCATGACCCTCTGGTCCAGTGAGATCCCTGCCAGCTCATAGGTAAGGGTAATGCAGTCCACCATCCAAGTGGACAGAGTTCACTTAGTCACTGGGAGCCCCAGGTGGCTGGGGTCATAGGATATGAAAAGCTGTGATGATTTGCAGTTGCCCCAAGTCCATTGCAGGTAAAAGAACAGAGCTCTCTTACAATTCAGATTGTGGAGAATGGTCTGACCTACCAGCTTGAGGCCTTAGAAAAGATGTGGGGAGTACAACTTCCTGGTTGAGGTTGAATGGGGACACCACCTTTGGCAGAAACTTGGGATGTTCTTGTAGAAACTCGTGTTAAGGCAGTTCCACCATCAGAGCCTGGAGCTCACTGACTATGCTGATGTGAGTGCTACCAGGAAGGTGACCTTCCAGGATAGATACTGGAGGTGGCAGGTAGCCAGAGGCTCAAATGGAGGCTTAGTGAGCTGAGAGAGCACATTGGGATCCCACTTCACCATTCAAGGGCAGACGGGGGGGGGGAGGGGTGGATAACATGAGGTCCTGTAGGAATCGGGACATAAGGGGCTCACCGAGAGGGGTTTTCCCTCAACAGAATGGTGACACGCTGTGATTTTATTTATTTATTTTATTTATTTAACATTTCTTCTATACCGCGCTATTATAATCAGCGCGGTGTACATTGAACAAAACATACTGCAATGCATACAGGCAACAATGAGTTTACAAAGAACAGGGAAAATAATACATGGGATAACCGGGAGAACTATGTACAGGTTAACTTTATATTATAAACAATACTCTAAATTCGTTTGGATATTGTGAGTGATTTTGTGTGGCTGGTGCAGGTAAATGGTTATCATGTGAACTATTGTGTAGGCTAACCATTTTCTGGTTGTATTAAGGTGCTAAGGCGTCTGGGGTATGTGGGAAGCTTGCCAGGTGTGTGAGTGTCTGGGATGGCTTCAGGGTAACATTTTGTGAACAGATGGTGTTTCAAAGCTTTTCGGAATAGGATTAGGCTTTTGATGCCATAGATTTCATGGGGAAGTGCATTCCAGTTTAAAGGAGCAAATATTGAGAAAGCTCGGTTTGAGGTAGCCTTAGTGCACGATGTCATCATCCTAGGGACTATTAAGGTGTTCATAGCAGTAGACCTCCTGTTTCTATTTTCGAGGGTGCTGTGAATTAGCTTGCTGATTGGTGTAGGTGGGTAGTTATTCAAGGCTTTGAAAGAAAGGATCAATGACTTATAGTGGAGTCTGGCCTGTAAAGGTAGCCAATGCAGATCCTTCATGATAGGCGCTATGTGGGCAGATCTTGGTGACCCCGAGAGGACTCTTGCAGCTGCATTCATCGCTAGGCGAAGCGGATTTAAAGTTGATTGAGAGATACCATGGAGGACGATGTTCGCAAAATCTAGGTGTGGGAGGACTAATGCCTGGAAGGTTGATCGGTAGTCAGTAGGGTCAAGTAGAGGACGGAGGAGGCGTAGTGTTCTGATCTTATGATATATAGTCTTTGTCACATTCCTCACATGCGTTGTCATCTCAAGGTGCTGGTCCAGTGTGATGCCGAGATATCGGATTGTGGGTTTGGACTTCAATTCTATGTTGTTGACCAGTAGCGATGGAGGAGGTATGAACTTACGGTTCCTCGTAACAAAAAGGAACATCAGTTTTGCTATGATTGATTCGTAGGTTTTGTGTCAGCAGCCATTCGGTTACTGCTCTGAAACAATTGATTATTGGGGAGAACACTGTTTGTTCAATTTTGAACGGCATGTATAGGAGGATGTCATCTGCGTATGCCAGGCATTGTACGTTGAAAGATCGGATCAATTCACATATCGGCTGCATATATGCCACTCAGGTGTACTCTGACCGAATTGGACTTCAGTCCCACCTGCAACAAGTGAAACAGGTACTGGAGTACTACTTGTACTGAGCAGGAGAATAGGTTTGTCCACCTTTCTGCGCACCATGCCAAGAACCAGTACCACTTGAAGGCATACGCCCTTCTTATGGAGGCCTTGAGACCAAAAGAATCTAGTACACATCCCATGGGAGGTTGAAGGGGGCTAATGCCACCCTTTCAGCAGCCAAACTGAGTGAGAGGGACCCAGGTTGGGGTGTAGGAGAGAGAGCCCTGCTCCTGTGAGAGTAGCCCCAGGGCTTGGCCCAAGGGAATCTGTAATGCCGCCGACAGGCAGAGGAGCAGTGGGAACCAGGGCTACCTGGGCCACCAAGGGGCTATCAGCATTAGCAATGCTCTGTCATGCTGGACATCAAATAGTGTCTTGGCTAGCAGCGGTGTCTGTGGGAAGGTGTACAGGAGGCCTTCTGTTCATGGGGTGAGGAACACATCTGCTGCCACCCAGGATGGGTGCAGCTGGTGGGAGCAGAATATGGGCAACTGACTGTTGTCAGGATTGGTGAACAGGTCCATCAAGGGGATGCCCCAGAGACGAAACAGTCATGAAGCTACTACTAGATCCAGGCGCCACTCGTATGGCTGGAGGACCCTGCTCAGCTTGTCTGCCAGGGCACTGTCCTGGCCCAGGAGATAAACCATCCTTAGGAGCATCCCTCTGCATGCAGCATAGGAGCAGAGGGCTAGCGCCTCCTGGCAGAGGGGGTAAAACCCTGTTCCCCCCCCCCTCCGTTTGTTCATTCATGTAGAACATTGCAACCAGATTGTCAGTCTGGATCAGCACAGAGTGGTGCTGCAGCTAGTGGCGGAAGGCTTGGAGAGCTAGGTATAGTGCCCGCTCTAGCTTGTTGATTTATATCCGGGATTCTATCTGAGACCAGCAGCCTTGCATCTGGAGGCTCCCACAATGCACACCCCAACCAGTTAGGGAGGCGTCCGTGGTGAGGACCTTCTGGAGGTTGGGTGACTGGAGAGACATCCCGGCCTGAAGGTGACAAGGAATCTGCCACCACCTGAGGGAATCCACCAGCTGACTGGTCACTTTCACTCTGTCCCTGAGCCTGCCAGTGGCTTGTGTCCACTGAAGGCAGAGGCACCACTGGGCTGCCCTCATGTGAGGGCAGGCATATGGGAGGTCACATAGGCCATGTATCTCAACAGGCGGAGGAGATGGACAGGTAGCAATCCAGCATTGGTGTACCTCTGCGGCTAACTCCTTAAGGCGTTCTGACTGAGGGAGGAAGGCTTTTGTCTGGAGGGTATCTAGTTGTACCCTTATGAACTCTAGGCATTGGCCCGGAGTGAAGTGGGCCTTGGGGTAGTTTATAACGAACCCCAGGTGCTGCAGGGTGTTGATTGTGAATCTGGTGGCGCACTGTGCCTCTGCAGCCGAGTCTCCCTTTATGAGCCAATCCAGATAAGGGAAGACTACGGTCTCTTGGAGCCGAGGTGGGCTGCGACCACCATGAGGAACTTGGCACCCTTTATTGGTAGTGCTGTTCCCCCACCACGAAACTGGAGGTCTTTTCTGTGGCTGGGATGAATTAGGATGTGAGGATAGGCATCCTTTAGGTCCAAGGAGCACAGCCAATCTCCCTGCTGAAGGACTGGCAGTAAGAGCATTCTGAACTTCTGCCTGACCAGGAACCTATTGAGCTCTCGCAGATCCAGATGGGCCTGAGGCTCCCTGTCCTCTTTGGGGTGAGGAAATACGTGGAGTAGAAACCTATGCCCCAGAGACGCTTCAGTACTGGCTCTACTGCTTTGTTGTTTATTAGGCCTGCTAGCTCGGTGAGGAGCAGGGTCTGGTGAAAGAGGCCTGGTGGATTCTCCCAGGAAGAATGAGGGTGGTGCTCTCCTTGACCACTTGTAGTACCCAGGTGTCGGTGGTGATGGTTGTCCACCTGTGTGCATACAGGGCTAGGTGCCCCCTGTGGGCAGCAGATGACCCCCTGAGGGTGGAGAGATTGCACTCAGCCAGTCAAAAGCTCCACCCCAGGCTTGTTTTCTGGGCCCATGTCCCTGGTCTTTTTTTGATGGCCCTATTGCGGGGCCAGGAAGACCTGGAAGTACAATGTACCACTAAAGCCCCCTTTCTTCCTCGGGAAGAGTGGCTTCCTCTCCCAGGGCTTTCTTCCAGGGTAGTACTGAGATGATCTTTGAGAGCCTGGTTCTCATCATGAACTCAGTCTCTCTCTGCTGCCTTATCTGCCATGGGCTTCCCGAATAGGTTCTCTCCTATGTAGAGGACATCAATCAATCAGTTTGTCCTGCACCTATTGAGTTGTCTGACCTGGAGCAATCATGCTTGGCGTTGTGTTCCAATCCTGCAGCAACCACCCTGGTCGATGACTCAAAGCCCTTGTAGGCTGCTCGGGACAAAGACGTCAAGCATTCTTTTACCACAGAGGTCAGGGTCCCCCATCAAGGGCTTCCAAGAATCTACCAAGCTCCTTTGACAGTTTTAGGTACATGTTGATATAGAGCTGGTAGGACTGGATCCAGCACATTAGCATCAAGCCCTGAAAGGCCTTCTGCCCAAAGGTGTCGAAGGTTCGAGCCTCCCTGCCTGGTGGCACCAACAAATGAGTTTTTTGGCTTTTAAGCCAGTGCATGGCTGACTCCACGACCAGATAAAACACAAAAATCTGAGTTTTTTCCCCAGGGAAAACTGGACGTCTGATGGGCTCTGTGGGGGGGGGGGGGGGGGAGGAGGAGACCGAGGCAAGATTGCACCCTTAGGCTGGAAGTGGACCATGCATGTGTGGTGCATCTCCCAAAGGTTTTCTTTGAAAGCTGGGTAGATGCTTCTGTGCTAGCTCAGTCAGTGCCAATGTCACCCATATGTGAGGACCAACTTCCTGCTTGTTCCCGGAGAAACATGCCTATGCACTCTCTCCATCTATGGTCCAACCTTATGGAATTCCCTTCCAAGCAATATAAGAGCAATAAAAAAACCTGAAGAATTCAGCAAGAAGTTCAGAACCCATTTTCCAAGAATGCTATGGGACAGACACTTAACATCTTATCGCACAGCCAAATGACCTCTAATTACACTAAGAACTAACCTACCCCCTGTCCTATTATATGGATAGTTATAACCGCTGTTATGTCTCCGTTACATAGAACAATTAGGGGAACAAGTGTAACTTAAGTTCAATGTAAACTGCCTCGATACCCTTGAAAGGTGCTATATAAGAAATGTTAAATAAAACTATATTTAGCATTGACCTAGTCAAGTGCCCCCTGCCGAACACAGCATCACTGATCTCTATCTTTTCTTTTCTTTGAAAGTGGTCCAGGTGTAAACAAACTCTGAATTACGACTAAAGAAACATCAGGCGACATTCTTAGTAAGCTGCTCCTCCAATGCGGGATCGCTACTCCCCAACTGACTGAAATATTAGGAGGGCTCTGGCTGGACTGGAGGGATCTCCATGAAAGAAAGTTAGCAGGTAAGGTCTAATTTCACCTTCGTCCACATCCCTTCAATCCAGTCCAGATATACAGGATGTATCGCAGCAGTACCTAAACAAGGGATGGATTTGTGAGCCCCACTCAAAACCTGATCACTGGAATTGCACCTCCTGGCTTGCCTGCACATCTAGCCTGTAGTGCTTTGCAAAGGTATGTAACGATGACCATGTCGCTGCCCTGCAGATATCCACCATTGACACCAAAATCAACCTCTGCCCAGGACACCGCCTGAGCCCTGGTAGAAAGTGCTCACAAAATTTGTGGCACCACTCAACACCTGAGAAGATACACCAAAGCAATTGCTTCCTTCATCCATTTAGAAATGGAGGCCCCCTCTCCCTTTCACTACCCCCCAAACAGCACAAACGGTCCAATCTCCTGAATAACTGCGTGTGTTTGAGGTAACATTTGCGCGCCCTGCGAACATCAAGCTTCAGGAGCCACTGATCCAAAACACCTGCCTTGTCTCCTCTGAACACAGGGAGAAAGATCACCTGGTTAACATGAAAAGGAGTCACTACTTTCGGCAGGAAAGATGGAACTATGAGTAACACTACAGGCTCTCTGGAAAGTAACAAAAAGGGCTCCCTAAAGAGCCTGTAGCTCTGAAATGGCTACTAACCACCACTTTTAGCATCATATCCTTCAGTGAAGCATTTCTCAGAGGCTCAAAGGGAGGTTCCATTAACATGGAAAGAACAAGGTTAAAGATCCCACTGGGGAACCTCTGCCCAAACCGACGGTCTGACCTACTTCACCGCTTGCAAAACCGGAAAACATCTGAATGAACCGCCAAAGGTATACAGTGTATTTTCCCCCAGTAACAGGCCAAGGCCACCACCTGCACCTTAAGGGCGTTTAAGGCGAGACCCTTTTCCAGTGTGGCCTGCAAGGCGGCCAATATGTCCACAAAACATCCTTCAAACACACTCTCCAAATGTGAATATTTGATAAGGATGATGACCTCTTTCTGGCCTTCAACAGTGTGACAATCACTCCTAGAGCATAGGCACACTTCCTTTACTGTGCCTGCTCAAGAGCCAGGCCATCAGCAAGAATCAATCCACTTGTGGCACGAGTACCGGACCATGGGATAGAAGATCCCATCTCACTGGAAGTCACCACAGCCGCTCCAACATAAGATAGACCAGATCCATGTACCACAGTCTCAGTCTGGTGCCACCAAGATCACTTGGTCCCTGTGCCAAACTATCCTGTGTAGAAGCCATCCAATTAATGCCCAGGGTTGGAAGATGTACAACAGACCCTCCTGAGGCCAGGGTTGGGCCAGGGCATCCAGCCCCTTTAACATTCTCTCTCTGCCAACTAAAGAAACGACTGGCCTTGGCACTGTCTGTGAAAGGCCTTGAGATCCATCACTGGGTGCCCCCAGCAACTCTCAATCACAAACACAGAGCTCTCTAGCAACCACTCTGCTGGGTCAAGGCAGCATCTGCTGAGGAGATCAGCTTACGCATTGTCCTTGCCTGTCACATGAGTCACTGACAGCACCACCACGTGCCTCTCGGCACACTGCAGTATGGGCACGACCTCTGCCATGAGCACAATGCTGCCTATGCCCCCCCTGCCTGCTCAGATACACTACTGTGGAGGCATTGCCCGACAACACACACCGCTTTGCCATGCAGGACCGGAGTAAAATGCTGGAGTGCCATCCATACTGCCCTGAGCTCCCAGCAATTGATCGAACAGGTCCTTTCCTCCAATGACCACTGCCCCTGAGCCACCTGCCCCAGACAGACAATGCGCTCCCAAGCTCAACAGGCTGGCATCTGTCGTGACTAGCATCCAAATTTGTGTCTCCAATGGCACCACGCAGCTGAGACTAGTCTTGTGCAGCCATCACCTCAGTTCAACCTCTACTTCACTTGGATACTGAAGCCTCCAGGACAAGGGGGTGCAACTGAGGTAACCAGCGGGACAAAAAAGTCCTCTAAAGATCTCAGGTGCACTCTGGCCCAGGGGACCAAATCCAGTGGTGACACCGTCAGTCCCAGCACCTGCAAATAGTGCCATGCCAAAGGGGCTGTCATTCACAAAAATTGTCTCCAACACTGTATCTTGTCTATCCTATCATCTGGTGAGACTTGACCTCTCATAGAATTGAACCGTGCCCCCAGATAAATTAGCTGCTGCACTGGGGACAGCTTGCTCTTGGCCGTGTTCACCCATCCTAGGTTCTGTAAAAAGGCGATCACCCTCTGTTTCACCTCGTGACTCATCTCTGGAATTTGCTTGAATGAGCCAACTGTTTAAGTACTAATGCACAAGAATCCCCTGCTTCTGCAGAGCTGCCATGGCTACGACCATAACTTTGGTGAAAGTATGCTGAACTGTAGCCAACCTGAAGGAAAGAGCTCAGAACTGAAAATGCCCCATGGCTAATCGCAATTCTCAGGAGCCCTTGGTGATCAAGTTGGGTGAGAACATGCAGATAAGCTTCCATGAGATCCAATGCTGACAGGAGCTCTCCGCTTTGTATGGCAACTATCAACGCTCGCAGTGTCTCCATATGAAATTGTGAAACCCAGAATACTCCATGGATATGCTTGAGGTCAAGGGGCGGGAACGTACCCTCCTTTTTGAGCACTACAAAATAAAAGGAGTATCAACCTGACCTGCAAAGGTCAGCTAGGACCCAAACGGCTGCCTCTAATGCCAAGAGATGGTCTAGCGTCTCTTGCACTGCTTGTGCCTTCCCTGATGCCGAGCATGGGGAAACCATGAACATATCCGCCAGAGGCTGCTGGAACTTGAGCACATAGCCTTCGCATATGATCTCTAGCACTCACCAGTCCGAGATGACCTGGACCCAGGAGCTGTAGAACTATCCTCCTAGTGGCTCCACCAGCTCCCAGATCCTCCTCGTTTCATTGCAGCTTTTTCATGAGGTTAACCTTGACCTGTCCCTCAGAATTGAAAAGGACTGTCCACTATAAGGGAAATGACCTCATTGTGCATGGGCAAAACATGCCGTCCGAAAACAGCAAAAATCCTGTGCTCCTTTGCGACCTTGCTGAGGCTGGCCTATGTCGCACAGCCTGTCCTCTGGCAGTCTGGCCCCTTTTGTGTCTATTTCCTTAACCAACTCCTTCAGAGCCGCTCCAAACAAGAACTTGCCCTTGAACAGCAACTTGCTCAACCTGATCTTGGAAGTCACTTCTGCAGACCAATTACGCCACCATAGGAAGCACCTAGCCTCAACCACCAGCACCATACTCTTCGAGGATGCTCGAACCAGGTCATGATGGAAGTCCAACAAAAATGCCGATGCAGACTCCAACTTGTCTAGTTCTGCCAGATCCATGCCCACCTCATGGATCAACTCAGGCACCCAGCGCATGTAAGCTTTTGCTACATGCCCCACCAATGGAGGCCTGAAGGAGAGAGCATAAACCTTAAAGGCCTGTTTCAGAACCAACTCCGACAGTCGTGCAGGTCCTTCAAGCCTGCTCCTCCTTCCACTGAAATGATCGTCTTTGTTATGCAGTAACACACGCATCCACGTTTGGGACCTTAAATAGCCCCTTCTCCGCAGGAGGCATTGGGTATAGACTGACCATAGCCTGACCACTCTTGAGACCAGCTTCAGGAGGTCCCACTCAGCCTCTATCATCTGCCTTATGTACTGGGAAAATTCTGTGGAGGCTATATTCCTTGCAGGAGGGTGATCCTCCAACAGAACCTCTTCTGCTGATGACCTAAAGGGTAGATTCAAGGCTGCCAAGGAACTAACGACGAACGCCAAGTGCTCCTCCTTTTTGAAAACAAACTATGGCTGGATCCTCTCCCATGTGCAGCTCCTCCTCAAGAGCTCCCAGTATTTACCTCTTCCTGGAACTCCGAGGGGCCTTCCCACGGATCCTCTGCTTCCTCAGAAGCATTGGAGAGCCCCTGCTCCTTTATGTCGTCTGCTGCATGCCTACTGCACTTGGTGGTGGTCCTCCGCTCTGGATCTGGAGAGGCCCATTTGCCCCCCCCCCCCCCCAACGCCTATGAAGGAGCCCCCTGCCTTTGGTACTAGCCTTTTCTTCTCCAACCTGTAGGCTCTATTTAGCAGCAAAATGAACTCTGGTAAAAACAGGGACCTGTCCTTCCCAGGAGCTCTGTGAGGGCATCAGTGTTTGACCCCGCTCCTACATTTAAATTGCCAGCTGCAGCAATCTTCTCCAGGGAGAAAACAGCTGCCATTGAGAACATGCAGGAAACAGAAAACCTCCCACTGCCGAGAAACAGCATCTGTCAACTGCCCCTGTCTCTCCAGGGAGCTTACTTCCACCCTGGAACAATTCTCTTCAAGCTGCCGGCTCGCATTCTCACAGGACTTACAGCAGTCAGTCCGTGAGAGGGAACTCCAGCAGGCACGCCACACGTGAGCTTTGCCCCAGCATGAAGAAAAACCACACGCACTGAAACGCCTGAAAATCACATTGCTTGCTGGAAAAAAAAAAATCCAAGAGTTTTTCTTTTGAGCACACTGAACTGCTGTGAAAAGTCTCACACACACTCTCCTTCAAAGTTGGCCCTAACGCTGCTGAGACTGGTACCAGCAACTAGAGTAGACTGACCTGATCAGAGGACTCAGACATCGCCGGGAACCACCGATGCCAACCAAATGGCTCATGGTGGTCCTGCAGAGGTTACTCTCCATTCACTCAAGGGCTCTGGATGAGAGTGCTTTAAACACTTTTTTTTTGGTGTGGAGTCTGATATGTCTTTTTTTTTTTTTTTTACAGTTTAACCTCTCTTCGAGTCAGGCTTTCAAGCTTTGCACTTTCTCCAAACCTAACTCTCTCACTAGATGGGCCTCTATCCAAATTAAGACCAAGAGCTATCTGGACATCCACCAGCTGCTGGAGATTGACAATACTGCAGGGAAAGGGGGAGGCCTCTCTCTCTCGTGTGACATTACTAAAAGTTATCCATAGTCTCCAGCTGCTAGTGAATGGACAACTTGTATATCTGGATTGGACTGGATGTGGATGAAGGTCTCAATTACACAGGTCATAAGACTTTGATATGAGCCAAGGAAGACCCATGGCTATCTGCACTGCTGCACCAGTCCACACACTGTCACCTGCTGAAAGCGAATATTGCCTTTACTCAATGCTGCACCAGTGGATATACTAGTGATGACATTACTTAAGGTTGCTCTCGCCTACCTCCACCTTTTGGTTGCAGATCATAACCCACCTGTCTGGACTGGTCTAGCATTAGGAAAGACATTTAAAGACCTCCATGGCATATGCGTAAAAGAGGCAGGCCCCTTTTGATTGAAAGGAAACTCTGGAATGAGGGGGCACAGGATGAAAGTGAAGAGAACAGACTCAGGAGTAATCTAAGGTGATTTTTTCCATCAGATGTCCTTTCCTCGAGTCCTGCTAGACTAGTCCAGACAAGTGGGTTATGTGCCCCTACAAGCAGATGTGGTGACAGAGAAAACATTCCAGAGGCTTCTTATGACATCACCATGCCATTATCAGCCTGAGCCTCTGGGGCATATTCAGTACCTAAGCATGTGACAAGAAATGTGGCCTCACACAACCTGAATGAAAAAATATTGAACAGAATAGGAAGCATGACTATGTACACAATTAGCTTCAAAAGAAGGCGTCCCAGAAAGTTATGAGCCCACAGGGCCAACACCACTAAGAATACAGCAGATCAATACAGATTCCAAGGGCGGGTCCTGGACTGGTCTAGCAGGACACAAAAAGGACACCATCTGGTAAGTAAAATGTCACCTAGATCACATCCTGCTAGACCAGCCCAGACATGTAGGGTGTATCAATGCTATGCCTTCATAGGGCACGAAGACGATGAGGCAGCTTAAGTCCTCTGAGCCAAAGGCCATGTCAGCCCAAGTGGTAGTGCTTTACAAAAGTGATGCCCATGTTGCAGCTGGACAAATCTGAGAGGGATACAGAGCTATGCTCCACCCATATGAATGCTTATGCCCAAGTGGAATGTGCACGCAAACCCTCCGGAAGCAGCCGGTTCCACAATACACTAAGGCAATGGCCTCCTTGATCCAGCACCCTAAGGTCAACTTAGCTGCCGCCCATGACTCTTACATGAATCTGTAAGCTATACAAAAAGATGATCTGATATGAACAGAGTTAGTAACCTTCAAGTACCAGAGAAGCACCCTTGAGACATCCACCGGGCAAAGGTTCTTGTCATTCCCATGGCACTGTTCCTTGGAAAAGGAAGGAAGTAAGGAGCTGAATGCATACGGTCTCCAAGAAGAATAAGAAAGTCACTGCATGACAATGCCTGCAGCTCAGAAATATATCTTGACGAGCAGATCACAACCAAGACGACAGATAGTCTTAAGAGTTTGATCCTTTTGCCTGTTTCAAGGGCTCAAAAGGCTCCAACATCGAGGCCTGGAACACCAGGCAGAGTTACCAGGATATGACAATGGAGGAGCAGACACAAGTGCCAAACCGCCTGAAGGCAACAGGAAACATCCAGGTGCAAGGCTATGGACTGCCCTGCTATACTGGTTCTCTGAAGCAAGGATAAGGCTGCAACCTGAAATTTCAGGAAGTTAATGGAAAGCCCTTTGCCCAAGCTATCCTGAAAGAAAGCAGGGACAGCAAATCTGCTATTTCAGAACTAGTCTGATGTGCACGACACTAATGCTTGAAAAGACACCAGACAAGTGCCAGACTGGTACAGCCTCTCCTCACCTTGAGGAGACTGGAAGCAATGGCAGGAGAAAGTGTAGTTACTCACCTCTAACAGGTGATCTCCGGGAACAGCAGGAATTTAGTCTTCACATATGGGTATCGTAGCTGACGGAGCCTGCGCGGGAACGCTCCCAAGTGTCCAAAAGGAAAGCTTTTGGGAGCATCCCAAATCTCCCTCTTGTTGAGTTTATAGCTGAGGAGCGAGAGAGAGAGAACTCCCAGGGGAGGTGGGGAGGTTGTGAAGACTTAATTCCTGCTGTCCCCAGAGATCACCTGATACAGGTGAGTAACTACACTATCTCCAGGAACAAGCAGGAATGTAGTCTTCACATATGGGGACTCCCCAGCTGAAAGATGGCAGGGAGATGGCCCTAGGAAGTCAAACTCACGGTGAGATGGGTCATGCTTCCTCCCATGGATCTCTGGCATCCCACCCGGGATGGTGGGTAGGAGTTGTACTAAGTCTGAAAGATGCTGAAGAACAGCCTGCCCAAACAAGGCATCCCGATGGGAGTCCTTGTCTAAGCAATAGTGGGCTGTAAAGGTGTGCACCGAAGCCCAAGTAGCTGCTCTACAGGTGTCGCCAATAGCCACAGAATGAAGGTTAGCCATAGAGGCTGCCATGGCTCTCACATTGTGAGCCGTGACATAGCCCTAGAGAAGAAGTCCCTTTACTCTCATAAGCGAAGGATTTGCACTGTGCAATCCATCTAGACAGAGTTCATTTGGAGACTGGAAGCCCCAAATGACTAGAATGAAAAGCAACAAAAAGCTGAGAAGATTTTCTATGTTGCTTTGTTCTTTGCAGGTAAAGCATAGCTACTCACCTGTAACAGGTGATCTCCAGGAACAGCAGGAATTTAGTCTTCACATATGGGTATCGTCTGAGCCTGCGAGGGAACGCTCCCCAGTGTCCAATTAGAAAGCTTTTGGGAGCATCCCACAGCGCCTGCGTGCTGCCTTCCCGGCTTTCCCAACTGTCTCTCTCCAGTTGTGTTTAAAGGAGAGAGGGGGAGGGGGAGAGGGAGAGAGAGAACTCCTAGGGGAAGTGGGTGGGTTGTGAAGACTAAATTCCTGCTGATCCCGGAGATCACCAGTTACAGGAACAAGCAGGAATGTAGTCTTCACATATGGGGACTCCCTGGCTGCAGATGCCAGGGAGAAACCCCAGAAGTTGTGTGCCCTTGTGAAAGGGCTCCACTTCCCCACATGGATCTCTGGCATCCTACCAGGGATGGTGGGTAGAAGTTGATTAACTTTGGAACAGGTATTGAAGAACAGCCTGACCAAACAAGGCATCCCGGCGGGAGTCCTTGTCTAAGCAGTAATGGGGTGTGAAGGTGTGAACAGAGGCCTAAGTAGCTGCTCGACAGATGTCGTCGATAGACACAGAATGAAGATGAGCCATAGAGGCTGCCATGGCCCTCACATTGTGAGCTGTGACATGACCTTCCAATGGAAGGTTTTTACTCATAGGCAAAAGAAATACACTATGTAATCCAGTTGGACAGTGTTCTCTTGGAGACTGGAAGTCCCAAATGACTAGGATCAAAAGCAACAAAGAGTTGAGAGGACTTTCTATGCTGCTGCGTCCTTTGTAAGTAAAAGGCCAAAGCTCTCTTACAATCCAAAGTATGAAGATTCCTTTCTGCATTAGAGGCATGAGGCCTTGGGGAAAAAACACTAAGGTAAACTGCTTGGTTTAGATGAAAAGGTGAAACCACCCTTTGGCATAAAGTGAGAATCAGTCCTAAGAACTACCTTATCATGATGGAACCTTGTATAAGGAGGATCAGCCACCAATGCTTGCAACCAATGTTCCCTCTAATTTTCTGTAGGCTGTGTGCACATAAAATATCAGCTGTGCAGCTTTTGAAGGAAGGTTAAATTTTTGTGCACCACATAACGACACTTGGCGTTATATACTTTAAAATTTGACTACACGTCAGAATACAGTATGTACACCACATTGATTTTAATCAAATTAAATGAAAACAGATTACTAAATGAAGCAGATAATTTCTAGTAATTACAATCACAACTTAAATTTTAAGACGTCTGTGTTTTCTATCAGAATCAGAACCATAATTTTTGTGCGCTCTGTTGTAAAGTATGTGCGCTCGCTCGGCGAGGTGTGTGCGCGCGCACACACGCACAGCTTAGAGGGAACAGTGCTTGCAACTCACTGATGCGACGTGCTGATGTGATTGCAATAAGAAAAATAACTTTCCAGGAAAGGAATTTCAAAGAGGTAGTAGCCAATGATTCAAAAGGCGGCTTCATGAGCTGGCCAAGAACCAGATTTAGATCCCATGCCACCGGTGGTGGCTTAACAGGAGGCTTAGTTAGGAGAAGTCCTCTCATAAATCTCGCTACGATTGGATGAGAGTAAATAGGTTGCCCATTTAAAGGTATGAGAGAAGCTGCAATAACACTCAAATGAACTCACTGAAATGGTCTTCAGCCCTGCATTAGACAAACGGAGATATTCCAGTAATGATTCCGGAGATACTGCAAGAGGGTTGAGCCCTTCTGCTAACACCATATGGTAAACCTTTTCCACTTGAAAGCATAAGAGCGTCTTGTTGATGGTTTCCTGGAAGCATAAAGGATATCCTTTACTTGCTGAGAAAGGTTAAGACTGAAGTTCTAGGCTTTCAGCAACCAGGCCCTGAGATGTAAAGACTGGGGGTTGGGATGCCACAGCATCCCGTCCTCCTGGGATGCCACAGCATCCCATCCTCCTGGGATAGGAGATCTGGAGCAGATCCTAACTCTAGGGAGGAGGCTTGAGAGAGAGATGTAGAAGCAGGGGGTACCACACTTGCCGTGGCCAGTGTGGAGCTATGAGAATCATCCGCCCCGTCTCTCTGAAGCTTGAATAGTGTTTTGGGAATTAGGGCAATGGGTGGGAAGGCATACAGAAAGTCCCAACCCCAATGGAGAAGGAAGGCATCCCTGGCCTGACAGCCCTGGGCCGGAATTCTGGAACAGAACTGGAGAGGTTTGGCATTCAGCGGACTTGCAAAGAGGTCCATGTCTGGGGTTCCCCAAAATTGGAAAATTTTGGCCACCTGGTCTGCATGGAGAGACCATGCGTGTGGAAGCAGAACTCGACCAAGTCTGTCTGCCCAAGAGTTTTGAATGCCTGGAAGATACACTGCAAGGAGATAAATCTGATGCTCTCTGGCACGAGCCCAAAGTCGCAAAGCTTTGTTGCAGAGCGACAGAGCCTGTTCCGCCCTGCTTGTTCACATAGAACATGGCTACCTGGTTGTCCGTTTAAAATTAGGACAGTTTTGTAGCTGAGCTGGGTGTGAAACACTCGAAGAGCAAGAAAGATTGCTCTGAGCTCTAGAAGATTGATGTGTAGATCGGTCTCCTGTGGAGTCCGGGTACCCTGGGTAGAGAGGCCTTGCAAATGGGCCCCCCAACCCACCTGTGAGGCATCTGTTAGAGTTACTTGGGATGGGGGTTGCTGAAAAGGGGACCCCACCAACAGGTTCTTGGGTGACTACCACCATTGGAGAGACAACATGAGACGATCTGAGGTTGCTATTTTGTCTGACAGGCAACCTGACACTTGAGTCCACTGAATGGCTCGAGTCCACTGGGCTGCTCTCGTATGGAGGTGGGCATAAGGGACAACTTGCACGGTGGATGCCATGTGGCCTAGCAATTGTAACATTTCCTGAGCAGTGAGGTGAGACTTTAGCATTGCTTGGGAAGCTAACTGCACAATGCGAAGGCAGCGGGACTGTGGAAGATAGGCCCCTTGGTCTGTCTGGTATCCAGACAGGGCTCCTATGAACTCGAGACTGAGTGGGAGCTAGGTTGGATTTTGGGAAGTTTATGACAAGTCCCAAATATTGGAGGATACGCATTGTGCGAGATAGGGAAATCCTAGCCTCTGGCTCTGATGGGGCTTGAATGAGCCAATAGTCCAAGTAAGGGAAGACAAATATTTTTAGGGTGCAAAGAAATGCTGCAACCACAGCCATGCATTTTGTGAACACCCTTGGTGCCGAGGCCAGGCCAAAAGGAAGAACTCTATTGGTAGTGCTTCCCTTGAAATAGAAAGCGAAGAAATCTTCGGTGAGTTGGATGGATGAGAACATGAGTGTACGCATCCTTGAGATCTAGAGAACAAAGCCAGTCCTGACTCTGAAGGTATGGCAGTAGAATTCCTAGAGAAATCATTTTGAATTTCTCTTTGAACAGATATTTGTTCAATTCTCTGAGGTCTAGAATGGGTCTGTGCCCTCCTGTTTCCTTTGGAATAAGGAAAAAGGGGGAATAGAACCCTGCACCCTGTTGAACAGATACTTCTTCTATTGCCCCCTGGGCAAGAAGCAGACTGACATCGTGATCTAACTAGGAGTTGAGAAAGGTCTGAGAATTGAACTGTCTTACCATTGTAGGAGGGGGCATGCTGAGGAAGTGAAGCTTGTATCCGTCTTTCACAATGGACAGAGTCCAACTTTCTGGGGGCAAAACAACCACCTTCCTGGAATGGTGGAAGGCTCTGCCCCGTTCAGGGCCAGGAAGACAAAGTTCTCTAGATGGAAGTCAAAGCCCCTGTGGAGGCTGAGTCTGCTGAGCCGGTTGAGGCTTAGCAGCCTTTGTTTTTCTTTGTTTAGGTTGCTGCTGACCCTTTTGGGCAGACTGACTTGAACAATGCCCTGTTGGGTATAGGAGGGGTAGAACTTCTTTCTAGTGAAGAATGGTATTTTGTAGGACTTTTTCCTTGCAGGATCAACTGTAGATTGATAATCTATCCAAGGTGAGATTATCAGCATCTAGCTCATTAGCTTTCTCTTGCCAATTTCTGCCAAAGAGATTCTCTCCAGTGCAAGGAATATTGCCCAATTTGTCCTGTACCCAAAGTTCCAAGTCAGATGCCTGGAGCCAGGCAATCCTATGTGCGCCTATGGCAATAGCAGAAGTTCTGTTTATGCACTCAAAACAATCAAAAGCTGCATGATTTACGAATTTGGAAATATCTTGAGCATGTTTGATAAGAGCAAGATAATCTCGTCTCTTATCAGGAAGGAGAGGGCTCATAAGCTCTAGATCTCCTGTAACTTCCTTAAGGAACATTCCCATATATAAAATGTAGGAATTATTCCTGGCAGAAAGCATAGAGGCCTGAAAGGTTCAACGCCCAAAGGCATCAAGAGTTCTACATTCATGTCCTGGAGGATTAGATGCATGTCTTTTTGCACTCTTGATCCTTCTCATAGCTGACTCCACCAACATGGAATGGTGGG
Organism: Ichthyophis bannanicus; assembly: GCA_033557465.1. Lineage (NCBI taxonomy): Eukaryota > Metazoa > Chordata > Amphibia > Gymnophiona > Ichthyophiidae > Ichthyophis > Ichthyophis bannanicus. The sequence continues at coordinate 1,767,784,720 of CM066032.1, forward strand.
GCAGCTGAGTTTTTTGAAATCCAGGACAGATAGGGACTCCATACATGGTATCGAGCCTATGAGAATGAGGAGAAGTGGTGAGGTGTTTCCCACATCCTTAGCATGAGATCATGCAAGATCTCATGAATAGGCAAAGTAGCTGCCTCTTTGGGAGCTTTAGGATACTGTAAAATCTCCAATTCCTTCGCCCTAGGCTCTGTTTCAGGAGCCACTGTGATGGAAAGACCGAGCCACATCTTGGATAAAATCCTGGAAGGATATATCCTCATGAGGAGACATCCTACGATTAGGAGAGGAAGAATCCTCAGGAAGAAGTACTCTGGTATTGACAGAGCTGTCAGACTCTTCAGACTCGGAGGATTCAAAGTATCTCCTGTCTGGGTAATCGTGCATTGCACGATACCGGTACCGATCGAAGTCGGTATCGACAGGGTCCGGAACCGACTTGTCAGTACCGGAGGGCATGCCTGTGTCGGCACCAGTAGTCCACCTACCGACGTCGATGCCTCCGGTACCAATGTCGGTACTGGTACCGGTTGAATTGTCTGAAGCGGTTTCAGGGGCATCGATGCCGAGAGAAGAGCCGCCAGACTGCATTCTATAAGCAAAAATCTCTAGTCTATCGACACCGCCGATGCCTGGGTATCGGTACTGGGTGAAATGGCCGGTACCCCAGAGCATGGCACCAGTAGTTCTGCCGAGGTTGGGACCTCGAGAACATCCTGGAGCCCCGATGATGCTTAGGAAGCCGAAGCCTCCCACCGGGGCAATTTTGCCGGTGTGAGTCCCTCAAGGGCAATGCCAGAGGCATCTCGATACTTGGAAGGAGATCTACCCTTTGAGGACCAGCTAGACTTATGTTTAGTTACCTGAGATCCATGGGAGGAAGACTAAGCCCTGGAAGATGTTGATGCCACAGATGTTGCATCGGAGGGAAAAAGGGTGCTAAGTTTAGCAGCTCAGTTTGCCGACCCCTCTTCGACATCATCCCACAGGCAACACACTCTGAGATAGAGTTGTCAGGACCTAAACATTTGAGGCACCACACATGGGTATCAGTGACGGAGATGGTACCGCCACACCTGGAACACTTTTTAAACCCCGAGGCGGGTTTTTCCATTGCAGAGGAGAGTTGGGCCTAGTGCCCAAAATGGCGCGTGGCACCAGAGGAGAAAAAAAGCTGGAAGACTACAGGAATTTTTTTTTTTTTTTTTTGTATAAGAAAAAAGAAAGAACCAGCAGTACCGGTGTAGCGTCGAAGGAAGGCAGACGCGACCACAAAAAAAAGAATAAAAGGGATATTTTCTGCGGTGACAGGAAGTGCAACCTGTCAGCTCTGTGGAAAACAAAGAACTGGAGAGAGACAGTTGGGGAAGGCGGCACACAGGCGCTTTGGGATGCTCCCAAAAGCTTTCTAATTGGATGCTGGGGAGCGTTCCTGAGCAGGCTCCGTCGGTACAGATGATACCCATATGTGAAGACTACATTCCTGCTTGTTCCTGGAGATAAAACTAAAGCTCTTTTACAGTCTAAGGTATGAAGGTTCCTTTCTGCATTAAAGGCATAAGGCCTCGGAAAGAATACAGGAAGGTAAACCGCTTGGTTTAAATGAAAAGGCAAAGCCACCTTTGTCATAAAGTGAGGATGAGTCCTAAGAATAACCTTATGGTGAAATCTTGTATAAGGAGGATCAGCTACTAAGGCCTGTAACTCACTAATGCATCTTGCAGAAGTGATTGCAACAAGGAAGATGACTTTCCAAGAAAGAAACCTTAGAGTTGCAGTGGCTAAGGCTCAAAGGGCAGTTTCATGAGCTGCCCAAGAACAAGATTCAAATCCCATGCCACCGGTGGTGGTCTAATGGGAGACTTTGTTAAGAGTAGACCTTCATAAATCTTGCTATGAGTGGATGAGAGGAAAGAGGTTGTCCATCTAGAGGCTTGCAAGAAGTTGCAATAGCACTAAGATGGACTCTTACCGAATTGACCAGAATTTGACAAATGGAGGAGATACCTTTGGAATCGCTTCTGAAGTATCGAAAGAGGGTTAAAGTTTTTAAGAACACCATATAGTGAAACGTTTCCACTTGCCCAGCGTACAACCGCCTTGTGGAGGGCTTTTCTGGAAGCCTGAAGGATATCCTTTATCTGTTGAGAAAGGTTAATATCCTCAAGTTGTACGCCTTCAGCAACCAGGCCCCGAGATGCACGGACTGGGGATTCGGGTGCCATAGCGTCCTGTTCTCCTGGGAGAGAAGATCTGGAGCATATAACAACTCCAGAGATGTGGCTTGAGAGAGAGACAGAAGCAGAGGATACCACATTTGCCATGGCCAACATGGAGCTATGAGTATCATACGACCTCTGTCTCTCTGAAGCTTGAGCAGTGTTTTGGGAATGAGGGGAATGGGTGGGAAGGTATAGAGGAAGTCCTGACCCCAGTGGAGGAGGAAAGCATCCCTTGCATGACAGTTTTGACCCAGAATTCTGGAACAGAACTGGGGAAGTTTGGCATTCTGTAGACTTGCAAAGAGGTCTATGTCTGGTGTTCCCCAGATTTGAAATACTCGGGCAAGCTGGTCCGAGTGAAGAGACCATTTGTGTGGCAGCAGTACTCGGCTGAGTTTGTCTGCCCAAAGGTTTTGAATGCCTGGAAGATATACCACTAGGAGGTGGATTTGATGCTCTCTGGCCAGGGCCCATAGTCGTAAAGCTTTGTTGCATAACGACAGAGCCCGTTCCGCCCTACTTGTTCACATAGAACATGGCTACTTGATTGTCTGTCAGTCTGGACCAGGACTGTCTTGTAGCTGAGCTGGGCTTGGAATACTCGAAGAGCATGGAAGACTGCTCTAGAGTTCTAGGAAGTTTATGTGAAGACAAGCCTCCTGTGGGGTCCAGAGACCCTGGGTGGAGAGATCGTGCAAGTGGGCCCCCCATCCCAACTTGGACACATCTGTTAGAGTGGCCTGGAATAGAGGCTGCTAGAAAGGAGAGCCTATGAGAAGGTTTTCCAGTGACTGCCACCAATGGAGGGATGAAATAAGACGTGTGGAGTTTCTGATTTTGTCTGACAGGCGACCCGACTGAGAGGATAGGGTCCACTGGGCTGATCGCATGTGAAGGCAAGCATAGATAAGCACATGGACAGTGGATGCCATATGTCCTAGCAGCTGAAGCATTTCCCGAGCAGTTATGGAGGCCTTTACCACTGCTTGGGAAGCCAGCTACACTATACGAAGACAGCGGGGCTGTAGCCCTTGACTGCCTGGTATCTAGGCGAGCTCCTATGAATTCTAGGGACTGAGAAGAAGCGAGATGAGATTTTGGGAGGCTTATGACCAATCCTAAGTAGCGAAGGATTCGTATCGTGCGAGAAAGAGCGAAGCTGGCTTCTGGAGTTGTGGGAGCTCAAATGAGTCAGTCGTCCAAGTAAGGGAAGATGAATATCCCCAAAGTTCGCAGGAATGCAGCTACTACTGCCATGCATTTCGTGAAAACTCTTGGGGCAGAAACCAGACCTAAGGAAAGAACCCTGTATTGGAAGGGTCTTCCCTGGAAAAGGAATCAAAGGAATTTCCTGTGATCTGAATGGATGAGAATATGCATCCTTTAGATCTAGAGAACATAGCCAATCCTGACTGAAGGTATGGCAGAAGTGTTCCGAGAGAGAGATCTTGAATTTTTCTCGGAACAGATTTTTGTTCAATTCTCTGAGGACCAGTATGGATCTGTGTCCTCCTGTTTTCTTTGGAATGAGAAAATAGGGGGAGTAGAACCCCATACCCTGTTGGGATATGGGTACCTCTTCTATTGCTCCCTGAGCAAGAAGTGATGTGACCTCCTGACCCAAGAGATTGGTGACAGGGACCTGAGAATTGAACTGTCTTATGATTGTAGGAGGGGGCATGCTGTGAAAATGAAATATATACCCCACTTGTACAACGGACAGTTATTTGGTGCCATCTTTTGGCAAAATGGCATAACCTGCCGGGGATGGTGGAGGGTTCTGGACCCTGCAGGGGTAGGAAGACTAAGTTCTCTAAGAAAGAGTCAAAGCCCCTGAGGAGGTTGCGCCTGCTGAGCTGGCTGAGCTCTTGGGACCTTTGGTTTCTTCTGCTGTCTAGTGTTGTCCCTTTTGGGAAATATGAACTGGACAGTGACCCTGATGGGTGTAAGAGTAAAACTTATCTTGTTGAAAAAGGGTTTTTTTTTAGATTTTTTCTTTATTGGGTTGGCTGTAGACCTTGACAGCCTGTTCAAGGTGATATTGTCCGAATCAATTTCATTAGCCTTTTCTTGCCAATTCTTGCCAAAGAGATTTTCTCCTGTGCAAGGAATGTTTCCCAGTTTATCTTGTACCCCATATCTCCAAGTCTGATTCCTGAAGCCATGCAATACGACGTGCACCGATGGAGATAGCAGAAGTTCTGCTGATGCATTCAAAGCAATCAAAGGCTACATGGTTCACAAACTTGGAAACATCCTGGGCATGTCTGGCCAGAGTAAGAAAATCCTCTTTTTCATCAGGAAGAAGAGGGCTCATAAGTTCCAAGTCTCCTGCAACCTCCTTGAAGAACATCCCCATGTAGAGGATGTATGAGCTGATTCTAGCTGACATGGAAGCTTGCAAGCATAGACACCCAAAGGTATCCAGAGTCCTCGATTCACAGCTTGGAGGATTGGAAGAATGCCTTTTTGCACTCTTAATCCTATGCATCGCCAATTCCACTACCACTGAATGGTGTGGTAACAGTCTTTTGAAACCCAGGACAGGGTGGAACGCGATACATCGTATCGCGTCTCCGAGAGTATGGAGATGTAGTTAAAGGAGTTTCCCACATTCTCAGCATAAGATCATGCAGGATCTTATGAATGGGCAGAGTAGCTGCCTCTTTAGGAGCCTTAGGGTATTGAAGAATTTCTAATTCTTCTGCTCTAGGTTCCTTTTCAGGAGTCACCATGAGTTCAAGGCCTCGAGCCACATCACTTATGAAATCCTGGAAGGATGTGCCTTCTGGGAGGAGACATTCCGTGCTGAGGAGAGGGAGATGGATCCTCTGCAAGGACTGCTCTAGTACCGGCAGAGTCAGAGTCATCGTAATCAGAGGATTCAAAATATCTGTTCCCGATGTTCATGCAATGCACGGTACCGATATCGATCGAACTTGGTATCGGGGTGTTTCAGTACCGATCTTTCGATACCTGAGATTGACTCCAGGCTCGGCATGGGGGGGGGGGGGGGGGAAGCATACCCGCCGAGGCCGGTGCAATCAGTACCGGTACCTGTGGAACGGTCTGAAGTGGTTTTAGCAGTAAAGAAGCTGCTAAAAGCCACTAGACTATGTTCAACAGCGAGGATTCTTTGATCCATCTCTCCTGCCAATGCTTGGGTGTCGGTACCGGTGGAAGCGGCTATAACCTCAGAGCATGGCACCAGTAGTTCTGCAGAGGTGGAAGCCTCGAGAACATCCTGGAGCCCCATTAGTGCTTTGGAAGCCAAAGCCTCCTGCCGGGGATGTTATGCCGGTGAACTTTCCTTGAGGGCAACGCCAGTAGCATCTCCATACCTGGAAGGAGATCTACCCTTTTAGGACCGGCCAGTCTTAGAAGACTTAGGTTTAGTTACCTGAGATCCATGGGAGGAAGATGAAGCCCTGGAAGATGTTGATGCGATGGACATCGTATCTGCAGCAAAAAAGGGTACCGAATTTTGCAGCTCTATTCTGCAGGCCCCTCTTGGTCATCTTTTTACAGGAGACACACTCCGATGGAGAATGGTCAGGTCCTAAACATTTAAGACACCAGTCATGGGTGTCGGTGACGGATATGGTACCGCCACACTTAGAACTTTTTTTTTTTTAAACCACTAGCTGGTTTTTCCGCTTAAGAAAAAAAATGGACCTACTGCCCAAAATGGTGCCTAGCACCAAAGGGACAAGCCCCTGAAGAGAAATTACTTCAGAATTTTTTTTTTTTTTTTTTTAAATAAAGAAAAGAGAACCAGTGGTACCGGTAGGCGTCGAATGAAGGCAGATGCGACCACAAGAAAACAAAAAAGTAAAAATAATTTTCTGTGGTGACAAGGTATGCAACCTGTCGGCTCCGCGGAAAACGAAGAACTGAAGAGGGAGAGTTGGAATGGCAGCACGCAGGTGCTGTGGGATGCTCCCAAAAGCTTTCCTATTGGACACTGGGGTGCGTTCCCACGCAGGCTCCTTCGGTACCGACGATACCCATATGTGAAAACTACATTCCTGCTTGTTCCTGGAGATTAGACTTTACACATTAAGTGACACCTCTCAATAGCCAAGCTGTAATTGAGAAGGGAACCAGGTCATCCAGGACCACTGGCCCTTGGTATAACAGCCCCCAGGCTGGGGAAGTCTCAGAAGAGGTTCTTGAAGGAGTCACATCAGGTTCCTGAACCACAGCACCTCCAAGGCCAAACTAGTGCCACCAGAACAATCCAGCTTGGATGTCGCTGTGTGTGTCAAAGCATACGCCCCCCAGCTGCCACTGAGGAAACATACAGCAGGCAGTGCTTTGGCTAAGACTGAACAAGGGCGTCTTATGCCTTTGAAGTCTACTTCCCTGCAGCAACAGAAGAATCTGCGTATTTTAGCAATGGATCAGGTCACCATTAGATCCATCCCAGGACGGCCCCAGAGGCACAGACCTTCCTGATTTAATTTGCACTCCCTAGGATAGAGTGAGTGGCAATCAAGGAAGTTCACCTCCATGTCATCAACCCTGGCAATGTGTTGTGCCAACAGAGCTAGGAGGTTCCTTTCAGCCTAAGATCAGGAGAGCCATCGCCAGGATCATATTGGCACTCATTATGCCTCCTTGCTGACTTGACATACCCCACCATCTTGGCATTGTCCGAGTACATCCAGACCACTCTGCCCTTGACTAGGGCCTGGAAGTGTAAAAGGGCTAGTAGCAAGGCTCCAGACAGCTGATGGGCCACACTGTCTCCCAGCAGCTCCAACAGCCCTGAGCTGTGATACTTACAATGAGTTCTCCTACCAAAGAAGTTGGCATCCATCGACGGGAGAAGCCACAAGAGATCATCCAGCGACGTACCCTACCTCAGATGCTGTAGTTGCTGCCACCATTGCAGGTTGGACAACACTTCCGGCTGGAGGGGAAGCCTGACCTCGAACTCCTGAGAGCTTGGAGACTACCAAGAAAGCAAGGATCTCTGAAGCAGCCTCATATGGGCTTGCACCCATGGCACCATCTCAACTGCCACCACCATGTGGCTGAGAAGCTGTAAATCCCAAACCCTGGGAGGTTGCTCAGAAGGCTGCCAACTGGTCCAACAACTTTTTCACTCTTCTCGGACAGGAAGATCCTGCCCACCTGAATGCCGAAATGCGCTGACAGGTATTCTAGCGATTGCAAAGGCTACAAATAGCTCTTTCCTCAATTGATCAAACAACTAAGACTCTCCAGAAAGAGCACCATATGGGTCAAAACCAGAGACACTTCGTAATGAAACATGGATTGGATGAGTCAATTGTCCAGATATGGGTGAAAACAGATTCCTTGGTGCCTCAGTGCAGCAGCCATCACCATGACTTCTGAGAAAGTCCTTGGAGCGGTGGAAAGGCCAAAAGAAAAAGTGGCAAACCGAAAATGAGAGCCAAGCACGGTGAAATGCAGAAAATGCCTTCCATAACAGTTGGCATATGAATCTCCACCAACTCTGCAATGCAAACTCAAGGTAAGCTCAATCGGCATAAGCACTGCATGCTAAAGGTCGTGCAAGCAGCTGGAGAGCAGGCACTAGAGCTGCACAGGCAGATGAACACATGCTAGGGTTGTGCAGGCAGGAAAGCACAGGCTATGAGGACAAGACCACACCCATAAGATGCATAGCAAGGGAGGCACAAACACAGCATAGCAAAGCACAAACAGCACGTGCCAGTAGTTGGGCAAGGCAGGAACACCGACACTGTTCCAACGAATGCCCATGCAGTCCAATGAGCCTTACACCCCCAGCCACAGTCAAGGTCGGGAACCCACACAAGTTGGCAGATGGGCAGAGTCTTTGTACTCATCCCCGGGAAGTCCCAGGCAAGGGAAAAACTGGTCAGATTCAGTGCTATTCTCTTGTCGCTGGACCTGCCGTCACATATCTCTGAAGAGTCTTCTTTAACTTTTGAGAGAGAGCAGGGGGAAAGAGGGGGTACTGGAGTTGTATAAGGTTAAGAAGAATCATCTGGCTGCTCAACAGGTCCTTAACATAAGGACACAGAGCTGAATCTATTCCCCTCCTCCTTTGGCTTCCAAAAAAGAAGCCCGATTTGAAGGGTGTCTAGTGGACCCCTCCCGCATTGTGCTCTTCAAAATTGTTTGTTCAGATTTCACCAGAGCTGGGGAAAAAAAATTGCATATATCTACCGGAGACAGAGAATTACTGAATATGCCCCTAGTGGCTGAGGCTGATAATAGCATGGTGATGCCATAAGAAGCCTCTGGAATGTTTTTTCTGTTTCTACATCTGCTGGTACGGGAACACAATCCACTTGTCTAGACTGGTCCAACAGAAGGATATGGAAGCAAATATTTCTTTACAGAAAGGATGGTGGATGCTAGTGGAGGTGGCAGAGACTACGACTGTATCTGAATTCAAGCAAGCATGGGACAAGTACAGAGAATCTCTACAGGAAGGGATTGTAAAGCTTAGTAAGTATGGATGGGCAGACTGGATAGACCATATGGTCTTTATCTGTAGCTTTTTTTTTTTAAATGACTGCAGCACCTGTAACTGAATAATCTTAGCAAAAACAAAAGGTAAGGACGTAAAGAAAAAAATGGTAAGAATGACTTTGGGAATAAGGTAAAGGGAAGTCACTAGCAAACAACTTCAAATTCTAATTATGAATATAATTTATTATTTATTTATTTATTATTTATTACAATTTCTTATATACCGCACTATTGTCAGCGCGGTTTACATACAACAAAATGACCATAACAAACTGTTTGGCTTCACATAGAACAGGAGAAAACAACTTGGATAACATGCTTATGCTTTACATAGAACAGGAGTAATAACTTGGATAAACGGGGAATGCAAACTAAACTACTTACATATGTACAATGAGATCGAGTATTGGGAATTCAGTGTGAACATGTGTACAATGGAGTTGATATATTAACTTGAGGGGGTGAGGGAGAGGCACTTATGTAGTGGTAGGGTTAATCTGGTAGTATTGAGTAAATAAATGGGATTTGAGAGCCTTTCTGAATTGTGATAGGTCAGTAATTGCACGGATGCCTGGTGGTAATGCGTTCCAACATTTTGGGGCATAGATACTAAATGCCCTGTTAGATGTTGCGGTTGTGTACTTTGTTGAAGCCTTTGGAATTACTAGCACATTTGTAGATGGGGTTCTCCTTGTTCTGTTGGGAGGAGCTGGCTGGATGATGTTGGTTAATGAGGGGGGGGTGATGCCATGGATAGATTTGAAGGTGAGTAACAAAGATTTGAATGTAAGCCTTCCTTGAACGGGGAGCCAATGAAGTTGTATTAGGATAGGCGTTATATGGTCGCATCTTGCTGCTCCTACTAATTCTGGCTGCGGCATTCATGGCAAGTTGCAACGGATTTAGAGATGATTGAGGGAGACCTTGGAGAATAGCGTTGGCAAAGTCAAAGTGTGGTAAGATAAGTGCTTGGTATATTGTCCGGAAGTCTTCAGTGCTTAGAAGGGATTGCAGGTGTCTGAGTGACCGGATTTTGAAGTATACGGCTCTGACTATGTTGGATATATGGGTTTTCATATCTAGTCGTTGGTCGAGGGTGACCCCTAAGTACTGAATTGCTGATTTGGTTTGGAGCTCAGCTTCTTTAACTTTTATATGAGTTGGGGGGCAGAATTTCTGGTCTCTGGTGATAAATAGCACCTCAGACTTTTTGTGTTGGATCCTGAGGTTTTGTGATAGGAGCCATTCGGAGACTGTATTGAAGCATTCAATCAGTGGCGAAAGGTCCATTTTTTCTGTGGAGAATGGCATAAATAGGAGGATGTCATCAGCATAAATTAGACAGTCGACCTTGAATGATTCGATAATGTTGAAAATAGGTTGCATGTAAATATTAAATAATAGAGATGAGAGGGAGGACCCTTGGGGGACGCCTTGTCGCTGATGGAAGGGTTCGGAAGATCTTGAACCTGATTTTACATGCTGCCATCAAGGTACGATCTGCACCAATCGAGGGCGACGCCACTTATGCCCTTTTCTTTTAGTCGTTCTATTAGCAGACCATGGTGTACAGAGTCAAAGGCTGCCGCAATGTCTATAAAGATGAGGGCGAAACCTTGATGGATGTTGTCGATACCTGTGACGATTTTATTGAAGAGAGAGGTAAGTAGGGTTTCGACGCCATGGTATTCCCTGAAGCCATGTTGCCGATGGTCTAGTGGGGAGGCTAAATCTATATGGTCTTGTAGTTGCCTTTGTGCTTCCTTTTCGATTATTTTGGCTAATAGAGGTATACTGGCTATGGGTCTATAGGATTCAACTTTGCTTGGGTCCAGTTTAGGGTTCTTTAACAGAGGTCTGATGGATGTTTGCTTGAGTGGTGCAGGGAAAGATCCATTTGAGAATGATAGGTTCATCATTTTTGTGATAAGTGGGCTGAGTTCTGATCGTAAATTTTTAATCCAATATGCAGGGCAAGGGTCAGTTTGTGCAGTCGTGGTGTTGAGTGCTGCAATAGTATCTTCCACATGTTTCTTGGATGGTGTGGAGAACTTATAAAGTAAAGTTGGACTGGTGGTGCCTTGTGCTATGAACGTGTTAACTTCATCAGTTTGAAGTAGCTTGGATTGTAAATGGTTGGCAAACTCTTGTGGGTGGATCTCTTCGGGATGGCTTGGAGATGGTTCCTTAGAGAATGATTTAACTAGTTCGAAGAGGTCACGAGGTTTGTTTAGAGATCTTTTGAGGGTGTCAGTATGGTATTGTTTTATATTTGATAGGATAGCCTCTTTGTAATTGCAAGGTGAGTTCTGTAAGCTGACAGGTCTCCGGCTGAGTGGGAACGCCTCCATCTTTTCTCTAGTTTCCGTAAATGAGAGCGGGAGATACATAGTTCAGGAGAGAACCAAGGAGAATGTTTTCTATTATTTACGATGTTGTTCTTCGTAGGTTTTTGGGCAATAGCGCTAAGATTCTTATTCCATGAGGAGATTAAATTGTCAAGGTTGAGGGTTGCATTGTTGTATAGGGGAAGAGTTTCAGCCAGTATGAGATCTTTGTTGAAGGCTCTGAAGTTTCGAGAAGTGGTGTTGCTTAAAGTTCCATTGTTGTGTAGAGAGTTGTTGTTGATAGGTATGCTGAAATTGATAAGCTTGTGATCTGACCATGGTACAGAAGTGAGTGATGTTACCAGCTTTTCATTTTGATCTTGTAATGACAGAGGGGCAAAGATCATGTCCAGTATGTTCCCTTTGGTGTGGGTGGGTTCGTTGATGATTTGTTTGTAGCCCAGATCATTAATTGCTTCTAGTAGGGCAGTGGCATGACTGGAGTGAAGTGAAGGGAGATTGAAATCTCCTAGTATCCAGTTTGATAAGTTGAGGTTGCGAGTGTTGGCTGTTAGGTCGAGGATGTTGCAGAGATCGTCAGTTGAGGATGAGGGTGCTCTATATAGCAGGTTGATGGCGCATTGATCATTTGCTATGGATATGATATCAAGATTGTTGGTACTGGAGGAGTCTGTTGTATGAAAGTGCAAGTCCGTTTTGGTTAAGATAAGGGCCCCCCCTCCTCTTTTGATTCCTCTATGCCGGGAGTGGCTTGTGAAGTTGTTGGGTAATAGTTGGTTGAGAATTACATTGTCTACGTCGGAAAGCCACGTTTCAGTTATTAAGAGAATATCCAGGTTGTGGGATGCAATTAATTCAGTGACAACTGGCCATTTATTACGAATTGATCTTGCATTTATAAGGGCGCAATTAAGAACTAGAGTGGATTTCTCTGGTTTAGTTTGTTATGTTGGAGAGCTATGTGTAACAACTATGATTGACGTGTGTGTGTGTTCTTTAAGTGGTTAGGGTAGGCAGAGTTTGTCCATGTTTTGGCATGGTGCTGGAGTATTGGGATATGATTAGTAGCGTGGAATAAGGCTAGGGACTCAACAATCAGCAAAGAAAAGATCATGAGGCCGCTCATTATGGCCGTGATGGGTGGGGCCATTTCAGTGTTGATCTTGGATGTTGAAGATCTGGTGTCAGCCTTGTTGTTAGTGTATCAGTGGTAAGTCTATGCTGTGTTAGTGGGTATTACTGACTGCTGGGTTGTCAAGAGAGCAAATGCAGTATTTTGGAGTGGTTTGGCAGTGAATAGAGATAGGAGTGTAAACAGGTGTATAATATGCAAGTTCTAGTAGTGTACAACAGGCATAAATGGATCAAATATATCAATGAGACAGAATTTAGAGGTAAAGCTATTAAGTATTACACAAGGTATATGACGGATTTCAGAAACTATCTAATTCTGACTGAGTTTTGGAGACAATGCTGTTCAGTGGGGTACAAATTAGCAGGTAAATATTGTATGAGAGCTTACTGAGAGATAGTTAGTCAACAGTGAACCATTACATGAGAAACTCCAGGTATATGGTAAAATAGCAGATACATAAGGGGTCTATCTAATCTTACTTGAGGCAATGAGAAGGAGAAGTAACTTCAAAGTTCCTGAGTATGCAGGGAGTGGATGTGAGACATGCCCAGCCAAAGCGATCACATGGGTGGTGGTATCGGAGACTCAGGCACGCTCTACCCCGACTGGGAGGGAAACTGTTATGAGGAGCTGCAATCTTGCCTAAACAGCATGACGAGGAGGACAGGTTCCGACGTTGGCACACGCTGGTTCTGTAGTGTTAGGTGAAGACTCTGTTTTCCGCCTATCGTGCCCCGCCTAAGGGCCACGCCAAAGGGCCCTCTGGCGAGGCCCTCAGGCGCGGGCCCGCCAGACGCGGGCGCGCCTGCTGGCGTGAAAGTTTAAATGCTTGGCTGCAGAGCCCGGATTGGGCCTTGAGGATCGCTGGCCCCTCCTGCCGCTGGTGGCTCGATCCCCGGGTAGGGGAGAGCTGCTGGTGGTAGCGGGGGCTTCCTGGCGTCGGCGCCTGCTGGCGCGAAATTTAAATGCTTGGCTGCAGAGCCCGGATTGGGCCTTGAGGATCGCTGGCCCCTCCTGCCGCTGGTGGCTCGATCCCCGGGTAGGGGAGAGCTGCTGGTGGTAGCGGGGGCTTCCTGGCGTCGGCGCCTGCTGGCGTGAAATTTAAATGCTTGGCTGCAGAGCCCGGATTGGGCCTTGAGGATCGCTGGCCCCTCCTGCCGCTGGTGGCTCGATCCCCGGGTAATCAATATAAGATGTGCATTTAAACTGACTGCATATATACCTTGTGCTTCTAATTAACTGTAAATACATATAGGCCAATGTTCAGCCCTCAGCAGGTTTAAACAACAAAAAAAAAATCATGCCAGCCGCCATGGGCAAAACAAAACTGAAAAGTCAACAGTACATGTCTAAGTAGCAGTTTCTCCTTAAACAGTCACAGGATATCCTGATAGTCATGATATTCAGCCATTATCTGGATCGCATATGCATATATATGCTCCATATCCTTTTGTTCACCTTCCTCTGAACAGTTTCAAGTCTCTTTATATTCTTTTCAAGGTAGTGTCTCCAAAACTGAGGACAATACTCCAAGTGAGGCCTCACTAATGACTTATACAGAGGCATCAATACCTCCTTCCTTCCGATGGTTATGCCTCTTCATATTCAGCCCAGCATCCTTCTGGCTTTGACCACTCCCTTGGCACATAATATCCAAGGATCTCAAGGTGGCGAATCAATCACCTTAAGGATCCTCTTAGTTTATGTACACCAGCCTCTCTTCCCTAATTCAATACAGCTCCTTCGGATTTCTGCATCCCAAGGTGTGTCACTTTACACTTCTTCATATTAAATCTTAACTGACAAGAATTACACCATTTTTCTAATTTTTGTAAATATTCTCTCATGCTTTCTACTCCCCTCAAGGAATCCACTCTGTTGCAAATTTTAGTCTTCTGCAAAAAAAAAAAAAAAAAAAAAAAAAGCAAATAAGCACAGTTACATACCTGTAACAGGTGATCTCCGGAACAGCAGGAATTAGTCTTCACATGTGGGTACATCGGCGCCGACGGAGCCCGCACGGAAAATGCTCCCCAGCATCCAATCAGAAGCCTTTGGGAGCATCCCCCGCGCCTGCGCGGTGACTTCCCGCCCCTCCAACAGTCTCTCCTCAGTTGGGTTTCATAGCTGAGACATAAGGAGAGAAGAGGAAGGGGAAATAGACAGATACAACTCCTAGGGGAGGCGGGTGGGTTGTGAAGACTAATTCCTGCTGTTCCGGAGATCACCTGTTACAGGTAAGTAACTGTGCTATCTCCAGGAACAAGCAGGAATGAGTCTTCACATGTGGGGACTCCCTAGCTAAGGATGCCAGGGGAGATCCCATAAAATGCGTATCCCGGACAGGACGGCATTTTCCAACCTGGATCCCTGGCATCCCCTGAGGGATGGGGGGTAGGAGTTGAGTAGAACAGAGCTGTAGAGAAACAGCGAAACTAAAGACTACAGGGAAAAGTCTTTAGAAGGCATGACAAGCAGCATTAAAAAAAAATTTAATGAACTGGCACAAAGTAGAGCTTACCTACTGGAAGTAGACAGTAGATGCAGTAGCAGAATCTTCAAGGAAACTCCACAGCAGTGAGGAGAAGGCCCAGACTGGAATGGGCAGGAGACCCAGGTGTCCACTGGGGCAGGAAGAAGATCAGCAGGTCCCCACAGAGAAGCTTTTACGGGAAAGCTGGGACTCGTTCAGGCACAGAGTCAGCAACAGTGAGGACTTAAAAAAAAAAAGGGAACTGACCAATCTGGTAATTTGGCCCAGTCCAGGAGGGAAGAGGGGGTATGGAAGAAAACCCCCAATCCCAAGGAGAACCGAAGGGAACTCAGGAATACGGAAGACGCACACTGTCTTTCCTAACTGGCCAGAGATAGGAAGACATGGAGGGAAGGCTGCATAGACAGGGAGATGTATAACAAAAATAGAAGCTGTTGACGTCACAGCAGTAATGGTTAGAAAAAAACAGTCCCAGAGCCATATAAAAACAGGCAAGGTGACTGCCTGGACCTCATAGAAAAATAAACCTAAGCACCAACAGTCATGGAGGGAACACACATACACACACATATATACATATACATATATACACACACACACACACACACACACACATACATAGATATGCATACTGAAGGCATACATGAAATAATCTTAAGACGACATGCCTGCCACTGAGCCACAGAAAAGACCTTCACATGGGGAATGTGACGGTCCAACAATAGGGGTGAACCCACCGGAAGAGATATGGAGGCTCCCTGTCTGTGGAGCAGGGGTATATTCCGGACAGAATGAGAGCTCCGTGGACATTCACGCAAAGGAACTTCTCTTGTAAGAAAAAAACCCCGCAGAGGCCAAGATAGACGCTCTGTGGCAAGGGCCAATAAAAGAAAGCTTCTCCGAAGAATGCAAAGGGCATTGCGCGGGAGAATTAGAAGATAAAACCGACAGCAACTGAACAAAACCATAGAGGGGATTCTCCTGTATAAGGACAGAGAGAAAGCAGGCAAGGGTGGCGGAGACTCCGTCCCTGCCGGATGAGTTGTTCAGAATATGCGTTGGAGGAAGACAACCAGACTACGCTGGAAAGAAAAAGAAGTATTTCAGTATGGTACCAACTCAAACAGGGGAAACCTGGAAGAGAGGGATTACGAAAGTGACCATGTGGCAAGTCTGCTGAAGGAAAAAAGTCCAAGTGGGGACCGAAACTATCCTGGGATAGTTGCAACCTCCCTTCATGGTAGAAGAATGGGAGAAGTCAGTGACCCATGGAGAAAATAACCCAGGGGCATAGCATACTGGAAAAGAAAAAGAAACCCTGCGTAGGGTTTGAGAAGAAACTTCTGCAGAGGAGAAGTCAACTGTATGGCGCACCCTGCCGGAACCTATGGGCGCTGGTACGAGTAGACTGGTTTGAGCTTGGAGATTTTAGGCTAGGAGACGACGTCCCTTGCTCGGGTACAGCGGGGGAATGGGCAGAAGGGAGAACCACCCTCCTCTTCGGGAGAGAAGGGTTTGTAGGATATTTCCCACGTCCCGGGGAAAAAGGAGGCTTGGGATGGTCTCCATAGCCAGGGAAGTCAGTGGAGCAGCGAGCAACCTGACGTAAAGCCTCCCTATTGAAGAGATTCTCTCCAGTGCAAGGAGAGTTACCCAGTGTATGTTGTGCCCATCTGTTCAAACCTGAAGCTTGCAGCCACGCAGTACGACGTGCTCCAATGGCAATAGCCGAGGATCTGCTAACAGACTCAAAAGAGTCTAGGGAAGCACGGGAAAGAAACCAAGAGATGTCCCTGCTATGATTAAGAAGCAAGGAATAGTCAGAGGCCTTAGGTTCTGACAAGAAGGGAGACAGAAGAGAATTTCTCTGTGACCTCCTGAAGTGTTAGACTCAAAAAATATATGAAATGATTCTGGAAGCCAACATAGAAGTTTGGAAGGTTTGACGGCCAAAGGTATCGAGTGCTTTAGATGCACGACCTGGCGGATAAGAAGAGTGTTTTCTTACTTCTGACCTTCCTCATCGCTGATTCCACTACAAGGGAATGATGCGGAAGCTGGTTGCTCTGAAACCCCAGAGAGGGAGGCACCTGATACAGAACATTCATGGCCGCAGAGGGCGCAGGGACCTTCAAAGGTGATTCCCAAATCCTCAGAAGAAGGTCCTGCAAGGAATGGTGTAAAGGAAGCATGACGGTCCCCTGTTCGGCCGAATCTTGGGTAGGGGCAGGGCCAGGAATAGGAATGGCAAGAAAAGTAGCCATGTCAAGGAGAAATTTCTGAAATGAAGGATCTCCCAGAGAAGTTATTCCCGGGTCGGCCGAGGCAGAATGAAGGCCGTGGACACCAGAAGACCCACGGGACTGGTACAGAGAAAGAATTCTGCCCTATAGGGGACGGTACTGACAACTCCGATTCGAGGCAGTCAGTATTGCCTCATCAGCACCCGGTATCGATTCCAAGCTAGGCAGCGAAAGGAGCGATGGCACCGATGGGAGCAGCAGGAATCGACCTCGATACCGATGCCGGCGTCGGTGCCAGCTGAGTAGGTAGCGAGGGTTGCCGAGACGGCACCGAGGTAACCAAAGAGCTTTGAAGATTACCCTTGGTACTGCGTAGTCGGAGACGACCTGGACCGGTTTCCCACCGCGTCGGAATCGAATCATCCAGACTAGATATCGATTCTAGACTGGGCATCGAAGAGGGCGAGGCTATCGGTGCATGCCGAGAAGAGACAGACATTGGAGCCGGCATTGGCGATGCCGCAACCAAGTCATCTAGACTTGATATTGATTCAAGACTGGGCATCGAAGCGAGCGAGGCTATCGATGCATGCCAAGAAGGCACCGACGTCGGTGGTGGTATCGGCGATGCCCCCACATGAGAGGCGATCGGGGAAGTCAGTGCCGTAGGCACCGCGGACGTCTGAAGACGATGCCCCGGGACGGGAGGAACACTCGACCCCGGCCCCGACGCCGGGGCATCGGCACCGCCCGAAGCTGGTACCCCCCTCAAAGGGAGATGGACGCCCCTGCGGGGCGTATCGATCAGCTCTGACCAGGAAACCCGGTGACGAATCCCGGTGAAGAGTGGGACACCCGACACCGATGTCGATGCTGGGGCATCGGCATCGCTTGAAGCCGGCATCCGCCCCGCAGCCGGCCCGGATACAGGCCAGCTAGCCTGGTGCGCGTCGATCGGACCCGAAGGTACTGGGGGTTCCAGAGGGCGATCCCTAGTGGAGAGCGGAGCACTCGACACTCTTGGCGATGCCAGGGATCTGGCCCCGCTCGAGGGTGGCACCACCCCCGCGCAAGGCTGAGAGGCCGAAGAGCCAGCCCGGGTCGGGTTGGGTCAAACGGTCCCGGGGTTAGAGGACACCGGACGCCGACCCCCGGTGAAGAGTGGAGCACTCAACACCGGTGCCGATGCCAGGGAAGCGGTATCGCGCGAAGCCCGACTGCAATCCTTGGTGGCGAGTGGAACACTCAACATCGGGGCCGATGCCGGGGGAGCGGAACCGCTCGAAGACTGTGCCAACCCCGCGCATGGCTGGGATGCAGGCACGCCAGTCGGGGTCGAAGGTATCGAGGACGCCAGACAACGATCCTCGGTGAGGGGTGGGGCCCTCAACACCGGTGCCGACGCCGGGGGAGCGGTACCGCCTGAAGCAGATACCACCCCCGAGCATGGCTCAGGTATGTTCTGTGAGGAGTGAACCCCAGGAACCACCTGAAACCCTGTAAATGCTTTGGAGCCCGAGGACTCCCGCCGGGGTTTTATTGCCGATGTGGTCTCGAGGGCAAGGCCGGAGCCGTCATCATGCTGGGCATGAGACTTGCCCTTCTAGGATCGGCTAGTCTTAACAGACTGTTTGTGGGTTACCTGATCCGGGAGAGAAGAATAAACCGAGGACCTCGCCCGAGGAGGAAAAGCGGCATTGAGGGATACCCGAAAAAGAGAAGGTCTTCTCCCGACGCTAAGGCCCCGTGGACCCGGGGAAAAAGGGTCAGGGCCCAAACAGGATAGACACCATGCCTTGGAGGCTAAAAAGAAAAGCAAGTCTCCACAGTGGGGGCACTTCAAAGGGGAAGAAGGCTCCATGTGGAAAAAAAGGACCTAGTAGGCCTTAAGGATAAACAAAGAAAAATTTGACGAGGAATTATTTCTCAAGGGAAAGAGAGAGTGAAGCACCAGAAGAACCGGTATCAACAGGGAAGACCGCTGCGACCGCACAAAACAAGAAAAATTAAGAATATAAGGATATAAGAAAAAAAGGTTTCTGCGGTTACAGGAGGCACGGGGGATGCTCCCAAAGGCTTCTGATTGGATGCTGGGGAGCATTTTCCGTGCGGGCTCCGTTGGCGCCGACGTACCCACATGTGAAGACTCATTCCTGCTTGTTCCTGGAGATAACCTCTTTCCTTTTAAATATTCAAAAGTATTGTTCAAAGATACTGAACAGTGGCAGTCCCAGGACTAATCCTCGAGACACTCCATTACCATTTCATTTCTTCTGAGTAAATTTCACTTACTACCACTCTGTCAATCAATTTCTGAACTGGTTCACCACCTTGGGACCCATCCCCAGGCTACTCAGTTTATTCTCACAAGATGCTCCTTGAGGGTTGCCATTGACAAAGGAAAAGGGATTACAGCAGATTTGGCCAATGTCTGTGGAATCTGGCAAGGAATAATCAGCAAGCTGATCTTGGGCCCCTAGAGTCTGACACGTCCTACTATGGTGGATAAGCTGTTCTCACAGTAGGGCTGCTTAGAGAATACCAGAATCTCGGATACTTTGGTGTTCTGGACATCAAGTTCTAACTATGACACAAATACATCTCAGCCTTGCCAGATACTAGACGTCCTGAGCTCTCGATGACTAGATGTCTAGGACTAATCCTTTTTAGACATGAATATGAATTTCCACTCCTGGGACACCCCAATCAATGCTAGACTCTCCAAGTGAGCTTGAAGACCTTATGTCAAACAGCCCCCTTTTGATGTAGCTCCTGGGTCCATGGAAGCCCATGCCAAAGTCAATGGACTTAATGTTCTTCATGATCTTTGAACCGTCTCAATCATCTGTTAATTCAAAGCATAACGAGTGTGTCTGGACCTAGGCACCATCTGTGCGTCTCAGATGCACCAGAAGCTTTTTGTAAACTCAAGAGAGTTTCTGGGACAGATAATTCAGAAAAATGTTAAGTGCCGCTGAGTCTGTGTTGACTCCTGTCGACTCTCTGGATAGTGGACCTGAACTCTGTTCACACAACAAAAGAAGTATCCATAGCTGCTGTCATTGTATTGATCCATCTCACTGTCAGCCTTCCTCTTTTATGGTGACCTATCTTGCCAAGCATTATGTCTCTCTTTCTCCAATGATCTCTCTTCGCATGATATGTCCAAGGTATGAAAGTCAAAGTTTTGTCATCTGAGCTTCTAAGGAAAGCTTAGGTTTGATTTCCTCTAGTACCGACTGGTTTGTTCTTCGGGCAGTCCACAGTATACACAGAATTCATTGCCAGCAACATAATTCAAAGGCAGCAATTTTCTTTGTCTTTTTCACGGTCCATCTTTTGCATCCATGTGATAGTGCTGGGGAGGAGTCTGTTGTCTTGGTACATGTCGCAACCTTTCCAGGTACCCAGCTGCCTATTTAAACAAGCTGCCTACGGCGGTTTGCGCCGTGGGTGCGTGCCCAAGGAGGTCCTGCTCCTTGGACGAGCTCCTTGGGGCGAGCGAGGGGCACGGTTTAAATCTCCTTCTCTAATACCCCTTTGTGATACGGGGCTCAAGTTTCTCCTGACTTGGTGTCTCAGCTTTTTCAGGTCAGTTTTATATCCAAGTCGTGTAAGTCCTGGTTTTGTGTCTGGATTATCCTGTTTTTTCTTTCCGGGTTTGCATTCTGCTCCCCTGGCGTTATGTCAGCTATCCCAGTCTTCTGGGGTCGGCGTCCTGCACCCTTGTCCATGGCCCTTCCTGGCCCTTTAGCACGCTGCTCCTCTAACTTGATTTCCTGCAGCTGCACTGGCTTTCAGTCCCAACAGCGTCCTCTCTCCCCCAGGCTACTCTCGATAGCCTCTTCTGTAACGCTTTGTCTAGCTCTGCTGAACTGCCGTTCTCTCCGGTCAAAATCCTTACTGGTTCATGATCTTATTTCCCATCATGCCCTTGACCTTTGCTTCCTTACTGAAACCTGGCTCAAGGAAGGTGATAGTCCTATCCTGTCTAGCTCCCTCCCTTCTGGCTTCGCAGCGATCTCAGCTCCCAGGTTGGGTAGAGCTGGTGGTGGGGTGGCCCTGCTTCACCGCACGTCTATCGATATTGAAGAAGTTTCCTCCCCATCTGTCCGGTTCCCTGAATCCCTTTTCTGCCTTCGCTCCTCACCCCCGCTCTATTTTCTCCTTCTTTACCTTCCCCCTTCTCTGACTGCTGCACGTTGGGATGCAGCTCTTCAAACTATCTCTGATACAACCTTACAATTTCCTAATCTTATCTTGGGGGACTTCAATGTTCATGTTGATAACCCCAGCAGGCAAAAAGATCGTACCTTTTTGAATCTCTTACATGACATCCCTCTTCAGCAACATGTACATGGCCCTACCCACATAGCTGGACATACTTTAGACCTAGTTCTCTCACCCTCTACATTGTTACCAGCGATTTCTTCTCCCACTACGCTTGGTGTCCTTTGGTCCGATCATTTTTGTATTTTCTTCTCAGTCTCCTACTCTTCCTCGGCGACTGCTGATCCACCTACGTCCTCTCCTTGTCCTTCTCTTCGTCGTCGTATTACCCCTGAAACCCTTAGTGTCTTTCCTCCTGCCCCTTCCATCTTCTCATCTGATTTCGCCTCATATTCCTCTGATAAGCAAGTTTCTCTCTGGAACTCTCTTCTTACTAATGCTTTAGATTTAGCTCCACTTTGTCCTTTGTCTAAGTGTTCCAGTACTGCTCATTCCCCATGGTACCATCCTGCTTTACGTCTTCAGCGGACCCAGCTCCGGCAAATACAACGTCGTTGGGCTCATCATCCTTCTTCTGAACTGCGTCTCCGGTTCAAGCAACTATTTTCTGATTATCGCCTAGCCGTTCGGTCCGCCAAGCGTGATTATGCTGCTGAAATCTCTGACGCTGCTAATTCCTCAAGACAACTCTTCACAATTTTGCGTAAGCTCTCTGATGTTAGTCCAAACCGTAAACAAGTGACCCTGGTTCCGGATCCTCAATCTCTGGCCACTTTCTTTTCTGACAAGATACTCAACTTGCGTTCATCCTTTTCAAATCCTTCCCCTCCACTCCCTTTATCTCCACTATGTTCCCCTTTGTCTTCTGCCTCCTCTGCTGTATAGACTGATGCTGCCCAGCTGTCACCTCCCTTTTCTCCACTGAATCTTGCTCTTGCTCATACTTGGTCTTCTTTTCACCCTGTTATCTCTGCTGAGGTGCTACAGATGCTGTCTAAGTCTAGTAAAACCACCTACCAGCTGGACCCGATTCCATCCCGTTGGTTGACTGAGTCTTCCTTACAGCTCATACCTATCATTACCACCATCATCAACATCAGTCTCTCATCCGGCCATTTCCCATCATCTTGGAAATCGGCTGTTGTTCGCCCCCTTTTGAAGCAGCCTTCCCTTGATCCTGCTGTTCTGTCCCATTGGCGTCCTGTCTTGAACCTTCCCTTCTTAACCAAACCTTTGGAACATTTTGTCTTTAACCAACTAAACTCTCACATTGAAGCTACTAATACTCTCCACCCCCGTCAAGCTGGTTTCCGATACGGGCATAGTACTGAAACTGTTCTTCTGGCACTCTTGAACGAGCTACATGTTGCTCATGACCACGGTGACATTACTCATCGTCTCCCTCGATCTCTCTGCAGCATTCGACTTGATTGACCACCGAACTCTCCTCTCTCGTCTGTCTGATGTTGGGCTCCGTGGTACAGTGTGGCAGTGGTTTCATTCCTTCCTCACGGCTCGATCTTTCTCTGTTCACTCCAACGGCCAGTCCTCTGTTTCTCTCCCGCTCACCTGTGGTGTACCTCAGGGCTCTGTTCTCTCCCCTCTATTTTTTAACATTTTTTCTTTCCCCTTTACCCCTATTAATTCAACAGTACCCAGTGTCTTTTTATATATATGCAGATGACATTCTACTTTTCCATACTTCTCCATTAACCCTGGACATTTCCCAGCTTAACCTCTGTCTTGCCCGTACTGCTTCCTGGCTTTCACAAAATTTCCTACATTTAAACCCGTCCAAGTCCACAGCCATGTGGGTCTCGTTGAGTGGTCCCTGTCCCACTCTCGCCCCCTCGATTGATTCAACTTCTATTCCACTGGTTTCTTCCTTCCATTACCTTGGAGTGATCCTAGATGCCTCGCTTTCCTTTCATGATCATCTAACTTCCCTTATCTGTCGTTCATTTGCTGCTTTGCATCAGATTAGGGCTGTCCGCTCCCTTCTTCCCTCAGATTCTCTGGTCACTCTTGTTCTAGCCTTGGTTATTAGCTGCTTAGACTACTGCAATGTCTTTCTTGCTAACCTCCCAAATTCCCAACTTCAACGGTTGCAGCTCATTCAAAATGCTGCAGCCCATCTCATTAAGTTTTCCCATCGCTTTGATCATATCACCCCTATTTGTTTTCGCTTGCATTGGTTACCCCTCCGCTATCATTTTCATTATAAATTTCTTATTCTGATACACCGTATTATCTACACTAATAATCCTTTATATCTTGCAGACCGCATCTCCCTTCATACCCCCTACCGTCAGCTTCGTTCTATCCATTCTAACCGTTTGTCATTACCCTCTCCATCACAAGCTCATCTGGAACGAACCCGCCATGCTGCTTTTTTCTTTCTGGGCCCTGTGCTGTGGAATGCACTACCACCTTCTCTCCGGTTAGAACCCTCTTACTCTCAATTTAAAATATCACTCAAAACTCATCTGTTTCAGCAAGCCTTTAACCTCTCTCCCGCAATGTTCCCTCTAATTTTCTGTAGGCTGTGTGTGCATAAAATATCAGCTGTGCAGCTTTTGAAGGAAGGTTATATTTTTGTGTGCCACATAACGACACGGAGTTATATACTTTAAAATTTGACTACACATCAGAATACAGTATGTACACCACATTGATTTTAATCAAATTAAAAGAAAATAGACGATTACTAAATGAAGCAGAAAATTTCTAGTAATTACAATCACAACTTTTAAATTTTAAGACATCTGTGTTGTTTTCTATTAGAATCAGAACCATAATTTTTGTGCGCTCTGTTGTAAAGTATGTGCGCTCGCTTGGTGAGGTGTGTGCGCGCGCACACGCGCACAGCTTAGAGGGAACAGTGCTCTCCCGATGTTCTGCCCTAAAGCTGCTGTTAGTCTTGTTTGTTTGGTTGCTCCTATGTTTTGTCCTGTCACCCCTTGTCTGGGCCTGTCGCCTTGTTTTGTAATATGTATCATGGAAGTCTTGGTTTAGTGTCTATCTACTTGTCTGTACTTTATCTTACTCTTTGCATTCCTATTTTATTATGGCGTTCTTTTCTATGTTTTGCATTGCTAACCTTTTATTGTACACCGCTTTATGTTTCGACAAAAGCGGTCTATCAAATGTTAAAATAAAGATAAAGATGTCTGTACCAATGACATAGGAAAATGTGGTAGGGAGGTTCTGGAGGCTAAATTTAGGCATTTAGGTAGGAAGTTGAAATCCAGAACTTCCAGGGTAGCGTTCTCCGAAATGCTTACCGTTCCACGCGCAGAACCCAAAAGGCAGGCAGCGCTCCAGAGTCTCAATGCATGGATGAAACAACTGTGCAAAGATGAGGGTTTTGGATTTGTTAGGAACTGGGGAACATTCTGGGGTAAGGAAGGGCTCTTCCGAAGGGATGGGCTTCACCTTAACCAGGATGGAACCAGGCTGCTGGCATTAACCTTTAAAAAGGGTTAGAGCAGCTTTTAAACTAGATAATAGGGGAAGCTGACAGTCACCCAAGAGCACATGGTTCGGAAAAATTTATCCTTGAAGGATACTACCAAAAGCAGAGAGGTTCCAAAAAAGGGTAAAGTAGCCCAAATGCCCTTGAGTATGGAGCAGAAAGATTCCAAATTACCCATGCCTACCAATAGCCAGATTAATATGAATAAAATACAGTTTCTGACATGCTTGTATGCAAATGCTAGAAGTCTAAAAAATAAGATGGGAGAGTTAGAATATATAGAACTAAATGAGAGGTCAGATATGATTGGAATTTCAGAGACATGGTGGAAGGAGGACAACCAGTGGGACACTGATAGCTGGGTACAAACTATACCGTAATGATAGTGCTAATCAAATTGGTGGAGGGTTTGTGCTTTATGTTAGAGAGGGCAATGAGTCAAAGGATTAAAGTTTTGCAGGAAACAAAATCTGCTGTAAAATCTCTATGGATTGAACTTCCATGTAAAAAGGGGAAGGCGATGGCAGTGGGGGTGTACTATCAACCGCCTGGCCAGAATGAACAAATGGATGATGAAATGTTCAAAGAAATCAAGGAAGCTAAGTTACAGCACAGTAATAGGTAATTTCAGTTACCCCAGTATCGACTGGGTCAGTGTTAGGGACAAAGTTCCTACATGAAATAAATGACTGCTTCTTGGAGCAGCTGGTTCAAGAACCAACCAGAGGGGAAGCCATATTGGACCTAGTCCTTTGTGGAACACCAGATCTGGTGCAAGACATAAGGGTGTTGGGGCCACTTGGCAATAGTGATCATAGCATGATTGCATTTGATTTAATTAGTGGATGAGGGATGGTAAGGAAATCCACAGTACTACCTTTTAACTTTCGAAAGGAAGACTGATAAAATGAGGAAAATAGTTAAGAAAAAACTAAAAGGAACAGTTGCAAAGGTTAAAGACTTACATCAAGCTTGGGCATTGTTGAAAAATACTATCTTGGAAGCCCAGACCAGCTGTATTCTACACTTTAAGTGGAAGAAAGTCCAAAAAACTGCCCGCATGGTTTAAAGTGAGGTCAGAGAGGCTGCTGTCAAAAAAGCATCTTTCAGAAAATGGAAAAGAGAGCCAAATGACCAAAACTGGAAACAGCACAAGCACTGGCAAGTTAAATGCAAGGCATTAATAAGGCAGGTAAGGGGAGAATTTGAGAAGCAGCTTGCTGCAGAAGCAAAACACGCTTAAGACTTTTTCAAGTACATTCTTAGCAAAAAACCTGAGAGACTCAGTTGGTCCATTAGATGATAGAGGATTTAAAGGGACACTAAGAGGCGACAAGGCGATAGCGGAGAGACTGAATGAATTCTTTGCTTTGGACTTTACTGAGAAAGATGTAGGAATGTTACCAATGACTGAAGTGGTACTTAAAGATGCGGAAGAATTGAAGGAAATATTGATACATCGGGAAGATGTATTACAACTATTTGATAAACTGAAGAGTAGCAAATCACCTGGACCGGATGATATACATCCAAGGGTGTTAAAAGAACTGAAATATGAGATTGCAAACCTGCTATTAGTAATCTGTGAACTATCATTAAAATCATCTGTAATATCTGAAGATTGGAGAATGGTCAACGTAACGCCATTTTTTAAAAAGAGTTCCAGGGTGATCCGGGAAACTACAGACCGGTGAGCCTGACGTCAATACCAGGAAAAATGGTAGAAACCATCATAAAGAACAAAATTGCTGAACATGTACATAGTCATGACTTAATGGGAGACAGCCATCATGGCTTTAGACAAGGAAGATCTTGTCTTACTAATGTTATGTTTTTTTGAAGGTGTGAATAAACAGGTAGACAAAGGTGAGTTGGTTGATATAGTGTATCTACTTTCAGAAAGCCTTTGACAAGGTCCCTCAAAGAATTTTGTGAAAGCTAAAGAGTCATGGGATAAGAGGCAGTGTACTACTGTGGATCAAGAACTAGTTAAGATAGAAAGCAGAGGGTACGGCTAAATGGGCAATATTCCTAATGGAGAAAGGTGAATAGTGGTGTACCCCAGGGATCTGTGCTGGGTCCACTGCTTTTTGACACATTCATAAATGACCTGGAAAAGGGAATAACGAGTGAGGTTATCAGATTTGCAGATGACAGAACTATTTAAAGTTGTTAAAACCCAAGAGGATTGTGGAAAATTGCAAGAGGATCTTGATAAATTGGAAGACTGGGCATCAAAATGGCAGATGAAATTTAATGTGGAAAAGTGCAAAGTTATGCACCTAGGAAAGAATAACCCAAACTATGGTTACACTATGCAAGGTTCCACATTGGGAACCACCACCCAGGAAAGAGATTTAGGAGTCATCGTGGACATGTTAAAACCCTCTGCCCAGTGTGCAGCAGCAGCCAAGAGAGCAAACAGAATGCTAGGTATAAGGAAAGGAATGGAAAATAAAACAAAGGATATTATAATGCCTCTGTATCGTTCAATGGTGTGACTGCACCTTGAATATTGTGTGCAGTTCTGGTCGCCATATCTTAAAAAGGATATAGAGTTTTTAGAAAAGGTTCAGAGAAGAGCCACCAAAATGGTAAAGGGGATGGAAGGATACCCCTATGAAGGAAGGATACCCCTATGAAGGAAGGCTAAAACGTTTTGGGCTCTTTAACCTGGAAGAGACGGCTGAGGGGAGATATGATAGAAGTCTATAAATTAATGAATGGAGTGGAACGGGTAAACTTAGATCGATTGTTTACATCAGAATAAAGACAAAACTAGGGGACATGCAATGAAGCTACAGGGTCAACTAAGACAAATAAGAGAAAATATTTTTTCACTCAACGTGTAATCAACTCTGGAATTTGTTACCGGAGGATGTAGTAAAGGCTGTTAGTGTAGCTGGGTTTAAAAAAGGTTTGGACAAGTTCCTGGAGGAAAGGTCCATAAACCACTATTAAAAAGGGACCCAGGATATCAATGCTTGACCCAATACAAGCATTGTGGAACCTGTCTTTTGGGGAAACTGCTAGGCACGTATGACCTAGATTGGCCACTGTTGGAAACAGGATACTGGGCTTGATGGAACTTGGTCTGACCCAGTATGGCATATGTTCTTAACATGACCTGGACAAGTCAAATCTTAGTATGGGAGACAGACATCTCTGTTCTTGAGGATCTTGTCTAGGTCCTTCATAGCCATTCTACTAAGAGCAATATGTCGCCAAATTTATTGATTGTTGATTCAAGTTGAAATAGTTGACAGTTTTAATTTCTTCTCCATCAATGATGAACTTATTGTTCTCTGGGAACAAGCAGGAAGTCAGTCCTCACATATGGGTGACGTCGATGGAGCCCGCAAGGAGCAAATCCCCAGCTTTCAAAGAAAGCCTTTGGGAATTGCTACCATGCATGTATGGTCCCCTTCCCGCCCAAGGGTGCCATCTTGCTCAGTCTCTTTTTTCCCTGTGGAGCCTATCAGACTTAGTTTGTCCCCGTCACAGAAAAAGTTGATTTTTTTTGTGCCTCTTTGGCTGTATCCGGTCTCACGCCGGTACCCTTTCCTACCCCAATATCCGTACCTAAGTATCGAATCAGTTTCTTGGGGCAACTTTGCACCCTTTCCTCACTGGCAGCCCGAAGGGTCTTCGACCTTGCTGGGGTCCTTTTTCCCCCCATGGCTACCAGAGGGTTCAAAAAATGCAATCGGTGCAGGAAGATCATGTCCCTCACCGATACGCATGACTGCTCCCTCCGATGCCTCGGCCCGGACCATGACCAGGTAGTCTGTGGCCTGTGCAAAAAGATGTCCTAAGGCCTTGAGGAGCCGCCAGCAGCAGCATGATAAAAGTTTCCCCGATTCCCCCCCTGCCTCAGAGCTAGGACCTCGTCTGAGGCCTCCATGCCTCGGGAGGAACATTCCGAACCAGAGCATCATCGGAGGTCCTCGGAGAGGGGGATCTCCCTCAAGGGAACTGATGTGAAGGAAGAAACCCTCAAAGGCAGCGTCTCTGCTTGGTTCCGATCGGCTGGGCTCCTCTCAGGGCCTGTTGCAGAGCCCCGAGCACCTACCCAAGGTGGAGAAGGAGCGTCCAGCCAAGGTTCCTCACAGGGACCCTGTTGGGGATCGGCCTAGGCAAGTACATACTGTCCTAGTCGAGGACTCCCCCTCCGTCAGAACCGGCTTCGGGCCCAAGTGCATTGGTGCCCGAGCTGAGGGCTGTGGAGCCTCAGACTGGTGTCCAGGATGGCGGCCTTGGAGCGCAGTGTCACTGCCTTCATGGAGCAGCAGTGGGCGCTGATGTCCAGCACATCCGGTTCCTCTGCCCCGACCACCGGGCGTTAGACAGAAGTCAACCCTGGAAGCTGAGCTGATCCTTGAGAGCTTGTGGGCCTGAGTTGATCCTCGGCCTCCCGCTTGTTGGGACCAAGGTCGTCACCGCTGAGCCTGCAGGCATTGGGTCCCTCGAGGCCTGAGGAGAGGAGTCCCTGGACACTAGTAGTCATCGAGATGTCCCATCCGATTCCCTGGTATCTGAACCTCAGAGAAGGTCCCCACCGGAAGACATGGGTTTTCTGGACTTCGTTTGGGATATGTCCAAGGCCTTGGCTTTCCTGACGAAGTCAGAGGAGGATTCTCAGGCCAACGAGCTCGAGATCCTCCAATACAAGGCTCCCCCTCGTGAAACCCTCACGGTGCCCATTCCTCCTATCCTGAAACGACTTATGCTCCGCATGTGGGAGATGCCGGCAACGACGCCAGTAATCAGCAAGCAGCTCGACTCGATGTATCGAGTCCGGCAGAGCCCTGGGTTTCAAAAATCACAACTGCCACACAACTCCATGGTTGTGGAGTCAACCATGCGTCGACTGATGAGTCAGAAGACGCACTCATGGGTGCCCCCCCCCCCCCCGGCAGGGAAGCCCACACCTTGGATGCCCTCGGCAGAAGTGTTTCTAGGGCGCAATGCTGAATTGTTGGATTCAGGCCTACCAGCTGTACATGGGCATGTACCTGAGAGAACTGGCCAAGGAGCTCGCCGGGTTCTCAGCTGGTCTGAGGAGCCTTTGCAGCGCTTCAAGGGCCTGTCCAAAGCTGTCCGTGAGTGCTCCAAGTTCATGACGGGTTTGAGTCGGCGGCTCAGGTAGCTGCAGAGGGGCATCAGTGCATGCTGCCAAGCTTGGCTGCAATCATCGGACCTCGAGCAATGGGTACAGGACAAGTTAGTCGATGTCCCATGGCAAGGGGAGAACCTCTTCGGCAAACCCATGACCGACAAGGGTGCTGAGCTGGAGACAGAGCTCATGACGAGGACTAGGCTCTAAGACCACCTCTGCCTTCCCGTAAAAAGCCCTTTTACCAAAATTACCCTCCTTACCAGTCCTCCCCAGCTCCCCAAGAGCAGCAGGCCAAGGACAGGGGGGCATGGCCTGCGTAAGCAGAAGGCCCCCCAAACACCAGGCTCCAACCAGCCTGGAGGGGGTTTTTGACTCCTGCAGCATGGCCCCTCTCCCAACCAGATCTTGGCAACCACAGGAGGTCGGCACGCCCTGTATGCCCACAGGTGGGGAGCTATCACCACCGATTCCTGGGCATTACAGGTGATCAGGGAGGGATACCTCCTCCATCTAGCCCAAATGCCTCCACACTACTTCCCGGGAAAGCCCATCAAGTCTCCCTTTCAGCAGGACCTTCTGAAGGAATTGGCAGGTCTTCTCAAGGACCATGCGGTGGAACTGGTGCCCCACCACCTCAAGGGAAAGGGGTTCTACTTCAGGTACTTCCTTGTGCCAAAGAGAACAGGCGGCCTAAGGCCCATCCTCGACCTGCACAACCTCAACAAATTCCTGGTGAGTGAGAAGTTCAAGATGCTCTCCCTTGGAATATTGCTGCCTTACCTCCACCAGGGAGACTAGCTATGCCAGGCTGCCACCTGGTCATAAAGCACCATCCCTCAGTGCCAGCAAGGCATCTGCTGCGCCTCCTCGGCACATGGCCTCCACGGTTCTAGATTCTTCACGACAGAGCTTCTGTCATCCTGGCCAGGCAACCGTGGTTTCCACTTCTTGTACAGCTAGCGGTGGAGGCCCCCACCCCTTTGGGGTCAGCTCCACAGCTCCTTTCCCAGGAGAGGGGCTCTCTTTTGCATCCCAACCTCAGCTCTATTTCGCTGATGGCATGGCAGCTGAGAGGGTGACTCTAGCCCCACCCTTCCTTCTGAAGGATGTGGAGGTTTTGCTGGCTTCACGCAGAGCGTCTACCAGACGGGCTTACGCTTTTAAGTGGCACAGGCATGTGCTTTGATGCGCTGAGCAAGGGGAGACCCCTTCTCTTGCTCGGCGGTTGTGGTACTGAAATACCTTCACCTCTCTAGAATGGGGCTTAAGTACAACTCTGTCAGAGTGCATCTCAGTGCCCTAGCGGCAAACAACCATCAGGTGGACAGGAAGCCCCTCAGTTCATCTAGTGGTGTCCCAGTTCCTAAAGAGCCTACTCCTGTCAGAGCCCCCAGTCCACCCCCTGACGACAGAATGGGATCTCAATATAGTGTTGGGGCAGCTCACCCGGCCGCCCTTCAAACCGTTGGCCACGTGCCACCTCTGTTCTCTCCTGGAAGGTAGTTCTTGGTTGCGCTCACTTCTGCCCAGAGGGTGAGCGAGCTCAAGGCCTTCGTGGCGGAAAAGCCTTATACAAGGTTCTACAAAAATAAGGTGGTGTTCGCACGCACCCCAAGTTCCTTCCAAAGGTGGTTTTCTTGTTCCACCTCAACCAGGTGGTCCTTTCTACCTGCTTTCCCAGATCGTATGCTAGTCAGGCAGAGGCGATCCTCCATACCTTGGAGTGTAGAAGGGCTCTGCCTTCTACATTCAAAATACTCAAGGTCACTGGAAAGCCTCTCAGTTTTTTGTTTCCTATGACCCAAGTAAGCTGGGGGAAGACGGTGACCAAGCGTACCTATCCACATGGGTGGTGGACTGTATTGCCCGGGCTTATGAGGAAGCGAGGCATCTGCTGGAAGGCCGTGTTACGGCTCATAGGGTCAGGGCCAAGGCAGCATCAGTGGCTCACCTGTGCTCTGTTCCTCTGGCAGACATCTGCTGGACCGCCACCTGGTCAATGGTTCATACCTTTGCAGCTCACTACTGCCTGGATAGGGAGTCCCTACGGGACAGTGCCTTCGGCCAAGCTGTACTCTGTAACCTTTTTGGGAGTCTAGGGAACTCCTGCCCTCCGACCCTTCTGTGTTCAGGCTACCGGAGTGCTACTTTCCTTGGACACAGGTCCTATATTACCTTGCGGCTCTTGATGAGGGAGCCTTTTTTGGCTATCGGTTCATGGTAGCCTATAGCTGGGGAGTCCCTTATGTGAGGACTGACTTTCTTTCTGCTTGTTCCCAGAGAAAGTGTAGTTACTCACCTGTAACAAGTGTTCTCCGGGGACAGCAGGAATCAGTCCTCAGAGTTGTAGTCTTATTATATTCCTTATTTTTTTGCTGTCTTTTTACCTATGTCATTTGACTGAACAAGGTGGCACCCTTGGGCGGGAAGGGGACCACGCATGTGTGGTAGCAATTACATAAGAACATAAGGCTTCTTTGAAAGCTGGGGGATTAGCTCCAAGCAGGCTCCGTCAGCATCGACGTCACCCATATGTGAGGACTGATTCCCGCTGTCCCTGGAAAACACCTGTTACAGGTGAAATGTGAGTAACTATGCTATTTTACCAGTTGTCAGAATTTTTGTCTTAATGTTAAGGTGCAGGCCCATTTTAAGACTATTCCTTGATCTTGAGAAGCAAATGTTTCAAATAGTCTTCACTTTCAACCAGTAATGTGGTATCAGCACAGCAAAGGTTGTCTTCCATCAATCTTCACACCTCGGTTGTCTTCATACAAGCCTGCTTCTCTGATTTGTTTCGTGTATAAAAATTAAAGAGGTAGGGGGAAAGTATGCAGCCTTGTACACCTTTGTTTCTTGATCAATCTAAAGGTTGTGCAAGAGAACAATCAGGTACCCATTCTTCTTAATGTTGCCCAGAGTTTCTCATGGTTTACACATAACATAAGATATGCCATACTGGGTCAGACCAAGGTCCATCAAGCCCAGTATTCTATTTCCAACAGTGGCCAATCTAGGTCATATGTACCTAGCAGTTTCCCCAAGAGACACAAGTTCCACAATGCTTGTACTGGGTCAAGCATTGATATCTTCGGTCACTTCTTAATAATGGTTTATGGACCTTTCCTCCAGGAACTTGTCCAAACCTTTTTTAAACCCAGCTACAATAACAACCTTTACTACATCCTCTGGTAACAAATTCCAGAGTTTGATTACACGTTGAGTGAAAAAATATTTTCTTTTATTAGTCTTAAATAGTTTACCCTGTAGCTTCATTGCATGTCCCCTAGTCTTTCTATATTCTGATAAGGTAAACAATCGATCTACGTTTACCCGTTCCACTCCGTTCATTAATTTATAAACTTCTATCATATCTCCCCCTCAGCCGTCTCTTTTCCAGGTTAAAGAGCCCTAACCTTTTTAGCCTTTCATAGGAGTATCCTTCCATCCCCTTTACCATTTTGGTGGCTCTTCTCTGTACCTTTTCTAAAATCGCTATATCCTTTTTAAGATACGGCGACCAGAACTGCACACAATATTCAAGGTGCGGTCTCACCATGGAACGATATAGAGGCATTATAATATCTTGTTTTATTTTCCATTCCTTTCCTTATCATACCTAGCATTCTATTTGCTCTCTTGGCCGCCGCTGCACACTGGGCCGAGGGTTTTAACATGGTATCCACAATGACGCCTAAATCTTTTTCCGGGTGGTGGTTCCTAATGTGGAACCTTGCATCGTGTAACCATAGTTTGGGTTGTTCTTCCCTAGGTGCATAACCTTGCACTTGTCCACATTAAATTTCATCTGCCATTTTGATGCCCAGTCTTCCAATTTATCAAGATCCTCTTGCAATTTTTCACAATCCTCTTGGGTTTTAACAACTTTAGTTTTGTCTCATCTGCAAATTTGATAACCTCACTCGTTATTCCACTTTCCAGGTCATTTATGAATGTGTCAAAAAGCAGCGGACCCAGCACAGATCCCTGGGGTACACCACTATTCACCTTTCTCCATTGGGAAAATTGGCCATTTAGCCCTACCCTCTGCTTTCTATCTTTTAACAAGTTCCTGATCCACAATAGTACATTGCCTCCTATCCCATGACTCTTTAGTTTTGCCAAAAGTCTCTAATGAGGGGACCTTGTCAAAGGCTTTCTGAAAGTCCAGATACACAATATCAACCGACTCACCTTTGTCCACCTGTTTATTCACTCCTTCAAAAAAACATAACAGATTAGTAAGACAAGATCTTCCTTGTCTAAAGCCATGTTGGCTGTCTCCCATTAGGTTGTGACTATCTACATGCTGAGGAATTTTATTCTTTGATGGTTTCTACCATTTTTCCCGGTACTGATGTCAGGCTCACCGGTCTGTAGTTTCCCGGATCACCCCTGGAACCCTTTTTAAAAATTGGTGTTACATTGGCGATCCTCCAATCTTCAGGTATTAGAGATGATTTTAATGATAGTTCACAGATTACTGATAGCAGTTCTGCAATCTCATATTTCAGTTCTTTCAATACCCTTGGATGTATACCATCCGGCCCAGGTGATTTGCTACTCTTCAGTTTATCTAATAGTTGTAAGACATCTTCCCGATGTATCGATAATTTCCTCCAATTCTTCCACACCTTTAAATACCACTTCAGTCATGGGTAACATCCCTACATCTTCCTCAGTAAAGACCGAAGCAAAGAATTCATTCAGTCTCTCCGCTATCGCCTTGTCGCCTCTTAGTGCTCCTTTAACCCCTTTATCATCTAA
Source organism: Ichthyophis bannanicus (assembly GCA_033557465.1). NCBI lineage: Eukaryota > Metazoa > Chordata > Amphibia > Gymnophiona > Ichthyophiidae > Ichthyophis > Ichthyophis bannanicus. The sequence goes on from CM066032.1 coordinate 1,767,819,251, forward strand.
TGGACCAACTGACTCTCACAGGTTTTTTGCTACGAATGTACTTGAAAAGGTCTTTATTTCGCGTTTTTGCTTCCGCAACAAGCTTCTTCTCAAATTCTCTCTTTGCCTGCCTTATCAATGCCTTGCATTTGACTTGCCAGTGCTTGTGCTGTTTCCAGGTTTTGTCGTTTGGCTCTTTTTTCCATTTCCTGAAAGATGCTTTTTTGGCAACAGCCTCTCTGACCTCACCTTTAAACCATGCTGGCAGTTTTTTGGACTTCCTTCCACTAAAGCCTTGCTGTAGTCAATAAAAGAGATATCCTTTTGGTATTCTTTTTTCTTTTCAAGGATCCATCTCACATCCATGATAATGTCTTTCCTCGCCCTTTCCTGAACCCTGCTTGATCCTCAGGCAGTTCTCATTCCAGGTATAGTTGTAGTCTCTGCTGAATGATCTTGAATAGAATCTTGCTGGCATATAGGATCAGAGCAATTGTGTGATAATTTCCACAGTCAGTCGGGTCGCTTTTCTTCAGTACTGGGAAGGCATAGAGGAAGTCCCGCCCCAAAGGAGGAGGAAAACATCCCTTGCCTGAGAGTTTTGAGCCGGAATTCTGGAACAAAATTGGGGAAGTCTGGCATTCTGTGGACTTGCAAAGAGGTCTATATCTGGCGTTCCCAGCTTCGAAACACTCGAGCAAGCTGGTCTGAGTGCAGAGATTATTCGTGTGGCAGAAGTATTTGATTGAATTTATCTGCCCAAAGATTTTGGATGCCCGGAATATATACCACTAAGAGGTGGATTTGAAGCTCTCTGGCAAGGGCCCAGTGTCACAAAGCTTTGTTGCATAACGACAGAGAGCCTGTTCCACCCTGCTTATTCACATAGAACATGGTTACTCGATTGTCAGTCTGGACCAGAACTGTCTTGTAGCTGAGATGGGCCTGAAAGATAGCATGGAAAATGGCTCCGAGCTCTGGAAGGTTTATGTGAAGACAAGCCTCCTGTGGGGTCCAGAGACCCAGAGTTGATAGATCATGCAAGTGAGCCCCCCAACCCAACTTGGACGCATTTGTTAGGTGGTTTGGCATAGAGACTTCCTGAAAGGAAAACCCATGAGGTGGTTTCCCAGTGACTGCCACCATTGCAGGGACAAAATGAGACGTGTGGAATTTGATTTGTCCGTTAGCCGATGCCAAGGCCTATGTCCACTGAGAGGATAGGGTCCACTGGGCTGCTTGCATATGAAGACGAGCATAGGGAATCACATGAACATTGATGCCATATGCCTCCCGAGCAGTCAGGAAGACCTTTATAGCTGCTTGGGAGGCCAGTTGTACTACACGAAGACACTGCTGCTGTGGCAGGAAAGCCCTTCACTGCGTTCTCTAGACGAGCCCCTATAAATTCTAGAGAGCCAGTCGTCTAAGGTGGGGAAGACGAATATTCCTAGAGTTCTCAGGAATGCTGCTATTACTGCCATGCATTTTGTGAAGACTCTTGGGGCAGAAGCCAGACCGAAGGTAAGAACCCTGTACTGGTATTGTCTTCCCTGGAAAAGGAATCTAAGGAATTTCCTGTGATCTGCATGGATGAGAATATGCATACATGCATCCTTTAGATCTAGAAAACATAGCCAGTCCTGACTCTGAAGGTATGGCAGGAGTGTTCAGAGGGAGATCATTTTGAATTTTTCCCAGAACAGATACTTGTTTAATTCTCCGAGGTCTAGTATACGCTTTTGTCCCCCTGATTTCTTTGGTATGAGAAAGAAGGGGGGGGGGAGTAGAATCCCATACTCTGTTGGGGTATGAATACCTCTTCTTTTGCTCCTTGAGCAAGAAGTGATGCCACCTCCTGACCCAAGAGATTGGTGGCAGGGACCTGAGAATTGAACTGTCTTATCATTGTAGGAGGGGGCATACTGTGAAAATGAGTTCTGTACCCCTCTCGTACAATGGACAGAGTCCAGTTTTCTGATGTTATTTGTTGCCATCTTCTGGCAAAATGGCATAACCTGCCAGGGATGGTAAAGGGTTCTGGACCTTTCAGAGGCAGAAAGGCTAAGTTCTCTAGGAAGGAGTCAAAGCCCCTGAGGAGGCTGAGTCTGTTGAGCTGGTTGAGCTCTTGGAACTTGTGGCTTCCTCTGCTGTCTGTTTTGTTGTTGATCCCCTTGTGGAACATGAACTGGACAGTGTCCCTGATGAGTGTAAGATGGGTAAAAAAAAAGTTTCTTGTTGAAAAAGGGTTTGACTGACTTTCTTTGCTGGGTTGGCTGTAGACTTTGATAGTCTGTTCAAGGTAGTATTTTCAGATTCAATCTGATTAGCCTTGTCTTGCCAAAACGATTTTCTCCTGTGCAAGGAATATTTCCCAGTTTATCTTGCACCCATTGTTTTAAGTCTGATGCCTGAAGCCAGGCAATATGACGTGCACCGATGGAAATAGCAGATGTTCTGCTAATGCATTCAAAGCAATCAAAGGTTGCACGGTTTACAAATTTTGAGACATCCTGGGCATGTTTGACCAGAGTAAGGAATTCCCCCCCTTTTTTCCTCAGGGAGAAGAGGGCTCAAGAGCTCCAAATCACCTGTAACTTCTTTGAGGAACATTCCCATATAATGTAGGAGCTAATCTTGGCTGCCAACATGGAGGATTGGAAACAGACATCCAAAGGCATTGAGAGTCCTTGATTCACAGCCCGGAGGACTGGAAGAATGTGTTTTAGCACTCTTAATGCTACGCACTGCCAATTCCACTACCATTGAATGGTGCAGTAACAGTCTTTTGAAAGCCAGGACAGCTTGGAACTCAGTACATGGTATCGAGTCGTCGAGAGAGTGTGGAGACACCGTCAAAGGAGTTTTCCACATTCTTAGCATAAGATTTATTTATTTAGCATTTCTTATATACCTCCATTCATGATATCACGGCGGTTTACATTGAACAAACTGAAATTACATTGAACAGGGCATTATAACTTGGAGATAACTATTTTACAGGGAACATGGGCTATGGAGGATTAAGTAGCTTGCCCAAGACCACAAGGAGCACCTGTGGGACTAGAAACCCCAGTCCTTCTGGCCCAAGGTTGCTGTCCTCTAGTGGGATTTGATCCCCCGACCTTCTGGCCTGAAGTACCTTGCCCCAACCACTAGGCCACTCCTCCGCTCCACACAGATCATGCAAGATTCTGTGAATGGGCAGAGTAGCTGCCTCTTTAGGAGCCTTAGGGTACTGAAGAACTTCTAATTCTTCTGCTCTAGGTTCCTTCTCTGGAGTCAGTGATTGCAAGACCTCGAGCCAAATCACGTATAAAATCCTGGAAGGACATGTCTTCTGGAGGAGACGTTCTTCGTTGAGAAGATGGATCCTCCGGAAGGATAGCTCTAGTACTGGCAGAGTCATCAGAATCGGATAATTTGAAGTATCTCTGCACCGGGTGTTCTTGCAACTCATGGTACCAGTATCGCTCAAAGTCGGTATCGGGGTGTCTCAGTACCGATCCGTCGATACCTGAGATCAACTCAAGGCTCAGCATGGGGGGAAGCATACCCGCCGAAGCACTTGGTACCGGTGTCGGCACCTATACTTGTGGAACCGTCTGTAGCGGTCTTAGCGGTACCAAAGCTGCTAATAGGGCCGCTTGACTGCATTCAATAGCGAGGATTCTGTGATCCATCGCTCCTGCCAATGCCTGGGTGTCGGTACCAGTGGAAGCGGCTACGACCCCAGAACATGGCACCAGTAGTTCTGCAGAGGTGGAAGCCTCTGGAACATTCTGGAGCCCCATTAATGCTTTGGAGACCGAGGCCTCCTGCTGGGGCTGTTTTGTCAGTGAATTTTCCTTGAGGGCAATGCCAGTGGCATCTCGACACTTGGAAGATCTACCCTTCGAGGACCAGCCAATCTTAGAAGACTTAAGTTTAGTTACCCGATATCCATGGGAGGAAGATGAAGCCCTGGAAGACGTCAATGCGACTGACATAATATCTGTGGCAAAAAGGGTACAGGGTTTTGCAGCTCTATTCTGCAGGCCCCTCTTGATTATCTTTCTGCAGGAGACACTCCGATGGAGAATGGTCAGGACCTAAACACTTAGACACCATTCATGGGTGTCGGTGACGGATATGGTACCACATTTAGAACATTTCTTGAAACCACTGGCTGGTTTCTCCATGTCTGAAGAAAAATGGGCCTAGTGCCCAAAATGGCACCTAACCCCAGGAGGGGAAGACCCCTGAAAGAAAATTTTTTAGGAAACTAGTTTGTTTTTTTTTTTTTTAAAATAATAAAAAAAAAAAAAAAAAAAAAAGAGAACCGGCGGTACCGGTAGGCGTCTTAGGAAGGCAGACACGACCACAAAAAACAAAATAAGGAAAAGTTTTTCTATGGTGACAGGGTATGCGTCTTGTCGGCTCCATGGAAAACGAAAAACTGAAGAGGGACAGTTGGAAAGGTGGGAAGGCAGCACGCATGTGCTGTGGGATGCTCCCAAAAGCTTTTCTACTGGATGCTGGGGAGCGTTCCTGAGCAGGCTCCGTTGGTACCGACGATACCCATATGTGAAGACAACATTCCTGATTGTTCCTGGAGATGCCTCTTTGCAAATGATACCCAAATCTGCAATAAAGTAGATGCCTCCACATATTAATGCTAAAAAAACGCAGATCATGCATTTGGGCTGCAAAAAAACAAGGGCAGTATAGTCTAGGCAGCAAAGTACTTCTATCCATGAAAGAAGAGCAGGACCTGGGGGTAACTGTTCCAATGATCTTCAGCCAGAAAAGGTGATGGCAAAAGCCAGAAGGATGCTCAAGTGTGTAGGGAGAGGAATGATCAGCAGAATTAGGAGGCAATACCTTTGCAAGACCTTATTTGAAGTATTGTATACAATTCTTTATATCCTTTTGAAGGAGAGACCTAAACAGGATGAAACTGTGCGGAGGGCAATTACTAAAATGGTCAGTGGTTTTTGTCATAAGGCACTGACCAGATCTTAATATGTATAACTTTGAAAGAAAGGCAGGAGAGGGGCTAAGTGATAAAGCTGTTTAAATACTTCCATGGCATGCATGCACAGGAGGAGAGCCTCTTTCAACTGAAAAATCTTTGCAATGAGGTGGTATAGAATGAAGGTGAAAGGGATAGACGCACAAGTTATCGAAGAACATATTTCTTTATGAAAAGGGTGGTAGATGCATGGAATAGTCTCCCAGAAGATGTGGTAGATGTATATGAATTCAAGAAAACATGGGACAAAGGATCTCTAAGGACAAAAAGGAAAAGAAAGGGACTAACAATTGCTATGGAAGGGCAGATGGGATAGGCCATATGATCTTTGTCTGCCATCATTTTGCCACATTTCAAAAAACAAAACAAAACACCAAGCTGTACCTGAGAGACAGAGCCCACGAAGAGAAATTCCTCAGCTGTCACAAAGCCTTTGGGAATGCTACTAGGCATGCATGGTCCCCTTCTTGCCCAAGGGTGCCATCCTGCTCAGTCAGATGACATAGCAAAAAAGGATTTAAACAATGTAGGAAAGCAACGCTAAGGGGAGGGGGGGAGGGTTGTGAGGACTGATTTCTGCTGTTCCTGGAAACACCTGTAACAGGTGAGTAACTACGCTTTCTTCAGGAACAAGCAGAAGTCAGTCCTTACATATGGGACTCCCTAGCTCCAGGTTGCCAAGGATCAAACCATGACAGCACCACTGGCAACCCAACAGGTGGCTTTAAGTTGCAGGAGGAGAGTCCCTACAAAGACTCTGCAAGACCCTCGCATCCGGCAATCACATCACTCCGGTAACCTGAACACAGAAGGGCAGGAGTTGCCTACACACCGAAAATATTACAGAATACTGCCCATCTGAAGGTAGTGTCCCTACAGAACTCACTCTCCAGGCAGTAATGAGAAACAAACGTATGAATCAAAGACCAGATGGCGGCCTTGCAGATTTCAGTCACCAGCACAGAGCGAAGTTTGGCTACCGTTGTGGCCATAGCACATATGTGATGTGCAGTGATCCGGTGCTCAAGGGAGGCCCAGCTTGCATGTAGGAGAGGACGATGCAGTCCGCTACCCAAGTAAACAGAGTCCGCCTCATTACCAGGAGCCCTGGGCTACTGGGGTCATATGATACAAGGAGCTGAGTAGCTCTGCGATGGGCCTGTGTCCACTGCAGATAGAAAGGCAGGGCCCGCTTACTGTCTAGCATATGCAGTATGAGTTCCTCCCTGCTGGCATGCATCCCGATTGAGGTGAAAGGGGGATACCACCTTAGGGAGGAATTTAGGGTGTGTGCAGAGTACCACCTTGTTCTTACAGAACCGTGTGTAGGGCAAATCTGCCACCAAGGTCTGGAGTTTGCTCACTCTCCAAGCAGATGTCAGTGCCACCAGAAAAAAAACACACTTTCCAGGATAGGTATGGTAATGGCAAGTAGCCAGGAGCTCGAATGGCGGCCTGGCGAGTTGGGAGAGCACCACATTCAGGTCTCATTCCGCCACAGTGGGCCAAAGAGGGAGCTTGGATAGCAAGAGGCCTCGCAGGAACCTGGAGACCAGGGACTGGTTCAAGAGAGGTTTTCCCTCTACAGAATGATGGTGCGTGGCTATGATGCTCAGATGTACCCTCACAGAGTTTGACTTCAGACCGGCATGCGAGAGATGCAGTAGATACTACAGAACAAGTTGCATGCGGCAGGAGAAGGGGTTCTCTTCTTTCTGTACACCAGACAGATTCTTCTCCATTTGAAGGCATATGCCCATCTAGTGGAAGGTTTTCAGGAGGCCAGTAGGACCTCCTCAACTTTCCCTAGAAGATTGAAAGGGGCCAGAGCTACCTTTTCAGCAGCCATGCTGTCAATGTTAGTGACCCCAGGTTGGGGTGCAAGAGAGCTCTCCTCCTGGGACAGGAGGTCCAGGTCCCGACCCAGTGGGACTGGAGTGCCACCAACAAGGAGAGCAGCAGAGGAAACCAGGGTTGCTGGGGCCATCTGAGGGTGAACAGAAACACTGATGCCAGCTTGCTCTGGACCTTGTGATAAGGAAGCTTATCAAAGTTCAGGAGGGAGCTATAAAAGAGGTGAATTGGCTTTGAACAAGCAACCTGTCTCTGCTGGTAGAAATACTAAAACAGAATGTTTTCATAAAAGACTACCAGTCCCAGAATGCACCAGGTTTCAAACAGCCTCTAGAAGAGCTGAAGTGGGGAAACGTGTGTTCAATCAGGAGAGCTATGAGGTAATCCCCAATCACTCATCTCCAAGGGCAGGGCTTGATTCAGCACACCTGGGCTGTGCTAGGGTGGAGTGTCCCTCTAAGCAAGTTAAAAGTAAAGGATATTCTACACAGAGGGAGAGCAGACAGAACAGACGGAACTAGGAGAACAAGGAGAGACAGAAGCAGAAGCCATTGGAGAAAGGAGAGAGGACTACAACAGCAGAAGCAACGTGGAAGGAAGAAGAGAAAGACATCTTGGAGGTCTAAAGGAGCCCACAGCAGTACGTGTGTTAGGAGTGATTCCAGAGGCAAGCATACTCCATTGGACTGGAGGAAGCCAGAGGAGTGGGGTTATAGAGCCAGGAACTCCCAAACAGCACCTCTGAAGGAGACGGCTGCATTTGGAAGGGGTCCTAAGACCGGTGCAAGAAGGTATGTGAAGAGAGACCCAGTGTCCAGGGATCTTGATTGGAAGGCTGGACATAAAAGCTGGACTACTTACTGTCCAGGATACCTGGAGAGGAAACCTAACAGCAAAGGAAGCTCAGGTATGAACTTTGATCTATGCCCTAGCTCTTCATCTGGAAGACAGCAGGGAAACAAATATTATCCTGAGAGTGATCAATTAAGGAATTCCTCTGAGCCAGACCATGATATTGATTCCATGATATTTGAGGAAGAAGGAGATATATCAAATGATCAGAATGAATACATGGATTGCTCTCTGTCTAGGCTGCTGTTTTAAAGTACTTTCTCACTAATACAACCACCAAAAGGAACTGTAACTTGTTCTTTTATCTACCCAGAAAATTCTCTGCAAGAAAGCTTTAGGGTAGGAATGAGCCACGTAGAGAGAGTGAACCAGCAAAGGGGTTTGCAGCTGGCTAATTATTGGTAATTGAGCCAGGCACAAGTGCACTTGAGCTCTGGAAGGAAACTTCTTTTTTTTTGTGTGTGTCAATAGAAGAAAGTTATCCTTGATAAAGAACAGTTTTTTTTCCTACTTTTGGGTTTGTTTTTGCCTTTTGAAGCACTGCTAAGAATGTCATTAGCAGGAGCCATCAAAAAGACCTTTTCTGTTTCCCATCAAGGTCTTTATTGATTTATTGTTTAAGAAGTTCAGTTACCTTATATCATGTTTTGTTTTTCCCGAATACAATACTTGAAGCAAGTGTCCTTTTGTGTTACCAAGTAAATCTGTGTGGGAGAATTAACCCCATGAATAAAATCTGTTTTCTTTGCTTACACTCGAGCATCACAACTCATTTTGTGAACGAATGAACTACATCCCCCACAATCCTTTGCAAGTCATAATAATATTTTGCCTTTGCTAAGACTGTGGACATTCACGACCAGCGGCCCCGTTTACAACCTTGAAAAGGGTCCTGTCTACTAGTGGAGTCCATGGAAAAGCATAAAGGAGGCCCTCCGACCACAGGATCAGGAAGGCATCCGCTGCCACTCTGCCCAGGTGCGGCTGGCGTGAACAGAAGCAGTGCAGCTGTGTGTTGTCCAGGGAGGTAAACAGATCCATCATGGGTCTGCCCCAGAGGCAGAACCACCTTTGTGCCACTCTGGGGTTCAGACGCCTTTCGTGCGGGTGCAGGACTCTACCGAGTTTGTCCACTAAGCAATTGTCCTGACCCGGGAGATATACTGCCTGTAGGAGTATTCTGTGGCACATAGCAAAGGAGGGCAGAGCAACCGTCTCCTGACAAAAGGAGTGCAAGCCTGTGCCCCCCTGCTTTATGTAAAATATGGTGACCTGGTTGTCTGTACGGATCAACACAGGTTGGTTGCACAACAGGTGGCAGAACGCTCACAGGGCAGGAAGATGGATCTGAGCTCCAGGAGGTTGATCTGTAAAAAGGGACTCCTCTTGAAACCAGGTGCCTTGAGCGCATTCTCCACCGCACACCCCCCAACCCAGGAGGGAGGCATCTGTAGTCAGGACCCTCTGAGGTGTAAGTGCTTGAAATGGCAACCCTTCCTGGAGGTGATATAGGGACTGCCACCAGTTGAGAGAGGCCGCCAGTTGGCAGGTGACTGACTGTCCTACAACCTGCCCATGGCTTGAGCCCACAGAGCAGAGGCACTGCTGGTCTGTCCACATGTGCAAGCGGGCTAGAGGCATGATGTGGACTGTTGAGGCCATGTGGCCCAGTAGGCGGAGGAGGCAGTGAGCAGATAGACTGGTGAGCCTGCACTTCTCCTGCCAGTTGTACAAGGCGATGTGCCCTCTTTCAGGAGGAAGGCCTTGATCTGTAGTGTGTCCAACTGGGCCCCTATGAACTCAAGGTTTTGTACTGGAGAGAGGTAATTTAGGGTAGTTGATGACGAAACCCCAGTGCTACAGGAGGTGGATTGTTCGCCCTGTGGCCTAGCTGGCTTTGAGGGCTATTCTGCCTCTGATGAGCCAGTCGCCCAAGTAGGGAAGACAAAAGCCCCTTGCAGAGGCATGCAAGCAGCCACGACCGACAGGCACTTTGTAAAGATTCTTGGTGAGGAGGCCAGGCAGAATGAAAGCACCCTATACTGATAGTGTTCTCCTCCCACCACAAACCTTAGGTATTGCCTGTGGGAGAGGTGGATTAAGATGTGGGTAAACGCATCCTTCAGGTTTAAGGAGCACAGCCAATCTCCCTGTTGGAGGTAGGGCAGCAGTGTTCTAAGGGAAAGCATCTTGAACTTCTCCCTCACCAGAGATCTGTTCATGTTTTGCAGGTCCAGAATGGGCCTGAGGCCCCCAGTTCTTTTGGGGACAAGGAAATACCTGGGGCAGAAGCTCTTTCCCCACATGTGTCTGGGTACAGGTTCTACACCCTGTCCTTAAGCAGGCCTGTGCATTCTGAGATGAGCATGGTCTGGTGAAGGAGAGGCCGCACCTGGGAAGAACTCTGGTGGTGTTTGCTGGAACCAGAAGAGGTAGCCCTCCTCTACCACCTGGAGGACCCACTAGTCCAGGAGTGGGCAATTCCGGTCCTGGAGGGCCACAGATCAGTCAGGTTTTCATGATGTCCCTAATGAATATTCATGAGATCTATTTGCATCCACTGCCTTCCATTGTATGGAAATAGGTCCATGAATATTCATTAGGGACATCATGAAAACCTGACTGATCTGCGGCCATCCAGGACCGGAATTGCCCACCCCTGCACTAGCCCATGGTGACCCAGGCCCAAATGTGGGCGAAGCGCATCAGGTGGCCCCCAGTGGGCTGGGGAGGGTCTCCTGGTGGGGGGGGGGGGCCGAGGCAGTCCTGCCTTGGGAGGTCAAAAGCTCCCCCCAGGTTGGTTGGGGGCTGAGGCTTCTGAGCCTATGGTTTTCTCAGCCTGTGGCCCTGATTCTTGGGCCAAGGGCCCTGCTGTTGCTGCCCCAAGAAGGAGTGGTAATGGTCCTGTGAAGACCCCTTTTTCACCCTGGTAAAAGGAGGTCTTCCCCCCCCCCCCGATGGTTTCTTTCAGGGAAGAGTAGAGGTCTTCCTCTGCCTGGTCACCACTGTGGCCTCAATCTCGGCTGCCTTGTCGGCCATGTGTTTGCCAAATAAGTTTTCCCCGGTGCGACAGACATCTAGCAGTTTTTCTTGCGACCATTGCTTGATGTCGGAGGTTTGCAACCAAGCCTAGTACCAGGCACTGAAGTCAGCAGCTGCCATCACTCAGGCTGCCAACTCAAAAGCCATCATAGGCGGCGTAGGACAGGAACTTTGAGCAGTCCCGAATCCAGGCTGTTAGGGTCTGGAAACCCTGGAGTGGTTCCCCCCTGGTAATGCTTGCAGAGAAGCCTCCCAAGTCCTGGATGAGGCCCTGGAGATACATGCTTATGTATAGTTCATAGGCCTGTATCCAGCAGCACAACATGGAGTCTTTGAAGCACTTGCTCCAGAGGGCATCGAGGACCTGGGCCTTCCTGCCTGAGGGAACAGAAGAATAGTTTTGACTTTTGAGCTTCTGCAGAGGACTCTACCACCATGGAGTTATGTGGGAGTTGAGATTTTTGGAAGCCAGGGCCTTTCTTAATGTGATGGATGGTGTCAAGGGGGTCAGCTGACCACTGGCACCAATGCAAGGATCCCCCACATCCACAGGAGCAGTCGCTCGAGGATGGGCTGGACCGGCACCGTAAGAGTCTCCTTTGGCAGAGACTCATGCTAGAGGATTTCCAGTTCTTCGGTGTGCAGGTCCTCCGATTCGGTCGAGACCAAGAGGGCTATGTCCCAGACGAAGTCGAGAAAGGTCATGTTCTCGGGGGGGGGGGGGGGAATGGCACAGAGGTTCTGGAGGAAACTGTTCTGAAGGGGCATCTGTCTCGAGAAATCTTGGGAGATGCCTTGACATCTGTCTCACAGCTGGAGCTAGAGGATGTTGAGGATTCAGACTCTGGGCTCTCTGGTCTCGAGGCTGGCCCTGAGAAACCAGGATCCTCCCAAGTGTGTCTTGGGTCAGACTCCTGAAAACTGGCTGGGGAGGACTGGACTCCCAAGAATCAGCATCGGGACCAGGGCCTCAATCACTGCCAAGGGCTCGCCCGAGTCCACTGGCACTCGGGGTCTGGCTTAACGCCCAGGGACTCCTCCAAATTCGGGGGCTGGTTGTCGGGGTAGATGATGCAGACGACCCGACATCATTGCCTGCTACAGGGCCAGGCTTGCGGAGATATTCTGCTCCAGGGCCGCCATTTTGGACTCTATGCCAGAAGGCTCCGGAGCTTTCAGCATGGGCAGCAAGGGTCTTGGGCCCGACGCCAGGACTCTTGCAAGTGTGTCCTTGATGAGGACCACAGCCTCGGAGAGAGCCATGAACGTCATCACCAGCCAAGGACTCCCTTTTAGAGACCTTAGGGGGGGGCGCTGCTCGGAGTCACCCAAGTCCCGCCACAGGACTTTGCCAAGTTTCACTGATGGAACCTCAACTAGCTTTGAAATTTTTCTTCCCGGGATCCAGCATCTTTATGGAGGAGCTGCCGCCGCCGCCGCAGGACTCTGAAGATGCCCGGACCTCTCAGGATATGCTCAGCTTGGGGTTCAGTGTTGGGGAAGTCGGGGCCAAGTCAGACCGCAGGAACAGTTTCTCTTGCAACTCTGAATGTTTCCTGTTGGTTCGCGGAGTCATGGTCTGGCACAGATCGCAGGTAGAACTGTCATGGTCCGGGCTGAGGCAGTACAAGCGGCAGTCGTGGGTGTCTAACAGACATGGTTTGAATGCCATGGTCACACTTTCTGAACCCACCAGAGGACACGGTGGGAGACACCCAGCCGGGATAGACTAACACTGGCAAAAAAGGGCACAAACGCTGGTCGAGGCAAGCATCATCAAAAAAAGGAGACGAGCTGAAGAGAGCACTGGGGATGGCACCAGCTCAAGGCAGGAAGAGGAACTGGTACGCAAACCAGGGTTGGGGGGGGGGGGAACACTACTTTAGAGGATAATTTTAGAGGACTTTTCCGGGGGGGGGGGGGGGAAAAGGACAAACATCTGTTGGGCTCCATGGAAAAAAAGGACACTGAGAAAGATAGTACCCTTGGATGGGAAGGGGACCACGCATGTGTGGTAGCATTCCCAAAGGCTTTCTATGAAAGCTGGAGAATTGCTCCACACAAGCTCAGTCAGCGCCAACGTCACCCATATGCGAGGGCTGACTTCCTGTTTGTTCTTAAGGAAAAAAAATACCCAAGCTTAAGGGGATGATCTTGGTTTCTGTTCCGCAAACATTTTCTGCAGAACTGACAAACCTATCATTGCATCAGGAGTCCTTCTCTAGGCAGTAATGAGATATGAATGTGTGGACAGATGTCCAAGTCATGAGTTATCTCCTCCATGGAAGCTCACCTCAAGGGGCTACCAACAAAGCCATGGCTCTGACATTATGAATGTCTATCCAGGCTTAGGAGGCCAAAGGAAACCCACTTTTTTTTTTTTTTTTTAAAGCTGCATTCCTAACAGGGGCTATACAGTTCAAACAACGCTGGGAAACCGGCTGGTACTCTTGCTTTAAAAGATACCTAAGCTCCACGAACAGAACAATGGCTGGGAAAAAATGTATCGCTAAACTGTTGCCCCCGTTACAGCTTCTGCTTCTGTCCAGACAGAGGACCCAATGCCAGTTGAAGGACCAGTTCCATGTGCAGGGTGCCTGCAAGCTGAACCTCTGAGGAAACAAGTGGAGGAACTCAGAGAGGAGGTGGCAAGACTGAGGAGCATTCAAGACAGTGAGAAGTATATTGATGAGATGCTTCTTGCAGCAACCAAGCTCTCTAGCAGAGAAGATGGATGCCGACAGAAGACGAAGGTAGGACACAAGTCACCAGTGCCCGCAGAATCACCAATCCAACTTCTCCAGCCCTTGAATTGAAAAACCATTATGCAGCCCTGGAAGTGGAGGAGGTGAAAGCATCCCTGGAAAGGGAAGAACCAGAGCTCAAGTACCCCAAAGTTGCAGAATCAGTGACCACAAGGAAGCAAAGGATAGTGGTGGTTGGTGACTGTCTTCCGAGGGGTACCGAAGCGTCCATCTGCTGACTAGACTTGATGTCCAGAGAGGTATGCTGTCTGCCTGGTGCCAAAATCCAAGATGTTACAGAGAGTTTGCCGAGACTCATCAAGCCCACTGACTATTACCCAATGTTGCTAATCCATGTCGGAACAAATGATACTGCCAAGGATCCTTCTGAACATATCAAAAGTGACTTCATGACTCTGGGTAGAGGACAAAGCAGTTAGGTGCACAGGTGGTGTTCTCTTCAATCCTCCCTGTTTTATTTACATTCTCTTATATACCGCGCTATTCTGCATCAGTGCGGTTTACATTGAACAAACTGAAATTACATTGAACAGGCATTATAACTTGGAGATAACTATTTTACAGGGAACATGGGTTATGGAGGGTTAAGTGGCTTGTCCAAGACCACAAGGCGCACCTGTGGGACTAGAAACCACAATCCTTCCGGCCCAAGGTTGCTGTCCTCTAGTGGGATTTGAACCCCCAACCTTCCGGCCTGAAGTACCTGCCCAAACCACTAGGCCACTCCTCCATTCAACACACCGAGGGTAAAGGCCAAGGCAAAGAGGCTCACATCCTGGAGATGAATGCATGGCTGACTGCATGCATGGTGTCAGAGCATTTTGGTTTCCTAGACTATGGGATGCTGTTCCAAGGGTTGCAGAGCAGAGATGGCATCCATCTGTCCAAGAAAGGTCAACACGTCTTCAATAGTAGACTGGCTAATCTATTGAAGAGGGCTTTAAACTAGATTCATTGGGGATGGGTGAAGAAAGCCCCCAGGTAAGCGATACATTAAATACCTTTATGAAAATAGGTAACAGGGGTAACATATGGAAAGCAGTGTTTATAAATGCTCATAGCATGGGAAATAAGATCCCTGATGTTGAAGCTTTGATAGGAGTGACCGACTTGGATTTAGTAACAGTTACAGAGACATGGTTCACAGAAACCCATGACTGGGATGTAATTATACCTGGCTATACTTTATTCAGAAAGGACAGGGTAGGAAGAAGGGGAGGAGGAGTGGCACTATATGTAAAAAAATACTATTAAAGCTTTGGCATTACAGAGCTTAAAAGGGAGAGAGAAGGTATTGTGGGTTAAACTAGAAAGAGGGAAAGAGAAATCTATTTGCATTGGCATGATATACAGACCTCCCTCACAAGAGGGAGAGGTGGACAGAGTTAATTGAAGACATATGCAGCATTGCTGGGAAAGGGGAAGTGCTACTGATAGGGGATTTCAATATGCCAGATGTTGATTGGCACATTCCTGCTGCAGTATCATCTAGAAGTAAAGCGATCCTGGATTCTCTACAGGGAGAACTAGTCAGGCAATTGGCAACAGACCCCACACATGAAGGGGCCATACTGGACTTGGTGCTTACCAATGGTGAAAGTGTTTCTGATGTTACAGTGGGAGATCATTTTGCATCCAGTGATCACCAGATGGTGTGGTTCGGTAATTAGGACTAGGGCTGTTAGAATCCATTCAAAGGTGAGGGTCTTAGACTTTAGGAAGACTAACTTTGCCAAGATGGGCCAATACCCTCAGGGCGTCATTAGCAGGATGGGAACAGCTGGGGGATGTAGAGAAACAGTAGGCAAAACTGAAAGGGGATATTTTAAGGGCAACCAACCTTTGTTAAAATGGTAAATAAAAGGTAAAAGGAAAAAGACCGCTATGGCTTTCGAAAGAAGTAGCTGAAAAGGTGAAGAAAAAGGAGGCCTTCATGAAATACAAGAGATCACAGAGAGGAAGACAGGCAGCTATATTTGGAAAAACTTAGAGAAGCTAGCAAAGTAGTCAGGAAAGCAAAGATTCAAAAAGAGGAGCAAATAGCCAATGCAATAAAATGGAGGGATAAGACATTTTTCAGATATGTTAGTGAGAAGAGGAAGGGCAAAAGTGGTATTGTCAGACTCAAGGGTGAAGGGGAGGAATATGTAGAAGCTGATGAGGATAAGACGGAATTGCTTAACAAATATTTCTGTTCTGTATTCACAAATGAAGAACCAGGAGCAGGACCTCAGAAAAAAACCCATAAACAGGAATAGAAGTGAGCGACATCTTGAACAATTTTCAGACGACTGTGTTCGTAAGAAACTAGCTCAAAGACAAAGCGATGGGACCGGATGGGATACACCCTAGAACATCGAGGGAACTTGGGGACGTTATAGCAGCTCCACTGACTGACCTTTTCAATGCCTCGGTCGGGAGTGGTGCCAAAGGACTGGAGAGAGGCTCATGTGGTGCCTTTACACAAAAGTGGAAGTAAGGATGTGGTTGAAAGCTACAGGCTGGTTAGTTTAACTTCGGTGGCGAGTACATTATTGGAAATGCTGCTGAAAGAGAAAATAGTGAGGTTCCTGGAGTCCAGCGGATTACAGGATCCGAGGCAGCATGGATTCACCAGAGGCAGGTCTTGTCAGACAAATCTGATTTCTTTGACTGGGTGACCAGGGAGTTGGACCGAGGGAGAGCCCTAGATGTGGTGTATTTAGATTTCAGTAAAGCCTTTGACACTGTTCCTCACAGGCGACTTACAAACTGAACACTCTAGGGATGGACCCTAAAGTTACTGCTTGGGTTAGAAATTGGTTGGGTGGCAAGTGACGAAGAGTACAGGTAAATGGAGCTCACTGAGAAGGATGTTACCAGTGGTGTGCCCCAGTGATCTGTCCTTGGTCCGATTCTTTAACATCTTTGTTAGTGATATAGCGGAAGGGCTGTCGGGTAAGGTTTGCCTCTTTGCGGACAATACCAAAATCTGCAATAGACACACCCAGAAAGGTGTAGATAACATCAGGAGGGATCTAGCTAAGCTTGAAGAATGGTCTAGAATTTGGCAGCTGGGATTTAATGTTAAAAAATGTAAGGTCATGCATTTGGGCTGCAGCAATCCAAGGGAGCAAAATAGTATAGGGGGTGAAGTTCACTAAAGAAGAGCGGGACCTAGGCATGGCTGTGTCTAATGATCTTAAAGTAGCTAAACAGGTAAAAACGGCAACGGCAAAAGCTAGAAGGATGCTTGGGTGCATATGGAGAGGAATGGCTAGCAGAAAAAAAAAGAGGTGATAGTGCCTCTGTATAAGTCTTTGGTGCGACCTCATTTGGAGTATTGTGTGCAATTCTGGAGACCGCACCTTCAAAAGGATATAAACAGGATGGAGTACAGAGGGTGGCTACTAAAATGGTTAGTGGTCTTCAATATAAAGCATATGAGGACAGACTTAAGGATCTTAATATGTACACCTTAGAGAAAAGGCGGGATAGAGGTGATAGAGAGCCTCTTTCAATTGAAAGCAAGTTCTACTATGAGGGGACATGAGATGAGGGTGAAGGGGGATAGATTCATGAGTGATATGCGGAAATATTTCTTTACGGAAAGAGTGGTAGATCTGTGAAATAGTTTCCCAGTGAAGGTGGTAGAAATGAGGACAGTAACTGAATTCAAAAAAGCATGGGACAAACACAGAGGATCTCTAAATGGAAAAAGGGGACTGTTGTAGTTGATATGGAAGGACAGACTAGATAGAAATATGACAACAGAAAAAGACCAAATGGCCTATGTTGCTATACGGCAAAGAGTCAAATAAAGCCCTAAAGCACATTAATGGGCAAAATTTATTAGAAAAAAAAAAGCTTAGCAAGCAGATAAGGGACAGAAAAAAGGAAGGGGGGCCTGGGTCCAACTTACCAGACCCCTTCAGGGGCTTCAGGGTCACCCTGCTCTTCCTCAGCCCACCAAGTGCTAGTAATCTGTAACATTGCTGGATCCTGGACTGCTGTCAGCTCCAAGCACCACTGAGGCCCTTCGCAACTCAGTCCAGAGGCCACTTCACTTTAGTGTGAGCCAGGAAAGTCAAGCCTATCTGCACCAGTCCACAAGCCTTACCACCTGCTGGAGGCAGACAATTACTGGCTTCTCTCAGTGTTGCAGTAGTGGTTATACATTCTGACATCAATGAAAGATTCTCAAGTCTGCCTCTACCTGCCGGCAAGGAAGCATAACCTTGTCTGGACTGATCTAGCAGAATGAGGAAGATCAAATTAAATGGTGTGTAGTGAGCAATTTTGAAATCATCTAAGTGTTAAAACTAACTGCCTAAATAAATAAATAAAAAACTGCACAGTTTTAATCTTACCTAATTTGTTCGGCCACATTAGCTGAAACTTCCAGGTGTCCTGAAATCGCCCTTGGGAGGAAGCAGCAGATTTTTCTCCCCTCAGTTTATCTTTGGGTAACTGTCACCTTAGTCTCTAAATCCTTCACCAGCTTATCCAGGGCCTTCCCAAAGAGTAGCTTCCCCTTTAATGGAAGTTTACTAAGCCAGCCCTTGGAAGTCTCATTCGATCAATTATGCAGCCATATCAGCCAGAGATTCATAACCAAATCCATGTTTTTCACCGACAGTAAGCAAATCGTAAACTTCTGCCAGAAAAACTGAACCCAACTCCAGACTAGCTGCCTCCAAAAAAAGCAGCCATGAAGCTCCTGAGCAGTCTCAGACAACTGAGACCACCTCAAATATGCCTGAGCCATGTAAGCTCCATAAATGGACGCCTGAAGAGCCAATATAGAAACCTCAAAAGGACTACTTCAACATGACCTCTAGTTTCCTATCCTGCGGGTCTCTCAGCACTACACCCACTTCCACAAGAATGGCAAAATTAGACTTACCTGCTAATTGTTGTTCCTGGAGTGGAACCAGTCTAGTCCCGAAACCTCTGGGTTTCCCATCTCATCTAGCAGCTTGGAGACTGAGAAACTCCTCCTTTTTGTGACATCAACAGTATATCTCTCCGGTGTCTGCCCCCTGTCACCAGTATTCTATTGACAAAAGCAGACTCAGAGAAACAAGTAAGAATCTATGCAATGAAATCAAACAAAGCCAAACTACCTCCATTCCCAAGCACTGACAGGAGATACAAAACCCCTTAAAAACTGACTGGAAACTTGAACAGACCACTCCCTCACCCACCAAAGAGGAGAGGAAGCCCCAGCAAGAAACACTACATGTGCCTCTTTGTACATTTTTTTTTTTTGCAAGTAACAAATTCAAAACTTGGCTTACCTGTGAACCACAAAAATACCTCTGTTTGCCAACGAACACTGGGAGGGATACGGGACTAGACTAGTTCCACTCCAGAAACAATTAGCAGGTAAGTCTAATTTTACCTTCCTGATCGTGTCCCCAGTCTAGTCCCGAAACCTCTGGGTCTGTACCAGAGCAGTGAAAAATTCAATCACGGGAGGGACCTGGCAAACCAGCTTGAAGAACTGCTGAACTAAAACAAGTTCTCCTCCTCCATGTGCACATCCAGACGATAGTGCCGAACAAAGGAATTCAAAGAGGACCATGTCGCCGCCTTGCAAATCTCTACCAGCGACACCAAGCGAACCTCTGCCCAGGAAGTCGCCTGCGCCCTAGTGGAGTGTGCCCTTAAGCCTTCCGGCACTACCCTACCTTTTAACACATAAGCTGATGCAATGGCTTCTTTGCTCCAACGCACAATGGACGCCTTTGACGCCGCCTCTCCCTTTCTCTGCCCCGCGAACAGAACAAAAAGCCTGTCCGACTTTTGAAAAACCACCATCCGACTAAGATACTTCAGAGGCCGCCGGACATCCAACCGATGCCGCTCTTTCGACGAAGACCCCTTCTTGCCTTCGGAAAACACCGGTAAGGAAATCTCCTGGTTTAAATGGAACGCTGAGACTACTTTCGGGAGAAAAGCCGGCACCGGTCTCAGGACGACCTTAGCCACAAAGGAGGACAGGTAGGGCTCCCTACAGGAAAGAGCCTGCAGTTCCAATACCTGCCTAGCTGAGCAGATAGCCACTGAGACCACCACCTTCAGCGTGAGATCCTTAAGGGACGCGTGCGCCAACGGCTCAAAAGGTTCCCGTTCCAACGCATTCAAAACGAAGGGCAGATGCCACTGAGGAACTATCTGCCTAGCCGGCGGCCAAACATGAGCCACCGATCTGAGGAACCGCTTCACATCCCGCTGAGCACTGAGCGACTGACCTGCAACTCTGCCTCTAACAAGACAAGGCCGCCACCTGAACTCGTAACGACGCCGCTGCTAGGCCTTTGTCGAAACCATCCGGCGGAAGAGTAGCCTTCAGAGCCTCGCCATTCCGTTCCGCACACCACGATTCGAAGACTCTCCAGAACCGGATATAAGCTAGTGAAGTAGACTGCGACCTTATTGAAAGTCCAGGAAGCGATGACCGATCTTGAGTGCCCCCGGGATTTTAACCTAGCCCTTTCAATAGCCAGGCCGTAAGCGAGAACCGATCCACGTGAGGCATGAACAGGGGGGACCCTGAGACAATAGATCTGCTCGGCAGGGAAGCCGCCAGGGCTTTGCCACCAACAACCTTATCAGGTCCCTGTACCAGGGGCAACGCAGCCAATCCGGCGCTATCAGGATCACGCAACCTCGGAACTTCTCTATCCTTTGCAGGACCCTTCCTATCAGGACCCACGGAGGAAAGACATACAGCAGCTGCCCCTCCGGCCAGACCTGCATGACAGCATCCAAGCCCTCTGACATCCTTTCCCTGCGCCTGCTGAAGCAGCGACCGGACTTCGGAGGCGAAGGTTGCCATGAGATCCATGACTGGCGACCCCCACCGGCGAACAATCATCTTGAAGACTGGGATTCAGGACCCACTCCCCTGGATCCACGCGCACCCGGCTGAGGAAGTCGGCTTCCACATTGTCCACCCCTGCTATATGCGCTGCCGACAGATACAAGATATTTGCTTCTGCCCAGGCACACAGTACTTCGGCCTCGGCCTCTAACGTCACACTGCTGGTGCCCCCTTGCTTGTTGATGTATGCCACTGCCGTCGTGTTGTCGGATAATACCCAGACCGCTCTTCCTGCGAGTAACAGCCGAAACTCATGCATTGCAAGATACACCGCTCTTAACTCCAGCTGGTTGATTGCCCACTTCTTTTCCTGAGGATCCCAACGCCCTTGCGCAAAACTGCCCCGACAATGAGCTCCCCAGCCCAGCAAGCTGGTGTCTCATCACTGCCACCCAGGCTGGCACTTCCAAGGCCTTCCCGCATTCCAACGACTCGGGAAGCAACCACCAAAGTAGAGCCTGACAGGTCTCCTCCGGGCATATCAGTTTCCGGGACAAGGGATCCAGCTGATGTGACCACTGGCGAAGTAACGCTCTTTGCAAGGGCCTCATGTGGGCTCTTGCCCACGGCACCGTCTCTATCGTTGCTGCCATGGTACCCAACAACTGCAGGTAATGCCATGCCGGGGGAGCCTTGAGCCGCAGGACCCGTGCTCGCTGCTCTGTGAGAAACACTCTCCCGATTCAAGTGTCGAAACGCGCACCCAGGTACTCCAGATTCTGGGACTGCCTCAATTGGCTCTTTGCCATATTGACTATTGTGATAAGGAAGCTTATCATAGCTCAGGAAGGAGCTATAGAAAAGGTGAAGTGACTCTGAACAAGCAACCTGTCAGTTCTGGTAGAAATAAGAAAACAGAATTTTGCCATAAAAGACTACCAGTCCCAGAATGCACCAGGTTTCCAACAGCCATTAGAGGAGCTGAAGTGGGGAAACGTGTGTTCAATCAGGAGGGCTATGAGGTAATCCCTAAGCACTCATCTCAAAGGGCAGGGCCTGATTCAGCACAGCTGCGCTGTATTAGGGAGGAGCACTCATCCAAGCAGAAAAAAAGAGTAGAGTTTATTCTACAGATGACCATCTTCATGATCACCTTGGATATCCAGAGAATTGTCCTCAGTATCCTGAGAATCAGCTTGAGTTTGATCATCAGTTTCATCTGAAGGATCATCAGAAGCAGAAGCCAAACCAGACGGACAGAGAGGGAAAGAGACCCTTTGGAAGAAGGAAGAGAAAAGCCTTTGAGAGGTCTAGAAGAGTCCAAAGCAGTACGTATACTGGGAGGTATTCCAAGGGCCAGCATACACCATTGGACTGGGGAAAGCCAGAGGAATGGTGCTGCAGAGCTAGGAATCACCAGAGGCTACCTGTGAGGGAGACGGCTGCACGTGGAAGGGACCGTAAGACCTGTGCCAGAAGGTATGTGAAGAGAGATCCAGTGTCCAGGGATCTGGATTGGAAGGCTGGACATAAGAACTGGACTACATACTGGCCAGGCTATATAGAGAGGAACTCTAGCAGCAATGGAAGCTCAGGTATGAACACTGATCTATGCCCTAGCTATAACCTTGAAAGACAGCAGGGAAACAAGTATTCTCCTGAAAATGCTCCATTGAGAGATTCATCTGTGCCAATCCATGATATTGAACCCATGCTTGTTGAACAAGGGGGAATAATAGCAGATGAGGATCCTGTTTATATGGACTGCTCTCTATCTAAACTCCGTTGGTAACTTTCTGTTATAAAGTACAGCAACCATCACAAAGAAATACAAATTTGTTCTTTAATCTACTCAGAAAAGCTCCTGAAGCAGGATTTGACCCACACAGTAGAAAGCAAGCCAGCTAAGGGGTTTCAGCTGGATAACTGCTAGCAATTAAGCCTTACCTAATTGCTTGTGAGCTAGGAGAGAATCACTTCTGTATCTATGTGGGAAGTAATCAGAAGTTAACCTGAAAAGAACAGTTTGTTTCTTGCTGTGTGGCTTTTCATTTGTTGTTTTCCTGATTTTGACTTTGTTTTTCCAAGTTAAACACTGAAAGCAAGTAACCTAATTTATGTGCTACCAAGCATATCTGTGTTGGGAGAAATAACCCCATAAATAAATATCTTATTGGCTTTACCCAAGAGCACAACTAAATTATTGTCAGCAGCTGTGTCTGGTGTGAATGAACTACATTGCCCACAATACTTTGCAAATCATATAGAAATATGCACTTGCCAAGAGTGTGAAGATTCTCACCCAGGCAGCCATCTGACACTATCCATCCGAGGCTTTCCAAGGAGGACACCACCCGGGCCGTGACCCTCTCGCTCTCGGCCTGCGACTTTGCCTGAATCAACCAATCGTCTAGGTAGGGATGAACGAGCATGCCTTCCTTGCGCAGAGCTGCTGCCACCACTACCATAACTTTGGTGAAAACTCTCGGTGCTGCGGCCAGCCCAAACGGCAACGCTTGGAACTGATAATGCCCAAAAGGTACCACGAACCTGAGAAATTTGTGATGGTCCCGCCTTATGGGAATATGAAGATATGCTTCCGACAAGTCTAGGGACGTGAGATACTCTCCCCGCTATACCGCCACTATGACAGATCGCAGAGTTTCCATGTGAAAATGCGACACTCGCAAACACCGATTGACCCCTTTGAGACCCAGAAATCAGTCAAACTCCGCCGTCTTTCTTCAGCACAATGAAGTATATGGAGTACCGACTGCACCCAGACTGGTCTGCAGGAACGGGGACTATCGCCCTGAGGTCCTGCAACCTTTGTACTGTCTCCCGCAGTGCCATGCGCTTTGCTGCCGACCTGCCGGGAGACTGCACGAAGGCCTCCCGCACTGGACGTAGGAACTCCAGGGCATAGCCCTCTCGAATGACCTCCAGCACCCACTGATCTGTGGTGATTTGGGCCCAGGCAGAATAAAACTCCTGCAAACGTCCTCCTACAGGAAGCAGGGATGACTGGGCCCTCCTCATCTCATTGCAACTTCTTGAAGTTAGGAGCGGAGGCAGAGGAAGAGGGACCGAATCCCCTTCTGGCTCCCCGGAACCCTCGAAACCCCTTGGTTTCTATTGGGAAAACGACCCCTTTGACCTGCAAAGAACTTCTGGGACCGAAAACAGCAGAAATCCCGAAACTGTCCTCTGCCTCCTGGGGCCCCACAAGTCTACTTAGGCTTATCCTCCGGTGGCCTCCCCCCTTTGGACTCCCTGAGATCCTTAACCAATTTTTCTAAATCCTCACCGAAGAGCAGATGGCCCTTAAAGGGTAGCTTACTTAGCCTAGTCTTAGAGGAGCTATCTGCCGCCCAATTTCGTAGCCATAGATACCGCCGTGCTGCTACCGCCAATGCCATACTCTTGGATAGCCCACGCATAAGATCATAATGAATGTCCGCTAGGTAGGCTGCCCCTGACTCCAAATGGGCAGCCTCCCCCGCCAAGGAACTCGCCTGACCCTCCTGTACCTGCTGTGCCCAGCGGAGGCAGGCTCTGGCCACCCATGCGCCGCAAATAGCCGCCTGCAGGGAAACGGCATTAACGTCGAAGACCTGCCTCAACAAGACATCCAACTTTCAGTCCTGGCCGTCCTTGAGGGCCGCACTATCTTCCACCGGAATGGTTGTTTTCTTGGTCACAGCCAAGATAGCCGCGTCCACCTTGGGAGATTTAAAAACCTCCTTATCCTGATCCAACAAAGGATACAGACACCCCATGACTCTAGAGCCTTTCAACGGTGCTTCTGGGACGTGCCACTCTTCCTGAATCGTTTCTTGAAATACCCTGTGTACCGGGAAGGCCCTCTGAGACTTCCTAAACACCTGTAATAAAGGATCTTCCAGCGTTTCATCCTCCGCTGCACCTGGGACCGGCATATTGAGCGCCTTAAGAGTCTCTACAATGAGCGTTGGCAGCTCCTCTCTCCTAAAAACTCACAACCCTGGCTTATCTTCCCTCTCCGAGATCTCACCCTCTTCTAACTCTTCTTCCAACGCCAGGTCGTGGCTCTCATCGTCTGACAGCGGGTCCTTTGAAGTCCCTGATTGCTCAGGCAATTCCCCCTGGGTACGAAGCCGCTTACCCCCGCTAGGGGAACCCTCACCCCGCGGGGACGCCTGGCGCTTCCTCACCCCGCTGGGGTCAGTTGACAACCCCTGCTGCAGAGCATTGCCACAAACTGCCTGCTGCAGTAAGGCCACAAACTGCGGGAAAAAATGGAAGCTAGCTCCCTGGGAAGGCCCACCTGCATGGAAGGGGCCCCCCGAGCCAGCAGAAGGCCCCGCCACAGGCTCTTCCTGTGGAAATTCAGGCCCCAGGGAATCCGAGGCATCCGGCGCAGACCCCGGACCCTTGCTCTGCTGCACTGGTGCCTGCGCTAGATCCGCAGCCTCCCCTACACAGGCCTTGCAGACTCCGGAAGTAGAGCCTTTCCAAGCCCCACACACCACGCATAGGGGCTTTGAAGGCATCGCGTACAATAACCAGTCTGCCTGGGAGTAGCACGGTCAGCGAATAATCCCCCGGGTAAGGCTAGTAGCCCAGTGAACCCCAAAGGAACTCTGTAAATTGCAAAGCAAAGAAATAAAACCCCATGCAGTGATTAAGCTATTTTCTCCCCCTTTCTTGCCCCCTGCTGTATGCTCTTAATTTTCTTTAAATTGCAGCAACGGGATAACCCCAAACCGGAACCCCGTATAAGTTGCCCTTAGGGCCCGCAGTCGGGCCACGCCGCCGCCACGCGGCAGGGCCGAGAGCCAAAAAGCATGCCAAAAACGCGGCGAAGAGAAATAAGGACGCGCTGAGAATAGAAAACCTTACCTTGTGAGCCTGGGGCTGCAAGAGGAGTATTCGCTGGGAGGAACACTGGCCGCCTCCAGGCCCGGTACCAACTAACCGCCCCGGGCCTGACTGCACACCTGGAGCCCACACAATTCAACTGCAAGGTGTGTGCGGTGTAAAGGAGCCACCAGGTGCGCTTGCAGGCAAGTCGTCCGCATGGCGTCGGCTAACTCCGCTCTCGGCACTCTTCCTCTGCTGGTCCCCTCCAACTGAATACAAGGGCTGCCGTGCTCCAGGCAAAATGTTCTGACTTAGCAGGCTCCCGTGCACTAGAAACTCAAGCCAAGCTGAGTCAGGCAGCGGCCGGAGGAGGAAGGCGCGGGGGGGGGGGGGGGAGACACTAAAGTCAAAAAGAAAAAAGGACAAAAATGAAGGAGCTGGTCTGTTACAGACTTAAAGTCACAGACCCTTAGATAAAGAAGATTCCCTTAACTAAAACCAACTATACTCCTAATCATTAATTGTTTCTCCAGTGAGCCCGGACCCCTGGGCTCCCATCTATTCAGCTGCTTGGAGACTGAGGTAACTGGTGACAGGGGGCGGACACCGGAGAGATATACTGTTGATGTCACAAAAAGGAGGAGTTTCTCAGTCTCCAAGCTGCTAGATGAGATGGGGAACCCAGAGGTTTCGGGACTAGACTGGGGACACGATCAGGAAGGTAGTCTTCTTGGTGATGAAAGTCTCCCTATCTTCCAGGATAGGATAAAGATGTGTCAGACTCAAGGACATGTAGGCTAGCTTCTGATATCTTCCACTCTGCTGCAATCATGTCTGATGGCCCTATGCAGCAGAAATCCTCTCTGGCTTCCAGAAACTTTGCAGTGAAGGATCCCCCACTGTCCCCCTCCTTGGGAAGATCCTCTAGAATATTAGGAGCTGCCATGGTCCAGGAAATAAGGGCTGCCAATTCATCCCTGTGGAAGATCCTTCCCTGAAGGAATCTTGCTGTCCAAGGTCTGCCAAGGGATCAACCCAACTACTGTACTACTACTGATCATTTGTATAGCGCTACAAGTGTACACAGCACTGTACAGACACATGTAAGAGATGGTTCCTGCTCAGCAGAGCTTATAATCTAGTCAAAACAGACAGCACAACAGCCAACAAGGATGCATCTAGGGGAATGGTAAGGCAACACATAGGAGACTAAGTAGATCAGTATCCAAAAGCAGCCTCAAAGAGGCAAATTTTTAGCTTGGATTTGAAAAGGGGCAGATATGAACCTGTTGCACAGACTCAGGTAGGTTTAAGGAGCAGCAGGTGAAAGGATCGAAGTCTGGAGCTGGCAGAAGAGAAGGGCACAGATAGAAGTGATCTGCCAGAAGAGCGGAGTTCCTGAGGGGCATAGGGAGAGTACAGAGGAAAGGTAGTAAGGAGAAGCAGCAGAACATGCATCTATAGGTCAGTAGGAGAAGCTTGAACTGGATACAGAAGTGGATAGGATGAGCATATCGAGGCTGGCGGAAGATTAGCTGCCCCAATGAATCTTTCAGGGGATCCTCTGAGCCACAAGAGTCCATCGAGAGCTGATCCTCTATTTTCCATCTGGTCCCTCAAAGGCTGCTTGGCTGCAGGCTCGGGAATGGCACCCTGCTGCATAGCCATAACTCTAACTTCCTGAGCCCCTTTGCACTAGGCCCCACTTTATGCAGAAAACCTGGTGCAACACCACAAATTCTGGGGGAAAGAAAGTATATCTTGCATCCCTGACCTCTCTCAGAGGCATCTGCAGTTAAATTCTGTGCCTGCATTTCTGCCCTGGGCAAGATCAAGGCCTGACTGAATCCCCTGTAGCCTGAAGCAGGCCCCAACAAAATGGCGGTGCTTTCCACCAAAAGTGGACCCTGCCGGGTCAAGAGGAAACAAATTCAACACTCAGCCATGGATCTAATGCTTCTGATCATGGCGAAGGAACTGCTGCTCAGCTGTGCAGCCTCCTTCTTGCAGTCATGGCAGAAGCTAGAGTCAGAAATTGACTCTGGCAGACTGCATGCTGATTACGTATGTCCACAGAACCACACTCCCTCTCCTGAAGTCTGCAAGCAACCATCCCCCACTTACTCAACTGCCCTCTCTGCAGCCTAAACAAGCTCCAGTGCTCTGCCATGCCACTGCAGCAGCTCTGGCTGCCTCAACCTTTTTGAACTTCCTTAAAGAGGGCCAAACCCCGCAGCTGTAAGTCTCAACTGCATAGCACCTGCAACAAGCAGTTCCAGGGGCTGAGGGAGGACAGGGAGGTTTCCGCAACCTCTCCAAACCAAATGCAGCCCACCAAAAGAGGGGTGAGGGATAAGGACTTAGCCCACTAGGATCTGTACCCCTGGGGCCCACCACTCCAAACCCTCAGAGCTAAGACAGGAACAGGGAGACACCACTGTATGGCTTTACTCTTCAACTCTGTCTTCCTTTAAATGTGTTTAGTTTTAGGGGGTTTTCTAAAGCCATCCAGCAGCATCCAGACTGCACAGGAGCCCAAGCATCTGCTGTAGACTAATACTGGTCTGAGGAGGGCCGCACAGGACCTTTATAGGGCAACATCAAATCTCAGTCTCCATCTGCAGGTAGGATGGTATAAATCTACACTTCTGGACCAGACAGGAGAGACAGTGAGGAATGCCCTTTGCAGTACAATAATCAGACAGTAGCACTTGACAGACATAAGTGGTGGTATACATTTTCAGAAAGGAGCAATACCAAAGGAAACATAACCAAACAGAACCAATTTTCAGATTTTGGGGATTGGCAATAAGTCCTACTATTCCATGTAAAAATGGTAATGCCTTCAGAAGGTGAAATGTACTAATATGTAAGCCCTCACCAATATACATGCAACCAGAAACCCAATTTATGCCATAAGCTGTCACCTGATCACAATCAATGACAAGCCAACTAGACAGCCAACCCTTTCCTTCTAGACACTTGTAATTAGAATTATTCCAAGAAGGTCGGGGGCGGAGCCTGATGCCAAGTGGAACGGACGGCTAATGTCAGAGCTCCAGCGGGGCGAGACTAAGAATCCTGGAAACTAGCTGACTGTTGCTGTGTTTGTCGGCTGAGCATTGCGGAGTGCATAGAGGGGAATGTCTGGCCCTAAACCAGCGAGATTGGACTTCGCCGCGACGCAAAGCAATAGTGCAAAGCGGTCAAAGACTGAGCCTCCCTCCCCGCAAAAAATGGCGGCCGCCCGGGAACATCCACAGCCGGAGGCCTTGCAGGAGATTTTGGCAGAATTGCAGGGGACGAAGGAGATGAAGGCCAACGGGGAGTCCCTGACGTTGATGCGTGAGGACATCGGGGAGGTGAGAAGCTCGATGGAGAGGCTCATGATGCGGCAGGAGAAGGTGGAACATACTATGGCGGCGCATGAAGAGCGGCTTCGTGTGGTAGACAAGCAAGCGAAGCAAATCCGCTCGTTGCAAAAGGAGCTAGAGGATGGCAACAACCGGGCCCGCAGAAACATACGGATTGTAGGAGTGCCGGAGGGAGCAGAGGGGAAGAACATGATTACCTTTCTGCAAAAGTTGATTCCAGCGGTACTGAAGCTTACTTTTGATATGCCCTTTGAAATCGATAGGGCCCACAGAGTACCGTCGCAAGTCCAGCCTAGTAGTAAGAAGCCTAGGCCGATTATCCTGAGGGCCCTCCGGTACCAGCATGTGATGGCAATAATGGATACGGCACGCTCTTGTTCTCCTGTAGAATCTGAGAGCCATTGGTTGTTCTTTTTACCGGATTTTGCAAAGAGTACAGTGGATCGACGTAAGAGGTTCCTGGCGCTGAGACCTCGACTCCAAGGCCTTCAGGCAAGGTTTGGCCTTTTGTATCCAGCCAAGATGCGTGTGACACTTCACAATCAGACAAGAATTTTTGATGAGCCCGAAGCCCTGCATCTCTATCTGGAAGAGCAAGAAGCATCGGTAATGAGATAGGGGATGTTTCGCGCCCGGAAGGGTGGTCGGTTGTGTTGCAGGTCGTGATGGAGGACGGGCGAAGCGGCTCAGCGCGCAGTGGAAGAATGGACACCAAACTAATTGTTTGTCTGTATTGACTGCCATGGTTAGGTTGGGGTGGTCCTGAGAATTGTGAAGGACGTTTTACTAAAGAGTCTGTGGTTTAAGGGTAGGGGCAGAGAGGGGATAAAGAGTTGTTAATCTCAGCACCTGCCTGTCTAGATGAGTAGAAGTCAGCTGGATAGAGGTGAGATTTTCACCCCTCTGGGGCCGTCCTGCTCATCTTGGGCTCACCAAGTAGTTTTTCAGTTGTTGGGATATCTCCGGAGCTTACTAATATGGACTTTAGATATCTAGGGCATGGGAATTTGTTTTGGGGTAAGCGGGAATGTGTGTTGTGGGAAGTGTGACATGGGTATGTATGTGGCATGATGGCATGGTATGTTCAGGTGGGAGTTGGGGGTAAAGGCAATGTGGGGGAAATGTGTATCAGTGGCACTACCAGCAGGGTGTAGTTGGTTCTTAGATGAATGGAATGGCTCATATTAGGATTCTTTCTTTGAATGTTAAGGGTATTAATAGCCCCCTTAAGAGAAAGAAAATAATCACTTATAGTAAACATGAGAAGGTAGATATACTATTACTTCAAGAGACTCACTTGAACAGGAACGAATCCTTGAAACTCAGCATCAAGCCCTTCACGCTAGTGACGTTTTCAGCTGCAGTGTGTAAACGTAATGGAGTGGCTGTCTTAGTCAAAAGTCTCTTGCCCCGCAAGTCCTGCAAACCCGTTCGGATACGGAGGGGAGATGGTTGAAGGTGCAGCTCAAAGTGGGTCCCCTGGACCTGACCGTCATGAATGTTTATGCCCCTAATGGAGACTGCCCAGAGTTTTTTAATTTCTTGGCTAAAGAGGTGCAGCTGGTCAGGGGAGAGCATTTACTTTTGGGAGGAGATTTTAATCAAACGCTTGATCCCCTGATTGACCGGAAGCCGCCTAGAACCTCAAGGGCTCCGCGGGCACAGACAATACTTACTTCGTTGATCCGGGACAGGGGTCTGGTCGACGTGTGGCGCTTGCAGCACCCAAGCGAGCTGGAGTTTACCTTTTTTTCCCCACTGCACCAGTCTTTGTCGCGGATTGATTTCCTCCTAATTTCAAAAAAATTGATGCTCAACATGGTAGCAGCTAATATACATTCAGCACATATATCGGATCATGCGGCAGTCTCGCTTTTGTTAGAGGTTGAGAAGACCGTTCCCACCTCCCCTAGATGTCTTTTTGATAGATCCCTAGTAGCGAATGAAGATTTTTGTGTGCATGTCCGGGATGCGATTGCTGAGTACTTTTTGTTTAACTCCCCGCAAGATACTGCAGCCTGGGCATGGTGGGAGGGCTTTAAAGCCTCTATAAGAGCCACTATTATGAGTTTTGGGATAGCACAGGCAAGGCTTCAGAAGAAGCGTGAGGCCCTGGAGACACAAATTAAGGCTGGAGAGTGGGTCTTAGCAACAAGATCTGACCCTTGTGTGCTCTTGCATCTGCAGCATTTGCGGTTTCAGTACAATGAGCTCCTATCAGATAAAGTTGAGTGAAATATAAAGGCGCAGAAAGGTGCTTACTATTGGGAGAGTAACAAGGCTGGGAGGTTGCTAGCTAATACTCTTAAGGCACGAAGAGAGGCCAGCCGAGTGGCGGCGCTAAGGAGCCCCACGAGGGACAAACCCATAGTCTCTGATGAAGGTATAGCAGAGCTCTTTAGATTTTATGCTCAGTTATATTCATCAGAAACTAAATTCTCCCAGGTTGATTTCGATAAATTTGTACGTGAGTTACAGCAGTCCGTTCTGGGTAAGGATATCTCTGGAATGTTGGATGGACCAATTTCTCAGTCTGAGATTCTGCAAGCCATAAGGTCACTGGCTTCAGGGAAAGCAGCGGACCCTGATGGGCTCCCTGCTGAGTTTTTTTAAGGCATTTGACAAGGACTTAGGCCCCTATATGCAGCAGTACTTTTTGTGGCTGGGTGAGGGGCCCGAGTCAGTGGGTACCTTCGCGCAGGCTAATGTGATAGCCCTGGAAAAGCCAGGCAGAGATCCACAGCTAGTAGGTAATTATAGGCCCATATCCCTACTTAATATAGATTACAAGATATTCGCAACAGTCCTGGCTCAGCGATTAAATGCAGTGATACCCCAGTTGATTCACCCGGATCAATGCGGGTTTGTTGAAGGGTGTTCTACGGCTGATAATGCGAGACTGTTGTGTCATATTTTGGCAGGAGCGGAGAACATAGACAGTCCCTTAGTAGGGCTGTCGTTAGATGCTGAAAAAGCTTTTGACCGCTTAGAGTGGCCTTTCCTGTTCTCGGCTCTTAGTTGGTTTGGTATAGGCGAAGGGTTTCTTGGACTGCTTAAGGTGCTATACACCCACCCGGTAGCAAATGTGTATGTGAATGCTATCCATTCCAGTGATATTTGTTTGGAAAGGGGCACCCGACAAGGCTGTCCTCTTTCCCTGATACTTTTCAATTTGGCCCTCGAGCCATTAGTTTTGAGCATACGGCAGTCTCCAAAAATTAAGGGGGTTCAGATAGGTACTAGAGAAATCAAGTTGTCTGCCTATGCTGATGATCTTCTATTTACAGAGCCTGAGTCAGTGCCGCACGTGCTCGAACAAATTGAGAGGTACTCCAAGCTCTCTGGCTATAAGATTAATTGGTCAAAATCAGTCGCGTTTCCACTAAACTCCTATGTGCATAAGGAAGATATGGGTCAATTTTCATTTGTGTGGGAGGCGAAAATGGTAAAGTATTTGGGGGTGTACTATTGTCATCCGTTAGAGGAAACGATAAAGTACAATGCCAGCATGCTTCTAACTAAAGTGCGGGAAATGGTTACTAAGTGGTCCCCTTTAAATTTGTCCTGGTGGGGTCGACTGGAGACGATTAAAATGACTAATGTCCCAAAGGTTAAATTACGTGTTGGAAATGTTGCCAAGTTTTCTGCCGGCTTCTGTGTATCAGCAGGTAGAAAGGGTGCTGACGCAATTTTTGTGGAAAAATAAAACCCCCAGGATTGCTCTCAAAAAACTTAAGGGTAACAGAGATGGGAGGGGTAAAATTCCCTGATTTTCACCTGTACCATAGGGCATTCCTGTTGAAGCAGGGCTCTGGTTGGGTAGGGAATGGATCAGCTCAACGGCCAGTCTGGCTGGATGTGCAGGAGGCCCTTCTGGCACCTTTTCCAATTAAGTATCTCCCGGGCATGTTAATTCCTGATGGTAGGAAATGTCCCCCAATGATAACGGACACGCAAATGGCTTTCCGTGCTTTGAGTAGCTTCCTGGGGTTGGAGGGCCAGGAGGCCTTCGACCACCTCCCCCTGTGGTATAACCCCTTAATTAAAGTGCAACAAAAAACGTTTGCTTGGAGTAAATGGTACTCCAGAGGGGTTTGGGTTCTTGGACAGTTGTTAGCGAAGGGTGTGTGGAAGCCGTTTGAGAGATTGCAAGCGGAGTATGGTTTTCCGGGCTCGCTATACTTTCAATGGCTGCAACTTAAACACTGTGTAAGTAAGGCTGGGATTGATGTTGGTAGCCCGCGGGAAGGAGTAGGGTTAATTGGTACAATACTTCGGGCCAGGGAGGGATCCACAGGGAAGGGCGTGGCTTCGTACTACTATGATTTATTGAGACAACAGAAGCACCCACAGGTTGGAGGTACACAGCGAGGTTGGGAGCTTGATGCTGGGTCTTCTCTCTCTCCGCAAAACTGGAGGAGATTTTGGTCTAAGCAGACGAGAGTTTCAAAATCTGCTGAGATCACGAAGACGTTCTTTTTTGCTCATAGAGCTTATTACACCCCAGTTAGGGTTAGCAGTTGGGGCAAAAGTGGGGAAACTTGTTGCTGGTCTTGCCACTGTGGAAAAGGTACACTTGCTCATACTGTATTTGAATGTTCCTGTTTACAGGTTTTTTGGTCAAAAGTCTGGGAGCAGATACAGATAGTCCTGGGATTTAGAGCTCCTCTGTCCTGGAGGATTATATGTTTTCGCTCACTTGCTGATATTTCGACATTACCAAAGGACTGTTTCTTTTTGTTAGATTTTATGTTAGGAATTGCGATATATCTGATAGTGTCTAATTGGAACCATACATATGATGTTAACTGGGTGTCATGGTGGAATCAAGTTTGCTTGTACAGCAAGTACGAGCAAATGCCTCGTAAAGGGGTTCAGCGGGTGTTTGCTACAGCATCTCGATGGGCTGCTTTGCGAGAATTTATGGAAGGTGGGTGTTACTTCAGCCCACTGAGATGGGCAGAGTAGGTGGTTTCTGTAACCTCTTTTATTCCAAGCCTTGGGGATGCTGTTCCTGGAAGGCCTGTGCTGTGCCTTTTTTTGGTCGAAGATGTTAGTAAGCTCCAGGGGGGGGGGGGGCGTGGGGGAGGGTGTGTGTTTAGGTTCTTAGGTTTTTTAGGTTGGGTGGGGTTAGGGGGTCTTGGGGTGTGTGTCTGTAGTCTTGCTGAGTTTTTTGTTTCTGTAAAATGCTTTAAATAAAGATATTAAAAAAAAAAAATTATTCCAAGAAAAGCAGGAAGTACATACAAAGATGCAGTGAACACACCTGAGAACTAAATCAGCATGGCTGAGACGACTTGAGACAAGTGGGGAAGTGAAGGGGGGGGACCATAGCACCACATATTCAGAGTGGAAACACTAAATGCTTAGATTTGGCTCCTGGTGCTTACCACTAGGCCACATGGAAGAACTGCCCTCCTTGTCACTGTGGCCTAAGGTGGCCTCAGTGCTCAATGGCAGCAGAGAGGATAACTGACGCAAGGGGACAAAAGCTGGAGAAAGGCAAGCAAAGGTTATACAAGCAGTAAAATAAAGGAAAATCTTAATATGGTTCTTGAAAATTTTGGCTTGCACTCCTTTTCTAAATGATTTTTCCACTCTTGAATTACTTAAATTTACTTCTCTCAGGAATGTAAATGATTCAAAGCAATCACGTAACCCCCGCACCACACCTCTCTACATAGGTATCATTAAATCTCATCACAAGCAGCACTAATTTACCTTCTTATAACATTGATAGCCTCAGGATTATTAGGATCCAATGTCTCTTTTAGAAAGTTTATATAATGTATCCAAAGATCAACACTAAGGGGTATTGCTTGCAGGCCTCTCCAATAAACCTAAGGGAAAAAAAGAGCAATCTGTAATGCTATTTATAACTATTCTGCAAACGAGAACACTGTAAGCTAATCTGCTCAACCTTAGAAATGCCAATTACTGGCATTTTGTTCAAATAATCTGCCATTACCATGTTTGAGTGGAGGATGGATAGAGCATGGCTATACTCTGATCTCCACGTGCAGAGTCTTGATCTTCAATGCGCAGCAGTTCCTGCATTCTGACCAGGATGTGAGGGCAGGCTTTGGGGGTACAGACCATAAGGCACAGACCCATTAGAACCTCAATGACAGCGTCTGACCAAAAATGCAATAAGATGTGACTAGCAAACCAACTGTATTTTTGAAAATGAGAAATAAAATCAAGTTATAGAAAAGCCCTGTCCTATTTTAAGACGCAATGCGAAATAGAAACTTGCACCGCAAAGCTTCACAAATTGTAGTTGTTTAAAGTTCCTGCCGACAAAGAAAGCAAGCATAATATATACAACTGTCACAAGAAAGTGACAATTGAGCATTATCTCTGCGTCATAGATTAACAGCTAAGATCTGTTTCACCATGTGTTATATAGCAAACATTTGCTGGCTACTTACCTCTTCTGATTGTTTTATGTTCTGATGTCGCTTTTCAAAGTCTGCAAACTTTTTCCAGTAACCATAGCAAT
The DNA here is from genome assembly GCA_033557465.1 of Ichthyophis bannanicus. Taxonomy (NCBI): domain Eukaryota; kingdom Metazoa; phylum Chordata; class Amphibia; order Gymnophiona; family Ichthyophiidae; genus Ichthyophis; species Ichthyophis bannanicus. The sequence continues at coordinate 1,767,854,283 of CM066032.1, forward strand.
ATGGGTAGTGTGAAAAAAATCTGTCAAAAGCTTTTCTGGCTGCCCTAATGTGATTCTGCAAAGAAAAAGATTCATAAAAAATATTAGACAGATGGAATTTAGAAACACTCAAAGAAGGCTATGGGAAAATTAAACTTCTCTAAAACAAACTGCATTGTAGTATTATGTAAGGTGAAATTCGACTTACCTGCTAATTGTTGTTCCTTAAGGAACTCCAGTCTAGTCCCGAACCTTAGAAGTTGTGTACGTTCTCCCGCAGCTTGGAGACTGAGCATGTCACAATCTTGCTGACACCGGTATAAGTAATCCAGGGACTGCCTCCTTGCTCCAGTACCCTATTGACAAAGCAGACTCACCAGAGCAATAATTAACTAAAAATATTCAAAAACTGCAAGTAAGTGGCAACCCGAGCCATGAAGTAAAGGAGAAAAATTCCCCCTATATATCTATATCCTTAACACAGAGGAAAGTACCTCCTCTGTTCCACATTTCTCCCCCTGAACTAACGACCCACGCCTTACAGTCGCAGACCAGCAATACTACTTCCTTTGCTTCAGGGTGTCATCAGCAGCCAAGATCAGGGAGGGATGTGGGACTAGACTGAAGTTCCTTAAGGAACAACAATTAGCAGGTAAGTCTAATTTCACCTTCCTTAGCGCCCCTCCAGTCTAGTCCCGAACCTTAGAAGGTGTAACAGAGCAGTAACACCTTAACGGGAGGGCCCTGTTAGACCAGTCTGAAGCACCGCCGCTCCAAAACTAGAGTCCCTCTCTGCTTGAACATCAATCCTGTAATGCTTCACAAACGTATGCAATGACAACCACGTCACTGCCTTACAGATTTCCACTGCCAGCACCAAACTAAACTCCGCCCATGAAGCAGCTTGTGCCCTTGTCAAATGCGCTTTCAACCCCTTTGGGACCACCCTACCTTTCAGATAGACTGAAGCTATCGTTTCCTTAATCCACCTAGCAATAGACTTAGACGCCTGCTCACCTCGCTTCGAACCACCAAACACCACAATCTGTCGGTCCTACGAAACGATGCTGTCATCTGCAAATACTTTAAGGCTCTGCCAACATCTAACTTATGTAGTTGAACCCCATCCTTGCCTGTCCTTGCCTTCTGAAACACTGGCAACACCACCACTAGATTCACGTGAAAAGACACTACCTTCGGTAAAAACGAGGGCACCGTCCTCAACACCACTTTGTTGCCCTCAAAAAAACAAAAAAGGCGCTCTACACGACCATGCTTGCAACTCTGAAATCCTCCTAGCTGAAGAGATAGCAACCAAAACCACCACCTTTAGGGTAAAGTCCTTCATTGTCGCCTTCGCTAAGGGCTCAAAGGGTCATTCCATGTCAAGTGGTCTAGGGCTCCCCGCATGACCATCACAGATTTTGACTACATTTTATATTTAGAGCCCCCCATGTCTCAAATGAACTTTGGTAGAGTTTTAGGTTCTCTGGTGTTAAACCTGTTGAGATATAGCCGTTTGTTTGACCCCATAGCCTGAACATGTACAGTACAATTCAAAATTTCAGCAACTTTGAGACCTAATATTGTTGTTATTATTTGTTTATAAGAAATGAAACTTAACTACCCTGCACATCTTTTTGCGCTCTTTTTAATGAGACTAATAATATTTTTTTGATTGTGTTAGAAATAGACACATTGCACCAAAGTCTGGCAAAGAAATTGGCGGCCTAAAAAATTAAAAGGTTTAACATTGCATAGCTCCTGAAATAAGTAAACGAACATGAAATATGAGGCATAGTATCTCGTGGTACTGTTGCTTTTGTGTTTATAATTTCAAGCTCCTAGCCCTTTTCATTAATTTGCAAATTAAGTGTAAAGTTGATAAATTTTGCAAAAAGGCTAAAAATAGGGTATTTTTAACTACCTTTTACACAAAAGTATATTCTAGAAACCTTTTCAAACTACTACCATTATAAAGAGCATGTTTTAAACTCCCTAAAAAAGTTAATTTGATTGACTAATGCTGGCATACAGTGCTCTAAAAAGAGGACCAAAGTCAGCAGACACTGCCATGGCAACAGTGTATATTTCATCATATTATTGTTAATTTTTTGGATCACACTTGTTTTTACCCGAGCCCTTCTTTTTGTGAGAAGGAGCAGAAGTCTTCCTAGACAGCCTTGTCCTCGTGAGGTGCTCGGTTTTGAGCTGTGCGGCCTTCTCGGTCATGGGCTTGCCAAAAAGGTTCTCACCTCGGCAAGGGACATCGACCAACTTGTCCTGAACCCATGGCTCGAGGTCCGATGACTGCAGCCATGCCTAGCGTCAAGCTGCGATGCCAGCTGCCGCAACACGAGCAGAAGCCTCGAAGCCATCGTAGGCAGCGCAGGACAAACTTGGAGCATTCCCGGATCCCCGAGGACAAGGACAAACCTCTGCAAGGGTTCCCCGGAGAGACCAGCGGAGAATCCGGCCAACTCCTTGGCCAGGTCTCACAAGTACATGCCCATGTACAGCTGGTAAGACTGGACATGGCAAGCAAGCATTGAGCCCTGGCAGCACTTTCTACCAAAACCATCAAGGTTCCGGGCCTCCCTGCCAGGGGGGCACTGTGGAGTGCATCTTCTAACTTTTCAGGCGATGCATGGTCGATTCCACCACCATGGAATGGTGTGGTAGCTGCGTCTTCTGAAAGCCAGGGCTCTTCCGGAGTCGATAGATAGAAAATCGACCTGCTTGCTTAGAACCGGCGCCGAGGGCGGTGCCTCCCACATCCGGAAGAGGAGCCGTTCCAGCATCGGAGGAACCGAAACAGTAAAGGCCTCCTTCGGAGGAGAGTCGTACTGTAGGGCCTCGAGCTCCTCGGCTCAAGGCTCCTCCTCGGGGTCCGCAGGGATAGCCAACGCGGTAGCCATATCCCGGACGAACTCCAAGAACCAGTATCCTCGGGGTGGGGGGGGGAGATCTACTCCGGGGCTCGGACTGCGGTGAGTCGACGGGACGCACCGAGTCTGGAAGGTGTCAGGGGACTCCTCATCCTCCGTCTTCCAGGCGGACTCGTCCGATGAGGAATCTGGGTCCGAACGCGTGGGGCCTGTGAGCACCCGCCCCGGTGTCGACGCCCTCGGTCCCGAACGGGAGGTTGAGGGAGACCGCGACCGAGGTCGACCTCGAGCCTTTATGGACTCGAGTAATCAGCTCGGTCTCTGGGGTCGACTTTGATGCCGATGTCCCGGTGGTCGGGGCAGATGCACCAGACAGGCTGGCCATCAGTGCCCGTACGTGTCCAGCAGACTGCGGCTCCACTCGAGGTACTTTGGAAGGCTTCTCCTGTTCCACGGGCCCAGGGCGACGGTCAGGGGTCTGAGACCTAGCTCTCGTGGAGCCAGGGACCTCTTCCGATGACATCCTCACGAGCCGCTTCTTCCTCTTTCGTTCCAGGTCGGGGGACCCCCTGTCCGAGGAGCCCTGACGGTGCTCGGGATCCAATTCCTGAGATGAGGCCTCAAATGAGGTCTGGGCTCGGCCGGAGGCCGAGTCAGAGAAAAGCCTTTCCTTTTGGTGCTGACGACTTCGAAGCGCCTTGGAAGACATTTTTCCACATGGTCCACACGTCTTAGGTTCGTGGTCAGGACCGAGGCACCGAAGGCAGCAGTCGTGTGTGTTGGTGAGAGACATTAGTTTCTTGCACCGATCACACTTTGAAGCCACTGGAAGCCAGAGAAAAAAAAAAAAAAAAAAGAGTCCCCGCGAGGTCAAAGGACCGGCCTTCCAGAGAAAAAGAAAAAAAGGGCGCGAACTCCAGCCACGAAGGGCAAAAACCGAAAAAAGAAGATCAGGCTCGATACCGGTGTACCGAACCGGGCGGGAGGCGAACCGGCGTCGAACCGGTGAAAAAAATAGTGAAGAAATTGCGAAAAAATCTAACTATTTTCCGGGAGGACTAGGACACATGTCCGGTGGGCTTCATGGAAAAAGAGAGACTGAGCAAGATGGCACCTTTAGGCAGGAAGGGAACCATGCATGCGTGCCTGCATTCCCAAAGGCTTTCTTGGAAAGCTGGGGAAATGCTCCGCAAGGGCTCCATCGGCGTCGATGTCACCCATATGTGAGGACTGACTTCCTGCTTGATCCTGAAGGATGAGCAGGACCTTGAGGATGCATAAATGTTATCAATGCATCATTTTCCTCAGCTGAAACTTCAACAACATTGCCAATCCACCATTTGTTGTCATAGATGCAAACTACGTAGCAACCAAGGGACAACTCAGATAATTTCAAATACAAAATCGCAGTATTGGAAATTTTGGCTAAAAAACTTATTGTATCATTTGAAACTCTGCTGACACAAACCAAGTTTGGAGTCAACTGATACAAATTGGTGATGCTCTCTAGTGCCAGCTATTGTGCTGCTTTCTTTCCACCTTTCTTCTTGAAACTTCCTGCTTTTTTCAATTTCATCTTTTGCGACAAATATATTTAATTCCGTGTATATTTTGGTCACAAAAGTTATACAGATCTTTTGGTGTCAATATTTGGTCAGACAAAGGTCTTTGTAGACTTGCTCAGGCTGCCAAACGTTTAGTTGTGCCACCAACTCCATCACAAGGTGATTTTCCATGGCTTGTGCCAAAAAAGTTCCATTCAGCCTCGATATTGAAATCATTTTTGTGGTTGCATAAATTGACGAAGTTTTTGTAGTTTTTATATTGCGCTGCTGAGCCATCACTGCAGTAGTATATTTTTGTAACATCTGCTTGGGTCAACAAAAATTCGATAAACTTCTGAATAAACACGTGTACTGACACGGTATCATGTTGCATATGATCGGAAATTATGCAACAATTAACAATTTGCAAGGTGCCCACTTTGTCTGCATAATAAGCAACAAATGGATGTACTGTGGCCTGTGAATTTTCCCAGTGAAAGCCCTGGGCAGCATCTTGGACAACAAATGAGTAATTTTCGGCAAAGTCAATCAAAACAATGAACTCCGTTTCTTTTAAGTCAGCTTTCAGTGACTTCAGATATTCACTTTGGTGTTTTGAAACAAAAATGGCCTGTCAGCTTCCAAATTTTGCTTGAAAGTTTTTCAACAAAGTTGTCCACTGTTAATATGCTTGTTTCCAGTGTTTCTCGGTCAGTGTGAATCCATTGTTTGTTTGAATTCAATTGATTCCTCTGCATCATAATCCTGGAATATTTCATCCAAATACGCTACAAGTGATTCTTTGCCAGGGCAGCTTTGGCATCTTTGTAGCACACATTCCTTGGAATTCAGGTCACACACTGTCTTTTCCATTAGCAGCTTGTAGTCCTCTAATATTTGCACCTTGCAGCATGAGCTTTACATTCTGATGTATGCTGCAGACGCAAACAGAATGCATGCCTGAAGCACCAACAGTCACACACCACTTTGGCCTGAGATCACAGAATTCTGAAAAACCGATTTCTGCTCCAAATTTATTATGATATGCTACAACTCTAATATTACACAACAGCAACCGTTTTTGTTTTTGAACTTTGACACCATCGAGTCGCACTGAAATGCAGTCTTTTTTGCCAGGACACATTCTGCTAAATTCATCATCTTCATAGAAATCCTTGACTCTTAGCGACTTCCTCTGATAATGTTTGCCAATTTTTGCATCAGGTAAAGCACAAATGCCTTTGTCTTTCTTGATGTTTTGGGCCATTTTGACCAAACGTTCAGAAACGCCAAACTTCATTGCTGTTTCCTTTATTGACCAACTTTTTGGGGCCAAAGTCAACAATTGAACTTTTGTTGACCTATTGGATATATCAATCTTTGCCTTCATTTCTTTATTAAGCTCAGTGTAATCGCTATATAGACTGCATTCTGCAGATAAACTAGATTGTTCAACGTTGTCACAGCCACTCCCGCAGCAGACATTTTTTTTGTTACCACGTTCTGTGCGTGCTCAATCTTTTGTTTCAAATAGCCAGCTTTGTCTCTACTGCTTATTCTTCGTATTTTTAATGGAGAAGTGCCTAAAGCAGTCAAGCTTTGATCAAGGGTGTCCAAGGCATCTGGATCAAAATCATCCGAAGATGAAGATGCTGTGGCTTCAACCATAGAAGCATATTTTGCTTTACACCTGATGCAAATTTTCTGGCCTGGCTTTACATTCATTTTGGTCACTTTTTTCAAGCCCTCAGACATGGCTAAAGTTACTTTTGATAGTCCACTTTTAGTGACGTGATTCTGCTTTTCAAACGGATTGCAACACGACTTTTGGTTCATTTCATATTTGCTGAGATACTGTGCTTGGTGATGCAAGCAGATACTGTCATTGTCTGTAAGGTCAACTTCTGATCGTCGAGTAATAAGCAATTTCTCGCTTGCTGACAAGCAGCTCACAGAATTGAGCCCGGTTTTATTGGAATAAAATGAGCCATGGTGACATTTTGACGACAATTTTTGTCCAACGGTACATTTAGGCATAGGAGGATTGTTATCAAGTGATTCGATGTCCATTTTGAAGTAAATTAATTGGTAAATGTGTACCAACTAATGCTAATCTGAAAATCTATATGTTAAGCTCATGACATATATGCACTTAACAGTTATTGAGCAACTCCTACGGAAATAAATGAGTTTTAAATATAACATTTGGATAACGTTAGAACTGCAGGTTGAATTACATGCCTTTGTCAAGCATGGTAATGTCCGCTATGTTTAGCCCTCTTTTCAGGGTATTGTACGCCAGGGTTAGTAAATTAAATCCGCTTTTCTAGAAAGCTTAAAACATGCTCTAATGAAATTGGTTTAAAAACGATTATAGAAGATACTTGTGTAAAAGGAGGTTAAAAATACCCTATTTTTATGTTTTTGCAAAAAAATCATCAACTTTACACTTAGGGGCTTGTTTACAAAGCCGCGGTAGCGGCTTCTGCCCGATATCGGAGCTGCGGCCCCATTGAATTCAATGGGACCACGGCTCCAATATCAAGCAGAAGCCGCTACCGCTGCTTTGTAAACAAGCCCCTTAATTTGTAAACTAACGGAGAATGCTAAGAGCATGAAATTATAAATTCAAGAACTTCAGTACATAGAGGTATTATGTGCAAAATTTCATACTTTTTACTTGATTTAGGAAGCTGCATAATGTCTAATTTTTAATTTTTTTAGAACGTCAATTTTTTTTGGCTGATTTTGCTGCAATATATTTACTTCCGACATATTCAAAAAATATCATTAGTATCATTAAATAGAGCGCAAAAGGCTGTACAGGATAGTCAAGTTTAATTTATAATAAAATAGCAAAGAAAATATAGGGTCTCAAAGTTGCTGAAATCTCAGACTCGTACTGTACAAAGTCAAGGTATGTGATCAGACAAACGACTATAACTCAGAAAGTATTCCATGAGAGAATCTAAAACTTTACCAAAGTTAGAGACACATGGTAGTGTACATACAAAATTTCAGCAAAATCCAAGATGGTCGAGCGGGGCACTTTTTATATACTAGACCACTTGACATGGAATGATCCCCAATGGTTCCCGAGCCAGCACCTCCAGGACTACATTCAAATCCCAGACGGGAACCGAAACCCTGCGCGGCGGTCTCAAAAGCGAAGCCGCTCTCAAAAATCTCTTCACCTCTGGATGCGTTCCCAGTGACCTCCCTTTTACCTTTCCTCAATAACAGGAGAGCGCTGCCAACTGCACCTTAAGAGAAACTGCCGCCAGCCCTTTATCGAAACCATCCTGTAAAAACGACAACACCTGCGGTACAGATGCCCCTAACGCTCTAATCTGCCTGTCATCACACCAAGCTTCAAAAATCCGCCAGACCCAGATATACGCCAACGACGTGGACCTCCTCCTAGATCTTAACAGCGTTGCAATCACCTCAGCCGAGTACCCCTTGGCTCTTAACCTTGCCCTTTCAAGAGCCAAGCCGTAAGCGAGAACCGATCCACCTGCGGCATTGTTAACGGACCCTGCAACAGCAGGTCTTTCCTTATCGGTAGCCTCCACGGGAACTCCACTAGCAGCCGCATTAAGTCTGCATACCAAGGCCTCCTTGGCCAGTCTGGTGCCACCAGAACTATGAGCCCCCCGTGTGTCTCTATGCGCTGCAAAACTCGCCCTATCAGTACCCATGGTGGGAAAATGTATAGAAGCTGCTCCTCTGGCCACCTTTGTATCAGGGCATCCAGCCCTTCTGACATCCTTTCTCGTCGTCTGCTGAAGAATGTTTCCACTTTTGCTGATGCGCACGTCACCATGAGGTCCATCACCGGAGCTCCCCAGCGTTGCACCAGCAAATCAAACACCTCTTGATTGACTCTCCTGGGTCCACCTTTACTCGACTCAAAAAAAAAAATCGGTCACATTGTCCACTCCCGCCACATGTGCTGCCGATAAAGCTTCCAGATGCGACTCGGCCCACCGGAGTAACTCGTCCGCTTCCTCTGAGGGCCATGCTGCTTGTGCCACCTTGCCGAATGATGTAAGCCACTGCCGTGGCGTTGTCTGACAACACCCGGACAGCATTCCCCCCCCCAGCAACCGCTGAAGGATCCTCAGAGCTAGAGTTGAGAGCGGTCACTCTAACCTGTTGATTGACCACATCCTCTCCTGTCCACTGGCCCTGCACATAATGCCCCTCGAAGTGCGCCCCCCAGCCAAAACAGGCTTGCATTGGTCATTAATGCCTTCCAGACTGGAGACTCTAGAGGCATCCCCTTTTCCAGGCACCCCGGAGCCAACCACCACTGCAGAGACTGCCTTGCCTCTGGCGGACAGACCAGTCTCTTGGACAACTGATCGGACTGATGTGACCATCTCCTGAGCAGAGACCTCTGCAACGGTCTCATGTGAGCTCTGGCCCATGGCACCACCTCTAGCGTGGCTGCCATCGTCCAATACCTGCAAGTACTGCCACGCCGAGGGATCCCTCTTGCTCAGGAAGGTGTGAACTAGGCGCCTTAATTTGTCGATTCTTAGCTGTGGAAGGTACACCCTGCCCTTGTTTGTGTCGAACCGAGCCCCCAGAAATTCCAAGTCCTGCAACGACTGCAACTTGCTCTTTTGCTAGGTTCACCACAACCCAGCGATTGCAAAAACTGAACCACTCGTTTGGTCGCCACTACGCTCTCTTCTTCCGACTTCGCTCTGATCAGCCAGTCAACCAGATAAGGATGCACCAATACTCCTTGCTTTCGCAACGCTGCCGCCGCCACTACCATGAGACCTTTGTGAATGGTCCTTAAAGCGGTCGCTAATCCAAATGGCATTGCCTGGAACTGAAAATGCCCCATGGGCACCGCGAAACGAAGAAACCTTTGATGCTCTGCTCTGATCGGTATGTGTAGATACGCCTCCGAAAGATCTAGCGCCGTGAGATACTCTCCTTGCCGAACCGCCATCATCACTGACGGCAATGTTTCCATGCGAAAATGCGACACCCTGAGGCAGCTGTTTACTCTTTTGAGGTCCAGAATAGGCCTCAAGGTGCCCTCCTTTTTTGGCACTATGAAATATATGGAGTATCGACCACAGCCGTACTGATCTTCCGGTACCGGCACCACTGCTCTTAGCGCTAGTAGCCTCCCCAAGGTCTCCCGCACCTCTGCCCGCTTTGCTAGAGTCCTGCAGGGAGACTGTACAAACACACCTCCCACTGGACGTTGAAACTTGAGCACATAACCTCTTTGCATGATTTCCAACACCCACTGGTCTGAGGTAATTTGGGCCCACGCTGGAAAGAACTCCCCTAAACGACCTCCCACGGGAACGATTCCAGCCTGGACCCTCCCCCCCCCCCTCGCATCATTGCGGTTTAAGGCTTGGTGAGGAGGCGGCGGTCCCAAAACCTCTGCCTGCTCCCCTAAAGCCCCAAAATCCTGAGGCTCTGTACTGAAAACGTCCTCTGAAACTGACCAAACCTTGATTGTCGAGAACGCCGAAACTCTCGCTGCTGACTTCGAAGGTGTCCCCGGACGCCCTAGTTTCTGCTTATCTTATCTATTGTAAATAGTTTTTAATATCTTATTTATTTTAACCCCAGTTATCCATGTTTTTATATCCTGTTTTCTGTAAACTTGACATATGTTTCATGCTTAAGTACAAAGTTGTTAAAATGTAAACTGCGCTGATGATAAAAGTGCGGTATATAAAAGTTGTTAATAAATAATAAAATCTTCCGGCAACCTGCCCTCTTGGACTCTCCTAAATCCTTCACCAACTTCTCCAGATCTTCCCCAAAGAGAAGTTTACCTCTAAAGGGGAGCTTCCCTAGTCGGGCTTCAGACGCCGCATCTGCCGCCCAATTACACAGCCATAAGGACCTCCTAGCGGCCACAACCGACGCCATACTCTTTGCTAATCCTCTTATAAGATCATACTGACTATCTGCCAAATACATGGCTCCTGATTCCAACCGAGCCGCCTCCTCGGCTGCCTCTTCTGCCTGCAAACCCTTCAGCCTTTGGGCCCATCTTAGGCATGCCCTTGCCACCCAAGCCCCATAAATCGAAGCTTGCATGGAAAGAGCATTCACCTCAAATACCTACCTCAACAGCGAGTCTAACTTCCTATCCTGAGTATCCTTAAGAGCTGCACTACCCTCTACCGGAATGGTAGTCTTAGTCACTGACGACATGGCTGCATCCACTCTCGGAGCTTTAAATAGATCCTTATCCGCCTCTTGCAACGGGTACAGCCGGTTCAACACCCTGGAACCCTTGAGGCTAGCATCAGGCGTATCCCATTCTTCCCGAATCATTTCCTTAAAAACTATGAATCGGAAACGCCCTCAGACTTCTGTACTGCCTGCAATAATGGATCCCCCAACGAAGCATCCACCCCCTGCTCCACGGTCGGCATATTCAATGCTTTCATAGTTTCCACAATGAGCGCAGCCAGCTCCTCTCTCCTGAATACCCTGACAATCCTTGACCGGTCTTCAGGTTCGGCCAACTCTCCTTCCTCCAACTCCGGGTACCCGTCCGAGTCCTCCAAGACTTCTGAATGCTCCTCTAGGACACCGTCCAGGTCTGCTCTGTCCTCCGACAACCTGGCCCTTTTAACTGGGACGCCACCCAACCCCTTGTCCAGCAGCACCCCCTTTCTTTTGACCCCCATGGCATTCTCCTCCACTCCCCCGGCTATAATCACTGCCAGCCCTGCCAAGGGTCTGCTGTAGCAGCTCTAAAAACTGCTGTGAAAAAAATGGCCCCTAGACCTCCCTGCATGGAAGCCTGGGCCAACGGGACCTCTGGCGCCGACGACGGAACTGGCATCGGCTCTTGCGGTAACACCGGAGGGTCCAGGGAGTAGTCCGCTCCCAACACCTCCTTAGCCCCTTCTGCCTCACTCCGCACTTCCATACCTGATAGTGCAGCCTTGTGTGCACACCCCCTGCACACCCCTGCCTCCAAAATGGTCCCTTTCTGGACCCCACACAAGAGGCAGCGAGGCCTAGAAGGCATCAAGAGCTATGTGCCCATTTCAGATCTCTCTTCCCCCCCCCCCCCAATTGCCAAACAGTACCAACAACTCACACTGCCATCAGCTACACTCAAGCCCCAGTTCTTCCCCACGTACCAACCTGCCAGTCACTGAAACATGAGAACGGCACAGCTCCCTGCTCCCGTGCCCAAAACCACACGGTCCTAAAATGGCCACCGGGATACTCTCACTCCTGGCCCTTAAACAGGCTGCCTTCCGCTGCTCTTCACTCCGCTTACCTCCGGGACCCCGACAGAGCCCCTTTCAGCCGCCCTGCTTCTGCCCGCTTGTTTGGCGATCGTACGCCAGCACCGTCAGCCTGTCCAGAGCCGAAACACACTTCCGCAGCTCTTCTCAGCCCTGCAGACATCAAGCGGTGATCCTCAACGGTCCATCACCCACCTCGGGGGATCTGAAATCCGGAGGCCCTACACGCTACTCCCTCACTCCACTCTGCACCACTCACACCTTTTTAGAGAGGGGGGAGAAGGGGGTAACACATTTCCTCAATTGAATTCTAATTTAATTGAAGGCTGCAATCGCTGATTTAAAGGGGCAGTAGCCCCTTACCATGAGTTAAAACCTTCTCTCCTTTTTTTGCCTCTATTTGCATTACGGTATCCAATTCCTTTTTTTTTTTTTAACCAATCCTACTTAATGATTCCTTCAGTGAGTCCCTGACCCCTAGGCTCACACCTCCTACCGCTGCTTGGAGACTGAACTGGAGCAAGCAGGCGGTCCCTGGATTACTTATACTGGTGTCAGCAAGATTGTGACATGCTCAGTCTCCAAGCTGTGGGACGACGTACACAACTTCTAAGGTTCGGGACTAGACTGGAGGGACGCTAAGGAATTATTAAACAAGATATAAAACAAAGTGCGTTCTGTAGTCTTGCTCAGAAGACATAGGCAAGAAAGTGGTAGAAACTCAAGGATTCCATTTAGAGGCAAAATAAGGAAAAGAATTATGGCAGGTGTACCCAGCTGTTGTAACTCAACTAGTTACTTTCCTGGTTGGTAGGAGGAGAGAATGGAGTCTTTTTTGTTGCACATCATGACAACATACTTAGAGACTGAAATTATACTTGACTCTCATTCCTATTTCTAATTTACTGCTAGTGCCAAGAGGACTTCCTGCTGGCATCCAAAGGATATCATATGCATAAGGAACATATAAAAGGGGCACGTTTACCAACGAGGACTAACTGTTGGCACAGGGTTGGGTGCACAGTAAGGGCTCTACACTAACTGCTCAAGGCCTCACACTAAAAATTCTGCTTTAATCAGTCAGAATTCTTGTGCAGGGACTGGGCAAGTTAGGGGCAAACATGAGTATTAACAGCACTTCATGGTTAGCATGGGCATTTGGGTGCGTGCTAACTGCAAAAGGTAGTGGTTAGAGTGGGTGCTGCAACACCATCTCAATGAGTGGTGTTAAATGGACAGGCATGCTGGTTAGCATAGCAGCTTGCTTTAGCAACGTGCTAATGGCACAGACACACATATTCCCCTGAAGTAGCACAGGTCTCTGCGTTAGTTTCACAACTCAAAGTACCAAGTGCAATCAGAAATTGAGAATCTTCTCTCGTCATACAACATACAGAACAGCTTGGCATTCACTCTATTTTACAGAATTTGCATTTACCCATTTTACTTTTTTTTTTCCTTATTTCATGAACCATCCTGTTCATAGTCCACTATCCCAGGCCATAATTTTCTCTCTCTCACATTTAGGTTTATGTCTATGTCCTTATCCATCCCCGTTTCAGGGTTTGATTGATGTATTGTTCCTGAAGCTGCTGGAAGGGGAGCACAACTCAGAGGATAGGGACTAGACTGGAGGGACGCTTAGGAAGTAATTCTTTGTATTTCCTGCTGCATATGTATATTTACATAGCACAAACAATTAAATAGTAATTAGATCTTACCTGCTAATTAGTGTTCCTGAAGGAACGAGTCCAGTCCCTTTACTTCTGGATTACGCAACCCTTCCAGCAGCTTGGAGGCTGAGCCCAACCTTTTTGGGGATGGAGCGGTGTAAATACCACTAGGACCACCCACCAACTCCAGTAAACGAATGAAAAAGCAGACTTAACGAACTTCCATCACCAACCTACATAACATAACACCTCAAAGGAATATTTAACAATCAACTTTTTTTTTTTTTTTTTAAATGGAATAGGAGTAGGAGAGGAGGAATGGCAACGGGCGGGGGGTTACCTGAGACTGCCCGAGCCGGCTTTCTCCTGAACTCCTTCATCCCGAACTGGCCCCACGCTCGGTCCGATGCTCTATGACCAATAGGCCTTAACGGCCACCGGAACCGGGTGGGATCAGGGACTGGACTGTCGTTCCTTCAGGAACACTAATTAGCAGGTAAGATCTAATTACTATTTCCTTATCGTCACTCCAGTCCAGTCCCTTTACTTCTGGGATGTACCCGAGCAGTTCAATCCTGGGTGGGATCCGGCATATCGGACTGAAGAACCGCCAGACCAAACCGAGCGTCCGCTGTACTCTGTACGTCCAGCCTGTAGTGCTTGGTGAAGGTGTGTAGAGAGGACCAAGTCGCTGCCCTACAAATATCCAGCGGCGGAACTAGGTTGAATTCCGCCCAAGAGGTAGCCTGCGCCCGAGTGGAGTGCGCACGCAGACCCACTGGAACCCGTTTCCCTCTCAGGATGTAGGCAGAAGCAATCGCTTCTCTGATCCACCTGGAGATGGAGGCCTTGGCCGCCGCCTCCCCTTTGTGTGGGCCTCCGAACTGAATAAATAGCCGGTCGGACTTCCAGAAGGGCGCTGTGTGAGAGGTAACGCTTCAAGGCTCTCTGGACGTCTAGGAGACGAAGTTTGCTATCCCTACCTTCATGCCCCTCGGCCAAGAAGGCCGGGAGGGTAACTGTCTGGTTCACATGAAAGGGAGAAATAACCTTGGGCAAGGAAGGAAGGAACCGTGCGCAGAACCACTTTGTCCTTGAGAAAGGACAGAAAGGGTGGCTGAGATGACAGCGCCTGCAATTCTGAAACCCTCCTGGCCGAACAGATGGCGACCAGAAAGACTGTCTTTAGTGTTAAATACTTTAAGGAGGCCCTCTTTACTGGCTCGAAGGGTTCCCCGATCAAGGCATTTAGCACAAGGTTGAGATCCCAAGGGGGGGATGACCGACCTCCGTTGGGGACGTAGTCTAACCGCCCTTAGGAACCTGGAGACGTCCGCGTGGGCCCCTAGGGGTTTGCCACGGACCTTGCCTCTATAGCAAGTGATGGCAGCCAGCTGGACTCTTAAGGAGCTGTGCGCCAGACCTTTGTCAAAACCTGCTTGCAAGAATTCCAGAACCTCCGGGACTGAGGCCGAAAGGGGTTTCCGTCGGTGCTCCGCACACCAGGCTTCGAAGATGCGCCAAACTCTTACATAGGAGAGACAGGACGAGCGCTTCTTAGCATTCAACAGCGTCGAGATTACTGCTCCTGAGTAACCTTGTTTTAGGAGCCACGCCCTTTCAATAGCCAGGCCGTAAGCAAGAATCGATCCACGTGAGGCATCCGAACCGGGCCTTGTCTCAGTAGGTCCCTTTTGCAAGGGAGCCGCCAAGGTTGGTCGGCGATCAACCTCACCAGATTCGCATAGCAGGGGCAGCGAGGCCAATCTGGAGCTTTGAGGATTACCAATCCTTGGTGAGACTCCACCCGCTTGAGAACCTTTCCGATCAGTACCCAAGGAGGAAACACAGAGAAGGCCTTCCGAAGGCCACTTTTGGGACAGAGCATCCAGGCCCTCGGACATTTTCCTTCCGCCGACTGAAGAATCTGTCCACCTTGGCGGTCGAGAACCGAGCCATGAGATCCATGACTGGGAGTCCCCAACGGGCCACTATTTGGTTGAAGGTCTCCTGCTCCAGTTCCCACTCTCCGTGGTCTATCTTGCACCTGCTGAGGAAATCAGCCGTGACGTTGTCTGCGCCTGCCACGTGCTGAGCTGAAAGCGCTGCCAACCGAACCTCCGCCCACTGGAATAGAGCGTCCGCCTCCTTCTCCAAGGCGGGGCTGCTGGTGCCACCCTGGTGGTTGATGTAAGCCACCGCGGTGACATTGTCGGAGAGAACGCGAATTGCTCTTCTTTGCACCAAGGCCTCGAGAGCCTTGAGCGCTAGGACGACGGCCCGCAATTCCAGTCTGTTGATGGGTCATTGAGATTCCAACGGTGTCCAGCGACCCTGGACGAACTGGTCCTCGCAGTGCACTCCCCAGCCTGACAGGCTGGCATCCGTCGTCAATAGTAACCACTGATGAGGTTCGAGGGGCATCCCGCGATCCAGATTCCTTGGGCACCGCCACCAGTGGAGTGTCTGTTTGGTCCGCGGAGCACAAGGTAACTGCATTGACAGAGGATGATGCTGGGGGGGACCACCGACGTAATAGCGCCCGCTGCAACGGGCGCATGTGGGCCCTGGCCCATGGCACTACCTCTATCGCAGCCGCCATTGTTCCCAAAACCTGAAGATAATGCCACACTGAGGGATTTTGTCTGCCTAGAAACTGCGTGACTAGAAGCCTTAGCTCCCTTGATCTTGTTTGTGACAGGAATACTCTGCCCCTGTTGGTGTCGAATCTTGCCCCGAGGTACTCGAGTTTCTGGGAGGGAGTCATTCTGCTCTTTGCACGATTGATGACCCACACCAACTCCTCTAGAACCTGGATCACTCTGGTCGTCGCCGAGTGACTTTCCTCTTCCCACTTTGCCCGGATCAGCCAATCGTCTAAGTAAGGGTGCACTAATATTCCCTCCTTCCGAAGGAAGGCCGCTACTACCACCATCACCTTGGTGAACGTCCTTGGAGCCGTAGCTAGGCCGAAGGGTAGGGCCTGGAATTGAAAGTGGCCTCTTGGCACTGCGAATCTCAGGAACTGTTGATGGGACTTCCTGACCGGGATATGCAAGTAGGCTTCTGTCAAATCGAGGGACGTTAGGAACTCCCCGCCCCTCACAGCTGCTATGACTGAACGTAGGGTCTCCATCCGGAAATGTGGTACCCTGAGACAGCGATTGACCTGTTTTAGATCCAGGATCGGTCGAAAAGACCCTTCCTTCTTTGGTACCACGAAGTAAATCGAGTACTGACCAACGCCGCACTGGTCTGGTGGTACTGGGACCACGGCCCCGAGCGCTATTAGTCGAGCGAGAGTTGCCTCTATCGCCGCCCTCTTTGTAGAAGAACCGCAGGGAGACTGAACAAAGACTGGAAGTATTTGTTTTGCAAATTCGAGAGCATAGCCTTCTCTGATCACCTCTAGGACCCATTGATCGGATGTGACTCGGGACCAGGCGGGAAGAAACTGCCTTAAGCATCCGCCCACCGGCAGCCCTTCCTCCTGGACCCCCGTCATCTCATTGTTGTTTTCTAGGTTCCGAGGAGGAGGAGGATGCCCCAAAATCTCGACCTGCTCCTCGAAACCCTCTGAATCCTTGTCCCTTCGAGGGAAAACGGCCCCTGGGAAAAGTGTTTGACCTGGCTGGGTGAAACCTCCGCGAGTCCCTAGGCTGGGTACGCACTGGTGCTAGGGGGCGCCCTTGCTTTGGTCTATCTTCTGGGAGCCTGCCTCCCTTAGACTCGCCCAGGTCCTTTACTAACTTCTCCAAATCCTCTCCAAACAGCTTCCCCTTAAAGGGAAGTCGACTCAGGCGTGTCTTCGAGGAAGCATCAGCTGCCCAATTCCGTAGCCACAAATAACGCCTAGCCGCCACCACCGAGGCCATGTTCTTGGCTAGGCTTCTGATGAGGTCATACTGACTATCCGCCAAGTAGGCTGCTCCGGATTCCATCCTAGCCGAGTTGGCCTGTGTTTTGCCCGAAGAGCCATCTGCTGCCTGGAGCTGTTGTGCCCACCTTAAACAGGCCCGAGCCACCCAAGCTCCTGACACGGAGGCCTGCAAGGCGAGAGCGCTTACATCAAAGGCTTGTTTCAGGAGCGTATCCAACTTCCTGTCTTGAGCATCTCTTAAGGCCGTGCTGCCCTCAACTGGGATAGTCGTCTTCTTAGTAACTGCTGATACCGCTGCGTCCACCCTGGGAGACTTCAGCAGCTCTGTCTGCCTCTGGAAGAGGGTATAGGCGAGTCATGGCCCGGACTCCCCTTAAACTTGACTCTGGTTGATCCCATTCTTCCTGGATCATCTGACGCACCACCCTGTGGACAGGGAAAACCTTCTGGGATCTCCTAATGGCCTGGATTAACAGGTCCTCCAATGCCTCCTCCTCTGCTGGCGTGTCTGAGGCCACATTGAGAACTTTCAGGGACTCATTAATTAATGCCGGAAGCTCCTCTCGACGAAAGACTAATTATCCGGGACTGATCTTCTTCCGGGATTTCCCCTTCAAGCTCCTTCTCTTCCTCGTCCAAGTCCTTATCAGAGCTATCCTCCTCCGGGGGTACCCTTTGAGAGGGACGCTAGCGGCTCCTCACAACTAAGACGGGGACGCTTAGGAGGAATACTGGATTCCGGATTGCTTGCTCTCATGGGTCTAGCCGACTTGTCGTCCGCCGACGGACCAGCCTCTCCTGTTCCTAAGCCCTGCTTACGCAGGCAGTAGGCCTTGTGAAGTAAGAGGATGAAGTCAGGGGAGAAAAAATCTCCGGCCCACCTGCAGGGGGGGGAGAAAGGGGCAGAGGAGGAGTGGGTAGATCCGATAATGAAGAGGGAGGGAGCTGGGACCCCCCCTCCCCTTCCAGGGGGTCTCCTGACCCCTGAGAAGGTTGTGTCATGGCCAAGTTAATTTCTTGTTCCACGGAGGCAGCCACTGCAGCACAACCCCTGCAGATCCCTGCCTCCGAAGAAGTGCCCCTGCGTGTGCCACAGGATGGACACCTAGACTTGCTCGCCATGTCTTGATGAGAGCTACAGAAGCCCTACTTACTCCAAAGCTTCGCAATAGCCCTAAGCACCAAAAAACTGTACAGCACAGAATTCCAGAACCTCCTACCAGAGGCTGTACACACTTAAAAGGACTGAGTGTGGGTATGTGTGCTGTGTGCTCTCCTCCAGTGGATCAATAGTTCCCCCGAACCGGGAAACTAACAGCCCCTTTGTTCTTGTTAAGCTATATCCAACATTACAAATAAAACAAATGAAATCAAATAAACTCAAAAGAAAATCGCTATAAAACTGAAGATAACCCATGTACTTGCGATTATGGCTTCTGTTAGCTGGGCCCGGCTCAGCGTTCACTGCTCGTTGGCTCAACACGTCGTAGGCCTCACCACGTGGAGACCTGAACGGGGGCCCACGAGTCTGTCCTCCGGGCCAGCAGATCTCCACACCGAAAGCAGCCCGGAAGTGGGAGCCGCTCCTCTAAATGAAGATTGCCGCTTGAACTGCTGCCCCGCAGGTAAACGGGGGACCCGGAGCTCGCCTCCTCGTCCTTCTGTCCTGGGACGGGTCCAGCGGTGGGAAAAGTATTGCAGCGCTGCCTCCAGCGCTCAGCCACCATAAGGGCTTCGGCACGAGGCAGAGTAGGTCCGGGTGAAATGTGCAGGAGCTAGCCGTGAACGCAGCAAAGGAGATCAGCAAAAAAGGGATTCTCTTCGCTGCTGTCTGCAGGAAAACACCTCCGACGCCCGTGCCGACTGGGGGGGGGGGGGGGGGAAGGAGAGAGCAGGCAGGAGGAATTAATGGAGCAGGACCTGCTAAAAACTAAACGAAAAGAAATCAGACATATAAGAAATAAAGGTGAAATAAGAGTGAAAATTTAAATGATCTAAATAAAAGAGAAGACTCCAGTAAGCCCTAGGCTTACGGAACCCTCCAGCTGCTTGGAGGCTGAGAATACTGGAGTTGGTGGGTGGTCCTAGTGGTATTTATACCGCTCCATCCCCAAAAAGGTTGGGCTCAGCCTCCAAGCTGCTGGAAGGGTTGCGTAACCCAGAAGTAAAGGGACTGGACTGGAGTGACGATAAGGAACAGCAGATAAATTAGATGGCCCATGCTGGTCTTAGCTAGCAAGATGGCTAAAGTTGCACCTGTTCCTACACGCAGGCTCTACCTCCCCTCCCATGCGTTTAGCATTGTACTCACTCCGTGCAGACTACTCCCTCCCCCATCGCTATTTGGATTCCATCCTCTTGCAGGCAGTTTCTCCAAATGGGCTAATTTTGCACATACCATGAGTCATGAACATCACTCCTATTTCTGGAGTATGCTATAGGGATCCCCTGTCTACGAGATGGTCCCTTTTTGAATTCTGTAATTTGTTTTACCTTTTTTGCTGACCTAATTTGTCAAAAACATTTGTCCTCTTAATTTTTCACGTTCAACATAAGAACATAAGATATGCCATACTGGGTCAGACCAAGGTCCATCAAGCCCAGTATCCTGTTTCCAACAGTGGCAAATCCAAGTCACAAGTACCTAGCAGGTTCCCAAAAATGCACACAGGTTTCACAATGCGAGTCCCGAGGAAAGCAGTGGATTTCCCGGGTCCTTTTTAATAATGGTTTATGCACCTTTCTTTCAGGAACTTGTCTAGCCCCATTTTTAAATCCAGCTACACTAACAGCTTTTACTACATCCTCCAGTAATTCCATAGTTTGATTACACAGAGCGAAAAATATTTTTAGTCTTAAATAGGTTACATTGTGGCTTCATTGTATGTCCCCTAGTCTACTTTTTGATGGTGTGAACAATGTTTACCCGTTCCACACCATTCATTAATTTATAGACGTCCATCATATCTCCCCTTAGCCGTCTTCAAGTTGACGAGCCCTAACCTTTTAAGCCTTTCCTCATAGGGGTATACTTCTATCCCCTTTACCATTTTAGTGGCTCTTCTCTTTACCTTTTCAAGATAGTGACCAGAATTGCACACATTCAAGGAACGGTCACACCATGGAATGATAAAAGCATTATAATATCCTTTGCTCTCACTTGGTTTGCAGCTTGTCGTGCTGCGAGGGCTTGCGTGCATCAGTGATGCTGAGAGCTAAACTATCGGGTAGTTTAACTACTGGCAGGGTCTCCCAAGATGAACAGGTCTCAGCTGAGGTGCCAGACCAAGACAAACCACCCATCTGGGCAGCAGCAGAATGGGACAGTGTTGATGGCAGAGGATCACACCACCAAACTTAAACTGTGCGGAAGAAAGGCCCGGCAGTCTACTTCTGTATCTTGCCATGAAAACCCAATGGATAGTTACAACAAAACAAATTGTGCTATGGTGCTGGAAGATGAGACCCCCAGGTCAGAAGGCACTCAACTAGCTACTGGGGAAGAGCTGAAGACTGAGTCAAAATTCTTTTCAGAGTTCAAAATTCTTAAACAAACAAAAAAAAGAATTGTGTTTATATGTATATATTGCTCTGCTAATTGCTTGTATTGTTGCAATCTCTATGTACATTTATAACCTGCTCTGTTTGCTCAATTCTGTAATTTATTGAATAATCAATTGTATAACTGAACTGGTGGTTGTTAGTCCCCCTACCGTAATCATACTGTATTCCTAAATTTTGTGCTGTACATATTCCCTTGTCTTGTCTTCCTAAGGACTGCTTCTGATCGCTGGAAGGAGCGGTGTATAAATTTATGCCAAATAAAGCCAGCATTTATGATGTGGTTGGATCAAAGTCCTCGGGAAGTCTGACTGCTGATGTAGCTGCGCATGAAATGAGAGTCAGAAGCTGTAAAGATGTCTTACACATTGGAACATGGAACGTACAAAGCATGAACCAAGGGAAGTTGGAGGTGGTCAAGAATGAAATGGAACGTGTACAACTTGATCTGTTGGGGGTCAGCGAACTGAAATGGACTGGCATCGGGCACTTTGCATCAGATGATCACATGGTCTACTATGCTGGAAATGAAAGACAAAGAAGAAATGGTGTTGCATTTATAATAAAGAAGAAACTTGCGAGAACTGTAATGAAATACAATGCAGTCAGCGAACGCTTAATCTCTATTTGTCTACGAGGATTGCCTATCAACACAACTATAATTCAAGTATATGCCCCAACAACAGCTGCTGAAGAGAATGAAATTGAAGAGTTCTATGAACAAGTACAAGCAGAATTTGACAGAACATGCAAACAGGATATCCTGATAGTCATGGGTGACTGGAACGCAAAAGTTGGCAACAAAGGCGGCGGCAAAGTAGTTGGAAAATATGGACTTGGCAACAGAAATGAAGCTGGAGAAAGACTGATAGAATTCTGCAAGACCAATGATCTATTCATCTCAAACACCTTCTTCCAGCAACACAAGCGGCGACTGTACACATGGACTTCACCGAATGGATTATATAAAAATCAAATTGACTACATATGTGGAAGTCAACGATGGAAAAGCTCTGTAACATCAACAAAGATGAACCCTGGAGCTGACTGGTACAGATCATCAACTACTAGTATGCAAACTCAAGCTAAAGTTGAAAAAGAGCAAACCACTCATGAATGCAGCAAAATAGGACCTTGAGAATATACCACTGGAATTTAAAGACTGCCTGCAAAATCGATTTGCTGCTTTAGATACAAATGACAGAGCTCTGGAAGAGTTATGGAATGACATCAAGAAGGTTGTGTTGGAAGAAAGTGAGAAGTCTCTACAAAAGGTGAAAAAGCAAAAACGGCCAAAATGGATGATGGAAGAAACTCTGAAAATTGCTCAGAAACGCAGAGAAGCTAAAGCCAGAGGAGAAAGAAAGACAATCACAGAAGTCAGAGATTTCCAACATGCAGCAAGGCAGGACAAGGAAAGGTACTACAATGACACTTGCAAGGAAATAGAAGCAGAAACTATTAGAGGAAGAACAAGATCGGCTTTCCTAAAGTTACGAGAGTTAAAGAAAAAGTTCCAGCCTCAAATTGGAATGTTACAAGATGCTCAAGGTTCTATGTTGAATGATGCCGAGAAGATTAAGAAAAGCTGGAAGGAATATACAGAGTTTTTATATGATAAAGATCAAGTGGACCAACAGCCGTTTCAACCTGTACCTTATGATCGGGAACCATTGGTGATGAAAGAAGAAGTTGAAGCAGCATTGAAAGCCTTATCAAAGAACAAAGCACCAGGCATTGATAGCATTCCCAAAGAAGTATTGCAGCAATCTGATGCAGCTGTTACTGTACTCACAAGGCTCTGCCAAGAAATATGGAAGACAACATCATGGCCAATTGACTGGAAAAGATCTGTGTTTATACCAATACTAAAGAAAGGTGATCCAACTGACTGGAAATTATCGCACAATCGCTCTGATCCCACATGCCAGCAAGATTCTACTGAAGATTATTCAAAAGAGACTACAACCATACCTGGAACAAGAACTACCTGAAGAGCAAGCAGGGTTCAGGAAAGGGCGAGGAACGAGACACATCATTGTGGATGTGAGATTGATCTTTGAAAAGACTAAAGAATACCAAAAGGATATCTATTTGTGCTTTATCGACTATAGCAAGGCTTTAGACTCTGTAAACTATGAGAAACTCTGGGCCACATTAAGCAGCATGGGTATACCAGAACACCTGATCGTTCTCTTGCGCAATCTGTACATTGATCAAGAAGCAACAGTTCAAACGGAAAGCACAGTTACTTACCTGTAACAGGTGATCTCTGGGAACAGCAGGAATTAGTCCTCACATATGGGTATGTCGGTACCGACGGAGCCTGCGCGGGAAAGCTCCCCAGCTTCCCAGAAAGAAGCTTTTGGGAGCCTCCCACAGCGCCTGCGCGCTGCCTTCCCGCCTTTCCTAACCAACTCTCCTCAGTTCAAGTTTAAAGCTGAGACAATAGAGAGAGAGGAAAGGAAAGATAGAGAGAGAGATACAACTCCTAGGGGAGGTGGGAGGGTTGTGAGGACTAATTCCTGCTGTTCCCAGAGATCACCTGTTACAGGTAAGTAACTGTGCTATCTCCAAGAACAAGCAGGAATGAGTCCTCACATATGGGGACTCCCTAGCTAAGATGCCTGGGAGATCCCCAAGGGTATGAGACCCTGAAGGGTTCCTCGTCTTCCTATGGATCTCAGACATCCATTCAGGGAAGGAGGGCAGGAGTTGTTCAAGAATGGAACAGGTGTCTGAGGACAGCCTGACCAAACAAGGCATCCCAGCGGGAGTCCTTGTCCAAACAGTAATGGGCTGTGAAGGTATGAACCGAGGCCCAGGTGGCTGCTCGACAGATCTGGTCGATGGACACAGAATGAAGATGAGCCATAGAGGTGGCCATGGCCCTCACATTGTGAGCTGTGACATGGCCCTCCAGAGAAAGGTTCTTACTCTGGTAAGCAAAAGAAATACACTGAGCAATCCAATTGGACAGTGTTCTTTTGGAGACTGGAAATCCTAAATGAGAGGGATCAAAAGCAACAAAAAGCTGGGAAGACTTTCTATGTTGCTGTGTCCTGTGTAAGTAAAAATCAAGAGCTCTTTTACAATCTAGAGTATGAAGGTTCCTCTCTGCACTGGATGCATGAGGAGCTGGAAAAAAGACAGGTAAATATACCTCTTGATTAAGATGAAAAGGTGAGACCACTTTAGGCATAAAGTGAGGATTTGTCTTAAGGACTACCTTATCATGATGGAACCTTGTATAAGGTGGATTAGCCACTAAGGCCTGCAGTTCACTGATGCGGCAAGCAGAAGTGATTGCAATAAGGAAAATAACCTTCCAGGAAAGAAATTTCAAGGAGGTAGTGGCTAAGGGTTCAAAAGGTGGCTTCATAAGCTAACCAAGAACCAAGTTTAAGTCCCATGCCACCGGAGGAGGTCGAATGGGACGTTTAGTTAAAGTTAGGCCTCTCATGAATCTTGCAATAAGAGGATGAGAGGAAATAGGTTGTCCATTGAGAGGCTTAAGGGATGCTGCAATAGCACTCAAATGGACCCTTACTGAATTTGTTTTAAGGCCCGCATTGGAGAGATGCAGGAGATATTCCAATAGAGAATTCACAGGAAGTGCCAGAGGGTCAAGACCCTTTTGAGCACACCAAATGGAAAATCTTTTCCACTTAAAAGCATAGGAACGCCTAGTGGAAGGTTTTCTGGAAGAATGGAGGATATCCTTCACTTGCTGAGAAAGATTGAAGTCTTGAATTCTAGGCCTTCAGTAACCAAGCTCTGAGGTGAAGGGACTTGGGGTTTGGTTGCCACAAAGTCTCTTCCTCCTGGGACAGAAGGTCTGGCGCAGCTCCCAAGTCCAGGGAGGGGGCTTGGGAGAGATGCATAAGTAGAGGGTACCACACTTGGCGTCGCCAGCGTGGAGCTATGAGGATCATAGATCCTTGATCCCTCTGGAGTTTGAACAGAGTCTTGGGAATCAAAGGAATGGGTGGAAAGGCATACAGGAAGCCCTGACCCCAATGAAGGAGGAAGGCATCCTTGGCCTGAACTCCCTGACAGGGAATTCTGGAACAGAACCGGGGAAGTTTAGCATTCCACGGACTTGCAAAGAGGTCTATGTCCGGGGTTCCCCATTCTTGGAAGATTCTGAGTACCTGATCCATGTGCAGGGACCATTCGTGTGGAAGCAGAACTTGACTGAGTCTGTCTGCCCAAGAGTTTTGGATTCCTGGGAGGTATACTACCAGGAGATGGATTTGATGCTCTCTGGCGAAGGCCCATAATCTTAGAGCTTCGTTGCAAAGCGACAGAGAGCCAGTTCCTCCTTGCTTGTTTATGTAAAACATGGCTACTTGATTGTCCATATGAATGAGGACTGTCTTGTAGCTGAGGAGGGTATGAAAGACCTTGAGAGCTAGGAACACTGCTCGAAGTTCCAAGTGGTTGATATGAAGAGAGGTCTCCTGTGGGGACCAAGTGCCTTGGGTGGAGAGGTCTTGTAGATGAGCTCCCCAACCTGTTTGGGAGGCATCTGTTGTGAGGGTTGCTTGGGGTAACAAAGGTTGGAAGGGGGATCCCAGCAACAGATTTTGAGTGGACATCCACCATTGGAGAGACCAAAAGAGACGTTTGGAGGTTGCTATTTGGTCTGAGAGAGCTCCTGAAGCTTGAGTCCACTGGGTGGACAAAGTCCATTGAGCTGCTCTCATGTGTAGGCGAGCATAGGGTACCACATGCACTGTGGAAGCCATATGGCCTAGCAGCTGTAGCATCTCCCTGGCAGTTAAGTGGCTCTTTGACTGAATCTGGGAGGCTAACTGCACTAGACGTTGACAACGGGCCTGAGGAAGGTAGGCCTTGCAGAAGTGGTGTCCAACCAGGCCCCTATGAATTCCAGGGACTGAGTAGGGGTGAGCTGGGACTTTGGGAGGTTTACCACAAGTCCCAGGTATTGCAGAATGCGCCTGGTGCGGTTCAGGGAGATCTGAGCCTCTGACTGGGTTGGAGCTCAGATGAGCCAGTCGTCCAGGTATGGGAAGACAAATATTCCCAGAGTGCGTAGAAATGCAGCAACTATTGCCATGCATTTGGTGAACACTCTTGGAGCAGAGGCTAGACCGAAAGGAAGCACTCTGTATTGGTAATGTTTTCCCTGGAACAGAAAACGTAGGAATTTTCTGTGAGATGGATGGATGGATGAGGACATGTGTGTACGCATCCTTGAGATCTAGAGAACAAAGCCAATCCTGACTCTGCAGGTATGGAAGGAGAGTGCCTAGAGAAAGCATCTTGAACTTCTCCTTGCATAGGAATTTGATCAATTCTCTGAGATCTAGAATGGGTCTGTATCCCCCTGTTTTCTTTGGAATGAGAAAATAGGGGTGTAAAACCCTGACCCTGTTGAAGAAGAGGAACTTCTTCTATGGCCCCCTGGGCCAGAAGGGTAGTCACCTCCTGATCCAGAAGGTCGAGGAGAGATGTGGGAGAATTGAAGTGTCTCACCATGGTATAGGGAGGAAGGTCTGAGAAATGAAGTTTGTAGCCCTCTCTTATGATGGAGAGGGTCCACTGCTCTGATGTGATTTGCTCCCATCTGGGAGCAAAATGAGCTAACCTTCCTGGAATGGTGAGAGGTTCTGGCTGTTGTAGAGCCAGAAAGGTAAAGTTCTCTAGTATCAAGTCAAAAACACTGAGGGGGTTGGGACTGCTGGGTTGTAGCAGTCCCTGCAGGTTTAGGCCTGGCCTGTTTAGGTTGCTGACGCTTAGTAGCAAAGCGACCTGTAGAAGATTGTTGGCCAGAAGTGGAAGGAAATCTGCTCTTTGTAAAAAGGCTTTTTGAAAGGTTTTTTCTTGGCTGGAATGGAGGTTGACTTGGAAAGTCTATCCAGAGCAGAATTCTCTGCATCCATTTGAGTGGCCTTTATTTGCCACTCTTTGCAAAAGAGATTTTCACCCGTACAGGGCAGATTTCCTAACCCATCCTGAACCCAGGGCTCTAGATCAGAAGCCTGGAGCCAAGCAATTCTGCGAGCAGCTATAGCAATGCCTGAGGCTCTGCTGGCACCTTCAAAGGAGTCAAAGGCTGCCCTGTTGGAAAACTTTGAAATGTCTTGAGTATGCTTAAGCCAAAGGAGGAACTCATCCCTTTTATCCTCTGGAAGAAAAGGGAGAAAGTTGTGCAGCTTTTGCGCAACTTCCTTTAGAAACATACCCATAAAGGCTATATATGAGTTGATTCTGGCAATAAGCATGCTGGCTTGGAAGATTTTTCTACCAAAAGCATCCAAGGTAATGCATTCTCTTCCTGGAGGAGCAGAAGAGTGTCTTAGTACTCTATCCTTTTCATAGCTGACTGCACCACAATGGAGTGGTGAGGAAGCTGAGTTTTCTGAAATCCAGGACAAGGAGGGACACGGTACATAGTGTCCAATCTACGAGAATGAGGAGAAAGGGTCAGAGGAGTCTCCCATAAGTCAATCATATGTTCATGAAGAATTTCATGAATTGACAAGGTGACTGCCTCTCTGGGAGCCTTAGAGTATCCTAAAATATCAAATGTTTTTGCTCTAGGCTCTGTTTCAGAGGTTACTGAAATAGAAAGTCCTTTAGCCACTTCTATTATGAAGTCTTGAAAGGACACATCCTCTGGAGGAGACATTCTCCTTTTTGGAGAAGTAGGTTCCTCAGGAAGGGTAATGGATACTTCAGGAGACTCATCCGATGAATCAGAATCAGAGGAATCGAAGTATCGTCTGTCCCCTTCCAACGATCGATACGCGTATCGATCGGTACCGACATCGGGCGTTCCCGGATCGGTACCGAGAAATAGCCCTGGACAAGGAACCGAAGTCAGTATCCTGGCCGATGTCGATGCAGTTGGTACTGGTATCGGCGCTGGTACCGGTACCAACAACGGAACTCGTTGCAGTACCGTCGGCGTCGCAGCATTAATAAAAGCCATCATAGCCTGCTGCATGGATTGAACAGTGTGATCCATGGACGCCACGACTGCCTGGATGTTGGTACCGGGAGAAGGTGCCGGTACCCCAGAGCAGTCTAACAGGTGATCGGTCGAGGCCGTGCCATCGATGTCAACCTGTAGCCCCATAGGAGGAGCTTTGGAAGCCGGAGCTTCCCGCCGGGGTTGTTTGGCTGGGGCAGGATCCTCGAAGGCAAGCCCGGAGGCATCTCGATGCTGAGGGAGATTTGCCCTTCAAGGACCTGCTAGGTTTATTTTTGGTTACCTGAGACCCATCAGGAGAGAAAGACCTGGAAGATGTCGATGCCACCGCCGGTGCATCGTGGGAAACAGCACATGGAGCTTGGCTGCTCGGTTCTGTAACCCTCGTTTAGACATTAGAGAGCAGGACTGGCAATCCGGAATGGATTGTTCAGGACCCAAACATTTAAGACACCATTCATGGGTATCTGTAACAGAAATTGTACCGCTACACTTAGTGCATGTTTTGAACCCGGAGGCTGGTTTTTCCATGAGGGAAAAATTTTCTTGTGGGCCTGTAGGCCTAAGAAGAAAAATACACCAAGTGAGGAAAAAAAATATTTTTTTTTTTTAGAAAGAAAAGAAAAGACCGGCGGTACCGGTCCGGCGTCGGGGAAGGCAGACACGCGACCAAAGAAATAAATTAAAATAAAGAAATTCAGCGGTGACAGGAACATGACCTGCTGGCTCCGCGGAAAAGAACTGAGGAGAGTTGGTTAGGAAAGGCAGGAAGGCAGCACGCAGGCGCTGTGGGAGGCTCCCAAAAGCTTCTTTCTGGGAAGCTGGGGAGCTTTCCCGCGCAGGCTCCGTCGGTACCGACATACCCATATGTGAGGACTCATTCCTGCTTGTTCCTGGAGATCAAGGAGAAACAGAATGGTTTAAAATAAGCAAAGGTGTAAGACAAGGCTGCATACTTTCTCCCTACCTGTTTAATTTATATGCAGAACAAATCATCATCAGAGAAGAAGGATTGTATGAAGACAGAGGTGTGAAGATTGGTGGAAGACTCATCAACAACCTTCGCTATGCTGATGATACCACATTACTGGCTGAAAGTGAAGATGATCTGAAACATTTGCTTCTCACAATCAAAGAACCGTCTCAAAATGGGCCTGCACCTTAATGTAAAGGAGACAAAGATCATGACAACTGGCATAATCAACAGGTTCATCGTTGAAGGAGAAGAAATTGAAATTGTGAACAACTTTAACCTACTTGGATCAACTATCAATAAAGAAGCAACAAGCAGTCAAGAAATCAGACGACGCATTGCTCTTGGCAGAATGGCTAAGACAGACCTAGATAAGATTCTCAAGAGCAGAGATGTCTCTCTCCATACAAAGATTCGACTTGTTCAAGCCATGGTATTTTCAACATCATATGGATGTGAAAGCTGGACAGTGAAAAAGATAGACAGGAAGAAAATTGATGCCTTTGAATTATGGTGCTGGCGGCGAATACTGTGTATACCATGGACTGCCCGAAGAACAAACCAGTCGGTACTAGAGGAGATCAAACCTAAGCTTTCTTTAGAAGCTCAGATGACAAGACTTCAACTTTCATACTTTGGACACATCATGCGAAGAGAGAGATCATTAGAGAAAGACATTATGCTTGGCAAGATAGGTCAACGCAAAAGAGGAAGGCCAGCAATGAGATGGATCGATACAATAATAGCAGCTACGGGTACCAGTCTGTCAACAATGAGCCGCCTGACTGAAGACCGAACACAATTTAGGATAGCTATCCAGAGGGTTGCCATGAGTCGACTCAGACTAGACGGCACTTAACAAATATCCTTTGTTTTATTCTCCATTCCTTTCCTTATGATTCCTAGCATTCTATTTGCCTTCTTGGCTGCCACTGTACACTGCGCAGAGATTTTCAACGTGTTATCCACAATGACGCCTAAATCTTTTTCCTGGGGGGTAAGTTCCTAATGTGGAACCTTGCATCGTGTAAGCATAGTTTGAGTTGTTTGTTCTTTCCTAAGTGCATAACTTTGCATTTGTCCACATTAAATGTCATCTGCCAATGGCCAGTCTTCCAATTTATCAAGGTCTTCTTGCCATTTTTCACAGTCCTCGTGCTTAACAACTTTGAATAATTGTGTCATCTGCAAATTTGATCAACACACTTGTTTCTCCCATTTCCAGGTCATTTATGAATATGTTAAAAAGCAGCAGACCTATCATAGATCCCTGGGGTACTCCAATATTCACCATTCTCCAATGAGAAAATTGGCCATTTAGCCCTACCCTCTGCTTTCTATCTTTTAACAAGTTCCGGATCCACAGTAGTACACTGCCTCCTATCCGATTACTTTTTACCATGTCAAAGGCTTTCTGAATATCCAGATCGACCGGCTCACCTTTGTTTACCTGTTTATTCACACCAAAAAACAAAACCACCCACACACCACCACATGTTGCTTTCTCCCATTAAAATCTACATATTATTCAGTGATTTTGTTCTTTATAATGGTTTCTACCATTTTGGCCAGCACTGACGTCAGGCTCACTGGTCTAGTTTCCAGATCACCCTTGAATCCTTTTTAAAAATTGGCATTACATTGGCCACTTGCCAATCTTCAGGTACTACAGATGATTTTAATGATAGTTCACATATTACTAATAGTAGGTCTAATATTTCAGTTTTTAACATCCTCGGATGTATACCATCCGGTCCAGGTGATTTGCTACTCTTCAGTTTATCAAATAGTTGTAATACATCTTTCTGGTTTATCAATATTTGTTTTCAGTTCTTCCTATGAATCACCTTTAAATACCATTTCAGGCATGGGTAACTTCCCTGTATCTTCCTCAGTAAAGACCAAAGCAAAGAATTCATTCAATTTCTCTGCTATGGCTTTGTACCCTCTTAGTGCCCCTTTTACCTTTCTATAATCCAATGGTTCAACTGACTCAGTTTTTTTGCTATGAATGTAACTGAAAATGTTTTTATTATGCGTTTGCGCTTCCACAGCAAGCTTTTTTCAAGTTCTTTGCCTGCCTTATCAAAGCCTTGCATCTAAACTCGCCAGTACTTATTCTTCCAGTTTGTCATTTAGCTCCTTGTTCCATTTTCGGAAAGATGCTTTTTGGCTACAACAGCTTCTCTGACCTCACCTTTAAAACTATGCTGGCACTTTGTCTTTCCTTCCACTTTTCTTAAAGCATGGAATACAATGGTCTGGGCTTCCAAGATAGTATTTTTAAACAATGCATATGCTTGATATAAATCTTTAACCTTTGCAGTTGTGGTAGATTCTCACTTTTTCTGTTCAGAATGCTTCCGTTTAAGGATTAAGGCTAACTGTGGATGGAGAGATTTTAAAATCATACCCGATAATCTCCTTTCCTTGAATCCTAATAGACCAAGTCAGACAAGTGGGTTATATCCCCCTGCCAGCAGACGGAGGTAGACTTAAGCAACTTTCAGTGATAACACCAGCAGCACTGAGGGAAGCCAATATGAAACTTCCCAAGCAGTAAGCAAACTGAACAAAAACAAAACAACCACCCCCACACTTTTCCAGAGCAGGTCCTGGACTGGTCTAGCAGGATTTAAAGGAAGTAGATTATCAGGTATGATTAAAATCCCTCCAGACAAGTAGGATGTACCTAAGGAGGCAAACAAAAAACCCTTGGAAGGAACAACTTTGTAATCAGTCCAAGTTGTGTTCCCTCCAAGGGCTTTTCATTTGCCTGTTTTTGTTTGTGTGTCCTCTGACAGCAGGTGGGGTGCTTCCTTGTTCCTAAGCAGTCAAGAGCCATGGTGAGGAAGATTTTTTTCTTCATCTTATTTGTACACTTAATATACTGTGCCACACAAGAGTATCAGAGTGGTTTACAATACAATATATTTGCTGCAGAAGACCAAAGGAATTAAGGAATGCCAGTTTTTGATAGGACAGAAGCACAAAGTGGAAAGGAGAGAGAAGAGAGACCTGGGCTATACCTCAGAAGGGGGAGGTCAAAGGCATGATGGAACAGAATGGTCTTTAACAGATATGAATTTATGGTAGGAGGGTTCTAGGCAGAGTGCGGATGGGAGGGAGTTCCAAAGGGCAGAACTAAAAAAGAAAAACAGTTGCAGGCAGTTTCCAGGTGAGCTTGGGAGGCAGAGGACAAGTGAAATCAATTAGTGGACAGAGTGAAGGATTGGGGAGGGGGGTGGGGGGTGTGGAGGTGAATGAGATCAGAGAGATGCCAGCGTGGAGGACACTGGACCAGAATGTGTATTTTAAAATGGATTTGAAATTTGATGGGAAGCTAATGGAGATGTATGAGCAAGGGAGTAATATGGTCTGTACGTGAAGCGTGGTACTGAGGGAGGCTGGCAAAGGTGACATCGCAACTGTCGATATGTGCAGTGACCAAGAAGAGGAGGAGCATGATTAAGGAGGGGAGAGGCAGAAAAGGGCAGCAGCACAGATTTGTCTTAAGGAGTGAAAACAGCCACGATTAAGTGAGGAGATGTGCTCCCGAAATGACAGAGGAGTCCAGTGTAATGCCCAAGTAGCGAAGGGAGGAGGTTAACTGAATGGGAGTGTCAGAGGAGGGTGGCAAATGAGGGACAGGGACTACCGTGAAAAAAAACACAAATGGTTGCTGTTTTAATGGAGTTAAGACGCAAAATATTTGAGGGCAACCAGGAGTGGGTGAGACAGGAGTTGGGCAGGGCCAGATTGGCAGCACAGGGGCTGGTGTGATGTAGCAGAACAATGTCAGTGGCATAATATGATGAGATGCTAAATTGTTGAATGAGTAATGTCAGGGGTGCCAAGAAAACATTAAGGAGGGGAGCGAGGACGTGACATCATCGCCCGGGATGGCTGCCTAAAAGCGAAGCTCTCTTCGGGACGGAGAGAAAACGCAGCAAAAAGCGTATGCATTGGGCCTACCTGGAGCGCTAACTCTGTGCAAAGTAGCGGATAGTATCCCCTCAAAATGTCAGCTCGGAAAAAACTTGAGAAGTATCGATCCTCCTACGCTCCATTACGATCGCAGATGGAGCGGGGCGAGAGTGGCGAGACTGAGACGGAGGAGGAACCGGAGAACGGTGAGGAGCAGTGCACCAGGAGAGACTTGTGGCGCTGGTGTAAAGAAATAAAAACGGAGGTCATTGGTGTTAAAAAAAAAAAGAGGTGAAAGATCTTGCATGAGTTTCGGCTGGATCTGCAGGCCTTGGGGGAGAGAGTGGATAATTTGGAGGGGCACATGGAGGAGGTGGTAATGGCAGCGCAGGACTCGCAGAGCGCCTTTGATAATTGGCGGAAGGAGAGCGCAGACTTACAGGATAAGATTGAGGACCTTAAGAACAGGTCACTGCGCTGCAATATTCGAATCCGGGGAGTCCCGGAGGAGGATCAATTTAAACAAGCCCGCCGCGTGGTCCAAGATATCTGTGAGGCCTTGCTAGCTGGGGAGAACCAGGAGCTCCCAGGAGAAGAGAGGGAGATTGGCCTGGACAGGGCACATAGAGCTCTTCGGCCCCCCTTGGGGAATCGCCCCAGAGATATCATTGCTTGCCTTTCCAACTATCAGCTCAAGGACGATATAATGAGAGCAGCGGCAAAAAAAGGCAAACTGATTTGGCACGGGGCAACTATCGAGGTGTTCCAGGACTTAGCTCCTTCGACATTACAGCGTCGGAGAGCCATGCGCCCAGTGACAACCTATCTACAGCAGGAAAACATTAAGTACAAATGGTTCTTCCCCTTCGGGTTGCAGTTCGAAGTGCGTGGAGTTACCCATCGTGTAAAGACTATCGGAGGCCTGGGGGTGTTTGGAGCGGGCAGCGGCGGCGCCAAATCTGCCCCAGAACCTAGCTCAGCCAGATGCCCAGGAGGGGGAGGACAGATCAGTGAGCCTGGCTGTGAAGCAGAAGTGGCACCGAGTTCCGGCACGGGGCCGGCGGCTTCAGCGCCTGTCTCGGAAATCTCCTGGTGGAGCAGAGGAGGCGTGCAGTGGCTCCCAGCCATTTACCTGCGGCTGAGGACGGTTGTGATTGCCTTCTGTTGTACAGTTATTGCTTCATATCCCCCGGGTGTGCAGGGGGTGGGGGGGAAAAAACAAACAGTGCCTAGTTTTGGCTTAATCTGGTTGCATCTCTTTAAACGTTAGTTTCTTAATGTTCTCTGATACTGTTAGTTTTATTAGGGGAAAATGATGCTAACCTATGGATACGAAGGAAGGGGGCCACTTTAGTTGGGTGGGTGGTCCCGGGGTGGGTTATGTCCTCAGGCTAGGGAGGCGCAGGAGAGTGGCCTGCGGGGGAGAGTGGGAGGGTAGAAGCCAAGTATCATGGGGCAGGGAGAGAGGTGATTAAGGTTTACTCAATATGGCAGGATTTCGGGTAGGTTCCCTGAATGTGCGAGGATTGAATACTCCACAAAAAGAGGAAGGCGATGTTTAGAGAAGTGCAATCCCAGAAATGGCAGGTGGCCTTCCTACAAGAAACACACTTATTACCGAAAGACGAGCATTTGATTCGTCATGGCGCCTTTGGGAATGTTTGGTTTAATGCTGAAGGCTCCCATAAGAAGGCGGGAGTGGTAATTCTGATGCGGAGGGATGTTTCCTTTCAGGTGGGGGGGGGTACTGAAAGGCATAAAGGGGCGAGTCTTACTAGTTTGGGGGGGAACTGGATGGCCAAGAGGTCACCTTTCTGAACATATATGGCCCCAATGACCCACACACCAATTTCTGGGGGATATTATCAGAGTGGCTGGAAACTAAAATCCATGGGGCTTTACTGCTGGGGGGGGGGGGGGACTTCAATGAAGTACTGGACCCTCGGAATGACAAATTGGTTATGGGAGAGAGGGGGGAGACCAGGGGGAGAAGTCAATTGAGGGAGTTCATGAAGCATTTTAGGGTTAGCGATATTTGGCGCCAGGTCCACCCTTTGGAAGTGGACTATTCTTATTACTCTCAGGTGCGTCACAGTTATAGCAGGATAGACTTCTTTCTTGGGGATGAGTATTGGCTTCAGAGAGTCACTGGAGCAGGGATTGGACCCATCACGTGGTCAGATCATGGCCCAGTATGGGTAGCATTTGGGGGTGAGAGAGACACGGTGGGCCGGACTTTCTGGCGCCTCAATGAAAGCTTGCTGCAAAATAAAGAGGTATTAAAAGATCTGGAGGGGAAATTACAGAGTATTTTCGGTTGAATGACACCGGTGAGGTGACATGGGAGATTTTATGGGATGGGTTAAAAGCAGTTTTAAGGGGGAGATTGTTATCTTGGGTGGTGCAGAACAAACGTGAGAGGGAGGAGCGGAGGGGGGGAACTACTCGGCAAGATTATGGATTTGGAACGATGTCATAAACAAGGTGGGAGTTTGCGCGTATGGAAGGACTTAGAAGGGGCACGGGCTGCCTTAACAATGTTGCAGATGGAATCTATAAATTACCAATTGAGCCGTGTTAACCAATATTATGAATTTAATAAGGCTAGTACATTGCTAGCTCGTAAGCTACGTGAGCGTGACCGATGGTCTAATATCACAAAGATTAAAGGGCCTGGGGATAAGTTATTATTTCGAAACGAGGGAATAAGAGAACAATTTCACCATTATCAGACTTTATATGCCAGCACCTGCGGGGGGTCCATAGCTAGTGTGGAGGAATATTTGCGGGAAGATGGGGCGCTACCCGAGATCAATGGCTCGGATTCTGAACGGCTCAATCAGCCTATTGGACTCGTCGAAATCTTGCAGGTAATTAAAGAGATGGCCTTAAATAAGGCACCGGGGTTAGATGGTCTCCCCGCGATTTTCTATAAAAAATTTAGGGATCAGTTAGCGCCGGTTTTACAAAGACTCTTTAATGAGGTCTTACAAGGGAGACCGTTGCCTCCCTCTATGCAGCAAGCGGGGATATCGGCTTTAGCAAAGCCAGGCCGTGACCCCACTCTGTGTGGGTCCTATCGTCCGATTTCGTTATTGAACACTGATGGGAAGATTTTAGCTAAAGTTTTAGCAAACCGGCTTGGGAGTATTCTCCCCAAGATTATACATCCGGACCAAACCGGGTTTATATCCGGGAGGAACACGGGAGACAATATTCGGAGGGCTGTCCAAGCGATCTGGTCAGCACAGAAGCAACAGGCATTGCTTTTGCTGGCCATAGATGCTGAAAAAGCCTTCGACCGGGTAGAGTGGAGCTTCCTGTTTGCGGTGCTGGACAAGATAGGGATAGGTTCGAATATGATGGCATGGATTAAAGCCCTTTATGCTAGTCCAGTGGCGGCAGTAAAGATCAATGGGCGGTATTCGGATTTTTTTCGCTTAGAACGAGGAACAAGACAGGGCTGCCCTCTCTCTCCCTTGCTGTTCGCTTTAACTATGGAGCCGCTGGCGCAAAGGCTGTGATGAAACATCGATGGAAGGGGGTTGCGCATAGGAGAGGACGAACATAAAGTGGCGTTATTTGCGGATGATTTATTGTTGTTTGTGACTAGCCCACTGTTAGCCTTGCCAACTTATATGAAAGAATTGAGAGAGTTTGGAAGGGTGGCGGGGTTTAAAATAAATTGGGATAAATCTGAGGCATTAAATATTGGCTTGTCAGCTGATTGTGGAGCATTTGAAGGGGGAACTATAATTTACGTTGGGCCCCACGCTCCCTTAAGTATCTGGGGGTGCAACTTACGCGGGACCTCACGGGCTTACATGGGGCAAATTACCCCTCTTTGATTGGGCAGATAGAACGGGATCTGGCTAAATGGAATAATGAGGAAATCTCCTGGCTAGGAAGGATTGCAGCGCTTAAGATGTCGGTATTACCTAGGTTACTGTATTTTTTTCAGGTCTTACCTTTGAAAGTTCCTAGATTGGTTTTACAACGGCTTCAACGGAAAATGTTTGTGTGGCGACATCGGCCCCCGCATATAGCACGGAAGGTACTGTATGTCTCGTGGCGGAAAGGGGGGTTGGGGATGGTGGAGATTGTGGACTACTATTTGGCCGCTCAGATGCAACAGGTTATGGACTGGCGGGACTTGGAGCGCCCTAAAAGATTTCAGGCTATTGAACAATTTTGGGTGAAAGGGTGGAGCTTAAAATATATACCTTGGTTACAGAAGGGTCTCCTGCACGGAGAATGGACGGTGAATCCTTTTGTGCGCCATTTATGGACTGAATGGCAAAGGGGGTGGCGTAGGATTAATTTACGGGCGGGGACATCCTTGCTTGCACCGATTGTTGCCACTCCTGCCTTTGGCCCGGGGAGGGAGGGAATATTTCGAGGGTGGGCACGGAATGATCTTGAGACATTTGTGCAATTGACAGAGTTGGGAGACCTTAAGTCTTTTGAGCAGCTAAAAGGGGAGTACCAGCTGGGTTCACGGGATTTCTTTGCCTATTTACAGGTATCCCATTATCTACGCCAGAAGGTGCTTCTGGACAGGGTGGATGAGGGGCCAAATGATATTGAGGCCTTATGGCTAGGTCATTACCAATCCCAGGGACTGATCCGGCTGCTCTATGCTAGCCTCCACACGGCTAGACGGGGAGGGGGAAAGCTGAGATATATGACGGAATGGGAAAGGGACCTGGGAGAGCAGTGGGGTGATGAGGACTGGAAAGCGATAATAATGACTGCATCGAAGTCCTCCCTGTGCACCACCATTCAGGAGAATGCTTATAAGATTATGATGAGGTGGTATCACACTACGGTTAGTTTTCAGAGGATGTTCCCTGCGACCTCTGATCTCTGCTGGAGGGGATGTGGCACCCGCGGTACATATGCATATGTGGTGGGATTGCCCATTGGTAAAACTGTATTGGACGCAGATTAGAGATCGAATGGGGAGGATTTTTGGGGTAGCTCTGGAGATGGGCCCCTCTGTTTCTTTTAGGTAGGTGGCCGCCTAATCTCACCAATCGATGGAGTAAACCAATGAGGACCTGTCTTGTGGCGGCCCGTTGCGAAATAGCTTGGAAGTGGAAGCAGCGTGGCCCCTTAGATTTGGCACATTGGGATACTCGATTACGTCGAGTGTTGCATATGGAACGTTTGACAGCGTTAAGAAGAAATCAGGGAGAGAAGTTTGATAAACAATGGCAGCCCTTGCTAACATACTTGGCTTCTAGGGGTTCCACTTAGGGGGGCGGGTAAGAGTTGGGGTATTAGTGGCGGGGGTGGGGGGTTTATGGGGGGGGGTTATTGCCTAGGATGTTAGTTGATGCATATGTCTAGGGCCCGAGGACAAGGTCAGAAGTGTACTGTTTGCATATGTATTTGTTTGGACTGTTCTCTGCCTTTGATATTGTTTTGGAACATTCAATATGAAAATTAATAAAAAATTTAAGTTAAAAAAAAAAAAAAAAAAAAAAGGAGGGGAGCTAGAAATGAATCTATAGGGACACTGCAAGGGAGCAACAGCATGGAAACTCTTCGATTGATTAAATTCCAGGGGCCTCTGGCATCTGAGGACCAACCCACCAGGGAGGCCCTACACATGGATCCCAAGAAAGGTCCTTCCAGGGCCCTCTACCACAGCAGCCTACTAAGACCCAATAGAACATTGAGGCAGGCAGAACTGCTTCAATCCTGCTGAAGGAAGCCTCACCAAGATATCCAAAGTTGTCTTTTGGAGACAAATATTGAAGCAGAACAGGGCTGCCACTCACACCCTAAGGGTACAGGGCTAAGCCACAGTCCAGGTTGAACCGCTAAAAGGCTCTAACGTCTGCTAAGGGCAAAGAGACTAAACAGATCCGAAGCAAGGATGTACAGAGCAGCTTAAAAATGACCAGTATATACCTTGCCAGGGCCAGGCCATGATTAAAGCGGCACTGGGAAACTGCCTTACCAGGAGCTCCTGCCATGAATCTCCTCTAGAACTAACTTGAAGGGGGGGGGGGAGATATAACTCCTTGGGGCAAGCAGTGTGTGCAAGCTCAATCCAGGGCCTTCAGGATCACCAGGGCCAGAGGAAGCAAAACATTCCTCTCCAGGCTTTTCTGAAGGAAAGGCCTATCAACCTGCTATTCACAGAATCCCTGTGCACCTTTAGCATCTGTACCAAGAGTGGCCAACACTAGGTACTGAAAGGCCACGTCTTTTCATTAAGAGTTACTGCATGGGAGGACCAAATTCTCATTTCATCTGGACTCTGAGTTCCGACATGGACAGTATGATAGGCACTAAAGATAAGGTAACTGGATGCTCTTTTGCTCAACAGCCCAGCTATATAGCCATGAGAACTACACACTGTACCCAAGAGCTCTCCTGCAGTAGAAGACAACTTGCATGATCTCAAGGGTAGTATTCGAGAATATGCAGCCCACTGCTCCCCTTAAAAGCTAGGCCATCCTAGTGTCAATGTGAGCACTCCAGGTGGAATCTCTTCCAGGGACCCTATAAGGGGACAGTCCCTGGGCCAACTGGAGTTGGTCTCACACCTCCAGCCCTTCTGGCTGGAAGCCAGGCTGACAAGACTCAGGTACTTCCCCCCACAGCCTTCCAGTCAGGAGATGAAACTGCATCTGCTACTTCACCTGTTCCTGGATTTCCCCGAGGACAGGAAGAGCACAATCGAATGACTGGGAACACTGGAGACCAGACTAGGCAATGCATCCGAATCAAGTGTCTGCTCTCTGGAACAAGAATCCATTCGTAAAATCAATGCTGCGGACTGAAAGGAAATCTGATCCTCAGTTAGCTCAATGGGCCTGATGCTTCAAGTCAGCTGCAGCTTCAACAAATCCTCCATTGAGAGAAAGCTCAACTTGGGAAAGTAGGAACTGATCCACAGGAACACAACCTCCTGGGAAATCAAGGTGCTCTTAGGACAGCCACTTCAACTCCATACTTTCCAGCCCAAGCTCCTCAAGCCTGTGTTGTACATGACCTTCGCCAAGGACACTGAACTGGGCTAACAACTTCCAGACATGGATAACCAGGCCATCTGCATGTAGAAAGGCACTGCTAGCACAAATATTTCCTTGGGAAAAGCATGGGGAGCCACACAGTGACAACAGTCCTGGTGGGATCAAGGAGGTGAGAACAGCCCCTTCCAGACCAATGCAACAGACCCTAAAGGGCCCCATATGAGAATGAGTGAATCCGAAGACAACTAGCTCCAGAACCAAAACATCCAGAAGGACCTTCTCTATCAGAATCTACATGTATCAAAATTAGTGCCTCTAGCCAGGGCTGTCAAACAGCATCCACAAATGTTTCTCACCTGAGAAGAGAGCCTCAGGGAAACTGATGGGGAGATCTTGCAATCACCATTACAATTCAAATAATGCACCCAGACGTTTGTGGTCTAGACCAGCAACATGAGGAATCAAAGACTGTCGGCTCCATTGACAAACCACATACCTCCAAATCTTGTCTATGAACCCAAAAAATCACTAATTTAATCTGGTATGGGCAAGCTCAGAAAAAGAGAGAGACTGGGTAACATCCCAACAAGCTGCACCTCAGGAGGGACCATCAGACCCCATAAGCAGCCCGAGTCCATCAGAACTCTGCCAGGATTGCCCTTTAGGCCACCAAGGGCTCCCCCCTCCATTGGAGAGCAACTCCGGGCTGTACCCAAGGCCATAGAAGGTCTCCTAACCCTTCTATGCCTGTTTTACCAGACTACCTATGGTCACGATTCTTCTCCTGGATAGAAAGCAACCTGTGAGGGGGAGTGCTTTGCCACAGACTGGAATCATCGGAAGAATGCCAGAACTACTAACTGGCCAGTACCACCAACATGGAGCCTAAAAAAACTCTGAACCAGGAGACCTTCCAGAAAGCAACGTCAACTTTCCCTAATGTCCAAGGAGCGCAAGCTACGAGCAAAGTGTTCTTGTGTATGTCTCGAAACCAGCAACTAGACAGGCACAGGCGGATTCCACGAGGGAGAGCTGAACTGAGGTCCATCCAGAGACAGGTGGGATGCAAATTGAGTGGAAGGGAAAACCACCTGCAGGAAACCCTACAGAACTGGCCTCCAGGCCACCCTCTCTGGATAAGACAAACTGTTCCTGCCAGGCCCACGCCTGCAACTCCTAAATTTGCCTCACTGAACCGAAGACCACCAACCTACTGTCCTCCAAATTGAGCAGCTCCGGTGGAATACCTAGCCTACGAGAAGACTGCAGTCTGGTAACCACCAGAGCAAGCGTACCACCTTGACCTGGGAACCGCAGCCACTCACTGCCTGATGCCCCTATAGCAGGGCAAGCTGCCAACTGAACTCCCCAGGACCTGGCTGCGAACTCTGTATCAACCCATCCTGTAGGAAACGCCATCCCAGGGGGAGACAGACAGACATTGCTATCGCACGAAGCTGCCTCTGCAAGCTCCTGTTCTAACCGATGCGCCCTAAAAGCACACAGGCCTCTTTTTCTTATTTTCTTTTAAAACTTAACCGAGCCATGGTTAAGGGATAACTGATCCACTGGAGACAGTCTAAGTAATTCATGCAGCAACAGCTTCTCCAATGTCGGCAACCTCCCTGGGTTCCCAACGAGTATCCGTATGCGGGCGACATACCACGGGCGTCATACCACGGGCGTCTCGGCCAGCCCGAGACCCCCCACCAACAACTTTCCCCGATACGCTTTGACACGCAAAACACACTCGACCTACGAATGCCCCAGGAGGAAAATCATAGAAAAGACCGGGCCACGGCCTCTGTTGTACCAATGCGTCGATGCCTTTCGGCATCCTCCCATGTTGCCTGCTAAACAAACATCGACCCATCTTCACAGACTGAAACATCGCCATGAGGTCCAATATGGGCCGACTGCATCCAAGCCCGCGGTATACAAACTCCTCCCGGATGCAATCCCCCTTCTCCAGCCTTTACTCGGACCCCGCTAAGGAAATCTGCCACCACATGTCCCCACAGAGAATGCTGGCCACCGAGGCTTTAACTGCGCACACCGCCCCTTCGCTCGGGCCATCCTGGCCACCCGACCGACTCCACCCTGCCGATCAATGTAGGCCACCATCCCAGAGTTCTCCGACAGTACTTGCACCGCTCGATCTGCCATCGTGGCTGCGAACGCCTGCCACGCTTGACGTACTGCTCGCCGTTCCAGGCAGTCGACCGACCACTGGGCCTGCTGCGTACGCCAAGCGCGTTGCGCAAAGAGATCTCCGAAATGTAGCGGAATCTAACTAAGCTCCGGCCAAGCTCCCAGAGGAAAGGTTCAGAACCTTATATGAAAGAAGTTGGAACAATTAAGGCATCTTTTTTTTTTTTTTTTTTTTAAAGGATTCCATAAGGGCCACTAGGCACACAACCTAATAGCATGCCACAACGGATGTACATGTTACGGACAGCTTTGAATATGAGCCTGCAGACATCCAGCGCTTGCACCGAGACAAGCACTGTGTAGCCTATTTGTCTTCATGGAGCACTGCCATGACCCGAAGACCTGGACTGGCCACAAAAAGAAGCCAGACACTGGACCCGAAGGAGCCTGGTCTAACCCAGCCCAGCACTTCCTGTATCCTTAAGATCTGAGCCTCCCGCAAGCCTTGGCTGGAACCGGCTAAGCATAAGTCTCTGGTCCTGCGGCTAACCCTCACGAAGCAGCGAGACTCAACGATGCCTTGAGGAAAGGGAAGGCCTAGTGGTTGGAGCAAGTGGCCAGCCGACTAACGGACTGAATCCCACTCGCGTACCTCAACGTAGGGTCAGAAGAACTGAGGATACTGGTCCCACAGGTGCGCCATCTAGCCTTGAGCTACATATACCTCCGCAGGTACAAAAACAAATTGTGAACCCCTTCAGGGGCAAGGGGAATAGAATACAGCATCTGATTGTTGAGCACCTTGTCTTGCATAAACAGACAGCAGAACCAAACCAAATAAATGACTGGGAATATGTGACTTTAGCACCCCAAGGCAGAGGAATGACATTAGAACTTGTGGTGGACGTGATTTTCCTGTCCTCCCAGCCCCCCTACCTGCATTAAGAGGAGGCTGAGAATAGCTTGACTGGTGGACCTGGGACCTTGCCTCCTGGACAGCCAGAACGTAGAAGGGAAAGCTGATGACTGTGACCCTAACTCATCAGGCGGCTCCCTCCTGCATCTGCAACCCCATGCAACACAATGACAACCTCTCACGTTATCCCAATCGACCGCTCTCATTGCTGGACAAACCACCTGAGCCCGAGACCACAGACTGAACATAGAAATGCAGAAGCACTCAAGGGTGAGTGCACCTAAGAATTATGCTTAAGCCAATGCGAGCACATCCAACATGCAGCTCCACATGTCAAGGTGTCCAACTCCTGTCACCCCAAACACAGGACAGTGAGCACGCTTGAACCTAGGTGACCGTCATGGTGCAGACAGCAAGACTTGACTTCCGTTATCAAACCTTCCAGTACCCTGGAGCACTAAGCCCCGGACTGTACTATCTAGCATTACTTCTCCTTACCTCCAGCATGGGCCTTTCCCCAGATGGCCCAGTGTTCGCTACATAGTCAAAGCTGCACTCTGATTGCGTAGGCTCTAGAAACTGATGCGACTGACCTGCTCCCGCTACATTACATAAAGAATCTCATCTGCCGACAAATCGGGGAGGTAGCCTTTGATCCTGGGATGGACCTGCTAAAGGAAGCTATGAAACAGACAGACAGACAGGCACCCCCCCTTCCCCCCCGGCATTCCTGCAAGCACAGAAATAGCGGTGGGGAACACCAGCAGCCTTGAGCCCGGAAACCTTATAGGTTACAGCTAGCGTGAATCCAAAAACGAATGCGATCTCGTATTTTACCCACCCCCATGGCTGGGAGCACTGAATAGTATATATGCTTCATGAACAGCGCTGCTATCTGATGGCCTTTAGAACACAAGACCCCGAAAAACGATACAGCAGATAAGGATTTTAATCCTTGGTCACACCGTCTTGATTTGCATCATCTCACAGTTGCATGTTTGGAGCTAAGCCCCCCCCCCCCCCCCCCTTTTTTTTTTTTTTTTTTTTGACTTCCAGAGATTAGTCAGAGAATAACTACACTCAGTCACAGAAAGGCATTATTGAATGCCCCAGCTGCCCTCTGGTGGCCACAGACAATCGTAGCAGCCTTTATTTATAGCAATGATTATCCAAAGGTTCCCTACAAGCATACGAATAGTATGAACCGACCCATAAAATGTAAGAGATCTTCTGCTATCCTAAACCTTTGGGTGTCAATTTAATTTACTTCCAAGAAACTCATCTACTCTATGAGGCGTGTGTCAAGTTTCACCCTGCTTTTCCCTCCAGAACATAAGAAAAGCGCAGGGTTAACCACTATTCAACCAGAAGAGTTTACAGCACCAAAAATTAGAACACAAGGATAGGTGGCTTTGCTTAACCACTGTTCTAACTGGCCACAGATTTACCTGAATGGCCAAATCCAATTACTGACACCTGCTGCTGACAGACGCTGCTAACTGCCAGAATGCAGGCAAAGTCAAAACCACACCACATGAAGTAATCCCCGAAATAATCACATTGGATAATCACACTAGCTTACACATTCTAATAACCTTAAATTGAAATTAAACAGTAATTTAAATTAAAATGTATGAAAGAGTAGTTACTCACCTGTAACAGGTGTTCTCCAGGAGCAGCAGGAATCAGTCCTCACTTATGGGTGTCAGAC
This sequence comes from Ichthyophis bannanicus, assembly GCA_033557465.1. Lineage (NCBI taxonomy): Eukaryota > Metazoa > Chordata > Amphibia > Gymnophiona > Ichthyophiidae > Ichthyophis > Ichthyophis bannanicus. The sequence goes on from CM066032.1 coordinate 1,767,898,695, forward strand.
GCCGATGAAGCCCCAGCGGAGCATTTCCCCAGCTTTCCATGAAAGCCTTTGGGAATGCTGGCACGCATGTGCAGTTCCCTTCCCGCCTAAAGGTGCCATCTTACCTCAGTCAAATGACATAGCTAAGAACAGCACACAAAAATGTAAAAATTAAACTATGTACAACTGCAACTCCAAGGGGAGGAGGGAGGGTAGTGAGGACTGATTCCTGCTGCTCCTGGAGAACACCTGTTACAGGTGAGTAACTACTCTTTCTCCAGGACCAAGCAGGAAGTCAATCCTCACTTATGGGTGACTCCCCAGCTCTGGGCTACCAGGAACCCAGGCTGAACAAGAGAACTCCCTCGTCTCAGCAACACAGTAAAGGCTTTGCAAGGACACACCCTCCACAGGTAGCCCAACCAGAGGGCAGGAGTTGCCTAGACCTCAGAGATTCTGGAGTACTGCTTGGCCAAAAGCACTGTCCCTACGGGACTCCCTCTCCAGACAGTAGTGGGCTGCAAATGTCTGGCTTGAAGACCAAGTAGCAGCCCTGCAGATGTCTTGCAATGGGACAGAGCGGAGGTGAGCCACTGATGCAGCCATTGCCCTCATATGGTGGGCCGTGACCCTACCCTGCAAAGGAAGGTCAGCCGCCTTGTAAGCCCAGGTGATACAGTCAGCCACCCAGATGGACAAGGTACGCTTGGACACAAGCCTCCAAGTTATTGGGGTCAAAAGAAAGGAACAGCTGAGCAGCTTTCCTGTGACCTTGCGTACGTTCAAGGTAGAAGGATAAGGCCCTCCTACAGTCCAAGGTATGGAGAACTGTTTCAGCCTGACTTGCATGAGGCCTAGGGAAGAAAGTAGGAAGAACCACCTCCTGGTTGCGGTGGAAAGAGGAGACAACCTTAGGAAGGAACTTAGGGTGAGTCCTGAGGACCACCCTGTTCTTATAGAACCTGGTGTAAGGTCTATCACAGACCAAGGCCTGAAGCTCACTCGCTCTCCTAGCCGAAGTAAGGGCTATCAGAAAGTCTTCCAGGAAAGGAAGCATAGAGGGCAAGTAGCCATAGGATCAAAAAAGGTGGGCGAGTCAGCTGCTGCAAGACCACATTCAGCTCCCACTCAGAAGCAGGACGACGTATGGGAGGTTTGAGCAGAAGCAGGCCTCTGAGAAACCTAGACACCAAAGGGTGCACAGACAAGGAATGGCCCTCAACTAGGGAGTGGTGAGCTGCCAAAGCAGAGAGAGGTGGACCCGAACAGAGTTGGACTTCAGACCTTGATTGGACAAGTGCAGCAGGTACTGAAGCACTACTGACAGTACAGGAGAATGGTGTCAGCTATGTGCTGAGGATCCTCACAGAGAACCTTTTCCACTTGAGAGCATAGGTTTTTCTAGTGGATTGTTTTCTGGAGGCTAGGAGAACTTCCTCAACCTTGGGAGGCAGGCCCCAGGGAGCCAACACTACCCTTGCAGCCTCCATGCCATCAGATTGAGAGCTTTGAGATTGGGATGCAGCAAGGAGCCCTGATTCTGAGAGAGAAGGTCGGGTTGCAATCCCAGAGGCAGTGGCAGATCCACTGCCAGTTGAAGCAGGAGGGGGAACCAAGGCTGCCTTGGCCACCTGGGAGCTACCAGGACTGAGGCCCTGTCTCGGAGAATCTTGAACAGTGTTCGGGCCACCAGAGGGGTGGGAGGAAACGCATAGAGTAGGCCCTGAGTCCAGGGAATCAGAAAAGCATCTGCTGCTACTCTCAGAGGATGTGGTTGCCTGGAGCAGAACCCTGGCAACTGGTTGTTCAGTGGACTGGCAAACAGGTCTATGGAGAGAAGCCCCCATCTCAAGAAAATCTTTTGAACCACTAAAGGATGCAGCTGCCACTCGTGTGGTTGCAGAATCCTGCTCAATCTGTCGACCAGGGAATTCTCCTGGCCCGGAAGATATACTGCTTTGAGGAGCATATGGTGTTTCAGGGCAAAGGAACAGAGGACCTGGGCCTCCTGGCAAAGGGGCTGGGAACCAGTTCCACCCTGTTTGTTTACATAGAACATGGCTACCTGGTTATCTGTCTGGATCAAGACAGACTGTGGTGCCAGGGAAGCAGTAAAGGCCTTGAGGGCCAAGCGGATAGCTCTGAGTTCCAGTAGATTGATCTGCTGGGACGCCTCCCAATGAGACCATAGGCCCTGGGTGCACTTGTCTAGGCAGTGTGCTCCCCAACCCTGCAGAAAGGCATCAGTGGTTAGTACCACTGTATGAGGTGGGATCTGAAAGGGCACCCCCACCAGCAGATTGGGGGGGGTGTAACCACCAGTTGAGGGAGGCCAGGAAACGGTGGGACACTCTGATCCTGTCTGAGACTGCCTGAGGCCTGTGACCACTGAGTCTGAAGGCACCACTGGGCAGGTCTCATATTGAGCCTGGCATTGGGGGTCACCTGTACTGTCGACGCCATGTGGCCCAGAAGCCTGAGACAGTCTGGCAGAGACCAGGGACCTGTGCAGAAACTTGCTGGCGAAGTCCATGAGCCTTTGTGCTCGGTCCACTGGTAAGAATGCTCTTGCCAGCTGAGAATCCAACCTTGCTCCTATGAACAAGTTCTGGGAGGGGAGCAAAGTGGACTTTGCGAAGTTGATGACAAAGCCCACCTTTTGGAGCAGTTCTATGGTCCTGCTGGTGGCCTGCTGAACTTCTAGGGAAGTCTTGCCTCTGATGAGCCAGTCGTCTAGGTAAAGAAAAACAGATGCCCTGATTTCTCAGGTAGGCTGCCACCACTGCCAGGCACTTGGTAAAGACCCTGGGAGCGGAGGTCAGTCCAAAAGGCAGTACTCTGTACTGATAATGGTTTCCTCCCACAATGAACCTGAGATACTTTCTGTGGTCTGGATGAATAAGGATGCGAGTGTAAGCATCCTTTAGATCTAAAGAGCATAGCCAATCTCCCTGCTGGAGGTAGAGCAGAAGAGTTCCAAGAGTAAGCATCTTGAACTTTTCTTTTACTAGAAACTTGTTTAGGTTTCTGAGATCCAAAACGGGTCGAAGACCACCGGTTCTTTTGGCACCAGGAAATACCTGGAGTAAAATCCGTGACCTTGGAAGTGGGGAGGCACAGGCTCCACCGCCTTGTCCAGCAACAGACCTTTTAGCTCCTGGAGGAGAAGGGCTGTGTGCAGGGGAGGCCGGAAAGGTTCCCCTGGGAAGTGTGGCGGAGGTAGTTGGTGAAAATGCAGGGCATAGCCTCAACGGACTATGTCCAGCACCCAACTGTCCTGGGTTATTCAAGGGCCACTGGTGGGCGAACAAGGCTAGGCGGCCTCCTGTGCAGGGCTGGGTCTGCAAGGGAGCTATGGCTATACTCAAGGAGTCAAAAAACCCCACCCTGCTGAGTGGGAGCAGGGGCCTGAGGCTTGGGGGCCCTCTGCCTATGGGGCCCATTACCCTGGCCCTTGGCTTGCTGACCCTGGGGGGCAGCCTGATACTGAGGGTACTGTTTGTAGGCAGTGCCCTTCCTCAGGTAAAAGGACTTTTTACCCGAGCCCTTCTTCTTATGAGAAGGGGCAGAGGTCTTCCTCAACAGCCTAGTCCTCATGAGGTGCTCTGTCTCGAGCTGGACGGCCTTCTCGGCCACAGGCTTGCCAAAAAGGTTTTCACCTCAGCAAGGGACATCCACCAGTCCTGAACCCATGGCTCGAGGTCAGATGACTGCAGCCATGCCTGGCATCAAGCCGCGATGCTGGCTGCCGCTACTCGGGCCGAAGCCTCGAAACCATCGTAGGCGGTGTGGGACATGAACAGAGCATTCCCGGATCCTCGAAGACAAAGGACTTAAAACTCTGCAAGGGTTCCCCGGAGAGACCAGCAGAGAATCCGGCCAACTCCTTGGCCAGGTCTCGTAAATACATGCCCATGTACAGCTGGTAAGTCTGGACACGGCAAGCAAGCATCAAGCCCTAAAAGCACTTTCTACCGACACCATCAAGGCTTCGGGCCTCCCTACCAGGAGGCACCGCGGAGTGCATCGTCTGACTCTTCAGACGATGCATGGCCGATTCCACAACCATGGAATGGTGTGGTAGCTGTGCTTTCTGGAAGCCAGGACTCTTCCGGAGCCGATAGATGGAATCGACTCGCTTGCTCAAAACCGGCGCCGAGGCCGGTGCCTCCCACATCCGGAAGAGGAGCCGTTCCAGCATCAGAGGAACCGGGACAGTAAAGGCCTCCTTCAGAGAAGAGTCATACTGCAGAGCATTGAGCTCTTCGGCTCGAGGCTCTTCCTCGGGGTCAGCCGAGATAGACAAGGCAGCGGCCATATCCCGGACAAACTCCGAGAACCTAGTATCCTCCGGAGGTGATCTACTCCGGGGCTCAGAATCAGGTGAGTCCGAAGGGACACACCGAGTCTTGAAGGTGTCAGGAGACTCCTCGTCGGTCTCCCAAGCAGACTCGTCCGATGTTGAGTCGAGGTCCAACCCCACGGGGCCTCTAGGGACCCGCCCCGATGCCGGTGGCACCAGCATCGAGACCCTCAGTCCCGAACGGGAGGTCGAGGGAGACCTCGACCGAGGACGACTTCAAGCCGCAAGGGACTCGAGTATCGGCTCAGTCTCCGGGGTCGACTTTGAAGTCGATGTCCCGGTGGTCGGGGCAGATGCGCCAGACAGGCTGGCCATCAGTGCCCGCTGCTGATCCATGAAGGCAGACATTCTGCTCTCCAAGGCTGTCAACCTTAGACTCAGCTCGGGTGACGCAGCAGCCCCCGACTCGGGCCCCGGCGGCGGTACTCGGGGAGGCGAGTCCATGAGGACAACAGCACTTACATGTCCAGCAGACTCCGGCTCCATGCGAGGAACTTTAGTTGGCTTCTCTTGGTCCACGGGCCCGGGACGACGGTTGGGGGTCTTAGACCTGGCCCTCGAAGGCTCAGGGACCTCCTCCGACGCCGCCCTCGTGAGCCGCTTCTTCCTCTTATGTTCCCGGTCGGGGGACCCCCTGTCCGAGGAGCTCCGACGCTTCTCGGGATCAGAATCCCAAGATGTCGAGGCCTCAGACGAGGTCCGGGCCGGGCAGAGGCAGAGTCCGAGAAAAGCCTTTCACTTTGTTGCTGACGACTTCGGAGGGCCTTGGAAGACATTTTTCCACATGGCCGGCATGTTTTAGAATCGTGGTCCAGGCCAAGGCACCGAAGGCAGCAGTCGTGTGTGTCGGTGAGAGACATTATCTTTTTACACCGATCACACTTTTTGAAACCGCTGGAAGACATTGGGGAGAAAAAGGGTCCCCGCGAGGTCAAAGGACCGGCCTCCCAGGGGAAAAAAAAAAAAAATAGATTTGGCGCAAGCGCCTAGCCCAGTGGTTCTCACTAGCCAGTCGGGTTTTCAGGCTATCCACAATGAATATGAATGAGATATATATGCATTAGAAATAGCCTGCCAAACTGACTGGCTTGTGGCCCTCCAATGCTGGATTTGGGGACCCCGGCCTTACACCTCTGTCATTTAAGATTGTGAGTGGGCAAGGTACAGATGTCCAAGACATCAAAAAGATTAGATGGAATATGTCACATACCTCCTCGCCTCTCACCACCACCAAAATATTGTCTATTAGACAACTTTTTGGTGGTGGTGAGAAACTAGGAGGGATGTGACACATTCTATCTACCCTTTTGATGTCGAGGACATCTGTACCTTGCCCACTCACAATCGTACTTATTTTATTTTATTTTTTATTTTTTATTTATTTACATTCTCTTATATACCGCACTATTCGGCATCAGCGCGGTTCACATAGAACAAAAAGTCTCAGTACAATAACATGCATGAGTTTACAGATAACAAGGGAAGGAACTTGGATAACAAGGGAAACTATTTACAGTCTATTTACAGATATAATACTACAGCATGGCTACAAGTTATTAGGAACAGGTGCTAATAATATTCAATAAACAAAGCGATTCGTCCTATTTCTGTTATTGAGATACCATGGAACTGAATAGCTGGGAGGAATCACTGAAGTCGATGGGTGTAAATGGCTCTATAAGATGTTTGTTAAAGAGGTGGAATTTGAGGGCTTTCCTGAATTGTGTTAAGCTGTCAATGGCCCGTATGCCAGGAGGTAGTGTATTCCAGCACCTAGGGGCACAGAGGGTAAAGGCTCTATTGGCTGTGGAAGAAGAGCAGCTTGTAAGGGCCTTTGGGAGTTTTAAGGAGTTGATGGCTGATGATCTTCTTGCTCTGTTTGGTGAAGTGGTATGGATAAGGTCAGATAAGGAAGGAGCAGAGAGCTTATTGAGGGCTTTGAACGTGAGAAGTAGAGTTTTGAAGATAATTCTGGCCTGAATGGGTAGCCAATGTAATTGAATCAGCAAAGGAGTAACATGGTCAGTCCTGGCAGCCCCCTGGAGTACCCTTGCTGCGGCATTCATAGCCAGCTGTAATGGGTTTAAAGTGGATTGAGGAAGACCTTGGAGAATGACATTGGCGTAATCGAAGTGGGGTATTATCAGTGCCTGGTAGATAGTCCTGAAATCTTTTGGTTCTAGCATGGAGCGTAGGTGTCTCAGGGAACGGATCTTGTAATATATTGTTCTGACTGTGTTTCCTATGTGGGACTTCATATCCAGGCGTTGATCCAGAGTGACACCTAGGTAGCGTATTGAGGGTTTGGATTGCAGTTCCGCTTCCTTAGTTCTGATAGATTGTGGTGGGGTGAAGTTGGGGTTCCTTGTGATAAAGAGAACTTCAGTTTTCTTATGTTGAATACGAAGGTTTTGAGAGAGCAACCACTCAGAAACTGCGTTGAAGCAGTTTATTAGGGGGGAGAGATCCAAGCGATCAGTGGAGATGGGAGTGTAAAGTAGAACATCGGCATACAGCATACAGTCGACATTAAATGACCGTATGATCTTACAGATTGGTTGCATGTAGACGTTAAATAGAAGGGCAGAGAGTGAAGAACCTTGAGGGACTCCCTGATCTAGGCGGAAGGGTTCTGAAGTTCTGCCTCCTGAGCGGACATGCTGCCATCTTCCGGATAAGTAGGACCTGCACCATTCAAGCGCTGTTCCAGTGATGCCCTTCTCAGTTAGCCTCATTAAGAGGAGATCATGATTCACTGAATCAAATGCTGCTGCGATGTCCAGAAAGATGAGGGCAAATCCTTGGCGGATGTTGTCTATGCCAGTGATTATCTTGCTGAAGAGTATGGTGAGGAGAGTTTCGACTCCGTGATATTCCCTGAAGCCATGTTGGCAGGGGTCAAGCAGAGCAGTGGTGTCAATATGATCCTGTAACTGTCGTTGGACCTCCTTTTCGATGATCTTAGCAAGTAGAGGTATGCTAGAGATAGGCCTATAGGACTCAACCTTTAGGGGGTCGAGTTTGCAGTTTTTCAACAGGGGTCTAATTGAAGTGTGTTTAAGGGCTGAAGGGAAAGATCCTGTTGAAAAGGAGAGGTTCATTATGGAGGCAATAACTGGGCTGAAGTGGCTGCGGAGCTCCTTGATCCAGAAGGCAGGGCATGGATCAGACTGAGATGTAGTGATGTTGAGTGCAGTAATAGTGTCTTCGATTCCTTTCTTAGAAGGAATAGAGAATGTAGAAAGAGCTCCAGGGGTGACCTGCCCAAGGGTGGTAGTTGTTGTAGTGGTTCTGTTAATAAGGCACATCTTAGATTGTAAGTGTGCTGCAAAATCTTGAGGGTGTATTTCAACTTGCGGCCCGGAGGATGGTTCCTTAGATAGGGACTTAACTAGGTCAAAAAGGTCGTGTGGCTTATTGAGTGATCTCATCAAGGTATCCGAGTGGTGTCGTTTCATTGTCTCAGAAATTGCCTTACGGTGAGCAGCTAGGTGGTTATTGAATGCTGTCAGGTCCACCATAGCATGGGAGCGGCGCCAGCGTTTTTCAAGTTTACGTAATAGGATGAGGGATTCTCTAAGGTCCGCAGTGTACCAGGGGGCATTCACTCTTTTCCTTGAATACTTTTTTGCTGGGGGACGCACGGCAATAGCACTGAGACTATTGTTCCAGAGAGAGATTAGGTCCTCAAGATCTGTAATAGTGGTATTTATGAGTTGCTGAGTTTCCTCGAGGATGAGCTCTTTGTTAAATGGCTTAAAAGATCTAGTGGTTGGTCTTGCTGCGTTAGCTGGCGTCTTGAAGATTTTGGAGAAGGTTTTGCTAGAAGGAATCTGAAGGATGATCAATTTGTGATCGGACTAGGGAACAGGGGTAATGGATGTAATAGGATCAAGAGATGTATTAAGGGATGACTGTGGGGCGAATATCAGATCTAGGGTGTTGCCTTTAGTGTGCGTGGGGGCTTTCACTAGTTGCGTGAAGCCGAGGTTCTCAAGGGCTTCTAGGAATGGGACTGCTTGATTATCTTGACAGAGGTGTACGGCAGGGGTCCCCAAATCCAGCACTGGAGGGCCACAAACCAGTCAGTTTGGCAGGCTATTTCTAATGCATATATATCTCATTCATATTCATTGTGGATAGCCTGAAAACCCGACTGGCTAGTGGGGTCCCGAGGACAGGGTTGAGAACCCCTGGCCTAACCACTAAGGGCAAAAACCAAAAAAGGAAAAAAGGGGAACCGACGTCGAATCCGAGGAAAAAAGCGAAATAACGCCAAGAAAAAAAAAACGTTTTCTGTGAAGCCCATCAGACGTGTGTCCTTTTTTTCCCGGAAAAGAGGAGACTGAGGTAAGATGGCACCTTTAGGCAGGAAGGGAACCGCGCGCATGCGTGCCAGCATTCCCAAAGGCTTTCATGGAAAGCTGGGGAAATGTTCCGCTGGGGCTTTATCGGCGTCGATGACGCCCATAAGTGAGGACTGACTTCCTGCTTGGTCCTGGAGAATGAATGAATTCCTTATCTGGGTATAGCAGCATGGAACAGCGTCGCCTGTCCAAACGCAGGGCTGCTCTGCCCTCCGCCATGAGGCCTCAGCCCTGTGGAGAAAATGGCGCCGATCTGAGGCAGGCCCGTTTGGCGCCAAACACCACAGCTGCGGTAACAGCCCCCAAGCCCCTCCAGTCGGGCTCGAGAGCCTCCCCTATGGCGTCGGAATTCAGCAATTACCCCGCTGTAGCTCCGGGGTGAATAGCTTTCAAGACGCGCTGCTGCCCTGCGCCACCGTGAGCAGCAGACGCTGCAAGCCCAGGCCTGCTAGCTGAAAAACCCCCAACAGCCTGAGGCTCCCGCCACGCCAGGAATCTGCCGCATGCACACCTCCAGAATGCAGGTGTGATCCACAGAGCTCTCCCCTGTCCAGTACTGGGGGAGAGATCATCACCAGGCACAGAGAGACCGAAGGAGCCCAAGCAGAGAGGCTAATCGGCAGCATGTACTTTTAAAAGGGACAGATCCTCCCTTTACACTAAGGCAGGCTAGATGAAAATAATTTAATTTTAGTTTCAATTTATATTTCAGTTTAACATTAAAATGAAATTGAATAAAACTTAAAGGATTTAACCTAAAGAAAGGAAAAAGAAAATCAAGGTAAATCAAATCCTGACTAACTGCTCCTAAACTGAGTCTCAAGTGAGCCCAGCACCTAGGCTCATGTCGTCCTCCTGCTGCATGGAGACTGGACACACTGGGGGATCATGGGAGAAGACCAACAGGATATACCCGGTGATGTCACAAGTTTGACTTGTCCAGTCTCCATGCTGCAGGAGGAGGTGCACTACCCAGAGGTGGAGGGCTGAACTGTAGGACCGATAAGGAAAAAAAGTTTAAAAAGTAGCATTAGGTCAGTTACAAAAAAACACCTTTGGATACTCAACTTATTCTGAGCCCTTTTCAGTTTGGATTTAGTAATGAAGTTTCTATGCCATGGTGTGACCTATCTTCAGTAGGGTGTTTTCTTCAAGGATTCGAGCAAGGTAAATCTTTTTTCTGTTGCAACAATTAAGTGATGTGGGTTTCATTGAGGCAGATTAATACCTGAGAGAGGGTCCAACCTAAATGTAGTATTTCAGTGTGTTTTTTTGGACATCGAGTGCTAATTTATTATGAGTTATCCATGCTTGGAGAGTTTGAATACAGAGTGCAATATGATCAAAGGTATCAAAAGGTGACTTGTTAACTAGTACAGTAAACTAGATATAATTGATGTAAAGATGTTATAGTAGTGGGCAAAAAGTTAAGGCAGAGTCCAAAATATCAGAATTTTATTAGAAAAGTACATGTTATTGTCACTTTCATGGTCAAAAGCTATAAGAACCAAAGATATATTGTTTCCTGAATAAAACTTTGAAAATGACATGTCAATATTTGATAGGGTATCCATGATTTTTCAGCACCGCCTGGATTCTTGTAGGCATACTATTAACTAGCGTTTTACAGTATGCCGGAGTGATTTCGTTGACCCATACATGCTTGAGTATGTCCTTTAAATCTGCTTCTGAAGTTGGATGGTGTGCTGCCACCTTTTTCTTCATAAGATTCCAACGGTTTTCAATTACTCAGATACGGAGAGTTTGATGCCAACTTGGTAGCAGTTCGATCTTGTTGTCCACGAATCATTTTTTGACTGTTTTTGCAGTGTGGCATGGTGCAGAGTCCTGCTAAAATATAGTTGTTCCAGAAACATTCATGTGTATTTTAACTTTACTATTCAGCACAGATATGTATTTTGCAGCATTTACTCTGTCACCTCTCTCAAAAATGTGCAGGCCACATCGCCCATTCGCCGAGATAAACACCCACCATCGGTCATGGTATGGGGTAGTAACAGTCTTGATCGTGTACGTCAGATTTAGTCTCTCGCCTGCTGGTCGACAGATGTAGTTGTAACCACTCCCACACGTACTTGTTGAAATGTACTTTCATCTGTGAACATTACCCTCTCCCACCATTCAGCAGATCTGTGTTACATCTTGCTACAAAACTGAACGCGGGCAGCAATTTGTTTCCTGGTCATCATAGGCTTCTTGGCAGGTCTTCTGGCCACAAGTTTGAATTCATCCACAAGCCATCAGACAGATCTGGCACTTATCTTTATTCCTCGATCATTAGCTAACTGAGCCACACGTTGGAGATGAAGTATGTGGACTAGATGTAATAATGCTTTTGAGGAATCGGTCATCTTGTCCAGTAGTTATCCATCTGTGCCCACATTTCGAACGACATATACAGCCAACTGATTTCAGAACATTCTGAACTGCACACCTTGATATGCAAATGTTTTGCAATAACAGTTTGCGAATATCTTTCAGCATGGAGTGTGTGACAACTTGTCCTTTTACAAAACCATTAATATTGCACTACCCATCTTAATTGTATATTTTACAAGTAACTTTCAATCTTTTCCTAGTTGTAAAAATTCAAAACTTCATCCAAGAAACCTACTACAGAGTGTAAGTAAACTAAAATGGATGCCAGACGCATGGTGTGACTAATCGTCATGCTGATTAAATAAGTAAGCACGTGTGACATCTCCACAGTACATTTAACAATAAATTGTAGAAAAAGATAACTGCCTTAATTTTTTAGCCACTACTGTAGAGCACAGTTACTCACCTGTAACAGGTGATCTCAGGGAACAGCAGGAATTTAGTCCTCACATATGGGTATCGTCGGAACCGACGGAGCTTGCGCAGGAAAGCTCCCCAGCATCCAATCAGAAAGCTTTTGGGAGCATCCCACAGCGCCCGCATGCTGCCTTCTCACTTTTCCCAACTGCCTCTCTCCAGTTGAGTTTTAAAGCTGAGACAAAGAGAGAGAGGGAAAGGAAAGAGATAGAGAGATACAACTCCTAGGGGAGGTGGGTGGGTTGTGAGAACTAAATTCATGCTGTTCCCGGAGATCACCTGTTTTTACAGGTGAGTAACTATGCTATCTCCAGGAACAAGCAGGAATCTAGTCATCACATATGGGGACTCCCTAGCTTTAGGTGCCAGGGAGAGACCCCAGAAGTTGTGTGTCCCTGAAGAGGGCTCCACTTCCCCCCCATGGATCTCTGGCATCCTACCAGGGATGGCGGGCAGGAGTTGATTAGGTATGGAACAGGTGTTGGAGAACAGCCTGACCAAACAAGGCATCCCGGCAGGAGTCCTTGTCTAAGCAGTAATGGGCTGTAAAGGTATGAACCGAGGCCCAAGTGGCTGCTCGACAGATGTCGTCAATAGACACAGAGTGCAGATGAGCCATTGAGGCTACCATGGCTCACATTGTGAGCTGTGACATGGCCCTCCAGAGAAAGGTTCTTACTCTGAAAGGCGAAGGAAATACACTGAGCAATCCAGTTAGACAGTGTTCTCTTGGAGACTGGAAGTCCCAAATGAGAAGGATCAAAAGCAACAAAGAGTTGAGAGGACTTTCTATGTTGATGTGTTCTTTGTAAGTAAAAAGCTAAAACTCTTTTACAGTCCAATTTATGAAGATTCCTCTCGGCATTAGATGCACGAGGCCCTGGAAAAAACACAGGTAGGTAGACCGCTTGGTTCAGATGAAAAGGTGAGACCACCTTAGGCATAAAGTGTGGATGAGTCCTAAGGACTACCTTGTCATGATGGAACCTTGTATAAGGTGGATTAGCTACTAGTGCTTGCAATTCACTAATGCGGCATGCTGATGTGATTGCAATGAGAAAGAACCTTCCAAGAAAGGAATTTCAAGGAGGTAGTACCTAAAAGTTCGAAAGGTGGCTTCATGAGCTGCCCAAGAACCAGGTTTAAGTCCCATGCCACCGGTGGTGGCCTAATGGGAGGCTTAGTTAGAAGAAGGCCTCTCAAATCTTGCTATAAGAGGATGAGAGGAAATAGGCTGTCCATTTAGAGGCTTAAGAGAAGCTGCAATAGCAATCAAATGGACTCTTACTGAATTAGTCTTAAGACCTGCATTGGGTAAATGAAGGAGATACTCCAGCAATGATTCCAGAGGTATCGCAAGGGGGTTAAGAGCCTTTTGCGAACACCATATGGTAAACCTTTTCCACTTGAAAGCATAAGAGCATCTTGTGGAAGGTTTCCTGGAAGCAAGAAGAATATCTTTCACTTGAGGGATATTAAGATCATGGAGATCAAGGCCTTCAGCAACCAAGCCCTGAGATGCAGAGACTGGGGATTGGGATGCCATAACATTCCATCCTCCTGGGATAGGAGATCTGGAGCAGACCCTAACTCCAGGGAGGGAGCTTGAGAGAGATGTAGAAGCAGAGGGTTCCACAGTTGCCGTAGCCAATGTGGAGCTATGAGAATCATATGGCCTCTGTCTCTCTGAAGCTTGAACAGGGTTTTGGGAATTAGGGGAATGGGTGGAAAGGCATACAGGAAGTCTTGACCCCAGTAAAGGAGGAAAGCATCCCTGGCCTGAGCCCCCTGAGCCGGAGTTCTGGAACAGAACCGGGGAAGTTTGGCATTCCACGGACTTGCAAAGAGGTCTATGTCTGGGGTTCCCCAAAATTGAAATATCCTGGTCACCTGGCTGCATGCAGACACCACTCGTGTGGAAGCAGAACTCGACTGAGTCTGTCTGCCCAGGAGTTTTGAATGCCTGGAAGATACACTGCCAGAAGATGAATCTGATGCTCTCTGGCGAGGGCCCATAGTCGCAAAGCTTCATTGCAAAGCGACAGAGCCTGTTCCCCCCTGCTTGTTCACATAGAACATGGCTACTTGATTGTCGGTATGAATGAGGACTGTCTTGTAGCTGGAGCAGGGTGTGGAACACTCGCAGAGCAAGAAAGATTGCTCTGAGCTCCAAGAGATTGATATGTAGATAACTCTTGTGGAGACCAGGTGCCCTGGGTGGAGAGGTCTTGCAGAAGAGCTTCCCAGCCCATTGGATAAGCATCTGTTGTGAGAGTTGCTTGGGGTAAGGGTTACTGAAAAGGGGACCCCAGCAACAGGTTTTGAGTGGACTTCCACCACTGGAGGGGCAAAATGAGGCGTCTTGTGTTTGCTATTTTGTCCAACAGGCACCCTGATGCCTGGGTCCATTGGGTGGATAAAGTCCACTGGGCTACCCTCATGTGGAGGCAAGCATAGGGAACCACATGCACGGTGGATGCCATGTGGCCTAGTAGTTGTAACATTTCTCGAGCAGTTAGATGAGGCTTTTGCACTGCTTGAGAAGCTAACTGCACCAGGCGAAGGCAACAGGCCTGGGGGAGATAGGCCCTTGCCTTTGTGGTATCCAGGAGAGCTCTTATGAACTCTAAAGGCTGAGTGGGAGTCAGACTGGATTTTGGGATGTTTATTACCAGCCCTAAATACTGAAGGATCCGCATTGTGCAGGATAGAGAAGTCCTGGCCTCTGACTCTGTTGGGGCTCGAATGAGCCAGTCGTCCAAGTAAGGGAAGACGAATATCCCTAGAGTGCGGAGAAATGCTGCTACAACAGCCATGCATTTCGTGAACATCCTTGGTGCTGAGGCCAGGCCAAAAGGAAGCACCCTGTATTGGTAGTGCTTTCCCTGAAAAAGGAACCTTCTGTGAGTTGGATGGATGAGAACATGGGTGTACGCATCCTTGAAATCTAGAGAACAAAGCCAATCCTGACTCTGAAGGTATGGCAGCAGAGATCCGAGAGAAATCATTTTGAATTTCTCCTTGACAAGGAATTTGTTAAATTCTGAGGTCTAAGATAGGTCTAACTCCCTGTTTTCTTTGGAATAAGAAAATAAGGGGAATAGAACCCTGTATCCTGTTGATTAAGGGGTACTTCTTCTATTGCCCCTTGGGCAAGAAGGATAGCGACCTCCTGACCTAACAGGTTGATGAGAGAGGTCGGAGAATTGAACTGCCTTACTATTGTGTGAGGGGGCATGCTTGAAAAATGAAGCTTGTACCCCTACTTTATGATGGAGTGTGTCCAATGCTCTGCTGTTATTTGCCCCCATCTGGGGGCAAAATGACATAACCTTCCTGGAATGGTGGAAGGTTCTGGTCCCCCGAGAACCAGGAAGGCTAAGTTCTCTAGATGAGAGTCAAAGGCCCTGTGGAGGCTGAGCATGCTGGGCCGGTTGAGGCCTAGCAGCCTTTGCTTTCTTCTGTTTGGGTGGTTGCTGACTTTTCTTGGCAAGCTGACCTGCAGAACGTCCCTGCTGAACATAAGCAGGATAAAATCTTTTCTTTTTAGAAAAGAATGGTTTCTTGAACAATTTTTCTAGCAGGATCAGCAGTGGACTTGGACAATCTGTCCAAGGTGGAATTTTCAGCATCCATTTCATTGGCTTTTTCCTGCCAATCTTTACCAAACAGGTTCTCACCAGTACAAGGGATATTTCCCAATTTGTCTTGTACCCAGAGCT
This sequence comes from Ichthyophis bannanicus, assembly GCA_033557465.1. NCBI lineage: Eukaryota > Metazoa > Chordata > Amphibia > Gymnophiona > Ichthyophiidae > Ichthyophis > Ichthyophis bannanicus. The sequence continues at coordinate 1,767,913,943 of CM066032.1, forward strand.
CTAGATCAGATGCCTGAAGCCAAGCAATTCTACGTGCCCCTATGACAATAGCCGAGGTTCTGCTTATGCACTCAAAGCAGTCAAAGGATGACCCGTTTGAAAATTTAGAGACATCTTGGGCATGTTTGACCCAAGTGAGAAAATCCTGTCTTATCTTCAGAAAGGAAAGGACTGAAAGCCTCTAAATTATCTGTGACCTCCTTCAGGAACATTCCCATGTAGAGACTATAGGAACTGATCCTGGCAGAAAGCATGGAAGCTTGGAAGACTCGACGTCTAAAAGCATCCAGGGTTCTGCACTCACATCCTGGAGGATTAGAGGCATGCCTTTTTGATCCTTCTCATAGCTGACTCCACTACAATAGAGTGGTGAGGAAGCTGAGTCTTATGGAACCCAGGACAAGGAGGGACTCGATTCATAGTATCTAGTCTACGAGAATGAGGAAAGGTGGTAAGAGGTGTTTCCCACATCCTCAACATGAGATCATATAGAATCTCATGAATGGGCAAGGTAGCTGCCTCCTTAGGAGTTTTGGGATATTTTAGAATTTCCAACTCCTTGGCCCTTGGCTCCGTTTCAGGGGCCACAGTAAGGGACAGGCCCCGAGCCACCTCCCTGATAAAATCTTGGAAAGAAATATCCTCTGGAGGAGACATCCTGCGTTTAGGGGAGGAGGGCTCCTCTGGGAGAAGCATCGCTGCATTGACAGAACTGTCAGAATCCTCAGATTCTTCTGAGGTCTCGAAGTATCGTCTGTCTGGATGCTCTTGAAGAGCCCGATAGCCGTACTGACCAAAGTCGGTACCGGGAGTAACCGGTACCGGGCTATCGGTACCGAAAGTCATCGGATGACTGGGTACTGGCAAAGCAGACACCGATGCCGATGCTATCGGTACCGGTACTGATACCGAAGGTGGTGTCGTTACCGGTGGGACTGTGTCACGGTTCCGAGGGCTTCGATGCTGCATGGAAAGCCGCTAGACTGCATTCCATAGCCAGAACTCTGGTCTATCGACGCTGCCAATGCCTGGATGTCGGTACTGGAGGAGACTGCCGGTACCCCAGAGCATGGCACCAGTAGTTCTGCCGAGGTCGAGGCCTCGAGAACATCCTGGAACCCCGATAATGCTTTGGAAGCCGAAGCCTCCCGCCGGGGTAATTTTGCCGGTGCAGAATCCTCGAGGGCAACGCCAGAGGCATCTCGATGCTTTGAAGGAGATCTACCCTTCGAGGACCGGCTGGATTTATGTTTAGTTACCCAAGATCCACGGGAGGAAGAAGCAGCCCTGGAAGATGTCGATGCCACCGAAGCTGCATCAGAGGGAAACAGGGTACTGAGCTTAGCAGCTCGGTTCTGTCGACCTCTTTTAGACATCATGGCGCAGGACATACAATCTGTGATGGAGTTGTCAGGACCTAAACATTTTAGACACCATTCATGGGTGTCTGACGGAAATGGTACCGCCACACTTGGTGCACTTTTTGAAACCTGAAGCAGGTTTCTCCATGGTAAGGAAAAATGTTTGGCACGTGCACCTGACGAAAAAGAGAGAATATATATATATATATTTTTTTTTTTTTTACAGGAATAAGAATGGAAAGACTGGCGGTACTGGTAGAGCGTCGAGGAAGGCAGACACGACCACAAAAAAGAAAAAAAAAGAAAGAATTCTTCTGCAGTGACAGGAACACGACCTGCTGGCTCTGCGGAAAAAGAAGAACTGGAGAGAGGCAGTTGTGAAAGGCGGGAAGGCAGCACACAGGCGCTGTGGGATGCTCCCAAAAGCTTTTTGATTGGATGCTGGGGAGTGTTCCCGCGCAGGCTCCATCGGTACAGACGATACCCATATGTGATGACTACATTCCTGCTTGTTCCTGGAGATAGCACAGTTACTTACCTGTAACAGGTGATCTCTGGGAACAGCAGGAATAAGTCTTCACATATGGGTACGTCGGTACCGACGGAGCCTGCGCGGGAATGCTCCCCAGCGTCCAATCAGAAAGCTTTTGGGAGCATCCCTCAGTGCCTGCGTGCTGTCTTCCCGCCTTTCCAACTGTCTCTCCTCAGTTGTGTTTTATAGCTGAGACAAAAAAAAAAAGAGAGAAAGAGGAAAGGAAGATAGAGAGATACAACTCCTAGGGGAGGTGGGTGGGTTGTGAAGACTTATTCCTGCTGTTCCCAGAGATCACCTGTTACAGGTAAGTAACTGTGCTATCTCCAGGAACAAGCAGGAATGAGTCTTCACATATGGGGACTCCCAAGCTAAGATGCCTGGAGCCCTAGCATGGTGAGGATTGGAACATACTGCACCTCATATGGCCAGGCATCTTGAGGATGGAGGTTAGGAGTTGAAAAGAGAGGAGCTGTAGGAAAAACAGCTAACCTAAGGACTACAGGTAAGGAGTCCTTGTAGGTATGATAATTACCATGAAAAATACTGACATGAACACACACAATATGGTCCTCACCTACTGGATTGCAGAAAGTAGAGAGGCTGATGGAGTCTACTGGAGATCCAGTAGAGGAATCTTCAAGGTGACTTCACTGAAGTGAAGGCGAAGGTCCAAATCTAGAATTGACAGGTGACCCAGGTGTCAACTGGGGTAGTACAAAAATGTCAGGTCTTTAGTGGAAGCTGTATGGAAAAAGCTGGGAACTCTTGGATACAGAGTTAGTAACATTTAGGAGCAAAAGAGGAAGACTGACTGATTTGGACAATTAGCCTAGTCCTGGAGGGAAGAAGGGGTATGGAAAAAAGCCCATATTCCCGAGGACAGATGTCTGAAGGGCTGAAACTTCAGATGTACTGAAGAGCCACCCTGTCTTTCCTATCTGTTGAGAGATAGGATAGATAGTGAAGCATGGAGCTTCAGGGATACCTAGACGTAGGGTTAAAGTAGAAGCTGCCAGTACCACAGTAGTGGTTGTGTGCATAATACCCTAGACATACTGAGGAGCAGTATGAAGATATGCAAACTCACTGTCTGGAACCTATAGGAAGGTAAAACCTTATAAGCATAGACAGAGAGATAAGTATGTAGATACATATCTATCTATCTATATCTGCCCCTATCTATCTATCTATCTATCTATCTATCTATATCTGCCCCTATCTATCTATCTATCTATCTATCTATCTATATCTGCCCCTATCTATCTATCTATCTATCTATCTATCTATCTATATCTGCCCCTATCTATCTATCTATCTATCTATCTATCTATCTATCTCTGCCCCTATCTATCTATCTATCTATCTATCTATCTATCTCTGCCCCTATCTATCTATCTATCTATCTATCTATCTATCTATCTATATATATATATATATATATACCCCTATATCTATCTATCTATATATCTCTCTCTCTCTCTTACTATATATATATCTATATTGAGATCTGGAGGGGCATAAGATATGCACACACAGCTTACAGACATATTTCTATATACTTCTCTATAGATACATATATGTATACAGATGTCTAAAGATAAATGTCTGCAACTAAGCAGATAGAGATATGCCTATAAGAACATTCACATGGGAGATGTGAAGGAGAAAGATTCATCTAACAAGAAGGTGGAGCCTACTTGAGAAGATATATAGAGAATCTATTCCCCCTGGCTAAGATGGTGCAGGAATGCCATCCAGTGGAATAACCAGGATGGTTGCGTGAAAAAGAGAGGATAATATCAGTCTGTAAACAGCAAGTCCTGAGTGCTATACAACTCTTGCATGGTAAATGGACAGAAAACGCATAGGATGAGATACCAAGTTGACCCACTTGAGGAACAAGGGGGGGGGGGGGGGTATCATGCGTTGTTTAATTAGATATGTGCTGTCCATGAAGGATTAGGATACCATGAGGACAAGCTGCAAGGAAAAAGAGCATATTCCCTGTAGAAACTGGGTAACTCTTTAGACTGTGTAATGGGGAAAAGATATCCTGTGATAGAAAAAGAGAGGAACCTATGAGCAATAGGGCTGTTTCTAGCAGGAAGAAAGATATCAGGACAACCAGTTGCCAAGAGCAACACAAACATTCCCAGCCACGAGGGAAAGAACCCCACACAGCTGATAAGCAATCCCCAGCTCATAGCTCTAATACCTTTCACCTGGGAGGGGGAAGGGCTGGATTAGAGCCTCAGCAAAAGTATAAGGGACCTTCACTAGAGTTAGTGAGGAGCAGTGGCAGTAGGAGGAGCAGGAGCTTTGGCTTTGGTAGCTCCAGAGAAAGCAGCTCAGAGAATTCAGAGAAGCCAGCAACAGGAAGCAGGAAAGACGTGGTGAATCAGAACCAGCTGGAGTCTGTGTGCAAGCTGAGGTCTGAATCTGGAAAGCAACGTCTGCCCTGGGCTGGTAGGAAAACTTACGTGTGTGACTCTGATTCTGAATGGGAAAGAGAAAGGCAGCTAACAGCTAATAGAGTTAATTGGAGAAGAAAGGCACAGAAACCTTTTAACCAAACCTCAAAACCTATTCCTTATGGTGAAGGCATTCACAAGGAGAAAGTACCAGTCAGGATAACTGGAAGGTATTTGCAAGCTTCAAGAAAGGGAGAATATACGGTGCCAGACATTTGTATGTTGGAAGAGGGTGCTGAGCAGCCTGAACGTAGAGAAAAGCCTCTAAGGTTTAAACCCCTTCTAAAAGGAGCAGTGCACAGACTTTCTCTTGCCTCAAACCCTGAAGGTAGGCCAGTTAGCCAATGTAAAGCTGGATACAAGACTCTCACGTAGGAGTTATAAGGGACAACTCTCATTACAATTATATGCCAAGATATGGTGATACAGACCCTTACCTGCTAGAGGAGATAGTAGGGAGGTCACGGGAGTTGGCAGAGGAGAATAATCTGCCAACACTCTATAGGCAGCAGCAGAGTGGTACAGATGATAGTCAGATTGAAGCAATGATAGATAATTGATCCACCAGAAACAGAATTATCTGACAATCAGATGGACTGTTCATTGGCTGTATTAAGTGATGTGGTTTCACTGTGCTGAAGAGATACAGTTGTGGAAATAATTTAACTGCCTGTTTAAAAGTACAAGACTTTACTTTATCCTATCCTTTTTGCCAGAGTGTATGGCTTATGTTTCTTTATTACCTGTGTTTGGAATCCGTCCCCGGGAGGGGAAATAAAACCCTGTCTTGAGCTTAACCATTCGTGCCTCAACTACCTTATTGAAAAGGAGCCCAACTACAACCTTTCAATAAAAAGGTCCCCCTGCAGCCCAACCAGTACGCTAATGCTACAGGCGGCCCAGGGTGTGACAACTGTCACATAGAGAAGGCTTATGTCCTTTATTAAAAGGAAACAGAAGGGTGTAAAGAACCCCTACAGTCATGAGGAATGACTGAGGAAGCCTTTTTCAACCATATAGGATAGTAATTAGAGAAAAAAATCCCCATGCTCTCTAGCAAGGGCCCATAGTGGAAAGCTTCTCAGTAGGATTGCAGAGAGCACTATGCAGGAGAAATGGGAAATAAAAGTGGCTGTTGGAGGAAACCAGCTGCCACCTCAGTTATGCTGCCAACTCCAGAGATTTGGAGATGACAGAAAAGAAGCGATAAGGATTTTCCAAGATAGATGAGCACTATCTTGGAAGCACTACTAAGACCAGAGAAAGTAGTGGAAGACAAGACTGGAACTCGTAGAAAGTACCAGTAGTCCAATTACTGGAAGTCCTGCATGGGCAGCTGCTGAATAGAACAGCAGAGAGAATCCTTCTGTTTGTATCAGAGAGAACAGACAGAACAAGAGGAGAAAATCCTGATCATGTCTTATGAGCTGCCCAATGAAAGCAGGGAGGTAACTCCAGAGAAAAACTCTACATTGGAAAGGAAAGGAAGACTAGAAAGGCTAAGAAAGCCTTCCAGTCGTATAGTACCACTCGTACAGGGGAAGCCCTGGAAACGAGGGTAAAGAAAAATAGGAGCTGAAGGGAGACTTGCTATATGGTAAGTCTGTAGAAGGAAAAAATTCATGGTGGTACAGGGAAACTATCATGAGATAGTTGGCAAACCTCTCTTCATGGTAGGAAGAGGAGGAAACCCTGTGACCCACAGACAGGAATCTGACAGCTCAGCCTACCTGAGAGCAAGTGGATGTCCTGGAAACAGGAATCCAAGCGTAGAGTTTGAAATGAAAAAACAGTGAAAAAGCTTCTGCTGAGAAGAAGTGAACTGTATGTTCTAAGAGATCAATTGGAACCCCATTGAGGGTTAATTTTCCTGGCTTGAGTTTGGATTCTTCAGACCAGGGCGAGGTTTCCCTTGTTTGGGAACATCTGTATGATGGGCAGGAGAAGAATAAAACCTTCTTTTAGGGAAAGAAGGTTTGGTAGGGCATTTCCTACCTACTGGGGAAGGAGAAGGCTTAGGATAGCCCTCAGAAACAGGGAAGTCAGTGGAGCAATGAGCAACCTGACGTAAAGACTCCCTATTGAAGAGATTTTCTCCAGTACAAGGAGTATTACCCAGTCTTTGTTGTGCCCATCTGTTCAAGTCTGAAGCTTGGAGCCAGGCTTTACGTCGTGCCCCTATAGCTATAGCAGAGGTTCTGCTAACAGACTCAAAAGAGTCAAGGGAAGCACGAGAAAGAAACCAAGATATATTTTGGCTATGACTAAGTAGTAAGGAATAGTTTGCAGCCTTGGGCTCTGATAGAAAAGGAGTCAAAAGAGATAATTTCTTTGTGACCTCCTGAAGGGATAGACTCATAAAAAATATATGAGAATCCTTGTTGCCAGCATAGATGTTTGGAAGGTTTGACGTCCAAAAGCATCCAGTGTTCTAGAAGCACGACCTGGCAGATAACAAGAATGCTTCTTCTTGCTTTTTACCTTCCTCATTGCTGATTCCACTACAATGGAATGATGGGGAAGTTGAGTCTTTTGAAACCCTGGAGAGGGGGGCACCTGATACAGAAGATCAGTTGCTGTAGGTGGTAAGGAAACCCTTAAAAGGTGTTTCCCATATTCTCAGAAGAAGATCCTGCAAAGAATGATGTAAAGGAAGCATTATATTTTCCTTTTCCCCAGAAGAGCCTTGTGTAGGATCATAGCCAAGGATAGGAATAGCAAGGAATGTAGCCATGTCAAGGAGAAATTTCTGAAAAGAAGGATCTCCAATGGGAACCATCCCTGGACAGGCTAAAGTTAAAGAACTAGCCTGGGCACCGGAGGATGTACTGGTCTGGTGCAAAAAAGGAGCCCTAATGGATGGATACTGGTACTGATGGTTATGACTTGAGACAGTCAGTACTGCATCGTCCATGCCAGGTATCGACTCCAAACTAGGTATAGAAAGGAGCAATCCCGGTGAAAAGGGAGTAGTTGGTCCCGATGTTACTGCAGGAACCGGCATCGGTACCAATACCGGTAGCTGTGCCGGAATCGGAGGCAATACCGACATCGAAGCAGTCATCGGAGGCTGCTCAAGCGGTACCGAGGCAACCAAAAACCCTTGGTGAGTATCCTCGATACCGTGCATCCGGAATCGGTAAGCGTCGGTTCCGAGACGCGTTGGTACCCAGTCTTCCAGACTAGATATCGATTCCAGACTCGGCATCGAAGGAAGTGAGTTTATCGATGCATGCCTGGAGGGTACCGGCGTCGGTGGTCGTATCGGCAATGCTGCCGATACGAAAGTCAATCTGGGACGTATCGATCGGTCCCGAAGGTACCGAGAACACCAGATGACGATCCCTGGTGAAGAGTGGATCACTCAACACCAGTGCTGATGCCGGTGTATCGGTACCGCTCGAAGCGGATGCCACCACCGAGCATGGCTCAGGTATGTTCTGTGAGGGGTGAGCCCCAGGAACAACCTGAAACCCCTGAAAGGCTTTGGAGACCGAAGACTCCCGCCGGGGTTTTGAAGCCAATAGGGTCTTGAGGGCAAGGCCGGAGCCGTCATCATGCTTGACATGAGACCTACCACTCAAGGATTGTTTAGTCTTAACAGACTGTTTGTGGGTTACCTGATCCTGTAGAGAAGAAATGGTCGGTGCCCTGACACTGGAAGGGAACTCGGTATCGAGGGAAACTCGAAATGGAAAATCTCTTCTCATAAAATTGTAGCCTAATGGCTCCGGAGGAAAAGGGTCAGGTTAAACACCAGTTATTGGAGTCTAAAAAGAAAAATGTATTTCCACAGTTAAGGAACTTCTTAGGAGAAGGCGGCTCCATGATGGAGAGGCCTTACAGGCCCAAAACTTTAAGACAGAAACTAAGGGAAAACTCTCCCTGAGTTTGAAAAAAAGAAAAGAAAAAACCCACCGGCGGTACCGGTGGAGGCGGGGAAACCACCGCGACCACAAGAAAACAAGAATTAAAGAAAACATTTTCTGCGGTGAAAGGAGGACGTCCTGCCGGCTCCACGGAAAAACGAAAACTGAGGAGAGACAGTTGGAAAGGCGGGAAGACAGCACGCAGGTGCTGAGGGATGCTCCCAAAAGCTTTCTGATTGGACGCTGGGGAGCGTTCCCGCGCAGGCTCCGTCGGTACCGACGTACCCATATGTGAAGACTCATTCCTGCTTGTTCCTGGAGATATATAGATACTACATAGATATTAAATACGATGATAGGAGTCCCAAAGGGATCTGCACTATTAAAAGAAAATCAAGTAGATTAAGTATTCGCTATTCTTACCTGTGCTTTTCAAAAATCAGTCAAGGATTGAAACCGATACTGATCCAAAGATACCCACATGACTAGATAATAGAATATTAAAGAAGTGTCCATGCAAGAAAGGAACTTGAGAATTAAAATTGACAATTAAATGTGCGGGCACAAGTGAAGAAAGTAGCCAAAACACTAATACATAAACTGTGACTAATATGCAAGGATAGGGCACTTCATCTCAGAAAATAATCTGTGTACAGTCATCCAGGCATTGGTAGTTTCATATCTAGACTATTGGAATGGATCTATATCTAGGTCCTTCAAATATGTTATTCCTATTTTGCAACTAATTCAGAATGCTGCAGCTCAGGTCATAACAGGTACACTTCATTGGTTGCCCATCAAATGGCGAGCTATATTCAAAGCACTAGGATTAACTTCAAAATGATACATAGTCCTAAAGGATATATGTTGAGTATCCTGGGATCTTGAACATGGTGGACAGTCTTAAAAGTTTATAAGAAGAAATTAGGCCTTACCTGCTAATTGATGTTCCTTGAGTGACTCGTGTCGTCCCAGCACCTTTGGGTATTTGCTTCCTTCCAGCGGCTTGGAGACTGGAGCATGTCATGATCTTCATGACCTCCTCAGATAGCCAGCTGGCTCCACCCCCAGCCTTCAGTATCTTATTTAAGCAGACTCAAGGAAACAGCTATGAGAACCAAACAGTTAAAACACAAACCTATTGAACCACAGACCCCTCCCCCCAGGGAAGGAGAATCAAACACGCTCACCTGTCAGGAGACCCGATTCTGATCCCCCCTGCCCTACTCCTATTTATCCTATATCTTTTCCTTGTCTTTTCTCTTTTTTTCATGTCCCCCAGCTTTATAAAAGTTGAAGCAGGTAGAATTCTTGCTACCACAGAACCAGTATTAACCATTAGCTGCAGACATTGGCCATGCACCATTTGGAAAGGATTCGGGACTGGACTGGAGTTACTCAAGGAATATCAATTAGCAAGTAAGGTCTAATTTCTTCTTCCATTTCGTTCCCCCAGTCCAGTCCCGGCACCTTTGGGATGTGCCAAAGCAGTATTAACTACAAGAGGGGGGTGAGGAGAACCCGCTAGCCTGGCCTGCAGTACCACCGAGCCAAAAAGAGCCTTCTCTGAAGCTTGTACATCTAACCAGTAATGCTTCACAAAGGAAAACAGAGAACCAGGTAGCCGCTCTACAAATATCTATAGGCGGTACCAGCCCAAACTCTGTCCATGATGCTGTCTGGGCCTGTGTCGAGTGCGCTCCCAACCCATCAGGGACCAGCCTGTACCTCAGCAGGTAAGCTGAGGAGATAGACACCTTGGATGCCGCCTCACTTTTCCGCTGCCCTCCAAAACAATACAAACAAGCACTCCAACTTACGGAAGGAGTTAGTGATCTTCAGGTATCTCTAACACGTGATGCACATCGAGACTCCATAAAAGCAGATCCACCACTGTATCCCCCTCGGTTCGAGAAGACCAGAAGCGAAGTCAACTGGTTCAAGTGAAAAGCTGAGTTTACTTTCAGCACAAAGCCAGGCACCATCCATAATATCACCTTCTCTCACCAGCATAAGATACGGCTCCCGAAATGACAGTGCCTGGAGCTCTGAGATCCTCCTGGCTGAGTAAATGGCTACCAAAAAAAAAAAAAAAAAAAAGGACTGCCTTTAATGTCAAGTCCTTCAATGTGCAAGCTGCCAGCAGCTCAAAGGATGGCTCTGTCAGGACAGACAAAACCAAGTTGAGATCCCAAGATGGAGCAACTGAACGGTCTGGCAGCCGCAACTGTTTCACTACTCTCAGAAAAGTCCCACATCCAGGTGCAAGGCTAAAGTCCTCCCGTACCAGTGGACGCCAGAGCTTCCTGACAGTCAGAAGCACCAGCCCTGCATGTGCCTCTATCCTCTGCACCATCCTGCCAATGAGTAGCCAAGGAGGAAAGACATTCAGCAGCCTGTCCGTGGGCCATAGCTGTACTACTGCATCGAGGCCTTTCGACATCAGCTCTTTCTGCTGTAAAAGCATGCTGCCTTGGGTGATCTGAAGGTCGCCATGAAGTCCATGATCAGCTGCCCCCACTAAAAGAGCAAATAGTTCAGACTGAGTCTCCATTCTGCTGGGTTGATTCTCATCCTGGGATAGTCCACCCTACGTTCGACCGGCCTCATGTGCTGCCGACAGTGCCAAGAGATTCTGCTCTGCCCATTCCATTAATGGGCCACACTCACCCTCCAGTTGTACACTGCCCAATGTGCCACCTTGCCTGTTGATATACGCTACAGCTGCCATGCTGTCCGAACACACTCACGGCTCTGAGTGTTGCTGAAACCCTTGCAGGGCTCGAAACACTGCTCACAATTCAAGCCTTTTTATGGGGCACTGTGCTTCCTGATCTGTACACAGCTCCTGCAGAAAAGATAAATTACACTTACCTGGTAATTGTTGTTCCTTGAGGAACTCCAGTTCCGTCCTCCACCTCTGGGTAGTGTACCTCCTCTTGCAGCATGGAGACTGGGCATGTCAGAATCGTGACATCACTGGATGTAGTCTGCTGCTCTCTCCCATCAGCCCCAGTGAACTATTGACAAAGCAAAGGAACAAATGAATTTAATGCTTTAATTACTTAACTTTCAATTTCCACTTCTAGCCATAAACTAAATTTCCCTCTATTAAGAAGGAACTAATAAGAAAGAACTATTTCTCTTAACTGCCTCTTCCTTCCTGAGCTACATAAAGAAAGACTAGAGTAGAAGAACCCCAGTGATTCAGAGACTATTCAAGGTTCTTACCCCCAATGTACCTGACACTCCTCCCAAGCCAAACTGACTTGCGAGAAAGCCATCCCCGGGCGGGATCGAGGACTGAACTGGAGTTCAAGGAACAACAATTACCATGTAAGTGTAATTTCTTTCCTTATCGTTCCTCCAGTTCAGTCCTCCACCTCTGGGATGTAACAGAGCAGTAATCATTGGGCGGGACCTATCCACCCAGATCGCAAGACCACCGACCCGAAATATGCATTGTTCGGCACCTGAACATCCAGGCGATAGTGCTTACTGAAGGAATGGCGCAACACCCAAACGGTCGCTCTGCAAATCTCCACTGGCAGAACAAAACTGTGCTCCGCCCCTGGCATCGCTTGCGCTCTAAAATCACCAGTCCTCAAATATCCTCCAACTCTGCCCATGTGCTAGAGATAAGAACTCTTTTGTGGCTTGAAGTAAGGTGGTTACCACCGCTCCAGAACCACCCTTCTTTCCAACCTCGCCCTTTCACTGGCCAAGCCGTGAGCAAGAATTGAAGTACCCAAGGCAGCAGGATCGATGCCGATTCAAGGGATTCATCATCGTAGGTAGCCACCACGGCTCCCCGAGGAGAAACCGCCCCAAAAGGGCAAACCAGGGATGTCTTGACTGATCTGGCACCACCAGCAGTACTCTCCCCCGAAGCGCCTTCCACAGGGGAATCCATAGAGCAGGCTGGACGTCAGCCACCGTTGTATTAGGGCAGCGATGCTCTGACATCCTCTCTCATCCTCAGCTGGAAAAAGTGACTCGTTTAGGTCATCCAAAAAAAAAAACACCATGAGCTTCAACATCGAAGTACTCCACCTGCTAACTGCACAAACACATGCAGACGAGGCTTCCATTCTCCATCATCCACTCGGGCTGCTGAAATTGCCTGCAGCCATGGCTCCCCCGACAGACAGAGGCTTTGCTTCCTTTTCCATGGCAGCTCTTCCTGTTTCCCCTTATCGTTTGGGATAAGCCGCCGTCGCAGCATTGCCGGACCGGCCACACACTGCTTGATCCTTCGCTATGGACTCGTAACGCTTGAAATACTAGTCGTACCACCCTCAGATCCAGGCGGTTGATCGATCACAGGCCTCCTGCTCGTTCCAAGCTCCTTGTGCAAACCGAGCTCCGCAATGATCTCCCCCAGCGGCAAGCCGACTGAGAGGTTTCCTGGTGAGAGCCCCCACTGAAGGGCTTGTCTGATCTTCAAGGAGCAGGGACGACATCTGTTTAGCAAATTGCTTTGGAGAGACCAGCCCCAAAGTAACGCCCTTTGCAAGGACCGCATGAGTGCTGACCCCTGGTACTACCTCCAGGGTTGCTGCCCTTGTCCCTCAGCCCTGACGGTAGTTTCAAGCCGCCGGAGCCAGAGTAGACAGGAAATGTCTTATCCTCCCGTTGAAATTCGCACTTCAGGCAGACACACTTTTCCCAATTGAGTGTGGACCGCACTCCCAAGTATTCTAGAACCTGGTACGGCACTAACTGGCTTTTCAGATTAACCATGCAGCCAAACCTAAATCTGAAGGCTTTCAGCTCTGGCCCTTGCCCGAATCGGCCCGTTGTGTATATGAGAGCGAACTAAGATTCCTTCCTTTCGCAGAGGCATCGCCCCCACCATCCTTGCCCTTGGTGAATGTATGCAGGGCCCCTGCTAAGCCGAGGGGAAGCCTGAAACTGAAAAAGGACCCCAGGAAGCACGAATCCTAGGAACTTCTGGAGAGCTGCTCAGAGCAGAATATGCCAGTATGCCTTGAACCGATCAAGAAATGTCAAGAACTCCCCTTGCTGAACCGCCACTATGAACAACCCCTGCGGTCCCGGCACCCCTGTTCCTAACTGAAGGTGACGATCTATGCCCCCTGCAGGGGGATAGCACGAACAAGCCTAGCATCAGCAGAGCCAATTCAAGAGCAGAACCTTCACGTAGTACCTCCAACCCCCACTGGCCGGACGATAACTGGACCCAGGCAGGGAGCAACCCCCGAAGTCATCCTCCTATCGGTAGGACTCCTGTCTGGACCCACCTCGCCTCATTGAGGCATTTGATAAGTCACTGAGGGGGAGAAGCGAACCCTCTGCCCTCAACAAATCCCCAAAATCCTTTGACCTGACTTTGTATTCCAGTACTTTATCTGGACAGTTAGCTTTTCAAATTATTAGTATTTGTTATTGTTGAGATTGTTTTGACACAATGAGGATCATTTTAAAGGTCTAAGTCAAGAATTTTGGAGAAATCGTACCTAGAGCTAATTTTTTTATTTTTTTTTTTTTACACAAAAATCTTTTAGGGACTTCTCTGGCGCAGGGGCGTCCAAGCCGGCAGCGGGCCAGGCAGAGGTGTGTTTGGAAAGATACAATGGACTTAAGTCCTCGCTTGATCTCAAAACACTGACGATGTCTGCGACCCCGTCCACGCTTAGACCTGCTCCAGGCCTAAATGGGCCTGAGAAAAGTGCTGGGACTAGCCTAAGGTCAAACGATTAAGAACAAGAATCAGAACCCTGGTCATCCTGGCCCCAAGCCACTACTCCAACCATTAGGCCGTTAGACATCTCAATTCTGAAATCCTATTCTGGGGATATATAGATAACACATATTGCACACGTCGTCCTTTGAGAAATAGTGTCTGAACTTGGATGTACCTGCTTGCTAATCACACGTTCTATCTGCATATCTCAGAATGCACTTGGACATCTTTTCTAAAATGTGTCCTTCTGTTCCCATAACTCGCAATTCAACTTGGGATTCCTCAGAGAGGAGCAAACCATTAAATTAAATAATGACTTCAAACTAAGTCAACTGAACATGCTGATCGAGGTATGGAATGTTTATAGGTTATACTTTCTAAACCCGAAGACTGAAGGAAGAAGGAATACTATTTGTAGTCTAACTACCACCTTATGAGATTGTTATTTTCCTGTGTTTTCATAACACTCTTAGGTAATTCTTAAACCCCTATGAGGGTCTTACAAACCTGCTGTACATGTCTCCTTTGAACCTGCAAGACACATTAGTGGTTGCAGACTTTGCACTTATCTATATTGTTCCTTGCAGACACAAAATGGAAGAGAAAATCCTTAATACAGGCAGCCACCAGTATTCCATGGATGACAGGTGAATTCCATTCAAATACTGGTCATGTTTAATCCTGCTGAAAGCTAATGAAATCCAGAACCCCAAAGGAAAGACATGAACACCAATAAGGTTTGAACATACTCCTGGAGCAACGTGCTCTGAGGCAGGGCCTTACTCAGCAAAAACAAGGCTTTTTTTTTGTAGCCAGATTGCTGTTTCTGAGTCTCCAGCCTCGAGGGCTCTGTGCTCATCTCCTGCTGCTGCCAGCAATACGCTGGAAGCCTTATGAGTCAAACATCCTGAGCAAAAAACACCCCCAAATCTCCTGAATCCTGTACCCCATAAAAGGCAGAAGCTCGTGCACCACCCCTACGGACCCCATTGTCTGAGGCTGCGCCCCAGCAGGTGCTACAGTCCTGCCCTGCAGTCTAGACAGCATTAGCAATTAGCTCCATAGCAGATGAAGCCGCAGCATGGCCCCTGCAAACTCCAGCATACAAGTTTGCAGCCTCTGCGAGTGCCACCCAGCTGACACTGTGGCTTAGAAGACAAGAGCTATAATAAATAATTGATTGTCAGAAAGGAAAGACTCAAAATGTAAAAACAAAAATCTACCTCTTTACTTTTTTTTGTTTTAATTCCTCTAAGTGCCCAAGAGACAAAAGGAAAGAACCCCCTAAGGATCCAAAACTGACCTAAATTAAATCAAATTTAAACAACCTAAATCAAATTAATTAAACATGCATTCAAGCTCCTGGAACAAAAACGTGCCTTCTGAGCTGTATTCGTGCGATTGGCCTTGCTGTGGTTGGCTCGAGGCCTAAAAGTGCATTCCCAAAAAGCACAGGAAGCAACGGCCCATGCCTACAGCGGTCTTGCGCTGATGGCCGATTTGAGCTTCAGGCCCTTCGCTTGACTGAGGCTCGCTGGAGCACTCACCTGCTCCGACCTCAAAAATGCCTCCAAGCGATTTTCGCTGCCCTTCACCGGTCCACAGGAGAGCCCTGCAATCTGCGATGCTGCTCAGCCCGACTGAGCGGCGATCACGGAGAGGGCTTTTTGGTCTCAACAGCTCTGCCCCGAATATCGCGAGGCCAAGAGGAACTGACCGGTCGATGCTAACTCCCCTCCAATCAGTCTAGGAGGGGAGAGCAGAGCAGGCCCCAAAAGAGATCAAATAGGGAAAGGACCAGGAAGAGAAAGCTGGTTCGAGTCCTGTCAGAATGTTTTGGTTTTTTGGGGGGGTTTTCCCCAGGGAACAGTAGAAAAATAAAGTCTAGGGAATAAAAAAAATTTTGAAATTAAGCCCCCTACCACTATCTATTCTAACATGTGTTCCTCTAGTGAGCCCAGCACCTAGGCTCACTACGCCCTCCAGCTGCATGGAGACTGAACACACTGTGGCTGATGGTTGAAAGCAGTAGGCTACATCCAGTGATGTCACGATTCTGACATGCCCAGTCTCCATGCTGCAGGAGGAGGGACACTACCCAGAGGACTGAACTTGAGAAACGATAAGGAACTGGGACTCGCAATGTACTCCCCAGCTGACTAGGCTGGCATCCATCGTTAGTTGCACCCAGTGAGAAGTCTCCAGAGGCACACCCTTCAAAAGCATATCATCCTGCAACCACTACTGTAGTGCTGTCTGCGTTTCCTCCGTGCAAGGCAATATCAGGAAAGGGGGTGAACCTGCACCAACCACCTGTGCAGTAGAGCTCTTTGCAACAGACACATGTTTGCCCACGCCCACAGGACCAGCTCTAATCGACGCCATGGACCCTAGCATCTGCAAGTAATGCCATGCTGTTAGCTTTTGCATGTGCAGGAACTGCTGAATCTGCTTGTACAGCTTTTACGTTCGCCACTGGAAGAAAAACCCGTCCTCCATCTGAAATCACGTGCCCAGATACTTAAGGTCTTGCGACGGCGTGACCTGACTCTTGGCAAAGTTCACCACCCATCCTAACTCTGGAGGAACGCAATGACATGGTTGGTCACCCGCACACTCTCCTCTAGGGACTTTGCCCAAATGAGCCCATCATCGAGGTAAGAGTGAACTAGAATGCCTTCCTGCCTTAAGGCTGTCGTGATGACCACTATGACCTTGGTGAAAGTCCAAGGCGTAGATGCCAGACGGAAGAAGGAACAAAATTGAAAATGCCCCCTGGCACCGCAAAACAGAGGAACTGCTGATGCTCTGCTCATATCAGAATGTGAAGATACGTTTGTGAGGTTGAGTGATGTTAAGAATTCCCCTTCTCCTACCGCCACCATCACGGATTGCAAGGTCTCCATGCGAAAGTGCAGCACCCACAAAGCTCGATTAACATATTTGAGATCCAGAATCAGATGAAAGGAACCTTCTTTCTTTGGCACCACGAAAGAGATGCAGTATTGACTACATCCTTGTTGGCTTTGGGGTACTGGTACCACTGCCTGCAGTTCCAGCAACTGTTTTAGGGTTTCCATCACTGCCTTCCGCTTCAGTCAAGCCTTGTAAGGAGAGATAAAGGTGTCCCGGAAGGGTTGGGCAAATTACAGGGAATATCCTTCCCCGATAACCTCAACCACCCACTGGTCAGTCGTGAGTCAGGCCCAGGCATCAAAATTCCCACAGCCAACCCCCTACAGGAACCAGGTCCACTTGGCCTGTCCTTGCATCATTGCTGTTTCTTAGGAACTGCCAAAGCAGAAGAGTAGAATCTTTTCCCAAGCATCTGAAGCCCCAAAAGGATGGTCCCCCTCACTGAGAAATGACCCCTAGTGACCTAAACCTCCAAAACTCTTGGCTGACCTCTCCCTGGGGTCGATGTGCGAGCTAACTTCTGCTTATCCTCCAGCAATCATCCTCCTTTAGTTTCCCCCAGGTCCTTGACCAACTTAGAGGTCCTCTCCAAACAGTAACTTACCCCTGAACGGTAGTTTGCTCAGCCAAGATTTGGACGACATCTGCCAACCAACCAATTCTGGAGCCATAAATATCTAACCGCCACCACCGAGGCCATATACCTAATAAAAGTCATAGAAGGCATCTGCCAGATATGCAGCTCCAGACTAACCGCTACCTCAGGCGGTCAACCTTGTTCATCTTCCAAGTCTCCAAAGATTCCCTGTGTCCATTGGAGACAGGCCAGTGCCACAGAGGCCCCACAAACTGAAGCCTGCAAGGACAGGGCGTAAGTATCAAAAGCCCATTTCAGGAGTGTCTCCAACTTACGATCCTGAACGTCCTTAAGGGTGGAACTAACCTCTACCGGGATTGTCGTCTTCTTGGTTACCATCGGGACTGCTGCATCCACCTTGGGTGCGCGAAACAACTCTGTCTCTATCTGGGAGAGGGTACTGCCGAGCCACTGTTCAAGTACCCCAAATGGCCCCTCCGGGACATCCCATTTTTCCTGAATCATGCACAATGTAAGGGGAACATCTTCTGTGTGGACCGAATGGCCTGGAACAGTGGATCCTCCAGAGGTTCCTCTTCCTCTGGTGCCTCCATGTGCACATTCAACGCCTTAGCCGACTGCACTATCAAAGCTGCCAATTCTTCTCTGCTGAAGACCTGTATAATGCGGGAATCCTCTGCCTATGGAATTTCTCCTTCCTCCCACCTCTGAAATCTGCAGGTCTTCTTCCTCCAATTCTTCTGTCTCTGGTGGAGGCTCTTCCAAGAGGCTCTCCTCCACCCGTCACTTACTGGGACCAGTTCCTCCTCTGTCCCCTCAAGCATTAAATTGGTATCTACAGCACACTTGGCTCCACTCCTCGGAGCCGCTGCCTGATCCGTTGCTCTCTGCTTCAAACAGAAGGCTTTATACAGCAGGAGCACAAACTCCGGTGAGAAGCCTCCTTGCACATTCACCCCCCCGTCCCCTTCTTTCCTTTGCCCTTTGCCATCTTGACCAGGAGAGGCTCCTTTCCTTCGATCGCAACTGTAGCTACACTGGGCACTGCTGAGGCCCCTGCAGCTTCCTGTCTTGCCTCAGTGCCCAGGGACCTGTCCAGCCTGCAACTGTCTGGAACTCTGCCTCACACCCCCTGCAGAACCCAGCCGCAGGCACTGAGCCTCTGTGCAACCCATAGGCCATACAGGTCTGTCTTGCTACTCCCCTACGGAATTTTTTTTTTTTAATTGCCTACCCATCTCCTCTACTAACAATCTCTGTTCCTCCAACTCCAGAGTAGCCTTCCAAGACCTAAACCGGCAATCAGGATTGCCCGTCAAGTGCCCTGAGGAATGCCTGCAGTTTTCCCCACAGTACCTGCGTCTGTCCCAGGACTCCCACACTGCAAGAGAATGACCTCCACACCACACAGCTCTCCAAGCTAACAAACGCTGCTTTCTCAACCCCAGCCTGTCAGTTTTCTCAGCGACTGAGCAGCCGCCCTGTATGCTCAGCCATCACCAGCTGCGGCATCAGGCAGAAGGGTCTCCGAAATACCTGGTCTCCCAATGGCGCAACAACTCCCGGCTGTCGTTGCGCCCGTGATCCAGCCTCCTGGTAAGGTGAAATTAGACTTACCTGCTAATTGTTGTTCCTGGAGTGTAACCAGTCTAGTCCCGAACCTCCGGGTTGCACATCTCATCCAGCAGCTTGGAGACTGAGAAACTCCTCCTTTTGTGATGTCACTGGAATATCCTCTCGGGAGCCGCCTCCTGTCACCAGTATCCTATTGACCAAGCAGTCTCACCGGAGCAACAAGTAAGAATCAACTGCAAGTACTGACCAACAATGAACAAATAACTGCACCAATAATGCTTAACATAGGGAAAAACTCCCTTTACGTACATAGACTTTAAACTTGACAAGGCCACTCCCTCACCCGAAAGGAAGTAAAGTAAATGCCATTCTGCAGGTAAACCCCCACCCCAGGACACTGAAGCCCCGTAATTGAAGACACACCTTGCCTGCTTCTATTCGCATAAGAATACCGAGGAGGGATACGGGACTAGACTGGCTACACTCCATGAACAACAATTAGCAGGTAAGTCTCATTTCACCTTCCTGATCGTGCATCCAGTCTAGTCCCGAACCTCTGGGACTGTACCAGAGAAGTGAAAACATCATCCACGGGAGGGACCCGGCAGGCCAGCCTGAAGTACTGCTGCTCCAAAATAGGTCTCCTCTGTCGTTTGAGCATCCAGTCGGTAGTGCTTAACAAACTAATTCAAAGACGACCAAGTCGCTGCCTTACAAATCTCCACCGGCAACACCAACCGAACTTCTGCCCAGGATGCCGCTTGTGCTCTAGTGGAATGGGCCCTAAGCCCCTCCAGCACCAGCCTACCTTTCAGCACATATGCTGACACAATGGCCTCCTTAATCCACCTTGCAATGGAAGCCTTTGACGCCGCTTCTCCCTTTCTTGGCCCCGCGAAAAGCACAAAAGTCTGTCCGACCTGTGGAAACTTGCAGTCCGAAGATACTTCTTTAATGCTCGGACATCCAAGAGATGCAACTTCCTGCGCCCTCTCTGAACATCGGTAAGGAAATTTCCTGATTCACATGAAACACAGAGACTACCTTCGGCAGAAGCCGGCACAGGCCTGAAGACTTTTGCCTCGAAGAACGAAAGATAAGGCTCCTTACAGCATAGCGCTTACATCTCAGAGACTTCTTGCCAAACAGATAGCCACCAGAAAAACCACTTTTAGAGTGAGGTCCTTGAATGACGCCCAAGACAACGGTTCGAAGGGCTCCGTTCCAGCGCGTCTAGCACGAACAGCAGGTGCCATTTAGGAATGATCTGTCTACACGGCAGCCTCAGTAGACACCGTCCTTAAAAACCGTTTAACATCCCACTGACTCCCAAGTGTCTGACCCCCCATCTTACCTCTAACATGGCAACGCTGCTACCTGCACCCGTAGCGATGCGGCAGCTAGCCCTTTGTTGAACCCATCCTGCAGGAACTCTAAGATCTGAGGGATGGTGGATCGTAAAGCTTCACACTTCTTGTCTACGCACCAAGCTTCGAATACCCTCCAGATTCGAACATATGCTAGTGATGCTGATCTCTTTCTGGCCTTCAGCAAAGTAGTAATGACCGCCGCTGAGTACCCCCGAGACTTCAACCAAGCCCTCTCAATAGCCAAGCCGTAAGCGAGAACCGATCCATGTGAGGCATACGCAGGGGCCCCTGCGACAACAGACCTGCTCGAGGGGGAAGACGCCAGGGCTTTGCAACTAACAACCTCATCAGGTCCCCGTACCAGGGCTGGCGTGGCCAATCTGGAGCTTTCAGAATTACCTGACCTCTGTACCGCTCTACCCATTGCACCACTCTGCCCATCAAGACCCACGGCAGGAAGACATACAGTAGCTGCCCCACCGGCCAGTTTTGAATGAGAGCATCCAAGCCCTCTGACATCCTCTCTTCGTCTGCTGTAGAAGCAACTGACCTTTGCCAAGTCAAAGGTCGCCATGAGATCCATGACTGGTGAGCCCCACCAGCGTACCAGCATCTCGAACACCTCCGGGTGCAGGACCCATTCCCCTGGATCCACTCTTACCCGACTGAGGAAAATCAGCCTCCACATTGTCCACCCCTGCTCTATGCGCTGCCGATAGATCCAGAAGGTTCGCTTCGGCCCACTCGCACAGGGCTTCGGCCTCTAGCGCGACGCTGCTGGTTCCCCCTTGCCTGTTGACATAGGCCACTGCCGTTGCGTTGTCGGAAAACACTCGGACTGCCCTCCCTCCGAGAAATGCCGGAAAATTCTGTAGAGCCAGAGCCACTGCCTTTAATTCCAACCTGTTGATTGCCCATGTTTTTTCTTGAGAATTCCACTGTCCCTGCGTGAACCTGCCTTAACAATGAGCTCCCCAGCCCAGAAGGCTGGCGTCTGCCGTCAAGGGCACCCAGTCTGGCGACTCCAATGCCTTCCCACTCTCCAGTGATTCGGGAAGCAACCACCATTGCAGGGCCTGACGCGTCTCCACCAGACAAGGCAGCTTCTGGGACAGCGGATCCTGCTGATGCGACTAGCGCTGACGCAATGCCCTCTGCAAAGGCCTCATGCGAGCCCTTGCCCAGGACACCGTCTCTATTGTCTCTGCCATTGTGCCCAACAGTTGAGGTAATGCCACGCCAAGGGCGCCTTGTAACTTAAGAATCTCACGACTAGCTTCTGCAAAACCTGCACTCGCTGTTGTGTTAGAAAAACCTTTCCAACTACTGTGTCAAACCGAGCCCCCAGGTATTCCAGACTCTGAGGGGGACCAACTGACTTTTTGACATATTGACTACCCAACTGAGACTTTCCAAAAAGGACACCACCCTGGCCATTGCACTCTCGCTCTCGGTCCTCGACTTTGCCCGGATCAACCAATAGTCTAGATAAGGGTGTACAAGAATTCCTTCCTTCCTCAAGGCTGCTGCCGCCACCACCACGACCTTGGTGAAGGTTTGCGGTGCAGTTGCTAGGCCAAAGGGTAACGCTCGGAACTGAAAGTGCCTGAAAGGAACTGCAAATCTGAAAAACTTGATGATCCGGTCTTATGGGAATGTGAAGGTACGCCTCTGACAAATCCAGGGATGTAAAGAATTCTCCTTTTTGTACCGCTACTATTACCGATCGCAGCGTTTCCATGTGGAAATGCAACACTCTAAGACAACAATTCACTCCCTTGAGATCTAGAATCGGCTGAAAGCCTCCGTCCTTCTTTAGTACCACGAAGTAAATGGAGTATCGACCGTAGCCGCATTGGTCTGGTGGCACTGGCACTATCGCCTTGAGGTCTAGCAGCCTTCGTACAGTCCCCCGCATGGCCTCACACTTGGAGGCCGATTTTCCAGGGAATCTCACGAAGGCATCTCGCACTGGACTTAGCAATTCCAGCGCATAGCCCTCTCAGATGACTTTCAGCATCCATTGATCTGACGTTGACTCAGACCCAATCAGAATAAAACTGCAACCGCCCCCCTATGGGAAGTAAGGGCGCCTGGGTCCCCCTGATCTCATTGTGGCTTTCTGGAGCTGAGGGAAGATGAGGAGGAAGGCCCAAAGCCCCTTCCCGCTCCTCAAAACCCCCGATTCCTATTGGAGAAGCGTCCTCTTTGACCTGAATTAAATCTCTGGAAACGGAACTGGCAAAAATACCGCTGTTGTCCCCTGCCCGCAGGTGTCGCCCGGCCTGGCTTAGGCTTGTCTTCTGGTAATCTACCTCCTTTAGGCTCCCCATAGATCCTTGACCAACTTCTCTAAAATCTTCCCCAAACAAGAGACATCCTTTAAAGGGAAGTTTACTTAACCTAGTCTTAGAGGAGCTATTGTAGTAGCGAAGTGCACGCAATGAATACACCAGGAGTCTATTTACTAGAATTCAAACCTGTTTATTTTGTGCACAGGCTCAGACACCTGTCAAATGTCACTTTCAAAATGGTCTGAGCAATGGCGTTCAATAAAACAGCATTTATAGTTTTCCTCATCAGTTCTATACAGGCAAACTCCTCATTGGTCCCGGTGGCCCCCTAAACCCCCCCCCCCCCCCCCCATTCAATGGAAATTTTCTGACCGGGCCTGCACTGCATCTCCCCCCCCCCTCTGAGGCCTTCCTAGCCATGGCTCTATATCTAGACATAACATTCTGCCTTGCTTTTCTTGCTTTTTGCTTACAAGGTCACTCGCAGCACAGACACTGTGTGAAAAGCAGGATTCTGAAATACATCTGTGGATAATATAACAAACTCAAGTTTTACATTCTTATCAGCAAAAGCAGCTTGAAGCAGAATTCTATTTTCTCTGGCTTTTAGCTCTGCTCAGTTATAATATTCTGAAGTGGGGGTTGGGAACTCAGGCCTAACCTACAGGCTTCATAACATACATTTACAGGCTATGCTAGGCCATAGCCTATCACACTATCTGCTGCCCAATTGCGCAGCCACAGGTAATGCCGCACTGCTACGGCCGATACCATGCTCTTCGACAATCCACGCATGAGGTCATAATGAATATCTGCCAAATAGGCTGTGCCCAATTCTAACCTGGACGCCTCTCCAGTCAACTCTCTCCTGCCCACCTTGCACCCGCTGCAACCAGCGAAGACAGGCTCTAGCCACCCACGTTCCGCAAATAGCCGCCTGGAGCGATAGAGCATTCACTTCAAAGACCCGTTTTAACAAAGCGTCCAACTTCCTGTTCTGGGCATCCTTGAGGGCCGCACTACCCTCTACGGGTATGGTGGTCTTTGTCACCGCTGAGACAGCTGTGTCCACCTTGGGCGACTTAAACTCCTCCCTATCCTGGTCCACCAACGGATACAGACGGCTCATAACTCTGGATCCCTTCAGAGGCGCCTCTGGAATGTTCCACTCCTCCTGAATCATCTGAAACACCCTGTGCACCAGGAACGCTCTGATTCTTTCGGAAGACCTGCAATAACAGATCCTCCAGTGTCTCATACTCCACCGACCCCAGAACCGGCATATTCAGCACCTTTAGCGTCTCTACGATGAGCGCCGGCAGCTCCTCTCTCCTGAAGACTCGTACCACTCTTGCCTGGTTCTCCTTCTCTGAGAGTTCACCTTCCTCTAACTCCTCTAAACCCATGCTGTGGCCTTCCTCAGACAGCGGATCCTCCGAAATCACCGATTGCTCTCTAGGCTCCCCCTCGACTCGTGGTCTCTTAACCCTGCACGGGAGCTCCTCAACCTGCAGGGGAGTTGCGAGCCTCTTCACTGTGCCAGTGTCTGTGTTACCTTTCCGCTGTTGAGCGTTGCCAAACACAGCTTGCTGCAGGAGAGTTACAAACTCCTGTGAAAAAATGGACGCCAGCCCCTTGGGCAACAAAGCCTGAGAGGAGGGAGTGTCTGGGGTGGAAGACGGCCCTGCCACCGGCTCCACTAGAGACACCTCCGATAACTGCGAAGCAGATCCCCCTGCTTCGGCCCCCGGGACCCCCTCCTTATCTTCCAGTGTATGCTCCATAGTAGATGCTTCTTTTACACAGGCCTTACAAACTCCTGAGCCTGTGCCCTTTCTAGCCCCACACACTGTAGTTTAGAAGGCATCCCAGCTCAGAGAACAGCTGACATGTCCCCTGCATGCCTAGACAGTTCCCCCACTCCCCACCCAGCCGGGAACCGGCCCTGCAACCACACTGCAGGACTTGACAAAAAGTACTCCTGTCTTTTTTTTTTTTACTAACCTAAACTGCTAGAGGCTTACCGCCAAAACGCGACAACTAGGACTCCAAAGGAAAGCTTCCCCATCTAACAAGAACCCCCCCCCCCCCCCGAAAAATTCTCTTTGCTGACGTGGCGCTTCCCATGCCAGAGCCACACAGCTGGGCCTACTGATCGCTTTGTGCCAAAACGTGCCGCTAAGAGAAGTGCTCCCGAACGGGCCTCCTTACCTCCACCAGTTTCAGAGCGAAGCAGCAGCAATTCTCAGTTGTGCTGTGCTTGTCGCCAGCCCCGGAGCAAAGCCGATGAGCAGGAGCAGCCTGCGATCGACATCCAGCTTGAACCCCCGCCTCCGTACGATCGCAAAGAGCCGCCAGAGCGTGCTGACAGGCAAAGCTTCTGTAAAGCGCTGGCTAAGCTCTGCTCCGGTTTCTCACCCTCTGTGCCTGCGAATCAGAGCTGCCCCCCTCCACGTACCTGCTGATCGTCCCGTGCTCACAGCAACAACCAAATGGAAGAAGAGGTAAGGAGGGGGGGGGCAAAAGATGAAGGAAGGCCTACTGCAAACTTAAAGGCCCAGTCCTTTAATATAAAGGCTCTTGCCCTTCTGTTCTATTCTAACAAAATTCTTTTAGCAACTAATTTAACCTATTCTCAGTTGTTCCTCCAGTGAGCCCGGACCTCCGGGATCACCATCCATCCAGCTGCTTGGAGACTGGGATACCTGGTGACAGGAGGCAGGACCCGAGAGGATATACCAGTGACATCACAAAAGGAGGAGTTTCCAAGCTGCTGGATGAGATGGGCAATCCAGAGGTTCGGGACTAGACTGGATGCACGATCAGGAAGCTGTTTCTTCTCCTGCCCCGGCTTACCATCCAGCCTGCACTGCTGCGCTTCTGCCGCCACACCTCTCTCCCACAGGAGGGTAGCATGGTTCTGGTCGCTTAACCAGATTGCCCTTCAATTAATTTTTTTTTTTTTTTTTTTTTTTTTAAACTACAGCCCCGGCACACGTTTGAGTGCACAGCAGAGAGGGCTGCCCCACCCTCCTGCATTATGGCAGTGCTTATCAGGCAATTATCCAAGAGAAAGGCATTCTAAAGACAAATGGAAAGAAAGAACAATTTAAGGAAAAACTTTGTTCCTTCAGTTGAGTCCAGGTACGAGGGATTCACATCTCTCCAGCTGCTTGAAGACAAATACTGAAGGCTGGGGGTGGACATGCTCAGTCTCCAAGGAGGTGACTACCCAAAAGGTGCCAAGTCTGGACAGGAGGAACAAAATGGAACATATGTTTAGCAGTATCAAAGTTGTAGAATTCTCTCCTAGCTAGAGAAAATCTTATCCTGCATCAAATAATTTTCTAGGCTTCCAGCACCATCAGAACTAAGCCTGGGTGATCAGTACCATGAGCCTTCATTCACAAATCAACTTATTTTTATATTCCCTCCCAACTAGTCCAGTTGTCTATGGATAGGGATCTTCATTTTTAAGTGTTCTGAAATTTATTCCTAGGTATTTCAGTGTTTGTTTTTCACACCTTTTATAGGAAAAATTACTGAAAAGGCTGTACAACTCAACTCAAGGACCACAACCAACCATGCATCACTGGACCAACATACATGGGTTCTGTCCTAGTCACAGCATTGAAACCATCCTCATATCTCCTAAACAGCACGGGAATCCTCGCACATGGATTCATCCTATTATTCTTGGATATACCGGCTACTTTGGACTCCGTGTCCCACCACAACCTGCTCAGATGACAGAGTGCAGGGCACCGCACTCAAATAGTTTCACTCCTACCTCTCCGACTACAGCCACAGGTTAGAATCCACAAGTCATCCCCATTCTCTCTACTGCAATGAGTCCCAAAGCTCATCCCTCTCCGCCATACTCTTCAGCATTTACATCCAACCCCTGTGCAGACTTATCCAGAAATTCAAAACTAACTACCAGCTCTACACTATGACACCACGATCTACACTCCATTCTCCACAACTACACCAGATTATTTCAAAACCACCAACTGTTTCTCTGATACACTCAACTACACCAAATCAGAGATCCTACACATCACAAAAGACCCAGACTTCAAACCCCCCCCCTCTTCAATCAAACCGGGTAACGTAGACATCCAAGTCAAATCAGAAAGCAGATACCTGGTAGTCCCTCTTGATAAAAACCTAAACCTCCAAGCCCAAGTCAAAAGCACCACCAAGTCTGTCTACCATAAGCACAGAACCCTAAAAGAAAAAAAGTTCTATGCCCCTTCCTGGATCCACAAGACTTCCACTCCACTCAACTACTGAAACTCCATTTACCAAGGACTACCTAAGCATGCACTTAATCCCCTGCAATTAGCACAAAATACAGCAGCACCCATCAAAGAGCATCACAGTAGACACACATCACACCCATTTTGAAGCAACTCCACTGGCTCCTTATCACCTCAAGAATCAAATACAAAAGCATAAAGAACATACTCCTGGGTTTGTTTAACAGCATATGCAGGTGTTTGGTTGTTTAGTGCCTTGTGTAACAGGCCAAGACAATACACTAAATCTACGACATTCCACCTCAGTTCAGCAAGAACGAACAAGGCACGTGCAAAAGAGCATTTTCTCTGTATGGATCTAGCTCCTTCCTCCACTATAGAATTCTTTACTTCTCCTATTTTATTTATTTATTTAATTTACATTCTCTTATATACCGTGCTATTCTGCATCAGTGCGGTTTACATTGAACAAACTGAAATTACATTGAACAGGGTATTATAACTTGGAGATAACCCTCCATAGCCCATGTTCCCTGTAAAATAGTTAAGTGGCTTGCCCAAGACCACAAGGAGCACCTGCGGGACTAGAAACACCAGTCCTTCCAGCCCAAGGTTGCTGTCCTCTAGTGGGATTTGAACCCCCGACCTTCCTGCCTGAAGTACCTTGCCCCAACCACTAGGCCACTCCTATGGTACACACATCCAATCATGGCTGCAGTATGTGTGTTTTGCTAAATATGCTATCTGGGTCCTGTTTCCACACAATCTTCTCGGGGAACAGACACTGTTAAACATACCACAGGCTTGAAGCTTTGTTTTTGAATTAGGGCAAAAATTAGTTTAAACCAAATTTTCAGCTTTGCAAACTATGAAAAATTTATTTAAACTGGAAATGAAGGAACTTCAGCTATGGATATAAAAACCATTTGCTTAGTCCTAGTGCAAAGTTCCTGGCAGTTGATTAGTTCAGTTCTTTCAAAATCTTCTTACATGTTCCCACAGGTGCTCCTTGTGGTCTTGGGCAAGCCACTTAACCCTCCATTGCCCATGTTCCCTGTAAGTATTAGTGTATGTGTCTCATATCCCCGCGTGTTAAATGTATCCCCCAAATGTGTTGTGACCACTTTGATTGAAGGATAAGATGGTATACAAACTGTCTAAATAAATAATTCTGTACTAACCTCCTGCTCCACGTACTGAAGCAAATATGTCCAGCCTGAAAAGTCTTGTGGATTCTCTTCTACCACCTTCCAAAACTTCTCAAACTGTGAAGGAAGGGGAGGTTCTCTCTCAGAAGCTACCTGTTCAGTACGCCCCTCTACAGATTCCTTTGTGGTGGGAGAACCTACAGGAGACTGTTCCATTTCTATGACAGTGGTATCAGCACTAAAGTCAACAGGTGCTTCTTTTGCTGCATCCTTCTTGCAGCCATCATTCCTAGCACTGCTGCCATCCAATTGTCCAGATTCCTTCAAAGCAGTGTTCTCCATAGCATCAGTCAATACGTCTGGGGTAAAAAAAAAAAAAAAAAAAAAAAAACATAGCACATGTAGTCAAGAATGAATATTTTCATTCAAATAATTCTAGACAGTAGGCATTTCAGGACAAAAAAAAAATATTCCTAGAGCTACCTGCTTTTTTTCTTATATATATATATATATACACACACACACACACACACACCCCACAAATCTGAGCAGGTGTTCATTCCACTGTAAAAAAACATAAGATTTTACCTATTTTCCCCCATACTGGAAATACAGCCTTCTCGGTCAATATGTGCTTAATGAACTCAACCTCAGGTTTTCAACCCAATCCTCGGGGAACCCTAGGCCAGTCAGGTTTTCAGGATTCCCACAATGAATATGCATAAGATAGATTTGCATACAATGAAGGCAGAACATGCACATCTCTCTCATGCATATTCATTCTGGGAATCCTGAAAACCTGACTGGCCTAGGGTTCCGATGACTGGGTTGAAAACTCCTGCTCTACCTCCTAATATACTGAAGAATTTCAATTTATTCTCTAAACTGCTAACAAAAATGTTTTACACCCATTAGAAGGGAAGTAAAGATAAAGCAACCGGTCCAAACACATACAGTTCACCTCCAGCTCTCACCCAAAAGGTTGGTGAGAGGGAAGGAGGTAGCAAGCAGAGGAGGAGAGTGGGGGAAGGACCTGGAATGTCTGGGTTCTGCACCCCTAGCTTTCAACAAGGCCTAAAGGCCCAACAGCAAGGCTCCAGTCTACAGGCTGTGCACACTACCTGCTGGAGACTGAGAAATACTGGCTCAGTCCAGTGGGCACAGGCTATTTATACTGCACTAAGGAAGTGCTCCTCAGTCTCCACTTGCTGGTTGGTGTGCATAACCCACTTGCCTGGACTGGAGGGACACCTTAGAATTAGGTCTTACCTGCAATCCCTCCAATCCAGACAAGCGGGTTATGCTCATCCACCAGCAGATGGAGAATGAGGACAGATTCCAAACCTCTTCTCTTGCCTGTGCTCCTCTGCAGAGCCAGTATGAAATTCAAAGTCCCAGGACCCCAAAACTCCACTAGTCCCGCCTTAAAGCAGATGCCCCAAAAGAACAGGCACAGATCCATTATTCTTTTTTTTTCTTATTGTTTTTAACATCAAACATAGCGCCAGGTCCAAAGGAAGAGCCTAAAACTGAAAATGCCCCTAAGAAACCGCAAAAGCGCAGAAACCACTTATGCTCCGGATGAATTGGAAAACGAGGTATGCCTCAGATAAATCTAATCTAGAGAGAGACATCAAACACGCCCCTTGTCAAAGAGCCACAATGACGGACTGCATCATCTCCATGTGAAAACAAGGTACCCGGAGGGCCCCCATTTACCTCTTCTTCAAATCCAAGACGGGCCTCCAAGACACTTCCCTTCTTGGGTACTACAAAGTAAATCAAATAAATGTCCTGTACTCCATTCTTCCAGAGGCACGGAACAATGGCCTCAAGCTGC
This sequence comes from Ichthyophis bannanicus, assembly GCA_033557465.1. Lineage (NCBI taxonomy): Eukaryota > Metazoa > Chordata > Amphibia > Gymnophiona > Ichthyophiidae > Ichthyophis > Ichthyophis bannanicus. Next base: position 1,767,943,889 of record CM066032.1, read on the forward strand.
AGAAGATGGTCGAGCATTATCTAAACCACCAAAGCCTTGGTAAGGCCTCAACAGGGAGACACCATGAAGGCATCCACGAGGGGCCTTGCAAACCTGAATGCATAGCCCTCGCAGATGATCTCCTGGACCCAGAAATCAGCTGGGCCCAAGTGGGATAAAATAGACTTAGACAGCCGCCTATTGACTGCATCCTGCCAAGGTCCCCAAAACCTTATTGGAAGGATTTGGCAGTGGTGGGACCTCCTGCAGCTCCAGCTCTGCCACCTCAACCGCCCTCACAAAAGGCAGGGCCTTTAAGGAGAAAACAGGACCTCTGCAGGTTAACCCTTCAGGCTAGGCAAAGTTTCCATGCCTCCCACCCCCTGGCAGACAAACCACAGCCTTCATCGTTTGGGAGCCGAGGCACCTTAGTGTCCCAAGTCCTCCACCAACTTTTCCAGGTCCTTCCCAAACAGCAGCTTCCCCGAGAAGGGATGCTTACTCTATCTTTAGATCTGCTGACCAATTCCTTAGCCACAAGAAAGAAAAAAAAAAAAAAAGCAAGCCACCACTACAGTAGCCACTGACATAGCGGAGGCCCTAAGGAAATCTTCCCTGAAAGTGGTGCTTAACTGGGCCGCCTTCTTGCGAGCAGCAGCCTCAGCCAGCACAGCCTCAGGGATCTTTTGTGACCAATGCAAACAGACCCCACACCACAAAGGAGCCACAAATTGCTCCCTGTAAGGCCAAGGTAGAAACCTCAAAGGCCTGCTTAAGCAGGGCTTCCATTTGCTGATCCTGAGGATTCTCCAAGGCTGTACCCCATTCCACAGGAATGGCAGTCTTCCTGGTGACTACTGTCACCAGCATATACACCCAGGGAAGATGCAAGCACTCCCTCTCAGCCGGAGGATTAGGATAAAGCCAGCCTATACTCCTGCCGACCTATAAACCCGCATCGGGGTACCTTCCACTCATCCACCATCACTTTCATTGCCTGGTAGACAGGAAAGGAGTGATGAGGCTTTCAAAATACCTTCAAGGAGCGGATCCTCCTCCTGCTCCGAGAGATTCTGCAGCAGATCTGCATCCACAAGACAGGGTTTTATCAAAGAGGGGAGCTCATCCCTGTGAAATAACTGAATGGCCAAGGAATCCTCCCTGGCTAGCAGCTCCCCTCTCCAAGTCCTGTGGATCAGGGTACTCTAGAAAAAAAAAATAGAACAGACCCTCCAGAACCCCTAAAGAGCCGAAGGACTCCGAGGCTGCATCCTCCAATTCAAGGGATCTCTCCTGGTCTCCTGGAGAGGGTGCTTCCCCGCCGCCAGGACCATCAGCTCCCTCCCCCCCCCCCCAGCAGCAAGGAGAGGGAACCCTCAGCCAGCCCCTGCTGTATCAGGAAGGCCTGATGCAGCAGCAAAACATTTTGGGAAGAAAATAGAAATTAGACTTACCTGGTAAAATTGTAGTTCCTGGAGGGTCCAGTTTAGTCCTCCACATCCGGGTAGTGCACCTCCTCCTGCAGCCTGGAGACTGGACCAATCAGACTCTTCCTATGCCAGGATGTATGCTGTCAGAGCTCCCATCAGCCCCCAGTGAACTAGTAACAAAGCAGACTTAAAGCAGCAACACCAGACTAGCATAAATATGCAACCGGAACAGAATTTAGTCCCCTTATGAATTAAGCGACCCCCTCCCCAAACGAGGAAGCCAGAACGCTGCACATTGCCTCTTTATTCGGGTAAAGAGCAGAGGCAGTCATAATCCCAGCTGCAGGAATCCAATAGCTGGAAGAAAGAAGAAAGCATAAACGAGTCCGAGATACGGAAACCCGAAGAAAAAATGCTGAAAAAAATTCCGCTCTGTTCGCAGTAAGCGCGCCGCACCAACCAAACCTGACACATGGGAGGGAAGGAGGACTAAACTGGACCCTCCAGGAACTACAATTACCAGGTAAGTGTAATTTCTATTTCCTGAGCGGTCCTCCAGTTTAGTACTCCACATCCGGGATGTAACAGAGCAGTCAACACCGGGCGGGACCTTGCCAACCGGCGTGCAGCACTGCCGAACAAAAACAAGAATCCCGAGCGGCCAGCACATCCAACTGGTAGTGCTTTCTGAAGGCATGCAGAGACAACCAGGTAGCCGCCCTACAAATATCCACAGGCGGAACAAGACTATGCTCTGCCCAGGATGTCGCTTGAGCTCTGGTAGAGTGGGCCCGCAAACCCACCGGAACCGGTCGACGTTGTAAAATATAAGCCGATGCAATCACCTCTTTAATCCACCGAGCAATGGACGCCTTTGCCGCCGCCTCACCTTTACGTGCTCCGCCAAAAAGCACGAACAACCGGTCGGTCTTACGGAATGTCTCCGACACCTTTAAGTAGCGAAGAACTCGCCGTACATCCAGGCAATATAACCCATCGTCCGAAGCACTGGCCGCTCCCGAGTTAAGGACCGGAAGGAAAACGGCCTGATTTAAATGAAAAGGCAAAACTACCTTAGGCAAAAAGGATGGAACCGGCCTAAGAACCACGCGATCCCTAGAAATAGATAAGAACTGTTCTCTACACGAAAAGCGCCTGCAATTCGGAAATGCGCCTCGCCGAACAGATCGCCACCAGAAAAACCGTCTTCAAGGTCAGATCCTTGAGACGCCTGCCAAAGGGGCTCAAAAGGTTTACGTACCAAAGCCTGTAACACCAGATTCAAATCCAATGAAGGAACTGACACTCTGCGCGAAGGCCTCAACCTGAATACCGCCTTAAGAAAACGCTGTACGTCCGAATGTGCCCCTAGGGGAAGTCCCAGAACTTTGCCCCTGTAGCACGCGAGCGCTGCCAACTGAACCTTCAGAGAACTGGCCGCTAAACCTTTGTCAAAACCGTCCTGCAGAAAGCTGAGAACTACGGCTACCGAAGCTGTCGCCGCCCGAATACCACGCCGCGAACACCAGTCCTCAAAAATTCTCCACACCCACACATACGCGAGCGAGGTGGAGGTTTTCCGCGCCCGAAGGAGAGTGGCAATAACCGCTGGGGAGTAACCCCTCTTCCTCAACCGAGCCCTTTCAATGGCCAAACCATAAGCGAGAATGGATCCACCTGGGGCATCCGAAGCAGGCCCTGAAGCAGCAGATCCAGTAATGGAGGCAGTGTCCAAGACACTCCGTCGCGCAACCGCACCAGATCGGCATACCACGGTCTCCTGGGCCAATCCGGAGCAACTAGCAAGACCCACCCCTTGTGCGCCTCAATGCGCTGTACGACACGACCGATCAACGCCCAAGGGGGAAAAGACAAAGAAGACCGTACTCCGGCCATGGCTGAATGAGCGCGTTGAATCCTTCGGACATGTGTTCTCTCCGCCTGCTGAAGAATCGCCCTGTCTTCGCCGACCGAAAGGTTGCCATGAGGTCCATGATCGGAGGCCCCCACTTGTGAACTATTTGCGCGTAGATCCCCTCCCCGGGGGTCCACCTGCACTCTGCTGAGATAATCCGCCATCACATTGTCTTTTCCCGCGATATGCGCCGCCGAAAGCGCCGGCAGACGGGTCTGCACCCAATCGAACAAAGCCGCTGCCTCGCTTTCCATGGCCATACTTCCGGTGCCTCCCTGGCGGTTGATGTAGGCCACCGTTGCCGAGAGAACTCGCACTGCCTGCCCCCTCACCAACATCTCGAGGGCTTGCAGCGCGAGTCTCACCGCCCGCAGCTCGAGACGGTTGATCGACCAAGAAGCTTCGAGGGGGGACCACGTCCCCTGCACAAAGCGACCCTCACAGTGGGCTCCCCAGCCCAAGAGGCTGGCATCCGTTATGAACGGAACCCAAAGGGGCTGCTCCAAAGGTAGCCCCATTCGCAGGTTCTTCGAGCACAGCCACCACCGGAGAGACAGACGAACTGACTTCAGGCAAGGCAACCTCTTGTTCAACGAATCGAACTGGTTCGACCGACGACGTAAAAGGGCGCTCTGGCGTGGCCGCATATGAAACCTCGCCCATGGAGCCACCTCCAACGTCACCGCCACAGTGCCCAACAGTCGTAGATACCACCAGGCGGACGGCACAGGGATCCCTAAGAATGTGCGCACGAGGCCCCGCAAGGCCTGGACACGGCGCTCCGGCAAGCACACCTAACCTCTCGCCGTGTCGAAATGAACTCCGAGGTATTTGAGGGATTGAGTTGGCACCAAATGACTCTCTCGTTGACCACCCAGCTGAGGGTCTGCAGCAAGGCCACCACTCTGTCCGTAACCTGCACACTCTTCGTTGGATTTTGCTCGAATCAACCAATCGTCGAGGTAAGAGTGGACTAAGATACCTTCCTTTCGCAAGGCCGCCACAACCACCACCATGACCTTTGTGAAGGTGCGCGGAGCTGTGGCCAGTCCGAACGGCATGGACCGAAACTGAAAGTGACCCCACGGGAATGCGAACCTCAGGAACTTCTGATGAACCGCCCGAATGGGAATGTGTAAATAGGCCTCCGAGAGGTCTAGAGACGTGAGAAACTCCCCTTGACGCACCGCCACTATGACGGACCTGAAGGAATGCGCTACCCGGAGAAAACGATTCACGCCCTTGAGATCTAGAATCGGGCGGAGCGAAACGTCTTTCTTTGGCACCACAAAATAAATGTAGTAGTGACCGACGCCGCGCTCGGAAGGAGGAACGGGGATTACCGCCCCCAAGGCTATGAGTCGGTGCAATGTCAACCGAATTGCCCGCATCTTCTGCTCGCCTTTGCTGGGAGAAAGGACAAAGGAATCCGGAAGCAGACAAGCAAACTCCAGCGCATAACCTTCTCTGATTATCTCCAGCACCCACTGATCTGAGGTTATTTGGGCCCAGGAAGGAAGAACGTCCCGCAGGCGACACCCGATGACTAGACTTCCCTCCGGAGCCCGCCTCGCTTCATTGTGGCTTTCGACTAAAGGACGAGGACGAAGAGGAGGACCCTGCCGAGAAACCTCTTCCCGCTCCTCGAAAACCTCGAAACCCTTGGGATCTAGAGCCAAACCGGCCGCGCTGGGAACTCCAAAGGCGGGAAGAACGAAATCTGCGAAAGTCCCGAAATTGACCCCGCGCTGGCGGCAAGTTTCTACTCAGCTTAGGCTTATCCTCTGGCAGCCTACCGCCCTTAGACTCAGAGGTCTTTAACTAACTTATCCAGATCGTCTCCAAACAATTTGCCCTTAAAGGGAAGCTTACTGAGACGGGATTTAGAAGATCAGTCGGCCGCCCAATTCCGCAACCAGATAGATCTGCGCGCCGCCACCAAGGAAGCCATGCTATTCGCCAAGGTTCTGATCAAATCATAATGCACATCTGCCAAATACGCCAACCCAGACTACAGCCGGGTCATTTCTAGCAACCCCTACTGATCCAAGCCGGAAACATGCCACAAGTGCTGCGCCCATCATAAGCAGGCCCTAGCCACCCAAGCGCCACAGATAAGAGGCCTGCAAAGATAAGGCATTGGTCTCAAAAGCCTGTTTCAACAAACCATCCACCTTTTTGTCTTGCGCATCCTTTAAAGCCGCACTGCCTTCAACAGGAATGGTGGTTTTCTTGGTTACCGCCGATACAGCGGCATCTACTCGCGGCGACTTAAACTTCTCCTTGTCCTTGTCTGCTAAGGGATACAGGCGGTTCATAGTCCTAATCCCCTTCAGTCCGGATTCAGGTTGATCCCACTCAATTTGAATCATCTGCTCCACCACTCGGTGCACCGGAAACACCACCTGAGACTCCCGCACCGCTTGAATGAGAGGATCCTCCAAGCAGTCCTCCTCAACAGGACGAGCTGCCGCCAGATTGAGAGTCTGAAGAGATTCCGTAATCAAAGGCACCAGCTCTGCTTTACGAAACACCCGAATAAACTGGGCTTGATCCTCCGGCTCGGGGATCTCACCGTCTAGCTCTACTTCTGTATCCGGATCATGCCAGCTCATGTCGTCCTGCTCCAGGTCCATGGACCTAAAGCGCTTTGCTGAAGGCTGGATCTTCCACCGGGGCTCCTCTCCTTTTAAGGAGGGAAGGGGTGACGGCCAGGCCTCTGGCAACTTGCCCGAGCACCCCAAGCGAAAAACCTGGTGCATAAGAAGGACAAAGTCCGGGGGAAAAATCTGTGAAGGAAGACTCTGTTGCTTCAATCGGCGACATGCTAGCCTGCCCCTTAGGAGTGATCGTAGAGAAAGAAGCGAGAGGTCCAGGCGAGGGACCCCCCCTCCACCTGAATAGCCGGGCTTTCTGGGTCTGACAGCTCTTTATGCTCCATTTGTTGCTCTAAGTCCGAGGAAACCGAGGCGCAGCCCCTGCAAATCGCAGACTCCGCCACAGCCCCCTGCACAAGCCGCAGATCACGCACTGCGGTCTCATAGCCATGCAGGCACAGGAGCCACTCCAGGGAACAGAGCCTGACCTAACCCCAAAGAGAAAGCAAACAAAGAAATAAATATATTTGTTCTTTTTTCTTTTTTTTTGTAAACACTATTAATTGGGAATGCTCAGATGCCCGCAAGCAAAAACGCCAGTCTAAAACCTTGCAAAGCGCAGGGGGAACCCGTGCACAGCTCTTCACGTCGGGCGGGAAAAAACGGAGTTATAAAATGGCCACCGGCACATTGTAGTCGGCAAGAAAATGGCGCAAAAAGTCAAACAAAGTAAATCAAAAGAAATTAATGCGTTAGACCGAAGAAGAACAATCCCCCTAAGAAATTTAAACTCACCGCACAGGCAGAGAATCGCCGGCAGACGGCCTGCCGCTCGAACCCTGAGCGGGAGCGCGCGCTACCGCTCCGGGCTGTCAAAGCCAAAGGTACTGCGGATCGCAAAAAAGAAACCAGCTGACTGTGTAGAGACTTCCCAGACCAAAGCAGATGGCTGGCAAAGGCAGATCTCTCCTCCGTGCAGTCTAGGAGGAGAGATCTATCCTCCCTGACTGCAAAGAACACCCCTGCAGGAAAGGCAGAAGGGTAGTGCAGACCCGGCTCCTCGACCGCCTTTTATTTATTTATTTATTTTTTTTAAAGACACAGCTACCTATTAAAAAGAAATCAAATAAAATATAGGAGGGATAAAGAAAACCCCCCAAAAAAGACTCTAGTGTTGCCTCCAACCGTCCCTAAGTGAGCCTAAACCAGGCACACATGTCCTCCAGCTGCAAGGAGACTAGACACACTGGGGGCTGATGGGAGCTCCGACAGCATACATCCTGGCATAGGAAGATTCTGATTGGTCCAGTCTCCAGGAGGAGGTGCACTAACCGGATGTGGAAGACTAAACTGGAGGACCGCTCAGGAAGTAGACTTAACCTCACAGAACTTAGGCACTGGCTTCTCTCAGTGCTGCACCAGTGGTTATACCTTCTGATGGCATCAATGATAGATGCTCATCTGCCTCCATCTACTGGCAAGGGAGCATAATCCAATCCTTTGAACTAGTCTAGCAGTGTGATAAGGAAAGCACCATTGCTGGCAATCCAAACCCTACTTAGAGGAGGAGCAGGAGCCAGAATCAAGAGATCCCCCACACCTTTGATATATTTGAATGTTTCAGTCATAGCTCACACCATTTTGTGCTCTAAAGTGAATCTCTAAGAACCTAAATACTTGTACTTGACGTTAACTGTAAAGCAGTGATGTGGGGTGAGTTAAAATAAAAATACATTTTTAACTTAAGTTTTTATATACTGTCTTTCTTCGATTCAAGACTGCTTACAATGAACAAAGTATGTCATAGCTGTTTTACATGGAAAATATATATGGTTCAAACAAGAAACTATTTACACATTTACAAGTTATTAGGAAAGGGTCATCAGGGTAATGAGATAGGCAAAGGCATTAAGGGGTGGGTGGAGCAGGGAAGCAAAGGACATTGAGGGAATGAGTTAAGGCGGCAGAGAAAAGTGTCCTTGGAAGATGTGGGTTTTGGAGTCTCTTCCAGAATTCAGCATGGTCAGAGCAGTTACGTAATTCGCCTGGGAGTGCATTCCATAATGAGGGGGCATAAAGTGAGAAGGCCCTGTTGCAGGTAGTTTGCTTGCAGGTTTTCCTTAGTGATGGCATGTTTAGAAGGTTTTTAGTATTAGTGCAGTGTGATCTAGTATTATTGGGATTGGCTAAAAGCAATGAAAAGCATGGGACTGATTAATTGAGAATAAACTTTAAAGCCATCACTTTCATACATAAAATTATTCTGGATAGTATGGGGATACAATAGGGATCATAGAGAATTGGAGTTGTGTGTACGTCTAGAGTTATTTGTGATTAGACGGGCTATTGTGCTCTGTGCCATTTGGAGGGGATGCATACTGTTTTTCGGAAGGCCATGGTAGATGAGATTACAGTAGTCAAGGGTAGGTGTGGTGAGGGCTTGGCAGACAGCACGAAAAGAGTCAGGGTTTAGGAGTGGTTGGAGGTTTCTAAGAGTTCGTAATTTGGCATAGATTGTGTTTGAAGTTCTTATTTATTTTATTTAAAAGGATTTATATACCACTTTATCCTGAAAGCAAAAGTGGTTTACACATCAAACAAATCAAAAAGTGTGTGGCTGCAGGCATGCAGTTAGAATCGACAGTGTAAAAGATGATTGCGGGATAAGCTATGTACAATGAGATCTATGTACAGGTGAGCTATATACAATCAGAACTATGAATTCTTTGCTTCGGTCTTTACTGAGGAAGATGTAGGGATGTTATCCATGACTGAAGTGGTATTTAAAGGTGCAGAAGAATTGAAGGAAATATCAATACATCGGGAAGATGTATTACAACTATTAGATAAACTGAAGAGTAGCAAATCACCTGGGCCGGATGGTATACATCCAAGGGTGTTGAAAGAACTGAAATATGAGATTGCAGACCTGCTATTAGTAATCTGTGAACTATCATTAAAATCATCTCTAATACCTGAAGATTGGAGGATCGCCAATGTAACACCAATTTTTAAAAAGGGTTCCAGGGGTGATCCGGGAAACTACAGACCTGTGAGCCTCACGTCAGTGCTGGGAAAAATGGTAGAAACCATCATAAAGAATAAAATTACTCAGCATGTAGATAGTCATGGCCTAATGGGAGACAGCCAACATGGCTTTAGACAAGGAAGATCTTGTCTTACTAATCTGTTATGTTTTTTTGAAGGAGTGAATAAACAGGTAGACAAAGGTGAGTCGGTTGATATAGTGTATCTGGACTTTCAGAAAGCCTTTGACAAGGTCCCTCAGAAACTTTTGGCAAAACTAAAGAGTCATGGGATAGGAGGCAGTGTACTACTGTGGATCAGGAACTGGTCAAAAGATAGAAAGCAGAAGGTTGGGCTAAATGGCCAATTTTTCCAATGGAGAAAGGTGAATAGTGGTGTACCCCAGGGATCTGTGCTGGGTCCGCTGCTTTTTGACATTCATAAATGACCTGGAAAGTGGAACAACAAGTGATGGTATCAAATTTGCAGATGACACAAATGATAATTACACTTACCTGGTAATTGTAGTTCCTTGAGTGACGACAGTTCAGTCCTCTACCTCTGGGATGTACCAGAGCAGTAATCAATTGGAGGGACCCTTCCAGCCGGCAGATAAGACCGCCGATCCAAAATGAGCATCCAAAGCCGCTGCAACATCCAGTCAGTAATGCTTGCTGAACATATGCAGAGACGACCAAGTCGCCGCCCTACAAATGTCCCTTGGTGGAACCAAACTGTGCTCCGCCCAAGACAACACCTGCACCCTGGTGGAATATGCCCTCAGCCCCACAGGCACAACACGATCTTGAAGCAAATAAGTGGACGCAATCGCTTCTTTAAGCCAGCGGGCGATGGACGCCTTAGCCACTGCCTCACCTTTGCGCACTCCTCCGAACAGAACAACCGCTCGGACCTCCGGAAGGACTCCGTGACCCTTAAATAATGACGCAAGGCCCACTTCACGTCGAGACGAAGACTGCGATCCAAGTCGCCGCCCCCCAAAGACCCCAGAATGGGCAAACACACCGCCTGGTTCAAATGAAAGGGAGATACCACCTTAGGCAAAAAGGACAGGACTGGATGTAAAACCACCTTTTCCCTGGAAAAAGACAAGAATGGCTCTCGGCACGACAATGCTTGTAGTTCTGAAACTCTCCGCGCGGAACAAATCGCCACCAGAAATACCATCTTCAATGTCAAATCCTTCACTGACACGACGCAACGGGGGACTTGGCTAATGCTGTGAGAACGAGATTTAGATCCCGAACGCCTTGGCTTGCTTCGGTTTATCCTCGGGCAGCCGGCCTGCCTTGGACTCACCCAGGTCCTTCACCAACTTATCCAAATCCTCCCCAAACAGCAAACCTCCCTTAAACGGAAGCTTGCTGAGAAGGGATTTAGAAGGGCTGTCCGCCACCCAATTGCGGAGCCACAAAGAGCTATGGGCAGCTACCACCGAACCCATGCTGTTGGCCAGCGCCCTAATCAAGTCGTAATGCACATCTGCGAGGTAGGCCACCCCGGACTCCAAGCGATCCAGCTCCTTCACCTCCTCGAGATCCACGTGCGAAGATTGGTGCAGCCGCTTGGCCCAGCACAGACACGCTCTGGCTACCCAAGCTCCGCAGATGGAGGCCTGCAGCGAAATAGAATCCGCTTCAAAGGCCTGCTTTAGTAGACCGTCAACTTTACGGTTCTGGGTATCCTTCAAAGTCGCGCTCCCTTCAACTGGAATGGTTGTCTTCTTCGTAACTGCCGACACCACCGCGTCTATCCACGGTGCCCGGAACCTGTCTTTATCCTTATCCGCCAAAGGATATAATCTATTCATCGTCCGAATGCCCCGAAGCCCTGCTTCCGGTTTATCCCATTCGTCTTGAATCATCTTCGACGACCCGGTGCACCAGAAACACCACCTGTGTCTGTCGAACCGCCTGGATGACAGGATCCTCCACGTCATCCTCCACCGCAGCCGGCGGAGCAAGATTCAACATCTGCAACGTCTCCGAAATCAAGGCTGCCAACTCCTCTCTGCGGAACACCCTAATGATTTTCGCTTGATCCTCGGGATCTCACCTTCTTCCAGGTCCTGCGAACCCTCTTCAGGATCCCATTCCGGATCTTGGGCTTCCGGCCAGGCGCCCTCCACCGGGTCTCTAAGTTTCGCTCGCTTCGGCGCTGGCGGATCCTCGCCTACCACCCCATCCGCCACTAGCTGCGGAGGATGGGACGCCGGTGACACGGAGCGCGGCCTCTTGCCCTGCTGCCGTAGGCAAAAAGCTTGATGCATAAGTAGGACAAACTCAGGACTAAAGTCTCCGAGACCCGACGCCTGGGTTGGCAAAGGTTCACTGGAGGGCCCCGCCAGCTCCTCCAACTCTGGCCCTTGCGCCGAGAGCCGTGGGGAAGCAGCCTCCACCCCCGCTGGCGCACACTGCGCCTCCGGGGCCTCGTGGGCTTCCATTTGAAGTTCCACTGCAGATAGGGCAGCACAGCCCCGGCACACCCCGGTGTCAGCAACCGTGCCCCTCCTAGTGCCACACGATACACTGAGGCCAGGCAGCCATAAGCAGACAAACCAGAACTTCCCCCGGGGCTTACCTTAGCCTCTGACCCCGCTGATGAGGTTGGCTCTGGCTTGGTCATGTTCTGTTTTTTTTTTTTTTTAATTAAATTAAAAAAGGTAACAACGCAGCCACATCTGACCGGACCTCCGGAGAGGGTGCCTGTGACTCCGGGTAAGCTGAACACGGCCTCATGTGCTGCACGCAGGTGGGAGCCACGACGGACAAAATGGCCGTGGCTGCTCAAACATTTGGCGCGCTGTAGTATTTTTGGCGCCGAAACAGCCAGCCCGGATAAGGCCCCGACGATGCTGGACACCCCTCCACGGACTGACAAGGATCCGGGAAAACAGCCAACAAAATAAAAACTTAAAGAAATTAACGAAAACAAAGAAATGAAAGGCAAAAACGCGATAGAGGCAAAGTCAGGGACAGTTGTACTAACTGTGTCTGTCTCCGAGAAGCCCGCCAGCACTTCCAAGCGCACAGACTCCTACCTCGCAGGAGCTCTGGCGCAGACAGCCGCCGCAGGAGCTCTGGCGCAGACAGCCGCCGCAGGAGCTCTGGCGCAGACAGCCGCCGCAGGAGCTCTGGCGCAGACAGCCGCCACAGGAGCTCTGGCGCAGACAGCCGCCGCAGGAGCTCTGGCGCAGACAGCCCAGGGAACAGAGATCCTAGCAAAGCAACACGAAAAAGCAATCAAACTGAAAGCGGCTTTGGCTGAGCAGGAGAGAGACCTCTGCTGAGCCCCCCCTCCTCCGGAGTGCCGGTTTCCATATAAATTTTAAAGAGACAGGTACTCCTTTCCTATAGCAAATAAAAAGAAACCCCAATAGGGACCAAATAAAGAAAAAAACAAACGGTTAGCTAGAAATCTAAGCCCTAAACTGACTGACTAGTGAGCCCAGCCAGGCTCAAACATCTTCCTGCTGCATGAAGACTGGAGTTGAAGGGATAGCCAGTATGCTGTTTCCAGTGATGCTGAAATTTGATTGGTCCAGTCTTCATGCTGCAGGAGGAGGTGCACTACCCATACGTAGAGGACTAAGCTGGAGGAACGATAAGGAAATAAACTCGTTCCTGGGCAACGATCCCCCTCAGCCCCCACCCCCCGAACCTGAAGGGATGACTGAAGAGGCCTAAACTACTAAAGAATGAAACAAATCAAACAAGGCAAACAAATAAATCAAAAGGAAGCCCCCCAAATACCCAAACGACGAAAATAAACACTTAGCTGTGCTCTGTACCGGGAACAGGAGAGGATTAGCTGACACGCGGCTGCTTCGCGGCTAAGAAAATGGCCGCCATGAGTGCCGACAGCGAAGGAAAAAAGGGCGCCAAAAGCACCGCGACGCCTCTGCCCTCCCGGACCAGCTTTTCCTTGAAAAAGAGAGCAGCCGGACACCGGTTAATCACTTACTGGCCCGGTCTGCCATTCTCCAGCAAGATCGCCGCTGGTAGTGCCTTGAAACCCGGGCCTGAAGCTCAGCCGGTGAGATGTACTGCCGTCCGCTCACCGCCAGAGTACAGACACTGCAGCTCCGAGATGCACACCGCAAAAGAAGGGCTCACCCCCGTAAAGTCAGGGGGGTGAGACCTCTGGGCCACCGGGGGGGGGGGGGGGACGGACTAAGGCATGAGTCAGAACCCCCAGGAAGAAACCCCAGCACAGGCAGGGAACAAGAAAGCCGTGCGATGATTTTTTTTTTTTTTTTTTTTAAAGCAGAAGAGACACTGCCTATAACCAATCTAACCCACTTAGCTATCCTAATTTCCTCCTGGCTCCTTATCCATTCCTCCAGAGAGCCTCTCCCCAAGGCTCATCAAGTCCTCCTGCTGCAAGGAGACTGGTTACACTGGGATGGAAGTAGGAGTACAGCAGGCTATATCCAGTGATGTCATCATTCTGACATACCAGTCTCCTAGCTGCAGGAGGAGATTGACAACCCAGAGGTAGAGGACTGAACTGGAGGAACGATAAGGAAAACTATTTAAAGTTGTTAAAACCCAAGAGGATTGTGGAAAATTGCAAGAGGATCTTGATAAATTGGAAGACTGGGCATAAAAAAGGTAGATGAAATTTAATGTGGACAAGTGCAAAGTTATGCACCTAGGGAAGAAGAACCCACACTATGGTTACACAATGCAAGGTTCCACATTAGGAACCACCACCCAGGAAAAAGATTTAGGCGTCATTGTGGATAACATGTTAAAACCCTCGGCCCAGTGTGCAGCGGCGGCCAAGAGAGCAAATAGAATGCTAGGTATCATTGTGGTAGGCTATGGCCTATATAATAGCCTGTACATGTATGAGAGGCCTGCAAGCTAGGCCTGAGTCCCCACCCCCACTTAGAAATAGTAGTGCTGAGAAAGAGCAAAATCAGTGAAGGTCTGAGGATCTGCCTTAAACCGCTCTAAACTGCTTTTGATAAGTTTGTGTTAATCCTTTATTCAATTCTTTTATGCTGATGATAGATATGTTCCAGTGTTTTGCCTTCTCACATTCTCTGAGCCGAGAAATGACCTTGTAGTAGGAATGTATTTATGTCTAGAAACTGAGCCTTTGTTAAAATAGCCTGAGTTGGGGGAACTGGGTGTTAGGCCCAGTAAGGGTCCCCGATTGGATAGATGCAGGGGGCATTGGGACCAACAGAAAGTTTGCCTGTATCAAACTGTGAAACTTGTATATAAGGAAGTTGTTCCTGTTCTCCATTGCTCAGTCCTTTTTGAAGCTTGACTATCCGAGCCTTGTGCACAATAAAACTGGCTTGGATCTTTGAAATGACTCCTGGTATTATTTATTGCATGCTTATCAGCTGCTTCATATTCTGGTGCGTTGGGCCAGGAATGTGTGAGTAGTGGATGGTATGCAAGTGAATATACCACGATTTCTCGCCTCAAAGGTTTGGTCCGGTTGGAACAGTGTCTGTCCGACTGCAGGGGAAACCTCAGGTGCCGCTGGTCCTCTTGTATCAGAGAGGGTTCCGCCTTGCCTCGGCGGGCCACTGTGTCCAGCTGGCCAACACCTCTGAACCCGAGGGGAGTCCAGGATCCAACCCAAGAACTGGTTTGGTATCGGGAACCGGATCCGGTGAGTAGAAATTTTCTGCTACTCAGTCAGTCTGTCAGCCAGTCGGGATTCTGGAATAAGCACTTGAGAGTCTGATCACCTCTCGGGGCGGTCCTAGTATGTCTCAGAAGTCTTTAAGGTATAAGCAGAGACTGAAACCACCAACCCCTCAGCCAGTCAGGTTTTTTGGGAATGTCGGGATTTTATTCTGTCTTGAATGTCTGCTTGTGTGAATGAGAGGTCTTGAATACAGACCAAATGAGTAGCACAGTTCCTGGCCAGGCGACTGCGCCCAGGTCGCGAAAAGGAGGAAGCGTTTGGTGTTTGTCTCCCCCATTGTTCCGTTGTCCTTACTGTTTGTTGTTTGTATCTGATTTTTGTTATCTGTTGAAACCGCGGGTTTCCCTTCTGGTATAATGTAAGATTATTCTGTTGGGTAATTGGTGAAACAGTTTACCGATTAGGGAATTGTATTAAAAGAAGGAAGAGGGGAAGAAACAACTCAGGAGTCACTTCTAAGTATAAAGACAGCTGTCTCACTGATTTTCAACACAGTGTGAGTCTCTAGCAAGCAGAGAGAGAAGGGGTGTGTCTTTCACACAGCCCGGAGAAAGGAATGTTTAGTACTCTCTAAATCTTTGCAGGTTTACTTTCAATTTATTCTACGTTCTGCAGCTGAGTTAATTTGTGCATATTTCAGGAAAATTGTACCCGTTTTATTCAATATGTTCTAATAGTGATGTTCCTTCTGCTATGGTCATGTATTACATATAATCTGGTAGGAGTGTTTAGTCAGAATTTTGGATCTCGACAATTTTGGGCTTGGCCCGGAGAGGGTTAAGTTCTTATTAACCCCTTTCAATCTCCTCAACTGTTTTTGGTTATACCTCAGCCCTGCCCGTATTCCTAAGTCCGATAGAAAAAAAATAAGGAAACTGCTTCTGTTTTTTCCTTTGACCTCCAAAGTAGAGGTTAAGAGCCCTGACAGGACAATGAAGCATCCTGAATTTAAAGTTTGTCTCTGATATATTTGGTTTTGACTGCATATGCTATAGAGGACATAATTATTGTTACAGAAACAACAAAAAGAGCTGTAACTATATTTATTTAGGATTTAACATTCTCAAACAACGCTTTATTTTAACCCTTAGTGTTTACAGCTGCTCTGTCTAGTAATTTACAGCTGCTTTGAAAGTCAGGAAAGAGACCTACTGTTTATTTTGTTAAGATAATTTAAGGCTGGCTGTAACGCTGAGTAATTTGTTTAAAAATAAAAAAAAAAGTATCAGTTTCAAATGCCTGTCTTTCCCGACCTGTAAGATGTGTTGGTGTCCAGAGAAAAAATGTACTTTGTTTTGAAAGGTCTTTTAAAATCTCAGTTTCAGAAGTGCAGTCTTAGTGTAAAGTCTTTACCTAGGTTTAGACAGTTGCTATTAAGAATGAGCACATACATCCATTATGCTTATTGCAACTAATCTAAGCTTATGTTTTCTGCCTACCCTTTGTTTAATATTGTTGCATAGTTCTGACTCATAGTCCTCAGGAAAATGCAGCCTGACTGCCCACCCCCTCTGTTGGTTGTCAAGTACGTCATCATGGGGGGGGGGGGGGGGTCGGAGTCCACGCAGATTTTGTTGAAATGTATGACTAAGAATTTTAGCAAGGGATTTGCTGGAGACTACGGAATGAAAATGTCTCCGTCCCTATTAGAAATGCTCTGTGACAGGGAATGGTCAGTGTTAGCTACTTCATGGCCCCGTGAGGGCACCTTTGATATTAGTGTAGTTTCCCGTGTTCATCAGATTGTAGGAAAGAATGTTCCCTGATCAATTCCCCTATATAGATTCCTGGTTCAGTGTGAAGGGGGAAAAAAAAAGCCCTCCTGGATAAAGCGCTGCTATGAGGAACAGTGTAGGGGATTAGTAGCAACCACAAGGGAGGGGGGCCCGGACGTCTGGCTCTTTAGAAACAAAAAAACTTGCCCGTTTATTATCTTTATAGGCCAGTCCCCTTCAGCTCTGCCACCACCCCGGGCAGAGCCTGGGGCAGGGGGGACACCTCCCTGCAGATGTACCCCAAGTAGTTCACCAGCCACCTCTGCAGCAGGACGACGCGCACCCCCTCTTGACCGGAAGCCCCGGCTTAGTTCAGAGTGCCTCCAAGTGGGCCACAGTCCACTGATGTATCCCTGCTTGTAGTGTCATTTTCCAGTTCAGGGTCACTCACAGCCAGCGCCCAACATGAAATGGAACCCAGACAGTCCCGATTGCCGTATACCTTCAGAAGTACAACTACCAGTAAAAGGGTTGGTTACGTTATACCACTGCGCCAGGTCCAGGGCCTACCCACCCTTGATACCGAAGGCCAGGCCGACCAGCCTTGTTTATGTGCTTTTCTCCACCACTGATTTACTGAACTGAAAGACGCATTATGCCTCCTACACTGAGAAACCTTAGGATTTGATTGAACTAATGACCAGTATTATGCAGACCCATCAGCCTTGATGGCCCCAAGTGGGATCCAAATAGTGCAGACAGCCCTAAATCGGTTCCGCCAAGCCCTCATGCAAAGCCTAAAGAAGGGAGGTTCTCCAACGACTAGATGAGAGCCCAGCAGCCTTCTATGAATGATTATCTGAAGTCTATAGATTATATACCCCATACGATCCAGCAGCTCAAGAGAATTTGCGTATGGTAAATACAGCCTTTGTCAGTCAGTCCCAGAGAGATATAAAATGAAAATTACAGAAAATGGATGGATTTGCGGGCATGAATACAGCAGTTAATGGAAGTTGCTCAGAAAGTGTTTGTGAATTGTGAAAATGAACGTAACAGAGAAAGTGAATGTAAAATGAAGAAGAAAGCAGATGATCTTGCTGCTGCTTTAATTGAACAACGTGAGGGCAGTTGCAACAGGCTAGGACATGGATGAAGACTAGGCCAGACCGGGCTCCAAGTTCACCCTGGGTCCCCAGGAGCCTATGGTCTGTTTGAAAATAGGGGACCAATATATGGACTTTATGGTGGATACAGGAGCAGAACACTCAGTGGTGGCAAAGCCAGTAGCCCCTTTGTCTTTGATGCATCACCATTGTCAGAGCTACTGGGCCACCAAGCCTTTCCTGCAGAACCACATGTGTGAACTAGGGGGACAGAAAATAGCGCACCAGTTCCTGTATATGCCTGAATGCCCTAATCCACTATTGGGCCAAGATATGCTTGCCAAGCTTCAGGCGCAAATATCTTTCGCTGAAGGAGGAGAAATGCAAATGACTGCGAATTCAAAACCCACTGGACTGATGGTGCTGACTGTCCCCCGAGAAGAAGAGTAGCAGTTCTATAGTGCATCTCCAACCAAGCCAGCTAGTTCCTGTATACCTCCTAACCTTATAACCCCCACCTGAAGTATGGGCAGAAGACAATCCACCTGGCCTAGCGAAGAACATAGCCCCTGTCATTGTCACCCTCAAGCCAGGAGCGGAACCAGTGCATGTGAAGCAGTATCCTCTTCCCCAACCAGCCATTGAAGGTATCCACTGCCATCTAATGAAACTGCTGAAGTATGGACTTCAAGGCGTGCCAGTCACCTTGGAACATCCCCCCCCCTTCTCCCAGTCAAGAAACCTGGGACAGGGGATTACCGCCCAGTACAAGTTCTGAGGCGAGTGAATGATGCAGCTGAAACTAGACACATTATACTCTCTTGGGACTGATCCCCGCTGAGGCTACTCATTTCACTGTCTTGGACCTGAAAGAGGCCTTCTTCTGTATACACCTAGCCCCCACCAGTCAACTTTAGTTTGCTTTTGAATGGCAAGACCCCACAACAGGAAGGCGGGGTCAACTTACCTGGACTCGATTACCCCAAGAATTTAAGAATTCACCTACTCTTCAGTGCTGCTTTAAATCCGGATCTTTCAAGCTACTATGTGAACCCAGGAGAAAGGGTTCTTCAGTATGTGGACGACCTGCTCATAGCCACAAAGTCACAAAGTGAATGAGGCTGGATACAAAGTCTCAAGAACCAAGGCGCAATTATTTCAAACTGAAGTTAAATGTCTAGGGTTCCGGTTGTCTAGCAGACTCCGACGCTTGGGACCGGAACAAAAAGAAGCAGTGTGCAGTAATCCCACCAGGAGGCAAGTGACAGCCTTCTTGGGGACTGCAGGGTACTGTCGTATATGGATCCCCAATTTCGCTCTGTTGGCAAAACCATTGTATCAAGCTACCAAAGGAATGGAAAAGTCTCCATTGGAATGGGGACCTGAACAGGATGCAGCCGCTCTGATGTTATCAGCAGTTCTGGGCCTGCCAGATGTCCAGAAACCTTTTTGCCTCTATATTCATGAGTCACAAGGAAATGCTTTAAGAGTGCTGACTCAATCCCTTAGATCTTGGCAGCGACCCGTGGCCTATTTATCAAAACAGTTGGATACAGTTGCAAAAGGTTGGCCCCCTTGTTTGAGAGCTGTTGCAGCTACAGCCCTCCTAGTGAGCGAAGCAGACAGGCTCACTCTGGGACAGAATCTTCAAGTTACTGATCATTCTGTTCTGACCCTCTGGCTCACAAATTCACAAATGTTGAAGTATCAGAGTATGCTGTGTGAAAACCCCCAGATACAATTGAAGGTCAGTCAAGCTCTGAATCCTGCTACGTTGTTACCACTTGGTCCTGCCTCCCCCCCCCTCCCTCCCTCCCCCCGATCATGACTGTCTGGAAATTATGGACACTGTATTCTCAAGTCGCCTGGATCTGACTGATGTCCCTTTGGAGGACCCTGAACGAACTTTCTTTGTGGATGGGAGCAGTCTCGTCATCAATGGATATCGTTGTGCCAGGTATGCAGTAGTGACCCTTGATCTGGTAGTCGAGGCCTCAGCTTTGCCCCCAGGAACTTCAGCACAGTAAGCTGAATTGATAGCTCTCACTAGAGCACTGACAATAGGAAAGGGCTCTGTCTAAATGTGTACCCAGATACCAAGTATGCCCTTACAACCTTGCATGCACATGGGACCCTGTACAAAGAATGAGGGTGGATAACCTCAGGAAGCAAGTCCATTAAGTATGGCCCCGAGATACTGACATTATCAGATGCGTACTGCCTATAGACCTCAGAATTTAGGAAAAGTAGAACGTATGAATAGAACCCTGAAATCTCAGTTGTCTAAACTTTGCCAAGAAGCTCACCTGAAGTGGTCCCAGGTTCTTCCTATAGCCCTTAGCCCCTACTAAGTCTTTAGGAGTTTCCCCTTTTGAGATTCTGTATGGGCGACCCCTGCCTATTGTACAAGGAATACAAGGAGATATGAAACAGATCGGATCTGAAATTACTAGACAGGAACTATTGGCTTTAAGTTCTGTTTTGCAGAGTCTTCATACGTGGGTACAAGATCAGCTGCCCATCAACCTCTGCATCCTCTCAAGCCTGGAGTCTCAGTGTGGATCAAAGAGTGGAGAAAGACACCGCGGGCACCGCATTGGAAGGGACCTTATGTTGTCATCTTATTAACCCCAACAGCAGTTAAAGTTGCAGAGCTTGAACCCTGGATTCATCACAGTTGAGTAAAGTCAGCAGCCATTGATAGCACTGTAGAAAGGAAGGCAGCTACAAAAGTATTAGCTATGTGGCAATATTACCCTATACCCCAAGATGATGCTGTTACATGAGTATAATATGTGATTTGATTCCCACCCTTTCTAACTTGCGGGTGAGAATAATCAAAGGGGGGAATGTGGTAGGCTATGGCCTATATAATAGCCTGTACATGTATGAGAGGCCTGCAAGCTAGGCCTGAGTCCCCACCCCCACTTAGAAATAGTAGTGCTGAGAAAGAGCAAAGTCAGTGAAGGTCTGAGGATCTGCCTTAAACCGCTCTAAACTGCTTTTGATAAGTTTGTGTTAATCCTTTATTCAATTCTTTTATGCTGATGATAGATATGTTCCAGTGTTTTGCCTTCTCACATTCTCTGAGCCGAGAAATGACCTTGTAGTAGGAATGTATTTATGTCTAGAAACTGAGCCTTTGTTAAAATAGCCTGAGGAGGGGGAACAGGGTGTTAGGCCCAGAAAGGGTCCCCGACTGGATAGATGCAGGGGGCATTGGGACCAATAGAAAGTTTGCCTGTATCAAACTGTGAAACTTGTATATAAGGAAGTTGTTCCTGTTCTCCATTGCTCAGTCCTTTTTGAAGCTTGACTATCCGAGCCTTGTGCACAATAAATTGGCTTGGATCTTTGAATTGACTCCTGGTATTATTTATTGCATGCTTATCAGCTGCTTCATCATAAGGAAAGGAAAATAAAACAAAAGATATTATAATGCCTCTATACCGTTCCATGGTGAGACCGCACCTTGAATACTGCGTGCAATTCTGGTCGCCGTATCTTAAAAAGTATATAGCGTTATTAGAAAAGGTTCAGAGAAGAGCCACCAAAATGGTAAAGGGGATGGAAGGATACTCCTATGAAGAAAGGCTAAAAAGATTAGGGCTCTTTAACCTGGAAAAGAGACGGCTGAGGGGAGATATGACAGAAGTCTATAAATTAACGAACGAGTGGAATGGGTAAACGTAGATCGATTGTTTACGTTATCAGAATATAGAAAGACTAGGGGACATGCAATGAAGCTACAGGGTAAACTATTTAAGACTAATAAGAGAAAATATTTTTCACTCAACGTGTAATCAAACTCTGGAATTTGTTACCGGAGGATGTAGTAAAGGCTGTTAGTGTAGCTGGGTTTAAAAAAAGGTTTGGACAAGTTCCTGGAGGAAAGGTCCATAAACCATTATTAAGAAGGGACCCAGGATATCAATGCTTGACCCAGTACAAGCATTGTGGAACCTGTCTCTTTTGGGGGAAACTGCTAGGTACATATGACCTAGATTGGCCACTGTTGGAAACAGGATACTGGGCTTGATGGACCTTGGTCTGACCCAGTATGGCATATCTTATGTTCTTATATGTATAGGATCTATATACATTGCAGGGAGGGGGAGGTGGGTTCTGGTCTAGAATAAGACCAAGATATTTGATTCTATTTTTTATGGAGAGGGTGAATCACCGAGTGTGAGAGTTGTCGGTGGAGTATAAGAGGGGTTGGTGAATATTTGGAGAGCTTCTCTTTTTGATTGGTTGATTAAAAGACTGATGACAGAGTCAAATCCTTAAATTTGTAAGGCATTTGCTTACACTCGTGAAGTTGGGATTTGTTATATTGAAAGGAGAGAAGAACATGTCATCTGCATATATTTGGTAATGGATTCTATGGTTTTGGAAAATCTTGCATATGGGTTGAAGGAAGATGTTAAACAGGAGAGCGGATAAACTAGATCCTTGGGGAACTCCCTGTTTTAGTATGTAAGGTTGGGAAGTGCTGTTACCTATGCGAACCTGTTGTGTTCTGTTTTCTAAGTAGGAGTGGAATCAATTCAGAGTTGTGTCTCTGAGTCCAATTTCGTGGAGTCTATCTAAAAGTTGGTGGTGGGGAAGTGAGTCAAAGGCTGAGGATAGATCGAGAAATATGATTAGACAGCGGAGTGGGATTCTGGGTGTATGAGGTCACAGAGTCTAAGAGTGATGTTATAAGGGTTTCAACTCCGTGGTTCTTTTTGAAGCCATGTTGGAATGGGTCAAGGGGGGGGAAATGATCATCCATGAAATTCTGAAGCCGAGTTTGGACAATTTTTTCGGTTATCTTTGCGAGGAAGGGGATGCTTGAAATGGGTCTGTATGAAGTAGATAAAGAGGGGTTCTAGTTTCGATCCTTTAAGGATAGGACAGATTGAGGCACATTTTAGAAGCATTGGGACAGAGCCAGTTTGGAGGGAGGCTTGTACTATGTGAAGTATGTATGGGCTTATGGAGCTTTTTGAGGTCTTTATCCAAGAAATAGGGCATGGGTCTAGAGCAGAGGTGGAGGCATTGAGATCTTTGATGACCTTGGTTATGTTCTCAAGTGAGAGGGGATCAAATTCATTCAAGGTCTTTGCAAGGGATGCATTGTGATGATATATTGGTTGGGGGTTAGTTGATTGGAGGGGTGGGTGGGTGGAATTTTGAGCTGAGATAGTCAGCTATGGTTTGTGAAGTTATTTTAGGTATCTGTTCCAGATGAGAAGGTTCACTTATTAGGGATTTGGCAATGGAAATGTTCTCTGGAGAAACACTGCGCATACACATATTTAGGACATACACATCCTAAAGGCGATGCTCCAAAAGCACGAGAAAAAAATGGAGGGCCAAGAGAACTCCCAAACATAAAGCTCTATACACTGAAGCACTAAACACCTATAAAGAAACTATACACAAAGCAAAGAGGAACCACCACACATACTAAACAAAGCCATTAATCACCCCAAGAGACTTTTGAAATTGTTAAAGTCTTATCTAAAACTCAAAATGATTCAAACACAACTTCCATTAATCCACAAACTTTAGCCAACCATTTTGCAACAAAACTAAAGAGTAAAAACCTCACAACCAGTCCCCTCCACTGACTGTCAAACTATCCCTAATAAATGGCACACCTTCCACCTTATCTAGGAAAAAGAACTACTTGAAACAATTACAAAAATCAACACTACCACCTCACATCTGTATCTGTGTCCCATAGTATGGATAAAAGCAACTAAAACAGAATTAGCCCTTCATACTCAATATAGTTAACCAATCTCTCCTCCAGGAAGTTATGCCAAACAAACTCAAACTATCCACCATTCACCCCATGCTACAGATCCCTTAAAGATGATCCCACCTCATACAAGCCAATTGCCAGCATTCCCTTTCTAGCAAAAGTCATTGAAAAAAATAGTTCAAATACGGCTTCAAGACTTTATTGACCTAAACGCACCTCTTGAGAGCACAAGTATGGGTTCCACCCATTCCATAAGACAGTCAAACATTCAAAATCAAACAGACCTCAGCACTCAGCCTACAACCACTCATACAATCCGACAGCAGCCCAACCTCATCAATACACCTCCAACCTCATCAATATACCAAAAGACTTCACCAAGGTATGCAAGGACACAGCAAAACGAGCTCTATCGCTAGCTGCACCTGCAATTTGGAACACCCTCCCTGATGACCTATCGACATCAAGGACTTTTGGAAACAGATCAAGACAACCCTTTTCATCGAACACTACGGTGATGACACATAACCTGCCCGCCAACCAGAACTACAGACCAACCCCCTCCCTTAATCGCTTATGTATATAGTATTGTAAAATAGCGCACGCTGTAAATAGACCACCACAAATCAATCCCACCCTACACACACATTCACTGGTTATCACTGCATGCACACACAAAAAGTCAGTATTCTTCGATTGTTTGCTGTGTAGACCGCTTTGATTACAGGAGAAGGCAGTATATAAATCCTTTTAAATAAATAAAATCCCATGGCATTGAAACCCTGCTCCAGGTCTTATTTGACTCCCTCATCTGCAGCATGGATAATGCTAAATCAGACCTTTATTCTGGTCTTTATAGATATTGCCTCTACTTTCCACAATGTTGATCATAACATCCTTCTGGCAAGACTATCCCAATTAAAAATAGCTGGAATTGCCTTCCAATAGTTCAATTCCTACATTACCAACCGCAATCAATATGTAAAGATCTATCAAGAATCATCCACTACCTTCCCCCAAGAACAGAGAATCCCCCAAGGCTCTGCATTATCGGCTCTCATTTTCAATCTATACCTTCAACCAATTTGCACAATCTTCAAAAAACACAAATTAAGATATCATTTATGCAGACGATATTATGTTATATGCTCCAGTAGACATAAAACCCCATATATCGCACCATCACTGATTACATCCACGAAGCAGAATCCTGGCTAAATGCAAATAACCTTCACATTAACTGTAAAAAAAAACAAAAAAAACACTGTTCACAACTAGAAATCAAAACTAACCCCTTCCCCTAACAATAAGCCTCCCTCCCAGTAAAACAAGAGGTGAAATGCCTAGAAGTCATATTAGACACTTCCCTCAGTATATCACCTCAAATAAAACAAACAGCCAGAACTATATCCTTCAAGCTAAGAACCATTTAACACCTCAAACCACTCCTAGAAACTAATGATTTCAGTACAGTAGTCCAAGCACTAATCATGCCCCACTTGGACTACTGTAACAGTTTGTTATAGGGGCTGCCCAAAAAGAACCTACACACCCTACAAATAGCACAAAACTTAACCATCAAAATTATAACCAAAGCACGTTTAACAGACCACATCACCCCCATACTTCATAATCTCCACTGTCCTCCAATAGCAAGCAGGATAAAATAGAAAACAATAGTTACCACATCCAGACAACTCAACATCCCCCCTCCTTTCTTACATCAAGGATATACACCCAAATGGACACGAGTAGCAGAAGAAAAAGTAACCAAAACCGCCTCTCAATACCATCCTCAATCCGCAAGACCAAACAAACAAACAGCAAAAGAGCCTTTATGTACGTAGCACCATTCCACACTAAGGAACTCCCTTGCCAGACCCCCTCAGGTCAACCAGAGATCCTCAGACCTTCCAAAAAGAACTAAAAACCTTGCTTTATATTGAAAGCTACTATGTATATAGTTAAAATGTATCACTGTTTGCAAACATGTCCTCTGTAATTGTTTTGTTCAACGGCCCCTGATCTATGGAAGGGGCGGTAAAGAAAAAAAAAACATACAAATAAAAATAAATAAATACATTTATCCAGCACTCTCTGAATAAGTCTAAGTTCTCTTTATGGTAGGTGATAGTTCTCCTGGATTTAAAGTTGTAGTATACAACTGTGTTAAATAATCGACTGCTGTCAAGCAAAGATACACTGAAAATAATCGTCCCCGAAAAAGAAACGTAAATTTAAAATCGGTATACAGATATAATTTACGATTTTACATGACAGTTAATGACTGCAAATTAAAAGGAGAGGTTCAGAAACATGGAAGCTTAGCGATTTACGAACAAATAAAAACGAGGAAAAAAAAACAAGAGTGACTGTGTCAACTTCTAAATAGAGGCCTGCTGCATTAAGGCTGTCTCACCATGCTATTTGTGGGGAGGCGGTGTACTGCTGCTTAAAAATAGTTCACTGTTCAAGATGGCAGCTACCAGGAACGACAGGGAACCATGGGACAGATACATAATGCTACTATTTACAAGGGCCACGAAAACTACCCAGTATTGTATAGGAAAACATAGAACAAGCTTAACGACCTCAAACTTGAATCAAACGAGTACAGGACCCAGGAAAAGGGGAGTAATTCAGACCAGTGCTAAACAGGTCAAGGATTTCCGTTAAAAGTATATACAGTATGCTAGTTCCAAGCCTCGGGACTAAGGGGGGGGAGCGAGGTAGGGAGGAAAATCCTCGGACGCTACACACCAGAAAAAAATGAATCAGGCCTCTTCTACCTCTACCTCCTTATCAACTGTCTGAGTGACCTAATGTATTCAGCACCCTCACTCACTCCCCGACGCCACTCACCTGGGCACCACTTGTCGATCTGGACGATCATGTGGCGTGCCCAGCTCACATTCGGAGGCGCGATAAACGTTGCCTTACGCACACCCGCGCGCACTCAACGTATATCATCGGCCACCTCTTCCTATTCAACGGCACTATATACTCATCACGTGACTCACGACGCTCCATTGACCTTACGTCATTACCGCCTTCGAGGTTTAAATTAACTTTATTGGCAGGAATGAGAACAACAACGACATATCTCTTAAGACTAGGAGAAGCAGTCTACTTTACACTGCCATAGATATAGATTGACTGTTTAATGGTGTGGGGGGATTGTATATATTTCAAATAATATTCAAATATGTCATCTCATAAATATTCAGTATGCTTATCTAAAAAAAAAAAAGCCTGGAAAGGAAGCCAGTAAATCAATGAAGAAGCTTTCAGATTGTTGCAACATGTCATATCCCAACAGCTGGCAGCTCCTGTTAGTCAGCTGTAGTCACAGCACAAAGTCCTATGGCTATCATGAGACTTTGTCTCTGCAGTAGGAGGTGCTGAAACAAAGAGCAGGTACCATGACAATCTGAAAGTAAATTCTTTGCTGCGCTGCCGGAGGGGAGGGGAGGGGAGGGGAGGGGAGAGGAGAGGAGAGGAGAGGAGGAGGAGGAGGAGGAGGAGGAGGAAGGAAGGCAGACAGGCTGACCAGTTGGCTGCCCTCTCTTGCTCTCCAGACTGGGAGGACAGGAAGGGGAAAGGTGGAAGATGCTGGACTGGACCAGACAGGGAGGGTAGAAAGGGGAAAGGTGGCAAATGGGTTGTGCTGGTTTGGACTGGGAGAAGAGGGAGGAGAAAGGTATCAGATGCTGAGCCATACTAAGCAATAACATACAAATGGCAAAGAGTGGCTTGGAGAAGCAGGGATGCTGATGCTGTCGCTGGGGCTTGGAGTAAGGATTTGCATTGGAAAATTGTGTTTTGTATCATTTAAATGGAATCCACCTAAAAAGCCACCACAATTTTTTTGCATCATGAATATACCAATAAACCCCAAATTGCCTCAAAAATAAACTTAAATTTCCAAACAATGAACACCTAGAACCAGAA
This sequence comes from Ichthyophis bannanicus, assembly GCA_033557465.1. Taxonomy (NCBI): domain Eukaryota; kingdom Metazoa; phylum Chordata; class Amphibia; order Gymnophiona; family Ichthyophiidae; genus Ichthyophis; species Ichthyophis bannanicus. The sequence continues at coordinate 1,767,971,058 of CM066032.1, forward strand.
ACCCTAAGACAAAAATAGTAGAGGCATTATCTGCATAGGTGGAGTCTCAGTTAAACAAGTCTAGTATACTGCCTTGAAAAGTCTTCACAGCCTTGTACATTTTTCATATTCTGCTGTCTAAAAACTATGGAGATGATATTCAAAGCAATTAACATGGTTAGCTGACCTGTTAACCATGTTAATTGCGGCAACAGGGATACCACATTTAATGATACGAAGGTGATTAGCGCAGCTGAATATCCCCAGGTGCTGCTACTAAATGCCCCAATGCCAGTTGGCTAGCATAGGGGCGTTCTGGGGGTGAGCAGAGGTGGCACCCAAGGATAACCAGCTAACAGGAATATTCCGTCACTAGCTGATTATCACATGGCGACAAAAGGTAGGCATCTGAAAGGTTTCCTAATTTTCACTGCTGTAGCTAACTGGGTTGCTTAATAAACAAATTCCCTACCTTCACCCCTATTAACATATATGATTGAATGACTATTTTTGTTGGACTATTTGCCTTAAGAGGATACCCTCTCCTGTAGCAAATATTCCTTTTATTAATTTTAATGAGCTAAAGTTTAACTCAATTTTTTTTTAATTTTATTTTTATAACATTTTACAAAATATCAAGAAGTTACATCAACATTCTTGAAGAAACAGGAAGACATCCAAGAAAATTAAACATATTGGAAACAAATTAATAGCAACTCTATTCGAGACAAAGGCATCTTCCACACTAGCCCACAATAAGGGGGGACAAAAGACAATCTAATAATACATTAAGCCAAAAGTGAAAAGAAATATACGCTGCTGTCAACCACTGACAGATAAATTTATGAGAGAACAAGACAGGCCCCCGATGGGGACTCCAAACGCCTAGCATTTATAAAGGCAGTAAGTTGGGACGGTTCATAAAAAATATAGTAAATTGAATTATACTTAACCAAACATTTACATGGATGCTTGAGAAAAAACAAACCTCCCAACTGAAGAATACCCGGGCGCAACAAAATAAACTCTTTCCGGCGCTTCTGTGTAGCCCTATCTAAATCAGGATATACTCCAACTATTAACCCTTTAAATGGTAAATTCCTTTTTCTAAAAAAAAGCTTCAACAGCCACTCTCTATCGGATAGGAGAGCGAAGGTTACCAATAATTTAGAGGGAATAGGATTTTCACATTCAGATTTCTCCAGCATCTCAGTCACATTTAGAATATTATCTTGTTTCTGAGTACCCCCCAACATACCCTCACCCGTCATTGTTTTAGCCTTAGGCAGATAGTATGCTCTAACCAAAGGTGGGATTAACTCAGAGGACACCCCTAAGACTTCTACTAAATACAACCAAAACATTTCTCTTGGGGATACAGACATAATTCTAGGAAAATTAATTAATCGAAGATTATTCATCCTAAAAGAATTATCCAATTGCTCCAACTTAACTTGTGTAAATAGAAAATTCTTTCTAAAGGCATCCAATTGTTCTTCCAAGAACTGCACCTTCCGTTGTAAATCAGTCACTTCTGGATGCAAAACAGAAACGTTTTGTTGCAAACCTTCCATAGCAAGACCATAATTATCCACTTTTCTCTCCAAAGAAGACACCCTTGGTACCATTGCTTCCCCCAGAGAGAGAATACCCTGCCAAATAGTTTCCAGTGTAAAGGTTTCAGGATGCTGAAGTGTAAATGATTGACACAATACAGTCTCCACATGACCTGCTTCCAATCTTGCTTCCCATGCTGGTCCTCGGCCCACAGCCACAAACTGCTGACCCAGGGACCTTTCTTCACTCGGCAACGCTGATGATTCTAACTCATACAGCCCGACAGCGACATTCTCACGAATTCGCCATCCCTCTGGTTCCTGGTCCCACCGAGCCACTAGCATCCCCCAACTTTGGAGGGGAGCTAAACTCCAAGAACCCTTCTGGTAAGGGCTGTCCATGAGTCACCTTCGTTGTCGGTCTCTCAGAGGAGAGAGATATACCGGATACAGACACCGAGCCACCCGACTCCAGTGTCTTTTCAGCCTGGGACTCATCCCCTTCTCCTGCCAACGCTCGGTCAGCGCGATAAACAAACAAATCCATAGGGCCCGAAGAAATCGGCATAGAGGTGGGGGGAGGATGGGAGGACACAACCAACCCCTTTCCTTTGCGCTTCTTACCCATTAGAGTAGAAAAGAAAAACACGCTTACACCGAGACGGCAGCTGCCGCCATCTTAACCAAGACTCCGCCCCCCAAGTTTAACTCAATTTTCACCCAGCTAGTGAATTCTTTTCTTATGGGGAAAGATCATCTGACATCAGTTGACTTAAATCCAATTAGAGTCCTGCAAGTTTGATTAGCAACAGGCTAGTCCAATCAAATTCAAAACCATAGGGAATCCCCAAGCTCGAGTCATAATAAACTCCACCTATCAATTTCAAAGTTCAAGCCTTGGGGAATCACAGTTTACAACCGAAATATCAATTTTTGTTTGAGATATTGTAATCTTTATGCTCTATCTCCTCCTCGATATGATGGGGGTTGCGGCGCTCCTGCCCGGCTTTGGGCTAAAGACTGGAGCGGGGCCTAATGCTTCGTGAGGAAGGAGAGTAACCTGTATCCCTGGAATGCTGGGTATTGTAGTTTCCTGCTCCTTTCGCTCCGAAATAAAGAGTTGTAGTTGCGGGGTTTCTTAATAGCAAGTATATTTATTATAGTAAAGGATATTTTTCCATCGCATGACAAATAAATGTGAACAAATTAGGTGCTTCAAATGCAAACAGAATAAACTCAGGATAAAGTCAACTTAAAGTATAACTGCTGCTTTTCACTTCTAAGCAAGTTACTCAACTTTGCCCCAAGAGGTCAGTCACTTTAACTGCAGCCTCTTTCAGCCACTGTTACGTTCACAGTGCTGGGGATTACAGGTGCATGTAATTAGAGCTTTCCTAGCCAGGCAGCACAACAGCTCCGTAGTATTCAATTCATATACGGTAAAACCAGTTTCCTTCAGCTTGGCATCTCCACACAACAGACCGTACAGTCCATGCTCTCACAACCAGGTAAGTCAGAACTATCTTGTGCTAATTCTTCAAGCTGTATGGAATTATTGGCTTCTTGTAACACTGGCTGTCTTTTAGCTTGTAGCTCTAAAAACTCTTTAAAACCCTGTAGGAGCAATTCAGCCTGTTGTTTGTGAGATAGGGAATTGCTATCAGCTATAAAACTTCCCTCTGGCTTAAGGCTATTTCTCTTCTCCTCTCTTAGGTTAATTGTGTCAGAGTAACTCTTAGGCTCTTTTGCTAATGTTTCAAAAACAGGAGAGTTAGCTTTACCTTCAGTCTGGAAACTCTGTGGCAAATCACTTATTTGTTGCCAAGCCCCTCTTACTTCAGATGGCTCCAATGTTCTCCAGCTGTGAGAATGTCCGTGGCTCTCTGGCCCAAACGGTAATTCCCAGAATGATTGTTTTCTCTCTCGTGCCTGCCTTGAAGGCTTCCTCTCCCAGGGATGTGCCTTCCAGCGGTTGTCTATTCCAGGGCTAGGTCCACTTTCCTTGGGACTTCTACTCACTGCCTCTGAATAGATCTGTGCAGGTCTCCTTCTAGTGCCAGGCTTCCAAGTATCACCATACTGTCTTCTGGACTTCCAATCATTCTCATTCTTCTTCTCTATCCGTCTCTCCTTCTCATGCTCCAGCTTATTCAACTTCTTCTGCTTCTCACTAGCAAAGCCATACTCTGGTTTAAAACCACGTTCTCTCCTGGACACGCCCCTTCCAAGGACAGGGTGTGCCCAATCAGGACTGCAGGACTCCTCCCCTGGGCTGGTCTCCATGCTCAGCTCCGTGGAATAGAGTCTCTCTTTCTTTCTAGCTTTATCAAATTGGCATAAATCCTGCTGAACCTCAGGATTTTCATCCGTCTCCATAGCCTCAGGAGGGCGCTGTTCACCACAGGGTACATGATTGATAATCCGCCAATTGTATTCATGAAAAAAATGCCCTTTAAGAACACTATGAGTAGGAACCAACCTAATTCATGATTTCACGGCCGTGGCATTTTCTGTGAATTTGGCCGTCTTCCGTGAAAAATGTGAAATTCCTGCGAAGGGGTGAGAAAGCCAGTTCGGGAGCTGCTGACCTGTGTGTGGCAGCCCTTCTGCCGTCATCTCTGGGCTCCGATAAAAGAACTGCGCATGGTGCTTCAATTTGGGAGCGTTTACTTACAGCCTGATTCCCGCGGAGGGGTGAGAGAGCCGGTTTGGGAGCAGCCTTTCTGACGTCATCTCTTCTACCACCAATTGAGCTGCTGACCTGTGTGTGGCAGCCCTTCCAATGTCATCTCTGGGCCCCGATAAAAAGAACTGCGCAGGGTGCTTCAATTGGGAGCGTTTACTTACAGCCTGATTCAGGTAGTCCACAGTATACACAGTATTCTTTGCCACCACCATAATTTGAAGGCAGGGTACTTCAATTTGGGAGCGTTTAGTCTGAATTAAAAATTGAATTATGTCAAAGTGCATCAATGATGTTGATAATGAAGAAAGCTGAACATGTCTCTTGTGCAGAACGAGCTAAGCAGTATCCAAAGGTAACTTTATATGCCGATTCTGGAAAATTATTTTGTTTGTACTGTAACATTACTGTTGATCACACCAAGAAAGGAAGTATTGACAGGCACTTGGAATCATCAGTTCATGCTTCCAAAAGAAAAGCAGCAGAAGAAGCACTGGATAGAAAGGCAAAAAAGCAGGCGACGGTTATGGGAATGGTTTCACGTAGCACGGAAGCGAGGGACGCGCGCAATATGGCTGTATTTGAATTGGTTGAAGCATTTACTGAAGCTAACATTCCTTTGGAAAAACTAGATCATCCCACCTTGCGCTCCTACCTACAAAACCACATCCCGAACCTCGGGCTGTTGCCTGCTTCACAACACCTGCGAACAGACTTCCAACAGAAAGTTTTTTCCAACCACAAACAACAATTGAAGAAACTTTTGTCAGCTGCGCCATCCGTTGCGATTGTTACTGATGAAGCCAGCGATTCTCAGGACAGGTTTTGTTTGCATATTTTGTTTGTTACTGAAGTTAAAGCGTCTGCAGCTCGTCTGACTGCTTATTTAGCTGACGTCATTTATCTTGAAAAGGTAAATGCAGTTAGTTAGCCAAGCTATACTTGTCTGTGTGGCTAACATGGGAATTTCTTACAATAACGTTAGTGCTTTCATAACTGATAATGTGTCATACATGTCCAAAGCGTTTGAGAAAATAGCAGCAGTGCTACCGAACACTGTTCACTGTACATGCAACGCGCACATTGTTAGCCTGGTTGGCGAGACCTGGCGAAAAAAATTCAAACACGTTGATCTTCTGGTGGCATTGTTCAAGTCCATTTTTAGTTACTGCTCCACTAGGAAGCGCAGATACAAGGAGTTCTTGGCTGTGAAAACTGAAACAGAAGTGCCGCTGCCTCCTATCCCAGTAGTTACCAGGTGGAACAGCTGGTTTAAAACTGTTATGCACCATGCCAAATGCATCCAGTTCTACAAAGATTTCATTGCTGAAGAATTGCAACTGAGAGATGCAACAAATGCACTGACTGAATTGTACGAGCTTCGTGATGATCCTGCTGTCGTTGCAGAAGATGTGAACTTCATCGCTGCTAATGCAGTGAAGCTTGTAGACTTGCTCACATGATTTGAGTCCACTGATGTTCGCATACATCTGGTGTACAACAAAGTGATAGACGTTCTGGCTTGGGCAGAATATGAAGCAAGTATTGCCATTGTCGCCAAGTACAAAAAGGCCTTTGAAGATACCGCTGACAAGCTTAGTCAATACTACAAACCTACAGGTCGTCAATGATTCTCCCAGCCAGGGCTGAACTTCTTGAAGTCGGTCAGAGTGTTTGACTTTACGCAGGTCTTGCTTTTGCAGTGTGATGAGTTGATACAGAACATACCTGGAATGGATGACCGTCATCTCTTGATTGAATTTGCAGCTTACAAAGCAGTGGCTGTAGATGTTCCCACAGAAACGTCTGTCACATCATTGTGGTTTGCAAGCACTGGCAGATTCCCGCTGTTGAGCAGGTTGGCGCTACCATACTTATCTGATGCTGAAAGGAGTGTGAGCCAATACACGACTGTCAGTGCATCGCAGCACCAGAGACTGTGACGAGCAATTTGACAAATCAAGTGATTATTGCAAAGAACTCAAAACTGTGCATGCCTGAGTATTTGTTGTTTAATTGTGTCTTCTTCAATAAAGTTCTTTTTGGATATTCCTTGCGGTGGCCGTGGTTTTTGTCCTCCATTCTGACAGTTGACAGTAATTACTTGAAATAGACACTATAACTGCTAGTTAAGGTTTGCATAGAACGTTGAAATAAAGGCCCGTGAATTTTCCGTGAAATATGTTGAATTTTCAAAAGACCTCCCGTGAATTTTCCGTGAAATATGTTGAATTTTCAATGACCTCCTGTGAAATAGCGCATTTTTTCCCGTGAATTTAGTTGGTCCCTAACTGTGAGGGACAATCGGTGCCGTTAGGACCTGATTCTGAAGCCGGGACCGATGTTCCAACAATCTTTGTCTTACAGGTCTTGTTGTGCACCCTATATATTTAAGGGAGCATGGGCATATCAGCAAATATACCACATATGACGATCTACAATTAGTATGATGAAATGCTGTATATGCGATATTAGAAGTTGAGTCAGTCCACTGAGGGCCTGATAACGTAGTAATACAGAAATCACATTCCCCACAGGGATCGTGGCCATTAGAAATGATCCCACTAGAGAGGACTCACTAACAGCTAGTGGGATCATTTCTAATCAATCATCCATCAATAGGGCTTTTTCGAATTATGCTCCTAGATGTTGGAACAAACTCCCTCCCAATATCAGAGCAATTAAAGACATCAAACAATTCAAAAAAGCCCTTAAACACCACCTTTTCATCGCACACTTCAAACACCTAAACACCCCTTCCCCTCCCCCATCCTTTTAACCTCATACCTACCCTAACTAACTGTATAGATTTTATATATCTCCAACATGTATTTTCTAGAAATATAAATGATTTCCCTGTTTACTTCCATGTTAATTTTCCTGTTACTTGTAATAGGTCTGTTATATCTGACCAATTGTTGTATTGTTTCAATGTAAACCGCACTGATGACAAATAGCGCGGTATATAAGAAAATTAAATAAATAAATTAAATAATGGCCACGATCCCTGTGGGGAATGTGATTTCTGTATTACTACGTTATCGGGCCCTCAATGGACTGACTCAATGAAAGATCTGCTTAGCATGCTGGCGGAAGGCTTAAGGGGCACATTTTAGCTGTCCTGTCATTGCCTGCCACTGCTGAGAGAAGAAAAAGTGGCGGCAGCAGGCAATGGAAGACAGCTAAAATGCGCCCCTTAAGCCTTTGCGCCCTGTGCGGCCGCACCGCTCGCACAGAGCTAGGTATGGGCCTGAATCCCACTATAGCTCCTTGTGATCTTGGGCAAGTGACTTAACCCTCCATTGTCTCAGGTACAAACATAGAGTGTAAGGCCTCTGGGGACAGAAAAATGCTTACTGTACCTGAATGTAACTTGTCTTGAGCTTCTGTGAAAAAGGTGTGAGCAAAATTCAGTTCCCTTTCCCTTTCCTTTGATCTACACAATATACTTTACACTTTCAGGTTCTGATTTTATAACAGAATGTGAGAATTCCATAAAACGCTTATTTGAAGCCTATTCTATAAAGTGACATCAATGCCTATATCCCTTTATAAAATAGGCTCCCAGAACTAGACACTGTACAGAGTAAATTAAATGCCAATGCACTAATTTACACCTGCTCAGATGCAGGTGGCAAATGTGTGCATGTATATGACAAGCCTTCACAACGTTTTTTTAAATCTAGGAGCCAGCCCAGAAACCTAGGAGCCAATGGCTAAGACTTCTTAACCCCCTCCCCCCCAGCATCTACTTGAAAATGCTCCACCTTTGGAAGAGCCTTTTCTAAAATATGTCAATGTCTTAATTCCAATCTACAATGTAAGTGCTTGTTGTTGCTAGGAATGCAGTGAAACCTCCTTCATGTAGTTCTTGTTACAGGAACATTTAGTCCTACCAGACCAATCTATAACCAATGGGTTATACCTATATATCAGCAGATGGAGATAGAGAACCAATCAGTTGTGAACTCTCCCTTATAAGGACATCTTGAACCCTCTGTTCACCACTATTTTCTGTAGCAAAGCATAGCTAACAACTCCTGTATTTCTCCCTAACGAGAGAGAGAGAGACAGAGAGGCATCCAAGAATCCAAACAAAATTCTCCAAAACACTGAAGATGAAGAAATGAAACTTTGAAATTATGCTTCAAATGAAGACCAAAAACAGTCAGAGTTAACACAGAAAATGGGAGGGACTCTGGACTGGTCTGGTAGGTCTAAAAGAAAGAAAATTAGCAGGCAAGTCAAAAAATTTCCTTTTCATATTGTCTCCATCGGCCCAGTCAACAAGCAAAAGCATGTAGCATGGATGGGACTCTAAGACCCCTGCTTTAAGCACCCCAACACCAAATGTTGTTTCTTCTCTAGCATACACATCAAGGTGATACTGCCCAGAAAACATACATAAAGAAACCCATCTTTCAGCCTTGCAAATATCCACTGGAGTGAAAACGTGCAACTCTGTTTGAGAAAAGGCCAAACCTCTGGTGGAATGTATCTTGAGACCTTTGGGTGGAATATGCTCCTTTAGAATACAGGCAGAAAAAAATAATCTCCTTCAACCAATGTGCAATTGTTGCTTTCAGCACTGCTTCACTCTTCCTCTGACCCCCAAAAAGCACAAATACAGTTGTGGTCAACATTATTGGCACCCTTGCAGTTCAACCCCTTAATATTGTCACATGTCCCTATCCCCAGCCACGTGCTTAGGGGATTAGGGTTGCCATTTTAGTCCTCTTTAAAGGGGTTTAAAACTATTTCCTTCAGGAGCAGTGCCCTCTGGGAGTTGTAGTTTCCCTCTTAAAAAGGATAGTCGTGGAGACATCAAGTGTAGGCAAACATGACACAGTTTATTTCCCCAAAATATGCACAAATAAGGTTCAAACGTAAAGTATCTGGATATTTCCTCCAGGACAAAAAGGTACAGAAAATATTTACATCCTTAAGCTGAGTAACTTCTCAAAGGCATTAAACAGAGGCAGACGTTTCATCAATCAAAACAGGCAAACCAAAAGTATAGCTTCTTAGGTTCAGCAAAATAAAGAATGTATTTCTGCTTCCTTTGTGAGATAATATATAGTGCTGTGCAAGCTTGGCTTGCTTAACCTGGTTCCTACCTTAGCAAGGTTAAAGTTTTCCTGGTAGTGCTTTTCCCAAAAACATTTATTCAGGCTGCTACTCCTTAACCAAGGATTCAGTAGCCTCTGCACGACACAAAGAACAGTCCATTGGCAGTTCAGTAATCAAGGGGTCTGGTTCATTATACTCCACTTGCATTTCCTCCTGCTCGGGAATTATAATGTCCTGCACTGAGCTCTCATGACCTGCCTCTGGTGGAATGTTTGCTGAGGATTCCTGTAACTCCCTCCAGGACCTGTCTACCCGGTAAGGAATATGGAGAATTGTATTACTGGATATCTTTCTCTGGTTCTCTTGCCCCAGTTCCTCTCTGAGGTTTAACCACGGCTCCCTGTTGGAGGCTGGGTTCTTCTGCCTCCTAGTTTGAAACCTAGGCACCCACCTCTGAGTGTTGTGAACCTCTTGGTCAGGAACAGAAGTTTGGAACCTGCCCTGCCCTGCTCTCTCCGTCTGAGCAGCTCTTGCCTGGCTTCCCTTGTGCCAGACTCTTTCCAGGTCCTTCTTCTTTCCTCTGCTTGGAACTTTCTTTCTGGGGACTTCCAGTTCAATCTCCAGTCCTGCTCCGAGACCGTCTCTGACTCTGTCTTTGTGGACTCTCTCCTTGAGTGTTTGCTTGCTCTGCTCTTCCCTTCTGAGCAGGCTTTTCCTCGTGAGCAGCTCTTCTCCTCTCTGCTTTTCCCTAAGCAGGGTTTATAAAGGTGCTTCCTGGGCAGCGTTTCTCTCTGCCTTAACAGGTGTTCATAATCATGCTCCAAGCCTGCTACTCTGTCAGCAGAGCTTGGGTGTGGCAGCCTAGCCTCAGAAACTCTAAGCTTGTTCTGAAGCCTGTGCACTGCTGGAATGTTTTTAAAGGTACAATCACTGATTTTTTCTAACTCTGCAGGCTCAACAGTACTTTCCTCATCACAGTATCCAATATCTCCTAAAAAAAGTGGCAAGTGAAATGTCTTTGGACTATATATTGTGGCGCTCGAGCCCCTACCAGGCGGCCGCCTAGTAGGGACGGGTAGCCACCTCTTATCTTTTCCTAAGCTTGTAGTTGTGTGAGGAATAATGAGCCAAGTGGTTTATCAAAAGCGCACAGGAATTTTATTCAGCTTCCTTGCTGGTAAGTGGATACAAATTCTTCAAGCACATTTTATTCTCCAGACAAAAGAAAAATAACGGATAACTTCTCCAGTAAACAAATGTCCAAAACAGAGTAACAGCGAACTCAACCATACAAGCTTCTGCCTCACTCTTTTACTGTTTAACGTTTCTGCACATGAAGGAATATGCCCTTCTTTTTAAAACTCTTCAAACAGGCTGTCAGCTTATTCAAGGCCGTTGCAAATACCAACAGTTTCAGCTGTTCAACCCCAACTGAGTTACTGCCGATAAGCTTCGAAGGAAAGACTCTTAGGCCCTTTTAATTATATGACTCCTTCTCTCCTTTCTTTCAGCTTCAGAACTACCTTCACACCTATAGTAACGTTCTTAAGGTTCAACTGTTTCTGGCTTACACTAATTCACCTTAGTGCATGCATCACATTCCATCTCTGAAACACTGGAAGTTACATCACCCTCCTTGGCTTCAACCTCCATGCTCTCAGCTGAGCTATAGCAGGGTTCTGCTTGGAAACGCTCAGGAACTTTCTGTTTTAAAGTTTTCAACAGGTCAAACAACCTCTCCCACTTTCTTACCCTCCCTTCTCTGGGCAGGTCTCCTATGGGGTGTTCTTGTTTAACCTTCCTGGTGAAACATTTCTTTCTACGCTGTGTTATCTGGGGTACAACAGTTTCATCAGAGTCAGAACAGGAAACACACTTTGAAGGCCTTACTGCCTCCCCTCTCCTACCTTGGGGTTTTGGTGCAGTATTCTCTTGGTTGGAACTTCGGCCAGTCAGGACCCCCTCTGCCTCAGAGTACGGCAGAGACTTTTGGTAAAACCTTCCCGCTCTCTTGCCAGGGTAGGTGGTTCTCTCCCAAGAACCTTCCCTATGTCCTCTGTGGCTACTGTGCTGACTATTGTGGCTTCCTTTGTACCTTCTTTGGCTGCCTTTATAGCTGTTCCTTTCTCTGCTGCTCCCTTTGGCTGCAAAGCTCCTTTGTCCTTTGGCTACAGGGTTGTTCTCTCTGGACCTTCTGGAACTTGGACTGGAACCTGAGCTGCAACTCCGACAGCAACTGCCACTGCAACTGCAACTGTGTCTCCCCCTGTGTCTCCAACCGTGTCTATCTCTGGTGTTTGTTTGCTCCAATTTAAACATTGAGCAGGGCAACTCCCTTCCTGGCCCTGCCCATCTGTACCTCCCACTCCTATCTATGGTTGACCTGGAGTGTGGGCGTGGCTTACAACTAGGTCTGCCCTCTAGGTTTCTCTCCGGGCTTCTGCTGTGGACTATGTGATCCTGTGTACCCATCCCCCGCAAAGAGGAAAAATTCTTCTTCTCTTCACTTTTTCCTGGCTGGGCTGCACTCTCCTTACCACATATTCCCCCCCTTAGACTATTACGGGCTGGCGCCATAACCCGCGAACAGCACGTAATACGAGATAAGGCGTCAGCATTTGTATGGAGTTTCCCGGCCCTGTGCTCTATCGTAAAATCAAACTCTTGCAGGGCCATATACCACCTTGTTAACCGGGCATTATTGTCCTTCATTTTATGTAGCCATTTAAGCGGGGCGTGATCGGTCACAAGTAAAAACTTCTGTCCCGTTAGATAAAATCGCAGTTCACTTACGGCCCACCGTATTGCAAGGCACTCACGCTCAATGGTGGAATATTTTTTTTCTGGAGGCGTCAGCTTGCGACTTAAAAACATTACTGGGTGCTCCGACCCCTCCTGCTTTTGAGACATCACAGCCCCTAGGCCTGTTTCTGATGCATCTGTCTGAACGATAAAAGGTAGGCTAAAATCCACCCCCCGTAATACAGGTGCCTCACAGAGTTTCTCCTTTAATCCACCAAAAGCCTGTTCCGCTTCCTGATCCCAGCGTAACTGATTAGGAGCATTCTTTCTAAGCATCTCAGTTAACCCCGCTGCTTTGGCTGCAAAATGTGGGATAAATCGTCTATAATACCCAACTAATCCCAAAAAGCTCCTGAGATCCTTTTTGGTCGCAGGTTTCGGAAACTTTCTCACACTCTCTACTTTGTCCAAGAGAGGTTTTACCATACCTTGGCCTACCAGGTGACCCAGGTACTTCACCTCCGAGGCCCCAAACACACACTTAGCGGGATTTAAGGTAAGACCCGCCTGCCCCAATGCCCCCAACACTGCCTTAACCTGGACCAGATGTTCATTCCAACGTGAACTATGGACAACGATATCGTCCATATAGGCCGCTGCGTATCGCTGGTGTGGAACGCAGGACCATGTCAACCAGCCGTTGACAGGTTGCGGCGGCTCCGTGGAGCCCAAAAGGCATCCGGCGAAACTGAAAGAGCCCTATTGGGGAGCTGAATGCAGTTTTTGGCCTAGATTCCCTGGTGAGGGGAATCTGCCAATACCCCTTTGTTAAATCCAAAGTGGTCAAATAAGTGGCCTGCCCTAGCCTATCTAAGATCTCTTCAATCCGAGGCATAGGGTACGTGTCAAAACGTGAGATGTCATTCACCTTGCGGAAGTCTATGCAGAAACGCATAGACCCGTCGGGCTTAGGGACCAAGACTACTGGATTGTTCCAAGGGCTCTTAGAAACTTCAATTACGCCCATCTTCAACATTTCCTTTATTTGGGTCACTACCTCCCTTTGCTTTGCCTCTGGGAGTCTATAAGGTCGCTGGCGCACTATTTCCCCGTGCGGTGTCACGATCTCATGTGCGACCAGCTCTGTTTCCCCTGGCACTGGGGTAAGGACGTCCGAGAAGTCCTTTAATACCCTGGTCAACTCACTTTGCTGGCTCCAAGAGAGTCTTTCCCCAATCCTATAAGCAGGATCTGCCCTGCCTTTCGCAAGTTGGGGTCCTAATTCGTCCTCTTCCTCTTTGACCCCACAGGCTGTTAGCCCCTCTATTTCGGCTATCCCTGTGGAACCAAATCCCTTGGAGTCCCTGGCAGTGGAGGAGAGCTCATCCACCTCTTCTACGGGTGGAAAGCCTACCCTTTCACAAATTAATTGTGCCACCCTGTCTCCGATGTTCACCTTGAAGTTCTCTTGAGAAAAGTTAAACAAGAGGACTTTCAATTCCCCCCTGTAATCTGGATCTACGACCCCTGCACCTATGTCTATAAACCTTTTAAGGGCGAGGCCAGATCTGGGCGCGATCCTTCCATAACACCCAGGTGGTATTCCCACCTTGAGTCTGGTGTTCACTATGGCCTTCCCCTGCTTAGGTATAACTACCTCTACGGCGCTATATAGATCCAGACCAGCAGCTTGTTCAGTGGCTCGCTTAGGAATCCTAGCTTCAGGGGTAATCCTACAGAACCTGATAACAAACTTCTGTTTAGGCGCCTGTATTTCCCTCTGAGTGACCGCAGACCTTCCCACGTCTACTCTTTTCCCAAATAGGGGAGCAGGCATTATTCCTCCCATACCCCCTCTGGGACGGACAGCTTTCGCGCTTTTACCTTCCCCTGAAGGATTTGTGGGGGTATGTGTGGTTACCAGGCCGACTTTCCCTTTCAGCTCTTTCTCCACCCCTTTCCTAAACTGGGACCAATCCCGGCCCAATATAATATCATGAGGGAGTCTAGGTATTACTGCCACGGCTACCGCCCCTCCACTACCTAAACCCTTTATCTTAACCTTTTGGAGTTGGTAGGTGGAGGTAGCCCCATGAACACATCTAATTTTAACGTGCCCCCTTGGGGACTCTTGGGAGTACTGCCTCTGGGCTTCTATCTCTTTCCATAATTTGTTAGAAATCATGGACTGACTAGCCCCTGAATCCAGAAGTGCCTCTGTTGGTATCCCTTCCACCTCTACCGATAGGAGGAATCCCTCACCTATCTCTTTGGGATCTGTTGTTACAAAAGCCTTCTTTGTTTTGCAGTTTTTCTTGAGATGACCTGGCTCACCACAGGAAAAACATTTTCTCTGCAGGTTAAATCTTTCCTCTAGGGGTTTATCTTTTCTATCCACCTGGTGTCTAATAAAGGCTGAATTCTTTTCCTGTATTCCTGTCCTCCGAAAAACGCCCTCTTTCTTTAGGCTCAATTTCTGGGCCTCCAGAAAGCACTCTGCCAACGCAATGGCTTCTTGGGTGTTTTTACAGTTTTGCATTATTAGAAAACTTTGCATCTCTGTAGGGACAGCTTCAGTAAACTGTTCCAGTATTATCATATCAATAATGGAATCTACATTACTCTTTTCAGGTACCAGCCACTTACAGACCAAGCTCCTTATCCTATGATACAAAGCCTGGGGTGTTTCACCCTCTTTCAGTATACATGCTCTTAGAGACCTTCTATAGACCGAGGGACTTAATCCCACCCGATCCTTTATGGCCTTCTTCACATGCTCATACTCATTAATCAATGCTACTGGCATTTCCCTATAGGCTGCTAACGCCTCACCGCCAAGGGTAGTAGCAAATCTCATAGCTAATTGCTCTTTTGGCCACTGAGCCAACACAGCTATCCTCTCAAAGGCCTCTATGTGGTCATCAAGGTTGTCCTCCTTAGTTAGGCGTCCACATGAGAAAGGTGCAAAACCCAGTCCTTCCCAACCTGTACCAACAGGCTGTGTCTTTGGAACAGTCTGTGCTGCCTTGGTTGCCTCCTCCTGGGTCCGGATCCACGTTGCCATCATCTCCAGCAGGGGTTGCTGCTGAGCCCGAAGCATGGCAGCTGCTTGTTCCTGGCTCACTGCTGCCATCTCCCTCTGCTTGGCGAACTGGTCTGCCACCCACGACAACACATCTGCCGTTTCCATCTCGGACTGCGGTCTCTGCAACACAAACACAGAAAAACACACACAAAGTGCAGCACTTTTTTTTTTTTTTTCCGCTCCCACTTCTAGTGAGTACCTGGTGGCCCCCCTTACACCAGAATCCAGGCCTACCCCTTCTAGCCTACGGGTTACCTGATTCTGATGCAGGTCTCGGCTTTACCACCAGTCACAGTGCTCCCGATCCGATTCCAGTCCGGATTTTCCTCCGCCTTCCTTGGTCGGTCAGCGTCCTTCCTGGATCTTTCCTGTCCAGAGGTATGGCTTGGAGTTGCACCGCTTGACCGCTGGAATGCTGTATCCAAAGAACTACGCCACCTGTGGCGCTCGAGCCCCTACCAGGCGGCCGCCTAGTAGGGACGGGTAGCCACCTCTTATCTTTTCCTAAGCTTGTAGTTGTGTGAGGAATAATGAGCCAAGTGGTTTATCAAAAGCGCACAGGAATTTTATTCAGCTTCCTTGCTGGTAAGTGGATACAAATTCTTCAAGCACATTTTATTCTCCAGACAAAAGAAAAATAACGGATAACTTCTCCAGTAAACAAATGTCCAAAACAGAGTAACAGCGAACTCAACCATACAAGCTTCTGCCTCAGTCTTTTACTGTTTAACGTTTCTGCACATGAAGGAATATGCCCTTCTTTTTAAAACTCTTCAAACAGGCTGTCAGCTTATTCAAGGCCGTTGCAAACACCAACAGTTTCAGCTGTTCAACCCCAACTGAGTTACTGCTGATAAGCTTCGAAGGAAAGACTCTTAGGCCCTTTTAATTATATGACTCCTTCTCTCCTTTCTTTCAGCTTCAGAACTACCTTAACACCTTTAGTAACGTTCTTAAGGTTCAAGTGTTTCTGGCTTACACTAATTCACCTTAGTGCATGCATCACATTCCATCTCTGAAACACTGGAAGTTACATCACTCTCCTTGGCTTCAACCTCCATGCTCTCAGCTGAGCTATAGCAGGGTTCTGCTTGGAAACGCTCAGGAACTTTCTGTTTTAAAGTTTTCAACAGGTCAAACAACCTCTCCCACTTTCTTGCCCTCCCTTCTCTGGGCAGGTCTCCTATGGGGTGTTCTTGTTTAACCTTCCTGGTGAAACATTTCTTTCTACGCTGTGTTATCTGGGGTACAACAGTTTCATCAGAGTCAGAACAGGAAACACACTTTGAAGGTCTTACTGCCTCCCCTCTCCTACCTTGGGGTTTTGGTGCAGTATTCTCTTGGTTGGAACTTCAGCCAGTCAGGACTCCCTCTGCCTCAGAGTAGGGCAGAGACCTTTGGTAAAACTTTCCCGCTCTCTTGCCAGGGTAGGTGGTTCTCTCCCAAGAACCTTCCCTATGTCCTCTGTGGCTACTGTGCTGACTATTGTGGCTTCCTTTGTACCTTCTTTGGCTGCCTTTATAGCTGTTCCTTTCTCTGCTGCTCCCTTTGGCTGCAAAGCTCCTTTGTCCTTTGGCTACAGGGTTGTTCTCTCTGGACCTTCTGGAACTTGGACTGGAACCTGAGCTGCAACTCCCACTTGGACCTGGACTGCAACTCCGACAGCAACTGCAACTGCAACTGTGTCTCCCCCTGTGTCTCCAACCGTGTCTATCTCTGGTGTTTGTTTGCTCCAATTTAAACATTGAGCAGGGCAACTCCCTTCCTGGCCCTGCCCATCTGTACCTCCCACTCCTATCTATGGTTGACCTGGAGTGTGGGCGTGGCTTACAACTAGGTCTGCCCTCTAGGTTTCTCTCCGGGCTTCTGCTGTGGACTATGTGATCCTGTGTACCCATCCCCCACAAAGAGGAAGAATTCTTCTTCTCTTCACTTTTTCCTGGCTGGGCTGCACTCTCCTTACCACAATATGCACACATATTTGACACATAAAAGAATCAAATAAAACAAGACCAATTAAAAAAGGCACTAATAGGAAATAGTATAAAAACTGGGACATTGCCAGGACAAAATTATTACAACCACTAATAAGAGAAACCCCAATCTAATATATTTTTGTTGGAACTTACACCGTGAAGAAAAACCTATTTCTTCTCACAGTGTGATGTTCCTTTTTATCTTTAAATGGGGACGCAACCCCAACAAGTGCTAAGGAGACAATGACCCCTTAGTACACACCGGTAAAATTCTCCTTCAGGCTTTAAATATTTTTATAGATCAAAGAAAAGTCACTTAGCTGGTCAGGACGAATCGCTGGAGAGGTTGCCAGCCATAGGGAAGGAATCAAAACCGTCCCCCATTGCTCAACAGCTGATCAAATGAGAGTGCCAACACTCCAGCTTCAATCGCTCACTTTTCTCCTTCAGACTTTCCAGACTTTCCAAAAGCATCCGTGAAAGCAACTGTGCCATGGTAATACACGAACTAGTAACACAATGTTGCGTTTCGAACCATAGATCCTCTTGGCTCTTCATCAAACTTCGTTGCTTCTAATCAAACCTGGAAAGCAGTGTTCTTTAAATTCCATGCCTTGATCACATGACCAGTCCAGAACCAATGGAAACCAATACAACTAACCACTCCCCAGAAAACCGAGAATTACAAAATACTCCACCAGTCCAGAGAGGAGTTTAAACCTGCAGGTGACAGGGAATCCAAAGTATAAATCCAAAACAGTTCATGATAACGCAAACAAAAATCACGATCTCCCCCTCTTTCCTTTGTTCGTATGTGGTCCAAAACTCTCCAACGCAAATCAGCAAATTGGTGTTGACTTTCCTGACAATGTGCAACCATCGGGGCTGACAATACCCCTGTGGTTATACGTGAACGATGTTCCAGTAACCGCCTCTTCATCGTGAGAAAAGTGAGCGATTGAAGCTGGAGTGTTGGCACTCTGTGATAAGGAAGCTTATCATAGCTCAGGAAGGAGCTATAGAAAAGATGATGTGACTCTGAACAAGCAACCTGTCAGTTCTGGTAGAAATAAGAAAACAGAATTTTGCCATAAAAGACTACCAGTCCCAGAATGCACCTGGTTTCCAGCAGCCATTAGAGGAGCTGAAGTGGGGAAACGTGTGTTCAATCAGGAGGGCTATGAGGTAATCCCTAAGCACTCATCTCAAAGGGCAGGGCCTGATTCAGCACAGCTGCGCTGTATTAGGGAGGAGCACTCATCAAGGCAGAATAAGAATAGAGTTTGTTCTACAGATGACAAGCATCAGCTCCATGATCATGAGCTTCATGATCACCTTGGATATTCAGAGAATTGTCCTCAGTATCCTGAGAATCAGCTTGAGTTTGATCATCAGTTTCATCTGAAGGATCAGCAGAAGCAGAAGCCAAACCGGACAGATAGAGAAGGAAAGAAACCCTCTGGAAGGAAGAGGAGAAAAGCCTTTGAGAGGTCTAGAAAAGTCCAAGGCAGTACGTATACTGGGAGGTATTCCAAGGGCCAGCATAGACCATTGGACTGGGGAAAGCCAGAGGAATGGTGCTGCAGAACAAGGAATCACCAGAGGCTACCTGTGAGGGAGACGGCTGCACGTGGAAGGGACTCTAAGACCTATGCCAGAAGGTATGTGAAGAGAGATCCAGTGTCCAGGGATCAGGACTGGAAGGCTGGACATAAGAACTGGACTACATACTGGCCAGGCTATATAGAGAGGAACTATAGCAACAATGGAAGCTCAGGTATGAACACTGATCTATGCCCTAGCTATAACCTTGAAAGACAGCAGGGAAATAAGTGTTCTCCTGAAAGTGCTCCATTGAAAGATTCATCTGTGCCAATTCATGATAGTGACCCTATGCTTGTTGATGAAGGGGAAATAATAGCAGATCAAGATATTGTTTATATGGACTGCTCTCTATCCAAACTCCGTTGGTAACTTTCTGTGATAAAGCACAGCAGCCATCACAAAGAAAATATAAATTTGTTCTTTATTCCACTAAGAAAAGCTCCTGAAGCAGGATTTGACTCACACAGTAGAAAGCCAGCCTGCTAAAGGGTTTCAGCTGGATAACTGATAGCAATTGAGCTGCACCTAATTGCTTGTGAGCTAGGAGAGAATTACTTCTGGATCTGTGTGGAAAAATAATCAGAAGTTAACCTTACAAGAACAGTTTCTTTCTTTCTTTGTGGCTTTTCGTTTGTTAGAGATATGCTAAGAAAACATTAGCTAATTGCCTGACAAGTTTGAAGGTTGTTTTCCTGATTTTGAGTTTTTGACTTTGTTTTACCAAGTTAAACACTGCAAGCAAGTAACCTAATTTATGTGCTACCAAGCATATCTGTGCTGGGAGAAATAACCCCATAAATAAAGAAGTATCTTATTGGCTTTAACACTTGTGCACAACTAAATTATTGTCAGCAGCTGTGTCTGGTGTGAATGAACTACATTACCCACAATACCTTGCAAAAATCATATAAATATATGCATTGTCAAAACTGTGAAGATTCTCACCCAGGCAGCCGTCTGACAACTCTCATTTGATCAGCTGTTGAGCAATGGGGGACAGTTTTGATTCCTTCCCTATGGCTGGCAACCTCTCCAGCGATTCGCTCTCTATAGAAGAGATCGTCCTGACCAGCTAAGTGACTTTTCTTTGATCTATAAAAATATTTAAAGCCTGAAGG
This sequence comes from Ichthyophis bannanicus, assembly GCA_033557465.1. Lineage (NCBI taxonomy): Eukaryota > Metazoa > Chordata > Amphibia > Gymnophiona > Ichthyophiidae > Ichthyophis > Ichthyophis bannanicus. The sequence goes on from CM066032.1 coordinate 1,767,990,872, forward strand.
AGAATTTTACCGGTGTGTACTAAGCGATCATTGTCTCCTTAGCACTTGTTGGGGTTGCGTCCCCATTTAAAGAAAAAAATGCAAGAAGAAATAAATTTTTCTTCATGGTGTAAGTTCCAACAAAAATATATTAGATTGGGGTTTCACTTATTAGTGATTGTAATAAATTTGTGGGAATAGGACATGATTATTTGCACCCTTATAAACAATTCAAATCAGTTTAAACAGAAGAACCACATTCCCATTGCAGTGAAATTAGATGTACCTCTGTTCAATTGTCAGTACTCACATGACTTGAATCAACCAATGAATGATGGCTCTAATATTGAAAATGGCCACATTCACCCCCTGTTCTATTTTCACAATGGTAAAGACAAAAGAGCTGCCAGAGACTATCAGAAAAGCCATTATCACCAAACATCAAACTTCAAAGAGGTACAAGGCTATCTCCAAAGAACTTGGTATTCCAGTGTCTACAGTTGCAATGTTAAGAGGTTTTCTGCTCATGGAATGGTCAAAAACCTCCCAGGACGTGGTGGGAAGAGGAAAATTAATCCAAAAAGTCTTTGAAGGTTAGTGCAACCAGTTGGAAAAACACCATGTACAACATCCAAAGAGCTTAAAGCTTTCCTGGAGCAATCTGGAGTGGTGGCTTCACCCTGCACCATATGCCATGCACTAAACAAAGAAGGACTTCATGAGCGAAGACCAAAGAGAACACCATTGCTCAAAGATAGACATAAAAATGCATACCTAATCTTTACTCAAACCAATCTTGAGAAACCACAGTCCTTCTGGGAAAATGTTCTTTGGCCAGATGAAACCAAACTTGAGCTCTTTGGCAATGCAGACCAGCGATACATTTACAGGCAAAGAAATGAAGCGTATAAGGAAAAACATACCCTTCCTACAGTTAAGTATGGTGGAGGTTCCACAATGTTGTGGGGCTGTTTTGCTGCACCAGGAACTGGAAGGCTGGAACGTATTAAAGGAATCATGAAGTCAGAGATCTACCAAGGTATTCTGAAGCAAAATGTGTTACTTAGTGTCAGAAAGCTAGGTCTGGGTCAAAGGTCATGGGTCCTCCAGCAGGACAATGTCACAAAACATACATCCAAAAGTACAAAAGAATGGTTAAAAAGGAAAAAAAGTACCGTTTTAAACTGGCCAGCAATGAGTCCTGATCTTAATCCAATCAAGAACCTTTGGAAAGAGATGAAATTTGCCATTGGTAAAAGGAATCCTAGAAACATTCATGATCTGGAACAAATCCTAGTTGAAGAGTGTGAGAAACTACTAGCAGACGGATACAAAACTTATAGATGGCTACAAGAAACGTTTGGAGGCTGTCATCACTGCCAAGGGTTGTGCAATCAAATATTAGTGAATGGTGCCATGAATCCTGTCCAGGTCATATTTTTTTCCCTCAGAAATTACTATACTGTACTAGTCAAATATTATAATGACATACAGTTGGAATATTTCCAATAATTGCTTAAGATATTGTACACAACATACCTAAAATCAAGGGTGCCAAAAATGTTGACCACAACTGTAATTTATCAGATCTGCTGAAGTTTTTTAGTAACTTTCAAATAATGCATTAAGACTCTTAGCAGCTAGAGGATAGAGAAGACCATATTCTTTACCACAGTCCTCCCTGCGAAAGGAAGGCAAGTGTATCTGATTTATATTGAAAGCAGATTCCATCTTAGGAAGAAAGGATGGAACCAGTAAGACAGAGACCCCCACTTCTATATGAGTAGAATGCAAAAAGAGTTCTCGACAGACTTTAACCTGCAATTCTAAAATCTGATAAGTTGAGGGCCTAGCAATTAGAAACACAATTTTAAGGCTGAAGTATTTAAATGTCACCTTTTTTTAAAGGCTCAAAAGGCAGCAGACCCAATGCATGTGGTGCCAAGCTGGCAAGATCATCTTAAATTCAGGCTGCAAATATTACACTCCTTTAGAAACCAAACCACATCTGGATGAGAGGCCAAGGAACTTATACATAGTAACATACATAGTATATGATGGCAGATTGAGACCAGTATGGTCCATCTAGTCTGTCCAGCAAGGCAGCAAGAGTAGGTGCACCTGCTGCTCCGTGCACGTCACCCCTCCCCATGCCTTTGTTTAGGGGTGTACCCACCGCTCCATGCAGGTCACCCCTATTTACTGAGATATAAGAGATAGTTATGTTTGTTTTGATTTTATCCTGTTGCTATAAAGGGATCCACTGTGTCTGTCTGATGCCATTTTGAATTCTGTCACTGTATTTGCCCCCACCACTTCCATCGGGAGGGCATTCCAAGCATCCACCACCCTTTAAATGAAAACGTATTTCCTGACATTGCCTTTCAGTTTACCCCCTTGCAGCTTCATGTTATGCCCTCTAGTTTTACAGCTTCCCCGTCTTTGGAAGAGGTTTGTTTGTTCATTAATACTCTTTAAGTATTTAAAGGTCTGAATCATATCTCCCCGTCCCTCCTCTCCTCCGGAGTGTACATATTTAGGTCTTCAAGTCTCTTCTCATAAGTCTTCTGATGCAGACTCCAAATCATTTTGGTTGCCTTCCTCTGAACTGTTTCCAGCCTTTTTATGTCCTTTGCAAGATATGGTCTCCAAAACTGAACACAGTATTCCAAGTGAGGCCTCACCAACGACTTGTACAGTGACATTAATACCTCTTCCTTTCTGCTGGTAATTTCTCTCTATATGCAAACCAGCATCCTTCTAGCTTTTGTCACTGTCCTGTCACACTGTTTCGCCACCTTGAGATCCTCAGAAACAATCACTCTGAGATTCTTCTGGTTCATGCACACCAACCTCTCACCCCCTATTGCATACAATTCCCTTGGATTTCTGCTTCCCAAGTGCATGTAACTGCACTTCTTCACATTAAATCTTAACTGCCAAGCATTAGACCATTCTTCCAGCATTTGTAGATCTTTCCTTATGTTATCCACTACTCTGTTGCAAATTTTCATGTCATCTGCAAAAAGACAGACTTTTCCATTCAGTCCTTCGGCAATATCACTCACAAATACATTGAACAGTACCGATCCCAGGATTGAACCCTGGGGCACACCGCTAATCACCTTCCTTTCATCCAACTGAGTTCCGTTTACCGTTACCTTCTGGTCAGTCAACCAATTTCTGATCCAGTTCACCACCTTGGGACCCATCCCCAAGCTGTTGAGTTTACTGATAAGTCTCCTATGAGGAACAGTAACAAAGGCTTTGCTGAAGTATGGTAGATCACATCCATCGCATGCCCTTGTTCTAGTTCTCTGGTCACCCAGTCAAAGAACTCAATCAGATTTGTTTGGCATGATTGTCCTTTGGTAAAACATGCAACCTGTTAGTTTCGAGGAAGTCCACTATTTGCTCAATCAGGAGCGCCTCCATTACTTTTCCCGCCACAGATGTAAGGCTTACTGGCCTGGAGTTTGTCACTTCTTCCCTACTGCCACTTTTGTGAAGAGGTACCACACCAGCCCTTCTCCAGTCTTGTGGAACTTCTCCTGTCTCCAAGGATCTATTAAAAACATCCTTTAGGGGGTCACGCGATGTGTTGAGGGTGCACGGATGGGTTCTGAACACTCTCTCTTGAATCCCCAGCCACTATTAATGCCCTAGCCATAAACGTATCATGGGTTTGACCACAGAAGACAAAGTACCGACCTGGACATGCCCAGAGAGTCCGCTGAGTAGAAATGCAGCGTGGAAGGCATGAAATCTGCCTGATGAGACTGAGAAAAGGCGACAGCACAACTTAACAAAATGGCTGATTCTCCCTCTTCGCTGAGCTCACCAGGTCAGGCCGCGTTGGTAGAGGATCTGACGGTGGCGGTAGTGGGGACCTTGGCTGGGTGTTTTGATGCCATCACGGGTCGCCTGGATACCTAGCACAATCATTTGAGGACATCGGTTCCCGACTGCACGAAGTAGAGGGATGGATATCTCAAGTAGAAGATGTGCAAAGCAAAATGGATAAGGAGCTCAAGCAACTAAAAACACTGCTGGCAAAGCAAGCTTTAAAATGGGACGATATTGAAAACCACGGGAGAAGGAAAAATATCCATTTTGTTGGCGTCCCAGAATCGGTGAAAGATAGTGAGTTGAAGGGCTATGTGGAAACCCTGTTGATTTTGTTACTGGCTTTGTGAGATAACTGCAAGCCACTGGTTATAGAACATATTCACTGGATTAGGTCCATACGCGCTGGTGAACCAAGACCCAGAGTGGTAATAGCCTGGTTTATGAACTTTTTACAAAAGGAAAAAATACTGAAACAGATGCGAGCTCAAGGCCCTGTTGTATGTGGGAACATAAAAATTTCGGCCTTCCAAGATTATTCGTTGGATCTGAGTGCCAAGAGAATAGCGTATGCCTCAGTGTGCCAGAGATTGGTGGCAGCACATTTGAAATTTGCAGTCCTTTATCCAGCTAAATAATTTTTTTTTTCTGGGGGTCGCAGACCTTTGAGAGCCCTGAAGCAGCAAAACAGCACCTTGACTCCTCGCATCTCCCCGTACTGGAGGGTGTTTAACACCACTGGAACCAGGTACATGGACAACAACTAGTACGGGAGGACACAAATTTGTGAATGATCTCTTGGGCAGATAGAAGAGCACTGAAGGTGCATAATGATGCATAAAAGATTGGGACATTGGACATTGAACTGGGCTGAGCAGAGGGGCTGCCCGAACTGGCCGCAAAATCCTGGGAGCCCTTCTCTTGTATGGGTCTATACCTTTTTTTGTTGTTGGGCACTGATGAGGTAAAGCTGATGGATTCATGCATAATGGCAGGGCCCAACATGGAACGGCAGGACTGTGTTAAAGAGTTCTTGGCCCAGTAGTGCTGCAGTGAATATCCGTAAAGCCACAAGGAAGATATGGACATTAAACATTGTACCAGGCTGAGTGGATGGGATGCCTGATCTGGCAGTGAAACCCAGGGAGCCCTTATTTTGTTCTGTTTTGGACTATACTTTTTTTCTGTGTTGGTTAATGTTGTGTATGTCTTAATTGTTGTCTGTTGTCCAGTTAAGATGGATGGAGCCCTCCCCTGAACGCCTAAGAACATTATTGGGGACCCATGGCTGCCCTAGCAAACTGTGCCTGAGATTCCCAGATCTGGGATCTTAGTCGGTTCAGAAACTGGAATAGTGTGGTGTAGTATGGGGTTGCATTGAATGGGTGTATGCATGTAATTGGCTTAGGGAGTAATTATTCACTAGAGTGCTAAGGGGCACGGCACAAGGGAATAGTTTCAGTGATACTTGATTGAGTGGAAGAATGTGTGGCTGGGGATTCTAACATCTGTAGTGACTCAAGAGTGTATGGATGGTAGGGATAGAAGAGGTGGAGGAGGGTGGGAGGTGGAGATGGATAATTATCTAGTATATATGTACACTAAGGAGACTTGGAAGGGCTGAGGGGGGAGATTATGCTCATGTAGGTAGGAGGATGTGATCATTGATTGGAAGCATATGGAACGGGAGTCCCAGGCTGGGGGGACTCTCGGAGTTTTAGTGGTTATTTATTTTATTTTATTTATTTATTTATTTATTTATTTTATTTACAGATTCTTATATACCGCGCTATTCAACATCAGTGCGGTTTACATGGAACATAAAACTTACACATTTCATTGGCTGATCTGTGTTTACAAGGAACAAGTGCTATAACTTGGGTAAAAACTTGGGTAACTATTTACATCTTGACGGTCCTGTATAGTAGGGTTCCGTTGTACTGCACTAGTTAGGTAGTTGAAGGGGCTGTTGTGGTACTGTCTACCGGGTAGTACAAGAGGAAGAGGTAGTGTTTTAATGCCTTCCTAAACTGGGCTAGATCAGGGATTGACCTGGTTATCTGGTCAGACCAACCCAATCCAATCGTATATCAGGTGACTGGAGGTGAGAATAATTAGTTGGAATGTATGTGGATTGTCAAGCCCTATTAAGAGAAGGAAGATCTTGGGGACTATTCAGAGACACAAAGGAGAGATTATTATGCTGCAAGAAACCCACCAAGCAGTAGAGGAACTTAATAGGCTGAAAGGTACGTAGGTGGAACAGATTTATGGGGCTTCAGCCAAAGGACGAAAGGGAGGGGTGGCAGTGCTCATTATGAAGGGGGTGAACTTCCAATGCCTCCAGGAGTCAGGGATCGTATGGATCGCTATGTATTGGTAGTTGGTGAACTAATGGAGAAGGCGGTGATTCTTGGAGTAGTTTATGCCCCAAATGTCCCATATCCCCATTATTTTGCTACGCTAGAATCCCAAATTGAAGGGCTATCTGATTACCCATTGATTCTTGGTGGGGATTGGAACAGAGTCTTTGACCCCTGTTTGGACTTAACAGGAGAATCTAGTGGATCTAGACAATGCTCATCACGGCATTTAAGCCGGTTTTTTTAGACAATTACACCTACTGGATGTGCAGAGGGCTCTATATCAGCAGGAGTGGGATTACACACACCTATCTAGAGTCCATAGTACTAGTGCTTGGATAGATGTTATCTTTCTGTCCAACCGGTAGAAGCAGCTTGGATAGAGTCCTATGAGATCTTGGATCATGCCTTGGTATGGGTGGATTGCTCTTGGGGGGATATGCAGGTGGGATGTGCCCCTTGGCGCTTCCCAATTGATTTATATGAAGTAGAGATGCTTCAGAAATTTATTTTAGAACGTTGACAGGGGTACTGTAATTTCAATGAGGCTCATGCAGCGACCCCAGAGCTCTTTTGGGAGGCATCCAAAGCAGTACTGAGGGGCGAGATTATTTCCTATGTCGTTAAATGCCGATGGGATATAGCTGCGTGAATTCTTCGACTAGAAAAACAAGTTTGTCGGGATCGAGGTTTATTCACTAGAAGCCCAACAGCAGCGAATAGGGCATGACTCTTGGCAACCCAGGCTACACTGAATACAGTAATACATCAAAGAGCAAGGAAGTCCCTGATTTATTACAAATATTGCTTCTACCAATAGGGAGATAAACCAGACAAGTTACTAGCGCGTTGTTTACAGAAAAGCCAGAACACTAGTTAGGTAACAGTCCTTAGAGACAGGACTGGGACAGAACAGCAGGACAGCAAGGGCATTGGGGACATCTTTGCTCAATTTTATCGCACTCTTTATAGCAGGGAAGAGGTCTCACTGACTCGTGTTCAAACATACTTGAGTCGGGTGTCACTGCCAAGGGTCGCGTCTAGTCAGCGAGAGCGGTTAGAGGCACCAATATTGACCGATGAAGTGTAGCTAGCCATATCACAGGCAGCCCTATGCAGAGCTCCAGGACCAGATGGATTTAGAATAGAATATTATAAAATCCTATTGTCAGATATCCTGGGGCTGTTAGTGGATGTTTTTAATAACTGGATGACTCGGGAGGAGCTGAGGTATGATGTCAATTCGGCACATACTGTATAGTAAGGACCCAATAATGGTGGAATTGTATTGTCTGATATCTCTTCTCAACCAAGATTTAAAATTGTATGCTAAAATATTGGCAGACCACCTGGCTGTGTGTCTGCCAGATTGACTCCACTTAAGTCAAACTGGGTTCGTTAAAGGGAGGTATCCTGTCAGCAACTTGTGGCGGATTATTGCTGCGTTAGAAAAGATCCATCAGACGCATGCTCCAGCTCTCCTCGTAAGTTTTGATGCTGAGAAAGCATTTGATAGGGTCAATTAGTCCTATCTTGTCCAGGTTCTGGGAGCATACGGATTGGAGGAGGGTTTTATCAATGGAGTGCGAGCCCTTTATTATTGCCCCACTGCGAGAATAGGAGTAAATGGAGGTTTAACCTCCTGTTTCAATCTGGAGAGGGGAAGGAGACAGGGTTGTCCTCTGTCGCCCTTGTTTTCTGTCCTCTCCCTAGACCCACTCCTGAGAATGGTGAATTCTAGGGAAGACATCTCTGGGGTTAGCATTGGTAGCAAATCTTTTAAAATTTCTGCCTTTGCGGATGACTTGTTGGTGTAGTTGACAAACCCGCAGGGGTCTTTATCCAATTTGCTGTTGGAAATAGATGAATTCTGTGCCGTGGCAGGCCTATGTCTAAATAGGACCAAACCAGAGGCCTTAGATGTGTTGGGGACCCTTCAAAACATCTGGCTGGGGCAATTCCCTCTTAAATAGGCAGGAGACTGTAGAAATGGACAGATAAAGGGATACCAGAATCCCCAATATGTAATTGAAGATGGATGAATTTCTTGATACAGAATGTGTTTAGAAGTTTGGCTTTTCACCTACTTCCTCTTAAATAGAATAGGATGTCATGATCATGAGTTCTGTGTAACCGTCTTTAAAATAGATGGAACATTGTTAACGTAAGCATAAAGAGTAAACATAGGCTATGAACTGTGCAACCATAGTTCATTGTACAGTCACTGCTGACAAAACATAACTTTTGCAATTATAAATAATTTTGTCATAATCAAGTAAATTTCATCTAATACACTGTAATCAGATCTTACTCTGTAAAAAGAACTTTGGCGACACCTTGTGTTATTTCATGGTTATAATAAATGACTGTTACTTCCCCTTTTTCTTTAATAAAAGGAGCATTTTAGGAGGAAGAATTTGAATTCAATAAGCGTGGAACTATGCACGTCCATAGACCCGTTTATTGTCTTCCCTCTGAGCTCAAAGAAAGTAGCACTTGTGTGTGTAATTGTGTTCAGTATTACTCTCTGCCTGTTTCTCACTGTTTGAGGACCAGAGACCAAAAAGAGCCTTGGTATTGTGGCCAGATCACGGAGTTTTCTTCAGTTGGTGCCGTTCTCGGATCTCTGTGTTTCTTCAGCAGTTGGAAACAGCAGACAAGTCTCAAGGACACAGGCAGTGGTTGTCGTGAGTGAGTATACTAAAGAATTGACAGATATCTGTGTGTATATTGTGATTGTAATGTAAAGCCGGTAAGGTTAATTAGAGATCTCAGTTAGATAAGTGGAGTGAGATAGGGCAAGAGAAAGGAAGCCCTAATTATGAAATGAGGCGCAAGTTTGGTGATAGCGCCCTTATGTTAACATTCGATGACTGCCAGTAACCACAGTTTGCCGTTCCTCCTTGGTGGAACATTTCAGTAGGACAAATTGAGTTGATTACAGTATGAAATGTGATTAGATTTAAGCAAATTTCATACCAGTCATGAATGTGCCGTGTATGGTTTAAGGCTGAAAAGTGCAGCAAGCCACTGACTTTGTGTTTGAAAAATTTAAAAATCAAGTGTTTAGGATGGTTAGTGTAAATAGTGTGGAGTGGAGGAGTGACCTAGTGGTTGGGGCAAGGTACTTCAGGCCGGAAGGTCGGGGGTTCAAATCCCACTAGAGGACAGCAACCTTGGGCCGGAAGGACTGGGGTTTCTAGTCCCACAGGTGCTCCTTGTGGTCTTGGGCAAGCCACTTAACCCTCCATTGCCCATGTTCCCTGTAAGTATTAGTGTATGTGTCTCATATCCCCGTGTGTTAAATGTATCCCCCAATTGTGTTGTGACCGCTTTGATTGAAGGATAAGGCGGTATACAAAACTGTCTAAATAAATAAATAAATATAGAAGGAACTGAAACTTATAGGGAAAAACTTGTCATTGCTCTATGAAATAATAGAATTAATCAAACAAAGTTTTGAAGGACTAATTTTCATGTCATAATTGTAGTATGAAGTTTGTTTTCTCTGATTTAGTGGTTAGGGAAGAGTTTTGTTTTTTACTTCAGAGGTTTCTGGCAAGATAACAGCTTGGCATGACTGCAGTATTAGCAGGAAGAAAGTCTTGAGCAACCGTGGTAAGATTTTCTTTTGTTAGACTAACCATAAGCCTTATTGTGGAAGTTAAAAAAAACTCCAAATGTAATTAACCATTTCTCTTACTTGTGTATGTATAGTAAATTAGTTTTGTTTTTTAGGTCTGGATCTGAACTTATTTTGGGTTATGAGAATTTATCTACTGATCTCATTCTGTGTGTAATAATGCAAATGCTTTGATATATTTAGATATTTGATAAATTGTGTGATGTGATAAAGGTTTAAAAAATTAAGTGTTTTAAAGGAAAGAGAAGTTAGTAACTTAACTGGAAAAAATTGAATTGCTAGTTAAGTCAAGCAAGTTTGTTTACTTAAAGGGAAAAAGTGAATGATACAACTACATTCAAACAAGTGAATTAAGTAATTAAAACAGTATGGTAAATATATGTATAATGTTTTATTTTTCCTTTGTGATAGTGGACTAGTTGAAAATAATGTCTGAAGAAAAAATGCTGATTTTTTTTCATAGTCTCTTTGAACTAATCTTCAGGAGTCGATTGGAGGAGTGATCTTAAATTCTCATGTCGTATATGTTTTAGTTATTATGAAAGACCTCTGCAGAACTGATTTTTATTAATTGCAAGTGTGAAGTGAATGCCTTGTTGCTAGTTTTAAATTAGTATCACTGAGTTAGATTTAATATGCTTATCTCTTCTATTGCTGCTGTTTGTGTTGTTGCTCAGAGATTTCCCACTGGACTTAAGCCACTGGGCTATTTTTCAGATTTTTGTTGCCCTGTTGTAGCAGGAATGCCTCCATGTTTTCAGTTTTCTGGCAGCAGTAGTCTTTGCAATCCAAATTACTGATTTTCTAGTACTATAATATGCCTCTCATTCAGTTTTCTTTTACACTTGGAAAAACCAGCTTTCTTCCAGCTCTAGATTGCTGTTTGATCTCACTCTGTACTGATGGTTCTGCTTTGCATAATGAATAAGGAAAATTGATGCAATTGAAAGAATTGATTCTGTGACAGAGTCGGCTGTTTGCTATTTGCTAATGCTCAACTAGCTGGAGTGTTCGCTCTTTCTAGAGCTCTTGAGTTATCTGCTCACTTGATCAATACTGATTTTGTCTCAGGCTTCTTGCATGAGGAGCTCTATGTGCTGATACTACTATGCTGTTTTGTTCTGAAAATAGTGGAACAAAGATAGAAGTGTTAAGCTATTAAGAAGTGGTAATTGACTTTCTAGTTGGTTTAAATTTGATGTTAAAAAAGGTTTTATAGTTTATGAATGTACACACCCTTATATAAATGTTCCTTCCTTTGTGAGCTTAGATGTCTATGCGAATTAGAATGGAATAGAGAAGTAGTCTAATGACTAGAGTACTAGCACTCCTTGTGACCTTGGATAAGTCACTTAACCCTCATTGCCTTACAAAGAAAAATTCCAAGTTATCAACGTTCCTGTTTTATGTGCTGTACCAAGTTTTAGTTGCAATGTGAACTGTTGTGATTAGTGGGGAAAGTAGTATTAAAAACAACATGTCTTGGTAACCGCTTTGATTTAAGGAAAAGGCGGTATAGAAAACCTGTTAAATAAATAAATAAACAACATAAAAATGGAAAGGGTATATTACTGATAATGTTTAAAGTAATGTGAGTTGAACCATCACCTAAGATAAGACAGCCTTCCTAATAATTGTTGACAAACAATTGAAATGAGTTTAAATTATTTGTCATAAACTGCTAGTTTTAATGTTGTTACCCCTTGAATAACCAGATTGACTATATCTTGTATACTGTTAAAGCTGGAGAATACATCACAAATATAATTAGTGATATGAATATGTACAATTGTGTTCCTGACAGGAAAAAGAAATGTGTCTATCAGGCCACATGCTAACATTTGATTTGGCAAGTAGACAGAATAAGTTTAGGAATGTAGATGAAAATAATAAGTATGTTACAGGCTAGCTATGTAATAATTTAGTGCTAGCAATAGATGTATTGTAATTAACAATAGATAATATAATTCTGTTCAACAATTTAAGACTGTTATTAGGGATGAATAATTGTGCTTGTTTGCAATTGTATGGCATCAAGAGAGATGCTGTAGTGGAGAGTTGGGTTTTTACAAATTATATATTGTATGCACTGAATCCTATGGGCCGAAGAAGAAAACGACTGAATGAAATGCTACTGAATATGGAGACTCCTGATAAAGATCAGCGATTCCAGCGGAACTACTCATGTATGCGCAGCAGTGAAGCCTGGGTGGATGGTCACTGAAAAAGATTGATCTAAGATGTGTATAGCACAGCCCATGGTGAGAAAGGATGCTGCTGAAGAATCTGGAGTGATGACTGGTGTCATGATATGAGGGACTAATCTCTGAATTATTGCTAGATCTACAAGAAGCAGTTGGCCACTGCTAGATGAGGTAGTGCATACAAGAATAATTGGTAAAGTCTTGCTCTCTGTACACATTTTTATTGAGGCTAAGCAAAGGTAAACAATGTCACATGATTTTGTAAAACAATTTCTTCCAACGAACAAGATGGAGCTCACCTATGGACCAGATGTACCTAGGACTTTGAAAGAACATCTCCAAAATGAAGCCTATTGTAGAAGATTATTCTGGAATTGGACATGTTTCAGCTACCGCTCTTTTGTAATGATTCTTTATAGAATCACAGGGAGGACTGTAGAAATGAACAGATAAAGGGATACCAGAATCCCCAATATGTAATTGAAGATGGATGAATTTCTTGATACAGAATGGGGTATGTTTACTAAACCGGGCTAACGGTTAACCCGGGCTATCTGCCACTAGGTCCCATATTATTCAATGGGACCTAGTTGCAGATAGCCTGGGTTAACCGTTAGCCCTGTTTACTAAACATACCCCTATGTGTTTAGAAGTTTGGCTTTTCACCTACTTCCTCTTAAATAGCATAGGATGTCATGATCATGAGTTCTGTGTAACCGTCTTTAAAATAGATGGAACATTGTTAACGTAAGCATAAAGAGTAAACATAGGCTATGAACTGTGCAACCATAGTTCATTGTACAGTCACTGCTGACAAAACATAATTTTTGCAACTTTTGCAATTATAAATAATTTTGTCATAATCAAGTAAATTTCATCTAATACACTGTAATCAGATCTTACTCTGTAAAAAGAACTTTGGCGACACCTTGTGTTATTTCATGGTTATAATAAATGACTGTTACTTCCCCTTTTTCTTTAATAAAAGGAGCATTTTAGGAGGAAGAATTTGAATTCAATAAGCGTGGAACTATGCACGTCCATAGACCCGTTTATTGTCTTCCCTCTGAGCTCAAAGAAAGTAGCACTTGTGTGTGTGATTGTGTTCAGTATTACTCTCTGTCTGTTTCTCACTGTTTGAGGACCAGAGACCAAAAAGAGCCTTGGTATTGTGGCCAGATCACGGAGTTTTCTTCAGAGACAAGTTTAAATATCTAGGAATCTGGTTACCATCAGATCCACGGCGCCTTTATGGTTCTAATGTCTCTCCCCTGGTTGGGTGGATTCAGGATAAGCTGAGGGATTGGAACCCTCTGCCATTGTCACTAGCAGGGCGGATTGCAGCGTATAAAATGGTAGTTTTTCCCCAGATTCTTTATATGTTGCAGTTAAAACCCCTCCAATTATGGCATCGGGACCTATGAGAGCTAGAGAAATATGTGCAAAATTTTCTCTGTAAAGGGAAGAGATCCCGATTGGCTATTGCCAGGCTTTGAGGGCCGTGGAGTGGGGGAGGTATGGGTCTCCCAGACCTATCACAATATAATCTTGCTTGTTAGGGATTGGTTAGGGGAGAGCTCAGTCTACATGCCTTGAGAGATGGAGGCAACAATGATGACCCCTCTGGCGTTGGCAGCTGCCCGTCATACTCCGAGAGCCTAGCTTCCTCCCCAGCACCGAGAGAGTTTACTGATAACCGGGGTATGTGAGTGGTGGAAGGCCCTTTGCAAGCTGATGGGGATACCCGCAGATACCATAGAGTATCTGCCGATATAATGAAATGGGGCCTTTCCCCCAGGAATGGATTCAAGGGCCTTTCGGGTCTGGGCTTCACTTGGACTTACGCACTTGAGGAAATGTGGTTGATGAGAAGGGAGTTATATTACCATTAAGAGAACTCCAAGGCCATTTTCAGCTGCCGGGGAGCCCGTGTTTTCCTTATATTCAACTCCAACATTATGTAGCTTCTCTAGACAGGCGTGGTCTGGAGAAAGCATAGTTACTCACCTGTAACAGATATTCTCCAGGGACAGCAGGAATCAGTCCTCACATATTGGTTGAGGTCGGTACCGATGGAGCCTGTGCGGAGCATTTCCCCAGATTTCAAAGAAAGCCTTTGGGAATGCCACCATGCATGGGTGGTTCCCTTCCCACCCAAAGGTGCCATCTTACTCAGTCAGGTGCCATAGCTATAGCCCCTTCAAGAAGATGGCAAAAATATATACAGCAACTCCAAGGGGAGGAGGGAGGGTTGTGAGGACTGATTCTTGCTGTCCCTGGAGAACACCTGTTACAGGAACAAGCAGGAAGTCAATCCTCACATATGAGACTCCCTAGCTACAGTCTACCGAGGGCCTGTAGGAAAAAGCATGGCAGCACCATGAGCAGTCACCAATGAAGGCCCAAGGCAACCCAAGGACCCCGGGTCCATGGATGGCCACGCTCCCAGTAGCTGGAACAAGAAGGGTCAAGAGGGCAGGAGTTGCTTAAACCCCAAACAGATTACGGAGTATAGCCGTGTCCCGACAGGTTTCCCTCTCCAGGCATTAATGCACCGCGAAGGTGTGAGTGGGGGACCAGGTGGCGGCCCAGCAGATGTCTGCCAGTAGCACAGAGCGCAGGCTAGCGACTGATGTCGCCATCACTCGGACATTGTGAGCCGTGACTCGGCGTTCCAGGGGAAACCCGGCCTGGACCTGAGCAAAGGCGATGCAGTCCGCCATCCAGATGGACAAGGTATGCTTGTGACCGCCAGCCTCAGACGACTGGGATTGAAGGAGACAAAGAGCTATGTGGTGGTCCTGAGTCCGCTGCAGATAGAAAGAGAGAGCCCACTTACAATCCAGGGTGTGGAAAATCGCTGATGCCCGGTCGGCGTGGAGATTCGGGAAGAAGGTGGGCAGCACTATCTCTTGATTGAGATGAAAATTCAAGACAACCTTCAGGAGGAACTTGGGGTGAGTCTGCAGGACCACTCTGTTCCTATAGAACCTCGTGTACAGTTCCTTGGCCATCAGCACCTGGAATTCACTGACCCTCCGGGCGGAGGTGAGAGCCACCAGGAAGGCCACCTTCCACGACAGATGCTGCAGTGGGCATGTAGCCATGGGCTCAAAGGGTGGCTTGGTCAGCTGCGTGAGAACCACATTGAGGTACCACTCCACCAGAGGAGGGTGAGAAGGGGGCCTGGAAAGAAGCAGGCCTTGCATGAAACGAGAGACAAGCGGTTGCCCCGAGAGAGGTTTGCTCTCAATGGGGTGGTGGTTCGCTGAGATGGCACTCATGTGAACCCTGGCCAAGTTAGACTTCAGCCCAGACTGCGAGAAGTGGATCAGGTACTGCAAGACCAAACTGGTAGGGCATGAAAATGGGTTCGCTTGGAGCTCCGAGCACCAAACCAAGAACCGACGCCATTTGAAGGCATAAGCCCATCTGGTTGAGTCCTTTTGTGAGGCCAAAATAATGTCCTCGATCTCCACAGGGAGATGGTAGGAGGCTAGAACGACCTGCTCAATCGCCAAGCTATGAGGGACAGGGACCTCAGATTGGGATGAAGAAGCAGACCCTCCTCCTGCATCAGCAGCTCCGGTGCGAACCTGAGTGAGACCAGGGGCTCCATCGAGAGATGGAGCAGCAGGGAAAACCAAGGCTGCCTGGGCTACATCAGGGCTATGAGGATTATCGAGGCCATGTCCTGCTGGACCTTGAGAAGTCCGGGTAATGAGGGGCGTGGGTGGGAAGGCATACAACAGGCCTGTTTCCCACGAGATGAGGAAGGCATCGGGGGCCACACTGCAGGAAGGTACCAATGTGGATTGGATGGATTGGATTACTCCTTCTGCGAACCTGGCAAGAAGCAAAAAAAAATTGTGGATGCTTTCCAAGATGCGTCACTTAGACAAAGGGTGATGGAACCAACCAGGGAAAGCTCAATGCTTGATTTAGTGCTCACCAGCGGTGAGAGCGTGTCAAATGTCTGGGTGGGTGCCCCTGTGAGCAGCAGCAATCATCACATGGTGTGGTATGAGATAAAAGCCAAGGTGCAGTCCAATCATAGCAAGCTCAAAGTCCTAACACTGACTTCAGTAAAATGGCCAAGTACCTGAAGGAGGAGTTGGCAGGGTGGGAGGGGATAAGGGAAGTGGAAATGCAATGGACTAAACTAAAGGTGGCAATAAAAGGGGCAACAGATAATATGTAAGGAAAGTAAATAAAAACAAGAGGAGAAGGAATCCTATTTGGTTCTCCAAAGACATGGCTGCTCAAATAAAGGCAAAAAACACAGCTTTCGCAAAAATTCAAAAGCTTGCAAACAGAGGAACACAGAAAGGAATTTAGGATCAAACTAAAAGAGACAAAAAGAGAAATAAGGAAAGCAAAATCAAAGGCAGAGGAAAAGATGGCTAAAGATGTGAATTGTGGCGACAAAACTTTCTTCAGATATATTCGGGAGAGGAGGAAAATCAGAGATGGAGTTGCAGGACTCAGAAGTGCTGGGAACAGATTCGTGGAAAATGACATTGAAAAAGCAAAATTGCTGAACAAATACTTCTGCTCTGTTTTTACTAAAGAAAATCCTGCAGAAGGACCATCTGTGACTCCCAAATATAAAAATGGGAATGAAGTAGATACCACACCATTCACAGAAGATGATGTGTTAGAAAAACGTGCAAAACTGAAAGTGGACAAGGCCATGGCACCGGATGGGATACATCCCAGGATACTGAAAGAGCTCAGAGAGGTTCTTGCAGGGCCGTTAAAGGATGTTTTCAACAGATCCTTGGAAACAGGAGAAGTTCCTCAGGACTGGAGAAGGGCGGATGTGGTACCTCTTCACAAAAGTGGTGACAGGGAATTTGTGACAAACTACAGGCTCGTGAGCCTTACCGCAGTGGCGGGAAAGGTAATGGAGGCCCTTCTGAAAGAGCGAATAGTAGACTGTCTCAAAACCAACAGGCTGCATGATCCGAGGCAACATGGTTTTACCAAAGGACAACCTTGCCAAACAAATCTGAGTTCTTTGAATGGGTGACCAGAGAATTAGATCAGGGATGGATGGATGTCATCTACCTGGATTTCAGCAAAGCCTTTGATACTGTTCCTCATAGGAGGCTTATCAATAAACTCAGTAGTTTGGGGATGGGTCCTAAGGTGGTGAACTGGATCAGAAATTGGTTGATTGACAGATGACTGAAGGTGATGGTAAATGGAGCTCACTCGGATGAAAGGAGGGTGATTAGCTGGGTGCCCCAGGGTTCGGTCCTGGGTCCGGCACTGTTCAATGTATTTGTGAGTGATATTGCTGAAGGACTGCATGGAAAAGTCTGTCTTTTTGCAGAAGACACGAAAATTTGCAACAGAGTGGACTCCCCTGAGGGAGTGGATAACATGAGAAAAGATCTACAAAAGCTGGAAGAATGGTCTAATGCTTGGCAGTTAAGATTTAATGCGAAGAAGTGCAGTGTCATGCATTTGGGAAGCAGAAATCCAGGGGAAATGTATGCGATAGGGGGCGAGAGGTTGGTGTGCACGGACCAGGAGAAGGACCTTGGTGTGATTATTTCTGAGGATCTCAAGGTGTCAAAACAGTGCGACAAGGCAGTGGCAAAAGTCAGGAGGATGTTGGGTTGCATACAAAGTGGAATTACCAGCAGAAAGGAAGAGATACTAATGCCACTCTATAAGTCACTGGTGAGGCCTCACTTGGAATACTGTGTTCAGTTTTGGAGACCATATCTTACAAAGGATATAAAAAGACTGGAAACTGTTGAGAGGAAGGTGACCAAAATGATTTGGAGCCTGCATTAGAAGCCTTATGAGAAGAGACTTGAAGACCTAAATATATACACTCTGGAGGAGAGGAGGGACAGGGGAGATATGATTCAGACCTTTAAATACTTAAAAGAGAAATAATGAACAAACAAACCTCTTCCAAAGACAGGGAAGCTGTAAAACTAGAGGGCATAAGAAGCTGCAAGGGGGTAAATTGAAAGGCAATGTCAGGAAATACTTTTTCACTGAAAGGGTGGTGGATGCTTGGAATGCCCTCCCGATGGAAGTGGTGGGGGAAATACAGGGACAGAATTCAAAATGGCATGGGACAGACACAGTGGATCCCTTTAAAGCAACAGGATAAAATCAAAATAGACTTATCTAATTTCTTAGCAAACAGGGATGTCCTACACGAAGCGGTGGGTTCACCCCTAAACAAAGATATGGGGAGGGGTGACCTGCACGGAGCGGCAGGTGCACCTACTCTTGCCATCTTACTGGGCAGACTAGATGGACCATACTGGTCTTTATCTGCCGTCATTTACTATGTTACTATGTAACCAGGGGAGCTGCGAGTTTGCAGGACTGGCAAAGAGGTCCAGGTCTGGAGCCCCCAATGCTGGAAGATCCGCTGTGCTGGCCGGGGACACAGGCACCACTCGTGTGGCTGGAAGACTCTGCTGAGCTGGTCCGCCAATGCATTGTCCTGAATTGGGAGGTAAGTGGCCCGGATGGTCATGCCCTGGTTCACTGCAAAGGAGCCCAGGGCTGTTGTCTCTGAACAGATGCTGTAGGAGTCGGTACCTCCCTGTTTGTTGACACAGAACATTGTGACCTTGTTGGACTAGCACCTCAAGGTGCTGAAGGCGGTCCCTGAAAACCTTGAGAGGAAGGTGAATGGCTCGGAGCTCCAGCAGGGTGATCTGCTGCCGGGACTCCTTGAGGGACTAGGTCCCTTGAGTGCGCCGCCCCTCTTAGTGGGCACCCCAGTCCACCAGGGAGGCGTCCGTCGTTAAGACCACCTGATGTGCCGGAGCTTGGAAGAGCATACCTTGAAACAGGTTCTGAAAGTCCTTCCACCAAGCCAGAGACTTGCCATGCTGAGAGAGACCGAGATGGGGTCTCGGAGGCGGCCAATCGACTGCGCCCATTGTGCTCGAAGGCACCACTGCGTTGCCTGCATGTTGAGACGGGCATTGGGCACAACATGGATCATGGAGGCCATGTGGCCGAGAAGGCAAAGCATTGTCCAGGTTGAGACGGCGCTCTGGCATTGCACTTCGGATGCCGGGGACACGAAGCATTCCGCCCTGTCCTGAGGAAGAAAAGTCATGGCCCGAAGGGTGTCCAGGCGAGCCCTGATGAATTCCAGGGACTGAACTGGAGAGAGGTGGACTTTGGGTAATTGATCACGAACCCCAGATGCTCCAGGAGGCAAATGGTGCGGTCCGTGGCCCGCATGACTTCAGAGGTCATGCCCCGTGTTACGAGCCAGTCGTCTAGATATGGATAGACGAAGGTGCCTTGCAGCCATAGGTGGGCCGCAGCCACGGCCAGGCACTTTGTGAAGACCCGCGGGGCAGACAAGAGGCTGAAGGGAAGTACCCTGTACTGCTAATGGTTCCCTGAACCATGAATTGGAGGTACTTTCTGTGTTTGGGGTGGATGAGGATGTGAGTGTAAGCATCCTTTAAGTCCAAGGAGCATGGTCAATCGCCCTGCTGGAAGTAGGGCAGTAACGCTTGTCAGACGGCTGCCTGGGTGAGAATCTTCACAGTCTTGGCAAGTGCATATATTTATATGATTTGCAAGGGATTGTGGGCAATGCAGTTCATTCACACCAGACACAGCTGCTTACAATAATTAGTTGTGCTTTAGGGTAAAGCCAATAAGATATTTATTTATGGGGTTATTTCTCCCAACACAGATATGCTTGGTAGCACATAAATCAGGTTACTTGCTTTCAGTGTTAAACTTGGAAAAACAAAATCAAGAAAACAACATTTGAACTTGTCAGGCAATCAAAGCAAAAGAAATAAGACCTGGTTGATAACAAACTGGTCTTTTCTGTAGGCTTAGCTAATATTTTCTTAGCATGTATCAAACAGCAAACAAAATCCACAAAGAAGAGAAAAACTGTTCTTTCCAGGTTAACTTCTTATATCTTCCCACATAGATTCAGAAGTGATTCTCTCCTAGCTCACAAGCAATTAGGTAAGGCTCAATTGCTAGCAGTTATCCAGCTGAAACCCCTTAGCTGGCTTGCTTTCTACTGCGTGGCTAAAAATCCTACTCAGGAGCTTTTCTGAGTAGATTAAAGAACAAGTTTGTATTTCTTTGTGATGGTTGCTGTACTTTGTAACAGAAAATCACCAAAGGAGTTTAGACAGAGAGCAGTCCATGTAAACAGATTCTTCATCTGCTATCACCCCCTCTTCTTCAACAAGCATGGGTTCAATATCATGGATTGGCACAGATGAATCTCCCAATGGAGCACTTTCAGGAGAATACTTGTTTCCCTGCTGTCTTTCAAGGTTATAGCTAGGGCATAGATCAGTGTTCATACCTGAGCTTCCATTGCTGTTAGAGTTCCTCTCTATATAGCCTGGCCAGTATGTAGTCCAGTTCTTATGTCCAGCCTTCCAATCCAGATCCCTGGACACTGGATCTCTCTTCACATACCTTCTGGCACGGGTCTTAGGGTCCCTTCCACGTGCAGCCGTCTCCCTCACAAGTACCGTCTGGAGATTCCTAGCTCTGCAGCACCATTCCTCTGGCTTTCCCCAGTCCAATGGTGTATGCTGGCCCTTGGAATGCCTCCCAGTATACGTACTGCTCTGGACTCTTCTAGACCTCTCAAAGGCTTTTCTCCTCTTTCTTCCAAAGGGTTTCTTTCCCTCTCTGTCCGTCCGGTTTGGCTTCTGCTTCTGATGATCCTCCTGATGATGAAGATGATCAAGCTCAAGCTGATTCTCTGTAGAATAAACTCTACCTTTATTCTGCCTTGATGAGTGCTCCTCCCTAACACAGTGCAGCTGTGCTGAATCAGGCCCTGCCCTTTGAGATGAGTGCTTAGGGATTACCTCATAGCCCTCCTGATTGAACACACGTTTCCCCACTTCAGCTCCTCTAATGGCTGTTGGAAACCTGGTGCATTCTGGGACTGGTAGTCTTTTATGGGAAAATTCTCTTTTCTTATTTCTACCAGAACTGACAGGTTGCTGGTTCAGAGTCACTTCACCTTTTCTATAGCTCCTTCCTGAGCTATGATAAGCTTCCTTATCACACGCTCCAAGGGAGAGCATCTTGAACTTCTCCCGCACTAGGAATTGTTGAGGTTCTGCAGGTTGAGGATGGGCCGAAGGCCCCCTGTCCGCTTCAGGACGTATCGGGAGTAAAACCGCCATCCTCAAAGGTGCAGTGGGACTGGTTCTAATGCGCCATCCTCAAGGAGGCCTGCGAGCTCCTGACTCAGGAAGGCCTGGTGCTGGGGAAGCTGACCTGGCTCCCCAGGGAAGTAATGAGGAGGGGCCTGGTCCAGATGGAGAAGATAACCCTTCTGAATGACCTGGAGAAGGCAGGCAAGTACAAGTCCGTTTCAATCTCCGCTGCCTTATCCTCCATGGGCTTGCCGAATAGTTGCTCCCCGAGGCAAGGGGCGTCTAGCAGCTTCTCCTGGACCCACTGTTCCATGTCTGAGGGCTGGAGCTAAACCTGCTGGTGGGCTCAGATGCCAGCCGCTGCCACCCGGGCGTAAGACTCGAAGCCGTCGTACGCTACTCACGAGAGGTACTTTGAGCATTCTCTGATGGACTTCGAGAGGTCCTGAAAACGCCAGAGATGGTCCCCGTCAAGGTCCGCTGCAAAGCCTCCGAGCTCTCTAGCGAGGTCACGGAGGAACATCCCAATGAATAATTGGTAAACTTGAATGTGGCATGATAGCATGGGGCCCTGATAAGCCTTGTGCCCGAGGGCATCGCGGGTACGAGATTCTCTGCCCAGTGGGACCGACGAATGAGTCTTCGGGCTCTTTAGCTTCTGCATGGCCGATTTGACCACCATCGAGGTGTGAGGAAGCTGGGCTTTCCGAAACCCCAGGCCCCGCTGCACCCTATACATAGCGTCCAGGCGCTTGCTCACAATAGGGACCGAGGCCGGGGTCTCCCACATGCGGAGGAGGAGTTGGTTCAGAATGGGAGGAACCGGCACCAGCACCGAGAGAGCCTCTTTCGGAGGAGCTTCATATTGCAGAATATCAAGCTCCTTGGCGCAGGGCTCCTCCTCCGACTCAGTGAGAGCGCCAGGGCCCGCGCCATATCCTGGACTAACTCCAGAAAGGAGGTGTCCTCAGGAGGTGACCGCCGCCTCTGGGTTGGCGGGGAGGGGAGGTCTCGTGGGACAGAGTCTCCGGGGAGGTCTCTCCGTCGGACTTCCATTCTGAGTAGTCCGTGGAGGACTCTAGATCATGCGGCTCGAGATGGGTTGGTGACCCACGCCAGGTCTCCGAGGCCAAAACTTGCCCAAAAAGATCTCGCACCTCAGGAATGGGATGGAGATCGAAACCCATGCCAAGGATCCTCACAAGAATTCTGGCTCTCGGGGGTCACTGCGGCGGCCCAGGGAGTCCTCGAGTTCGAGGTCCCTGCTGTCTCAAGGCGCGGGCCGGTGGGACCTGGCACCAGCATCTGCTGAGCAGCGAGAGGCCAGCATTCAGTTTTCCCACTCAGGAGTGGGGCCCTGCGATACCGACGCTGGGTTGACCGGGTCAGGTGTCGAGGAGAGGGACGACCCTCAGGAGACCAGGCACCTTTGCCGGAGGCCTTCGTATTGGTTCGAGGTACCTTACTGGGCCGCTCCCTCTCCAGAGACTGCCGAGGGGGGCTGAGAGATCGGGCACGTGACCTCTCACGATTGTCTGGTGCCTCGACAGAGTCCTCATGGCCTTCTTCTTCCGCTCACGATCAGGCGACCCCTGGTCAGAGTGCTGCTGGGCCTGGGGAGGAGCCTTGGGAGACTCCAGAGTTTGCGGGGGATACCAGGGCTGCCTTATGGAAGAGATCATCCAGCTTCTGCTTACGACTCTGGATGGCCTTGGAGGACATCTTCTTACAGAGGGAGCATAGCTCCGGGTCATGGTTGGCTCCTAGACACCAGAGACAACAGTCATGGGTGTCTGTGAGTGACATGTTTTTCAAACACCTATCACATTTCTTAAAACCGGAGGCCATTGGGGGAAAAAAGACGCCTGCAAGGTTGAAGATCTTCGACACAGCCAATGGTTAAAAAGGGCATGAAAGCGTGGTAGAAACAAAAAAGGCAAAAAGGAAAAATCCCTGAGACCAGGGCCAAAACAGAGGTGCTCGGGAGGTGGGAAGAGGTCCGGAGAGCAAAAACCGGTTGGAAACAGAAAACCTTTTTCCAGGGATGAGATGCATGTTCGAAGGGCTCCGCAGAAAAAGGGAGACCAAGTAAGATGGCACCTTTGGGCAAGAGGGGGACCATGCATGCATGGTGGCATTCCCAAAAGTTTTCTTTGAAAGCTGGGGAAATGCTCCGCACGGGCTCCGTCAGTGCCGATGTCACCCCATATTTGAGGACTGACTTCCTGCTTGTTCCTGGAGAAAGAAATTATTGACAAGATAGAGACATGGTTTGAACTTGATGATCGTATAAGGGTTTCTGTGGCTCAATATTGCCAAAAAATAAGATTTAACATTTGACATTTCTTATATACCGCCTTTCATATCATCAAGGTGGTTTACATTAAACAAACTGAAATTACATTGAACAGGGCATTATAACTTGGAGATAACTATTTTACAGGGAACATGGGCAATGGAGGGTTAAGTGGCTTGCCCAAGATCACAAGGAGCACCTGTGGGACTAGAAACCCCAGTCCTTCCGGCCCAAGGTGGATCTTGCCTGTCCACTAGAGGGATACGCATGGGTTCCTGCAGTAGTGCATATACCTAGGCTTGCCCAGGGAGCTAGGCTCAGAGAGATGCAATTTAAAATTTTGACGAGGGCATATTTCTCCCCATAATGAGCATGGAGGATGGGCATTGCTGAAAATACGAAATGCCCATGGTGTGATAGCGAATATGCAGGACTGGGACATACGTTTTGGAGATGCCCTCAAGTACAGGTATTTTTGGGGAAAATCCAAACCTATGTAGGTCACATATTGGGACAAAAGATAACCCTCACTCCTGGCTTGGCAAGCCTGGATGCATTGGAACCACTATGGATGAGGAGCAAAGGGGGACGCCTATTGGTTTGGAAGGTATGTCTTTTGGCTAAACTTTGATAGCGCAGGTCTGGAGTATTGGGAATGGCGGAATGTCCTTCACCAATTCATAGTATGGGAAGGGATAGTCTCCAAGAAAGGAGGGAAGAAACGGGATGAATTATTAGCTACCTGGGATCCCTATTTACAGGCGCTCTCCCTGCCTTACCCTGTGACTTGCAACTAGGTAATGCCGATAGATAGGAGGGTGGGGGGTATATACATAAATATAGATATATAGAGATAGATATATATAGAGAGAGTTATGTGTTAAGTGTGTATGGTGGTATACAGGAATGTTTCATGATGGGCACATAGGTAGTGAGGGTGGAATGTCGGTCCTGTGGTCTGGCTAAGACTAACGGAGGTGTACAGTGCATGGGGTCACTTGCTTTTTTTTCCTTCCTTAGCTGTGGTTTAAGGGAGGGAGGGGAAGGTGTGGGGGGTTGAGTGATTAAATTGTATAATACAAAAAATGGATTTCTATGACTTACTACTCCTAGCTTTGTGCAGAGGTTCTGTAAGCTGGGAATGTTGTCTTGGTTTATTAATAAAACAGATTTGAACTATAAACATCCTTTAATGGCCCTGCAAGAATCTCTCTGAGCTCTTACAGTATCCTGGGATGTATCCCATCTTGTCCCATGGCCTTGGCCACTTTCAGTTTTGCAAGATGCTCTAACACATCATCTTCTATGACTGGTGTGGTATCTACTCTATTCCCATTTGTATATTTGTCAATCACAGGTGGTCCTTCTCCAGATGTTTCTCTAGTAAAAACAGAGCAGAAGTATTTGTTTAGCATTTTCGCTTTTTCAATGTCACTTTCCACAAATCCATTCACTTTTGAGTCCTGCAATTCCACCTGATTTTCCTCCTCTCCCAAATATACCTGAAAAAGATTTTGTCGCCACACTTCACATCTTTAGCCATCTTTTCTTCTACCTTTGATTTTGCTATCCTTATTTCTCTTTTTGTCTCTTTTTAGTTTGATCCTGTATTCTTTTCTGTGTTCCTCTGTTTGCAAACTTTTTAATTTTGTGAAAGGTGTGTTCTTTGCCTTTATTTGTGCAGCCGCTTCTTTGGAGAACCAAATTGGTTTCCTTTTCCTCTTGTTTTTATTTACTTTCCTTACATACATATCTGTTGCCCCTTTTATTGTCTCCTTTAGTTTAGCCCATTGCAATTCCACCTCCCTTATCCCCCCCCCCCCCCAATCTGCCAACCCCTCCTTCAGGTACTTGGCCATTTTGCTGAAGTCGGTGTTTTTGAAGTCTAGGACTTTGAGCTTGCTGTGATTGGATTCTACCTTGGCTTTTATTTCAAACCACACCGTGTGATGATCACTGCTGCTCACCTGGGAACCCACCTGGATATTCCACACGCTATCTCCGTTGGTGAGCACTAAATCCAGTACCAAGCACTCCCTGGTTGGTTCCATCACCCTTTGTCTAAGTAATGCAACTTGGACGGCATCCACAATTTTCTTTTACTTCTTTCCAGATTTGCAGAAGGAATACTCCAATCCACATCGGGTAGTTTAAAGTCACCCAGTATGATCACTTCCCCCTTCATGGCTATCTTTGCAATATCAGCAATCAATGCGCTATCCATTTCTTCGGTTTGAGTTAGAGGCCTGTAGACTAAACCAGTATGGATGACAGTGCCATCTCCTCTTCCAACACAATCCACAGCGCTTCTTCTTTTCCCCATGTCCCCTGCATTTCAGCAGCTTTAATATTGCTTTTGACATTAAGGGCTCCTCCTCCTCCTTTTCTACCCTATCTCTTCTAAAGATTATAGCCAGCTATGGCTATATCCCATTCATGTGACTCGTTAAACCATGTTTCTGTAATGGCCACTATGTCCAAATCCATTTCCACCATTAGGGCTTCTAGATCAGGAACTTTGTTGGCTAGGCTTCGAGCATTTTTCCTCATTGCTTCCAGCATTTGTTGACTGGCTTGCCTGTGTTCTGCATGGATTTTGTTTTACATGCCCCTTCCCACTTGTCATTGATGTATGGTTTAAAAGTGTGGCTGTTTCCAATGTCATTTTGCTTTTGCTGGGAGTGATGTCCTAAACTTGTCCTTCGGGCGAAAGTCAGTGTGGGGTCTCAGGTGCCAACTTTATTATGTAATCCTCTACGCGTTTTGGCAGGAAGTCTTCATCACGGGGTACGCATCTAAAAACAATAAAATTTAATAAATAAAATCATCATAAATATGTAAAACTAATCCTAAAATCATAAAAATTATATATAATTAAAAATATAAATAAATAAAAAAGGGAAGTACATAAATAATTCATTTTAATGGTCATAAATTAAAAGCCATAAAAACAGAACAGATACAAAGAAGTAGTAAACTATATGGTACATGAATATTGTGATAAGGAGAGTGCAGCCCAGCCAGGGAAAAGTGGGAAAAGGAAGAATTTTTCCTCTTTGCGGGGGATGGGCACACAGGATCACATAGTCCACAGCAGGAACCTGGAGAGAAACCTAGAGGGCAGACCTAGCTGGAAGTCACGCCCACACTCCAGGTCAGCCGCAGACAGGAGTGGGAGGTACAGAAGGGCGGAGCCAGGAAGGGAGTTGCCCTGCTCAGTGTTTGAAAGGGAGCAAACAAACACTAGAGATAGAGTTGGTTGGAGGGCTGGTTCAAGAGGTGGTTCAGAGTGCGGTTGGAAGCATGGTTGGAGAGCTGATTCAGGAGTTGGTTCAAGTGCTGGTTGGAAGCATGGTGCGAAGCATGATTGGAGATACAGTTCCAGTTGCAGTGGCAGTTGTTGTCGGAGTTGCAGTCCAGGCCTAAGTGGGAGCTGCAGCTCAGGTTCCAGTCCTGGTTCCAGAAGGTACAGAGGGAACAGCCCTGTAGCCAAAAGGAGCAGCAGAAAAAGGAACCGCTATAAAGACAGCCAGAGAAGGTACAAAGGAAGCCACCATACTCAGCGCAGTAGCCACCGAGGATATAGGGAAGGTTCCAGGGGGAGAACCACCTACCCTAGCAAGAGAGTGGGAAAGTGTTACCACAGGTCTCTGCCCTATGCTGAGGCAGAGGGAGTCCTGACTGGCCAAAGCTCTAACCAGGAGAATACTGCAAAAGAAGCCCAAGGTAGGAGAAGGGAGGCAGCAAGACCTTCTTTTTTTTTTTTTTTTTTTTTTTTATTGAAAATTTTTCAAACACATACTTACAACAAAAGTATACAGGAAATCCAGATACCAATGAGACACCATAACATACAGGAAAACCATCCTTATATAATAAAATAAAACTCATCAACATCTATTCATAGCCCACAAAAAGGGGAGAGTTACAAAAGCAAAATAAGCCAAAAGAAATTTCAAGAACCAAGTTCTAAACTAACACACAGCACAACACAATCTAACATCCCCTCTTCTCCCTACGTAAGTGTGCCTAATTGTTTACTATCCAAAAAAAACTGTAATTGGGAAGGATCAAGAAAAATAAATTTAGACCCCTGAAATGTAACAATACATTTACAGGGGTACCGAAGAAAAAAACCTGCCGATAAGGCCAATACCCTAGGCTTCATAGCCAAAAAAGCCTGTCGCCTAAGTTGAGTGGCCTTACAGACATCAGGGAACATTTGTACTTTATCACCACAAAATAGAATAGACAACCGCTTAAAGTACAATTTAAAGACAGCTGACTTATCAGACTCAGAAACAAACGTAACTACCAAGGTAGCCCGAGAGAGAATAGTATCCTGAGAATCTTCCAAAAATTTGGTAAGGTCTAGGTCTGGTCCGCCCTGTAGAGTATCAAACCCACCAGGAGGATCGACCTTTACCTTCTTCCCAGTCAAATAATACATCTTAGAAACCAAAATAGATTCTGGGGAAACCAAACCTAAGGATTCTTTCAAATATTTCCTAAAAAGAATCTCTGCAGATAATAAATGACAAACAGGAAAGTTCAACAGCCTGATATTCTTAGCCCTAAATTGGTTATCATACATTTCTAAGCTACGGTGAACAAATAAACTCTCCTTAATACTGGAAACACTAGTAGATTTAAGAGTAGCACACTGATTTTCACACCTAAGAAGCTGAGAAGACATATTCCCCAACACTTCTTCATGGTCAGACAGCTTATTGGCAACCTCCAACGAGAAGTCACAAAGCTGTGAGACAGTGGGAGTCAAGATATTCTCAATACGGGATACACTCCTCCAGATATCCACCAGGGTAACCTGATCCTCAGGTACCTCCCTGGGGACCCCCGGAGCAGAAACCCAGGCAACTGGCTTCAACTTCCCCCGAGAAAACTACTGGGGTACTTTGTTTAACTTGATCCCCCACATCACCAGAAGAGGCTGGAGAAATATAAACTGGAGGAGAAGGTGGGGACCTATCCGGAGAACTTAGAGACACTACAGATGAGCGAAAAGCCAAAAAGTCAGGGTCCAGGGACACATCTGCCCCTACCTTTACCTGAAGGTGTTTGTCCATGGGGCCCACCACCGGCTCCACTTTCGCCTCTGGAATCACTTTCTTCTTTCTTTTCCCCATCTGAGGCTCTGCGGCAGGTAGATCTCACGCTCCTCCGTTTCTACGTTGCTCCAAGGGGCTCCCAAGGGGCCTAACACGCCCCTTGTATCGTGCCCCTTCGATCGCTGCCCCGGCTCGCGCCTCCGGCTGCGCCAAACCAGACAGCTCTTAAAGGAAAACAGAAGGCCCCCGATGACGTCGGGGCCGCGGGACCAGGAGCCTGCCGCCTCCGGGAAATGCTGCTGCTGTGCACTGGCTCTCCCACCGGTCCTCCGAGCTGCTCCGCCTTTAAGGAGAAGGCCCCCGATGACGTCGGGGCCGCGGGACCAGGAGCCTGCCGCCTCCGGGAAATGCTGCTGCTGTGCACTGGCTCTCCACCGGTCCTCCGAGCTGCTCCGCCTTTAAGGAGAAGGCCCCCGATGACGTCGGGGCCGCGGGACCAGGAGCCTGCCGCCTCCGGGAAATGCTGCTGCTGTGCACTGGCTCTCCCACCGGTCCTCCGAGCTGCTCCGCCTTTAAGGAGAAGGCCCGCGATGACGTCGGGGCCGCGGGACCAGGAGCCTGCCGCCTCCGGGAAATGCTGCTGCTGTACACTGGCTCTCCCCGGCAGCAAGACCTTCTAAGTATGTTTATTCTTCTGACTCTGATGAAACTGTTATGCCACAGATAACACAGCACAAAAAGAAATGTTGTACCAGGAAGGTTAAGCAAGAGCAACCCATAGGAGACCTGCCTAGAGCAGGGAAGGCAAGAAAGTGGGAGAGGTTGTTTAACCTGTTAAAAAGTCTAAAGCAGAAAGTTCCTGAGCAGTACCTAGCAGAACCCTGCTACAGCTCAGCAGAGAGTATGGACATTGAAGCCAAGGAGGCTGAGGTAAATTCAAATGTCTCAGAGATGGAATGCGATGCCTGCACTAAGGTAAATTAGTGTGAGCCAGAAACACTTGATATTGGAATTCACTGTTGTTTTGGTTTGGACATTTGTTACTGGAGAAGTATCCACTATTTTCTTTTGTCTGGAGAGTACATGTGTTTGGGAGAAATTGTATCCACTTACCTGCAAGGAAGCTGAATAAATTCCTGTGCGCTTTATAAACCACTCGGCCTCATCATTCCTTACACAACTACAACCCTAGGAAATAGAAGAGGTGATCCCCCGTCCCTACTAGGCGGCTGCCTGGTAGGGGCGCGAGCGTCACAGGTGGCGTAGTTTTTAGGATCCAGCAATCCAGCGGTCAAGCGGAGCATCTCCAAGCCATACCTTTGGACGGAAAGACCCCAGAAGGACGCTGACCGACCCAGGAAGACGGAAGAAAAGTCTGGAGTGGAGTCGGATCGGGGGCGCTGTGACTGGTGGTAAAGCTGAGACCTGCATCAGAATCAGGTAACCCGTAGGCTAGAAGGGGTAGGCCTGGATTCTGGTGTAAGGGAGGGCCACCAGGTACCCACTAGAAGTGGGGGAAAAAAAAAAAGTGCCGCACTTTGTGGGTGTTGTCTTTTGTTTGTGTTGCAGAGACCACAGTCCGAGATGGAGACCGCAGATGTGTTGTCGTGGGTGGCCGACCAGTTCGCCAAGCAGAGGGAGATGGCAGCGGTGAGCCAGGAACAAGCAGCTGCCATGCTTCGGGCTAGCAGCAACCCCTGCTGGAGATGATGGCACGGTGGATCCGGACCCAGGAAGAGGCAACCAAGGCAGCACAGACTGTTCCAAGGACACAGCCTGTTGGTACAGGTTGGGAAGGACTGGGTTTTGCACCTTTTTCATGTGGACGTTTAACTAAGGAGGATAACCTTGATGACCACATAGAGGCATTTGAAAGGATAGCTGTGTTGGCTCAGTGGCCAAAAGAGCAACTAGCTATGAGGTTTGCTACTACCCTTAGCGGTGAGGCATTA
Source organism: Ichthyophis bannanicus (assembly GCA_033557465.1). Classification (NCBI taxonomy): domain Eukaryota; kingdom Metazoa; phylum Chordata; class Amphibia; order Gymnophiona; family Ichthyophiidae; genus Ichthyophis; species Ichthyophis bannanicus. Next base: position 1,768,021,376 of record CM066032.1, read on the forward strand.
GCAGCCTATAGGGAAATGCCTGTAACATTGATTGATGATTATGAGCAGGTGAAGAAGGCCATAAAGGATCGAGTAGGGTTAAGTCCCTCGGTCTATAGAAGGTCTCTAAGGGCGTGTACACTGAAAGAGGGTGAAACACCCCAAGCTTTGTATCATAGAATAAGGAGCTTGGTCTGTAAGTGGCTGGTACCTGAAAAGAATAAGGTAGATTCCATTATTGATTTGATCATTCTGGAACAGTTTACTGAAGCTGTCCCTACAGAAATGCAAAGTTTCCTAGTGATGCAAAACTGTAAAAACACCCAAGAAGCCATTGCGTTGGCAGAGTGCTTTCTGGAGGCCCAGAAGTTGAGCCTAAAGAAAGAGGGCGTTTTTAGGAGGACAGGATTACAGGCAGAGAATTCAGCCTTTGTCAGACATCAGGCAGATAAGAATAATAGGCCCATGGAGGAAAGATTTAACCTCCAGAGAAAATGTTTTTCCTGTGGTGAGCCAGGTCACCTCAAGAAAAACTGCAGAATAAAGAAGGCTTTTGTAGCAGAAAATCCCAAAGAGATAGGTGAGGGATTCCTCCTATCAGTAGAGGTGGAAGGGATACCTGCAGAGGCACTTCTAGACTCAGGGGCTAGTCAGTCCATGATTTCCAACAAATTATGGAGAGAGATAGAAGCCCAGAGGCAGCACTCCCAAGAGTCCTCAAGGGGGCACGTTAAGATTAGGTGTGTTCATGGGGCTACCTCCACCTACCCGCTTCAAAAGATTAAGATAAAGGGTTTAGGTAGTGGAGGGGCTGTAGCCGTGGCAGTAATACCTAGACTCTCCCATGATATAATACTGGGCCGGGATTGGTCCCAGTTTAGGAAAGGGGTGGAGGAAGAGTTGAAAGCAAGAACAGGCTTGGTTACCACACGTTCAGGCTCTAGGCCCTCAGAAGCGGGAGAAGATTCCCAGGAAGAGCCAATCCCAGGGACCTCTTTTCATGATGACCTAATAACCCCAGCCAAGGATGTCCCCAGGAAGGGAAAGGCCGAAAAGCGGCGAGAGAGGAGCATCAGGGCTAGGAATAGGAGTCAATTGCTATCAGGCCAGGAGCTGTCATGGGTTCCTGAAGAGATAATAGAAAAGTTTCCCTCATTTCCGGAGGAGCAGAAGGCAGATCCTGCCTTAAGGCGGGCGGGTGAGTTCGCCAGGGAAGAGTCTGAGACCCTACCAAGATTTCTATGGGATAATAATTTATTGTACAGGGAGAGTATAGACCCACGGACGGGGGATCCGAGGAGGTAACTGGTAATACCTTCCTCCTTTAAGAATATTATTTTAAGATCGGCCCACGATCACCCAGTAGGGGGACACAAGGGGGTACAGAGTACCCTGGATCAAATCCTTGCCAGGTTCTATTGGTCAGGCGTGTATGCAGAGACAGCGAGGTTCTGTGCCGCCTGCCCGGCTTGTCAAAGGGTCTCTAATGACCATCCGCCGGAAGTACCTTTGGTTCCCCTACCAGTCATAAATAAGCCAGTGCATAGGTTGGGGGTGGATATAGTGGGGCCCTTGCTTAAAACCCCCAGAGATCACCAATATATTTTGGTCGTAATGGACCATGCCACTCGTTTTCCCTGGGCTATTCCGTTAAGGAACACCTCTGCCCGAGTGATAGCTGTGGAACTAGTACGCTTGTTCTGCGAAATAGGGTTCCCTCGTGAGGTCTTAACAGACCGGGGAACAAATTTTATGTCCCAACATCTGGCCCAGGTATGGGACGCATTTGGAATTAGGCATATCCGCACAGCGGCTTACCATCCCCAAACCAATGGGTTAGTAGAAAGGTTTAATCAAACCTTAAAGAACTTGTTGAGGAGAGGTTTGGAGGGTAGGTTTAGCGAATGGGATACGATGTTGCCTTTTGTGTTGTATGCTTGCAGAGAGAGGAGACAAACCTCCACCGGCACATCGCCATACGAGCTTATGTATGGGAGGACTCCGCGCGGCGTGTTAGATATATTAAGGGAACAATGGGTTGCACCAGTTGATGATGTACAAGAGGTTCCCAGGTTTTTAACGGATTTAAAGAATCGATTACGGCGTATAGCCACGGTAGCGGAGGAAAATTTAAAAAAGAGTCAACATAAACAGAAAACCTATCACGACCAGAGGGCAAGGCCTCGGGTTTTAAAGGTCGGGGATAAGGTAATGGTACTGATAGCCGCAGCGAATTCCAAGTTCGAGAATTCATGGAGAGGTCCCTACAGAGTAGCAAAGCAGCTCGGACCGGTATCTTATGCTGTGGATACGGGACGAGGAAAACAGCAAGTATACCACGTTAATCTATTGCGGCAATGGCACAAGCGTATAGGGGATGGCCAGCTAGCTCAAAAAGCATGTGATAGTTCTCAGGCCTTATCTTGTATTACGTGCTGTTCGCAGGTTTTGGCGCCAGCCCGTAATAGTCTAAGGGGGGGAATATGTGGTAAGGAGAGTGCAGCCCAGCCAGGGAAAAGTGGGAAAAGGAAGAATTTTTCCTCTTTGCGGGGGATGGGCACACAGGATCACATAGTCCACAGCAGGAACCTGGAGAGAAACCTAGAGGGCAGACCTAGCTGGAAGTCACGCCCACACTCCAGGTCAGCCGCAGACAGGAGTGGGAGGTACAGAAGGGCGGAGCCAGGAAGGGAGTTGCCCTGCTCAGTGTTTGAAAGGGAGCAAACAAACACTAGAGATAGAGTTGGTTGGAGGGCTGGTTCAAGAGGTGGTTCAGAGTGCGGTTGGAAGCATGGTTGGAGAGCTGATTCAGGAGTTGGTTCAAGTGCTGGTTGGAAGCATGGTGCGAAGCATGATTGGAGATACAGTTCCAGTTGCAGTGGCAGTTGTTGTCGGAGTTGCAGTCCAGGCCTAAGTGGGAGTTGCAGCTCAGGTTCCAGTCCTGGTTCCAGAAGGTACAGAGGGAACAGCCCTGTAGCCAAAAGGAGCAGCAGAAAAAGGAACCGCTATAAAGACAGCCAGAGAAGGTACAAAGGAAGCCACCATACTCAGTACAGTAGCCACCGAGGATATAGGGAAGATTCCAGGGGGAGAACCACCTACCCTAGCAAGAGAGTAGGAAAGTGTTACCACAGGTCTCTGCCCTACGCTGAGGCAGAGGGAGTCCTGACTGGCCAAAGTTCTAACCAGGAGAATACTGCAAAAGAAGCCCAAGGTAGGAGAAGGGAGGCAGCAAGGCCTTCTAAGTATGTTTATTCTTCTGACTCTGAGGAAACTGTTATGCCACAGATAACACAGCACAAAAAGAAATGTTGTACCAGGAAGGTTAAGCAAGAGCAACCCATAGGAGACCTGCCTAGAGCAGGGAAGGCAAGAAAGTGGGAGAGGTTGTTTAACCTGTTAAAAAGTCTAAAGCAGAAAGTTCCTGAGCAGTACCTAGCAGAACCCTGCTACAGCTCAGCAGAGAGTATGGACATTGAAGCCAAGGAGGCTGAGGTAAATTCAAATGTCTCAGAGATGGAATGCGATGACTGCACTAAGGTAAATTAATGTGAGCCAGAAACACTTGATATTGGAATTCACTGTTGTTTTGGTTTGGACATTTGTTACTGGAGAAGTATCCACTATTTTCTTTTGTCTGGCGAGTACATGTGTTTGGGAGAAATTGTATCCACTTACCTGCAAGGAAGCTGAATAAATTCCTGTGCGCTTTATAAACCACTCGGCCTCATCATTCCTTACACAACTACAACCCTAGGAAATAGAAGAGGTGATCCCCCGTCCCTACTAGGCGGCTGCCTGGTAGGGGTGCGAGCGTCACAATATACAATCAAATATCAGAGGAAGCCAAGTAATAAAGAGTGGTGTTTAAAACCAAAATATTGTATAACAAGGAGGTAATATGGAGAAGGTACTTACGTTATGCACCTTACGAGATTGAGGATCTTGAAAAAGAACCCTTTCAAATAAATATCTCAAGACTAGAAGAAATAAAAACATCATAAATATATATAATTACTTATGAAAAGAAACAGAGAGCCAGGACAGAGAGGAGTTACCGTTGCAAGTGGACACTAAAATTCACTATAAAAGATACTATGGGATGGCAGAGCACAAAGAATATACTGGAGGAAAAAATGTGGCACAGGTACATAAAAACAATAATACTGCGATGACCTTTTAACCGATTAGCTCCTGAACAGAGAAACAATGTATATTAAAAAAACAACAGGATTAAAAATTGCATAGAGTTGCAAACATCTCAAATTGTAAGCGACCAAAATCAAATCAAGGATACCAAGAATGCTTGTGCATATAGTCAAAATGTGTGAGGCATTCGGACCAAAAGCAGAACAAATAAAGGATGTAAAAATGACCTAAGCACATTGTAATCAGTGTGACCGGTCCGTGTGTAAGCGTTTTAAATTGTGAGTGTTCCCGCATACCCCTTGATGAAGGCTTCCCGCCGAAACGCATAGGGGATTACATAATAAAGTTGGCACCTGAGACACCACACTGACCTTCACCCTTTGTGTTTTCTTGCTGCTACTATGAGGGCTTTGCTCCCTTTGTGTTCCTGTATTCTCTTGAGCAATGTTTTCCCCCTGGAAAGATGTACTAAGCTATAAGGAAGATGACCTCCAGGCCATGCTCACAGAAGAGGAAGGAGGTCCTACAACTGATGAAGAATGGGGGGAAGTGGTCCGACTTACACAAAAACATATACGAGAGGATCTTCCCTATTGGAATATTGTCGAAAGAAGATGATCCCCAGGGGCCTACGGATGAACAAAGCCCCGGGGATGTTCAGAGATGACACCATATTTATGACTAATTGTACTAAGATTCTCAACAAATGTTCACTCGACCTTATGATTCTGCTTATTAATACGTCTAAACACAGGACTGAGATTCTAAGACCTCAAGTTAATGTTAAAATTGACCTGTTGAAACAAAAAGATTCCAGATTTGATAAATTAAAGAGAGATTTTGATAAAAACACTACGGATTATAAAAAAGTGGTCAAAGAAAGGAAGCTTAAAAAATGTAAAAGAGACGAGGAGGACTACAGAGAGGGCACTGTTTATTATTGGCTTGATCCTGATAGAAAACCTAGTGTGGCAAAGTCAGCTATCCTGAGAGTGGGGGCGGTAAGAAGCATAACAAATTCACCCTAGTTAAGGGTCCCCTTCTAGGAGTGCAGGGAGAGAAAGCCATAGCCAGGTTTCAAAGACAGAAACCCCCCAGCTGGAACAGGTTTCAGCCAATGACTGATAGAGTAAGAAAGAGGGATTGCAAGCACGAGGACCAAAGCCCTTACTTTAACAAGTGCACTGATTATTCTAATATCAGAAGGCAGGGGGAATACCAACACCTGGGAAAGAAAGAGGTGGGGTTAAGACCCTGGAGGTATAAGCCTGGGGTAGATTATGCAGAGAGGGAGAGACGAGAAAGGGAGCAGCCGGGAGAGCAGCTGAGACAGAAGCAGAGAGAAGGAGTGGATTCTTGGAGAAGAGCTGAGCTACCCAGAGCTGAATTCCCTGCAACAGGTTGGCAACAGAGGTGGGGACCAGGAAGTGGAGAAGCTTTCAGACCACCAGAGAGGTTGTCAGCTGAGCAGTCTGACCAGGTTGGTGAGTCAGAACCCATGCAGTTGGGAGAACCACTGTCAGAGTTGGGGGAAGAAGATTGCTTTATGGATTGCTCTCTATGCCAAGCTCTAGACAGGAGGTCTTTAGGAAAAGCTAGCCCTGAAAGAAGTAATTCTCCTTGGAAGTTAACCATATGGCAGAAGCAGTGTGGAGGAAAATTCCTGTCTGTTTTAAAAGGGAAATTTACTGCAACGTAAGCCTGATCAGGAAGCTCTGATTCATGATTGTTTGTCACCTGTGTTTGAACTGTGCAACGGCAAGAAAAGCCAAGTTAGCTGCTATAAGAGTTTTTGCTTGCTCCTCTCCTATATGAAAAGCCTGCTAAGAGTTTTGATAACAGCTTGGAATGTTTGTTTTGTTCTAAGTTTGGTTTCACGTAGAAATGCAGCCTAGAGTCGGTTTTGAGGCTGGCAGAAACCAAACTGCTGTAGAAGAATTAAGCCTGAAATTGTCTTTATGCTCTGATTAACAAGGACTAAAAGGAAAGTGGCAGCCTAGTTTCTAAAGGCAATTGCTTCTGCCAGTAAGAGGACTTTAAAAAGCCATTTCTGAGTTCTTTTGGTTTTTTTGCCATTATTTGCTGTACCTTAAACAAAATCCTACAGTTATAATCCTGTAAATGATACCTTGAACCTGCTGTGTTTTGTGTTATGGAAATAAACTTTCTGTTACAAGCCTTACCCTCGGTTACCTCAACTACAAACCTTCTACTTAAGGCACCAACCTATTTTAGCAGTACTACACTTCCCAGAAGCCATCACGAAGAAATAGGCTGCTAGGAGCTGATAGAAGAAGGAATCCTCAACCACTACGCCCCTCGACCACTAGAGGCAAGTGGCTTCGGGTGTTGTGCTTGTGACACTAGACATAGGAGCGAGTCTCATAGACATAATGCTGTTGCCTCCGTATCAGGGCCAATTGTAAAGAGCAAAACTAGACTTTTTTCACCGGAGCCAGATACACAGAGGAGTACTAAAAGAAGTCGTAATTACACTGATGAGCATGTGGATGCTTCAGCCCCCTTATTTTCCTCTACTCTTCCACCTCATCAAGATCCCTACAAAAATCAGGATTTTCTAATGGACACATTGTGGAAGGGGGGAGGCAGAGCACATTCCCAACACAATCCACAGAACCCATTAAGATCACCGGATCAGAAGGGTTACAGGTACAAAGAATATCGACCACCCCCCTTTCCCCACAGAGGGAGAGGCAGAGGCAGGGGTCATTATCACAGGAGAAGTTTAGATGTAGATCCATAGATGGCATTTTTGACCTTTCAAGTTATCAATTCAATGATGTTGAAATTCAGGTCTTAGAGAAAGACTTATCTTATGTACCATTTACTAAACATGACCAATTTAGTACATATGTTGAGCTTTATAAGTTTTTTAGAAAACTTAAAGTTATTGACTTTTTTTATAAGCAGGATGTTCCGTCAACAGATATTTCAGTAATAAAAAGACCCTCTTCCTGGATTCTGCCTGGGAATCGTGATGTTCTGATAAGTGCCTTTGAGAAAATAGTGCTGACAAGAATCCATGACCTATACTCAACGCAGCATCACACTTTCAATAATTTGTCTGCTCAACAAAGGAGAGCCCTCAACACTCTAAAAGAAAACACTTCTATTATTATTAAACTGGCCGACAAGGGTGGGGCTTTGGTGATTCAGGACCGGAGCTCCTATGTTAAGGAAGTCCTACGACAACTCAATGATGCTAGTTTTTATACAAAGATTTATGTTGACCCCACTCCACAGCTGAAACAAAGAGTTGATGCTTTTATTTACATCGGGGAGCAAGCGGGGTATCTTACACAGAAAGAGGTTACGTTTCTTACAATGGAACATCCGGTTACTCCCACAATATATGTTTTACCTAAGATTCATAAATCCCTAGATGATCTGCCTGGACGGCCCAACGTATCTGCGATAGGCTCCCTTTTAGAACCTCTTTCTAAGTTCTTAGATATTTTTTTGAGACCCTTTGTAGTTAGAATTGAATCATATGTTCGGGATTCCTCGCACATTATCAACATTCTGAGTGGTTTTCAAGGTTATCATGAACATCTTATTTTAGCCACCTTAGATATTGCATCCCTTTATACAAAAATTCCACAAAAAGCTGCACTGGATATAATTGAAAATACCTTATTTCAGAGCGAGCGAGCGAGCGAGCGACCGACCTTACGCATCCCCTCATTTTTTTTTACCCAAATGGCAAGTCTTGCCATGACATAGAATTTTTTCTGTTTCACAGATGTTTTTATCAACAGATAAAGGGGGTAGCTATGGGTTCATCAATGGCCCCAGATGTAGCGAACCTTTATGTTGCCCAATTTGAAGTCTTTTTTGAGACATCATTCATACAGTACACTCAATTAAAACTTTGGAAACACTCCATAGATGATATTTTAATTATCTGGGATGGCACAGAAGCACTACTTTTCCAATTTTTTGAATGGCTAAATACGCTAGATGAAAATTTGCAATTTGAAGGCTTATACAGCACTTGCGAAATTTCATATTTGGATATCCTTATTAAAAAGAGTAATAATGGATTCATCACAGACCTCTTCCAGAAACCAACCGATAGGAACACTCTCCTCAAGTTCGACAGCTACCACAACAAATCTCTAAAGAAGAATCTACCTGTCAGCCAGTTTCTCAGGGTACACCGTCTTTGTACCAATCCAGATTTTGAACACCATGCTGAAGATATGAAAAACAGGTTCCTGCGATGAGGCTATCCGGAAAAATGTGTTCAGTAGGCCTATGTTAGGGCCAAGGAGACAGATAGGAATTCCCTACTCGTTACAAAAGAACATGTTCCTTCAGACAAATTGGTTTGTGCCCTCACATTTTCTCATTTACCCCATAATATTGTCAATATTCTCAAACAGGAATGGCACTTACTTACCTCACTACCAGCTTTTTGTTCCAAAAAATTGACTATTGCTTTCAAATGCAACCGCAATCTCAAGAACATTTTGGTACCATCTGCGTTGTCTAAACCTAGATTTATTTCCAGAGTAAAGGGTCATTTTAAATGTGAAAATTATTTTGTTTGCTCTAATGTTCTGATCACAAAGGAGTAATTCCAGCACGGTGGTTCCAGAATCTACCTTCATCACTTTTCCAACTGTAATACCTCTAATGTGGTATACATTATGTGTTTCCCTTACAACATGTTATATGGAGATAGAGCAGCTTTTAAACTAGATATTAGGGGAAAGCCGACAGTCGCTCAAGAGCGGATGGTTCGGAAGAATGTATCTTTGAAGGATACTACCAAAAGCAGAGAGGTTCCACAAAAGAGTAAAGTAGCCCAAATGCCCTCAAGTATGGAGCAGACTGAGCTTAAAGATCCCAAATTACCCATGTCTAACAATAGCCAAATTAATATGAGTAAAATACATTCTCTAAAATGCTTGTATGCAAATGCTAGAATTCTAAAAAATAAGATGGGAGACTTAGAATATATAGCACTAAATGAAAGGTTAGATATGATTGGAATATCAGAGACATGGTGGAAGGAGGACAACCAGTGGGACACTGTGATACCTGGGTACTACTAATATCGTATTGATTGAGCTGATCAAATTGGTGGAGGGGTTGCTCTCTATGTTAGAGAGGGCATTGAGTCAGAAAGGATTAAAGTTTGCAGGAAACAAAATCTGCTGTAGAATCTATATGGATTGAAATTCCATGTAAAGGGGGGAAGGCAATGGCAGTGGGGGTGTACTATCGAGCGCCTTGCCAGAATGACCAAATGGATGATGAAATGCTCAAAGAAATCAAGGAAGCTAACAAAAGTTACAGTGCAGTAATAATAATGGGTGATTTCAACTACCCCGGTATCGACTGGGTCAGTGTCACGGCAGGACATGCTAGGGAGATAAGTTCCTAGATGAAATAAATGACTGCTTCTTGGAGCAGCTGGTTCATGAACCGACCAGAGGGGAAGCCATATTAGACCTAGTCCTTAGTGGAACACCAGATCTAGTGCAAGAGATAAGGTTGTTGGGGCCACTTGGCAATAGTGATCATAGCATGATCGCCTTTGACTTAATTAGTGGAGGAGGGATAGTAAGGAAATCCACAGTACTACCTTTTAACTTTCGAAAGGGAGACTATGATAAAATGAGGAAAACAGTTAAGAAAAAACTAAAAGGAGCAGTTGCAAAGGTTAAAGACGTACATCAGGCTTGGCTGTTGTTGAAAAATACTATCTTGGAAGCCCAGACCAGCTGTATTCCATGCTTTAAGAAAAGTGGAAGGAAGTCCAAAAAACTGCCAGCATGGTTTAAAGGTGAGGTCAGAGAGGCTGTTGTTGCCAAAAAAGCATCTTTCAGGAAATGGAAAAAAGAGCCAAACGACGAAACCTGGAAACAGCACAAGCACTGGCAAGTCAAATGCAAGGCATTGATAAGGCAGGCAAAGGGAGAATTTGAGAAGAAGCTTGCTGCGGAAGCAAAAACGCAAAGTAAAGACCTTTTCAAGTACATTCGTAGCAAAAAACCGGTGAGAGAGTCAGTTGGTCCATTAGATGATAAAGGGGTTAAAGGAGCACTAAGAGGCGACATGGTGATAGCAGAGAGATTGAATGAATTCTTTGCTTCAGTCTTTACTGAGGAAGATGTAGGGATGTTACCCATGACTGAAGTGGTATTTATTTATTTATTTTTTTTCCAACAATCTTTATTCAGAACAAAAAACAAGAATACAAAGTAAAGTCCACATCTAGGAGACTCCCAGCTTAACAAGATAAGGAATTAAAATACAATAATAGGGATCAAAACTTAATCCAAGCCCAAACTATTAGATAAACTGAAGAGTAGCAAATCACCTGGGCCGGATGGTATACATCCAAGGGTGTTGAAAGAACTGAAATATGAGATTGCAGACCTGCTATTAGTAATCTGTGAACTATCATTAAAATCATCTCTAATACCTGAAGATTGGAGAATCGCCAATGTAACACCAATTTTTAAAAAGGGTTCCAAGGGTGATCCGGGAAACTACAGACCGGTGAGTCTGACATCAGTATCGGGAAAAATGGTAGAAACCATCATAAAGAATAAAATTACTCAGCATGTAGATAGTCATGACCTAATGGGAGACAGCCAACATGGCTTTAGACAAGGAAGATCTTGTCTTACTAATCTGTTATGTTTTTATGAAGGAGTGAATAATCAGGTGGACAAAGGTGAGTCGGTTGATATTGCATATCTGGACTTTCAGAAAGCCTTTGACAAGGTCCCTCATCAGAGACTTTTGGCAAAACTAAAGAGTCATGGGATAGGAGGCAGTGTACTATTGTGGAGCAGGAACTGGTTAAAAGATAGAAAGCAGAGGGTAGGGCTAAATGGCCAATTTTCCCAATGGAGAAAGGTGAATAGTGGTGTACCCCAGGGATCTGTGCTGGGTCCGCTGCTTTTTGACATATTCATAAATGACCTGGAAAGTGGAATAACAAGTGAGGTTATCAAATTTGCAGATGACACAAAACTATTTAAAGTTGTTAAAACCCAAGAGGATTGTGGAAAATTGCAAGAGGATCTTGATAAATTGGAAGACTGGGCATCAAAATGGCAGATGAAATTTAATGTGGACAAGTGCAAGGTTATGCACGTAGAGAAGAACAACCCAAACTATGGTTACACGATGCAAGGTTCCACATTAGGAACCACCACCCAGGAAAAAGATTTAGGCGTCATTGTGGATACCATGTTACAACCCTCAGCCCAGTGTGCAGCAGCTGCCAAGAGAGCAAATAGAATGCTAGGTGTGATAAGGAAAGGAATGGAAAATAAAACAAAAGATATTATAATGCCTCTATATCGTTCCATGGTGAAACCGCACCTTGAATATTGTGTGCAATTCTGGTCGCCGTATCTTAAAAAGGATATAGCGATTTTAGAAAAGGTTCAGAGAAGAGCCACCAAAATGGTAAAGGGGATGGAAGGATACTCCTATGAAGAAAGGCTAAAAAGGTTAGGGCTCTTTAACCTGGAAAAGAGACGGCTGAGGGGAGATATGATAGAAGTCTATAAATTAATGAACGGAGTGGAACGGGTAAACGTAGATCGATTGTTTACCTTATCAGAATATAGAAAGACTAGGGGACATGCAATGAAGCTACAGGGTAAACTATTTAAGACTAATAAAAGAAAATATTTTTTCACTCAACGTGTAATCAAACTCTGGAATTTGTTACCGGAGGATGTAGTAAAGGCTGTTAGTGTAGCTGGGTTTAAAAAAGGTTTGGACAAGTTCCTGGAGGAAAGGTCCATAAACCACATTATTTTCCATCCGTCACCCCCTTTCCCTAGTTTAGATGCCTGTCTACATACTACCTGAATTTTTCACTTAGGCAGTATGTGGATAGGCATTTAAACTAGGTAAGGGGGGGGGACCCCTCTAACAAGATAGAGCAGCCACCTTTACTTTTCATGAATCTACAGCCACACCCTTTTTATTTTGTGAAAAATCTAGGGTGATCACTAAGGAAGCCTGAAAAGGTGAGATCAAACTCGGAGTAACCAGGCTTCAAATACCCTCTAGACTCACGCATATTTATTTATTTATTTATTTATTTATTTAACAGTATTTCTAAACCGCCTTATCTTAATAATCAAGGTGGTATCACAGCAAGCAATCAGGTAAAGTGTGTGTGTTGTACATGCAGTGAGGATAAAACTTAGTTGTGTGAGGGATGTGTTGGGTGCTTGATTTGTTTGAGCTATATACAGGGTGGGCTATTTACAGTGGTGCTAGAATCATATTTTATATATATTCAGTTGTTTGGGAGGTAGACCCAAGGCTGCTGCAAGGAGATGAGGTGCTCTAGGAGAACCTCATTCCTTGTATTCCCCTTCCTTTCTCCCTCTCCAGCGTCCATTGCTGCTGCTGCTGCTGCCCCTCTCCAGAACCTGCAGCGGCAGCAATGGCCTCACTGGAAAATATGGGGAAAAGAGAGGGAAGCACAGGCACTCCATCCTGCAGCATTTGGGAGGCCAATGCACCCCCCCCCAAACTACGCTCATGCAAACACCACAAGCATATTTTTTCTTAGCTTCTAACAAAACCTTTTTGATAACATGGGGTTTCTCTTCCTGGTTACTAGACCAGCCAAACAGGGAGTGGATAACATGAGGAAAGATCTACAAAAGCTGGAAAAATGGTCTAATATTTGGCAGTTAAGATTTAATGTGAAGAACTGCAGTGTCATGAACTTGGGAGCAGAAATCCAAGGGAAATGTATGTGATAGGGGGCGAGAGGTTGGTGTGCACAGACCAGGAGAAGGACCTTGGTGTGATTATTTCTGAGGATCTCAAGATATCAAAACAGTGCGACAAGGCAGTGGCAAAAGCCAGGAGGATGTTGGGTTGCATACAAAGAGGAATTACCAACAGAAAGGAAGAGGTACTGTATAAGTCACTGGTGAGGCCTCACTTGGAATACTGTTTTCAGTTTTGGAGACCATATCTTGTAAAGGATGTAAAAAGACTGGAAACTGTTCAGAGAAAGGTGACCAAAATGATTTGGAGCCTGCATCAGAAGCCTTATGAGAAGAGACTTGAAGACCTAAATATGTACACTCTGGAGGAGAGGAGGGATAGGGGAGATATGATTCAGACCTTTAAATACTTAAAGAGAAATAATGAACAAACAAACCTCTTCCAAAGACGGGGAAGCTGTAAAACTAGACGGCATAACGTGAAGCTACAAGGGGGTAAATTGAAAGGCAATGTCAGGAATTACTTTTTCACTGAAAGGGTGGTGGATGCTTGGATTGCCCTCCCGATGGAAGTGGTGGGGGAAATACAGGGACAGAATTCAAAATGGCATGGGACAAAGTGGATCCCTTTACAGCAACAGGATAAAATTAAAATAGACTTTATCTAATTTCTTAGCAAACAGGGATGTCCTACATGGAGCGGTGGGTTCACCCCTAAACAAAGACATGGGGAGGGGTGACCTGCACGGAGTGGCAGGTGCACCTACTCTTGCCATCTTACTGGGCAGATTAGATGGACCATACTGGTCTTTATCTGCCGTCATCTACTATGTTACTGTGTTACCCAGGCAGAAAGATGTGTAAGATCTTTGTGTATTCATTGGCACTTCCTTTTGAGTTGAGACACTGGCATCTGCAACTTGGTATGAAGTATATTTTGTTATTTTAAAAACCTACTAATAAAAGTATGAAGTCACCTCTTTTTCCCCCAAATATTTACTTTTTATGTTCCAATCTGAGCTATACTTATTACTGTAGCTAAGATTGATCCTAGAGGTGTGCAGGACCTGGGGTGATTCAGCTAGAGTGGGACCCCCCAAAGACTGAAGAGCGGGAGCTAACTGGGATATAGAGGGCCAGATTGGTAGGTGGGAAGGGAAAGCGTAGTTACTCACCTGTAACAGGTGATCTCCGGGAATAGCAGGAATTTAGTCTTCACATATGGGTATCGTCGGTACCGAAGGAGCCTGCGCGGGATCGCTCCCCAGCGTCCAATAAGAACGCTTTTGGGAGCATCCCTCAGCACATGCACGCTGCCTTCCCGCCTTTCCAACTGTCCCTCTTCAGTTAAGTTTGTAGCTGAGTGAAAAGGATAGAGGGAGAGAGGAAAGAGACAAAGAGATAGAGAGACAACTCCTAGGGGAGGTGGGTGGTTGTGAAGACTAAATTCCTGCTGTTCCCGGAGATCACCTGTTACAGGTGAGTAACTACGCTATCTCCAGGAACAAGCAGGAATGTAGTCTTCACATATGAGGACTCCCTAGCTGAAGATGCCAGGGAGATAGCCCCAGGAAGGTGCCACCCTGGAAAGGTGGGAATCCTTCCTCCCATGGATCTCTGGCATTCCACTAGGGTTGGTGAGTAGGAGTTGAATTAGGTCTGAAAGAGATTTTAAAAGAACAGCTTGGCCAAAGAAGGCATCCCAATGGGGAGTCTTTATCCAGGCAGTAGTGGGCTGTGAAGGTGTGTACCGAAGCCCAGGTGGCTGCTCGACAAATGTCATCGATAAACACAGAGTGTAGATTAGCCATGGAAGTTGCCATGGCTCTCACGTTATGAGCTGTGACACGGTCCTGAAGAGGAAGACACTTACTCTCATAAGCAAAGGATATGCATTGGGCAATCCATTTAGATAAAGTTCTTTTGGAGACTGGTTCCCAAATGACTAGGGTCAAAAGCTATAAAAAGTTGTGAGGACTTTCTATGCTGCTGTGTTCTCTGTAGGTAAAAGGCTAAGGCCCTTTTACAATCCAAAGTATGAAGGTTTCTTTCTGCATTAGAGGCATGAGACCTAGGAAAAAATACAGGAAGATAAATTGATTGATTTAAATGAAAAGGCGAAACCACCTTTGGCATAAAGTGTGGATGAGTTCTAAGAACAACCTTATCATGGTGAAACGTAGTATAAGGACGATTAGCCACTAAAGCTTGCAGTTCACTAATGCAACATGCAGAGGTGATTGCAATTAGGAAGATGACCTTGCAGGTCAAAAACTTAAGGGTTGTAGTGGCTAAAGGCTCAAAAGGCAGCTTCATGAGCTGCCCGAGAACTAGATTTAGATCCCATGCCACCGGTGGTGGCTTAATGGGAGGTTTGGTTAATAGAAGACCTCTCATAAATCTGGATATGAGTGGCTGAGAGGAAATTGGTTGTCCATTCAGAGGCTTATAAGAAGCTGCAATTGCACTAAGATGGACTCTTACCGAATTGGTCTTTAGACCAGAATTTGATAAGTGAAGGAGGTACTCTAGTATCGATTCTAAGGGTATACCAAGGGGGTTTAATCCCTTCTTGGAGCATCATATGGTAAAACGTTTCCACTTGAAGGCATAAGATCTTCTTGTGGAAAGTTTCCTAGAAGCTGATTGGGACAGGTTGGGACAAGTTTCCTAGAAGCCTGTTGGGACAAGTTTCCTAGAAGCCTGTTGGGACAGGTTGAAATCCTGGAGGTCTAAGCCTTCAGCAACCAGGACTTGAGATGCAGGGACTGGGGATTCGGGTGCCATTGCATTCTGTTCTCTTGGGAAAGGAGATCTGGGGCATGCCCTAACTCCAGAGGTGCAGCTTGAGAGAGATTTAGAAGCAGGGGATACCACGGTTGGCATGGCCATCGTGGCGCTATGAGAATCATGCGACCCCTGTCTCTCTGAAGCTTGAAGAGTGTTTTGGGGATGAGGGGAATGGGTGGAAAGGCATAAAGGAAGCCCTGACCCCAGTGAAGGAGGAAGGCATCCCTTGTCTGACAATTTTGAGCCGGAATCCTGGAACAGAACCGGGGATGTTTGGCATTCAGAGGACTTGCGAAGAGGTCTATGTCTGGAGTGCCCCAGAGATGAAATATCTTTGCCACCTGGTCGAAGTGGCGGAACCACTCATGAGGCAGCAGTACTCGACTGAGTTTGTCTGCCCAAACATTTTGAATACCTGGAAGATATACCATTAGAAGGTGAATTTGATGCTCTCTGGCAAGGGCCCACAGTCGTAAAGCTTTGTTGCATAACGACAGAGAGCCTGTCCCGCCCTGCTTGTTCACATAGAACATTGCTACTTGATTGTCCGTCTGGACTAGGAATGTCTTGTAGCTGAGCTAGGCGTGGAATACTCAAAGAGCTAAATAGATTGCTCTTAATTCTCCAGGACCAAGCAGGAAGTCAGTCCTCACATATGGGTGTCATCGACGCCGATGAAGCCCCAGCGGAGCATTTCCCCAGCTTTCTATGAAAGCCTTTGGGAATGCAGGCACGCATGCGCGGTTCCCTTCCCACCTAAAGGTGCCATCTTACCTCAGTCTCTCTTTTTCCGAGAAGCCCACCGGACGTGTGTCCTGTCATCCCGGATAAAAGTTTGATTTTTTCGGCGATTCTCGCTATTTTTCTGCTCCGGTTCAACGCCGGTTCCCCTCCCGCCGGGTTCGGTACACCGGTATTGAGCCCGTTTTCTTCTTTTTCGGTTTTTGCCCTTCATGGCTGGCGTTCACGCCCTTTTTTGCTTTTTCCCTGGAAGGCCGGTCCTTTGACCTTGCGGGGACCCTTTTTTCCCCGATGGCTTCCAGCGGTTCTAAAAAGTGTGATCGGTGTAAGAAGTTGATGTCTCTCGCCGACACACACGACTGCTGCCTTCGGGCCTCGGTCCTGATCACGACCCTAAGATGTGTGGACCGTGTGGGAAGATGTCTTCCAAGGCACTGCGAAGTCGCCAGCAGCAGAAAGAAAGGCTTTTCTCTGACTCAGCCTCCGGCCAGGCCCGGACCTCGTCTGAGGCTTCGACATCTCGGGATTCGGATCCCGAGCGCCATCGTGGCTCCTCGGACAGGGGGTCCCCCGACCAGGAACGCAAGAGGAAGAAGCGGCTCATGAGGGCGTCGTCGGAAGAGGTCCCTGGCTCCTCGAGGGCCAGGTCTAAGACCCCCGACCGTCGCCCTGGGCCTGTGGAACAAGAGAAGCCTGCCAAAGTTCCTCACCTGGAGCCGGAGTCTGCTGGACACGTAAGCCCTGTGGTCCTCGAGGACTCTCCTCCCAGAGAGCCGACGTCGGGCCTGGTGCCGCCGGAGCCCGAGTCGGTGGCTGCTGCGTCTCCCGAGCTGAGTCTCAGGATGACAGCCTTGGAGTGCAGACTGTCTGCCTTCATGGAGCAGCAGCGGGCACTGATGGCCAGCCTGTCTGGCGCAACTGCCCCGACCACCGGGACATCGACATCGAAGTCGACCCCGGAGACCAAGCCGATACTCGAGACCATGATGGCTCGAGGTTGACCTCGGTCGCGGTCTCCCTCAACCTCCTGTTCGGGACCGAGGGTGTCGACGCCGGTGCCTCCAGCGTCGAGGCGGGTGCTCCCGGGCACGGCAAGGTCGGATCCTGACTCCTCGTTGGACGAGTCTGCCTGGGAGACAGAGGATGAGGAGTCCCCCAACACGTTCAAGACTTGGTGCGTCCCGTCGGACTCACCGCAGTCTGAACCCTGGAGTAGATCCCCTCCGGAGGATACCCGGTTCTCGGAGTTTGTCCGGGATATGGCCACCACGTTGGCTGTCCCGGCGGACCCCGAGGAAGAGCCTCGAGCCGAGGAGCTCGAGGCCCTGCAGTATGACTCTCCTCCGAAGGAGGCCTTTACTGTCCCGGTTCCTCCAATGCTGGAACGGCTCCTCTTCCGGATGTGGGAGGCACCGGCCTCGGCGACGGTTCTAAGCAGATGGGTCGATTCAATTTATCGACTCCGGAAGAGCCCTGGCTTTCAGAAGGCGCAGCTACCTCACCATTCCATGGTGGTGGAATCGGCCATGCATCGCCTGAAAAGTCAGAAGATGCACTCCGTGGTGCCCCCCGGCAGGGAGGCCCGGAACCTCGATGGTGTTGGTAGAAAGTGCTTCCAGGGCTCGATGCTTGCATGCCGTGTCCAGTCTTACCAGCTGTACATGGGCATGTACTTGCGAGACTTGGCCGGGTTCTCCGCTGGTCTCTCCGGGGAGCCCTTGCAGAGATTCAAGTCCTTGTCCTCGGAGATTCGGGACTGCTCTAAGTTTATGTCCCGCGCCGCCTACGATGGCTTCGAGGCTTTGGCCCGAGTTGCGGCAGCCGGCATTGTGGCTCGACGCCAGGCATGGCTGCAGTCATCGGACCTCGAGCCATGGGTTCAGGACAAGTTGGTCGATGTCCCTTGCCGAGGTGAGAACCTTTTTGGCAAGCCCATGGCCGAGAAGGCCGCACAGCTCGAGACCGAGCACCTTACAAGGACAAGGCTGTCTAGAAAGACCTCTGCCCCTTCTCACAAGAAGGCGGCCTCGGGTAAGAAGCCCTTTTACCCAAGGAAGGGCACTGCCTACAAACAGTACCCTCAGTATCAGGCTGCCCAAGCTGCACCCCAGGGTCAGCAAGCCAAGGGGCAGGGTAATGGGCCCCGTAGGCAGAAGACCCCCAAGCCTCCAGCCCCTGCTCCCACTCAGCAGGGTGGGGTTTTTTGACTCCTTGAGCGTAGCCTCTCAGTTCCTGCTCTCCCAACCCTGCACAGGAGGTTGCCTCGCCCTCTTTGCCCACCAGTGGCCCCATATCACTGGGGACAGTTGGGTGTTAAACATAGTCCACAAGGGCTATGCACTACACTTTCACCAACTGCCTCCACCATATTTTCCAGAAGAGCCTCCAAGGCCTCCCCTGCACACAGATCTTCTCCTCCAAGAGCTCCAAGGTCTGTTGGTGGACAGGGCGGTGGAGTCTGTGCCTTCCCACTTGCAAGGTCAAGGGTTCTACTCCAGGTATTTCCTGGTACCCAAAAGAACCGGTGGCCTTCGACCTATCCTGGACCTCAGGAACCTCAACAAGTTCCTAGAGAAAGAAAAGTTCAAGATGCTTACTCTTGGAATACTTCTGCCCTACCTCCAGCAGGGAGATTGGCTATGCTCCTTAGATCTAAAGGATGCGTACACTCACATCCTCATTCATCCAGACCACAGAGAGTACCTCAGGTTCATTGTGGGAGGAAACCATTATCAGTACAGAGTACTGCCTTTTGGCCTAACCTCCGCCCCCAGAGTCTTTACCAAATGCCTGGCAGTGGTGGCAGCCTACCTGAGAAGTCAAGGCATCTTTGTCTTTCCCTATCTGGACGACTGGCTCATAAGAGGTCAGACGTGCCAGGAGGCCCGACAGGCCACCCTCAGAACTATTGCTCTTCTTCAAAGCTTGGGATTTGTAATAAACTTTGCAAAGTCCACTTTGCTCCCCTCCCAGAACTTGGAGTTCATAGGGGCAAGGCTGGACTCTCTCCTGGCAAAGGCATTCTTGCCAGATGACAGAGCCCAAAGACTGATAAACTTAGCAAACCAGTTTCTCAGCAGGTCACTGGTCTCCGCCAGACAATGCCTGAGGCTTCTTGGCCACATAGCTTCGACAGTACATGTGACCAATGCCAGGCTCCATATGAGGCCTGCACAATGGTGCCTGCGGACTCAGTGGTCACAGGCCACAGGCAGCCTCAGAGACAGGATAAGGGTATCCAGACTTTTCCTGGACTCCCTCAACTGGTGGTTGCACCCACCCAATCTACTGAAAGGGGTGCCCTTTCAAATTCCTGGGTACACAGTGGTACTGACCACAGATGCCTCCCTGCAGGGCTGGGGGGCTCATTGTCTGACCAAGTGCACCCAGGGCCTGTGGTCTCCTTGGGAGGCTGCACAACAGATCAATCTCCTCGAACTCAGGGCTATTCGATTAGCACTCAAAGCTTTATCTCCTGCCCTGGCTCATCAATCTGTCCTAGTTCAGACAGACAACCAGGTAGCCATGTTTTATGTGAACAAACAAGGCGGGACTGGGTCCAGACTCCTTTGTCGGGAGGCACAGGACCCTTTGCTCATTTGCCCTCAAGCACAACATGCTCCTCAAGGCTGTGTAACTTCCAGGCCAAGAAAACTACCTGGCCGACAGGTTGAGCAGAATTTTGCAGCCCCACGAGTGGCAGCTGCATCCTCTGGTAGTTCAGAAAATCTTCCTGAAATGGGATCTTCCTTTGATAGATCTGTTTGCCAGTCCCCTGAACAAGCAGTTGCCGAAGTTCTGCTCCAGGCAACCGCATCCTCTGCGGATAGCAGCAGATGCTGTTCTGATTCCATGGTCTCAGGGCCTCCTGTATGCGTTTCCTCCCACGCCCTTGGGTGGCCCGAACTCTGTTCAAGATTCTTCAGGACAAGGCTTCGGTCCTGCTGGTGGCTCCCAGGTGGCCGAGACAGCCTTGGTTTCCACTTCTGCTTCAGCTGGCAGTGGATCCCCCACTGCCTCTGGGGTTGCAACCCGACCTTCTCTCTCAGGAGCAGGGTTCCCTTCTGCACCCCAATCTCAAAGCTCTCAATTTGATGGCCTGGAGGCTGCAAGGGTAGTTTTGGCTCCCTGGGGCCTACCTCAGAAAGTTGAGGAGGTTGTCCTAGCCTCTAGGAAACAGTCCATTAGGAAAACCTATGCTCTCAAATGGAAAAGGTTTTCTGTGTGGTGTCACTTACGTACAGAGGATCCTTTCTCCTGTACTGTACCAGTAGTGCTTCAGTACTTACTGCACTTATCAAATCAAGGACTTAAGTCCAATTCTGTTCGGGTCCACCTCTCAGCTGTAGCAGCTCACCACTCGCTGGTGGAAGGACATTCTCTATCGGGTCACCCCTTGGTGTCTCGGTTTCTCAGAGGCTTGCTCTTGCTCAAGCCTCCAATCCGTCCTCCTGCTCCTGAGTGGGAGTTGAATGTGGTCTTGCAGCAATTGACTCGACCACCTTTGGAGCCGATGGCTACTTGCCCTCTACGCTTCCTGTCCTGGAAGACTCTCTTCCTGATAGCCCTCACTTCGGCCAGGCGAGTGAGTGAGCTTCAGGCCGTGGTCTGTGACAGGCCTTACACCAGAATTTATAGGAACAGGGTAGTCCTCAGGACTCATCCTAAGTTCCTCCCAAAAGTTGTCTCCTTTTTCCACCTCAACCAGGAGGTGGTTCTTCCAACATTCTTCCCTAGGCCTCATGTAAGCCAGGCTGAAGCAGTTCTGCATACCCTGGACTGTAGGAGGGCCTTATCCTTCTACCTTGACCGTACGCAGGGGCATAGAAGGGCTACTCAGCTCTTTGTCTCTTTTGACCCTAATAAGTTGGGGTTGGCTGTGTCCAAGCGTACCTTGTCCATCTGGGTAGCTGACTGTATCACCTGGGCTTACAAGACGGCTGACCTTCCTTTGCAGGGTCGGATCACGGCCCACCGTGTCAGGGCAATGGCTGCCTCAGTGGCTCATCTCCGCTCTGTACCATTGGTAGACATCTGCAGGGCTGCAACTTGGTCTTCAAGCCAGACGTTTGCGGTCCATTACTGTCTGGAGAGGGAGTCCCGTAGGGACAGTGCTTTTGGCCAGGCAGTACTCCGGAATCTCTTTGAGGTTTAGGCAACTCCTGCCCTCTGTTGGGCTACCGGTGGAGGTTGTGTCAGTGGACAGCCTTTCTTTGATGCTGGGACTAGAGGGAGTTCTCTTGTTCAGCCTGGGTTCCTCGGTAGCCCAGAGCTAGGGAGTCACCCATATGTGAGGACTGACTTCCTGTTTGGTCCTGGAGAAAGAGTAGTTACTCACCTGTAACAGGTGTTCTCCAGGAGCAGCAGGAATCAGTCCTCACAACCCTCCCTCCTCCCCTGGGAGTTGCAGTTGTACATAGTTTATTTTACATTTTTGTGTGCTGTTCTTAGCTATGTCATTTGACTGAGGTAAGATGGCACCTTTAGGCGGGAAGGGAACCGCACATGCGTGCCTGCATTCCCAAAGGCTTTCATAGAAAGCTGCGGAAATGCTCCGCTGGGGCTTCATCGGTGTCGATGACACCCATATGTGAGGACTGATTCCTGCTGCTCCTGGAGAACACCTGTTACAGGTGAGTAACTACTCTTTCCAGGAGGTTTATGTGTAGACCAGCCTCCTGTGGAGTCCAGGTTCCCTGGGTAGAGATGATTCAGGTGTGCTCCCCAACCCGCCTGCGATACATCTGTTGTTAGAGTGGCCTGAAAAAGGGGTTGATGAAAAGGAGACCCCAGTGTCAGATTTTCAAGGGATTGCCACCATTGGAGGGACAAAATTAGTCGGTGAGAGTTTATTATTTTGTCCGATAAATGACCTGTGGCCTGTCTCCACTGTGTGGATAGGGTCCAGTAAGCTGCTCGCATGTGGAGGCGAGCATATGGGACTACATGAACTGTGGATGCCATATGTCCCAGCAACTGTAGTAGCTCTCGAGCAGTTAGGGAGGATTTCCCTGCTGCTTGAGAAGCTAGTTGCATTATGCGAAGACACCGGGCCTGTGGAAGGAAAGCCTTTGCCTGTCTGGTATCTAGACAGGCTCCTATGAATTCCAGGCATTGGAAAGGAACAAGTTGGGATTTTGGGAAGTTTATTACCAACCCCAAGTATTGGAGGATTAGCATTGTGCGAGACAGTGCAGTGCTGGCCTCTGCAACTGTAAGGGCTCGAATGAGCCAGTCGTCTAAGGGAAAACGAATATTCCCAGGGTTCGTAGAAATGCAGCTACTACTGCCATGCATTTCGTGAATACCCTTGGTGCTGAAGCTAGACCAAAGGGAAGAACCCTGTACTGGAAATGTTTTCCTCTGAAAAGGAATCGTAAGAATTTCCTGTGATCTGGATGGATCAGAATGTGAGTGTATGCATCCTTAGCTCCTCTATTGCCCCTTGTGCAAGAAGTGTTGAGACCTCGTGATCTAGCAGATTGTTTGCGGAGGTTTGAGAATTGAATTGCTTTAGAATTGTAGGAGGTGGCATGCTGTGAAAATGAAGCTTGTACCCTTCTCCTACAATGGACAAAGTCCAATCTTCTGCTGTTATCTGATGCCATCTGTCAGCAAAGTGGCATAACCTGCCTGGGATATTGGGGGGTTGGGGGCCCCTCAGAGGCAGGAAGGCTAAGCTCTCTAGGAAGAAGTCAAAGACCTTGAGGGGGCTGAACCTGCAGAGCTGGTTGGGCTTTGGGGCCTTTTGGCTCCTTTTGCTGTCTAGTTTGTCCCTTTTGGGCAACCTGACCCTGAGATTGACTCTGCTGGGTATAAGAAGGATAAAATTTCCTCTTTTTGCTGAAAGAGGGTTTTTTTTAATAAGACTTCTTTTTGCCTGGAGTGGCTGTAGATTTGGACAATCTATCTAGAGTAGTATTGTCAGCATCCAACTCGTTAGCCTTTTCCTGCTAGTTCTTGCCGAAGAGATTCTCTCCCATGCAAGGAATATTGCCTAACTTGCCCTGTACCCAAGTCTCCAAGTTTGATGCCTGAAGCCAGGCAATCCATCATGCGCCAATGGCAGTAGCAGAGGTTCTGCTGATGCATTCAAAGCAGTCAAAGGCTGCATGATTTACAAACTTGGAGACATCCTGAGCATGCTTAACTAGAGCAAGAAAGTCTTGTCTCTTGTCATCTGGGAGAAATGGGCTCATAAGCTCCAAATCTCCTGTAACTTCCTTGAGGAACATTCCCATATACAGTATATATGAAATGATCCTAGCTGAAAGCATGGAAGCCTGAAAAGTTTGGCGCCCAAAAGCGTCCAGAGTCCTGCATTCATGACTTGGAGGATTGGATGCATGCCTCTTTGCACTTTTCATCCTACGCATGGCTGACTCCACCACCATTGAATGGTGTGGCAGCTAAGTCTTTTGAAATCCAGGACATGTGGAAACTCGATACATAGTATCAAGTCTCCTAGAGTGAGGAGATGTAGTCAGAGGTGTCTCCCACATTCTGAGCATCAAGTTATGCAGAATTTCATGGATGGGCAGAGTGGCTGCCTCCTTTGGAGCTTTAGGATATTGGAGAATTTCCAATTCCTTTGCTCTGGGTTTCTCTTCAGGAGTTACCGTGATTGAAAGGCCCTTGGCCATATCACGAATAAAATCCTGAAATGATATGTCCTCTGGAGGTGATATTCTGCGTTGGGGAGAAGAGGGATCCTCTGGGAGAAACCCTCTAGTACGAGCAGAATTGTCAGTCTTCGGAATCGGAGGATTCGAAGTATTCCTGACCACGATGCTCATGCAAAGCACGGTCCCGGTATCGATCGAAGTTGGTATCGAGTTGATCCGGTACCGATCTGTCAATTCCAGTCAAAGATGGTGTGGGAGGAATTCCCACCAGGGCCGGTACCGGTACCGGTGCAGTTACCGGCATCGGTGTCAATGTCGGTACCCGTTGGACCAACGGTTCCGCAGCTGAGAGAAGAGTTGCGATGCTGCGCTCGATAGCAAGGAACCTCTGGTCTATCGACGATGCCTGGGTATCGGTACCGGAGAAGACAGCTGGAAACCCTGAGCATGGCACAGGTAGTTCTTGCGAGGTCGGGGCCTCAAGAACATCCTGGAACCCCATTGAAGCTTTGGAAGACGAAGCCTCCCGCCGGGGCTGTTTTGCCGGTGTGGTTCCCTCAAGGGCAATGCCAATGGCCTCTCAATGCTTAGCAGGAGAGCTACCCTTTGAGGACCGGCTTTTATATTTAGCTACCTGAGATCCATGGGAGGAAGAGGAGGTCCTTGAAGATGCCGAAGCAATGGATCTATCGATAACAGAAGAACTCTAAACAAGGCAGACTGGGTCAACAAAAACAAAACAAAAAACCAAAAAGAAAACCAAAAAGAAAAGTGAGACAGAAATCACCGTGGGAGTGAATGGCATAGAGGAAAAAAAAGGGGGGGAAAAGACCTCAGTATTCCTCCGTACAGCCTTGGAAGGAAGAGTCTCACAAGGGGGTACACGACCCAAACAAAATGGAAAGACTCACTTTACATCAAGGGTCCAGACCCAAAAAAACCTCTGTAGTGCACATACAAAACTCCGTCTGGTGCGGAAGAACTCAGCAATCAGCCAGAAGCAAACCAGCAGCAAGAGAAAAACTAGAGCTTATCTGAAGTCGAAGCAGGGAAAAACACAGGAACGAGCTCTGACCTGAGCCCCCGCACCAGACGGAGTTCTTCCGCACCAGACGGAGTTTTGAATGTGCATTACAGAGGGTTTTTTTGGGTCTGGACCCTTGATGTAAAGTGAGTCTTTCCATTTTGTTTGGGTCGTGTAGCCCCTTGTGAGACTCTTCCTTCCAAGGTTGTACGGAGGAATACTGAGGTCTTTCCCCCCCCCCCTTTTTTTTCCTCTATGCCATTCACTCCCATGGTGATTTCTGTCTCACTTTTCTTTTTGGTTTTCTTTTTGGTTTTTTTGGTTTTGTTGACCCAGTCTGCCTTGTTTAGAGTTCTTCTGTTATTGATAGGTTTTTTGGCTCTTTGAGGATTTTTTCTACTTGATGATGCAATGGATCTGGCATCTGAAGAAAAGAGGGTACCGTGCTTTGCAGCCCGGTTCTGTCTTCCTCTTTTAGTCATCCCCATACAGGAGAGACATTCAGATGGAGAATGTTCAGGCCCTTAACATTTAAGACACCAATCATGGGTGTCAGTGACAGAAATAGTACCACCACACTTAGTACATTTTTTAAAAACACTAGTTGGTTTTTCCATGTTTAAGGAATATGGGGCCTAGTGTCCAAAATGGCGTCTAGCACCAAAAAGAAAAGTTTCTGAAGAGAAACAGCTCAAAGCATAAGTTTTTTTTTTTTTGGAAACGAAAAGTAACGGCGGTACTGGTAAGCGTCGTGTGACAGGCAAACGTGACCACAAGAAAACAATTTTAAAGACGGAATTTTCTGCGGTGACAAGGTATGGATCCTGTCGGCTCCACGGAAAACGAAGAACTGATGAGGGACAGTTGGAAAGGCGGGAAGGCAGCGCGCATGTGCTGAGGGATGCTCCCAAAAGCGTTCTTATTGGATGCTGGGGAGCGTTCCCGCGCAGGCTCCGTCAGTACCGACGATACCCATATGTGAAGACTACATTCCTGCTTGTTTCTGGAGATACAGTACTTCCCTGGACACTGATGCTCCTTGTTCTTGCTAGAGCTCCTGAATGATGTCAAACTTTCAGGTGTGACTACTGGAACAGTGCACAACTCTCATAATCTTGGGATCTGGGATATTTGCCTCAATTTTATTTCACAAAGAATGGTTCTGACTCCAGTTTTAATATGTATATGCTTGGAAAATCACATAGGAAATTTTTTAGATATTTGTAGCTATTCCCTCTTCCAAGATGAACAGTTAAATGGGTATGTTTCTTTATTCACACTGTGGTAGGCTATGGCCTGTAAACTAGGCCTAGATCCTAACCCCCACCTGAGAGTAGTGCTGAGAAGAACCAGAGTCTGAGAAACTGCTTTAAACTGCTTTTGAAAAGTTTGTATAATTCCTGTATGCTGATGATAGAAATGTTCTTGCATTCTCTGAGCTAGAAATGGCCTTGAAGTAGAACTGTATCTATGCCTAAGACTATGCCTTTGTTAGAATAGCCTGAGAAGGGGGGAAAAGGGAGCTAGGCCCAGAGAGGGTCCCCAATTGGACAGGTGCAGGGGGCGTTGGGACCAATAGAAAGTTTGCCTGTATCAAACTGTAAAAATTGTATATAAGGAATTTGCTCCTGTACTCCATTGCTCAGTCTCTTTTGGACACGATTCTGTCTGAGCCTGTGCACAATAAATTGGCTTGGATCCTGCAGCTGACTCCTGGTTTTATTCATTGCGTGCACTTCGCTGCTACATATTCTTGGTGTGTTGGGCCGAGAATGTACGAGTAGTGGATGGTATTCAAGTGAATATACCACGTATTACCGCCTCAAGGTTTGGCCCGGTTGGGACCATGTCTGTCCGACCGCAGGGGAAGCCTCAGGCGCCACTGGTCCTCTTGTATCGGAGAGGGTTCCACCTTGCCTCGGCGGATTACTGGGTCCGGCCGTCCAACACCTCCGAACCCGAGGGGAGTCCAGGATTCAACCCAAGTACTGGTTTTGTATCGGGTACCTGATGCGGTGAGTAGAAATTTATTTGCTCTCCAGTTAGTTAGTTTTGGGTACGTCTTGCATGAGTATGCGTGAGACTGAATTGGTATGGGAATAAGGTACCGAGTGCCTGATCACCTCTCAGGGCACGTCCGAGTAAGCCTTGCATGAGTATGCGCGAGGCCCAAACTACTGCCCTTGGTTAATCAGCAGTCCGAGTACGTCTTGCATGAGTATGCTCGAGGCCGGCTGCTGTTAGTAAGGTAGGCCTGGGAATTTGGGAAAACGTTGCTAGCATGTCTGTTTGTGTCTCCCTCTGTTTCTAGGGCTGCCCGGACCCCTTACCGGCAGTCCGATCACCCACACCCTCTGTCTGTTGTCTAACCGTGGGTTTCACTTCTGGTATAATGTAAGGTTATTAATTAAGGAACAGTACTAAGAAAAGAAAAAAAAACCAAACAACCACTCCGGAGTCACTTTAAGGAATCGAGTCTAAGCACAGCACAGCGAAGACAAGAGCTGTCTCTGTGATTTTATTTTTTCAGCACAGTATCTCTAGCAAGCAGAGGGAGAAGGGGTGTGTCTTTCACACAGCCTGCAGAAAGGAATGTTTCAGTTCCTATTAACCCCTTCGGATCTCCTCAACTGTTTTAGTTATATCTCTGCCCTGCCTGTATTGTTACTTCACCTGAACTTGTTATATTAGTTTGCTGGTTATATCTCAGCCCTGCCTGTATTTCTACGTCAACTGTTCCTGTTATATTATTTAATTTATTTATTTGTTTATTCTCTGATTTATGGGGGAAACCTGAATGGCTTAGAGGTCCGAGTACGGACCAAGGGAGGAGGAAAGTGTTAATTTTACAGTTGCTGAATGAGAGAGAGAGAGACAAAGGTTTTGAACAGCATGGGAGGGGGTGTATCTATACTTAGCCTTCTGCAGTGTTTCCTTAAGAACTTTAAGAGGGGTTTCTCTGGTGATTATGTAATTGTAATAACCCCAGGTCGATGGGAAGTTTTATGTGAACGGGAATGGCCCCCCGTGTCTTTATAGCGTGCACCCAGAGGAACACTGCCATATAGTTCTGTCACGCTGGAAATGCTGGATTTTGCTGGCATGTCTGTTTGTGTGTGTGTGAATGAGAGGTCTTGAAACACAGACCAAGCGAGTGCAGACTCCTGATTAGCGCAGTTCCTGGCCGGGCGACCACGCCCAGGTCACGAAAAGGAGGAAGCATTTGGTGTTTGTCTACCTATTTGTTCCTAGGGCTGTACGGACCCCTTACCTGCAGCCCGACTACTCTCCCCTATTGTCTGTTGTTGTGTACGTCATTATGGGAGGGTCAGAGTTCATGCAAACTCCGTTGAAATGTATGATCAAGAATTTTGGCAAGGGATTTGCCGGAGACTATGGAACAAAAATGTCTCTGTCCCGATTAGAAATGCTTTGTGAGACGGAGTGGCCTGTACTGGTCACTTCGTGGCCCCCTGGGGGTACATGTGATGTTAGTATCATATCTTTAGTTCACCAGATTGTACAAAAAGAACACCCTGACCAGTTCCCCTATATAGATTCCTGGTTAAGTGTTTGTGAAAAAGAGCCCTCCTGGATGAAGCGTTGTTATGAGGAACAGTGCAGGATACTTGTAGCAACCACAAGGGGGGTCCAGAAGGCTGGGGAAAAGAAACTGCCTGTCTATTCTACCCCAGAATCTCCAGATATTTTAACCCGTCCACCCCAGTACCTTTATAGGCCAGTCCCCTCAGCTCCGCCACCACCCTGGGCAGAGCCTGGCGCAGGGGGACACCTCCCTGCAGATTTACCCCAAGTAGTCCATCAGCCACCTCCGCAGCAGGAGGACGCGCACCCCCTCTTGACCGGAAGCCCCGGCTCAGTTCAGAGTGCCTCGGGAGGACCATCATCCACCGACGACACTGCCAGTAGGGATTCATTCGCCAGTTCAGGGTCACCTACTGCCAAAGATCAAAGCAGGGGAGCTGAATTCCAGCGGGCCAGACTGCATTACGCCCTCAGAAGTACCACGACGAGCCAGAGGGATGGTCACGTGATACCATTGCGCCAGGTCCCAGGACTACCTATCCTTAATGAACAGGACCAGGTTGTGGTGGGGCCAGCCAGTCTCGTTTATGTGCCCTTTTCCACCACTGATTTATTGAACTGGAAGACGCATTATGCATCCTACACTGAAAAGCCCCAAGAATTGACAGAATTAATGTCCAGTATTATGCAAACCTATCAGCCTACCTGGTCTGATTGCCGCCAGCTCCTGTCTACCCTCTTCACTACTGAAGAACGAGCACGGATTGTGCAAGCGTCCACCCGATGGTTAGAAGAAAATCCCATGGGAGAGACAGGCCTAGATCCCCGGCAAGCGGCCGCCGCAGATTTTCCAAATGATGATCCCAAGTGGGATCCAAACAGTGCCACCGGGGTGACGGCCCTCACTCGGTTCCGCCAGGCTCTACTACAAGGCCTGAAGAGAGGAGGCCAGAGGGCCATGAATATCGGAAAGGTAGCGGAAGTCATCCAGCATCCAGATGAGAGCCCAGCAGCCTTTTATGAATGCTCATCTGAAGCTTACAGACTTTATACCCCATATGATCCAGCGGCCCAGGAAAATTTGCGCATGGTGAATGCAGCCTTTGTGGGTCAGTCCCAGGGAGACGAAAACTGCAAAAGTTGGAAGGATTTGCGGGCATGAATGCAGCCCAGCTAATGGAAGTTGCTCAGAAGGTGTTTGTGAATCGTGATCAAGAATGTCAGAAGGAAAGTGAACGTAAAATGAAGAAAGCAGCTGATTTTCTTGCTGCAGCTTTAGTTGAACGACGCGAAGGAGGTTTCTCTAACTGAAGGACTCGAGGACTTGGAAGGGGCCGAGGAGATGGTCGGTCCCCATTGGGTGTAAATCAGTGCGCCCACTGTAGAGAAGGAGGACACTGGAAGAACGAATGCCCGAACTTTGACTCCGCCTCCTGGAGAGGAGGAGGGAGCACACGGAGAGCAGGGGGGTGATTCCAGAATTGGGGAGGAATGTACCGCACATAGTTCCGACAAGATGAAGCAGCTATGGAGGGAATGGCAGCCGAAGGAGGGCTACAATATGTATGAAGACTAGGCCAGACTCGGCTCCAAGTTTCCTCTGGGTCCCCAGGAGCCTATGGTCAGTTTAAAAATTGGGGACCAATATATGGACTTTATGGTGGATACGGGGGCCGAACATTTGGTAGTGGCCAAACCTGTGGCCCCTTTGTCTTCTCGATCTGTCACTATCGTCGGCGCTACCGGAACTAGAACCACCAGACCCTTTTTGCAGAACCGGACTTGTGAATTAGGGGGACAGAAAATAACACACCAGTTTCTGTACATGCCTGAATGCCCCATCCCCCTCTTGGGCCGAGACATGCTTGCTAAACTCCAGGCACAGATATCCTTTGTTGAAGGGGGAGAAATGGAAATGACTCTACACTCGAAACCTGCTGGCCTGATGGTGTTAACTGTCCCTTGGGAAGAAGAATGGCTGTTCTACAGTGCATCTCCGACCAAGGCAGCCAGATCCCGTATACCCACCAGTTTTTTAGCTCCGCCCGAGGTGTGGGCGGAGGATAATCCTCCGGGCCTAGCGAAGAATGTAGCCCCTGTTCTCGTCACCCTCAAACCAGGAGCAGAACCAGTGCATGTGAGACAATACCCTCTTCTGCGACCAGCGATTGAAGGCATTCACTGTCATCTAATGAAACTATTGAAGTATGGACTTCTCAGGAAGTGCCAATCACCCTGGAATACCCCCCTCCTCCCAGTCAAGAAGCTTGGACAGGTGATTACCGCCCAGTGCAGGATTTGAGATGAGTGAATGATGCAGTTGTAACCATACATCCAGTGGTACCAGATCCCTACACTCTCCTGGGACTGATTCCAGCTAAGGCTACTCATTTCACTGTCTTGGATTCGAAGGATGCTATCTTCTGCATACGGCTAGCATCAACCAGCCAACTTTTGTTTGTCTTTGAATGGGAAGACCCTACTACAGGAAGACGGGGTCAACTCACCTGGACTCGACTACCCCAAGGATTTAAGAACCCACCTACTCTCTTCAGTGCTGCTCTTAACCAAGATCTTTCAAGTTACTCTGTTACTCCGGGAAAAAGAGTCCTCCTCCAGTATGTGGATGACCTATTGATAGCCATCAACTTTAAAAGCGAATGCTCTGGGCGTTTTGACCCAATCCCTCGGATCTTGGCAGCGACCTGTAGCATATCTATCAAAACAACTGGATACCGTCGCAAAAGGATGGCCACCTTGCCTGAGAGCCGTTGCAGCCACAGCCCTCCTGGTGGGTGAAGCTGACAAGCTCACCCTAGGTCAAAATCTCCAAGTTCCTGTACCGCACTCTGTCCTAACCCTCATGGAGCACAAAGGAAATTATTGGTTCACAAATTCACGAATGCTGAAGTACCAAAGTATGTTATGTGAAAAACCCCCGATTGCAGTTGATCGTCAGTCAAGCTTTGAATCCTGCTACGCTGTTGCCAATTGGTCCAGGTCCACCCGATCCTGATTGCCTGGAAATTATGGACACTGTATTCTCAAGTCGCCCTGATCTAACTGATGTCCCATTAAATGACCCTGAACGAATTTTCTTCGTGGATGGAAGTAGTCTTGTCATCAACGGACAACGATGTGCTGGTTATGCAGTGGTGACCCTGGACATGGTAATAGAATCATCAGCTTTGGCCCTGTGGACTTCAGCACAGAAAGCTGAACTGATAGCCCTCACTAGGGCACTGATAATAGGGACAGGGCTCCGTTTAAATGTGTACACAGATTCTAAGTATGCCTTCACAACGTTGCATGCGCATGGAGCCCTGTACAAAGAACGAGGGTTAATAACCTCAGGAGGCAAGTCTATCAAGTACGGCCCTGAGATATTGACATTGCTAGATGCTGTATGGGCTCCCAAACAAGTCGCAGTAATGCACTGCCGAGGTCATCAGGTAGGGGAAGGAGAGGTTTCACAAGGAAATAGATTTGCTGACACTGCGGCTCGAGAAGCAGCCACCTCAGGACAAATTCCTGCCTTTAGCACTACAGTCCAGGCGGCGATATTCCCAGTACCCTTCAGTGCTTGGACTCCCCGATACACTTCCAAAGAGTTAGACTATTATTGCCAAAAAGAGGGGGGAGTGTTATCAGAGACTGGATGGATAGTGCTACCACCGCCAGCGGGGGTTCCTCCTCCTGGCCCACCTGTGATACCTGAAACATTGGGTCCTGCCTTTGTCCAAGCTTTCCACCAAGCCACACATTATGGGAAGACTGCAATGGAGAAAGCTCTCAAACCTCACTTTTGCATCTCGCTATTGGGACCCCTGACAGCCTCAGTAGCCCGTAGATGTTTGACCTGTGCAAAGAACAATGCCCGGCAGGGTCCTAACCTACCCCCCAAGAGTTCAGTCAGTAGGAGTCACCCCCATGGGAAATATCCAGGTGGACTTTGCAGAAATGCCACGAGCGAATGGATACCATTACCTGTTAGTCCTGGTTTGTACATTCTCTGGGTGGGTGGAGGCTTTCCCCACCAGAACTGAGAAAGCCAGGGAGGTTACCAAAATTTTGCTCCATGAGATCATTCCCCGGTTTGGAATACCATTAGTTATAGGGTCAGATAATGGGCCTTCATTTGTATCTCAAGTAACTCAGCAGTTGGCCCAGGCCCTACAGGTGCAGTGGAAGTTACACACAGCTTACAGACCCCAAAGTTCAGAAAAAGTAGAGCGAATGAATCGGACCCTAAAGTCCCAGCTATCCAAACTCTGTCAGGAAGCTCACCTGAAGTGGCCCCAGGCTCTTCCTATAGCCCTTATCAGGATACGTTTGGCCCCCACCAAGTCACTGGGAGTTTCCCCTTTTGAGGTCCTGTATGGGCGACCTCTGCCCATTGTCCAAGGGATAAAAGGGGATATGAGTCAGATTGGGTCCGAAATCACTAGATAAGAACTATTGGCTCTAGGTTCTGTCTTGCAGAGTCTCTATGCATGGGTACAAGACCAGTTGCCCATTAATCTGACTGAACCACTGCATCCCTTCAAGCCTGGAGCCTCGGTGTGGGTCAAAGAGTAGAGGAAGGCACCGTTAGCACCTCATTGGAAGGGACCTTATGTCGTCATACTATCAACCCCTACAGCAGGTAAGGTTGCGGAATTGGAACCTTGGATCCATTACAGTCGAGTAAAGCCAGCGGCATCTACTGAACTTTGTCACTGGACTTCAACAACCAACCCAGGCTCGCCATTGTGACTTACGCTGTGGCGACAACCACTGCTGTGAGAGTCTACAGCCCTACTCCTGCCACCCAGCTGGAAGCTGGCAGGTCTACGTACAGCAGAAGCTTGAGGAATCTGCAACCCTACTCCTGTCACCAACCGGAAGCTGACAGGTCTACGTATGGTGGAAGCTGTGGAGAAAGAGAACTTTAGTAAAAGACTTTGCAATTTCTAGACAAATTCATTGAAATATGGTAATCATGTTGCCTCTATGTATTTATGTTGTACTTACGGTAGCCCTGGGGCCCCTTAGAATGCCCACTGATATATCTCCTTGTATCACATGTTATGGACCAGCCACATGGGCGAATGATGGGTCCTGGGGATACCGCACTCCTGTTTAGGATTGAAGACTACTGTGTTTGCAGTTTTACTAATGGCAGCTATGTGTTTCCTCCTTCCATGTTTTCTGTCTCTTTGCTTACGTATGTTAACCTCGATTATTGATAGTACAGTTGAACATAAAACAGCAACCCGGGTACTAGCCCTGTGGCAGTATCAGGCTATACCCCGAGAAGAAGCCTCAGTTTGAAAAACGTTCAATATGTGATTATATTCTCACCCTCTTTTATTCGAGCTGAGAATAATCAAAGGGGGGAATGTAGTAAGTTATGGCCTGTAAACTAGGCCTAGATCCTAACCCCCACCTGAGAGTAGTGCTGAGAAGAACCAGAATCTGAGAAACTGCTTTAAACTGCTTTTGAAAAGTTTGTATAATTCCTGTATGCTGATGATAGAAATGTTCTTGCATTCTCTGAGCTAGAAATGGCCTTGAAGTAGAAATGTATCTATGCCTAAGACTATGCCTTTGTTAGAATAGCCTGAGAAGGGAGGAAAAGGGAGCAAGGCCCAGAGAGGGTCCCCGATTGGACAGGTGCAGGGGGCGTTGGGACCAATAGAAAGTTTGCCTGTATCAAACTGTAAAAATTGTATATAAGGAATTTGCTCCTGTACTCCATTGCTCAGTCTCTTTTGGACATGATTCTGTTTGAGCCTGTGCACAATAAATTGGCTTGGATCCTGCAGCTGACTCCTGGTTTTATTCATTGCGTGCACTTCGCTGCTACAACACTAATCCAGTCTTAGAATGAAAGAGTATATGCCAGCATGTAAAGAAATAAATTTATTTTATAACATTCTTTTTTTCCCAAATGGAATACAGTACTTGCAGCTGGAGAACAAAGTGAAAAGCTGGAGAAGAACTGGCACTATGGTGGTTGAGATTTACATAACTGGGCAACAAGAACACTTTCATAGCTGATTCGATGACAAGGCTAAAATGTATTATCTAATATCGAATATAGAAATGCAATGCAAAGCAAATGGAAATGATTTCTTTTTGACTGATGTACACTGAAATCTATAAAAAGTTTTCTTCTAGAATTTTTGGTCATCATGCTTAATTACAACCTGTCAAAATTCTACAGTGTTATGAGGATGATTATGCCCTGGGGTCAAGTAAATATCAATAAACAGCAGCAATAGTACGTTAATACTGCACAATCATAGGATTGGACCGATTTAAAAATATCAAATTTTTTTACAAGTATCACACAAAAACCCTGTTCTTTGAATACACATCAGTGAAATTTTAAGTAAGGCTAAAGTAAAGACATGTCTGAGCATGATTATGTAATAACAAAATTATATTTTCTTTAAGTTTGAAAATCTTACATCTAGTAGTACATACAGAGTGATGTACTGCAATTTTTACAGAAGGGTGCAAATAAGCAGGATTTTCACTTTTCTTTTCTTCACAACAAGACAAGTTAGGTTAATTCCATGTGGTTTGCAAGCAACATATGTAAGGATAATTGATGGCTTCAATACTGATCAAATACTAGTGCAGGACAGATGTGCTTTATCAATAACAGCAGACATTCTAACCAGTTTTCTAAATCGAAAGTGCAGGCACTGTGAAAATGCAACTTTCAAAATATTCTACTTGTCTTCATGTAAACTTTGTTTATTACATACATATATATAACAATATATATTTATACGTATGTGTGTGTGTGTGTATGTATGTATGTATATATATATATATATGTATATATATATATATATATATATATATACACACACACACACATTTACACACACACACATACATATACATTTTTAGGTAGATCTTTCAAGAAATTCTTCTAAATTCTTTCTGATATGTACTGGCTGAGAGATAGCCTGGTTCAACAAATTCTGACCCATCTTTTCAAAAAGTGCTTTTGATAATTTTGCGGTGGCTGTCCGCGTATTTCCTCCTGCTCCAGGGAGAGAGCCGCTGTTTGTCAAGTTTCCTAGAAGGTGCCAAAGAACAACTAGAACTTTCTGCTCCACCACATAAGGTTTCCTTGGATACAACTTCATAACAAAATCTGTAAAATATAAAGGACGGTGATTTTTGTAAATATTTTAATCAAACCAATGACAATAATTCTGTAACTATATGAAGCTCACAATGGAATTGATTTTTAAGAATGGCATGATTTGATATCAGAAAGTGCACTGGATGAGTAGCTGATTGGCAGAATGAACAGTAAGTTGCAGACATTCCACAAAATTCGGGATAGGTTCTTTCCATTTGGTGTAAGTGGTATTGTATGTGCATATACACACACATATATACTAGTATCATATTGAACAAAGGAATTTGGAAGATTTTGCTTTTAGGCTGATGAGTGTGAGGAGTTTGTTGTATTTAGATTTGGATTCAGCTGGAGGATGATCAGAAGTGATAAAAGCGAAGGGAGATTTGGATTAAGGTTGGGTAAGATGGCGATGAAGTTATAAAATTCTTTAGGAATGTTCATATTTTTGTAATCTTCTGTTTATTAATTTTTCCAATATAACATTTTGAGATGTTACTTGATAGCATGGAACTGACTTCAGAGCAATGTCAGTGTTTAATCTGTAATATGTTGTTTGTATTGCACAAGTTCCCATTCTCCTCCCCTAAAAGATGATTTTTTAAAAATTGTTGTATTTTCTTAGTTATTTCTTAGCTTCCAGTCATTTACGCTGAATCACCTTATCCAAGCTGTGTTGATTCTTTTGCCATGAGGCCTTGTCAGTTGTAATGACAGAGAATAGAGTTCAGGCCTTCCACAAAATACACACAAAAGTGACTGAAAACTACATTTCTGATTTACGGTGCCTTGTAAAAGTCTACCCATTCTTGTACATTCTTTAAATTCTATCAAATATTCAAAAAGTAATTAACACTAAGAAACCAAAACATTTTGATTGCATAAGTCTTCACACCCCTAGACTCCATATTTGGTGGAAGACGTTTTAGTAGCCATTAAGTCATAAGTTGTTTTGAACTTAATAAATTGCCATACTGGGTCAGACCAAAGGTTCATTAAGCCCAGTAGCCTGTTTCCAACAATGGCTAATACAGGTCACAAGTACCTGGCATATCGCAAAAGTAGCCAAATTCTATGATACTTATCCCCAGAGATAAGCAGTAGTTTTCTCTTGATCTACCTTAAGAACAGTTTATGGACTTTTCCTCCAGGAATCTGACCAAGCTTTTTTTAAACCCAGCTACACTGCTTTTATCTATCCTCTGGCAACAAGTTCCAAAGCTTAATCAAATGTTGAGAGAAAAAATATTTTCTCTTGTTTTAAATGTAGTACTTTGTAACTTCATGGCATGTCTCCTAGTCCTTGTACTTTCTGAAAGAGTAAACTCTCAATCCACATTTACCCATTCCACTCCAGTCAGGATTATTTATCTATCTAATCTCTCCTCAGCAATCTCTTCTCCAAGCTGAAGTGCCTTAACCTCTTTAGCCTTTCCTTATTGGATATTATTCCATCCCCTTTATTATCAAGTCAGGATAAGTATCTACCAACTTTGCACAGTGGG
The DNA here is from genome assembly GCA_033557465.1 of Ichthyophis bannanicus. NCBI lineage: Eukaryota > Metazoa > Chordata > Amphibia > Gymnophiona > Ichthyophiidae > Ichthyophis > Ichthyophis bannanicus. Next base: position 1,768,058,629 of record CM066032.1, read on the forward strand.
ATGGCACAGTTTTTACCCGTTCTTTTTGGCGGATTAGTTCAAACACTTTCAAGTTCGCAGGTGATCATGTGAATGCCAGTCTTGCCACAGTTTTTCTATTGGATTCAGGTCTAAGCATGGACTGGGCCTCTTGAGAACATTACTTATCTTCCTGCTGAGTCACTCCATTTTTGCTTTTGCTTCATGCATAAGATCAATGTCCTGCTGAAAGGAGAGTCTACAATGTTGTCCTCCAGGATCTGCTTGTACTCTGCACCATCTGCCTTTCCCTTGATCTTCACCAGCCATCCATCCCCACTGCTTTAAAACATCCCCACAACATAAGGCTGCCACCATCATGCTTTCCTACAGGAATGGTGTTAGCAGGATGATGTGCTGTGTTTGTTTTATGCCACATAAATTGCTTAGCACTAAAACTAAGATGTTCTGCTTTGGATGACTCAGACCATCAAACTTTCTCCAATATGCATGCATCCCCTTAGTATTTCTTTGCAAAAGCTATTTGGACATAAAATGATTTTCTTCTGCACTGACTTCTTTTTTGCCAGTTTCCCATATATCCCATGTTTGTGGAATAATCTTGAAATTAAATCAGCACTTTCCCCAATTTCTACCGAAGTTCTTTTAAAATAATCCTAGCCTCAAAGCGATCTTTCTCAGCAGTTTCCCTAACCCATAACTGACTTTGGAGGGATGACTTGACCAAGACATGTCTTGGTGATCCCAGTTTCCACTTTACAATGATGGACCCGAGAGCATACTGAAAGTTTCCTATAGCTATCCCCCTGATCTATACCTTTGAATTACTTTATCCAAGAGTTTTTTTTTCAGTAGCTCTTTGTCCTGCATGTTTAAATCTTTGCTTCAAATTCATTTCACACAACAGAAACAGCTTGATTCTCCATTGAGGGCAGTGGTCATCTATGTGTGGCCCCCGGAGTCCTTCACTGTGGCCCTTCAGAAACTGCCTAAAATGCTATTTTTTGCACATGCAAATTCCTAAACACAAACTTCAGCACAATTCATAGTGGCCTGATTAGTACACATGCTAAATTTCTGAGAAATAGATTTAAAATTACCATGTTGGCAACATAAATAAAACGCTTATTGACAGACATATGCCATTGGCATAAAATTAGGTATTCCGAGGCTTGTGCCACCTATAATGTTGTCAGCAGTTTCCAGTTTTAATGCATATGGTGAAATTAGACTTACCTGCTAATTGTTGTTCCTTGAGGAACTCCAGTCCAGTCCCGAACCTCTGGGTTTTGCTCCTCCTCCAGCAGCTTGGAGACTGAGAAACGTCATCCTTTTGATGACACTGGTATAAAACCACAGGAATCGCCTCCTCACTCCAGTAACCTATTGACCATGCAGACTCACCGGAGCAAAAATTAAGTAGTAAACACTACCATCAAAACTGTAACTAACTTAACTATTAACTTGCAAAGGAGAAACTATGTCTTCTGTTCTCCTCCAATATCATACTATCTATCTTCGATCTGCTTAGGCCTGCCCTCCCCCCATTATGGAGGATTTGGACCCTATCAGAACCCCTATCTTTTTAACCTCCCCTTATGGACCACAACCCTCACAGCTGCTCCTCCAGCTTACCTGTGAAATATCTCTTGCTTCGGGCTATAGTCCAAAAAAAAATACCAGGGAGGGATACGGGACTGGAGTTCCTCAAGGAACAACAATTAGCAGGTAAGTCTGATTTCACCTTCCTTATCGTCCCTCCAGTCCAGTCCCGAACCTCTGGGGATGTAACAGAGCAGTGAAACAAGTCAACGGGAGGGACCTGCTAGACCAGCCTGAAGCACCGCTGATCCAAAACAGGTATCCCTTTCCGCCTGAACATCCAGACGGTAATGTTTAACAAAAGAATTTAAAGACGACCAGGTAGCCGCCTTATAAATTTCAACAGCCAAACTGTACTCAGCCCACGACGCCACTTACGCCCTAGTCGAATGAGCTCTAAGCCCCTCTGGTATTTGTTTTGCCCTTCAAAACATAAGCTGACGCAATCGCCTCTTTAAGCCATCTGGCAATGGAAGCTTTTGATGCTGCTTCTCCTTTTCTTGTTCCTCCAAACAGGACAAACAGTCTATCCGACCTGCGGAAACTTGCCATCCTTCGCATATACTTCTTTAATAATGCTCGACGAACATCTAATAGATATAACTTCCCTGAGGATGTACCGTCACTACCTCCACCGAAAACCGGCAATGAAACTACCTGATTCACATGAAAAACCAACACTACTTTGGGAAAAAAGGACGGTACTGGCCTCAATACCACCTTTGTATCATAAAAAGACAGAAAAGGCTTTCGACAAGACAAAGCCTGCAACTCTGAGATTCTTTGAGCCAAACATATAGCCACTAGAAACACCACTTTGAGAGTAAGGTCCTTTAGCAATGCTCTAGACAAAGGCTCAAAAGGCTCGCGCACCAACGCCTCCAGTACTAAATGGAGATCCCACGTTGGAACCATCTGCCTACATGGCGGCCTCAAAAGAGACACTGCCCTCAAAAAACGTTTAATATCTTGATGTCCTCCCAGCGCCTCTCCTTTTATCTCTCCTCTATAACAGGATAGCGCTGCCAACTGCACCCTTAAGGATGCAACCGCTAATCCTTTCTCAAAACCATCTTGCAAGAAAGCCAGAACCTGCGTACTGAAGCGCTCAATGCTTCAACCTTCCTGTCTACACACCATGCTTCAAATACACGCCAAATACGAACACATGCAAGCGAGGTAGATCTCCGCCGTGCCTTCAACAAGGTAGAAATTACCGCCGCGGAGTATCCCCTCGCTCTCAACCTCGCCCTTTCAAGAGACATGCCGTAAGCGAGAATTGATCCACCTGAGGCATGTGCAGCGGACCCCGAGATAACAGGTCCCTCCGAATTGGAAGATGCCATGGCTTCTCTACCACGAGGCTCATCAGATCCGCATACCAAAGCCGTCTTGGCCAATCCGGTGTGATCAATATTACCTGTCCTCTGTGAACTTCTATGTGCTGCAACACCTGACCCATTAACACCCAAGGTGGAAACACATACAGGAGTTGCTCTTCTGGCCATGTCTGTATGAGAGCATCTAGACTTTCCGACATTCTCTCTCGTCTTCTGCTGAAGAACCAATTGACCTTCGCCAACTGGAAAATCGCCATCAGATCCATCACTGGCGTCCCCCAGTGCCACACCAAGCTCTCGAACACTTCCGGATGGAGGACCCATTCCCCTGGGTCCACCTTTACTCGACTCAAGAAATCGGCCTCCACATTGTCCACGCCTGCTACATGTGCTGCCGACAAAGCCAACAGATTCACCTCAGCCCAATCGAACAGTTGCTCGGCCTCGGCTTCCAGTGCTATACTGCTGGTGCCCCCTTGACGGTTGACATAGGCTACTGCGGTCGCATTGTCGGAAAACACCAAAATGGCCTTTCCTTGGAGACAAGGTTGAAAAACGAAGTGCCAGCGTTATTGCCTGCAATTCTAACCTGTTGATTGACCAGACCTTCTCCAGTTCGGTCCACTCCCCCTGGGTGAACCGTCCTTCAAAGTTAGCTCCCCAGCCTAATAGGCTGGTGTCCGTCGTTAGGGGTAACCAACAGGGTGCTTCTAACAGCATCCCCTTCTCCAGAATCCCTGGACGTAGCCACCATTGAAGTGCCTGACACGTCTCTGGCGGACAGGGTAGTTTTCGAGACAGAACGTCCTCTTGGTGTGACCACTGTCTGACCAATGCTCTCTGCAACGGCCTCATATGGGCTCTTGCCCACGAAACCAGCTCAAGTGTCGCCGCCATTGTGCCAAGCAACTGTAGATAATGCCATGCCGAGGGATTCATTCTGTCCAGAAATTTGTGGACAAGCTTTCTCAGTTCCTGCGCCCGTCACTGTGGCAGACTCTTCTGACGCTTGTATCGAATCAAGCACCCAGGTACTCTAGGCTCTGCGACGGAGTCAACCTGCTTTTCGACATATTGACTACCCAACCGAGACTCTGCAGAAATGCTACCACCCTGGCCGTAGCCGACTCGCTCTCGGTCCTGGACTTCACTCGGATCAACCAATCGTCCAGATAAGGGTGCACCAATAGTCCGCCCTTTCGCAATGATGCCGCTACTACAACCATCACTTTGGTGAAAGTTTGTGGTGCCGTAGCCAGTCCAAATGGTAACGCCTGGAATTGAAAATGTCCTATAGGAACTGCAAATCTGAGAAACGTCTGATGTTAAAGATGAATGGGAACGTGCAGGTAAGCTTCCGACAAATTCAGGGACGTAAGAAACTCCCCTTCTCTCACTGCCACGATGACCGACCTTAGAGTCTCCATATGAAAATGCAACACCCAGAGACAGCGATTTACTCTCTTGAGATCCAAAATTGGCTGATAGGCCCCTTCCTTCTTTGGCACAACAAAGTATATGGAGTATTGACCGCAACTGCATTGGTCTGGAGGTACCGGTACCACTGCTTTGAGGGTCAGCAGTCTCTCTAAGGTCTCTTGCACCGCCTCATAGTTGGAACGCGCTTTGCACGGAGATTGCATGTAAGAATCGATCACCGGACATTGAAACTCCAGAGCATAACCTTCTCGAATGACCTCCAGCACCCACTGATCTGATGTGATTTGGACCCAGACAGGGTAAAACTCTCGTAACCGACCTCCCACGGGTACCTGTCCTGGCTTCATTGCGACTTTCTAAGACTCGAGGAAGAGGAGGCAGCAAACCCTCTGCCCGCTCCTCAAAAGCCTCGAAACCCCTGGTTCCTATAGGGAAAATGTCCTCTTTGAAATTGACCGAACCTTGGGGAATGGAAACGACAAAGCTCCTTCTGCTGACCCTTGTTTGTCCGAGCTGGCCGTCCTGCTTTTGTTTGTCCTCCAGCAGCCTTCCGCCCTTGGACTCTCCTAGATCCTTTACCAGCTTATCTAAATCTTCTCCAAAAAGTAGCTTTCCTCTGAAAGGAAGCTTACCTAGCCTTGCCTTGGAGGAGCTATCTGCCGCCCAATTGCACAACCAAAGATACCGTCTTGCTGTTATTACCGATGCCATACTCTTCGATAACCCTCGAATAAGGTCATAATGAATATCGGCCAGATAAGCCGCCCCGGATTCCAACCTGGATGCTTCACCAGCAGTCTCCTCCATCTGCTCTCCCTGAATCTGTTGAGACCAGCGAAGACAGGCTCTCGCTACCCATGCCCCACAAACAGATGTTTGTATGGACAGCGCATTAACGTCAAAAACCTGTTTCAACAAGGTGTCCAGCTTCCTGTCTTGGGCATCCTTGAGAGCGGCGCTACCTTCTACCGGAATGGTAGTTTTCTTGGTAACCGCCGAGATCGCTGCATCTACCTTTGGAGACCTAAACAATTCACGATCCTGGTCTACCAGTGGGTAAAGGTGGGCCATAATTCTGGACCCTTTAAGACCCGCCTCGGGCATGTCCCATTCTTCCTGAATCATTTCCCTAACAAATCTGTGTACCGGAAAAGCTCTCTGAGTCTTCCGAAACGCCTGCAATAAACGGGTCTTCTAAGGTGGAATTCTCCACTGGGCCCGCCGATGGCATATTAAGCACCTTAAGCATCTCTGAAATGAGCGCCGGTAACTCGTCTCTCCGGAAAACGTGAACCACCCTAGCTTGGTCCTTCTGTTCCGTGAGTTCTCCTTCCTCTAACTCGTCGTCTAACTCCAAGTCTGGATGCCCCTCCTCGGAGTGCAGACCCTCTGAGGCCACCGACTGCTCCAGTCGATCCTTCTCAGTCCTGGGCTTCTTTGATAGGACCCCTGTAGCTCCCGAGCTCAGGAGGGGGTCCCCGGTCGCTTCTCCCCCAGTTCCCCTTCTGTGGGACTGGCTGAGAGCCTTCTCTGTGGCGCCTCCGAAAGCCTGTTGAATCAGAGCAACAAAATTCGGAGAAAAAATTGCCGCCAAACCTCCCGGCAAAGACGCCTGAGAAGGGGAAGATCTGGAGTGGAAGAGGTCCCCACCACTGGCTCCAGAAGTGGCAAAGCAGGAGAAACCGGCTCCGGCAGGACTACAGGGGCCCCTTTGTGACACTACACCAACTTCCAATGCTTGTTCCATAGAGGCTGCTTCTTGAACGCACCCCCTACAGACCCCTGTCTCTGACACCGCTCCCCTTCTAGTACCATAGACCAAGCACTGCGGTCTAGAAGGCATCCCGTTTGAGCGGTATTCCCCTCTTGTCACTCAGCCTGTCCACCTATGCTGAATGTGTTCCACCAACAGCAGCTCTTGACTGATGCACAGTTGGCCTTCGCAGAGGGATAATATCGTGGTATTTTTTTTTTTTAAGTAACAAAGTAATGTGGAGCCTTTACTTAGGTACTCCAAGACAAATCAAGTGGTAAAACATGAAAACCGAAGGACTCCCGATGTAATAAGAGCCCCTGCACACGCACAGAACTGACTTTCCCGCGCTGCTGACAAGCGGCCCGGCCTGCTCTGTTCTCTACTCGCGGCTCTCACTGACAAGTCCCATCTGAGCCCTGTTAACTCCCCACTGCTCCTCTCGATCTGGGACCCCCTTACCTTCTGGGCCTCCTGCACTGATGTCTTCTTGTGCCTCGTTCTTCTCTCCCCACGCTTGGCTGAAAAACCGTGGCTTCAGCATCGGCTGAGAGATATACACAGAGGAGTAGCTTCCGCGATCAAGTTGAATTACCTTTGTCGGCTCTCAGTGCGAACAGGCAGAAAGCTTCTGCATGTGCTCCTGTGCATACGCTGCTGGCTCCTCAGCCATAAACGTGGGTTCGGGAGCCGGAGCCTTGCCCTTTCACAAGCCTGCTTCCCCGTTCCAATGTGAAATCACACTCAAAGGAATGAGGAGGTTGGGGGGGAGGGAAGGGCACTTCAGCACAGCTTGCCTTAAAGCTACACACAACCTCTATCCCAAAAATTTCAAACAGTCTATATAAATCACTTTTCCAAGCTAAACTATTCTAACTCTCCTTAATTGTTCCTCTAGTGAGCCCCGAACCTCCAGGCTCACCAACCCTCCAGCTGCTTGGAGACTGAGATAACTGGAGTGAGGAGGTGGTTCCTGTGGCTCTATACCAGTGTCATCAAAAGAATGACATTTCTCAGTCTCCAAGCTGCTGGAGGAGGAGCAAAACCCAGAGGTTCGGGACGATAAGGAACTATTGAATTATGTCATATTGCAAAGATTGTAGGGTGTAGTTTTATTGTTTTTAGCAAATCTAGCTAATTTAATTTTGTAATTTAGAAACCCATGAAACAATTATATTCAGATAATTGTGGAAACCAGGGCCGTACGAAGCCTTAACTGCCCTATGCGACTTGCAAATCTGACACACCCCCCAATGACATCAGACTTATGTAATTTAAAACTATTCATAGGATAGAGCCGATCTACTTCTCTTACTAGGTTGATGCTCTGTTCTTTGGTAAGATCTTTATGTTCTGCGACCATTTGTACATTAGTACTGACCTTGGCTTCTGCTTTTTAGCAGAAGAGGTTTAGAAATAGATGTTTTTCAGGTGCAGTTCGAAAACTGTGGAATGATCTACCTCCTGCGATTAGGGATCTTCTTGATTCTGTTCAATTTCATAAAGTTTTTAATACGTGGTTATGGAGGACATTTTTTAATGACACCTGATTGTATTGTTTGTAATTGTTTTTTGTACTCTGCTTTGTATGTCCATGATATAAGCAATGTTATCAAATCAAATCTGCCCCTGTTCCCCCATGCCCAGCATAGCCCTTCTGCCCCTATCCTCCATGTCCAGCATCTCCCCTTCTTACCCCACCTCCTCATGTCCAGCTAAGCTCCTCCTGTGCTGCCTGCCCTTGTCCTGTCACCGCTTTACCTGTTCCCTTAGTAGCGGTGGACCTCCAATTAAAAAAAAAATGTGGGTCTTGCCGACACCGCACTTGCATGGCTGGTCTGGTCTCTCCCTCCTCTGATGTATGCTATGCTTGTATCAGAGAAGGGCAGGACCAGACTAGCCATGCAAGTGCAGAATCGGAAAGACCCACATTTTATTTTTTAAATTGGAGGTCCGCTGCCTCCAAGGGAACAGGAAAAGTGGTGGTGGGGCAAGGGCAGGCAGTGCGGGGGTAGTCGAGTCTGGCATCTAGCAGAAAACTGGCCCTAAATGCACCTCTATTTTTTGGCGCCCTGTGTGTCTGCACCGCTGGCACATGCCTATGTATGGCATGGGTGGAAACCATGCAAGTGTTTTCCAAAAATGTAGAATGCTGCGGGAGGAAAATTGAGCCTTTAACAATGAATAAGTATTCAAGTACTTCGTAATTCTTAACCACAACAAAGTGGTGTGTCTACTCTGCCAGGAAACTGTTTGGGTTTTCAAATCATGCATTTTGAGCCGGCATTACACAACAAGACATCCAAATCATTCAAAGGCTTTCCAATGTGTAGTGATTTACAGACAGAAAAGTTAATGGAGCTCTATGTTAAGAGGAATTCACTGAGCAAAATATTTTGCAGGCATTCCAGAGACGTTCTGATGGAGCTACTGAGGCCTTGTTTAGACTTTTGCAAATTTTCTTTCAAGCAAAAAATCTTTCACGGATGGTTCAGTTGTTAAAGAATGTTTGCAGACCGCTGTTCAAGTTCTTTTTTCCTGAAGGTTCCGAGCATAAATACAGTTCTATACAAATAAAGAATGTCATTGATGAAATTCAGTTGTTTCTGAGCACTCTTGCCAGATGGTGTGAAAGCCTTAATGAAGATCTTTTTCAGCAACTCGTGTCAGATTTGCCTAAGTGTGACTGGCTTTCATTAGCTTTAGATGAGTCCACAGACATTGCTGACAAAAGTTTTGTTATCAAAGTGAATATACTGACATTGACACCACTCTTAAACACAACTAGGGGCAAAGACTGCTTTAGTGCTCCAAAACTGTTTTTGACTGAAAAAAAATGTGCCACTATTGAAGTTATGTTATGTCACAACTGATGGTGCACCTGCTATGATTGGGATGCATTCAGAATCAGAGGGGTTGATGAGGAAAGATCAGGATTTTGGGAAAGCTGTGTGATTTCATTGCATTATTCAACCGGAGTTGTCATGCGGTAAGCATCTGCAGCTCGATTCAGTGATGAGTGTTGTTATAAAAATTATGAACTTTATGTGTGCAAGGGCATTAAATCATAACCAGTTTCATGCTCTTCTTAATGCAGAATATAGAGATCTTGTTCTTCATAATTATGTCAGGTAGCTTAGCAAAGGGAAAGTTTTGGAACACTCCCTTGTGCTGCTACAGCACTAGAGAATTTCTTGCTGAGAAAAGCCAACAGTTTGGTGAATCAAGTTCTGCGTGGTTACTGGAGATAGCTTTTTAACTAACATTACAGATCATCTCAGTCAATTCGATATGAAATTACAAGGTTCTCATTTCATTACTGAACTCTACAGCTCTTTGAGAGCATTTTTTTAAAAGTTGGATTTGTTTCGGTCAGCTATAGGTGAAGAAGAAATGAAGTACTTTCCCAATTTAAAGTAAATGGCCTTGGATCTGTCACTTTCTTTGACTGAAGATGAAGCAAAGGATGCAGCTGAGCAATTCTCTGCTATGCTTGGGAAACTACAACAGGAATTTAAAGACAGATTTATAGATTTTGCACAATCTGAACCCGTGCTGGACTTTGTTCTGAATCCATTTGATGGAGATCCTGGGACAATTTCTAAAACAGTTGACTGTGGGTTGGCAGACAATCACTTTGAGCTAGAAATCATTCAACTTCAAGGTCATATGAAATTTAAGAAATGCAAAGTTGTGAGACCTGTGATTTCTGGAAGATTATTCCTAATCAGAATTATCCATTATGTTTGATGAGTGCAGACAACGCTTCCTCATTTTTTGGCTCTACTTACTTGTGCGAAAAGTCTTTTTCAACCATGAACATAAGAAATGCCATACTGGGTCAGAAGAAAGGTCCATCAAGCCCAGTATCCTTTCTCCAAAAGCAGCCAATCTACATGACAAGTACCTGTTAGATTCCCAAAAGGCAGATATATTCCATGCTGCTTATCCCAGGGGTAAGCAGTGTATTTCTCAAGTCTACCTGAATAATGGTTTATGGACTTTCCCTCCAGGAACTTATCCAAACCTCTTTTAATCCTATCTACATTAACAGCTTTTACTACATCCTCTGGTAATGAATTCCAGAGTTTGATTACTTAATGAGTGAAAAAATATTTTCTGTTATATATCTTAAATGTGCTACATTGTAGCTTCATTGTGTGTCCCCTAGTCAATCTACCTCTTGTAGGAGTAACCCTACGTTTACTTGTTCCACTTCACTAATGAAGATTTTAAAGTTAAAATTGAGGAACAGGCTAACTATAGACAACCTCTGGAGCCAGTTAAGAATGTGCATAATGAAATACAAGCTACAATATGCTACACTGATGAACAATATGCAGACCCAGCTGTCTCATTAGTGCGCTGCTGTTGAAAAGACCACAATAAAGTAAGTTTAATTTTACTGTGTCATAGAAGTAATATTCCTATGTAACACTTTATATATAGGCTTAAACATCTTTTGAAATTTGAAAACTGCTGGTGGCCCCCATAGCTTTTTATTATTTACATTGTAGACCTTTAACTGAAAAAGTTGTAGATCACTGATTTAGGAATATTCAAACAGTTAAAGTACTGTGACTGGACACTTGTGGGCTCTATTTAACTTATTATGTGCCTTGTTAAGGTAATTTTTGGATACAGAGCTAATTTGGGTTTTCTGTGACAAAAGGATATAAATATATGTAATCAAAACTTTTTGGTTTCTTAATTACTTGTTGAATATTTCTATAACTGATCTTTTATGCTGAAAGTGTAAACAACGTGTAGATTGATGAAACAAACTCCTTCTTTAATGTAGTCTGCATTCTATTTCTGAAGACTGTGAAAAATACACAAGGGCATGAAGACTTTTACCAATCATTGTATATAGTTAGTAGAACAAAGCCCTCCAAGGTAACATAGCTCTGGCACCAGACACATATGGATGACAGGGGTAGGACACTGTGCTTTCCTCCAGAAAAACACAAGTATGCAAAGCAAAATCTCTTTACCAGCAAGTTTCTCTGTCATGTCTTGCTTGGCTTTTCCACTCAAAAATGGAATCTTTGCACAGAAAGGCTGAAGGAGCAAATAATTATCTAAAATTGAAGGAAAGAAAAAAATAGTGTCATTATCATAGCACGTGTTTCTGCATAACAAAGAAACTCTATGGAATGGGGAGGGCGCTTGGACAGAAAAGTGATCGTACATACTGGTATTCCCTTTTGAATTTTACAGCACAAACTTGACACAGGAAATCATACTAAGTAATATTATTTCTCAGAAAGCTCACAAACGTACAGTAATGGGAATTCTCTGGAGACTGCAGGCAATGTCAGTTCACTGGCACCAGCAGGGACTCTGAGCCCCGAAAAGTCTAGAAACATTTCTGGGCATGCATGGGAATTTCCTGCACAGCACTCTAACCCAAGCTTGTAGGACATTAACTCCATGTAGGAGGATGAGATTGGGGATTTGATTTATCTTGCTAATGACTATGTTTGCTGTTTCCTCTACTTACATATATAAGACGACAGATGTACCTGCAATTTGATATAATAATTTTAATTTTAGAAGTTGTAAACCAACCTTTTCCTAACAGAAAGCTATATAGGCTGAAAACTAGTTAGATAATGTTCTCTGAGAACCAACAACCCAATTTTGTTGGGATCAAAAGACAGAAGTAGTTAGGAAGCTCTGCAGTACATAGACATAGTATGCTAACACCCTCCTGGCAGTCAAAAGTGTGCAGCATTTGTTCTTCATTATTCTGAGGTTTGGGGAAGGAAGTTGTTAAGATTATGGACTGATTAATGGAACTCAGAAATGACTTTTGGTACGAATTAGGACATGTGCCTAGTACTACTCTGTTCTAAAATTATTGGAGATATGGAAGATAGTGGCTAGCATTTGTAGTTCACTCACTCTCCACACTGATGTGACTGCTATTAGGCAAAAGTACTTTCTGCTGACTCCATTGGTTCAAAGAGAGCTTCCATTAACTTTGTGAGAACCACACAGATCACACAGTGTTTGCAGGAGCGCATCAGGAAGCTCTTTATGCATAAATCTTATCAATAATGGATGTGCTGAGATGCAAGAGTGGAGGGGGGGGGCGCGTTACCAACTTAATCGTGATAAGCTGCAATGGCACTGAGATGCATGTTCACCGAGAATGTACTAAGGCCTATGTGAGATAAGAGGAGGTACAATAGGAGACTAGATTGCAAGCAATGGAAGGAGTTCAAATTTTGAATCCTGCACCAAGCAGAAAATCACTTCCCTTTGAAACCATATATTTGAGTGGCTTACCTTTCAGATGCCCATAGGAAGTTGGAACGAGGCTACTATTTGTCATTCAATCTCCAAGCCATCAATGACAAGAAGTATAGTTTACGATGAATGATTATCCCTTGATCCTGGGTGACTACCATAGGAATCTGAATCAATCATTACCACTACTGAACATTTGTATAGCGCTACAAGATGTATGCAGCACTGCACAGACACATGTAAAAGACGGTCCCTGCTCATCAGAGCTTACAATCTAGTCAAGACAGACAACACAGTAGCTGTAGACATGGAATACAGCTAGGTGGAATGGTAAGGAAACACAAAGGAGATCAGGTGAGTCAAGATCTGAAAGTGGCAGTGAAGAAGTGAGTTTTCAGCCTGGATTTGAAAAGGGTCAGAGAAGGCGCTGATGTAGACTCTGGCAGCTTGTTCCAGGTGTAAGGAGCAGCAGGGTGAAAGCAGCAGAAGTTAGCAATAGAAGGGCACAGAGAGAAGTGATTTGCCAGAAGAGCGGAGTTCACGAGGAGGGGTGTAGGGAGAGATAAGAGAGGAAATGTAGTGAGGAGCTGCAGAGTGAATGCACTTATAGGCCAGCAGGACAAGTTTGAACTCGATGCGGAAATGGCTAGGGAGCCAATAAAGCGAGAAGAGGGGTAATGTGAGCATGACAAGGCTGACAGAAGATTAGCTGCACAGCAGTGTTGAACAGATTGAAGGGGAGAGAGATGATTCAGAGGGAGATCAGCAAGGAGTAGGTTAGGGAGGTGACTAAGGAGCGAATGACAAAAAGGAATGAGCGAATTTTGTTGATGTTGTAGAGAAAGAAACGGCAGGTTTTAGCTATCAGTTTGATGTATGTGGAGAAGGAGATTTTATGAAATGGTGATTTTATGTAAGTTTTGTGGCAACCATGCTTGCTTTGGCCACACTTGGCTATGAAGATTCTCAGCTTTGTCTTGGATAATTTTCAGTAAAATTTTGGCAATGAGATGTTTTTGGAGGAAAGAAAGTAGTCTGGAATTCCAATGAATCCAAAATGCATCTTCCTCCGGTCTGTAGGTATTGGGTCTTCTGCAACAAATTCAAGAATTTTGTTGTTCTCTTATACAAAAGATTTATGTGAGGAGTTCCCCAGTGATCAAAAATATCCTGTACAATATTCTGGTTGAAGGAAAACACAGGTACACTAAAAAAAATTTTTTTAAACTGCCTCTAATGTTTCGATTGATTTTTACGTTTTTTTGGTGCGCTGAATCCAAATCTGGTAACCAATTTGTTCCATCACGTACAGATTTTTTGCTACATTGGGTTAGCAGTTTGAGGTGAACGTTTCAGATTGAGTGCGATCGAGATAAAAGTTTCTTGGATGAATTCTTTATACTAATTGTTTAGTAGTTATTCAAATAAGAATAAAGAAAATTGTAACAAGGCAGCACATAAGAATAGAGTAATGTCAACAAAACACACTGTGATGGTAGCAAAATTGTCTGCACTTAAAACAGCCACATACATGTGCACAAACATTGAGCATATAAGAGCGAGGTTAGACACAAAGCAAAGCAAAGAAATGTGCAAAAAATGTTGTACAGGTATGTATGTAAGAATAGAAAACGCAAACCGCACCATTGCAATACATGAAGACAAACACCCGATGGTGTGAAAATAAAATTCTAATAAATGAGATCCGACACTGTGGTAATAACTAGCAAATTTTTATTTCAGTTTAATAAAAACACGATATTTGTCAACACAGTTTAGATTTTAAAGTCATTCTTGGGTCAATCAATCTCCTGGTGGGCCCGTTTCTTCTTCCCCCGAATGCTTCTCTTGGTGCGCTGCTTGGCGTATTTTTCATCTGGGGTTTCCCGCAGCAGCAGCAACCAGCAGAAATCAGCCATCATAGTGGTGTTCCATCTTCCTTGGTACCTTCTCTCTGCGTCCTTGATGTCCTGGTGAAACCTTTCACCTTGTTCTTCACTGTACGCCCCCAAGTTTTCGGGAAAGTAGTTCACATGGGAGTGCAAGAAATGGACTTTCAGGCTCATGTTACAGCCTTGTTCTTTGAAGGCATTGAGCATCCTGGCAACAATATCCTTATAGTTCTCATCCCGCCTGTTCCCCAAGAATTTGAGAACAACATCCTTGAAGGAATCCCAGGCTTCTTTTTCCTTCTCAGACATCGTTTCAGCGAATGCTCCATCTGAAATGAGTTTCCTTATATCAGGGCCAACAAACACTCCTTCCTTTAGCTTTGCTTCAGAAAGTCGGGGGAACTTTGAGCAAAGGTACCGAAAGCACTCACCATCTTTTGGAAGGGACTTGATGAATTGCTTAATGAGACCCAACTTAATGTGGAGAGGTGGTAATAGAATTTTATCACGAGGTACCAAGCTCTCATGAAGAACATTTTTCTCACCGGGTCTCAAATACTCCCAAATTGGCCAGTCTTTTTTCCCCCAGTGTAGGTCGCGGGTCCGGCTATCCCACAAGCAAAGGAAGCAGGGATATTTGGTGAAACCGGATTGCTGCCCTAATAGCATGGATAGAATTTTAAAGTCTCCACAAATCATCCACTTATGCTCATCATAACGAATCTTCTGAAGAATCAGGGCCAAATTCTCGTATTTTTCTTGGAGAATAACAGAGTGAGCAATAGGAACTGAAGCGAATGTGTTGCCATTATGAAGAAGAACACCTTTTATGCTGTCTTTTGACGAATCAATGAACAGCCGCCATTCAGCAGGATCATACTTGAGTTTAAACTTTTCCATCACTCCGTATATATCGTTGCAAAATACCAAATCTTCCTCTTTGCTGAAATACTTCAAAAAATGTGTCTCGCGGTTCGGTACCAATAAAAAGTTGTTCCTGGTGACAATAGATTTTTCTGTTTAAGCCGAGAACCTAGCAGTTGGGCAGCATCTTTTGGGAGTCCTAAATCCCGGACTAAATCATTCAATTCAGCTTGAGAGAAAAGTTCAGGTTTCAGATCTGGTTCATTTTCAAACTCGGAAGTACTGGACTCATCGGGAAAAGCCATCTGATGAGTCTCATCATGATCAGAACCGTCCACACAAATATGATCCAAAGATTTTGGTGGTTCAGGCACAGGTACTTCGTTGCTATGAGGCATAGGCCTAATTGCTGAGGGAAGGTTGGGGTAACTTATTACGTTCTTATTTTTTAAGTTGTATCCCTTCACAATGCAAGAGCAAAAATAGCAGTCACTGCTGTGGTCTCTTTGTTCACGCCACATCATAGGTATTCCGAAACAAAATGCTTGTTTTTTACCTTTCATCCATAAGCGTAGATCTTCCTCACATGTCTTGCACACTTTGTGAGGAGCCCACGGTTTGTCTTGATCGCCTAACTTCAAACCGAAATAGGCGAAATATACTTTTTTAATAAATGCAGAAGTGTTCCTCTGCCGCTTTTTCACGGTATATTCCCCACAAATAAAACAAAAACTGTCCGGAGAGTTGACGCAACCTCTGGCTCTGTGAGCCATCACAAATACACAGCACTGCAAACTACAACTGTAGTGAACCACTTCGGAATAAAGCTGGATTACGACTGAGCAAACAAAAGGTAATAATGAACTTGCAAGAAACTGAAATTTGACAGGAACGTTCATGTCGCAACCACCGTGTTTGAGCGAGCGAACGAGGCGAGGCGAAGAAAGAAAGAACATGCGCCAGCGCGAGTACTGGATTTAGCCCCCCGCCTCCCAATTGTCCTGTTAATGTATAAAATGAATACAAAACACTCTAAAATATCATGAGGGAGTGTTTCTAGTTAGTTAACCATTACAACCTCTATTTTGGGCCAAGAAAATAAACTGCAGTCGGCTAAAAAGAAATTATGTGAACATTCCTTATATGGGTAAGAAATCTAATTTTGCAAGAAAACGTGACGTGATGGAACATTTTGGCTATTTTTCCTGGATTCAGCACCCCAAAATCTATAGGAATCAGTTGCAAAACTGGAGGCAGTTTTTTGGTAGTGTACCTGTGTAATTCATGTGGGTCTAGAAAACTGTTTGAATAATTAAAACTAAACTGAAAATTTCTGTTGAGGACTAACTGAGCATCCTTTGATATATATATGCAAAGCTGGAAAGAATGTACCTCAGCTCAGTAAAATGCTAAGGACAAATGGAGTGTTCTCTAACATATATGCACAGTGAGAGAGCCCTGTGATCCCTCAAATGTTAAGTGCCACTGAGCTGAGGTTGATTCCTGGCAACCCTGTGGATATTTGTCCATGTTGTGATTATCTCCTGGGTTTTCTTGGCAAAATGTGACCAGAAGTAGATTGCCAGGCCTGCTGTGGGCTAAATGCATGGAAGAAAGTTTTCTGGTGCTGAACAATACTGTAACAGCAAAAAGGATACCAAAAGAAAATCACAAAAAACAAAAATAATGGATCCTTTTAAAATGGCCTCAAACATGGCACTAAGTTGAATGTTGCTTTGAGAAAGCTGTTGTCCTCGTGGCGAAACCATCGGCCGTTACCAGCTATTGAATGGTACAGCATTTTGGATATTGAAGTGTCGATTTCAAGCACCACAATATTACTATTAGCTTTGATGCTCTTTGTAAGTTAACTACAAAGCTTAAAGCACAGAGTACAAAGCTATGCTCTCATGTTTTGGAAAGCACTGTTAAAGGAAAAGCTTGAATTGTGGGTCTTTGTGCAAATTATTGTTTGATAAGTTGCAGTGTTATGTTTGTTTGTATTTATACCACTCTAGCACAGTAGAGATAGCAATGATGATGTAAATCTGGTGGTTTGGCTTGTATTAGGGGCCAGTAATTCTGCCTGTTGAGTTCTGACGCTGAGAGTTTAGGTATAAAGTTTTTGGAATGAACATGAAGAGTGATCTCATGTTTGAGGCCATTTTAAAATTGTCCTTTATTTTTGTTTTTTTGAAGTTTTCTAGTGCCTGCATAGATTAAGGTATTTTATAATCAATGCACATACTTGTGAATGCCACCCACAGTACACAGCCTGGCTACACCTATCAGCAAAGTATGTACATGCCAACGCACATACATTTACAATGGTCAGTATTTTATAAGAGGCTATTTATGAGCATATGCAGTCACACACAAGCAAAAATAACGTCATAAAATTATTCCTTGCATGCACCTGGCAGATAGAAATTTTCTTCAAGCAACTTATTTGGATATTGCCCATCTCCAGACAGTGACTGCTCCCTGCACCCACTTGACTTTTATACAGTACATGGATACTTAATTGTCTGTTTCAATTAAATTAGTTTTGTCAATAAGTACAGTTTGGAAGGCCTTGATAGCACTGAAAATCACTATGAGTTCTGTTTGCGAATCCTAAATCCTAACTGGGGGCAACAGCTTCTGGAATCCTTCCTTGGCTCTTGGTTCCTATCTCTGGACCCAAAAGCAAGTGAGACGAAATGAAAACACAACACATACAGCGTTATATCTTAACAATAACAAAGTTCTACTAAAGCTTTAGGGAGGAAAATTACAGATCCACAAACTTGAGTGGTCACATGTAACACCCCTCCCCCTACTGCATGCTGTACTTCCTTTTATTAGCAAAAATTGCCAAATTGCACAATTTTACCTTATCTGCTCACGTCAAGCTTTGCATTGTAGTTCGCTAATTTATATCTATAGTTTATATCTATATGGTACAGGTCAAGCTTCATACAGTCATATTGACCACTTCTAATCATGCCAAGCATTCAGCAAACAAACTTTCTGTCTCACTCCCAAAAACATATGCTTTCTTGTCTAGCTGCTTCTACAAAATACGACCTTGGCCATCTTACACATCCACTGTCAGGCTGCCAGCATATTCCAAGCTCTTCTCACTCTCTATATTTCTGAACCTTTCTTTAGAGGACCCCAGTACTCCATATAGCCCCCCTCTTCAAGTTCTATGAGATTTAGTTGATAGGACTGTTCTGTTAGAAACCAAAAACCTTGGGTTTGAAGATTCCCTGAACCCAACCTAGTTTTACTGTAGATGTATCCATCATTAGGAGAATCTTCTATGGAAGTGGTTGAAAGGACTGAGAATAAATTGCTGCAGATTGTTTTTGTTAAGTGCTGTCTCATGGCGACCCTCTGAATAATTGTCCTAAATTGTGTTTGGTTTTCAGTCAGGCAGCTCATTGTTGACAGACTGGCATCCGTAGCTGCTGTTATCGATCCATCTCATTGCTGACCTTCCTCTTTTGCGTTGACCTTCTACCTTGCCAAGCATGTCGTCTTTCTCTAATGATCTCTCTCTTCGCATGATATGTTCAAAGTATGAAAGTCAAATTCTTGCTCTGAGCTTCTAAAGAAAGCTCAAGTTTGATCTCCTCTAGTACTGATTGGTTTGATTTTGGGCAGTCCATGGTATATGCAGTATTCGCCGCCAGCACCATAATTCAAAGGCATCAATTTTCTTCTTATCTATTTTTTTCACTGTCCAACTTTCGCATTCATATGTTATTGAAAATACCATGGCTTGAACAAGTAAAATTTTTGTATGGAGAGAGATATTTCTGTTCTCGAGAATCTTGTCTAGGTCCTTCATAGCCATTCTGCCAAGAACAATGTGTTGATGGATTTCTTGACTGCTTGTTGCTTCTTTATTGATAGTTGATCCAAGAAGGTTAAAGTTGCCCACAATTTCAATTTCTTCCCCCATCAACGATGAACTTATTGATTTTGCCAGTTGTCATGATCTTTGTCTACTTTATATTAAGGTGCAGGCCCTTTTTAAGACTATGTTCCTTGATCGTGAGAAGCAAATGTTTCAGATCATCTTCACTTTCAGCCAGTAATGTGGTATCATCATTATAGTGAAGGCTGTTAATGAGTCTTCCACCAATCTTCACACCTCTGTTGTCTTCATACAACCCTGCTTCTCTGATGATTTGTTCTGCATATAAATTAAACAGGTAGGGGGAAAGTATGCAGCCTTGTTGTACACCTTTGCTTATTTTAAACCATTCTGTTTCTCCTTGTTCCGTTCGAACTGTAGGTTCTTGATCAATGTACAGATTGTGCAAGAGAACGATCAAGTGTTCTGGTACACCCATACTTCTTAATGTGGCCCAGAGTTTCTCATGGTTTACACCAGGGGTCTCAAACTCAAATTGCTTTGAGGGCCAAATGAGGACTTGTAAAGTAACTCGGGGGCCGCATAAGACGCGGGGCCTCATTTGCATAAGGGGCCTCATTTGCATAATGTTACCATACACTAACTTTTAGTAAACATGCCTCTTTAATGAGTATGGATAAAGAAAGACTAAAAGATTTAGAAACAAGAAGACAATAATTAAACTGGGAACCCCAAAAGCCAAACTTGGAATGTACAACAACACTGTAGAAATAAAACTATAAATTAATTTCCTCTTGTACTAAACAAAGCGCAAACATTAATGATGCACATTTCCCAGAGCTGACATATTCCAGTTAATAAATTCAAAATAAAGAGATATTTTTCTACCTTTTGTGCATTTTTTTCAGTTGCAATTGTTCCAGCCACTTTCTTCTGGTTTCTTCATGTCTTCTGCTAACTCTCCATCGTCTGCTGTCCATTTGCCCTTTCTTCTTCTCTCCTAGTTTTTTTTTCCATTCTCTCTCTACATCTGCTTTAACATACTAATCTTTCTCCTTTTTCTCTTTCCTCATTCCTATTTCATCCACTCAAATTTTACCCCTCCATCCTCAATCCCCACTTACTCTCCCAATACCTGGCCAATTGTAGATTTGTCTTCTCTCCCAGACAAAATATTTTTCCCCTCTCCATTTCACTTTCCCAGCTCCATCCCATTCTAATCCTCCCCCAACATCAGCTCCCTTCTAGTTCCAGCCCCACCCAGCATCCGCTCCCTTCTAGTCCCCCCATTAGTCCATTTCCAGTCCTATCCTAGCCTCACCATCAGCCCATTTCCAATCCTAGCCCCCCATCAGCCCATTTCCAATCCTAGCTCCCTCCCCTCACAGCCCATTTCCATTCCAAGCCCCCCTCCCCATCAGCCATTTGCAGTTCAAGCCCCCCTTCCACTCAGCCCATTTCCAGTCCTAGCAACCCCCCCAGCCCATTACCAGTCCTAGACCCCCCATAGCCCATTACCAGTCCTAACCTCCCCATAGCGCACTTCCAGTTTTACCCCCATCACCCCATTTTCAGTCTTACCCCCCCCCATAGCCCATTACCAGTCATAACCCCCCCCTGCCAATAGCCCACTTCCAGCCCTAACCCCCATTACCCCATTTCAGTCAGCCCCTCCATAGCTCATTACCAGTCCTAACTCCCCCCATCAGCCCACCTCCAGTCCTTCCTAACCCCCACCTGCCCATTTCCAGTCCTAGCCCCCACCATAGCCCATTACCAGTCATAACCCCCCTGCCAATAGCCCATCTCCAGTCATAACCCCCCCTGCCAATAACCCATCTCCAGTCATAACCCCCCCTGCCAATAGCCCATCTCCAGTCATAACCCCCCCCCGCCAATAGCCCATTTCCAGTCATACCCCCCCTGCCAATAGCCCATTTCCAGTCATACCCCCCCTGCCAATAGCCCATCTCCAGTCATAACCCCCCCTGCCAATAGCCCATCTCCAGTCATAACCCCCCCTGCCAATAGCCCATTTCCAGTCATACCCCCCCCTGCCAATAGCCCATTTCCAGTCATACCCCCCCCCTGCCAATAGCCCATTTCCAGTCATACCCCCCTGCCAATAGCCCATTTCCCGTCCTACACCCCCCCCCAGGTAAATTAAAAAAAAACCTGGCTTCTGCTGCTGCAGCAGAAAATTAGCTGTCCCGCGGCCCCTTCCCCTCTGCGCGGAGAGCCCTGAGTGTGCTTCATCTGCGGCGTGCTTTTTAAGCCGCGAAGAGAGTATTTCCCTCTCGCGCGGCTTAAACCTAGTCACTTTTCAAGCCTCGCAAGAGGGAAAGCGTAGTTACTCACCTGTAACAGGTGTTCTCCAGGAGCAGCAGGAATCAGTCCTCACTTATGGGGTGACGTCGGCGCCGACGGAGCCCTCGCGGAGCAATTTTCCCCAGCTTTCAAAGAAAGCCTTTGGGAATTGCAGCGCGCATGCGCGGTAGTCTTCCCGCCCGAAGGTGCCATCTTAGCCAGTCAGATGACATAGCTAAAAAGACAGCATAAAAATTTGCAAAAAGAACATAAGCAGACGATTGCAACTCCAAGGGGAGGAGGGAGGGTAGTGAGGACTGATTCCTGCTGCTCCTGGAGAACACCTGTTACAGGTGAGTAACTACGCTTTCTCCAGGACCAAGCAGGAAGTCAGTCCTCACTTATGGGACTCCCAAGCTCAAGGCTACCGGAGACCCTAAGCACAAAAATGAGCTCCCTCTAGCTCAGCAGCACAGAAGGATAGAATCTTCGCTGAATTATCACCCACCGGTAGCCCACATCCGGGATGGAGGGTAGGAGTTGCTCAGACCTCAAAGAGATTACGGAGGACTGCCTGTCCGAAAGCACTGTCCCTACGGGACTCCCTCTCGAGACAGTAATGGACCGCAAAAGTCTGGCTCGAAGACCAAGTAGCGGCCCGGCAGATGTCTGCCAGCGGAACAGAGCGGAGGTAAGCCACTGACGTGGCCTTTGCCCGAACGCAATGAGCCGTGACTCGACTTTCTAAGGCGAGTCCGGCTGCCCCATAAGCCCAAGAGATACAGTCCGCAACCCAGATGGACAGAGTACGCTTGGAGACCGGGAGCCCCAATTTATTGGGGTCAAAGGACACAAAAAGCTGCGCAGCTTTACGGTGCTCCCGCGTACGGTCAAGGTAGAAGTTCAACGCCCTTCTACAGTCCAGGGTATGGAGGACCGTCTCAGCTCGGCTGGAGTGTGGTCTGGGAAAGAAGGTTGGAAGTACCACCTCCTGATTCAAGTGAAAAGGGGAGACCACTTTAGGCAGAAACTTTGGGTGAGTCCGTAGGACTACCCTATTCTTGTAGAACCGAGTGTAGGGGGGATCAGACACGAGGGCCTGCAATTCACTTACGCGCCTAGCGGAAGTGAGGGCTATCAAGAACAGCGTTTTCCAAGACAGAAAACGGAGAGAGCAGGTAGCCATAGGTTCAAAAGGCGGACAGGTGATCCGCTGTAAAACCACATTCAGGTCCCAGTCAGGCGCTGGCGGGCGCAGAGGTGGTTTAAGTAGTAGGAGACCTCGGAGAAACCTCGCTACGAGAGGGTCGTTGGAGAGAGGTCTGCCGTCCACCGGCACATGATGTGCGGAAAGAGCACTGAGGTGAACTTTGACGGAGTTGGACTTAAGTCCCAGATTAGAGAGGTGTAGCAAGTACTGTAAGATCACCGACACCGGGCAGGAGAAGGGATCCTGAGACTGTTGGGTACACCAGACTGCAAAGCGACGCCATTTAAGGGCGTAGCATTTGCGGGTAGAAGGCCGTCGCGAAGCCAAGACGACCTCCTCCACCTCTGCCGGCAAGAGGAGAGGAGCAAGGACTACCCTCTCAGCAGCCAGGCCATGAGGTTGAGAGACCTGAGGTTGGGGTGCAGTAGGGACCCCTGATCCTGGGTGAGGAGATCCGGTTGCACCCCCAGAGGGATTGGATCCTCCACCGCCAGTTGCAGCAAGAGCGGAAACCACGGCTGCCTGGGCCAGCGAGGGGCCACCAGGATCATGAAAGCTTTGTCTCGGAGAACCTTGAAAAGGGTCCGAGAGACTAACGGGATGGGAGGGAAAGCGTACAGAAGGCTCCCCGACCATGAGATCAGAAAGGCGTCCGCCGCCACCCGAAGGGGGTGAGGCTGACGAGAGCAGAAGCGAGGAAGCTGCCGGTTGTGAGGACTGGCAAAGAGATCCACTGTGGGGAGGCCCCACCTGAGGAAGAGCTTCTGAACGATCAAGGGGTCCAGACGCCACTCGTGCGGCTGGAGGACCCTGCTGAGTTTGTCCGCCAGGCAATTTTCTTGGCCCGGGAGATAAACTGCCTTGAGGAGAATGCCGTGACCGACGGCCCAAGAGCAGAGCTTCTGTGCCTCCCGGCAGAGGAGGAAGGAGCCCGTGCCCCCCTGCTTGTTCACGTAGAACATGGCAACTTGATTGTCCGTCTGGACAAGGACGGACTGTTGGGAGGTCAGGTGGGAGAAGGCCTTGAGAGCTAGGCGGATCGCCCTGAGCTCCAGGAAGTTGATCTGCTGAGCAGACTCCCACTTGGTCCAGAGGCCCTGAGTACGTGCCTCTTGGCAATGGGCTCCCCAGCCCAGGAGGGATGCATCGGTGGTCAGCACCCGGGTCGGCTGAGGTGACTGGAAAGGCATTCCCAATACCAGGTTCGGCTGCCGGAGCCACCACCGGATAGACGAGACCAGCGGCTCGGAGACGCGCACCAGGTCTGCTAGGCCGCCCGTGGCCTGTCGCCACTGCTGGCGGAGACACCACTGAGCAGGCCGCATATTCAGGCGGGCATTGGGGGTCACATGGACGGTGGAAGCCATATGGCCGAGCAGTCTCAGGAAGCGCCTGGCGGAGACCAGGGGCTGGCTGCGAAAGCGGTCGGCTAGGTCCATGAGCCGCTGAGCCCTGTCGAGCGGTAGGTACGCTCGCGCCTGAGGGGTGTGCAGCCTTGCGCCGATGAACTCGAGATCCTGTGAGGGGAGCAAAGTGGACTTTGCGAAGTTGATGACAAAGCCCAAGTGCTGCAGCAGAGTCACCGTGCGGCACGTGGCGGTGGTGACCTCCTGAGCGGATGCTGCTCTGATGAGCCAGTCGTCGAGGTACGGAAAAACATAGAGGCCGTGAAGCCGGAGATGGGCCGCCACGACCGCGAGACATTTTGTGAAGACTCGCGGTGCGGAGGACAGGCCGAAGGGCAGTACTCTGTACTGGTAATGATTTCCTGCCACCACAAACCTTAGGTATTGGCGGTGGCTTGGGTGGATGAGGATGTGCGTGTAAGCATCCTTTAGATCCAAGGAGCATAGCCAATCTCCCTGCTGGAGGTAGGGCAGAAGGATTCCAAGGGTAAGCATTTTGAACTTCTCCCGCACAAGGAACTTGTTGAGGTTGCGCAAGTCCAGGATGGGTCGGAGGCCTCCTGTTCTCTTTGGTATCAGAAAATACCTTGAATAGAAGCCCTGACCTCTCAGGTGGTGTGGCACCGGTTCCACCGCCTGATCCTGCAGAAGACCTGCTAACTCCTGAAGGAGCAACTCCCTGTGCAGAGGGGGGCGCGGAGGCTCTCCCGGAAAATAGGAGGGAGGGACCTGATGGAAGTGGAGAAGGTAGCCCTCTCGCACGACCTGAAGCACCCAGGCATCTGCGGTGATGCTGGACCACCTGTCGGCGAAGTGAACCAGCCGGCCTCCGGTGCTGGGGGGAACCAGCGGGGGGGGAGAGGCTATGCTGAGCGAGTCAAAAACCCCCACCCTGCTGAGCAGGGGCTGGTGGCGCAGGCTTGGGGGCTTGCTGCCTACGGGACCCGTTACCCCGTCCCTTGGCCTGCTGGCCCTGTTGGGGAGCTGCAGGGGCCTGATAATGGGGGTATTGTTTGTAGGCAGCCGCCTTCCTCGGGTAAAAGGACTTTTTTCCCGAGCCCTTCTTTTTCTGGGAAGGGGCGGAGGTCTTCCTAGAAAGCCTGGTCCTGGTGAGAGTCTCAGTCTCAATTTGTGCAGCCTTTTCCGCCATGGGCTTGCCAAAGAGGTTTTCGCCTCGGCAGGGGACATCGACCAACTTGTCCTGTACCCAGGGCTCAAGGTCGGACGACTGAAGCCAAGCCTGTCGGCGGGCACCGATGCCGGCTGCGGCTACTCGAGCCGAGGCTTCAAAGCCATCATAGGCTGCTCGGGACATGAACTTTGAGCATTCCCGAATACCTGTGGACAAGGCTAGGAACCTCCGCAAGGGTTCCTCGGACAAACCAGCGGAGAAGCCGGCTAGCTCTTTAGCCAGATCCCTGAGATACATGCCCATGTAGAGCTGGTAAGTCTGGACACGACAGGCGAGCATAGAGCCCTGGAAGCACTTTTTGCCAAGGCCATCCAGGTTACGGGCCTCCCTTCCAGGAGGCACCGAGGAGTGCATCTTCTGGCTCTTAAGACGATGCATGGCCGATTCCACTACCATGGAATGGTGTGGCAACTGCGCCTTTTGAAAGCCAGGGCTCTTGCGGACTCGATAGATAGAATCGACCCGCTTGCTCAGGACCGGCGAGGAGGCCGGACTCTCCCACATGCGGAAGAGTAGTCGTTCCAGCATAGGAGGAACCGGCACAGTAAAGTGCTCCCTCGCGGGAGAGTCATACTGGAGGGCGTCGAGCTCTTCGGCTCGAGGCTCCTCCTCGGGGTCCGCAGGGAAGGCCAAAGCCTTGGCCATATCCCTAACGAAATCCGAGAACCGGGCATCCTCCGGGGGGGACTGCTTCCGAGGCTCGGACTCCGGAGAGTCCGATGGGACACACCGAGTCCGGAAAGAATCAGGTGACTCTTCCTCCTCAGACTCCCAGACCGACTCCGACGAGGACTCGGTGGGGTCGGCTCGGGCAGGGTGCGGCGCCAGCCGCCCCGGGAGTCGGCGTCGGCGACCTCGGTCCCGAACGGGAGGCCGAGGGCGACCTCGACCGAGGATCGACTCGAGTTCTCATCGACTCGAGGATCGGCTCGGTCTCCGGGGTCGACTTGGACGTCGACGTCCCGGCGGTCGGGGCAGCGACGCCAGCGAAGCCAGCGAGCAGTGCCCGCTGCTGGTCCATGAAGGCAGACAATCTGCTCTCCAAGGCCGTCAACCTGAGTCCGAGCTCAGGCGACCCAGCAGCCCCCGACTCGGGCCCCGACGGCGTCGGGCCCGACGTCGGCTGACGCGGAGGCGAGTCCAGAAGGACAACAGGACTTACCCGGGCAGGCATCTCCGACTCCAGGCGAGGTCGCTTCGGGAGGTGTTCCTTCTCCAAGGACCCGGGGCGGCTGTCGGGGCTATGCGACCTGGCCCTCGCGGAGCCAGGAGCGTCCACCGACGCCGCCCTCGCGGGTTTTTCCTTCCGTCGATGGTCCCCGGAGGGAGAACCCCGGTCGGAGGAGCTCCGTCGACGGTCCGAACTGGAGCCTTTCGACAGTGAGGCCTCCGACGAGGTCCGGGTACGGCTGGGGTCAGCGAAGATTCTTTCGCGCTGATGCCGCCGACTTCTCAACGCCTTCGAGGACAGTTTGCTGCAGGGCCCACAGATCAGTTCCTCGTGATCTGGGCCCAGGCAGCGGAGGCAAAGGTCGTGTGAGTCGGTGAGTGACATATTTCGGTCACACCGACCACACCGCTTAAAGCCACTGGCAGCCATCGGGGGAAAAAGGGCCCCTGCGAGGTCAAAGGACCGGGCTGCCAGGGAAAAAAACGAAAACGAAAGCTGACTAAGTCAGAAAAACCGAAAAACCGTTAGAGGACTCGAGACCGGCGTCGCGAGTCCGGGCGGGAAAACGACCGGCGTCGAACCGAAAGAAAAAAGGAAAAATACAGAGGAAAATCAACTTTTACGCGGGGACAAGACGGGGACGTCTGTAGGGCTCCGCGGAAAAAAGAAGACTGGCTAAGATGGCACCTTCGGGCGGGAAGACTACCGCGCATGCGCGCTGCAATTCCCAAAGGCTTTCTTTGAAAGCTGGGGAAAATTGCTCCGCGAGGGCTCCGTCGGCGCCGACGTCACCCCATAAGTGAGGACTGACTTCCTGCTTGGTCCTGGAGAAATACTCTCTTCGCGGCTTGAAAAGCACCCGCTGATGGAGCACTCTCGGGGATCTCCGGGCAGAGAGGAAGGGGCCGCAGGACAGCTGATTTTTCTGCTTGAGCAGCAGAAGCCAGTTTTTTTTTTTTTTAAATTGACCGTCGATTCTGCCGTTGCCACGGCGGCAACGGCAGCAGCAGCAGAAGCCGTCGCGGGCCGCACAACGTTCTCTCGTGGGCCGCATGCGGCCCGCGAGCCGCGTGTTTGAGACCCCTGGTTTACACAGTCAAAAGCCGTGCTGTAGTCAATAAAGCACAAATAGATATCCTTTTGGTATTCTTCAGTCTTTTCAAGGATCCATCTCACATCCGCGATTATGTCTCTTGTTCCTCGCCCTTTCCTGAACCCTGCTTGCACTTCAGATAGTTCTTGTTCCAGGTTGTAGTCTCTGTTAAATAATCTTCAGTAGACTCTTGCTGACATGTGGGATCAGAGCGATTGTGCAATAATTTCCACAGTCAGTTGGATCATCTTTCTTTAGTATTAGTATAAACGCAGATCTTTTCCAGTCAGTTGGCCATGATGTTGGTCTTCCAAATTTCCTGGCAGAGCCTTGTAAGTATGGTAACAGCTGCATCAGATTGCTGTAATACTTCTTTGGGAATGCCATCAATGCTTGGTGCTTTGTTCTTTGATAAGGCTTTCAATGCTGCTTCGACTTCTTTCATCACCAATGGTTCCGGATCATAAGGTACAGGTTTTAACGGCTGTTGGTCCATTTGATCTTTATCATATAAAAACTCTCTATATATTCTATCTTTTCTTGATCTTCTCAGCATCATTCAACATAGATCCTTGAGCATCTTGTAACATTCCAATTCGAGGCTGGAATGTTTTCTTTAACTCTCGTAGCTTTAGGAAAGCTGATCTTGTTCTTCCTCTAATAGTTTCTGCTTCTATTTCCTTGCATGTGTCATTGTGGTAGTTTTCCTTTTCCTGTCTTGCTGCACATTGGAAATCTCTGAGTTCTGAGATTGCTTCTCTTTCTCCTCTGGCTTTAGCTTTTCTGCATTTCTGGGCAATTTTCAGAGTTTCTTTTGTCATCCATTTTGGCCATTTTTGCTTTTTCACCTTTTGTAGAGACTTCTAGTTTTCTTCCAACACAACCTTCTTGATGTTATTCCATAACTCTTCTGGAGCTCTGTCATTTGTATCTAAAGCAGCAAATTGATTTTGCAGGCAGTCTTTAAATTCTGGTGGTATCTTCTCAAGGTCATATTTTGCTACATTCATGAGTGGCTCGCTCTTTTTCAACTTTAGCTTGAGTTTGCAAACTAGTTGTTGATCTGTACCACAGTCAGCTCCAGGTTTTGTCTTCGTTGATGTTATAGAGCTTTTCCATCGTTGACTTCCACAGATGTAGTCAATTTGATTTTTGTACAATCCACTGGGTGAAGTCCATATGTACAGTCGCCGCTTGTGCTGCTGGAAAAAGGTGTTTGAGGTGAATAGATCGTTGGTTTTGCAGAGTTCAATCAGTTTTTCTCCAGCTTCATTTCTGTTGCCAAGTCCATATTTTCCAACCATTTTGCCGCCTTCTTTGTTGCCAACCTTTGTGTTCCAGTCACCCATGATTATCAGGATATCCTGTTTGCATGTTCTATCAATTTCAGCTTGTATTTGTTCATAGAACTCATCAATTTCATCTTTTTCTGTAGCTGTTTTTGGGGCATATACTTGAATTATAGTTGTGTTGATAGGCATTCCTCATAGACGAATAGAGATTAAGTGTTCACTGACTGCATTCTATTTCATTACAGTTCTTGCGAGTTTCTTAATTATAAATGCAACACCATTTCTTCTTTGTCTTTAATTTCCAGTATAGTAGACCATATGATCATCTGATGCAAAGTGCCCGATGCCAGTCCATTTCAGTTTGCTGACATCCAACAGATCAAGTTGTACACGTTCCATTTCATTCTTGACCACCTCCAACTTCCCTTGGTTCATGCTTCGTACATTCCATGTCCCAATATGTAAGACATCTTTGCAGCTTCTGACTCTCATTTCATGCACAGCTACATTAGCAGTCAGACGCCCCAAGGGCTTTGAACCAACCACTTCGTAAATACTGGCTTTACTCTGAAAAGTCTTCAGCAACTCCCCAGTAGTCAGATGAGTGCCTTCCGACCTGGGGGTCTCATCTTCCAGCACTATAGTGCAATTTGTTTTGTTGTGACTATCCATTGGGTTTTCATGACAAGATACAGAAGTAGATTGCCAGGCCTTTCTTCTACACAGTTTAAGTTTAGTGTTGTTGCCATTGTCACAGAAATGTGATCCTCCGCTGCCAACACCGTTCCATTCTGCGGCTGCCCAGAAAGTGGTTTGTCTTGGTCAAGCACCTCAGCTGAGACCTGTCCATCTTGGGAGACCCTGCCAGTAGTTTAACTACCGGTAGCTTAGACCTCAGCATCACTGATGCACACAAGCCCTCACAGCACGACAAGCTGCAAACCAAGTGAGGGTTGCTGCGGATTATCCACCAACAAAGTGACATTTGAGTAGCTGTTATAATTTTAATTTCTTTGGACAGAAAGGAAAGATGAACAAATGGATTACCATGCACTAGTCGGTGCCATGTGACCCAAAATTCACATAATGTAGAGGTAAACCTTGAATTTCTTCTAGGTATTGCCCCCCCCCCCCCCGAGGAGGTAATTTAATAAGAGGGCACTTATATAAGATTTACAGAAACAAAGGCAACATTGGCTCCTATATGCCTTTATAAAATAGTCTCTGAGAACTATCTCTGGTAGTGCACATATACTCTCTGGCATCTACATATACTCTTCTCTGCTTCTACATTAGTATTTTACAGAGTACATCTGTACACTGCAACTCCAGCCCTGAGAATGTCAGTGTGCATACCACTGAGAATGTAATGATCGGCAATACACAAATGCTTCAAATAAATTGTGTAAAAGTAGGCACTATGGTTATGTGCCTTCTATTTATGCAAGTATACCTCCACACAATGTTATAATAGTCATTTTGCGTGTGTAACACATACCTTACATGCGGAAAATGCTTTTGGAAATTACCCTGAGACATCTAGATTGGTACTGGTTAACTGTATTTCTTGAGTAGGTCATAGCAGACTTCTGAAAGTTTATCCAAACACTGAGATACTGAAGTAGGTAAATTGTTCTTTGGAGAGCTGGTTTGGCCATCTGAAGTTAGGATCCCTTCATTAGCCAAGTTGGGAATCTGTAAACACCTCTGTGAAGGTTTGCAGCCACTACAGCTAGGCAGTTTGTAAACACCCTGGAACTGGCTACCAAATTTAAAGGTAGGGCTTTGTACTAATAATGGTCCTACTGAATCACAATTCAAAGGTATCTACTGTGGGTGAAATGTATGGATATGTAAGTATATACATCCTGGAGATCTATGGAGCATAACTGGTCCCCTTTATTTATTAGGGGAGCAATCTTTCTTAGGGTCATCATTCTGAACTTTTCTCTTACAAGAAATTTGTGTAGGCCTCTAAGATTCAAAAATGATCTTAAAGTCTCCTGATATTTTTGGAACTAGGAAATAGCAGGAATAAAATCCTATGTTTAGCTCTGATAGATGAACCCTTTCTTTAGCTTTATTCCAGAGTAGTGAGTGTGTTTCTTGAATTAGGATGTACTGATTTTGAAAGTATGAGAGAGAACTGAGATGCATATTTGGTCTCCAGGAGAACCAAAAGTGATATTTCTGGCTCACTATTTTCTGGACCCACACATCTGAGGTTATGAACAGTTACTTGTTCCAGAAGTGAAAAATTTGCCATCTATAGATGTTGGGTAGGACATAAAGGAAAACTGATTATGCTCTGTCTTGCTCATTTGTTTAGGTTGGGTAGTCCGCAGCTTTTGGGGTTCCCTCTCTTTTTGTCTTGGTATTTGTTGCTATGCCGAAGGAAGGCTTTGGGTATAAAGCCCTTCTACCCGAAAAAGAGGAAGGCTTACGGAAACTACCCCTCAGCACTCGGCCATCCCAGCTCCCCAATAGGGCAAGCCGGCCAAGGGACAAGGGTATGTAAGCCTAAGGACCCCAAAGGGGTTTCTCATTGGTCGGACACTGGGACATCGTCCTCGTCTTCCTCCAGAGTGCACTTTCAAGATTCACACTATCATCGGCCCAGCAAGTCATCTTATTCAACATCCAAATTGAGTGGCAAGTCACAGCCCTTTCAAGGGTTCCATCAATCTAGGGACAATTACTCCTCTTCCAACAAGTTCTCCAGGGCCACATGTGCCTCCTGCTGCCGTGCCACAGGTCAGTGAGTGGTTGTGTCTCTTTTCCCATGTATGGGCCCGGATTACCACAGACAGATGGGTCCTCGGCATAATATTCTAGGGTTACATTCTCGATGGTGCCAGGCCCATCGGGGTGCCTTTATGATCTCCCCTTATGGGTCAAATCATAAGAGGGCTGCGGTGTGAGAGACTCTTTAGCGACTTCTGCAGCTTTGGGCAATTTGTCTGGTTCCCCACTCTGAGATCTGATATGGCCACTATTACATCTACTTCGTCATGCCCAAGGAGGACGGTTCCTTCCGACCCATGCTAGATCTCAGAGGGGGTCAATCGCTGTCTCCGTGTGACGTGTTTTCGCATGGAAATCTTGAAGTCTGTGCTTCAAGCAGTCTGCACGGGCGAGTTCATAGCTCCCCCTGGACCTTGCAGAGGCCTACTTCCATATTCCCATCCAAGAAGACCAGCAGTGTTTCCTGCACTTTGCAATACTGGGGCGTCACTTCCAGTTTCAAGCCCTGCCGTTTGGTCTTGCCACGGCTCCTCGCACCTTCTCAAAGGTCATGGTAGTAGTCACAGCCGCCTTGTGTCATTAGGGTGTGTGTGTCCATCCATACCTGGATGATTGGCTCATCCGAGCAAAGTCTCACGCAGAAGCACAGGAAGAGGTGGCACAGGTCCACTCCTTCTTGGAAAGCCTTGGTTGGGTGGTCAACCATACCAAGAGTTCCTTACGCCCATCTCAGACCCTCGAGTTTCTCAGGGCCCTCTTCGATACTCGGGTAGGGCGAGTGTTTCTAATTCAGGACAGATGTCAAAAGTTCTAAAGTCTGCTTCTTTCCTTCCAGCTTCACCCGGCTCCTCGGGTGTGGGATTATCTGCAGATCTTTCTCTTTATTTATTTAACAGTTCTTTTATACCACTTCATCTAGTAACTGAGGTGGTTAATAAGGAATAAGAACAGAACTTTACATTGAATGTGAGGTTTAAATATGACTAATTACATTACAAAATTTCGTAAAGTTAAAGAACTATATATACAACGAGGTTGTTGAAGGGAGATCAGGTAATAGGGGAGGGTAAGGGGGTAGAAGTGGAGTGATATTTTCATATGGGTGAGAGGGGGATAATAAGTTAGTTATGTCTTGGAGGCCTTCTTGAGGTTAGGTGCTTGTCTTGAAATGATCTTTGAGGGAATTGATGAGACACAGTTCCAAGGGGAAGGAGTTCCATAGTTTGGGAGCAAAGAGAGAGAAGGCCTGCAAGGCAGTGGATTGATTACATTTGGTGATGGTTTTTGCCACTCTTATCAGACTAGACAGGTCATGTGGTCTTTTTCTGTCATTATGTTTCTAAGATGAGTATGAATCCTTGGTTTAGTTTTTCAATTCCTTACTGTCCCGTTGGTCTCCTTGCTCACAGGATTACGACATCTAGCCATCTCAATCTCACTGCCATACTGGAATCTGCTTGTAAATCCCCATCAAGGAAACCACATATTATTCTTGGAGATTTCAACTTGGCAATCCTCACTACTCAACAATCCTCCGACTTTGTTGATTTCATGGAAGACATGGGCTTCCATCAAATAGTAAAACAGCCTACACATACAAAAGGTAACATACTAGACCTGATTTTTGTTCCTAAAGCTCCATTCTTACACCCTTACTTCACTTACCCCTCCACCACGCAGGTCCCCTGGTCGGACCACTACATCCTAAGATTGAACTTCCCAATATACATCTCCCCAAAAGCACACACCAACCCAACCCACAGAAACCCACACTTTGTCAAATCTTTTACTTTCATCGCAGACGTCACCCTTAAACTCAACAGCCCTATACAGAACCTAGATGACAACATAACGAATCGGACCTCTATAATCAGTGAAGTTGCAAGACCAATCAACCCCAACGAAGAATCCTTCAAAAAGCCATCTGAACAATGGTACACCCAAGACTTACGTAACATTAAGAAAACACTCAGAAAGCTCGAGAAGAAATGGAGAGCCTCTAAAACCCAAGAAAACAAAGAACTCTACAACTCAGCATTAACTAACTATAAGGAAGCGCAAATTACCTGGCCGCTAAGTTAAAAAGCAAAAGCAACCCACCTGTACTTATTATAATGACTCCCAAACCTTCACTAGTAAATGGTCCATATTTTACCCTATAAATGAAAAACAACTACTTGAAACAATAGCCAAAATCAACATTACTCCATCGCACCTTGATCCATGTCCAGTCTCTTGGATAAAGGCAACCAAAGCTGAACTAGCTCCTATTATACTCAACATCGTCAACCACTCCCTCTCACAAGGAATCATGCCAGACTCACTTAAAATTTCCATCATTCATCCTTTACTTAAAAACATATCCCTCAAAAAGGAAGACCCTAAGTCATATTGCTCTATATCAAGTATTCCATTCTTAGCAAAAATAATTTAAAATTTAGTTCAAATACAATTACAAGATTTCATTGACCTTAACGCTCTACTTGACACCCACCAATACTGTTTCCATCCCTAT
Organism: Ichthyophis bannanicus; assembly: GCA_033557465.1. Lineage (NCBI taxonomy): Eukaryota > Metazoa > Chordata > Amphibia > Gymnophiona > Ichthyophiidae > Ichthyophis > Ichthyophis bannanicus. The sequence continues at coordinate 1,768,092,553 of CM066032.1, forward strand.
CATGGCGTTGAAACCCTCCTTTTAGTGTTATTTGACTCACTCATCTGTGGTCTGGACAACCCAAATCAAGCCTTCATCATGATTTTTCTAGATAGCTCCTGTACATTTGACAGCGTTGACCACACCATCCTGCTGGCCAGACTGGCAAGCTTAGGTATTTATGAAATAACATTAAATTGGTTTAAATCATACATATTTAACAGTCAGCAATTTGTAAATATCAACCAAGAAGCATTGGCAACATTCCCCCAAGAACAGGATATTCCCCAAGGTTCTGCCCTCTCCGCATTACTATTTAATCTATACATCCAACCTATTTGCACAATCTTCAGAAAATACAACATCAAATATCTTATCTATGCCGATAATTATATAATGGTATATGCTCCAGTTGACATCAAAAATCCCCAATAAAAAGACATCACTGACTGCATAATTGAAGCAGAATCATGTCTAAATGCAAACAACATGCAAATAAATTTCAAGAAAACTGAAATCTTATTCACAACTAGAAGTCAGAATTTTATGCCCCCCTCCTCTGTCAAACTCCATAATATTGAACTGCCAGTCAAACAGGAAGTAAAGTACCTAGGCGTCATTATCGACACAGCACTCACCATGACTGCCCAAGTCAACGGCTAGGACAATATTTTTAAATTAAAAACCATACAACACCTCAGACACATCCTTGACACCCAAGACTTCAGAACAGTAGTCCAGGCTTTGATTACTCCTCACCTGGATTACTGCAACAGTCTGTTACAGGGCCTACCTAAAAAGACAATCCACCCACTGCAACTTGCACAAAATGTAACGGCTAGGATTATTACCAAGGCAAGACTTACAGACCACATCATCCCGATACTCTATAACAGCGATGGCGAACCTATGGCACGCGTGCCAGCTGTGGCACGCGAAGGCCTTGCAGCTGGCACGCGGGAAGGTCCGCATTTAAAAAAATAAAAAAAAGCTGTCTTCTGCCGCTTCCGGGGCCGCCGCGGCAGAATCGAGTGTGCCGCGGGGCCCCCCCTGTGCCTGGCAGAGCCTGCCCTCCAGATCCTGCCTTCCCCGGTATCAGTCCCTGTTTCCAGCTTGTCACACGCGCCGGCTTTCAGAGCGCGAGGGGAGAGTTTCTCCCTCGCTGCTCTGTTAAGCCCGCGGGGGCTGATGGGAAGTCCCATCAGCCCCCGCGGGCTTAACAGAGCCGCGAAAGGGAAACTAGTTCCCTTCGCGCTCTGAAAGTCGGCGCGTGTGACAAGCTGGAAACAGGGACTGATACCGGGGAAGGCAGGATCTGGAGGGCAGGCTCTGCCAGGCACAGGGGGGGCCCCGCGGCACACTCGATTCTGCCGCGGTGGCCCCGGAAGCGGCAGAAGACAGCTTTTTTTTATTTTAAATTTTGGCTGGGCTGGGCTGGGCTGGGCTGGGCTGGGGGGGTTAGGAGTGGTGATGGGCGCTGCGGGGGGATTAGGAGTGGTGATGGGCGCTGGGGGGTTAGGAGTGGTGATGGGCACTGGGGGGGGGTTAGGAGTGGTGATGGGCACTGGGGGGGGTAGGAGTGGTGCTGGGTGCTGGGGGGGTTTAGTAGTGGTGATGGGCTATGGGGGGGGCTTAAACTAAAATTGGGTGATGGACTCGGACGGGAACTGGGCTGGTGGGATTAGGACTGGAAGTGGGTTGCCGGGGGTTAGGACTGATAATGGGCTATGGGGGGCTTAAACTAAAAATTGGGTGATGGGGGATTAGGACTGGAAATGGGCTGGTGGGATTAGGACTGGGAGTGGGCTGATGGGGAGGTTAGGACTGGTAATGGGCTATGGGGGGCTTAAACTAAAAATTGGGTGATGGGGGATTAGGACTGGAAATGGGCTGGTGGGATTAGGACTGGGAGTGGGCTGATGGGGAGGTTAGGACTGGTAATGGGCTATGAGGGGTCTTAAACTGAAAATGGGGTGATGGGGATTAGGACTGGAAATGGGCTGGTGGGATTAGGACTGGGAGTGGGCTATGGGGGGCTAGGACTGGTAATGGGTTGGGGGGGTTGCTAGGACTGGAAATGGGCTGAGTGGAAGGGGGCTTGAATTGCAAATAGCTGATGGGGGACGGGGCTTGGAATGGAAATGGGCTGAGGGGAAGTGGGGGGTTTGAACTGCAAATAGCTGATGGGGAGGGGGACTTGGAATGGAAATGGGCTGAGTGGAAGGGGGCTTGAACTGCAAATAGCTGATGGGAAGGGGGGCTTGGAATGGGCTCTTAGGGGAGGGAGCTAGGACAGGAAATGGGCTGATGGAGGGGCTAGGATAGGACTGGGAATTGGGTGTTGGGGGAGCTAAGTTTGGAAATGGGCTGTGGTGGGGGCTTGGATTGAAATGAACTCATGGAGGGGCTAGAACTGGAAGTAGGCTCATGGGGGGCTTGGATTAGAAATGGGCTGAGTGATGGTGGGGCTAGGAAAGGACTAGAAATGGGCTGATGGGAGGCTGGTATTGGAAATGAGCTGATGAAGGGACTCGGATAGGATTGGAAATGGACTGATGGGGGGCCAGGACTGGAAATGGGCTGATGTGGGGAGTAGAAGGGAGCGGATACTGGGTGGGGCTGGAATTAAAAGGGAGCTGATGTTGGGGGAGATTAGAAGGGGATGGGGCTGGGAGAGTGAAATGGAGAGGGGAAAAATATTTTGTGTGGGAGGGAAGAAAAATGTACAATTGGCCGGGTATTGGGAGACTAAAAAAGGAGAAAGATTATTATGTTAAAGCAGATGAAGAGAGAGAATGGAAAAAAACTAGAAGAGAAGAAAGGAGAAATGGACAGCAGACGATGGAGAGATAGCAGAAGACACAAATAAACCAGAAGAAAGTGGCTGGAACAATTGCAACTGAAAAAATGCACAAAAGGTACAAAGATATCTCTTTATTTTGAATTTATTAACTGGAATATGTCAGCTCTGGGAAATGTGCATCATTAGTGTCTGTGCTTTGTTTAGTACAAGAGGAAATTAATTTATAGTTTTATTTCTACAGTGTTGTTGTACATTCCAAGTTTGGCTTTTGGGGTTCCCAGTTTAATTATTGCCTTCCTGTTTCTAAATTGAATGAAATCATTAAAACATTATAAATTGCCAATAAATTGAAATGAAAACCAAAGGATTGTGAATCAAATTGATTCTCTGACAATACAAAGATTCCAAACTTTACAAATGATGTTACATAGTTCAGGCAACTTTATAAAGAGTTTTTAGATACTAAAATCTTGTTGTTAAGGTTTAATTGACGTGCTGGCACTTTGAGGAAATTCTTTGGTTTTGTGCGGCAGTTTGGGCACTCGGGCTCAAAAAGGTTAGCCATCACTGCTCTATAACCTCCATTGGCTCCCCATCGCTTCCAGAGTAAGATATAAAATGTTAGTCACAACTTTTAAATTACACAATAATATCTCCCCCTCTTTCTTATCCACCTTGATCCATCCACATTCTGATGTCAGAATGAGAAGAGCATGTACAAATGACCTCTTAGTTTTGCCCTTCAGTAAGGAAAACCAAGAAAGCCACCAGCAACAGAGCCTTCAGATATTCTGCCCCGACCCTCTGGAACTCCCTCCCAGACTCCATCAGATCAACCAAGGACCTACAAGCATTTTGTAAACTCCTAAAAACCCCACTGTTCTCAGAATATTATAACCCACCTATCTCCCCGACCTCTCCTCCTACTTCACTATTTACTACCCTTTGCTGATATGACTACTCCCAATATAATATACTGTCTGCAATATATCATACACTGTTCGCAATGTATCATGTAAATAGTTCAGACGCAGCTGCCACTATACTTCTGTATAAGTGCCTAGCTGACCTGTAAATAGTTTATTGTATTATATAGTTTGAAATGTTCCCTGTAACCAAGTTTCTGTTCAATGTAAACTGCCCCTGATCATTGGAAGGGGCAGCATATAAAAAATGTTAAATAAATAAATAAATACATACATCTATCTTCCTCTCCCTCCCGCTGTTCATCGCAGTCTTCACTGGTGGCTATGCCGCGATCACTTGATGCGGGGGATGCCCCTAGAGAGTCCACATTGGATAACTCTGACCACCAATGCCGGTCTTTCCAATTAGGGCGCCCATGATCTGCAACAGATGGCGCAAGGAATGTGGTCCTGGTGGGAGTCTGGTCAGTCCATCAAGAATCTTCCAGTTAGCTAGGGCTAGGCGATTATGTACAGCTGATTCTGATTTTGAAAAAAATGTGGCTATGCTTTGTGACAGATTTGCAGAGAAGCATTATCCCTCAAAATTTGTAGAAACAGCATATCATAGAGCTAGAAGCTCCAAACATACTGATCTCCTGGAGAAAAAAGTTAAACAAGATATGGACAAAATTGTTTGCCCCATGGTTTTCACCAATCACTCAAAAAAGATCGCTAATATCATTCGCCAAGAACAGCATATTATTCAAACCATTCCTGCCTTTTGTGAACAAGAACTACTTATCGTATATAAGAGGAATCCTAACCTATCTAACATTTTGGTCCCCTCGGCTCTCCCTGTTCCCCAACTTAATGCCCCCACTAAAACGCACTTTCACTGCGGATCTTGTTCAGTTTGTGACCATATTTTGACCTGCAGGGGTTTTTTCCACCATCCTATTTCAGGTAAACGGTATCCCCTTGGCTCTATAATACAGATAATGTGATTTATATCATAACTTGTCCATGCAATCTTCTCTATATAGGGAAGACCAAGAGGAGTGTCAAAACACGCATCATGGAACATAGGAGTTATTTGAAACGGAATATCCTCCAGAAGCTTTTGGTTGACCACTGGATTAGGGCACAGCACAAAATTATAGATCTCAAATATCTAGTTTTCAAACAAGTGCGTCCCCATTGGAGAGAAGGAGATCACAATACCACTTTACTTAGATTAGAACAACGCACTATTTTTCTGATGGATACTCTACACCCGAAGGGTCTTAATGAAGATCTGGACCTTTCTGTTTTTTATGATCCTTTTTTATCCCCCTTTTCTATGCTCCCTTTATGATCTCCTCTATGGTTTCACGTATCTTGTCTTTTTATGGATCTCTTTTAATGATGGGCTATTAAGTATGATTTTTTTTTATTTCCTCTTTTACTTTGATTTTATTGCATGATCTCTTTTTTAATACATATTTATTTATTTACTATTAAGTTCAAATATCAATTTTATTTTTTTACTCATGACCTTGCTGAATCTGGTGTGAGCGTCCCTTGCTATTTTTATGTTCACTTACACATTCTATTTTAGATTACCGTGCCTGAATCATTTCTTTTATTTCACACTTTTATGTCTCTCCCGTTTTAATATTTTAAAACAATTTATGTGTCCTTTGTCTGCCTCTGCTTCCCCTGGTTTCATATGGGTTTATGGTTATGTTATTAGTGCTCTCTTTTTATGGCTTTTATACCCCAGGAGATACTTTGCCTTTAAGATTGTGATGAGTCAATGATACTTTTTTACCTCGTTAGTAAATTTGGATGACTATAATTTTTAATTTGATATGGTCAATCCATGAAGTTTCCTCTTTATATATACAGAACTTCTGCTAACAGGGGCTCCCCTTTTGTGAGGATTAGAGATGTGATGGAATTGAATTTGCATATCCTTTCTTAGTCATCGTGACGTTATTTCCCCCGTCTCTATTTATATTCCTCTCCATGTCACCATCCCTTAATTGTCTTTTGATGTCTAACGTGGGGTAAGTCCCTTTCTTCATATTCTGATGAGGTACACGATTCGTCACGTGCATATATATTTCTCCTTGTTCTGACAGCTGTAATGATCCTCGGTTTTGTGTCAAGTGATGAACAGGTGTTTGAACATTTTTCACCACTATATGTTTGAAATTATATCCTAGAATTGACTTTTATGGATGGTAGTATCAGTTCAATTCAAGACATTGCACTAGTGGCTACTACATATTTGTTAGTCATTGAAGATTCTTTAAAACTGCTATTTAAACATTTTGTTTACTGTGCATTTATAACGTTCTTTAAATTGTCTCATGGTTGCCTGTTCCATCTCAAGAAACGATGATATGTATCAGGACCCTCATTTAAAGTTTTGAAGTAGTTTATATATATATATATATATTTTTTTTTTTGATGCCACAGATCTATTACAATTATTTGTCTTTTTGGATATTCAGTTCATTGTTATCACTTGTGGCAATTGCCGCCAATAGGAGATATAATATAACATAAGTTTTCCTTCCACATGCCGTGAACATGTTTTTTTTAAATTCTTTTTGTAACGGTTGTTTTTACAATTTATCTTTATAACTCTTGATTGTTTTTTTACTTTTATTATCCTAGGTTGTATGATATTACAATTATTTATATATATATATATATATATATATATATATATTTTAGATATTCAGTTCATTGTCATCATTCGTGGCAATTGCCGTTAAACAGCGGATATAACATAAAAAATGTTCTCTTTCCTAATATATTGCACGTGTTTTTTTAAAACCCTTTTTGGAACGGGGATCTCTATATATACTCATATATATACATGTATGGACTTATCCCCCCCCCCTTTTGGGCTATTATAATATGGCATCTATAGACATAGTAATGGTTTACATTTGTTTTTTATCTCCTTATGGAAACCTAGTGAGGTTTTCTGTATACCGTATTTTCTCTCCCCTCCCCCATGTCATTTTCACATGTCCATGCTTGTCCACATTTTCTTTCCCTGATACAGTATAAGCTAATGGCTATTGATGAAATATGTCTGATGAATGATTTCCTCTGTTCCCTCTTTTTAGTCCATATAGGATTCATTATTAATCCATATCTAGTGGTGGTTTTTAGTAGTGAGTGCCATCCATATATATCTGTTTTTTATCTCACTTGTACTCTCTTTTGGTTGTATCTCTTCTCGTATTATCACCTTTGTCATGATCTTGTGTACATGTATGCTTGTTTGCATTTTATTTATCTTTCTATAGTATATTATTAACAATTATTTTACTTATGGTTTTTTAACATTCCTGTATGATTTAAGCATGATATTTCATTGGGCTCTTTTGTGTTTAACTCATGGTTTTATCTTTGGGTTATATTTATGTTTTTACATATGTTTTTAATGATATTACATTACTTATGGTTATTTATTTATACATATGTTTTCTTTATATGTTTTTATGTATGTTTTATGTATAAGGTCATAGTCCCCTGAGGAAGGCCTTGTGCCGAAACATGTGTCGGGCTGACCTACTTAGACCAATAAAACTCATTTCCAGTAGTGTGGCTCTCCTGCTCCTTCTGTGTTACTCTGCCATTTTCTGCCTCTTCTTCACATGCAGGTAGTCTGAGCTATCCGACAATGCCACGACAGTGGCTTATCTCAACAGACAAGGGGGGACCAAGTGCCTAGGGGTCACCTTGGAGATATGTCTCCTGTTTCCTTGGGCTGAGTGTCATTTGCAAGCGCTGACGGCACAGCACGTTGCCGGGATAGAAAACGTGCAAGCAGATTTTCTCAGTCGACACCATCTTGACCCAGACGAGTGGGAACTCGCTCAGTGGACATTCAGGGTAGGGTTGTTCTGCTCTGGACTTGATGGCCACCTTGCCAAAGCCAAGGTTCCTGCCTTTTATAATCATCGGAAGCTGAAATCCCAGGTTCTAGATACGCTGGTCCAGCCCTGGCCTCCATCGCAGATCCTCTGTCTTTTCCTCCATGGACCTTGATCAGCTGGATTCTCTGGTATATAGAGACATATCCGGGTCAGGTGATTGTGGTAGCGACGGATTGGCCTTGTTGCCCTTGGTATGCTGACCTGGTTCGCCTCCTAGTGGTGGAGCCTCTGAAGCTTGGCTCTTGCAGGGGCCCTTCTGGGGCAGGGGCTGATTCCATGAATGACCCTACTCGCTTACAGCTTAGCTCTTGAAAGGCGCTATCTAGTTCGTAAAGGATACTTAGGTTCTGGCTACCTTGCGTAAAGCATGGCGCCCTTCTACGTTGTTAGCTTGCACTCGAGTTTGGCATTTGACATTTGAGTTCTGGTGCTCCACTCATACAATTTCACCATAGCGAGCCCAAATATCTGATCTCCTGTTTTTTTCTGCAGGGTGGCTTTGACAAGGGCCTCACCTTGAATTCTTTGAAAGTGTAGGTGGCTGCTCTCACCTGTTTTTGTGGCCCTATTGGGAGTTACTCGCTTGTCTCCCGTTTGGATATTGGGCATTTTTTGCATGGAGTATGTGCCTTGCGTCCTCCAATTTGTCCACTTGTCCCTTCCTGGGACTTGTCCTTGGTTCTCTGCGCGCTCAAGTAGCCACCTTTTGAGCTCTTGAAGAGGGCCACTCTGAAAGACTTGGTCCTCAAAACTGTCTTTTTGATAGCCACTTCGTCAGTCCAGCGTGTTTCTGAGCTGCAGGCGCTTTCCTACCAGGACCCCTTCTTATCCTTTTCTGTGGAAGGGATAATGCTCAGGATGGTTCCTTCCCTTTTGCAGAAAATTCTGTCCTACCTCCATGTAAATCAGCCCATCTTGCTCTCATCCTTTCTGGAGGGGGAGTCTTGCGCCATTATCTGAAGGTTACTAATTCCTTTTGGCTCTTGGATCTCTTGTTTGTCCTATTTTCTGGCCTCCATAAAGGGGCTGCTGCTTCTAAGCATACCATCATGCAATGGATCAAGCAGGCCATTAAGTCTACTTATATCTTATAGGGTAAGCCTGTTCCTGCAGGGCTTAAAACTCATTCTACGTGAGCGCAGACAGCTTCTTGGGTGGAATGCTCTTGAGTCACTTCGATTGACATTTGCTGGGCAGTTACCTGGTCATCCTTGTCAACCTCAGCCTGACATTATCATTTGGACCACCAAGCGCATGAATCAGCCCATTTTGGAGCCACTGTTTTGGCGGCAGCTGGCTCTTCCCGCCCTCGGGTGGTATAGCTAATGTACTTACCACTAGTTTGAACTGGTGTAGCAGGATGATTTGGAAGGTGAAATTTTACTTACCACTAACTTCCATTCCTGGAATCCGGTTAGACCAGTCTATGATCCGCCTGCTCTGAGAACCAGCCTTGCTGACATTCAGAATCAACCTCGTCTTTAGCTTGGCTGTTGGCAGTTCTTCTGAATCCAGAGGCTCTGCTGCTTTGTCTATAGTTGCACATTTGCGCCGTATTTATTTTGTTTAGCTTGATGAGGAGGTTCTCATTTTCTGAGCACTGTTCCGAAGTCCTCTTTTTTGTCAGTGTCATACTGAACCTATCCCCCTAGGGGGCATGTATATGTGCCAGTGATGATGTCACTGAAGTTTCTGACTGGTTCTTCCTCTGTCTCCATCATCTGCTGGCAGGGTGATATAACCCATTAGTCTGGATTGGTCTAGCAGGATTCCAGGAAAGCAAATTAATGGTAAGTAAATTTTCACCCTCTCAAACACACAGGCTAGTCATCACAGACCAGAATCTAAGCAGATTCCCTCTATGCAGATGATTGCACAGCTGCTTCTGTATATGTTTGGACAGATGTTTCAGCACATACATTCTGCACATCTTCAATGTCCCTGCCATCTGCATTAATCCTACCTGTGCAGACAGCACTTACAACAGGAAATATCATGTCTTCCTCCCCATTTTCAGTACAAGAAAAGATAGACCAATACAATGTCATGTTTTCATCCATTAGATGCACTGATTCAGTATCAGAACCATTTCCCAGTTGTATTCAGACTCCTTTAGATCACTCTCTCATGTTCAAATGCTGGGAACAGTTCTGATCCAAGCATATGGCTTCTGCGGCACCTCAGTAGAAACTCCTTCCTCAGCTTTCTCAAATCATAGAAAAATATAGACCAGGTCTCCATCTCAACTCTTTGCCTCTTTAACTTGGCATATCTGAACACTGAAACTAAATGCGGACAAACTGTCTGTCATGCCAGCACATGATATAGTATTTCATGATGCTGTACCTTGTGAAGACCACGCTACTGATGCCAAAGCTCTTAATGCTTTATCACTTTACTGTTGTTACTATTCCTCCCAATTCTCAGACTGTGTCTTTCGAAGTCAGTAAAGCATAGTTACTCACCTGTAACAGGTGATCTCCAGGAACAGCAGGAATTTAGTCTTCACATATGGGTATCGTCGATACCGATGGAGCCTGCACGGGAACGCTCCCCAGTGTCCAATTAGGAAGCTTTTGGGAGCACCCCACAGCGCCTGCCTGCTGCCTTCCCACCTTTCCCAACTGTCTCTCTCCAGCTGAGTTTAAAGCTGAGACAAAGAGAGAGAGAGAGAGGGAAAGAGAAAAGAGAGATACAACTCCTAGGGGAGGTGGGTGGGTTGTGAAGACTAAATTCCTGCTGTTCCTGGAGATCACCTGTTACAGGTGAGTAACTATGCTATCTCCAGGAACAAGCAGGAATGTAGTCTTCACATATGGGGACTCCCTAGCTACAGATGCCAGGGAGAAGCCCCAGAGGTTGTGTGCCCTTTTGAAAGGGCTCCACTTCCCCCCATGGATCTCTGGCATCCTACCAGGTATGGTGGGTAGGAGTTGATTAAGTATGGAACAGGTGTTGAAGAACAGCCTGACCAAACAAGGAATCCCGGCGGGAGTCCTTGTCCAAGCAGTAATGGGCTGTGAAGGTATGAACCGAGGCCCAGGTAGCTGCTCGACAGATGTCGTCGATAGACACAGAGTGAAGATGAGCCATAGAGGCTGCCATGGCTCTCACATTGTGCGCTGTGACATGGCCTTCAAGAGGAAGGTTCTTACTCTGATAGGCAAAAGATATACACTGTGCAATCCAGTTGGACAGAGTCCTTTTGGAGACTGGAAGCTCTAAATGACTAGGATCAAAAGCAACAAAGAGTTGAGAGGACTTTCTATGTTGCTGCGTTCTTTGCAAGTAAAAGGCCAAAGATCTTTTACAGTCCAAAGTATGAAGATTCCTTTCTGCATTAGAGGCATGAGGCCTTGGGAAAAAAACAGGAAGGTAAACTGCTTGGTTTAAATGAAAAGGTGAAACCACCTTTGGCATAAAGTGAGGATGATTCCTAAGGACTACCTTATCATGATGGAACCTTGTATAAGGAGGATCAGCCACCAATGCTTGCAACTCACTAATGCGACGTGCTGATGTGATTGCAATAAGAAAAATAACCTTCCAGGAAAGGAATTGTAACGAGGTAGTAGCTAATGGTTTAAAAGGCGGCTTCATGAGCTGGCCAAGAACCAGATTTAAATCCCAAGCCACCTGTGGTGGCTTAAGGGGAGGCTTAGTTAGAAGAAGGCCTCTCATAAATCTCGCTATGATAGGATGAGAGGAAATAGGTTGCCCATTTAAAGGTTTGAGAGAAGCTGCAATAGCACTCAAATGAACTCTCACTAAATTGGTCTTAAGCCCTGCATTAGAGAAATGAAGGAGATATTCCAGTAATGATTCCAGAGGTATTGCAAGAGGGTTAAGACCCTTCTGCGAACACCATATGGTAAACCTTTTCCACTTGAAAGAATAAGAGCGTCTTGTGGATGGTTTCCTGGAAACAAAGGATATCCTTTACTTGCTGAGAAAGTTTAAGACCGTGACGTTCTAGGCTTTCATCAACCAGGCTCTGAGATGTAGAGACTGGGGATTGGGATGCCACAGCATCCCGTCCTCCTGGGATAGGAGATCTGGAGCAGATCCTAGCTCCAGAGATGGAGCATGAGAGAGATGTAAGAGCAGAGGGTACCACACTTGTCGTGGCCAATGTGGGGCTATGAGAATAATACGGCCTCTGTCTCTCTGAAGCTTGAAAAGGATTCTGGGAATTAGAGGAATGGGTGGGAAGGCATACAGGAAGTCCCGACCCCAATGGAGGAAGGAAGGCATCCCTGGCCTGACAACCCTGAGCCGGAATTCTGGAACAGAACTGGGGAAGTTTGGCATTCAGCAGACTTGCAAAGAGGTCTATGTCTGGGGTTCCCCAAAATTGGAAAATTTTGGCCACCTGGTCTGCATGGAGAGACCATTCGTGTGGAAGCAGAACTCGACCGAGTCTGTCTGCCCAAGAGTTTTGAATGCCTGGAAGATACACTGCAAGGAGATGAATCTGATGCTCTCTGGGGAGGGCCCAAAGTCGCAAAGCTTTGTTGCAGAGCGACAGAGAGCCTGTTCTGCCCTGCTTGTTCACATAGAACATGGCTACTTAGTTGTCCGTTTGAATTAGGACAGTTTTGTAGCTGAGCTGGGTGTGAAACACTCGAAGAACAAGAAAGATTGCTCTGAGCTCTAGGAGACTGATGTGTAGATCGGTCTCCTGTGGAGTCCAGGTACCCTGGGTAGAGAGGCCTTGCAAATGGGCTCCCCAACCCACCTGTGAGACATCTGTTGTTAGAGTTACTTGAGGTGAGGGTTGCTGAAAAGGGGACCCCACCAACAGATTCTGGGGTGACTGCCACCATTGGAGAGACAAAATAAGACTATCTGAGGTTGCTATATTGTCTGACAGGCAACCTGACGCCTGAGTCCACTTCGTGGATAGAGTCCACTGGGCTGCCCTCATATGGAGGCGGGCATAAGGGACCACATGCATGGTGGATGCCATGTGGCCAAGCAATTGTAACATTTCCCGAGCAGTGAGGTGAGACTTTAGCATTGCTTGGGAAGCTAACTGCACAATGCGAAGGCAGCGGGACTGTGGAAGATAGGCCCTTGTCTGTCTGGTATCCAGCAGGGCTCCTATGAACTCTAGAGACTGAGTGGGAGCTAGGTTGGATTTTGGGAAGTTTATGACAAGTCCCAAATATTGAAGGATACGCATTGTGCGAGATAGAGAAATCCTGGCCTCTGGCTCTGATGGGGCTCGAATGAGCCAATCGTCCAAGTAAGGGAAGACGAATATTTTTAGGGTGCGGAGAAATGCTGCCACCACAGCCATGCATTTTGTGAACACCCTTGGTGCAGAGGCCAGGCCAAAAGGAAGAACTCTGTATTGGTAGTGCTTCCCTTGAAATAGAAAGCGAAGAAATCTTCGGTGAGTTGTATGGATGAGAACATGAGTGTACGCATCCTTGAGATCTAGAGAACAAAGCCAGTCCTGACTTTGAAGGTATGGCAGTAGAGTTCCCAGAGAAATCATTTTGAATTTCTCTTTGAACAGAAATTTGTTCAATTCTCTGAGGTCCAAAATGGGTCTGTGCCCTCCTGTTTTCTTTTTAATAAGGAAAAAGGGGGAATAGAACCCTGCACCCTGTTGATGAATGGGTACTTCTTCTATTGCCCTTTGGACAAGAAGCAGACTGACCTCGTGATCTAACTGGGAGTTGAGAGAGGTCTGAGAATTGAACTGTCTTACCATTGTAGGAGGGGGCATGCTGAGGAAGTGAAGCTTGTTTCCCTCTCTATCAATGGACAGAGTCCAACTTTCTGCTGTTATCTGCCCCCATCTGGGGGCAAAATAACATAACCTTCCTGGAATGGTGGAAGGCTCTGGCCCGTTCAGGGCCAAGAAGACAAAGTCCTCTAGATGGGAGTCAAAGTCCCTGTGGAGGCCGAGTCTGCTGAGCCGGTTGAGGCTTAGCAGCCTTTGTTTTTCTTTGTTTAGGTTGCTGCTGACCCTTTTGGGCAGACTGACCTGAACGATGCCCTTGCTGGGTATAGGAGGGGTAGAACTTCTTCTTTCTAGTGAAGAATGTTTTTTTGTAGGACTTTTTCCTTGCAGGATCAGCTGTAGATTTTGATAATCTATCCAAGGTGAGATTATCAGCATCTAGCTCATTAGCTTTCTCTTGCCAGTTTTTGCCAAAGAGATTCTCTCCTGTGCAAGGAATATTCCCCAGTTTGTCCTGTACCCAAAGTTCCAAGTCAGATGCCTGGAGCCAGGCAATCCTACGTGTGCCTATGGCAATAGCAGAAGTTCTGCTTAGGCACTCAAAACAATCAAAAGCTGCACGATTTAGGAATTTGGAAACATCCTGTGCATGTTTGATAAGTGCAAGATAATCTTGTCTCTTATCATCAGGAAGGAGAGGGCTCATAAGCTCTAGATCTCCTGTAACTTCCTTAAGGAACATTCCCATATTTAAAATGTAGGAACTAATCCTGGCAGAAAGCATAGAGGCCTGGAAGGTTTGATGCCCAAAAGCATCAAGAGTTCTACATTCGCGTCCTGGAGGATTAGATGCATGTCTTTTTGCACTCTTGATCCTTCTCATAGCTGATTCCACCACCATGGAATGGTGGGGCAGCTGAGTATTTTGAAATCCAGGACAGGGAGGAACTCGATACATGGTATCGAGCCTACGAGAATGAGGAGAAGTGGTGAGAGGTGTTTCCCACATCCTTAGCATAAGATCATGTAAGATCTCATGAATAGGCAAAGTAGCTGCCTCTTTGGGAGCTTTAGGATACTGTAAAATCTCCAATTCCTTCGCCCTAGGCTCTGTTTCAGGAGCCACTGTGATGGAAAGACCTCGAGCCACATCCCGGATAAAATTCTGGAAGGAGATATCCTCTGGAGGAGACATCCTACGTTTAGAAGAGGAAGAATCCTCAGGAAGAAATACTCTGGTATCAACAGAGCTGTCAGAGTCTTCAGACTCGTTGGAGGATTCAAAGTATCTCCTGTCTGGGTAATCGTGCAGCGCATGATAACGGTACCGATAGAAGTCGGTATCGACAGGATCCGGTACCGACTTGTCAGTACCGGAGGGCACAGCATGCGTCGGTACTGGTAGTCCACCTGCCGATGTCGATGCAATTGGCCCCGGTACCAATGTAGGAGCCGGTACCGGTACCATTGTCTGAAGCGGTTTCGGGGGCATCGATGCCGAGAGAGGAGCCGCCAGACTGCGTTCAATAGCCAAAAATCTCTGGTCTATCGAAGCCGCCGATGCCTGGGTATCAGTACCGGACAAAGCGATATCGACAGGGTCCGGAACTGACTTGTCAGTACCGGAGGGCATAGCCTGCGTCGGTACCGGTAGTCCACCTACCGACGTCGATGCCTCCAGTACCGATGTAGGTACCGGTACTGGTTGAATTGTTTGAAGTGGTTTCAGGGGCATCGATGCCGAGAGAAGAGCCGCCAGACTGCATTCAATAGCCAAAAATCTCTGGTCTATCGATGCTGCCGATGCCTTGGTATCGGTACCGGGTGAAACGTCCGGTACCCCAGAGCATGGCACCAGTAGTTCTGCCGAGGCTGGGGCCTCGAGAACATCCTGGAGCCCCGATGATGCTTTGGAAGCCGAAGCCTCCCACCGAGGCAATTTTGCCGGTGTGAGTTCCTCAAGGGCAACGCCAGAGGCATCTCGATACTTAGAAGAAGATCTACCCTTTGAGGACCGGCTAGATTTATGTTTAGTTACCTGAGATCCATGGGAGGAAGACGAAGCCCTGGAAGATGTTGATGCCACAGGTGCTGCATCGGAGGGAAAAAAGGTGCTAAGTTTAGCAGCTCGGTTTTGCCGACCCCTCTTCGACATCATCCCACAGGCAAAACACTCGGAGATAGAGTGGTCAGGACCTACACATTTGAGGCACCACTCATGGGTGTCGGTGATGGAGATGGTGCCGCCACACTTGGAACACTCTTTTAAAGCCCGAAGCGAGTTTTTCCATTGTAGAGGAAAGTTGGGCCTAGTGCCCAAAATGGCGCGTGGCACCAAAGGAGAAAAAAATACCTGGAAACGTTTTTTTTTTTTTTTTTTTAAGGAAAAGAAAGAAAGAACCAGCGGTACCGGTGTAGCGTCGAAGGAAGGCAGACACGACCACAAAAAAGAAGAATAAATGGGATATTTTCTGTGGTGACAGGAAGTGCGACCTGCCGGCTCCACGGAAAACAAAGAACTGGAGAGAGACAGTTGGGAAAGGTGGGAAGGCAGCACGCAGGCGCTGTGGGTTGCTCCCAAAAGCTTCCTAATTGGACACTGGGGAGCATTCCCGCGCAGGCTCCGTCGGTACCGACGATACCCATGTGTGAAGACTACATTCCTGCTTGTTCCTGGAGATAGAATAATGCTCAAAGTCTTTCCTCTAATCCATCACTAGTGACTCTAAAGGGCATTCGATTTGGATTTTAGATTTATTACTTGCTGAGCTCATGATGAATTACATTCAAGTACCCTAAATATTTCCCTGCCCAAATGGGCTCACGAGTTGTACTTGAGGCAGTGGAAGGTGAAGTAGCTTGCACAAGGTCACAAAAAGTCTCTGTGGAGAAACGGAATTTGAACCCTGATATTCCTAGTTCACAACTCTTGTCTCTAACTACTAAGAGGGTCATCTAGAACTTCGAATAGCAGGGATGTACGTCCGGTTTGGACATACATCCCCCGCTATTCGCTGGGGGCCTAGTCTGCCCCCAAAGCTCCCTGCATGTACAGTGCCGATGTGCTGGGAGCTCTGGACAGGGACAGAGGACAGGGCGGAGAGTGGGTGGGTCAGAGACAGGCCCATGACCTCGGACGTACAGGGCCTATCCAGGTCATGGCCCTGTACATCCAGTGAGTGAAGGATGGCTGGGGAACTTATTCCACCTTGGAGGTGGAATGTCCCCCCAACATTGATGGCCAGCAATGGGAGACTCCACCGAACAGGTGAGCCGATGCAGGAGGAGCCCCGCCGCCCGATCCCAGCCTTGGCAGGCCCCTCCAGGGGTCAGGCAACGAGGAAAGGGCTTCAGTGTGCGGAATTGGGGCTCCTGCATGGCATCCTGGTGCCATGTCGACGGGACACCAATTGTAGTACAAATGAATTAAAGTGGACTACTGATTATGCATCAGCAGTGAGTTAGGGGTTAATTGAACCTCAGTTTTATGGAAGAGAGAGATTCCTGTACAATTTGGTGAAAAACATCTTCTTGTATAACTTCATCATGTGAAACTTAAGAGAGGGAGTCCTGATACAAGAATGTAAATAAGGAAAAGCTTCTTCCTATAGCAACTATGCTTTTTCTCATAAAGTGAAGGTCATCTACCAGAGTTCTGAGCTTCTGAACCATGGGATGGGAGATGTCCCTCCCTTGAGCATTCTCAGGCATCTGGCCAACGTCTTGATTATGTTTAATAGACAGCTGATTCTATTCTGTGTGTATATCACCTGATGGAAAATTACTGGTTGCTCTTGCAACAGGATAAAATGGGTGCCTTTTTCAGCCAGAGCGAAGAGAAAAAGGGATCCCATCCATGGAGTGAACATGTGTGCTGCTTGGAAGTCTCTCGATTGAGAAGTCTCTCTCACCTGGCTGAATCCGGGATCCATTTAGTCAAAGTGTAGCATGAGATGAAGTTCATGGCTCTGTCGGTGATGTATCATTTTCTGTATCCTGTTGTTTGTAGATACATGAATCATCTGCTTTCAAGTTACCTTTTCTAACTAATTATAGGTGAATAAGTGAATTACGAGTTTCTAATTTACCCTTTATTTTATAAATAAACTGCTTATCTTTATTACAAAGTGTGTTGGCCGTTATTTTTGCATCCCGTTCAATTAGCAAAACAACCGTGGCTCCAGGAGGAGCATGGGGAGGGTTAGCCAGGGTAGGCGCAGTACGTCTGGGTCCACAGAATTGGGGCCCGTCTGGCAAATCCAAGTGCCCCGATTCTGCTACCGTTGGAACGCCTAGCTCCCACAGGTACAGAATTTGGTGCAAATCTGGCCCATCTAGATTTTGGATGTCCGGACCGGCTGGATGTCTTCCGATCGGAAATGGCCTCCATGTTATTCTTCTGCTTTCCCAATGGAGGATTAGGTCTATTTTTTTTCTTTATTAAAACGATGTCCAAACAAATTCCATTTCCAGTACAAGGATCCTCAAACAGATATCTTTGGTTTGCTGGATATAACTGACCCTGCAAAAGATACAGTAGTGTTACCTGTTCATTGCCTGCTGCTAGAATACTAATAAAACATCTGACTGCTCCAGTTTCAAGTGCCCCTGTCTCTTAAGAAACTAATGATTAAGTACAAGGTGCAGTCTTGTACAGGTTTAGGCACTTATGCAGAACACCTTCCCCAAGACTACAGATCTCAATTTCAGTCATGGCTCTCCAGTATGGACAAATTCGTACAAATTTTTATAAGGTCGGCATATGAAGCTTTTTAGCTGCATCCTCCTCAGTAATATCAGTACAAGAATGGCTGGGTTGGGATTCTTAGGCCCAAGGGAAGATCTGCATGAAAAGCTGGCAGATGTACCCAGCACTGGAGAAAATATTTTTGGAGCGAAAATAAGGAAACTGTAGAAATGACCTTGTCTTCGGTATAGGGCGAAACAGTCTTCAGTAAAGAGACCATTGTACTCTTATCAGGAACAACCATATTACCAAAGATGACTAAAGGAAAAGGGAAAGCTCTAGACAGCTCATAAATGTCTCTAAGAATGGGATCTGCCTGAGATTTAGATTGGGTGGAATCCTGATTTTCCAGAGGATCAGCAATATGGAGGAACGCCACAATTTGAGACATGACAGCCGGCAGCTCCTCCTTATGAAAAAGACATACATCATAGGAGTCATCCAGAAGATCAGCATCCTCTTCTGAAGGTGACAACTTCCTGTCTTTGCGGTCAAACTCACTGACCAGACTGTCCTCCTCAGAAAATGGATCTTCTGAGGGATACCACTCTCCAGGAGCCCTCCTTGGAGGGCTGCTCCATATCCTGGGCAGGCAAGGTAGATCTCGCTTGCTTTCTGGATGACAGGTCCTTGGATACTGACAGACCAGAAGGCCCTCAAGAGGGGGCTTTGGAAGGAATGGTCACAGAGCCAGAACGCCAAAGATCCCAGGCCTGACAGAACAAGAACATAAACTGGTATGAATCAGACTCCCCCAGGAGGCTGCCCTTGCTTCAACAAAAGAACAAGAGGAAGAGAGGCATCCCCCAGTGGGACCGGCGCAAGGGAAGCTGAAGGAAAAGACACAGCTGAACTCTCTGCACCCTCACAAGGTATCGAAGACATGCCTGCCGAAGAACTTTCCTCTGGGTGAGAAGCGCAAAGGCTGTCTATCAAAATATAGTACTTGCGGCAACAGCCAAGGCAGCATTGAAGAGAAGAGGGCATCCATACAGAAAAAACATGATCCGCTGCTGTTTTACAGAGAGAAAGAGAGTAGGAATGCCAAAAACTGAATATGGTCCAAAAACAGTGAAAATAGGGCTCCCGTGATGAAAAAATTGATCTGTGAGACAAACCGCGAGTGAAAGCAGCTAAAAAACCCCAGCTAGCCCGGTGAATTAACACCATAGGAAAAAAGGCGGGAAGAACCATGTTAAAAGGCTGAAGAGAAAAAAATGGCACAGCTAGCTGTTTTTTTGTTTGTTTTTTTTAACCCAACTGCCTTTTTTTTCCCCTCAGTCAGAAGCTGTTTTCAAAACAGTGACCTTTCAGTTAGACGGCAGATATCTTGCAGAATAGCCATCACATGTCCAGAAATAAAGTGAAGAAAGGGAAAGGGTGCAGTAACACTCACAGTTACTGCCCGAGGCCTGCAGGAACCAGCCACTAACTGAGGTGAACTGCTTTACTGAACCAAACAGAGCTGTACTTTTTTTTTTTTTTTTTTTTTTAACTTTAATGAAAAACAACAACAAAGAAATAAAAGCCTGACAGAAAAGCTCCTCTCAGAAGGCAAGAACTCAGGTTCACGCCTGAAACCTTCTCTGCTCCTCTTGAGCAGGAGGCCACCCCTCCAGGCAGCTCAAATTGATCCACCTGATCAGGAGCACACTGGCAAAATCTCAGAAAACCCCAGAGGAGACTCTTATGTGCCCTGGGGACGTCCGGTACTAAAAAAGAGCTACATTGGACTGTCACTCTCAAAGTGATTGCTAGGAGCAGACTAGCCAAAGTCCATCATCTGCTGAGACAGAGAAAATATTGAAAGCTATCCCCTAGGGGAGCATGTATATGTGACAGTGATAATGTCACTAAAGCTTCTGATTGTTTTTTCTCTGTCTCCATCATCTGCTGGCAGGGGGATATAACCCACTAGTCTGGACTAGTCGAGCAGAACGATTTGTAAATGATGATTGCCCTGACTGAGTACGCTTTCCTTCTTGGCTCTGCCTTGTTGAAAAGGCGACATACTTTCTTTCTTTCTTTTTCTCATTTGAACTTAAACCCTCCATGGTGGGAAGGGGGGGAGGGTATCTCTAGAATGAGAATCCCGTTTAGTATGGATATTTTCAGATGCACAGAAGATGGAAGATCTCTAAAGGTAAAAAAGGGACGATAGTAGTTGATATGGAAGGGCAGACTAGATAGGCCATATGGTCTTTTTCTGCAGTCATGTTTCAATGCTGTCCTTAGCAGGATCTGACCTTTTATTATACGGCGTTTTAGAGCCTTTTTAGAGATTTTGAGGATTCTGGAGCCTCGCTGTATGAGTTATTAGACCAGAGCACGCCAGAGATTTTGGTCTCAACGTAGCCAGCTCCTAAATCTTGCATCCTCGCTGTTTACCGGCATGTAGCAAAATTCTTCCATAATATATACAATTAGCACTGTGGTAGCCTGGTCACAGCAAATGAGAATCTTCCATGGTCATCATCCAACCGCATTTTAGTTTCTTGAAAAATTGCATAGTTCAGGACAGGCGTTCTACATATAAGGATGTGGCTTCACAGAGGGAAGGGGAACTAAGCTACAGAATATTTTTCACAGTTGGGCAAGAGAAAAAAATAAAAGAAATGTAAGTATAAATGAAAGGGTGAATATTCAGTCTCCATGGCTAGCATTTTTGTTAAATGCCAGCCAGGGCAGTTAAAAAAACAAACAACCCCCCCCCCCCCCCCAAAAAAAAAAAAAACCAGATACCCAGCGCTGGTATACAAATAGTGGCCAGCACAGAGTATCCAGATAGTGCCTGTGATATTCATTGCCGCTATACGGATAATGTAGGACAGACAGTTCTTTTGCTATCCTGTGTTATTCAGATATTTTATATGGATAGTAGAAGGAATATTGCTGCTATCTGGATACCTCAACACTATGTCCAAGGACCGCCATGGCACTATCTGTAAGATATCCAGATAATGTCGCAGAATATCAACCGACAGCCCCAGCCAACAGCACTTATCTGGATAGTAGGTGCTGCTATCTGGATAGTGCTTCTTAATACTGGGCCTCATATTAAAATTGTAAGCAAGAACTTGCATTAAAGGAACCTGCAACATTTGGAGGAAAGCCTGATGTGATTGGATGGTAGCTTGGAAAATGTACAACTGTTATGTGCCGTGAGGGAGTAGAGTTGTGGGAATTCCCGTATATGCCACAAAAGTTTCTAATTGTTTTTGAGCTCTGAGAGCCCATGCCAGTGCCACCGAGATGATGCCTCTTATGAGATGATGTCAATTATTTGTATAGCTGATTCATCCTATTAGTCAATGGACAAAGATGACATTTTAAGTACCAGCTAATGTCCTTTCCTTGAGTCCTGCTAGACCAGTCAAGACAAGTGGGTTGTGTTCCCCTACCAGCAGATTGATGGAGACAAAGAACCAATGAAAAATCCAGGTTTCATGACCATTCCCATGTCTCTATTTGTCTCAGTCACCAGAGGTCCCTTCAGTATTTCTCCCAAAGCATATGGGAGAAACATGGCAAGCCTTACACAACCTCAATCATGAGCAACAAGGAGCAAGCAACAATAAACAACTATGTTCAGGAAAGCATAAACAGAAAGCTGTTTGTAGAAGATGGACCTGCAGAGCCAAGTATAAAATCATAGTGAACCCAAGGGAACCGCTGAAGAGAACAAAGCAAATTCAGAGGCGGGCCCTGGACTGATCTAGCAGGACTCTAGGAAAGGATATTAACTGGTAAGTAAAATGTTACTTTTCATATCATCCTGCTAGACCAGTCCAGACAAGTGGGATGTATCAATGCTACAATTCCACTGAGTGGGAAGAAGACACAGCAGCTCACAAAATCACAGAGCCAAGGCCGTATCCACCCACACGTAGACATCCAAACAGAAATGCTTGACAAACGTGAAAAGTGATGCCCATGTTGCTATCAAACAAATGTCTACAGGGGCTACCGGGCTCTGCTCCACTCAGGACGATGCTTGTGCTTGGGTAGAATGAGTGTGCAACCCTCCGGAACTGGCCGGTTCCACAACAGATATGATGAGGCAATGGCCTTCTTAATCTAGTGCCCTAAAGCCAACTTAGCCACCATGTCACCCTTGCACAAGCCGGCAAACAGCAAAAAAAGATGGTCGGACTTACGAAGGGAATTCGTAGCCTCCACATACCGGAGAAGTACCCTCCAGACATCCACAAGGTGAAGATTCTTATCCTTCCCCAAATACTGCTCCTTAGAGGAGGAGGGCTGGCAGACCACCTGGTTCTCATGAAGGGGAGAAATCACCTCAGGCAAGCAGAAAAGCACAGGCTGAATGTAAACGGCCTCCTTAGAAAAGACGGAGAAGGATCTCGGCAAGACAGAGCCTGCAGCTTGGAAATCCGCCTTGGGGCACAAATCGCAACCAAGAAGACCATTTTGAAAATCAAATCCTTGAAGGTAGCACACTTCAATGGCTCAAAAGGTGCCCCATCACGGCCCGGAACACCAGGCACAGATCCCAGACAGGGATCACAGACCAAAGGGGAGGATGCAGATGCTGTACCTCCTGGAGAAAGCACGAGATGTCTGGGTGCAAGGCTAGAGACTTACTAGCCACCGGACCTCAGAAACAGGCCAAAGCTGCGACCTGAACTTTCATGGAATTAAAGGGGCCCTTCTCCAGGCCGCCCTGTAAAAAGGCCAACAGAGAGAGCACCTCGGCTGCCTCAGGAGACAACTGCTATGCATTGTACCACTGCTCAATGAAGCACCAGATCTGCACATATGCTAACTTGGTAGACCTCCTCCAAGCAGAGCAGAGATCACTGCTGGAGAGTAGCCCTTATGTGCTAGTCATCTCCTTCCAAGAGTCAAGCCGCAAATGAGAATTGAACCAGATCCTCCAGGACAATCTGTCTCTGCCACAATAGGCCCAGAGATGAAGGCAACCAAAAAGAAGGCGTCTTAGGAGCTGCATCAAGTCTCCGAACCATGCTTTCCTCAGCCAATCTGGCGTCAGCAGAACAATCCTGCCCAGGTGGCATTTTATATGCCAAAACACACGCCCACCAGGGACCATGAAGGAACCATGTACAGCAGGTGCTGACTCGGCCAAGGCTGGGTCAGGGTGTCGATGCCCTCGGTCCCCATCTCTGTATGGCGACTGAAGAAGTAACAAATGTTGGCAATGGAGCGAGTTGTCATCAGATCCATTTCGTGGCGGCCCCAGCAGTGCAGAATCAACAGAAATGCCTCCTGATTCAACTCCCATTTTCCAGGATCCAGAGTGTGCTGGCTAAGGAAGTCTGCTTCCACATTGCCCATACCGGCAATGTGCTGAGCCAATAAGGCTAGGAGGGTCTTCTCCACCCAGGCAAACAGGAGAGCCATCTTCAGAGCTATCCTGGCACTCCTCGTGCCACCTTACCGATTGACATAAGCCATCGCTGTGGTATTGTCTGAAAACACTCGAACCACCTGGCCCTCGAGGAGACTGGCATCTGTCATCAGGAGGATCCAGGAAAAATCATCCAGCAGCATACCTTTCCTCAGATGACAGGGCTGCTGCCATCACTGCAGGCTGGACTTCGCCATCAATGGGAGCTTGCGCTTGAACTTCTGAGAACTTGGGGACCACCGAGCCAGCAAGGACCACTGGAGCGGCTGCATGTGAGGATGCACCCACAGTACCATCTCTATGGTCACCACCATCAATCTAAAGAACTGAAGATAATCCCAGACTCTGGGAGCCAGCTGTGCACTGAACAGCACCAGGCAATCCAACAGTCTTTGATTCTCCCTTATTGATCACCCATCTGAGGTTTTCCAAAAAGAATACCACTTGGGACACCACTCAAGGCAGACTCACAAGGGGAGATGATGAAAGCATCTGGAATCGGCTCCTTGCATCCCAGGACATAGCCGAACTGAATGGTGTCTAGCACCCAGCAATCCTTAGAAATCCAGCCCCACTCCTGAAAGAAAAGCCTGCTTCCAACCAGAGGAACCGGGGTAAGGGCCCTAAAACTTTCACTGCCCAGCCCAAGAGGGTCCTTCCTCTGGGTGGGATCGAGTCACTGGGCTCATGCGCTCCATGAAAGGACTGAGAATGAGCCCAAAGCCCAGAAGCAGAGGGGAAGAAAGGTTTTTGTTTTTTTTGTTTCAGGTTGGGAATGACAATAGTCCTGAGATCTCCGAGGACCGGCCAGCATGCCCTTGGTTGACGGGTGGAGGCTAACGAGAAAGAGGCACCAGCCCACTTCATAGGCCCCTGGATTTGTCTTCCAGAAGGCAGTAAGATTTTGTCTTGCCAAGGTCTTTCACCAACTTTTCCAAATTGGCTCCAAAAAGAAGCTTCTCCTTAAAAGCCAGGTGAGCCAACTGGGCTTTGGAAGTTGTATCTGCTGCCCCGTGCCGGACCAAATCCAATACCATGAGAATCATCAGGGCACCATCCCTGGCCACTAAAGGTACCAGGTCATACAACATGGCATCAGAAAGGGAGGCCACAGCAGACTCCAAAAGAGGGGTAGAAACATCTGGTGGAAGAGACTGAATTCACTGGAGAAGGCCTCGAGATGTCAGGCCTGCACATACTGCAACTGAGGTATAGCAGCCGTCGCAGCGAACTGGTTTTTCAACACAAATCCACCTTTCATTCCAGAGTATACTTTAAAGGTCAGCCCACCCTCCACAGGAATGGTGATCCGTCTGGTAACTGCACAATGCACTCCCTCTCCAGGAGAGCATGCATCCTCTTATACACCCCCTTAGACCTTTAGGCGGGGAGCTGGGATAATCCCACTCCTGCCAGAACAGGCCCTTGAGCACCTCTGGCAAGAAAGTAGTGGATTTCAAAACTCTTTACAGGAGCAGATGCCTCTTCAGTTCCTGCTCTATGACTGAAGCCTCCACCAAGCTCAAAGTGAATAAGACACTGGGATCAGCATCTTCAGTTCCTACTCCTGGAACAGGCCAATAACCTCGGCCTCCTCACAAATCTTTATCTTTATCTGTATTAGATTCTTGATATACCGCTCTACGAAAAAAACCCATCAGAGCGGTTCACAATGGTTCAAAGCATACTGCCAGAAAAGGAAAGGAATGCCATAATCAGACAGGAAAGAGGAGAACCAGAGAGAGCAAAAGGAAATGACAAAAAGAGAGGAGGCGCAGAGAGAAATAGGGAAGGGATGCCCCAGCTGGGAGATGGGGGAGGTAGGAAGGTTAAAAGCGGAGCAGAAGAGCTCGGTCTTAAGCAGGGACTTAAACTTATTAAAAGAGAGTTCCAGCCAAAGGTCTGGGGGGGAGGGAGCTCCAGAGTTTAGGGCCAAGGAAGAAAGAGGCAGAGTTTCGTATGCATTCGAAATGTGCAAGGGAAGGGGGTGGGGAGAGACATATGGTTGACGTGAAGGTGTTGGAACATACGGTGGGAAGTGTGGAGATGTTCCAGGTTAGAGAGGTACTGAGGTGAGCCAGTGTGGATAGCTCTGTGAACAAGGATTAAAACCTTGAACTGGACCCAATAGGCAATGGGGAGTCAATGAAGGCAGATGAGGAAGGGTGTTAGATGGTCAGTGCGAGAAGCGTGAGTGATGATACGGCTGCAGCATTCTGTAGTAATTGGAGTCTGCATAACTGATATTGAGGGAAGCCAGTGAGAGCAATATTGCAGTAGTCAATCCTGCTCATGACTAAGGAGAGGAGAAGAGTAACCAGGGAAGGGGTGGTGAAGAAGGGACGAACAGCACAAATCTGGCAAAGGTGAATCCTCTGAAGGTGAGAGCACTTCTTTATCCACATCAGACATCTCAACTCAAGCCACAGCTAACCCCATCACGGGGACGCTTTGCTATCAATCAAAGAAGACTTCCACTCTCAGCTTGCCCCCAAGAG
Organism: Ichthyophis bannanicus; assembly: GCA_033557465.1. Lineage (NCBI taxonomy): Eukaryota > Metazoa > Chordata > Amphibia > Gymnophiona > Ichthyophiidae > Ichthyophis > Ichthyophis bannanicus. Next base: position 1,768,118,516 of record CM066032.1, read on the forward strand.
ACTGCATGCGGGAGAAACAAAAGGCCGAAGGGTCTGCATGTCCACGCCGGAATATCCAGGCCTGCTGCAAAAGGAAAGAATTCCAGGAAGGACAATTCGGACTTCGGAACCTCTCCTCACGGAAATGACCCCCCTACACTTGGGGGCATAGTTGCTGTTGATTCCCCACAGGATGGGAAGAAGCTCACAGCATGGACACTGGATCCTCTGACCAGCAGAATATCCTTACCCATAGTGCCATCAGCCACTTCCTGCCCTAAGGCAGGCATGGTCATGCTAACAGCATCCCCTGGCTGAGAAGGGGGGAGTAGTCCCTCCGGGGGCAACTCAGAAGCAGAATTCAGAAGCTGGAAATGAGGCACTACGGTTACCACAGGCCAAATAACATCACCTGGAAGAAGACATAAGGGTTAAGGCAAGTGTCACAACAGTGTGTGCTAAGGCTGCAGTTTTTACTACATGTTACAGGCGCTAGGGAAGGAGCACGTGTTGGAGCTGATTGGGCAAATCGCATGCAAGGACCGCGTGACTGCCAGGTGCACAAAAGAGAAAACGCCATTAACACATGCAGAAACAGCGGGAAACCCCACCCATCTACCCCAAATTGCATCCCCCACAGACAGAATTGGGAGCCCCCATCAAGGACAATAACAATGTCAAGCCTTGGTACTCAACCCCTGAGAGCCTCAGGCAGAGAATCTGTGCTAGGTTCAGCTCTACACCCTTGAAACTGTTTGGTTGGCTTTGCAGCACTGCATGTAAGGTGGCTGGCAGGAAGATCCCATTGAGAGACTTTTGCAATCTTTAGGAGAGAGCAGGAAGGACAGAGGAGAGAGGGGGAATTGAGATTGTGTGAGGTAGTCATATTCTTCCAGATCCTTCCAATTTCTGGATGCTCAACAGGCCCTTATCCAGGGGAAGAGCATGGAGCTGAACCAATTTTCCCTCCTCCTATGGCTACCGAAATGACCGCAGTCTAGTGGAGTCTCTCACGTTGCGCTCTAGTGAGAGATCAACCCACAGGCTGTCTTTCATGAGCGTTTTAAATCAACCTCTTCCTCTCAAATCCTCAGAATTTTCTTCAGAGAAGAGAAAATCTATCCACCATCTGCAAGAGACAAAGAAATACTGAAGGGACCTTTGGTGGCTGAGGCAAATAGAGACATGGGAATGATGTCATTGAAACTTGGGCTTTTCATTGGTTCTTTGTCTCTGTGGGTAGGTGAACACAACTCACTTATCTGGACTGGTCTAGCAGGATGATATGGAAAGCACAGTTACTCACCTGTAACAGGTATTCTCCGGGGACACCAGGAATCAGAGCTCGTGCCGATTCACTCTCCAGCTTTCAAGGAAAGCCTTTGGGTGTGCGCAGTCACCCTCCCGCCCAAGGGTGCCATTTTACCTCAGTGATGACATAGCTCAATCAAGCATAAACAAAGAAAACAATTCCATGGGGAGGAGGGAGGGTTGTGAGGACGGATTTCTACTGTCCCCGGAGAACACAGGTGAGTAACTATGCTTTTTCTGGGAACAAGAAGGGAGGAGTGGTCTAGTGCAGTGATGGCTAACCTTTTTGAGCCCGAGTGCCCAAACTGCCGCACAAAACCAAAGAATTTCCTCAAAGTGCCAGCACGTCAATTAAAGCTCCATTTGCATAAGGTGCTTCATTTGCATAAATATTTGCATAATGTTACCATACACTAACTTTTAGTAAACATGCCTCTTAATGAGTATATGGATAAAGAAAGACTAAAAGGTTTCTACATTACTATAATCCAGTACCAACCGCCAGGCACATTAGGAACTACTACAAACGCTGCCCATTTAGAACCCATAGCAAACCCGCCGTATCCTAACAGCACTACCAGGACTCACAAAGCACCATACTCTACCTATCAAAAGGCAACACTGCAAATATTAAACCAATACATCTCAGAGAACAACAATACATGACCTACTGGGGAAAGAACAAGTGGCAATGTCAAATAGGAATTATATAAACAGAATACCTCAGCTCAGTTACACATGCAGAACAGACCATCACCAAACAAGGAATCACAATTTAGAAACAGGAAGACAATAATTAAACTGGGAACCCCAAAAGCCAAACTTGGAATATACAACAACACTGTAGAAATAAAACTATATATTAATTTCCTCTTGTACTAAACAAAGCGCAAAAATTAATGATGCACATTTCCCAGAGCTGACATATTCCAGTTAATAAATTCAAAATAAAGAGATATTTTTCTACCTTTTGTGCATTTTTTTTCAGTTGCAATTGTTCCAGCCACTTTCTTCTGGTTTCTTCGTGTCTTCTGCTAACTCTCCATCTGCTGTCCATTTGTCCTTTCTTCTGTCTTCTTGTTTTTTTTTTCCATTCTCTCTCTACATCTGCTTTAACATACTAATCTTTCTCCTTTGGCTCTTTCCTCATTCCTATTTCATCTACTCAAAATTTACCCCTCCATCCTCAATCCCCACTTACTCTCCCAATACCCGGCCAATTGTAGATTTTTTATCCCTCCCACACAAAATATTTTTCCCCTCTCCATTTTACTCTCCCAGCCCCATCCCATTCTAATCCTCCCCCAACACCAGCTCCCTTCTAGTTCCAGCCTCACCCAGCATCCATTCCCTTCTAGTCCCTGCATCAGCCCATTTCCAGTCCTAGCAGCCCCCCAACCCAATACCAGTCCTATCCCCCCCTCATCAACCCACTTCCAGTCCTAACCCCCCATCACCCCATTTTCAGTTTAAGCCCCCCCCCTATAACCCATTACCAGTCCTAACCCCCCACTTCCAGTCAGCCCCCCATAGCCCATTGCCAGTCCTAACCCCCCCATCAGCCCACAGTCCATTACCAGTCCTAACCCCATCAGCCCACCTCAAGTCCTAACCCCTCCCCATCAGCCCATTTCTTGTCCCAGCCCCCCCATAGCCCATTACCAGTCCTAAACCCCCCCATAGCCCATTACCAGTCCTAACCCCCCCCTAGCCCATTAGCAGTCCTAACCCCCCCCCTAGCCCATTACCAGTCCTAACACCCCCTAGCCCATTTTCAGTCCTAACCCCCCCCCCTCCTAGCCCATTATCAGTCCTAAACCCCCCCTAGCCCATTAGCAGTCCTAACCCCCCCCCCTCCTAGCCCATTAGCAGTCCTAACCCCCCCCTAGCCCATTAGCAGTCCTAACCCCCCCCTCCTAGCCCATTAGCAGTCCTAACCCCCCCCTAGCCCATTAGCAGTCCTAACACCCCCCCCCTCCTAGCCCATTAGCAGTCCTAACCCCCCCCCCCTCCTAGCCCAATAGCAGTCCTAACCCCCCCTCCGAGCCCATTCGCAGTACTAACCCCCCCTCCTAGCCCATTTTCATTCATACCCCCCCCCAGCCCATTAGCTGTCCTAACCCCCCCCTAGCCCATTAGCAGTCCTAACCCCCCCCTCCTAGCCCATTAGCAGTCCTAACCCCCCCCTCCTAGCCCATTAGCAGTCCTAACCCCCCCCTAGCCCATTAGCAGTCCTAACCCCCCCCTAGCCCATTACCCGTCCTAACCCCCCCCCCGGCAAATTTAAAAACAGAAAAAGCGGGCTCTGGCTGCTGCCGCGGACGCGGCAGCATGCAGTGTCCCGCGGGGCCCCCTCCGCCCGCTAAGCCCCTCTGCAAGGGCTTTCAGATTCGCGAGGGAGACAGCGTCTCCCTCGCGTCTCTGTTAAGCCCGCAGGGGCTAATGGGAAATTTCCCATCAGTCCCTCGCGTCTAAAGGGGCTGATGGGAAATTTCCCATTAACCCCTGCGGGCTTAACAGAGACGCGAGGGAGACGCTGTCTCCCTCGCGAATCTGAAAGCCCTTGCAGAGGGGCTTAGCGGGCGGAGGGGGCCCCGCGGGATACTGCATGCTGCCGCGTCCGCGGCAGCAGCCAGAGCCCGCTTTTTCTTTTTTTGCGGACCTTCACGCGTGCCAGCTGCAAGGCCTTCGCGTGCCACAGCTGGCACGCGTGCCATAGGTTCGCCATCGCTGGTCTAGTGGTTAGGACAAGGTACTTCAGGCCGGAGGGCCGGGGGTTCAAGTCCCACCTGGGGACAGCAATCTCAGGCCAGAGGGACTGGGATTTCTAGTCCTATAGGCACTCCTTGTGGTCTTGGGCAAGCCACTTAACCCTCCATTGCCCATGTTCCCTGTAAGTATTAGTGTATATGTCTCATATCCCCTCGTGTTAAATGTATCCCCCAATTGACCGCTTTGACCCGGTGAAAAGCGGGATATAAATACAGCTAACTAACTAAATAAATAAACAAGCAGGAAGTCAGTTCTCACATATGGGACTCCCAAGCTACAGACTACCGAAAAAACCTGTAGGAGCCACAGGCGACCCAAAAGACGAACCGTGAAGGGCAGCAAGGAGCACTGAATGGCTTGAAGTCCAGTGATACAGACCCAACATTGATGCTGGAAACACCTCTCCAATAGCTTGGACACAAAGGGCCGGAAGGAAGGAGTTGCACTGTTCCCCAAAGAAGTGATGACGTATTACCTGGCTGAAGGCACTATTGCGGCATGAGCACTTCTCCAAACAGTAATGCGATACGAAGGTAAGGACAAAAGACCAAATGGTGTCCCGGCAGATGTCCTTCAGGGGAATCAAGCACAGGTGAGCCACCAAGGCTGCCATGGCACACATAATGCGCTGTAACATGACACTCGAGAGAGAGTCCAGTCTACTCATAGGCGAAAGAGAAGGAGTATGCCACCCAGGAAAACAGAGACCGCAATCCTGAGCCTGTTGATGTCATAGGAGATGAACAGTTGTGATGAGCGGCAATAGGCCTGTGCCCTCTGGAAGTAGAAGGACAGTGCCCTCTTGCAGTCCAGGGTATGTAGCAAGGTCTCCACTTGGGATGTGTGAAGCCTGGGGAAAAAGGTGGGAAGGATCACCTCCTGGTTCATGTGAAAAGCGGACAACACCTTAGGTGGGAATTTTGGATGAGTCCAGAGAACAACCCTGTTTTTGTGGAATCTGCTGTAGGAGCGTGGGCCACCAACGGCTGCAGCTCACTAACTCTCCTGGCTGAAGTGAGCGCTACCAAGATCACTACTTTCCATGACAGGAACTTGAGAAAGCATGTAGCCAGAGGCTCAAAAGGAGGAGCTATCAGCTTCCCGAGGACAACGTTCAGGTCCCACGCCACTGGTGATGGGGGGCCATGTGAGAAGCCCCTTCATAAACTGGTCCATCAGAGGGTGCACAGAGACAGGCTGGTCATTGACAAGGTGGTGATGTGCCGCCAGGGCACTGAGGTGCACCCTGATGGAGTTGGACTTTAGACCAGCTCGGGAGAGGTGCAGAAGATATTGCAGGATATTCTGCAATGAGCAAGAGAAAGGGTTGAAATTTCTGTCTGCACACCAGACAGAGAATCTATGAAATTTGAAAGCATATGCGCACCGTGTCGAGTCCTTGAATGATAGCAGTAGGACATCCTCCAGGTCCTGGGAGAGGTGCAGGAGTGCTATGACTAGCAGTTCAGCATCCATGTCGTCAGGGCAAGGGACAGAAGGTTGGAAAGGAGAAGGGTCCCATCATCCTGCAAGAGCAAGTCCAGGGCCTGGCCCAAGGTATTGGGGCTGCTCAAGATAGCTGCAGGAGCAGAGGGAATCACAGCTGCCGGGGCCACCGAGGAGCAATGAGAATTATCGAGGCTTGGCCTGACTGAATCTTGAACTAAGGAAATATTAAACTCTGTAATGTAACATGAAAGTTATAAGCGACTTCTATTGACATCAATTCTATGTCATGTGAACTTAAATGGCTAACAGGTCTCAGATTATTCGGGCATTTATATGACCATTATGACTGCGGTCAAATAACCCTCCACACATCAACGACCTTCTTATAGCCACAGTTAACAGACCAAAATTTTTCTTTTTATCTTTTTATCTTGTTTTTTCCACTTTTAAATAAGTTTTTTGTAAAAATTGAACTTAGCTTCAAAAACGTCCTTCTTCAAACGAGCGTTCCCGCTGGTAACATAATTAAACCCAACGCTAAATGTGCGCTACAATGACGCGTTTCACCATGTATGGCTTCCTCAGGGGATGGCAGAAACACAGGAGCTTCTTTACTATAACACTAAAAACAAAAAATGTCGAATTAGTGCATACTTTCAACAGGTGAATAAAAATATAACCAGGATACTGACACAAGGAAAACTATCGGAAGCAAAAGGACCAGATAAAATAGAAAAATAACCTGAAGCTTCTCAAATATGCGCTCAAAAGCTGTTACTCTTGTACTTCACATTTCAAACCGCTGTCAAACGCCGCGCATGCGAGTTAAGCTAAATAGATTTAAAGCATTCCGTCAGTGTTCACGTCATGATCACATGCAGGCTTCCCATTCAATACGGGCATTCAATCCTGCTGGCTCCACGGTGTTAAGTTTGTGAATCCATTGTTGTTCTCTATATAACAAGGCATTCTCTCGAGATCTTCCATGCGATGATGTTAGCAATTGATCGATGCAAAAACATTTCAAATCCTCATACCCATGTTGTAACTTTATACAATGCTCCACTATTGGTGCCTCTCGTCGAATGCAATGTAGTCTGCTCTTATGTTCATTCATACGGACTCGAAACTGTCGGATAGTTTTACCGACATAGAGAAGGCCGCAAGGGCATTTAATACAATATACAACATACAACATACGTTGAGGAACATGTGGTAGAATTTTGAAGCTTATATTGTAAGTCATGGTATGAAAATTCTGTTGTTTCTTGAGTAATTGCGCAAACATTACACGATTATTGTATACGATTATTCCTCAGGCGCAAGCACATCTAGTGATTTTGACAGCACTTCAGAATAGAGATGATTTGTCTCAACAACACTTGGATTTTTTATCCGAAATAGCAAAGTTAGTGTTGTACAATAATTTTTTTATGTTTGAGAACAAATTTTTCCAACAGATCTCTGGCGTGGCAATGGGGGCAACATGTGCCCCCTCTATTGCCAATCTCTTCATGCAAAAATTTGAGAATGAGAGTTTAGAAATTTCCCCTTTCTGTGAGCATATACGCTTATGGCGTCGGTACATTGATGATATTTTTCTTCTATGGCAAGGAACTGAGGAAGAACTGCATAGTTTTTTTAACTGGTTAAATAACATTGATATTAATGTAAAGTTTACTATGAATTATCACACTCATCAAATTACTTTTTTAGATGTGGTTGTTAAAAAGATCTCTGATAGTTGGATTACCTCGGTGTTCCGTAAACCGACGGACAGGAATACTTACCTACACTACACTAGTGCACATCCTTTACAATTGAAAGATAGTTTGCCTATCTCCCAATTTATCCGGTTTCGTCGCAACTGTACCCATACTCAAGAGTTTAAAGAGCACTCAAAAGTTTTGAAGAATGATTTTGAGGCTCGTGGTTACCCTTCAACTATTATCCATCGTGCTTATAAGCGAGCTTTGTTTGTGAATCGGGAGTTGTTGCTGCATCCTCCCACACGACAGGAGGTAATGGACGAAGACCAACAGATTAATTTTGTAACTACTTTTTCCCCTTATAGTTATGCACTAAAAAAGAGCTTACAACGTCATCAGAATGTATTGCATACTGTGCCAGGTTTGGAAAAAGTTTACACTCGCTGTGTTTGGAAAAGGCAACAAAATTTTAAAGAATTGTTAAGTCCAGCAGTGTTAAGACCTTTATCTTCTAACGTAGATTCCTCTCATAAAGGACATTTTAAATGTGGAGCGTGTAATGTTTGCGCAATTACTCAAGAAACAACAGAATTTTCATACCATGACTTACAATATAAGCTTCAAAATTCTACCACATGTTCCTCAACGTATGTTGTATATTGTATTAAATGCCCTTGCGGCCTTCTCTATGTCGGTAAAACTATCCGACAGTTTCGAGTCCGTATGAATGAACATAAGAGCAGACTACATTGCATTCGACGAGAGGCACCAATAGTGGAGCATTGTATAAAGTTACAACATGGGTATGAGGATTTGAAATGTTTTTGCATCGATCAATTGCTAACATCATCGCATGGAAGATCTCGAGAGAATGCCTTGTTATATAGAGAACAACAATGGATTCACAAACTTAACACCGTGGAGCCAGCAGGATTGAATGCCCGTATTGAATGGGAAGCCTGCATGTGATCATGACGTGAACACTGACGGAATGCTTTAAATCTATTTAGCTTAACTCGCATGCGCGGCGTTTGACAGCGGTTTGAAATGTGAAGTACAAGAGTAACAGCTTTTGAGCGCATATTTGAGAAGCTTCAGGTTATTTTTCTATTTTATCTGGTCCTTTTGCTTCCGATAGTTTTCCTTGTGTCAGTATCCTGGTTATATTTTTATTCACCTGTTGAAAGTATGCACTAATTTGACATTTTTTGTTTTTAGTGTTATAGTAAAGAAGCTCCTGTGTTTCTGCCATCCCCTGAGGAAGCCATACATGGTGAAACGCGTCATTGTAGCGCACATTTAGCGTTGGGTTTAATTATGTTACCAGCGGGAACGCTCGTTTGAAGAAGGACGTTTTTGAAGCTAAGTTCAATTTTTACAAAAAACTTATTTAAAAGTGGAAAAAACAAGATAAAAAGATAAAAAGATAAAAAGAAAAATTTTGGTCTGTTAACTGTGGCTATAAGAAGGTCGTTGATGTGTGGAGGGTTATTTGACCGCAGTCATAATGGTCATATAAATGCCCGAATAATCTGAGACCTGTTAGCCATTTAAGTTCACATGACATAGAATTGATGTCAATAGAAGTCGCTTATAACTTTCATGTTACATTACAGAGTTTAATATTTCCTTAGTTTTAGCTCTGAATAAGAGGACCACAGTGATTGTTGTATTCTGACTGAATCTTGAGCAAGGTCTTGGGAACCAGGGGAGCAGGCAGGAGAAAGGAGTCTGCTGCTACCGTTTCTGGAATCAGCATCTGGGAGCAGAAGTGCAGCAGTTGTGCATTCTCGGGGCAGGTTAAGAGGTCCAACATCGAGGTCCCTCAACTTCAAAAGATGGAGGGGCCACCACTGGGTTGAGGTGCCACTAAAGCTGAAGGACTCTGCTGAGTCGATCTGTGAGCAGATTGTCCTGGCCTGGTAGGTAGATTGCCTGGAGGGTTATGACCTTCTCCACAGCGAAGATATAGAGGTGAACCGTCTGCTTGTTAATGTAAAACATCACTACTTGGTTGTCCGTCTGAATGAGGACAACCTGGCCTGCAACACCCGAAGGGCATTTGCCACAGCTTTGAGTTCCAGGAGATTGATAGAGGGCACTTTCCTCCCGAGTCCAGGTGCCCTGCGACTGGAGAACGTCGCAGTGGGCTCCCCTGCCGAGCTTGGACGCATTGGGCTGGCAGGGCCTGAAAGGGTAGGCCGGCCATGAGATTCTGTTGGCTGTGCCACCAGGCAAGAGAGGCTGCCAGAGACTAGGTGATCAGGAACCGATCCTCCAGTTGGCCCGTGGCCTGAGTTCACTGAGAGCTGAGGGACCACTGGGCCTGTCACATCTGTAGACAGGCCTGCAGGGCCATGTAAACCATCGAGGCCATGTGCCCTAATAGGCGCAGTAGGAGACGGGCGGATGCAGATGAGAGACCCTGTATCTCCTTTGCTAGGGTCGCCAGACGCCGCGCTCTGTCTAGAGGGTGGAAGGCTCTGGCCTGGGTGGAGTCCAGAAGGACTCCTATGAACTCCAGGCGTCGGGTTGGTAGCAGATGAGACTTTGGGAAGTTGATCACGAACCCCAGATGCTGCAGCACCCTGATGGTGCAGTGGACTGTGTGACATATTTCCTCAGTCATCCAGATAGGGGAAGACAAAGATTCCCAGTAAGTGGAGGTATGTGGCGACTACCACAAGGTTTTGGTGAACACCCGAGGGACTGAGGAAAGGCCAAAGGGGAGCACCCGGTACTGGTAGTGGTAGCCTCTGATGACGAAGTGGAGGTACTGATGGTGCTGGGGATGGATCAGGATGTGGATATAGGCATCTTTGAGATCCAAGGAGCATAGCCAATCTCCCCGCTGGAGGTAGAACAGCAATATTCCAAGGAATAGCATCTTGAACTTCTTCTTGACCAGAAAGAGGTTGAAGTCCCGCAGATCCAGGTTAGGCCTAAAGCCTCCTGTCTTTTTTGGGATGAGGAAGTACTGGGAGTAGAACCCTATGACCCAGAGGAGCCGAGGAACTGCTCTACTGCCCAATCCTGGAGCAGGGACTCGTGTTCCTTCTGAAGAAGCTCTCTGTGCAGGGAGGTCATGGGAAGTTCACCTGAAAAGAAGGGAGGAGGCATCTGGTCAGTGCAGAAGTTAACCTTCCCGCACCACCTGCAGCACTCAGGTGTCAGTGGTGACGCCCAGCCAGAAATGAGCAAAGTAAACCAGATGTCCTCCCGTATAGTGTAGTTACTCACCTGTAACAGGTGATTCTCCAGGAACAGCAGGAATAAGTCTTCACATATGGGTATCGTTGATACTGACAGAGCCTGCGCAGGAACGCTACCCAGCGTCCAATAGGAAAGCTTTTGGGAGCATCCCACAGTGCCTGCGTACTGCCTTCCCGCCTTTCCAACTCTCCCTCTTCAGTTGCGTTTATAGCTGAGACCAAAGGAGAGAGTAGACAAAGAGAGAGAGACTGATAGAGACAACTCCTAGGGGAGGTGGGTGGGTTGTAAAGACTTATTCCTGCTGTTCCTGGAGATCACCTGTTACAGGTGAGTAACTACGCTATCTCCAGGAACAAGCAGGAATGTTGTCTTCACATATGGGGGACTCCCCAGCTGAGAGATGCCAGGGGGATAACTCCAGCAAGCTGCAAACCCCAGGTGAGATGGGTCATGCTTCCTCCCATGGATCTCTGGCATCGAAACCCGGGATGGGGGTAGGAGTTGTACTAAGTCTGAAAGAGATGCTGGAGCACAGCCTGGCCAAACCAGGCATCCTGACGGGAGTCCTTGTCTAAGCAATAGTGGGCTGTAAAGGTGTGCACCGAAGCCCAAGTGGCTGCTCTACAGATGTCATCAATGGACACAGAACAAAGATTAGCCATGGGGGCTGTCATTGCTCTCACATTGTGAGATGTGACATGGCCTTCGAGAGAAAGTCCCTTACTCTCATATGCAAAGGATATGGAATTTGCAATCCACCTAGAGAGAGTTCTTTTGGAAACTGGAAGTTCCAAATGACTAGAATCAAAAGCAACAAAAAGCTGAGAAGATTTTCTATGTTGCTTAGTTCTTTGAAGGTAAAAAGCTAAGGCTCTTTTACAATCTAAGGTATGAAGATTCCTTTATGCATTAGAGGCATGAGGCCTAGCGAAGAATACAGGAAGGTAAACCGCTTGGTTTAAATGAAAAGGCGAAACCACCTTTGGCATAAAGTGAGGATGAGTCCTAAGAACTACCTTATCATGGTGAAATCTTGTATAAGGAGGATCCGCCACTAAAGCCTGTAACTCACTGATGCGTCTTGCAGAAGTGAGTGCAACTAGGAAGATGACTTTCCAAGAAAGACACTTTAGAGCTCTAGTGGCTAAAGGCTCAAAGGGCGGTTTCATGAGCTGCCCGAGAACAAGATTCAGATCCCATGCCACCGGCAATGGCTTAATGGGAGGTTTTGTTAAAAGTAAACCTCTCATAAATCTCGCTACGAGTGGATGAGAGGAAATAGGTTGTCCATCCAGAGGTTCATGAAAAGCAGCAATGGCACTAAGATGGACCCTTACTGAATTGGTCTTAAGACCAGAATATGATAGATGGAGTAGATACTCCAGAAGTGATTCAACAGGCACTGTATGGGGGTTATATTCCCTTTGAGAACACCATACAGAGAATCTCTTCCACGTAAAGGCGTAGGATTGCCTTGTGGAAGGCTTCCTGGAACCACAAGGATATCCTTTACCTGTTGAGATAGGTTGATATCCGGGAATCCTAGGCTTTCAGTAACCAGGCCCTGAGGCGCAGGGACTGGGGATTCGGGTGCAATAGCGTCCTGTTCTCCTGGGAAAGAAGATCTGGAGCACATCCCAACTCCAAAGGTATGGCTTGAGAGAGACGCAGAAGCAGAGGATACCATGTCTGTCGTGGCCAATGTGGAGCCATGATTATCATATGACCTCTGTCTCTCTGAAGCTTGAACAAAGTTTTGGGAAAGAGGGGAATGGGTGGGAAGGCATAGAGGAAGTCCCGACCCCAAAGGAGGAGGAGGAAAGCATCCCTTGCCTGACAGAGTTTTGAGCTGTAATTCTGGAACAGAATCGGGGAAGTTTGGCATTCTGTGGACTTGCAAAGAGGTCTATATCTGGCATTCCCCAGATTCGAAACACTCGAGCAAGCTGGTCCGAGTGCAGAGACCATTTGTGTGGCAGCAGTATTCGACTGAGTTTGTCTGCCCAAAGATTTTGAATGCCCGGAAGATATACCACTAGAAGGTGGATTTGAAGCTCTCTGGTGAGGGCCCACAGTTGCAAAGCTTCATTGCATAACAACAGAGAGCCTGTTCTGCCCTGCTTGTTCGCATAGAACATGGCTACTTGATTGTTGGTCTGGACAAGAACTGTCTTGTAGCCGAGATGGGCCTGAAAAACTCGGATAGCATGGAAAATGGCTCTGAGCTCTAGGAGGTTTATGTGAAGACAAGCCTTCTGTGGGGTCCAGAGACTCTGAGTTGATAGATCGTGCAAGTGAGCCCCCCAACCCAACTTGGAGGCATCTGTTGTTAGGGTGATTTGGCATAGAGGCTGCTGGAAAGGAGAACCCACGAGAAGGTTTTCCAGTGACTGCCACCATTGTAGGGACAAAATGAGACATGTGGAATTTCTGATTTTGTCCGTTAACCGACCCAAGGCCTGTGTCCACTGAGAGGATAGGGTTCACTGGGCTGCTCGCATATGAAGGGAAGCACAGGGAACCACATGGACAGTGGATACCATATGTCCCAGAAGCTGAAGCATCTCCCGAGCAATCAGGAAGACCGTCATAGCTGCTTGGGAGGCAAGCTGTACTATATGAAGACACCGTGGCTGTGGTAGGAAAGTCCTTGACTGCCAAGTGTCTAGACGAGCCCCTATGAATTCTAGAGACTGAGAAGGGGTGAGATGAGATTTTGGGAGGTTTATGACCAGTCCCAAGTATCGAAGGATTCGCATGGTGCGAGAAAGAGCGAAGCCGACTTCTGGAGCTGTTGATGCTCGAATAAGCCAGTCGTCTAAGTAAGGGAAGACGAATATTCCTAGAGTTCTCAAGAATGCTGCTATTACTGCCATGCATTTCGTGAAGACTCTTGGGGCAGAAGCCAGACCAAAGGGAAGAACCCTGTATTGGAAGTGTCTTCCCTGGAAAAGGAATCAAAGGAATTTCCTGTGATCTGTATGGATGAGAATATGCGTATATGCATCCTTTAGATCTAGAGAACATAGCCAGTCCTGACTCTGAAGGTATGGCAGGAGTGTTCAGAGGGAGATCATTTTGAAATTTTCCCAGAACAGATACTTGTTTAATTCTCTGAGGTCTAGTATAGGCCTGTATCCCCCTGTTTTCTTTGGTATGAGAAAGTAGGGGGAGTAGAATCCCGTACCCTGTTGGGGTATGGGTACCTCTTCTATTGCTCCTTGAGCAAGAAGTGATGTGACCTCCTAACCCAAGAGATTGGTGGCAGGGACCTGAGAATTGAACTGTCTTATCATTGTAGGAGGGAGCATACTGTGAAAATGAAGTCTGTACCCCTCTCGTACAATGGACAGAGTCCAGTTTTCTGATGTTATTTGTTGCCATTTTCTGGCAAAATGGCATAACCTGCCCGGGATAGTAAGGGGTTCTGGACCTTTCAGGGGCAGAAAAACTAAGTTCTCTAGGAAGGAGTCAAAGCCCCTGAGCAGGCTGAGTCTGTTGAGCCAGATGTGCTCTTGGAACTTGTGGCATCCTCTGTTGTCTGTTCTGTTGTTGACCCCTCTGGGGAACATGAACTGGACAGTGTCCCTGATGAGTATAAGATGGGTAAAATGTATTTTTCTTGCTGAAAAAGGGTTTCTTGACTGACTTTTTCTTTGCTGGGTTGGCTGTAGACTTTGATAGTCTGTTCAAGGTAGTATTTTCAGATTCAATCTGATTAGCCTTGTCTTGCCAATCCTTGCCAAAGAGATTTTCTCCTGTGCAAGGAATATTTCCCAGTTTATCTTTCACCCATTGTTCTAAGTTTGAAGCCTGAAGTCAGGCAATACGACGTGCACTGATGGAAATAGCAGATGTTCTGCTAATGCATTGAAAGCAATCAAAAGTTGCACGGTTTACAAATTTTGAGACATCCTGGGCATGTTTGACCAGAGTAAGGAATTCCCCTCTTTTTTCCTCAGGGAGAAGAGGGCTCATGAGCTCCAAGTCACCTGTAACTTCTTTGAAGAACATTCCCATATAGAGAATGTAGGAGCTAATCCTGGCTGCCAACATGGAGGATTGGAAACATCGACGCCCAAAGGTATCGAGAGTCCTCGATTCACAGCCCGGAGGATTGGAAGAATGTGTTTTAGCACTCTTAATCCTATGCTTCGCCGATTCCACTACCATTGATTGGTGTGGTAACTGAGTCTTTTGAAAATCAGGACAGCTTGGAACTCGGTACATGGTATCGAGTCGTCGAGAGTGTGGAGACACCGTTAAAGGAGTTTCCCACATTTTTAGCATAAGATCATGCAAGATTCTGTGAATAGGCAGAGTAGCTGCCTCTTTAGGAACCTTAGAGTACTGAAGAATTTCTAATTCTTCTGCTCTAGGTTCCTTCTCTGGAATCACCGTGATTGCAAGACCTCGAGCTAAATCACGTATAAAATCCTGGAAGGACATGTCTTCTGGAGGAGACATTCTTCGTTGAGGAGAAGGAGATGGATCCTCTGGAAGGATAGCTCTAGTACCAGCAGAGTCAGCAGAATCGGATGATTCGAAGTATTTCTGTGCCGGGTGTTCTTGCAACGCACGGTACCGGTATCGGGGTGTCTCGGTACCGATCCGTCGATACCTGAGATAGACTCAAGGCTCGGCATGGGGGGAAGCATACCTGCCGAGGCACTCGGTACCGGTATCGATACCGATACCTGTGGAACCATCTGTAGCAGTCTTAGCGGTACCGAAGTAGCTAAGAGGGTCGCTAGATTGCGTTCGATAGCGAGGATTCTGTAATCCATCGCTCCTGCCGATGCCTGGGTGTCAAAGCAGCTATGACCCCAGAACATGGCACCAGTAGTTCTGCAGAGGTGGAAGCCTCTGGAACATTCTGGAGTCCCGTTAATGCTTTGGAGACTGAGGCCTCCCGCCGGGGCTGTTTTGCCGGTGAACTTTCCTCAAGGGCAATGCCAGTGGCATCTCGATACTTGGAAGGAGATCTACCCTTTGAGGACCGGCCAGTCTTAGAAGACTTAAGTTTAATTACCTGAGATCCATGGGAGGAAGATGAAGCCCTGGAAGACGTCGATGCGACGGACATCGTATCTGCAGCAAAAAGGGTACAGAGTTTTGCAGCTCTATTCTGCAGGCCCCTCTTGGTCATCTTTCTGCAGGAGAGACACTCCGATGGAGAATGGTCAGGACCTAAACACTTAAGACACTATTCATGGGTGTGGGTGACGGAAACGGTACCGCCACATTTAGAACATTTCTTGAAACCACTGGCTGGTTTCTCCATGTTTAAAGAAAAATGGGCCTAGTGCCCAAAATGGCACCTAACCCCAGGAGGGAAAAGGCCCCTGAAAGAAAATTTTAGAAAACTAGTTTTTTTTTTTAAAAGAAGAAAAGAGAACCGGCGGTACCTGTAGGCGTTGAAGGAAGGCAGACGCGACCACAAAAAAACAAAAGAATAAGGATATATTTTTCTGCGGTGATAAGGTATGCATCCTGTTGGCTCCATGGAAAATGAAAAACTGAAGAGGGAGAGTTGGAAAGGCGGGAAGGCAGCACGCAGGTGCTGTGGGATGCTCCCAAAAGCTTTCCTATTGGACGCTGGGGAGCGTTCCAGCGCAGGCTCCGTCGGTACCGACGATACCCATATGTGAAGACAGCATTCCTGCTTGTTCCTGGAGATGCTTTGCCCAAGGAGTCAATAGTCCCCTCCCCTCCAAGGCTGTGGCTAGGGCTTGGGGGCTTTTTGCTTATGGGGGCCATGTCCTTGGTCCTCGGCCTGCTGACCCTGATGGGGGAGCCTGATAGGCCAGAAATTTTAGGTATTTTCCATACACCTTTTTCGCCTTTGGGTGGAAGGGCTTTTTCCCTGAAGCCTTCCGCCGGGAAGGGTCAGCGGTCTTCAGGGACAGCCTAGTCCTCGTCATAAACTCTGACTCCAACTTTGCTGCCTTGTTGGTCATGGGTTTGCTGAAGAGGTTCTCTCCTTGGCAGGGGACATTGGTCAGTTTGACTTGTACCCATTGCTCCAAGTCTAAGGACTGTAGCCAAGCCAAGTGGCAGGTACTAAAGCCCACCGTAGCCACACGAGTGATGGAATCGAAGCCATCATAGGCTGCTCGAGTCTGTAATTTGCAGCAATCCTTGACCAAGGAGAAGAGGGTCTGGAAGCGCTCCAGAGATTCACCTGCCAGCCCAGTTGCGAACCCAGCAAGCTCCTTTGCTAGGTCCCTCAGGTACATGCACATGTACAGCTGGTAAGCCTGGACACAGGCCACGAGCATTGAGCCCTGGTAGCACTTCCTGCCAAACCCATCCATAGTGTGGGCCTTCCTATCAGGGCGAAGAGTGTGTCTTCTAACTCTTTATTCGATGTATGGCCGACTCCACTGCCATGGAGTTGTGAGGCAGCTGTGTCTTCAAAAGCTGGGGCTCTCGCCAACTCGATACTGGGAATTGAGTCACTGGTTCACTATTGGCACCATCATTGGGCTCTCCCACATCCTGACCAGCAAGTGCTCCAGGATGGGGAGAACCAGCAAGTTCTCAGCATGGGACTCGTCCTCCAGTTCCACCATGAAAGCCAGGGCCTTCAATATCACCCGGAAAAAGTCAAGGAATGCAAGGTCCTCGGGCGGGGACCTCTGGCACTCCTGAGGGGGAGACTGTTCAGAAGGGACATCACTATGTAACATGGTGTAGGGCTACTCGTCGTCGGTCTCCCAGCCCAACTTGGAGCCGGACATGACCTTGAGGCCCAGATGGTCATCGGAGCGATGAGCCGCCAGTGCCGATGGAGAGCGAGGTGCTCGGGGGCAAGTTGGCCTCAAATGGGAGGCTGACCAACGTGGCTCTGAGTGAGTGAATCATTCCAGCACCAGCTAAACGTCTTCTGGGGAAGTTCTCACAGAGGAGGGCCCCGTTGTCGGCACAGACAACCCAGAGGATCCAGGCATCAGACCTCGCTGTGCCTCAAGGAAGGCAGCCAGGCTGCATTCCAAGGCCACCATCCTGGCTTCGATGCCAGTAGGCTCATCAGCAACTGGTTCAGGTCTCAAAGGCATCGAGCCTAAAGCTGGCTCCCTCGAAATGGAATCACCAATTATGATTGTGTTGGAGGACTGAGCCCGAACCTCCGATGCGGCCATCACCGTCGGCATTGGGTCGCGGACTCTGAAGTCTGGTACTGGAGGTCTTACTCCTAGCTCCAGGATTGTACGGACTTCAACGAGGTCTCAGACCTGCGGGGAAGGTCCTCCAAGGATGACACCTGTCTGAGGCTCCACGACCTCGGGGCTCGGATCAAGCATATGCACACAATGCTGAGTCGTCAGACGCAGTCTCTGAGGGCAGAAATTCCAGACTCGATGCCGGTACTGCAGAAAAGGCCTTCGAGCCAAACAGCTCCCCCCCCCCCGGCTGCTATTCATGATTCCTCTACCTCTTGACATCTGCAGACACAGCAGGCAAGTGGAGTCGTCGTCATCCACACTGAGGCACTTGATACAGCACCTGCAGCCATCTGTTATGGACATGGTACAGGGGCATTTGCTACATTGCTTAAATCCACTGACCGAAGACATAGCGGGGAAGACAGGGAGGGCGCGAAAAAAGACCCGCACACCGAAAAAAAATAAAAAGGACCTGAGAAAAATGCGCTGCTAAGGTGAGGGCGGACTTAGGCAGCAAGAAGGTGATCAGGAACCAACCAGCAAAAAGAGAAAAAAAGCTAAGAGAAGGGTTAGAAAAATCAACTTTTACCAGGGACGACAGACAGGACGTCTGTAGGGCTCCGTGGAAAAGAGAAGACTAAGGTAAGAGGGCACCCCTGGGGGTGACAAGGTGACTGTGTATGTGGAGTCTAACTCCCAAAGGCTGTCTTTGAAAGCTGGGGTGTGAATCCTTGTGAGCTCTGTTGATGCCAATGTCACTCTTATGTGAGGATTGACTTTCTGCTTGTTCCCAGAGAATCAGTGTTTCTCAGCACTTTCCTGGAAGCATTCTATGTCAGTCAGATTTTCAGGTTTCCTACAATGAACATACATCAGGCAGATTTGCATTCATTGGTTCTCCAGTGTAAGCTAATCTATCTTTTGCATATGCATTAATGAAATCCCAAAGACCAGATCAATTAGGTGTGCCTCTAGGACAGGGCAGTAAAACAATGCAGTAAATAAATTCTGAAGTAGTGACATCAAATACGCTGTCCTTAAATACCTCTTACAAGTCAGCAAAATACATAGGTCTTTTCTTATTAATGCAACGGTACAATGAGAAACAAATTTATACCATCATACGTATGATCCTACCCTTCTCTTTAAAAGTTCCTGATTGCTCAGTTTAGGCAATATCTTTTGAAATAATCTCAAGTTAAAGGGACATGACTGTAATACAGATCTTTTCCTAGTTCATCTTATTTTTAATTTAACAATTCTTTTGGTTTCTCCAAAAATATTTGTGCGCTGTCCTTCAGGTGAGGCAGTATATTGAATCCTGACCTAGAGGGAATGCCACTTCAAAAATGAATATCTAATTCTTCTCAGAAACTGGTAGAATTTCTTATTTTTATAAAGGATTGATAAAAGACCCAGGGACGAGTTCCCCAGACGATTTTGCCTAAAAGATAGTGGCCTTGATATTCAGTGGTGGCGGCTAGTGCGATTACAGCGGCTAGCTGTCGCTGTTGAAACTAAGCCATGGATATTCAATGCTGGGGTTATATCCAGCCACCAGCATTGAATATCTAGGTCAGCTGGATAGCTGCAAAGCTAACTGGGCAGCAGTGATCTTCAACTGTTGCCCAGTTAGCTTTGGTGGAAAAAGAAAGGCCAGTCTTTACTGCGCTTGACTTTCACCATAACGATAACTGGGCAGTGGCTCAATGTCACCGCTGCCTGGTTATCATCAGGTACCGCCCTCGGAGTGCCCCAGTGCTAGCCGACTAGCATTGGGGATGTGGAGTGGCAGTGGCATCTGCAGATATTCAGCAGCACTAATTGAGTTAGTGCCGCTGAATATCCCAGCCAAGGAGATTAACATGGTGAGCAAGTCTGTTAACTGGGTTAATCAGTTTGAATATCCCCCCCACTGGTACATTTATTTAGGAGGTACCTATTTTTAGGCACCAACAATGTTCATAAATGTCAGTATTTTAGTCACTTATATGAATCAATGGCCTTTTACAAAATACCAACTAGCATAAAAGTACATGCATTGTTTACATGGCACATACTTGGCATGCATATGAGTGGAGTCTGGGAAGGGAATGGGCAATGAAAGAAAGAACAAGTGCTGATTACGCAATCCAATAATAAATTTATGTGCCTACTTGCAAAGTAGGCATGTTTATTTACACCAGCTCTAGGGCTGGCGTGATTGCATCTTAATTTCAGGTGTGTTCTCTGCCTTTTACACTAGTACTCAATAAAATCAAGTACACATGTACTTGACTTTATAAAATAGGCACGTGAAAATGCATGTTAACAAGGTGCAACTTTATAAAATCATCCTCACAAGGGTAATTTTATAAGAGGTGAAAACCTATTTTAAAAAGACAAGTAGGCACCTACTTCTCTTTATAAAACACCAGCAGTGTAAGTGGCAGAGATTGTGTATTAAATTTAGGCATTGACATTTACACCTACTCTATAGCAGGTATGAATGGATATATACAAAGTTTGCAAGTACACATGTAAATTGTTGTTGTTAAGTGCCGTTGAGTCGGTGTTGACTCATGGTGACCCTCGGGATAGTTGTCCTAAATTGTGTTCGGTCTTCAGTCAGGTGGCTCATTGTTGACAGACTGGTACCCGTAGCTGCTGTTATTTTATCGATCCATCTCATTGCTGGCCTTCCTCTTTTGTGTTGACCTTCTATCTTGCCAAGCATGATGTCTTTCTCTAATGATCTCTCTCTTCGCATGATGTGTCCAAAGTATGAAAGTCGAAGTCTTGACATCTGAGCTTCTAAAGAAAGCTTAGGTTTGATCTCCTCTAGTACTGACTGGTTTGTTCTTTGGGCAGTCCACGGTATAAGCAGTATTCGCCGCCAACACCATAATTCAAAGGCATCAATTTTCTTCCTGTCTATCTTTTTCACTGTCCAGCTTTTGCATCCATATGATGTTATTGAAAATACCATGGCTTGAACGAGTCAAATCTTTGTATGGAGAGAGGCATCTCTGCTCTTGAGAATCTTGTCTAGGTCTTTCATAGCCATTCTGCCAAGAGCAATGCGTTGTCGGATTTCTTGACTGCTTGCTGCTTCTTTATTGATATTGATCCAAGTAGGTTAAAGCTATCCACGATTTCAATTTCTCCTTCTTCAATGACGAACTTATTGATTTTGCCAGTTGTCATGATCTTTGTCTTCTTTACATTAAGGTAAAGGCCCATTTTAAGACTATGTTCCTTGATTGTGAGAAGCAAATGTTTCAGATCATCTTCGCTTTCAGCCAGTAATGTGGTATCAGCACAGCGAAGACTGTTGATGAGTCTTCCACCAATCTTCACACCACTGTTGTCTTCATACAATCCTGCTTCTCTGATGATTTGTTCTGCATATTGTGATAAGGAAGCTTATCATAGCTCAGGAAGGAGCTATAGAAAAGGTGAAGTGACTCTGAACCAGCAACCTGTCAGTTCTGGTAGAAATAAGAAAACAGAATTTTGCCATAAAAGACTACCAGTCCCAGAATGCACCAGGTTTCCAACAGCCATAAGAGGAGCTGAAGTGGGGAGACGTGTGTTCAATCAGGAGGGCTATGAGGTAATCCCTAAGCACTCATCTCAAAGGGCAGGGCCTGATTCAGCACAGCTGCGCTGTATTAGGGAGAAGCACTCATCTAAGCAGAATAAGGGTAGAGTTTATTCTACAGAGAATTATCCTCATTATCCTGAGAATCAGCTTGAGCTTGATCATCAGTTTCATCTGAAAGATCATCAGAAGCAGAAGCCAAACCGAACGGACAGAGAGGGAAAGAAACCCTTTGGAAGAAAGAGGAGAAAAGCCTTTGAGAGGTCTAGAAGAGTCCAGAGCAGTATGTATACTGGGAGGCATTCCAAGGGCCAGCATACACCATTGGACTGGGGAAAGCCAGAGGAATGGTGCTGCAGAGCTAGGAATCTCCAGACGGTACCTGTGAGAGAGACGGCTACACGTGGAAGGGACCCTAAGACCCGTGCCAGAAGGTATGTGAAGAGAGATCCAGTGTCCAGGGATCTGGATTGGAAGGCTGGACATAAGAACTGGACTACATACTGGCCAGGCTATATAGAGAGGAACTCTAACAGCAATGGAAGCTCAGGTATGAACACTGATCTATGCCCTAGCTATAACCTTGAAAGACAGCAGGGAAACAAGTATTCTCCTGAAAGTGCTCCATTGGGACATTCATCTGTGCCAATCCATGATATTGAACCCATGCTTGTTGAAGAAGGGGGAATGATAGCAGATGAAGAATCTGTTTACATGGACTGCTCTCTGTCTAAACTCCTTTGGTGATTTTCTGTTATAAAGTACAGCAACCATCACAAAGAAATACAAACTTGTTCTTTAATCTACCCAGAAAAGCTCCTGAAGCAGGATTTGACCCACACAGTAGAAAGCAAGCCAACTAAGGGGTTTCAGCTGGATAACTGCTAGCAATTGAGCCTTACCTAATTGCTTGTGAGCTAGGAGAGAATCACTTCTGAATCTATGTGGAAAGATATAAGAAGTTAACCTGAAAAGAACAGTTTTTTTTCTCTTTGTAGCTTTTGGTTTGTTGTTTGATACTTGCTAAGAGGATATTAGCTAAGCCTACAGAAAAAAATCAGTTTGTTATCAACCAGGTCTTTATTTCTTTTGCTTTGATTGCCTGACAAGTTTAAAGGTTGTTTTCCTTATTTTGTTTTTCCAAGTTTAACACTGAAAGTAAGTAACCTGATTTATGTGCTACCAAGCATATCTGTGTTGGGAGAAATAACCCCATAAATAAATATCTTATTGGCTTTAACACTTGAGCACAACTAAATTATTGTCAGCAGCTGTGTCTGGTGTGAATGAACTACATTGCCCACAATCCCTTGCAAATCATATAGATATATGCACTTGCCAAGACTGTGAAGATTCTCACCCAGGCAGCCGTCTGACAAATGGCGTAGTTTTTTGGATTGCTTTTGCACAAAGGGGATTTACTTGCTGAGGATTACAACTAAAGTTCAAGTTTAAAGCTGGAAAAAAAGATTTTCCCTCAACTGCACTTTGGAGGAGAAGTGGTTGTTCCAGGAAGCTGTCCCAGGAGGAAAAGACCCTGTGCAGAGCTGGATTCATCACTGACACAAGGTAATAAGTACCTGGGCATGTCTAGTGGTGGATGGGAGTAAGGCACAGGGGTAATTGAAAGAAAAAAAAAAAGTAGAAAAAAACCCCACACCTGTTTGGAAGGTGGTGCCCTTTGTGTTTTTTTTTCTTTGTTTCTTGCAGGGGTCAAGATGGATCCAAGGGAACTAGCTGATTGGATGGCAGCCCAGTTTAGCAGGCAACAGGAGCTAGCACAGCAGGCTCAGGACACTGCTATGAAAGCCTTAATGGACCAGCAGAAGCCAGTGCTTGATCTGGTGCAAGCCCTAGTTCAACTGCAGAACCAAAGTGGAACAGATGCAAGACCAGCAGTAAATACTGGTACACCACATGTGGACAGTGTGGGACTCAATCAGGGAATTGGGGCATTTAGTTTTGGGAAGTTAACTCCAGATGATAATGTTGATGATTTTCTAGAGTCTTTTGAAAGAGTGGCACAAGCATTAGCATGGCCAGAGACCCAGTGGGCAGTAAGGCTGGCAGCCTCATTAACTGGAGAGGCGCTTGCAGCTTACAGAGCAATGCCAGCAGCCCAGGCTTTGAATTATAAGGATGTAAAGGCTGCTATTAGAGATCGCCTAGGGTTGTCTATTTCAGAGTATAGGCGAATGTTTAGAGCTACTACATTGAGAGTGGGTGAAACACCCAGGGCTCTGAGTCAGAGAATCAGAGGTTTAGCTGTAAAATGGTTGGAGCCTGAGCAAAAGACGGTAGAAATGTTGTTAGACATTATAATGCTTGAACAATTTATGTCTGCGGTCCCTAAAGATTTGCACACTTTCCTTACACAGCAAAATTGCCAAAATCTTGGAGAGGCAACCATGCTAGCAGAGAGATTCTTGGAAGCCACGCAAGCTTGCCATAGAATGGGTGGCCCTCTGAAGATTGGTGCTGAGGCAAGATGTGCTGTATCAGAAAAGAAAATAATTAAAAATGTTTCTGAAAATGAATGTACTGTATCAAACCAGATGACACAGTGGAATAGAAAGAAATGTTTCAAGTGTGGAAAATGGGGACATTTAGAAAAGAGATGCCAGACACACACTAGCTTAATGGGTCTGGATTTAAAACAGCCCAAAGAAGGATTTCTTTTGATGGTTGATGTGCAAGGAATTACCACAAATGCTTTGTTAGACTCTGGGGCAGACCAGAGTATGATGTCAAAAAGGCTTTGGAAGAGGATAGAGGCCCAAGAAGGATTTGTGCCTAGAACCCCTGAAAGCCAAGTTCACATCAGATGCATTCATGGTGCTGCAACATCATATCCCACCTATAGGCTAAAGGTTAAGTGCCTGGGGGAACAAGAGGAAGTCCTGTTAGCAGTGGTGCCTAGGCTACCCTTTGATTTGGTTCTAGGAAGAGACTGGCCAAGATTTAAGCAGGATCTAGTGGAAGGACTAGGAAAGAAGGAGGGAGAAGGTTTAATGGTAATAGCTCCCGGGCCTTTATTTGGAAGTCCTCAGACCCCAGCTAAAAAGATGGTTAAGCGTCCAGAAGACCAAGCTACCCCAAAGCAGACATTCGTCCTAAAGTACCATAGGGTCACAGAGAAGGCCCAAGCTCCTAAGCGGGCAACCCCTCAAGCTGCTGGGTTTGACCTGTGCAGCATAGAAAATGTGACTGTACCTAGCCAAGGGAGAGCCCTGGTGGACACTGGTCTCCAAGTGGAAATACCTATTGGATGCTATGGGAGAGTAGCCCCAAGGTCCGGATTAGCCCTTAAATATTTCATCGATGTGGGTGCGGGAGTAATTGATCCCGATTACAGGGGCAATATTAAAGTTCTGTTATTTAATTTTGGACAGAATGATTATCACGTGAAGACAGGAGACAGAATTGCCCAATTGATCTGTGAGAGGCTTGGTTTTCCACCTGTGGAGGAGGTCACATCCCTGGAAAATTCTGAGCGTGGAACCAAAGGCTTTGGTTCTACTGATGTCAAAGGGGTTAAAAGCCTAGCTGCCACCTGTGCCCGAGAGAGGGAGGTGAATGAAGAGGAAGATTTGGGACCCCAGATATCTGATTGTAAGGAAAAATCAGAGCCCCAAATAGGTGAGGACCTGACAGTGGTACAACAGGAAGAAATTAGGAAATTGCTTAAAGAATTCCCAGATGTGTTGACACCCATACCTGGGGAGACACATTTGGTTGCCCATGAAATAATAACTCCACCTGGGAAATTAGTTCGTCAAAGGCCATACCGCTTGCCTGAAGCCAAGAGACAGGACGTAGTGGCACAAGTCCAGGAGATGTTGGACATGGGAGTAATAGAGGAGTCAAAGAGTCCCTGGAATAGCCCCATAGTCCTGGTGCCGAAGCCTGATGGATCTTTAAGATTTTGTATTGACTTCCGGCAGGTAAACGCCATATCAGTTTTTGATGCATATCCAATGCCAAGAATTGAAGAGCTGTTGGACCAGCTGGGACAGGCTCAATACTTAACCACCCTTGATATGACAAAAGGATATTGGCAAATCCCTCTCACCAGGGAGTCGAAGCCGAAGACTGCGTTCAGCACCCCCGTTGGCCTTTTCCAGTTCAAGAGGATGCCTTTCGGACTGCATGGAGCAGCGGCTACCTGCCAAAGGTTAGTGGATCAGGTACTTCGACCCCACCAAAATTATGCTTTTGCATATATGGATGATGTCATAATCCATAGTAACACCTGGGCGGAGCATCTGAAGAGGATCAGGGCAGTCTTGTGCTCCATGAAGCAAGCGGGAATCACTTTAAACCCGAAGAAGTGTACCTTTGCAAATAGGGAGGTAAAATACCTGGGCCACCTAGTGGGAAGAGGAAAAATTAAACCTCTAATGAGTAAAGTAGATAGCATCAGGAATTTTCCTCCTCCAACAACAAAGAAACAACTAAGAAGTTTCTTAGGACTTATTGGATACTACCGCAGATTTATACCGCAATTTGCAGAGAAAAGTGCAATTTTCACGGATATGCTGCGGAAGAATTGTCCAAACCAGCTAAAGTGGACACCTGAAGCTGAAAAAGCTTTTTCAGTCCTAAAAGGAAAATTGTGTACAGGACCGGTACTGAAAGGGGTGGACTTCAAGAAACCCTTTCTGGTTCAAACGGATGCATCGGACTTAGGGCTAGGAGCGGTTCTATCCCAGTGTCATGAAGGGGAGGAGCATCCTGTGATGTACCTGAGCAGGAAGTTGTCACCAGCTGAACAAAAGTATTCCACAATAGAAAAAGAATGTTTAGCTATTAAGTGGTCAGTGGAGGCGTTAAGGTTTTACCTTACAGGGAGAAAGTTCCAGTTGGTCACAGACCATGCCCCACTTAAGTGGTTGCAGCAAATGAAGAACCACAATGCCAGGTTGACACGCTGGTACATGGCCTTACAGGCATTTGATTTTCAAGTTGAACATCGTGCTGGGAAGTTACACAAGAATGCGGATGCCCTTTCCCGTATTACGGACTGTAGAGAAGAAGTTTCACCAGTGACACCAGTCCGTAATAACTTAAGCAGAGGGGTATGTGATAAGGAAGCTTATCATAGCTCAGGAAGGAGCTATAGAAAAGGTGAAGTGACTCTGAACCAGCAACCTGTCAGTTCTGGTAGAAATAAGAAAACAGAATTTTGCCATAAAAGACTACCAGTCCCAGAATACACCAGGTTTCCAACAGCCATTAGAGGAGCTGAAGTGGGGAGACGTGTGTTCAATCAGGAGGGCTATGAGGTAATCCCTAAGCACTCATCTCAAAGGGCAGGGCCTGATTCAGCATAGCTGCGCTGTGTTAGGGAGAAGCACTCATCTAAGCAGAATAAGGGTAGAGTTTATTCTACAGAGAATTATCCTCATTATCCTGAGAATCAGCTTGAGCTTGCTCATCAGTTTCATCTGAAAGATCATCAGAAGCAGAAGCCAAACCGGACGGACAGAGAGGGAAAGAAACCCTTTGGAATTAAGAGGAGAAAAGCCTTTGAGAGGTCTAGAAGAGTCCAGAGCAGTACGTATACTGGGAGGCATTCCAAGGGCCAGCATACACCATTGGACTGGGGAAAGCCAGAGGAATGGTGCTGCAGAGCTAGGAATCTCCAGACGGTACCTGTGAGAGAGACGGCTACACGTGGAAGGGACCCTAAGACCCGTGCCAGAAGGTATGTGAAGAGAGATCCAGTGTCCAGGGATCTGGATTGGAAGGCTGGACATAAGAACTGGACTACATACTGGCCAGGCTATATAGAGAGGAACTCTAACAGCAATGGAAGCTCAGGTATGAACACTGATCTATGCCCTAGCTATAACCTTGAAAGACAGCAGGGAAACAAGTATTCTCCTGAAAGTGCTCCATTGGGACATTCATCTGTGCCAATCCATGATATTGAACCCATGCTTGTTGAAGAAGGGGGAATGATAGCAGATGAAGAATCTGTTTACATGGACTGCTCTCTGTCTAAACTCCTTTGGTGATTTTCTGTTATAAAGTACAGCAACCATCACAAAGAAATACAAACTTGTTCTTTAATCTACCCAGAAAAGCTCCTGAAGCAGGATTTGACCCACACAGTAGAAAGCAAGCCAGCTAAGGGGTTTCAGCTGGATAACTGCTAGCAATTGAGCCTTACCTAATTGCTTGTGAGCTAGGAGAGAATCACTTCTGAATCTATGTGGGAAGATATAAGAAGTTAACCTGAAAAGAACAGGTTTTTTTTCTCTTTGTAGCTTTTGGTTTGTTGTTTGATACTTGCTAAGAGGATATTAGCTAAGCCTACAGAAAAAGATCAGTTTGTTATCAACCAGGTCTTTATTTATTTTGCTTTGATTGCCTGACAAGTTTAAAGGTTGTTTTCCTTATTTTGTTTTTCCAAGTTTAACACTGAAAGTAAGTAACCTGATTTGTGTGCTACCAAGCATATCTGTGTTGGGAGAAATAACCCCATAAATAAATATCTTATTGGCTTTAACACTTGAGCACAACTAAATTATTGTCAGCAGCTGTGTCTGGTGTGAATGAACTACATTGCCCACAATCCCTTGCAAATCATATAGATATATGCACTTGCCAAGACTGTGAAGATTCTCACCCAGGCAGCCGTCTGACAATATAAATTAAACAGGTAGGGGGAAAGTTTACAGCCTTGTCGTACACCTTTGCTTATTTTAAACCATTCTGTTTCTCCTTGTTCCGTTCGAACTGTTGCTTCTTGATCAATGTACAGATTGTGCAAGAGAACAATCAGATGTTGTGGTATACCTATGCTTCTTAATGTGGCCCAGATTTCTCATGGTTTACACAGTCAAAAGCCTTGCTGTAGTTGATAAAGCACAAATAGATATCCTTTTGGTATTCTTTAGTCTTTTCAAGGATCCATCTCACATCCGTGATTATGTCTCTTGTTCCTCGCCCTTTCCTGAACCCTGCTTGCACTTCAGGTAGTTCTTGTTCCAGGTATGGTTGTAGTCTCTGTTGAATAATCTTCAGTAGAATCTTGTTGGCATGTGGGATCAGAGCGATTGTGCAATAATTTCCACAGTCAGTTGGATCACCTTTCTTTAGTATTGGTATAAACACAGATCTTTTCCATTCAGTTGGCCATGATGTTGTCTTCCAAATTTCTTGGCAGAGCCTTGTAAGTATGGTAACAGCTGCATCAGATTGCTGTAATATTTCTATGGGAATGCCATCAGTGCCTGTTGCTTTGTTCTTTGATAAGGCTTTCAATGCTGCTTCAACTTCTTTCATCACCAATGGTTCCGGATCATAAGGTACAGATTGAAACGGCTGTTGGTCCACTTGATCTTTATCATATAAAAACACTGTATATTCTTTCTACCTTTTCTTGATCTTCTCAGCATCATTCAACATAGAACCTTCAACATCTTGTAACATTCCAATTTGAGGCTGAAATTTTTTCTTTAACTCTCATAGCTTTAGCAAAGCCGATCTTGTTCTTCCTCTAATAGTTTCTGCTTCTATTTCTTTGCATGTGTCATTGTAGTACTCCCATGTTCTGCCTGGACTGTACCCCTGGATACATCTATCAACAAAGTATATATGTTCATAACAATGCAGAACCATAGCAAACTGGAAATGTATTCTGCGACAAACCCCCCCCCCCCAAGCTGTGCAGAGGAACTTGCTCTTATTGGGCTTCCTGGAAAACCTGGTGACGACGTTAGTGCTCCTTCCATCCTTGCACCCTGTGCAGCCACACCACTTAACAGCCCTTACTACGGCCCCTGTCAATGCTTACATTTTTATGCTGGTCAGTATTTTATGAGGGATTTATGTATATATGTGGCCACATAGCCAAGAAAATGACTTTATAAAATTACTCCCAAAATGGCAGAGAGATATAGCATGTGAATAAACTGAAAACATTCTGAGAAACAGCTCGTCCCAAGTCAACAATCGGGTTGAAAATGTAACCAGGAGAGAAATGCAGTTCAGGTTCCAGTATTGAATTTTCATACACCCTAAATGGGCTTTAAAGACGGTATACGCAAACTGGTGGCTGTTTTACACGTGGGGATTCTGATGGTATTTTTATCCATTGTACTAGGCTGTGTTGCTCCATTTGCTTATTTTTGTGATAGTGTTTTGTCATATACAAGTAACACACAGGCAATGAGATAATTGGAAGAGTAAAATGAAGTCAACAATGGTGGGGATATTTTTGCAAGTCTTTTCTAATAATAAAATAATATATAATGTTTCTTTGGTTAGACAGTTCCTTTCTTGATGATTCTTCATAATACATAAGCACATTCATTATGGTTGATGGAACAGATGGACTGCTCAAGTATTAAATCCAATTACAAGGAAACACTTACTTTCTGTATGGGAGTGTTACATTTTGGTCTTACTAACTAGGCCAAGAAGTATAATTCTAAATTCTTTAAAGCTTTGAGGACCTAAAGGCAGGGCCAGTTTTAAAGAGGGGGGAAGCAAAGTAATTGCCTGGTGCTTCAGCACCACAGGGATCTCCTTGATGAAGCTGAGTGATGTCACTTCAGGACATTTGGCATGAGCTAGATCCACTTCTTAATTTCTGCCTTGGACCCAACTGTGTCTAACTCTATCCTGCTTAAAGGTATGTATGAACGTCCACTTAAGAGTTGTGGTCCTTTGTTAAAGGACATTCCTAACAGGGGCTCTGCATTCCAAGCAAAGGTAAGAGTGTGTGGCTTTTTAATTACTAGATCTCTACATGAGAGCTCTTAAAAGGGTTTTGGTACATTTTTAAAACAAAGTTACATTCTTTTTGGTGCTATAGATCAAAAAGGGGAAATATTTTCTTTATAGGTGTAGGTTGTTGTGGGGAGCCCCGTCTACGTCATTAGAAATATGGGCTGCTCCACAGCAAAGATTATTTTAGGTAGCCAAAGGGAATGTAGGTTCATCTGACGTAGTAAAGATGTTCTTACTTATTCCAACTTCCTAAGAGCACTCATTAACGAAACCAAGTGTAGAGAAATTAAGGCTTTTATTCCCCGTCAGTGCAAGGGTTCAAAATAAGACATTTAGAATCAACAGAAAGTCCTTTGTTTCAAAAGGTACCAGCATTCAAATCATATGCTTAATTGTTAAACTTCACAATTAGTGCAAGGCTTGATTAAATGAATTCAGCTCATTCCAATAGCATAGGAATTCTACAAACTTCTTCTAGGTTACACGGTGGCTACAGACTCCTGGCACGAGGCTATGCACAACTCACATTCCATCTGTTCAGGTTGAGACATGGGAACAGTATTTATGCATTCTATCTCCATGGATTCTTCATCAGGGGAATAATCACTGTCCCTGTCTGACACAAGTCTGTGTGCAATGTCTCTAGGGTCTTGTCTCCAGTACCACTGTGTTCTAAGTGCTTTAGGGATTTTATGAAACCAATCTGGCTTCTCCTTCTTTACAGAGTGAGCACGTGTTTCAACAGGGCCTTTAGGACTCAAGCATTTTATATCATTAATAAATCTTTCATACCTGGAGTCTGGCTCATTTGAATCTGCGGAGTTTTCCCTTTCAGAAACTTTCCTCCTGTAACACGTTCTCTGCCTGTAAGCTTTAGGCAACGCTCTGCTTTCTGGCAGCCTGGTAAAACCTGACGTGGATTCCCTTTTCTCCTTTGGTAAGAACTCAGCCTTTTCACAAAGTGCTTTTCCTTTCTTGCCTGTTAACACTTGGTTAGCATTTCTCAGAGATTGCAAGCTTTTCTCTAAACCATTCTCTCTGGTTCTTTGTTTCTGTCTCTCTGCTCTTGAATCAGGAACACTGTGAGAACAGGGCGTGGCACATACTCTAACTTCAGAGCTGGCTCTAACAAACTTCCCTTGAACAGCAGCACGCTTAGCCTGGCCCTTCTGAACTTCACCCTTGTGAACTCTGTTCCTTTGTGCTTGCTCACATAGGATTCTTTCACTTACTCCTTCTCTTGGAGCTGATCCTCTTAATAGAGCTGTTCCTCCTTGTGAAGACGTTCCTCTGTCTCTGTTCCTTCCTCGGTCCTTCTCTCCTTGCTCCTCTAAATTCTCTTGCTCCTCTGCCTTGCTGGCATTCAGCTCTGACTTATAAAGGAATCTTTCCTTCAAGACTTCCGGGGTCATTCCCAGGTGCAAATCATTAGCCCTCTTAGGCTCATTAACTCCTGTATGGTCATTCCTGCTCCCTCTAGCTGTGCCTGGAGGTAACTGCACATCTAGATTCCTAAAAGAAACAGGGTTTCTTTTCAAGTTCTCATCTTTATTGATACCCACATCATGACAAGGTTTAAAACTCTACATTTGATATCTTTCTCAGCTCTTTGAAGCTACTGAACTCATCAGATGTTAGTTCGGTCCCTACCCCCCAATTACCACCTACCCCATGTGAGTAGTCTTGCTTTACAGAGCACCTCCCCAATTAGCTACACACAGGGACTTGGAACAGCACATTTAGAATACACTTAAAAGAGGTTAACAGCTTTTCCTCTGAAAGGACAGCTGGGAAACCGGCTGGTAGTTTGGGTAGGTCTCGTTCTCTTTTGCTTCAACAGGTACCTAAGCTCCACCAACTGAACAATGGCTGGGAAAAATCGTAACCAAAGATGTTGCCCCTATTACAGCTTCTGCCTCTGTCCAGACAGCGATCCCAATGCCAGTTGAAGGATCGGTTCCATGTGCAGGATGCCTGCATGCTGAAGCTCTCAGAAAATAAGTGGAGGTGGTCAGAGAAGAGGTGGCGAGGCTGAGGAGCATTCAAGTCAGTGAGAAGTACATTGATGAGATGTTTCTTGAAATATCCAAGCTCTCCAGCAGAGGAGAAGATGAGAGCCTACAGAATAACAAAGGTTGGATAAGAATCTCCAGGGCCTACAGAATCACCAATTCAACTCCTCCAGCCCTTGAATTGAAGAAGCAGTATGCAGCCCTGGAAGTGGAGGAGGTGAAAGCATCCTAGGAAAGGGAAGAACTAGAGCTTCAGTACTCCAAAGTTGCAGAATCAGTGACCACAAGGAAGTGAAGGATAGTGGTGGTTGGTGACTCTCTTCTGAGGGGTACTGAGGCTTCCATCTGCTGACTAGACGATGTCGAGAGAGATATGCTGTCTGCCAGGTGCCAAAATCCGAGATGTTATGGAGAGTTTGCCGAGACTCATCAAGCCCACTGACTATTACCCAATATTGTTCATCCAAATGATACTGCCAGGTATCCCACTAAGCATATCAAAAGTACCTTCATGGCTCTGGGACAAAGGGTAAAGCAGATAGGGGCGCAGGTGGTGTTCTCTTCAATCCTCCCTGTTGAGGGTAAAGGCCAAGGCAGAGAAACTTGCATCCTGGAGATAAATGCATGGCTGCATGGATGGTGTTGAGAGTGTTTGGTTTCCTGGACCATGGGATGCTGTTTCAAGGGTTGCAGAGCAGAGATGGCATTCATCTGCCCAAGAAGGGTTGACATGTCTTCAGTAGCAGACTGGCTAACCCACTGAAGAGGGCTTTAAACTAGATTCGTTGGGGATGGGCGAAGAAAGCTGTCGGGTAAGTGAAACATTAAATACCTTTATGGAAATGGGTAAAAGGGCAACGTAAGGAAAGCAGTGTTTATAAATGCCCGTAGCATGGGAAATAAGATCCCAGATCTTGAGGGTTTACTGGGAGAGGCTGACTTGGAGTTAGCGGCAGTAACAGAGAGATAGTTCATGGACAACAATGACTGCGATGTAACTATACCAGGCTATACTTTATTCAGAAACAATAGAGTAGGAAGAAGGGGAGGAGTGGCACTATATGTAAAAAAATAATATTAAAGCTATGGAAATACAGGGCTTAAAAGGGAGAAAGGAGACTGTGAGTTAAACTAGAAAGTGGGAAAGAGAAATCTATTTGTATTAGCGTGATGTACAGACCTCCCCTCAGAGGGAGAAGAAGTGGATAGAAAGTTAATTGAAGACATATGCAGCATTACCAGGAAAGGGGAAGTGCTATTGATGGGGGATTTCAATACACCAGATGTGGATTGGCACATCCCTGCTGCAGTGTCATCTAGAAGTAAGGAGATGCTGGATTCTCTACAGGGAGAGCTATTCAGGCAACTGGTAAAAGAACCCACATGTGAAGGGGCCATACTGGACTTGGTGCTTACCAATGGTGAAAGTATTTCTGATGTTACAGATCATTTCGCATCCAGTGATCACCAGATGGTGTGGTTCAGTATTAGGACTAGGATTGCTAAAATCCATTCAAAAGTGAGAGTCTTAGACTTTAGGAAAACTAACTTTGCAAAGATGGGAGAATACCTCAGGGAGTCATTAGTGGGATGGGAACAGCTGGGGATGTAGAAAAACAGTGAGCAAAACTGAAAGGGGATATTTTAAGGGCAATTAACCTTTTTGTTAAAATGGCAAATAAAGGTAAAAGGAAAAGGAGACCACTATGGTTTTTGAAAGAAGTAGCTGAAAAGGTGAAGAAAAAGAGAGAGGCCTTCATGAAATACAAGAAATCACAGAGAGAGGAAGACAGGAACAACTTAGAGAAGCTAGCAAAGTAGTCAGGAAAGCAAAGATTCAAAAAGAGGAGAAAATAGTCAATGCAATAAAATGGGGGAATAAGGCATTTTTCAGATATGTTACTGGTATTGTCAGACTCAAGGGTGAAGGGGAGGAATATGTAAAAGCTGATGAGGATAAAGCGGAATTGCTTAACAAATATTTCTGTTCTGTGTTCACAGATGAAGAACCAGGAGCAGGACCTCAGAAAACAGCCACAAGAAGACTGTGTTTTTGAAAAACTAGCTAAACTTAAAATAGACAAAGCAATGGGACCAGATGGGATAAACCCAAGAATACTGAGGGAACTTGGGGACGTTCTAGCAGCTCCACTGACTGACCTTTTCGATGCCTCGTTGGAGTCGGGAGTGGTGCCAGAGGACTGGAGAGAGGCACATGTGATCCCTTTACACAAAAGCGGAAGTAAGGATGTGGTTGAAAACTACAGGCCGATTAGTTTTTTTTTTTTTTTTTGAAAATTTATTTTTATTCAAAGTTGGTACCAACACTGAAAACAGACAATGCAAACTGCTAACATTTCCAACCTTATGTTATGCCAACCCTGTTCCCACGCTAACCCGCCCCTCCCCCTCCCCCCTATAGGCACTTCAACGTTTAAGATAGTCCAGCACAGGTAACCATAAATCCTTAAATCGCTCTTGCTTCTGGCGCCACGTCACGGTCAGCTACTCCATCAAAACAAGCCGTCTCAGCCGATTCTTCCACTGCTCCATTCCCGGTAGCTGGAGCTGCTTCCAAGCCCTGGCAATTTCACTTCTGGCAGCTTGAATACACGCCCTTATAGGACTTCAGGCTTCCTAATACATTCTTCAGGCCAAATTCGCAGCAAACAGAATCCCATATCTAATCCCACTTGTACGTTCTCTATCATCTAGGGTCTCCTCCCAACTCTCCCGAATATGCTTTTGAAATAGAAAATGCTTAACTTGCAAATGAGGGAAAAAGTCCCCCCTGCGCAACTGACATTTCACCCTGAGATCAGGAAAAGGAATCAAGTCTCCATCCGCAATAAATTTATCAAAGGTATCCAACCCCACTCTTTCCCATCTCTGAAATATCCCCTCTCTTCCCGGGATGAATCCTGTGATCGCCCTCACCGGGGCCAAAAGCGAAAAGCTCATCCCCGGAGCAAACCTCCGCCTCACCTTATGTCACTGCGCTAGCAAAAGCCACATATATGGGTTTCCCCTCCAGCGCCCTCCCGGCAGCTTACCCAGTAATCCAGGGTAAATGCTTCAATTGGATCCCCTCCGCCCAATATTGCTCCACCTCCCTAAACCGTTTAGAAGTACCCCCTTGTCCCTCCACTCAAACACCTGGCGCAGCTGAGCCGCCGCATAATATCTCCGCAGATCCGGGACTCCCAATCCCCCCTTTCCCGACACGCATACATTACCCTTCTACTCACTCGCGGTCGACTATCCCCCCACACAAAAGCGAATACCTGATTCTGTAAATGCCGCAACTCCCCACTACTTTCCCCAACTGGCTATGTTTGAAACAGATATAATAGACGCGGTAGCAGATTCATCTTCAAGACTGCAAGCCTCCCGAACCAAGACAGCTCTATCCCTTTCCATCTGACCATGTCTTTCCGCAGTTGTCCAAAAAACAGGGCGTAGTTCGCACTATACAGACCTAATGGATGTGCTATGACCTGAACTCCCAATTATTGAATAGCTCTACTCACCCACCGAAACGGAAAAGAAGCTTTCAGGCTCTCAACCACCTGGGGCTGTAGTGAAAGCGACATTGCCTCTGTTTTATCCCAATTGACTTTGAACCCCAAAAGCCCCCCGTACTCCCTAAGCTCCTTCATTAAAACTGGAAGGGAAACGATTGGCTGTGTCAAAGCAAAGAGTAAGTCATAGGCAAACAGTACCATCTTATGTTGAGATGCCCCTACCTCTATTCCCCTGATATCCTTCACCGACCAGATCCTAGCAGCCAGCGGTTCCATAACTAATGCAAAAATCAGCGGGGACAGCGGACAACCCTGGTGTGTCCCGCGTCCCAGTGGAAAAAACTCAGAGTAACCTTCATTTACATGTACCGCTGCCTCGGGCGCCGCATAGAGTGCCTTTATCCAAGCTCGAAAGTTAGGACCTAGTCCTATGTATTCTTAACCGCCAGTAGAAAAAGCAGTGTTACTTACCTGTAACAGGTGATCTCTGGGAACAGCAGGAATAAGTCTTCACATATGAGTCTTCACATATGGGTATGTCGGTACCGATGGAGCCTGCGCGGGAACGCTCCCCAGCGTCCAAAAAGAAAGCTTTGGGAGCATCCCACGCGCATGCGCGCTGCTTCCCGCCCATTCACTTCCCTATCATCAGTTGGGTTTGTAGCTGAGATCGAAGGAGGGAAGTAGACAAATTAGAGAGAGAAAGAGAGAGAGAGAGAGAGAGAGAGAGAGAAACAACTCCTAGGGGAGGTGGGTGGGTTGTGAAGACTTATTCCTGCTGTTCCCAAAGATCACCTGTTACAGGTAAGTAACTGTGCTATCTCCAGGAACAAGCAGGAATGAGTCTTCACATATGGGGACTCCCAAGTTGAAGATGCCTGGAGGAGGTCCCAGCATGTTGCAAATCTAGTCGATGGGCCATGCTATTTCCCAGAACCTGAGGCATCCAAGGGATGGAGGGTAGGAGTTGAAGTAAAAAGGGTGTGCTGTGGAACAGCTTGACTAAACAAGGCGTCTAGAGAGGAGTCCTTGTGTAGATCAGAAATGTTAGTGAAAAATGGATTCCAATTTTCTAATGTGGACCTTAGTCGAAAGTATTGCGAAAGTATTTGTTGAAACTAATGGTCTGGTGCTAGAAACCAGTACATTATCCTCAAAGAAAATACCTTACTGAGAAGTAGAGGAAAAAAAATTTGCAATACAGGCAGAGGTCAGAAGCCTAAAAGGTTAGAACTAATCCCAGAAGAAAAAACCGGGAGAGTTTAATGGGTTTGGACTTTGGATGAGAAGCAGAAGCTTCTGTAGGCCAACGTTTGAAGCTCTTTGTCCTTGGTGCAGAAAAAGCTCTAGGAAAGAGAGGAGATAAATCTGACTGGTTTGCAGAAAAAGGATGGGTCTTTGAGACCCCTCTATCCAACTGAAAGAAGAAAGAAACATTTGTAGTAGGCAGTGTAGCCTCCAATTTCTTGAAGATCAGCAATGTCTTACCTAAGTGATGTCACTTAGGATGACTTTACATGGAGAGCTTCAGATGTAACATAACCGGGGAGGTTACAGTAAAGAAGGTAGTTTGTGATTACCATAGAAATTGGTTGTCCATTTAAAACCCTATGGCATGCTGGAACAGCATTAATATGGACAGTAACAAATCTTTCAGAGTGATATATATATATATATATATATATATATATATATATATATATATAAAGAGAGACTCAATAACAAGAAAGCACAGTTACTTACCTGTAACAGGTGATCTCCGGAACAGCAGGAATTAGTCTTCACATATGGGTACGTCGGCGCCGACGGAGCCCGCACGGAAATGCTCCCCAGCATCCAATCAGAAGCCTTTGGGAGCATCCCTCGCGCCTGCGCGGTGACTTCCCGCCTTTCCCACTGCCTCTCCTCAGTTGAGTTTCATAGCTGAGACAGAAGGAGAGCAAGAGGAAAGGAAATAGATAGATACAACTCCTAGGGGAGGTGGGTGGGTTGTGAAGACTAATTCCTGCTGTTCCGGAGATCACCTGTTACAGGTAAGTAACTGTGCTATCTCCAGGAACAAGCAGGAATGAGTCTTCACATATGGGGACTCCCTAGCTGTGGGTGCCAGGGGAGATCCCATAAAATGCGTGTCCCTGGGACAGGACGGCATTTCCCAAACCTGGATCTCCGGCATCCCCTGGGGGATGGAGGGTAGGAGTTGAATAGAGCAGAGCTGTAGAGGAACAGCGAATCTAAAGACTACAGGGAAAAAGAGTCTTTAGAATGTATGTCAAGTATCAGTAGATATTTAATGAACTAGCACAATACAGAGCTTACCTACTGGATTGTAGAAAGTAGACAGGAGATGCAGTAGCGGAATCTTCAAGGTAACTCCACTGCAGTGAGGAAGAAGTTCCAATCTGGAATGGGCAGGTGACCCAGGTGTCAACCGGGGCAGGAGGAGATCGGCAGGCCTCCAATGAAAAGCTTTATGGGAAAAGCTGAGAACTCTGGTAGATACAGAGTCATAAACATTGAGGACTAACAAAAGAAAACTGACCGATTTGGAAAGTAGCCCAGTCCGGAGGGGAAGAGAGGGTATGGAAAAAAGCCCCTATTCCCAAGGAGAACAGAAGTGTACGCAGGAATACTGAAAATGTACACTGTCTTTCCTAGCTGGTAGGAGATAGGAAGACATTGAAGTTTGAGACTGCATAGAAAAGAAATGTATAACAAAAATAGAAGCTGTTGACGTCACAGCAGTAATTGTTAGCATAACCAGTCCCAGTTACTGAGCCGTATTATAATAGGCACGTTGACTGTCAGGACCCCATAAGAAAAATAAAAACCTAAGCACCGACAGTCAGGGAGATAGGTTAGGCATAGAGCGCTATGGACATCTCCCAATATGCGCATACCTAGATATATATATATATATATAGATAGATAGATAAGTATATATATAAAGAAAGACATACATATCTATACGTATGAGAAGATATATGTCTAGACAAGTGTGATACATATAAATCTACATATAGAAATGCAGATAGATATATGTACAGATAGAGGCGGGATGGCTGATGCCCACCCAGGGTATAAAACCATGTATGCACAGGCAAACAATTTTAAGAATGCATGCCCGCAACTGAGCCACAGAAACATTCACATGGGGATGTGATGGGAAAAATCCATCCCATAACAGGGGGTGAAACCCACCTGAAGAAATATAGAGGAGCTATTTCTGTAGGTCAGTGGAAGAACCAGCATGGTTGTGTGAAAACCAGAGGATAACAGCAGTCTGGTAAGAGTACCGCAGCAGTACCCTAGGACTCTGATATGTCTGAAGGACAAGAAGAACGCAGAGACGAAGATACCAAAGTGACCCAGCCAAGGGGTTCAGGGGTATCACGTACGGTAAAAGAGTATGCGTTGTCCAAGCGGAGTAGAAAGCATAATGCCAAGCTGGAAGGAACAGGAGTATATTCTGGTCAGATTGGAAATTCCGTGGACACACACGTAGAAAAAACTTGTCCGCTGGATATGAAAGACCCTCAGAGACAGAGTTCAATGCTCTGTAGCAAGGGCCCATAGCAGAAAGCTGCTCTGAGGATTGCAGAGAGCATTGTGCAGGAGAATTATAGATAAAACTGACAGAGGTCAGGTGTGTTGCCATAACCTAGGAAAAGATATGGCTAGAAGAAGATAAGCTGCAGCGAAGAGTATTAAGCAAGCTAGTTTCAAGTAGCTTGCAATGAGCACCAAGGTAAACCCTGGAACTCCTGCACATACAGCAACTGAACCAAACCACAGAGGGGATTCTCCTGCACGAAAACAGAGAGAAAACAGACAAAGGCAGCGGAGAAGATTTCCGTTCCTGTCTTATGAGATGTTCAGAGCACGCATTGAGGGAAAAACAACAGTCTACACTGTGTTCCAGTATGGCACCAACTCAAGCAGGGGAGACCCTGGAAGAGAGGGGGTCGGAAAGCGGCTTACCCAATGGAAGGTCAGCTGAGGGAAAAAATGTCCATATGGGGCAGAACTATCATGGGATAGTTGCAACCTCCCTTCGTTGTAGTAGAATGGGAGAATTCAGTAACCCATGGACAAAAATACCCCAAGAGCACAGCATACTGGAAAAGAAAAAAACCAGTGTAGAGTTTGAAGAATAAACTTCCGCTGAGGAGAAGTTAACTGTAGAGTGCAATACACAAGAACCTATGGGTGCTGGTTACTGGGTAGAGTCTGGAGACTTCAGACTAGGATGAGATGTCCTTTGCTTGGGTACACCGGGAGGATGGGTAGAAGAAGGATGAAACTTTCTCTTCTTTGGGATAGACGGTTTGGTAGGACATTGCCTACGTCCTGGGGAAAAAGGCGGCTTAGGATGGTTTCCAGAACCAGGGAAGTCAGTGGAGCAATGAGCAACCTGACGTAAAGCCTCTTTATTGAAGAGATTCTCTCCAGTACAAGGAGAATTACCCAGTGTGTGTTGTGCCCATCTGCTCAAGTCTGAAGCCTGCAGCCACGCTGTACGGCACGCTCCAATGGCAATAGCAGAGGATCTGCTAACAGACTCAAAAGAGTCTAGAGAAGCCCGGGAAAGAAACCAAGAGATATTCCTGCTATGATTAATAAGCAAGGAATAGTCAGAGGCCTTAGGTTCCGACAAAAAGGGAGACAAAAGAGATAACCTCTCTGTGACCTCCTGAAGCGTGAGACTCAAGTAAAAAATATATGAAATAATTCTTGAAGCCAACATAGAAGTTTGGAAGGTCTGACGTCCAAAGGCATCAAGTGCTTTAGATGCACAACCTGGTGGGAAAGAAGAATGCTTCTTCTTACTTCTGACCTTCCTCATTGCTGATTCCACTACAATGGAATGATGCGGAAGTTGGTTTTTCTGAAACCCCGGAGAGGGAGGCACCTGATACAGAACATTCATGGCTGTAGAAGGCGCAGGAACCTTTAAAGGTGATTCCCAAATCCTCAGAAGAAGGTCTTGCAAAGACTGATGCAAAGGAAGCATTATGGTTTCCTTTTCTGCAGGATCTTGGCCAAGAGTAGGACCAGGAATAGGGATGGCAAGAAAGGTTGCCATGTCAAGGAGAAATTCCTGAAAAGAAGGATCTCCCAGAGTAACTATTCCTGGGTAGGTTGAGGTTGAATGAGTAGAAGACCTACTGGACTGGTGCATAAAAGGAATCCTGCTAGATGGAGAACGATACTGACAGTTCTGATTCGAGGCAGTTAGTACTGCATCGTCGGTTCCCGGTATCGATTCCAAGCTAGGCATGGAAAAGATCGATGGAACCGATGGAACTGCAGGAAATGACATCGATACCGGTACCAGCATCGGGGACGGTAATGCCCTCGTAGCAGGCATCGGAGGTTGCCGAAGCGGCACCGAGGTAACCAGAGAGCTTCGGTGATTATCCCCAATACTGCGTAGTCGGAGGCGACAAGGATCGGCTCCGAAATGCGTCGGAACCAAGTCATCTAGACTGGATATGGATTCCAGACTGGGCATTGAGACGAGCGTCGATGGTGGAATCGGCGAAGCCGCCACATGAAGGTCAATCGGAACTGTATCTATCAGCACCGAAGGCACCGAGGACGACGCCCGGTGAAAAGAGGAACACCCAACACCGGCGCCGATGTCGGGGTATCGGCACCGCACGAAGCCGGTACCCCCCCTAAGCATGGCGCCCAGGACACCCGATGACGATCCCCGGTGAAGAGTGGAACACTTGACACCGATGCCGATGCCAGGGCATCGTTACCGCTCAACGCCGGTATCGACCCCGCGGTTAGCTGGGATATAGGAAAGCTAGACCGGGTCGTATCGAGCGGCCCCGAAGGCACCGAGGACTCCAGACGATGATCCCTGGTGAGGAGCGGAGCACTCGACACCGGTGCCGATGCCGGGGGATCGGCACCGCTCGAAGCCAGTACCAACCCCGCGCATGGCTGGGAAGCAGGAAAACCAGTCTGGGTCGGGTCGATCGGTCCCGAAGGTACCGAGGATACCAGACGACGAGCCCTGGAGAAGAGTGGAGCACTCGACACCGGTGCGATGCCAGGGAAGCGGTACCGCTCGAAGCCAGACCGCAATCCCTGGTGGCGAGTGGAGCACTCGACATCGGAGCCGATGCCGGGGGAGCGGTACCGCTCGAAGCCGGTACCAACCCCGCGCATGGCTGGGATGCAGGAAAGCCAGTCTGGGTCGAATCGATCGGCCCCAAAGGCACCGAGGACACCAGCTGACGATCCTTGGTGAGGAGTGGAGCACTCGACACCGGTGCCGATGCCGGGGAATCGGTACCGCCCGAAGCGGGTACCACCCCCGAGCATGGCTCAGGTATGTTCTGTGAGGAGTGAACCCCAGGAACAACCTGAAACCCCGTAAATGCTTTGGAGCCCGAAGACTCCCGCCGGGGTCTTATTGCCAATGGGGTCTTGAGGGCAAGGCCGGAGCCGTCCTCATGCTGGGCATGAGACTTGCCCTTCAAGAATCGGCTAGTCTTAACAGACTGTTTGTGGGTTACCTGATCCTGGAGAGAAGAGTAAACCGAGGACCTCACCCGAGGAGGAAAAACGGCATCGAGGGATACCCGAAAAAGAGAAGGTCTTCTCCTGATGCTAAAGCCCCATGGACCCGGGGAAAAAGGGTCAGGGCCCAAACAGGTTAGACACCAGGCATTGGAGTCTAAAAAGAAAACCAAGTCTCCACAGTGAGGGCACTTCTTAGGGGAAGAAGGCTCCATGTTGGAAAGGCCTAATAGGCCTCAAAGATAAAAGAAAAAAACTGACGAGGAAATTATTTCTCGAAGGAAAAGAGAAGAATAA
The DNA here is from genome assembly GCA_033557465.1 of Ichthyophis bannanicus. NCBI lineage: Eukaryota > Metazoa > Chordata > Amphibia > Gymnophiona > Ichthyophiidae > Ichthyophis > Ichthyophis bannanicus. The sequence goes on from CM066032.1 coordinate 1,768,160,813, forward strand.
AGCACCGGCGGTACCAGTATCGGCGGGGAAGACAGCCGCGACCACACAAAACAAGAAAATAAGATTATAAAGAAAAACGTTTCTGCGGTGACAGGAGGTACGTCCTGTTGGCTCCGCGGAAAAACGAAAACTGAGGAGAGGCAGTGGGAAAGGCGGGAAGTCACCGCGCAGGTGCGAGGGATGCTCCCAAAGGCTTCTGATTGGATGCTGGGGAGCATTTCCATGCGGGCTCCGTCGGCGCCGACGTACCCATATGTGAAGACTCATTCCTGCTTGTTCCTGGAGATGGGGTAAGACCTGCTTGAGAATATGGATAGAGAATCCCTTACTGGTTACATGTGGAAGAGCCATGAAGAAGGTTACATGGAAACCAGTGGAATGTTCCTAGTCATAAGGATAGGTCTAGATCTTTTTTAAAATTCTAGACCTTGAATAACCAGAAATGGAGATCTACGTGAAGGGGTGCAGAGAAAACCTTAGTCTTAAGACAAGTCTGGATCCTTCTATAACTTCAGTGTGGAGAAAAAGACGCAATAAAAGGGAATACCATATTTGCCCATCTATGAGGGCAATATGAGTATAATGCGTTCTTTGTTCAGCATAAGCTCCAATGAAGTATTGGGAATTAGAAGGAATGCACTAGACAAGGACAGACTGCAGTGAAAAGAAATGCATCCCTGTTGGAAGAGTTCCACTGGAGATGTGGAACAACTCAGGGAATTAAGCAATTCTTTATGCTTTCACGTGATCTAAGCCCTGGTTCATTTTCCCTAAAAGGAAATTTTAAGGAAGATGGTAAAAGTAGGAAAAAAACGGTCATGTGGGAGCATGACTGGGCAAGCCTTTCAACCATCTGGAAGTTACCCACCAGGAATGGCTCTGACGCTCTCTGGCAAAGGCCCATAGTTGCAGAGCTTTTTGTAGAATTGCAGAGAGCATGTTGTAGGTTGCCCAGGTGAAATCTGGTTGGTTAATTACCAGTGTGCAACCTAATCTATTCTGTGGGAGCCAAAGGATTGAAGATGGCTAAGAATAGCAGACAGGCTGGTTGCCTGCAACAATAAATTGTCCAAGTAGGTTTTGGAACCTCTCTTGGAATTATGTGTTATTAAGGCAGCAGAAGAGGATAGGTCCTATAGATTGGAAAAGGAACGACAGACAGAATTAAAAGTGACAAACTCTCAATTATGGTCTGATAAGCTGTCTTAAAAGAAATATTTGAAAGATTGCTGAGGGGAGAAACTCTGTATGGAAATTACTTGCTGGAGTAGGTATTGAGGACAATCCTATGGCTTAAAAGGTAAGCCCTCCAGTTAAATAGTATCACTCTTAGATTGAAGATCTCAACTAAGAGGGATAGAAAGTAATACAGAGTTGGGAAGACTTACAATTTGGTAAGTCTCTGAAAAGGGTAAAAGCTCCCCTGCAGTCAAAAGTAGAAGATATCCTCGTACAGGACAACTGCCAAGGTGAAGGCATAGCATACCTTGTAAGTAGTTGTAACTCCTCTGTTTACTTTAAAAGGAGTGGAGAAACTCGTTACCTGTAGGGCATGATTACCCTCAATAGCTCCAAGAGCTGAAAGGATGGATTGCTCTTAGCAAGAGAGTCATGCCTAAAGTGGAAGATTAAGGCAGTGTATCACTGACCTCTCAATAAGGATGAGAAGAACTGTAAGTGGTTCTGAAACTCAACAGGAAAAAAGATTTAATGAAATAAAAAATCAGAAACCCTGCGACTGCTGAGTTTGCTGAGCCTGTTGAGACTTTGGTTTTCTTAGCCTGGTATGATGTTGCCCTTCTTTGGAAACATCTGAATGATGGGTAGAAGATGAATAAAACTTTTTCCCCTTAGGGGAATAAAGCTTGTTAGGAGATTTTTTACTAGCTGGGGTAGAGGAAAGTTTTGACAATCCTCTGAAAGCAACAATATCAGTGTTTAACTGATTAGCTTGAAATAAAGCATCCTTGTTAAAGAGATTTTCACCAGTACAAGGAGTATTTCCCAGCTTTTCTTGTACCCATTTGTCCAAGTCTGAAGCTTGGAGCCAGGCCATGCGTCGTGCTCCTATGGCTATAGCAGACGTTCTGCTAATAGACTCAAAACAGTCCAGGGAAGCACGATTAAGGAATTTAGAGCCATTTTGAGCATGACTGACTAATATGAAAAAGTCTGCTCTTTTATGTTCTTGAAGAAAAGGGTTCAAAAGCTTTAAGCTCTTTGTGACCTCTTCAAGAGATAATCCCATATAGAAAATATATGAGATAATTTTTGCTGAAAGCATGGATGCCTGGAAGCATCGACGTCCAAAGGCATCTAAAGTTCTAGACTCACGACCTGGCGGATAAGAAGAGTGCTTCTTTGCACTCTTAATACACCTCATTGCTGATTCTACAACAATAGAATGATGAGGAAGTTGAGTCTTTTGAAAACCTGGAGAAGGTGGCACCTTGTACATAGAGTCAAGTGTCTTAGAATGTGGTGATACCGTTAAAGGAGTTTCCCACATCTTTAAAAGTAGATCTTGTAAGATCTGATGCAAAGGAAGCATGATCATCTCCTTTGGAATCCAGGGGGATTGCAGGGTCTCTGAATCCCCTGGCAAGGATTCTTTATCAGGTATAGAAATGGCAAGTAACTTTGCCATATCAAGCAGAAAAGCTTGAAAGGAAATCTCTCCCTGAGGAGGACCCTCTAAAATGAGGGGTAAAGGCTAGAGTTGTTGAAGATTCAGCCTTGGTACCAATGGATTCATCCCAGTCATCGGGATCGGAAGACCTGAAAGGATGAAGCATCGGATTTTCCTTAAAGCGATGTCTTCGGTACCGCCCGAGGTCGGTACAAAGACAAGTCGGTACCGAATCATCCATGCTAGAGATCGATTCCAGGCTCGGCATCGAAGGAAGCGAGTCTGTCAAAGTAAGCATGGACGGTACCGACACCGATGCCCATGTCGATACTGGTACCGAAGCCAATACCGATACTGGAGGATCGGTCTGCAGCAACTCTAGCGGTACCGAAGTAGCCAAAAGCGCTAGACTGCGATCATCGGTGAGGAGTGTTTCATCCATCACCATAGCCGATGCTGGGGTGTCGGTACCGCTCGAAGCGGCCACAACCACTGAGCATGGCCCAAATATGTTCATAGAGGTAAGAACCCCGGGAACAACCTGAAGCCCCGTTAATGCTTTGGAGCCTGAAGACTCCCGCCGGGGCTTTATTGCCAAAATGTCCTCGAGGGCAAGGCCAGAGCCATCTCGATACTGGGAAGGAGATCTACCACTCGAGGACTGGCTAGTCTTTACAGACTTTTGTTTGGTTACCTGATCCTGTGGAGATATTCTAGCTGGTGACATCGAGTGCGATGTGAACCGGGTATAGAGTTGTGCTCGATTCTGAAGACTTCTTCTGTTTGAGCTTCGGCAGGAAAGACACTCCAGTGGGCAATGGTCAGGACCCAAACATTTTAGACACCAAGTATGGGTGTCTGAAAATATATCTGTACTGCCACACTTTGAGCATTTCTTAAGGGTAGTGGCTGGCTTTTCCATAATGGAAAGATGGAGGCCTAGTGGCCTAGAAACCGTCAGACACTAAACAGGAAAAATTTCTGAAGAAAAGAAGAAATTCTTTAGAAAAAAGAAAGAAAAGCACCGGCGGTACCGGTGGCATCGAGAGAAGGCAGACGCAACCACAAAAAACTAAGAATAAAAAGAAGAATTTTCTGCGGTGACAGGAATATGTCCTGCCGGCTCCGCGGAAAACGGAAAACTGATGAGAGGGAAGTGAATGGGCGGGAAGGCAGCGTGCAGGATGCTCCCAAAAGCTTTCTTTTTGGATGCTGGGGAGCGTTCCCGCGCAGGCTCCGTCGGTACCGACGTACCCATATGTAAAGACTCATATGTGAAGACTCATTCCTGCTTGTTCCTGGAGATTCAAAATTAACCCTATCAAAGGCCTTTTCTGCGTCGATGGAGAGGAACATGGCCCACTGTTGTTCCTTCCGTGCCAGCCACCCCAACTGAATCACTTTCCTTATCCCATCTGCCGGCTGTCTACCCATAATAAACCCGGATTGGTCTGGATGGATCAACCCCGGCATGCACGGTCCCAGTCTCAATGCCAACACCTTTGCCAGAATCTTAACGTCAATGTTCAATAAAGAGATGGGATGATATAATCCGCAGACCGCCGGGTCTCTCCCTGGTTTAGGGATTACCACTATTGCAGCCTGACTCATTGACGCCGGCAATGCGCCCCCCTTCAGAACTGCATTAAACACTCTCGTCAATATAGGGCCCAACACCTCTGACAGTTTTTAATAGAACAAACCCGAAAATCCATCTATACCTGGGGCTTTACCTGGCACCAAGGACTTGATCACGCCCATCACCTCCTCCAGACCAATGTCCACGTCCAACCCTTCCCTCACTGATTCCTCCAACCTTGCGCTACCTTTCCCCCATTCAGCAAGTATTGTCTAATTGCCTCGCTCTCCCCGGGGGCCTCCGCTGTATATAATCCCGTGTAATAGTCCCGAAACCGATCCTTAATATACCTTCCTTTAAACACCATTTTATCCTGCAGGCCTTTCATTTTGGCAATAGCTTGCCGCTGTCTTTGAGCCTTTAGTTTATTACTCAGAAGGCGCCCGGATTTATTATCAAATTCATAGTAACATTGTCTTATTTTCTCAAGTTGATGGGATATCTGTTCCAACTGAAGAGCATTTAACTGCCTTCGAATCTCCTCAACCCACCCCCTCAACCTTGGGTCTCCCCGCTGTTTATGGGCCCTCTCCATTTCCACCAGTTGCCCAGTAAGACCGCAAACTTCTTCTTCCCTCTTCCTCTTCGCCCCCATCTGAACAAGGTGCCCCCTCACTACCGCGTTCAACCCATCCCAGAGAACCCTCGTGGTCATGTCCTCATCATCATTCAATTCCATATAATCAGTTATCACCTTCTTTAACCTCTGCTCAACCCCTTCCCCCTGAAGGAGGTAAAGCGTAGTTACTCACCTTTAACAGGTGTTCTCCAGGAGCAGCAGGAATCAGTCCTCACATATGGGTGACATCGGCGCTGATGGAGCCCCTATGCGGAGCATTTCCCCAGCTTTCAAAGAAAGCCTTTGGGAATGCAGCGTGCATGCGCGGTCCCCTTCCCACCCAAGGGTGCCATCTTGCTCAGTCTAATGACATAGCTAAAAGACAGCAAAAAACAAAATAAATTATATGACTGCAACTCCAAGGGGAGGAGGGAGGGTTGTGAGGACTGATTCCTGCTGCTCCTGGAGAACACCTGTTACAGGTGAGTAACTACACTTTCTCCAGGACCAAGCAGGAAGTCAGTCCTCACATATGGGACTCTCCAGCTTAAGGCTACCGGAGACCCAAAGCTGAAAAAATGAGCTCCCTCTAGACAGCATGTGTGAAAAGAATCTTCTCTGAGAACGCCCCCGAACGGTAGCCCAACACAAGGGCCGGAGGGTAGGAGTTGCCTATACCTCAAAGAGATTACGGAGTACCGCCTGTCCGAAAGCACTGTCCCTGCGGGACGCCCTCTCGAGGCAGTAGTGGGCCGCAAATGTCTGGCTTGAAGACTAAGTAGCGGCCCGGCAGATGTCTGCCAACGGAACAGAGCGGAGATGAGCCACTGACGCAGCCTTCGCCCTGACACGGTGAGCCATGACTCGACCCTGCAAGGAGAGGCCGGCTGCCCTGTACGCCCGGCGATACAGTCTGCTACCCAAATGGACAGGGTACGCTTGGAGACAGGTAACCCTAACTTATTAGGGTCAAAAGAGACGAAGAGCTGAACAGCCCTTCGGTGTTCCTGCGTACGGTCAAGGTAGAAGGACAATGCCCTCCTACAGTCCAGGGTATGCAAGACCATCTCAGCCTGGCCGGCATGCGGCCTGGGAAAGAAAGTTGGAAGAACCACCTCTTGATTGAGGTGGAAGGAGGAGACAACCTTTGGAAGGAACTTAGGGTGAGTCCGTAAGACTACTCTGTTCCTATAGAACCTAGTGTATGGTGCCTCTGACACCAGGGCTTGAAGCTCACTCACTCGCCTTGCTGAGGTAAGAGCTACCAAAAACAACGCTTTCCAGGAAAGAAAGCGCAAAGGACAAGTAGCCATAGGCTCAAATGGTGGGCAAGTAAGTTGTTGCAAGACCACATTCAAATCCCACTCAGGGGCAGGTGGACGAACTGGAGGCTTAAGCAAAAGCAGGCCTCTGAGGAAGCGAGCTACCAAAGGGTGGCTTGAGAGAGACTGACCCTCCACCGGTGAGTGGTGCGCTGAGAGAGCACTGAGGTGGACCCTAACAGAGTTGGATTTAAGGCCTAGATTGGACAGGTGCGGCAAATACTGCAGCACCACTGGTACCAAGCATGAGAAAGGATCCTCCTTGTGCCTGGCACACCAGGTGGAGAACCTACGCCCTTAAGAGCATATGACTTCCGAGTGGACTGCCTCCTAGAGGCCAAGACCACGTCCTCCACTTCTCTAGGCAGCAGTAAGGGTGCTAGAACTACCCTTTCAGCAGCCAGGCCATCAGATTGAGGGACTGGAGATTGGGGTGTAAGAGTGATCCCTGCTCCTGAGACAGGAGATCGGGTTGCATCCCCAGAGGAAGAGGAGCGTCCACCGCTAATTGTAAAAGAATTGGGAACCACAGTTGCCTTGGCTATCTGGGGCCACCAGGATCACCAAGGCCTTGTCCCGGATCACTTCGAACAGTGTTTTGGGCACTAGAGGCATGGGAGGAAACGCATACAGTAGGCCTGTAGACCATGGCATGAGAAATGCATCCGCTGCTACTCTGAGAGGATTCGGTTGTCTGGAGCAGAACTGGGCAGTTGATGGTTCAGTGGACTGGCAAACAGATCCATGGTGGGAAGACCCCAGCTTAGGAAGATCTGTTGAACTACCAGAGGATTCAACTGCCATTCGTGTGGCTGTAGGATCCTGCTCAACTTGTCTGCCAGGTAATTCTCCTGTCCAGGGAGATAGACCGCCCTGAGAAGTATGCCATGCTTGACTGCCCAGGAGCACAGGTCCTGTGCTTCCTGACAAAGAGGTCGGGACCCTGTTCCCCCTTGCTTGTTCACATAGAACATAGCAACTTGATTGCCCATCTGAATTAAGACGGACTGCTGAGAGAGGACATGAGAGAAAGTCCGCAGGGCTAAGCGGATCACTCTGAGCTCTAGGAAATTGATTTGCTGTGTGGCCTCCCAAGGAGACCACAGGCCTTGAGTGCATGCTCCTTGGCAATGTGCACCCCAACCTTGAAGAGAAGCATCGGTTGTCAGCACATGAGAGTGTGGAGGTGCTTGAAAAGGCACCCCTTGCAGTAGATTCGGAAGATGAAGCCACCACTGCAGAGAATCTGCCAGTAGATTGGACACCCTCACTTTGTCCGACAGGTTTCCTGTGGCCTGCAGCCACTGAGTCCTCTCATGTGCAGACGAGCATTTGGAGTTACATGGACCGTGGATGCCATGTGGCCTAAGAGCCTTAGGAATTGTCTGGCGGAGACTAGAGAATTGCTGTGGAACTGTCTGGCCAGATCCATCAGTCTGTGGGCCCTGTCCACGGGTAAAAAGACCTTCACTTGAAGGGGTCTAGTCTTGCTCCTATGAACTACATGTTTTGTGAGAGGTGCAAAGCGGACTTTGCAAAGTTTATGACAAATCCCAGATGCTGGAGAAGAGACACAGTACAGAGGGTGGCTTAATTGGTTTCCTGTGGAGACAGACCCCTGATGAGCCAGTCGTCCAGGTATGGAAAGACAAAGAGTCCTTGAATGAGATAGGCCGCCACCACCGCCAGGCACTTGGTGAAAACCCTGGGGGCGGAGGTTAGGCCAAAAGGGAGTACCCTGTACTGGTAATGGTTTCCTCCCATTAAAAATCGGAGATATTGTCTGTGGTCTGGATGAATAACGATGTGAGTATACGCATCCTTTAGGTCTAAGGAACATAGCCAATCTCCCTGCTGGAGATAGGGCAGCAGGATTCCAAGGGTAAGCATCTTGACCTTTTCCCTCTCCAGGAACTTGTTGAGATTGTGCAAGTCTAGGATGGGCCTGAGGCCTCCTGTCCCTCTTTGGTACTAGAAAGTACCTGGAATAGAAGCCTTGACCTCTCAGGTGATGGGGCACCGGTTCCACCGCCTGCTCCTTTAGAAGACCTGCTAACTCCTGCAGGAGTAAGTCCCTGTGCAGAGGGAGTCTTGGAGGATCCCCTGGAAAGTAGGAGGGAGGTACTGGTGTAAGTGGAGGAGATAGCCTCTCTGGACTATGCTTAATACCCAGGTATCCCTTGTTACGGCTGACCACCTGTGGGCATACAGGGTCAGCCGACCTCCTGTGCTGAGAGGGGCCAGCTGAGGAGGAGAGGCTATGCCACTGGAGTCAAAACCCCGCTCCCTGCTGTGCAGGAGCCGGAGCAGGTGGCTTGGGGGTTTTCTGCCTACGGGGCCCATGTCCCTGCCCCTTGACTAGCTGACCCTGTTGGGGAGCTACAGAGGCCTGAAAGTGAGGGTATGATTTGTAGGCAGATGACTTCCTCGGGTAAAAGGTCTTTTTTCCCCGAGCCCTTCTTCTGAGAAGGGGCAGAGGTTTTCCTGGACAGCCTGGTCCGGGTGAGAGTCTCGGACTCGAGTTCTGCAGCCTTTTCAGCCATGGGCTTGCCAAAGAGGTTTTCACCTCTTTCTTCTTTTGGCAGGGGACATCGACCAACTTGTCCTGCACCCATGGCTCGAGGTCCGATGACTGTAGCCAGGCCTGACGGCATGCACCGATGCCGGCCGCGGCTACTCGGGCTGAAGTCTCAAAGCCATCATAGGCTGCTCGAGAGATAAACTTCGAGCATTCCCGGATCCCCGATGACAGGGCTTTGAACCTCTGCAAAGGTTCCTCGGAGAGACCAGCAGAGAACCCGGCAATCTCCTTTGCCAGGTCTTGAAGGTACATGCCCATGTGCAGCTGGTAGGTCTGGACACGGCAAGCAAGCATTGAGCCCTGGAAGCACTTTCTACCGAGGGCATCCAGGTTCTGGGCCTCCCGGCCGGGAGGCACTGAGGAGTGCATCTTCTGACTTTTCAGACGATGCATGGCCGATTCCACAACCATGGAGTGGTGCGGTAGCTGTGCCTTTTGGAACCCGGGGCTCTTGCGGACTCGATAGATGGAATCGACCCGCTTGCTCAGAATCGGCGTCGAGGCCGGCACCTCCCACATACGGAAGAGCAACCGTTCCAGGATCGGAGGAACCGGTACAGTAAAGGCCTCCTTGGGGGGGGGGAGAGTCATACTGCAGGGTCTCGAGCTCCTCGGCTCGAGGCTCCTCCTCGGGATCCGCGGGGAAGGCCAAGGCCTTGGCCATGTCCCGCACGAAGTCCGAGAACCGGGTGTCCTCCGGGGGGGACCGTCTCCGAGGTAGCCGTCTCCGTGATAGCCTGGATCCCTTTTAATAATGGTTTATGGACTTTTCCTCCAGGAACTTGTCCAAACCTTTTTTAAATCCAGCTACACTAACAGCTTTTACTACATCCTCCGGTAACAAATCCCAGAGTTTGATTACATGTTGAGTGAAAAAATATTTTCTGTTATTAGTCTTAAATAGGTTACTCTGTAGCTTCATTGCATGTCCCCTAGTCTTTTTATATTCTGATGACGTAAACAATCAATCTACGTTTACCCGTTCCACTCCATTCATTAATTTATAGACCTCTATCATATCTCCCCTCAGCCGTCTCTTTTTAGCCTCTCTTCATAGGAGTATCTTTCCATCCCCTTTACTATTTTGGTGGCTCTTCTCTGTACCTTTTCTAATAACGCTATATCCTTTTTAAGATACGGCGACAAGAACTGCATACAATATTCAAGGTGCGGTCGCACCATGGAACGATACAGAGGCATTATAATATCCTTTGTTTTATTTTCCATTCCTTTCCTTATGATACCTAGCATTCTATTTGCTCTCTTTGCTGCCGCTGCACACTGCACAATCTTTTTCCTGGGTAGTGGTTCCCAATGTGGAACCTTGCATCGTGTAACCATAGTTTGGGTTGTTCTTTCCTAGGTGCATAACTTTGCACTTGTCTATATTAAATTTCTTCTGCCATTTGGATGCCGTCTTCCAATTTATCAAGATCCTCTTGCAATTTTCCACAATCCTCTTGGGTTTTAACAACTTTAGTTTTGTGTCATCTGCAAATTTGATAACCTCACTCGTTTATTCCCTTTTTCAGGTCATTTATGAATATGTGAAAAAGCAGCGGACCCAGCATAGATCCCTGCGGTACTCCACTATTCACCTTTTTCCATTGGGAAAATTGGCCATTTAGCCCTACCCTCTGCTTTCTGTCTTTTAACCAGTTCCTGATCCACAATAGTACACTGCCTCCTATCCCATGACTTTTTAGTTTTGCCAAAAGTCTCTGATGAGGGACCTTGTCTAAGGCTTTCTGAAAGTCCAGATATAGTGTATCAACCGACTCACCTTTGTCTACCTGTTTATTCACACCTTCAAAAAAACATAACAGATTAGTAAGACAAGATCTTCCTTGTCTAAAGCCATGTTGGCTGTCTCCCATTAAGCCATGACTATCTACATGATGAGTAATTTTGTTCTTTATGATGGTTTCCACCATTTTTCCCAGTACTGACGTTAGGCTCACCAGTCTGTAGTTTCCCGGATCACCCTGGAACCCTTTTTAAAAATTGGTGTTACATTGGCGATCCTCCATTCTTCAGGTATTACAGATGATTTTAATGATAATTCACAGATTACTAATAGCAGGTCTGCAATCTCATATTCCAGTTCTTTCAACACCCTTGGATGTATACCATCAGGTTCAGGTGATTTGCTACTCTTCAGTTTATCAAATAGTTGTAACATTCACCCAGAGAACTCAATATCTTAAAAAAAAATCTGATTCTGGTCATCTCACTAACAAATATTCTCCAGTACCAGGCATATTGGAAACTAATATAAAACCCTACAAAAGTCATCAAAGATCTACAAGGCCAAATTTCCATATCACTACCAGCATAAACTTCCAAAACTCATACAAGGTGCCTACCCAGAAAAAAGTAGCACTATAAATACTGCAGCGGGCCCTAGAACATCTAACACTTATTTGAAAAGCTGAATAAGGCAAATTACTACAATACAGATCCCTGCGCACAAATTTCTTGTTAACAGAATACACGGCCTTGGTTTCATGTTAACAGAACACAGACTCTCACCAAGTACAGAATAAGTGATCACAACCTAAAGTAAAAATAAAATATTTAGACAAAAATTAAACTGAAACCCCAAAAAGCCATACTCTGCATGCAGTGCAACAGCAGATAAGAGATGCAGTTCCCCATATTATGTAAACTATAAAGATAGCGCAAAGTCCAATCACTAAATTGAAAATAAAATTATTTTTTCTACCTTTGTTGTCTGACCATTTTATTCTCTGGTCATGCCGGTCCTGATCTGAGGCTTCTGCTTTCCTGTCTTCTCTTAGCACTCTATCTGCCATTTCTTGTCTCTTCTTTTGTTTTTTTCACTTCCTTCCATCAGCCTATTTCCAGTCCCAGTAACCCTCCCCACATGTCAGCTCCCTTCTAGTTCCAGTGCCCCCTCCCTGCCAGCCTCCTCATTACCCAGCCACCTACCAGTCCCATTCCCAAGTATCAGCTCTCTCCAGTCCCACCCCCAGGTATCAGCTCCCTTCTAGTCCCCCTCCAGTACCACATCATACAGACCCATTTCTAGCCTCCCCTTTATGGCCAAACTGATAGAAAAGATAGTGCAAGTCCAGCTCCAGGATCACATCAATACCTACATATCCCTTGACGAACACCAGTATAGCTTTCGCCCATACCATGGAGTAAAGACACTCCTCTCTGTTCTGTCTGACCGTCTCATACGCGGTACAGACAACTCCAAACAAGTGTTCCTCCTCTTATTTCTAGATAACACCGCAGCATCTGACAGCATAAACCATCACATTATGCTCTCCAGACTACAGCAATAGGTATTAAAAACACAGTGCTTCAATGGTTCACTTCTTACCTTTCCGAAAGAACTCAGGTAAAAATTGGATAACATACATCTGAACCCTACAACCAAGAACAAGGCCTACCGCAAGGATCTGCCCTCTCTGCCCTCTTGTTTAATATCTATCCCCAGTCCATCTACTCAATCTTTAAGAAAATCCATGTAAAGAGTAGTTACTCACCTGTAACAGATGTTCTCCAGGAGCAGCAGGAATCAGTCCTCACTTATGGGTGACGTCGCCGACGGAGCCCTCGCGGAGCAATTTCCCCAGCTTTCGCAGAAAGCCTTTGGGAATTGCAGCGTGCATGCGCAGTCCCCTTCCCGCCCAGGGATGCCATCTTGCTCAGTCTGATGACATAGCGGAAAGACAGCAAAAGTTAGCAAAAATATGCAATAAGAATGACTGCAACTCCAAGGGGAGGAGGGAGGGTAGTGAGGACTGATTCCTGCTGCTCCTGGAGAACACCTGTTACAGGTGAGTAACTACTCTTTCTCCAGGACCAAGCAGGAAGTCAGTCCTCACTTATGGGACTCCCAAGCTTAAGGCTACCGGAGACCTCAAGCCTAAAGAGCTCCCTCAAGCTCAACAGTACAGAGGGAAGGAATCTTCTCTGAATACGAATCCGGCCGGTAGCCCAACACTAGGGCCGGAGGGAGGAGTTGCCTAAACCTCAAAGAGGTTGTGGAGAACTGCCTGACCAAAAGCGCTGTCCCTGCGGAACTCCCTTTCAAGGCAGTAATGAGCCACAAACGTCTGGCCTGAAGACCAAGTAGCGGCCCGGCAAATGTCTGCCAATGGAACAGAGCGGAGATGAGCCACAGACGCGGCCTTCGCCCTGACCCGATGAGCCGTGACACGACTTTCCAAGGAGAGGCCGGCTGCCCCGTAATTCCAGGCGATACAGTCGGCTACCCAGGAGGACAGAGTATGCTTAGAAACAGGTACCCCCAACCGATTGGGGTCAAAAGATACGAAAAGCTGGACGGCCTTTCTATGCCCTCGCGTACGGTCAAGGTAGAAGGATAAGGCTCTTCTACAGTCCAGGGTGTGCAGCACAGTTTCTGCTCGGCTGGCGTGCGGCCTGGGAAAGAAGGTCGGAAGAACCACCTCCTGGTTGATGTGAAAGGGGGAGACCACCTTTGGAAGAAACTTGGGGTGGGTCCGCAGTACCACCCTATTCTTGTAGAACCTAGTGTACGGAGGCTCAGACACTAGGGCTTGTAGCTCACTCACGCGCCTCGCGGAAGTGAGGGCCACCAAGAAGAGAGTTTTCCAGGAGAGAAAACGGAGAGGGCAGGTAGCCATGGGCTCAAAAGGCGGACAGGTAAGCCTTTGCAGAACCACGTTGAGGTCCCAGTCAGAGGCTGGGGGGCGCAACGGAGGTTTAAGCAGAAGGAGGCCTCTGAGGAAACGCGCCACCAAGGGATGCGAGGAGAGAGGCCGGCCTTCGACCGGAGAATGATGTGCAGAGAGAGCACTGAGGTGGACTCTGACAGAGTTGGATTTGAGACCGAGATCGGAGAGGTGAAGCAAATATTGCAGCACCACCGATACTAAACAGGCGAAGGGGTCCTCAGATCGCTGAGAACACCAGACCGAGAAGCGACGCCATTTGAGGGCGTACAACCTCCGGGTGGAGGGACGCCGAGAAGCTAGGACAACGGCTTCCACCTCCGGGGCTAGCCTTAGCGGAGCTAGGACTACCCTTTCAGCAGCCAGGCTGTCAGGTGTAGGGCCCGGAGGTTGGGGTGCAGAAGAGTGCCCCGATCCTGGGTCAGGAGGTCGGGCTGGAACCCCAGAGGAAGAGGGGTGTCCACCGCTAGCTGTAGTAGTAGAGGGAACCACGGCTGTCTCGGCCACCGAGGCGCCACCAGGATCACGGAGGCCCTGTCCTGGACAACTTTGAACAATGTCCGGGCCACCAGTGGCATAGGAGGGAATGCATACAACAGACCCGTGGACCACGGGATGAGGAACGCATCCGGCGCCTCCCGAGAAGGATGGGGGTGCCGGGAGCAGAATCTGGGGAGCTGCCTGTTCAGGGGACTGGCAAAAAGATCCACAGTGGGAGAGCCCCACCGGCGGAAGATCTGCTGGACCACCTCGGGGTTCAATTTCCACTCGTGCGGTAGCAGCATCCGACTCAGCTTGTCCGCCAGGCAGTTGTCCTGCCCTGGCAGGTAAACCGCTTTGAGGAGGATGTCGTGATCGACAGCCCAAGAGCACAGCCTCCAGGCTTCCCAACATAGAAGGAGGGAGCCCGTGCCCCCCTGTTTGTTCACGTAGAACATTGCAACCTGATTGTCCGTCTGTACCAGTACGGACTGGCCGAACGTCAGGTGAGAGAAGGCCCGCAGAGCTAGGCAGATCGCCCGGAGCTCCAGGAAGTTTATCTGCTGGGCGGCCTCCCAAGGCGTCCAAAGGCCCTGCGTGCATGTCCCTCGACAGTGCGCCCCCCATCCCAGGAGGGAGGCATCTGTCGTGAGCACCCGGGACGGTGGGGGAGACTGAAAAGGCATGCCGAGCACTAGGTTGGGCAGGTGAAGCCACCAGTGCAGGGAGGAGACCAGATGGTCGGAAATCTGTATCAGGTCCGACAGCCTCCCTGTGGCCTGACGCCACTGAGTGCGAAGGCTCCACTGAGCAGGCCGCATATGTAGATGGGCGTTCGGAGTGACATGGACCGTGGAGGCCATGTGTACGAGTAGCTGCAGGAACTGTCTGGTCGAGGCCGGCGACCTGCTGCTGAACCTGCCGGCTAGAGCCGTGAGCCTGTTGGCCCTTTCCAGAGGCAAGAAGGCACGAGCCTGCCGAGCGTCCAGCCGTGCCCCTATGAACTCGAGATCCTGGGAGGGGAGCAAAGCGGACTTCTCGAAGTTTATGACGAAGCCCAAGTGCTGAAGCAGGGCCACCGTACGCTGGGTGGCTTGGGCGACCCCTGGAGCAGACGATGCCCAGATGAGCCAATCGTCCAGGTATGGGAAGACGAAGAGGCCCTGAAGCCTTAGGAAGGCGGCTACCACCGCCAGGCACTTCGTGAACACCCTGGGCGCGGAGGACAGGCCAAAGGGCAGTACCCGGTACTGATAATGATTCCCTGCCACCACAAACCTTAGGTATTGTCGGTGGTCCGGATGAATAAGGATGTGGGTATAAGCATCCTTTAGATTCAAGGAGCATAGCCAATCTCCCCGCTGAAGGTAGGGCAGCAGGGTTCCAAGGGTAAGCATCTTGAACTTTTCCCGCTGCAGGAACTTGTTGAGGTTGCGTAGGTCTAGAATGGGCCTGAGGCCTCCTGTTCTCTTTGGAACCAGGAAGTACCTCGAGTATAACCCGTGGCCCCACAAGTGTTGGGGCATGGGCTCCACCGCCCGTTCCTGAAGCAGACTTTGCAGCTCCTGAAGGAGTAAGTCCCTGTGCAGAGGGGGTCTCGGAGGCTCCCCTGGGAAGTAGGGGGGAGGCACCTGGTGAAAATGCAGGAGATAGCCCTCTCGAACTACCTGCAATACCCAGGCCTCGGATGTTATGGCTGACCACCTGTGAGCAAAGTGGGTCAGCCGACTCCCCGTACCGGACGAAGGCCCCTGAGGGGGAGGGGCTATGCTGGCATAGTCAAAAAACCTCACCCTGCTGGGCCGGGGCCTGCGTGGCGGGTTTGGGGGCTTTCTGCTTCCGGGATCCGTTACCCTGTCCCCTAGGCCGCTGCGCCTGAAGGGGGGTTGTGGCCGGGTATTGTGGTTGGTGATGCGTATAAGCAAACACCTTCCTCGGGTAAAAAGGCTTTTTCCCCGAGCCCTTCTTCTTCTGTGAAGGGGTAGAGGGCTTTCTAGAAAGGCGAGTCCTGGTGAGAGTCTCCGACTCGAGCTCCGCCGCCTTTTCGGCCATGGGTTTGCCGAAGAGGTTTTCACCTCTGCAGGGGACATCGACCAACTTGTCCTGCACCCAGGGCTCGAGGTCGGAGGACTGAAGCCAAGCCTGGCGGCGAGCCCCGATGCCGGCTCCGGCTACTCGAGCCGAGGCCTCGAAGCCATCATAGGCCACTCGAGAAATGAACTTCGAACACTCTCGAATCCCAGAGGACAAGGCTTGGAACCGCTGCAGGGGTTCCTCGGAGAGACCGGCAGAGAAACCCTGAAGTTCTTTCGCCAGGTCTCGGAGGTACATACCCATGTACAGCTGATATGTCTGGACCCGATAAGCAAGCATAGAGCCCTGGAAGCACTTCCTACCGAGGGCATCCAGGCTCCGGGCCTCCTTCCCCGGGGGCATCGAGGAGTGCATCTTTTGACTCTTAAGTTGATGCATGGCCGACTCCACCACCATGGAGTGGTGTGGAAGTTGCGCCTTCTGGAACCCGGGGCTCTTGCGGACTCGATACATGGAATCGATCCGCTTGCTCAACACTGGCGTCGAGGCTGGGCTCTCCCACATGCGGAAGAGAAGCCGCTCCAGCATCGGGGGAACCAGTACAATGAAGGCCTCCCTCAGGGGGAAGTCGTATTGGAGGGCCTCGAGCTCTTCGGCTCGGAGCTCCTCCTCCGGATCCGCAGGGAAGGCCAAAGCCTTGGCCATATCCCTCACGAAATCGGAAAACCGGGTATCCTCCGGGGGGGACCGCCTCCGAGGCTCCGACTCGGGTGAGTCGGAGGGGACGCACCGAGTCTGAAAAGAACCGGGTGACTCGTCCTCCTCCGTGTCCCAGCCCGACTCCTCCGAGGAGGAATCGAGCGGCTCCGTGCGGGCGGGGCCCGGGGACCTCCGCCCCGACGCCGAGGCCGGCGTCGAGGACCTCGGTCCCGAACGGGAAGCCGAGGGAGACCTAGGTCGAGGATCAACTCGAGCTCGTATGGACTCGAGGATCGGCTCGGCCTCCGGGGTCGACTCGAGCGTCGACGTCCCGGTGGTCTGGGCAGATGCACTGGCGAGGCCAGTGATCCATGCCCGCTGCTGGTCCATGAAGGCAGATATACTGCGCTCCAAGGTCGTCAGTCTGAGATCAAGCTCAGAGGACCCAGAAAGCTGTCGACTCGGGCCCCGACGGCGTCGGACCCGACGTCGGCTCATCCGTGGGGGAGTCCAGGAGGACTATATCACTCACGTGTCCAGGCGACTCCACTCCGAGACGAGGAATCTTCGAAGGCCTCTCCTCTTCCGAGGACCCAGGTTGTCGGACCGGGCTAAGCGACCTGGCCCTAGAAGGACCAGGCTCGCCGCCCGGTTCCGCTTCTCCCGCCGGTGCTTCCGGCTGGGGGAGCCCCGTTCAGAACTCCTACGATGCTCCGAACCGGAGCCACGAGGTGTAGAGGCCTCTGACGAGGTCCGCGCGGAGTCAGAGAAGATCCGTTCCCTCTGCGACTGCCGACTCCGCAGCGCCTTCGAGGACATCTTGCTGCACGGGCCGCAGCTCATAGGGTCATGCTCGGCCCCAAGGCAGCGGAGGCAGCAGTCATGCGTGTCAGTAAGACACATGAGCCTGACACAGCGATCACACTTTTTAAAACCGCTGGCAGCCATCGGGGGGAAAAGGGCCCCTGCAAGGTCGAAAGACTGCGCTGCCAGGGATGAAGGGAAAAGTGGCGGGAACGCCAGTTGGGAAAAAACAAAACGTAAACGGGCCCAATAGGGATATCGAGGCCCGGCGGGAAGAGGAACACACGAACCGAGAAATTTTTTTTTAACGAAACAAATCAAAGAAATCAACTTTTCAGCGGTGTTAACAGACACGTCTGTAGGGCTCCGCGGAAAAAAGAAGACTGAGCAAGATGGCATCCCTGGGCGGGAAGGGGACCGCGCATGCGCGCTGCAATTCCCAAAGGCTTTCTGCGAAAGCTGGGGAAATTGCTCCACGAGGGCTCCGTCGGCGACGTCACCCATAAGTGAGGACTGACTTCCTGCTTGGTCCTGGAGAAACTATCATATATATTCGGATGATATAATGTTATATCTCCCATTCAACATCTCCAACCCCATGATCCATCTAATCACAGACTGCTTCACAGAGGTAGCAGAACGGCTCAAGTCTCACAACCTTATGATCAACTTCAGTAAAACTGAAGCCCTTTATATAACAAGGCACCAAAGCTTCATCTCTCCAACCTCTATCAGGATTCATGACAAAGACATTTCTGTCAAGAATGAGGTGAAATACCTCAGAGTCATTCTAGACTGCATACTCAGCATGACATCACACATAAAATAAACAAGAAAAATATTTTTAAACTCAAAATGCTAAAACAACTCTGCCCACCTACATTCTCACGATTTTAAATCAGTCTTCCATGCAATCATAACACCCCATTTTGATTTCTGCAACATCTCCCTCCAAGGTCTACCAAAATAAACCTTAAGACAGCTCCAAATTACACATGTTGCAGCAAGGATAACATTGAACGCCATCCCAATAGAACACATTACCCCAATATTATACAACCTTCACTGGCTCCCAATCCAGAGCCACATACACTACAAAATACTAGATATAGCCCCTTCATACCTCACCATTCTCACCATTAAGGAAGCAAACACTCAAACACAACTTGATTGTAATAAAAATAAACTATCCACCCCTTCACAATTCAGGAAATCTTTAAAAGTGAAAAATGACAGAGCATTCTTCCACTTTGCCCCTACCCTCTGGAATAACCTCCCAGATGATCTAAGAGATATGAATGACCTTTCCACCTTCTGCAAAAAATTCAAACCTTACCTGTTTAAACAATACTATGGAAACATAAATGAGTCCAACAATACAAATTCCACCAACCCCATATCACAAATGAAGCCCTACATGACTCCCCCCCATCACTCCAACTATCCACCTAGCTACCAACTATTAACATAATCTAACAATTGCCAATCCCCTCTACCTAGCTCAATAAAATCAAGCCAAGTATACATCATACTGTGAAAAGAAATCAATGTATCCTGGCTCTTGCCTAAGTGCTGTTCCAATTTGACAGCATTCAGTTATGTACCAAGTCTAAACCTAAATACTGTACTAAAAAAATTAAATATGTATATAGTTCAACTGTTCTATGTATTTGACTGTTTCATGACAATTCTAACGTAAAGAGTTAACCGTTCCATGCAATTGAATATGTACTGTTTGTTGTACAATTCAAATGCTGTTTATTGTAAATCGCATTTGATCTACTGGAAAATGCAATATAAAAATTTCTAATAAATAAAATAAAATAAAAAAATCCCCAGGTGTCAGCTCCCTTCCAGCTCTCTCTTTCCCCCCATGCCAGTTCCCTTCCAGCCCCCTCTTTCCCCCTCTGTCAGCTCTGTTCCGTTTCGCTCCCTCTCCTTCCCCCTGTCAGTTCCCTTCCAGCCCTCTCTTTGCCCCTCAGTCAGCTCCCTTCCAGTCCTCTCTTTCCCCCGTCAGCTCCTTTCCAGCCCTCTCTTTCCCCCTCTATCAGTTCCCTTCCAGCCCTCTCTCTGCCCCTCAGTCAGCTCCCTTTCAGCCCTCTCTTTCCCCCTCTGTCAGCTACCTTCCAGCCCCCCTTTCCCCCTCTGTCAGCTCTCTTCCAGCTCTCTTTTTTGCACTGTCAGCTCCCTTCCAGCCCTCTCTTTCCCCCTCTGTCAGCTCTGTTCAGCGCCCTCTCCTTCCCTCGTGTAGCTCATTCTGCTCCCTCTCCTCCCCCCCCCCTTTAGCTCGTTCCCTCTCCTTCACCCTGCCGTGTAGCTCCATTCAGCTCCCTCCCCATGTGGCTCATTCCGCTCCCTCTCTTCCCCCCCCCCGTGTCAGCCATGTTCCGCTCCCCTCCTCCCCCCCACCGTGTAGCTCATTCCGCTCCCTCTCCTGCCACTCGTGTAGCTCGTTCCGCTCACTCTCCTGCCACCCGTTTAGCTTGTTCTGCTCCCCTCCTTCTCCCCCATGTAGCTCATTCCGCGCCCTCTCCCCCACCGTGTAGCTCGTTCTGCTCCCTCTCCTGCTGCCCGTGTCTCCATTCTGCTCCTTCCCCTTCCTCTGCAATAGCGGTAATTTAAAAGGAAAGGAAACTGATATGGAGCCTCCTGGCCCTACGGAATCCCTGCAGCTGGACGCTAGAGCAGGACGTGGCAGCAGGGGTTCCATAGGGCCGGGAGGCTCCGCACCGGTTCCTTTCATTTTAAATTACCGCTATCGCAGCTGCAGCAGCTTGTCCACATTTTTTTTATTTTTTAAACTGAAAGTGGAGTGAGGCAGCTGTTTTGGGGGCATTTTTGCTGCCTTGAAAAGTTTGCCGCCCGAGGCCACCACCTCACTCTGCCTCATTATAGAGCTGCCCCTGTTTATGGGGAAGCTCCTGGTTATCTTAAAGCGTTGATAAAACAGTATGAGCCTACATGATCACATTGTTCTTCAGGAAAAGCTTTGGCAGTGCTTCCATCATGTGGTAAAGGAAGGCTTTAGTATGCTACAGGTCAGGGCTTTTTTCAGTTGTAGGTCCTGTATTTTGAAACCTCTTAATTCAAGAAGATAGGGATGAATACACATTATTGTCTTTTCATAAGAAATTGAAAACATTTTTGTTTACAGAGACATCTTGGTCAGGAGTATGGGCTTCTTAACCTTATTTATGTTGAGCTCGATATTCAGCAGTGGCGGCCTGTGCTATTACAGTGGCTAGCTGTTGTTGCTGAACACTAAACCCGGATATTCAATGCTGATTAAGGTGGAAATCTGATAATACCTTGGGAAGGAACTTAGGAGTGTGAAGAACCATCCTATTGTTGAAAAACTTGGTGTAGGATTGATTAGTTACTACAGCTTGGAACTCACAAACTCTGCTTGCTGAAGTTAGAGCCATCAAAAATAAGATCTTTCAGGTCAGGTACTTTGGTCCACAAATATCTAGCGGCTCAAAAGCTTTCATCAGCTGAGTCAAAATCACACGGAGATCCCAAGACACTATGGACGGCTTAAGGGGAGACTTTAAAAGAAGCAAGCGCCATATAAAGTAAACTAGAGGTTATAAAGAGATGGGTTTCTTTTTTACATGCTAGTGGTAAGTGCTACTTGCAGTGAGGTATACTCTTATGGAATTAGCCTTTAGAACAGAACCTTACAAATCTAGAAGGTATTCCAAGCAGTTTTTGTGTGGGACAAGTGAAAAGATCTAAGGCCTTTCCATCACATCAGATAACAAAACGCTTCCATTTTAAACCATAGGACTTCCAAGCGGAATCTCTCTTGGAAGCCAGGAGCACATTGGCTACCTCGACCGCAGATTCAAAGAGGACAAAGTCAGCCCCTCCACATCAAAGTTGTGAGAGTTAGGGACTTGATGTTGGGATGCAACAGTGACCACCTATCTTGCGTGATTAGGGCTGGCAATGTGTCTAGCCGAATTGGCTCTCTGATCAAGAGTTCCAGAAGAAGAGGAAACCACGGTTGTCTCAGCTACTAAGGCACTATGAGGATTACAGTGCCTCCATCATCCCTGAGTTTCAGAAATGCTTTCACCATGATAGGTACTGGAGGATACACATATAAAAAATTCTCCCTCCAATCAAGGAGGAAACATCTGAGGCTAGTTTGCCATGAGTCCCTAACTTGGAGAATAACAGAGGTCTGTGCCTGTTCTGAGGTGTGGTGAATAGACCAATCAAAGGAGTGCTTTACCCCTGAAAGATGCTCAGTGCCACCCTTCAGTCCAGGATCCATTTGTGCTCTTGAAAGGTACAGCTCAGTTAATCCTCCAAAGCATTGTCTTTGCCAGTCAGGGAAGTGACCCTGAGAGTCATCCCATGAAAGATGGCCATTTTCCACATCTTATTTCCCAACACAGGAGGTGAAAACGTATTCTCCCCCTGCTTATTGATGTAGTACATGGCTACCTGGTTGTTTGGATGATCACAATTTGATTGGACAATTGATCTCTGAAAGCCTTTAGGCATTCAAACTCTCTCTCACTTCCAGGAAATTGATCTGGCGGAGGCTCTTCTGGGAGGATCACAGACCCTGAGTGTGAAACCCATCTACATGGGATCCCCATCCTAGTTTGAAAGCATCTGTCATGTGTACGTTTTGGTAAGGAGGAATTTGGAAAGATATTCCTTTTTGTAAGATTTAGATCGATCATCCACCAACACAAGGAGTCCCAGAAAGGATGTCCCGGAACCTATGAGTGGACTGCTTCCACTCTGTGGTCAAGATCCACTGAGCTTGTCTCATTTTGAGACATGCCAAGGGCACCACGTGAACTGGTGAGGCCATGTGGCCTAACATCTTCATCATGGCTCTCACTGATGCCTGCTGACTCTTGTATTTCTTCCATGAAGGTGACCAACCTGGTGAGTATTCCTTGGGGAAGAAAGACCTTTGCCTGAGACATGTCTAGCACAACTCAAATGAATTCCAATTAGCGTGACAGGCATAGATTGGACTTGGGATAATTTATGATGAACCTTAATAACTCTAGCACCAGGATGGTTGTGTGCATGGCTCCTTGAACTCCTTTCAGAGTTGTGCTCTTGACCAGTCAATCATCCAAATAGGGAAATACATATACGTCCAGTCTGCATAGATATGCTGCACGACATTTTGTGAACATGTGAGGGAGTAGATGTGGTAATGGTAGTGCTATTTCTCTATGACAAATCATAGTAAATAAAATGAAAGCAGATAAAGACCAGCATGGTCCATCTAGTCTGCCTAGTTGCTAAAATTGTACCTGGCTTTCTGTGTAGGTTACCTTCTGTATATCTTTGTTTAGGATTGTACCTGCTGCTTCATGCAGGTTACCCCCTGTATGTTTTTGTTTAGGGTTGCACGCATAGCTCTATGCAAGTTACCCCTCCAATTTTGTTAAGTGTAAAGGTTATTTATATTTGCTTTGATAAGAACATAAGAACATAAGATATGCCATACTGGGTCAGACCAAGGTCCATCAAGCCCAGTATCCTGTTTCCAACAGTGGCCAATCTAGGTCATACGTAACTAGCAGTTTCCCCAAAAGACACAGGTTCCACAATGCTTGTACTGGGTCAAGCATTGATACCCTGGGTCCCTTCTTAATAATGGTTTATGGTCTTTTCCTCCAGGAACTTGTCCAAACCTTTTTTAAACCCAGCTACACTAACAGCCTTTACTACATCCTCCGGTAACAAATTCCAGAGTTTGATTACACGTTGAGTGAAAAAATATTTTCTTTTATTAGTCTTAAATAGTTTACCCTGTAGCTTCATTGCATGTCCCCTAGTCTTTCTATATTCTGATAATGTAAACAATTGATTTACGTTTACCCGTTCCACTCCGTTCATTAATTTATAGACTTCTATTATATCTCCCCTCAGCCGTCTCTTTTCCAGGTTAAAGAGCCCTAACCTTTTTAGCCTTTCTTCATAGGAGTATCCCTCCATCCCCTTTACCATTTTGGAGGCTCTTCTCTGAACCTTTTCTAATAACGCTGGTCACGTCCTTAGCCCCTTACACAGTATGGAGGGGCGTGCTTGTCATAGGATTCACCATCTAGCCTTTATCTGACTGGCTGCCTTGTAATGCCTCATGGGAAATGTAGTCCAGTCAGAAGGTACTTGGCTTTAGGTAAAAAAAACACATTTGTAGTTGGCTTGAGTGGTAAGGCTTTGACAGATATCTATTTATGGGGTAACGCAAAGTTCACAAAATAACACTTTTGGATTGCTTCTCCAGGATTCTTTCAGAAATACATCAGGATATAACTGAACTCAAAACAAAACAGCTTATAATGTTCTTCAGCATAAAGAAAAGTCCTTTCAACAGCCAATGCTATCAGATATGGCTAGCAGTGCTGTTTTAAAAAAAACAGAAACAGCTTTTCCTAAAGCAGGTTTCTTTTCTCACAGTCCAGAATACTTCCCGGCTGTTTGTCTCCTTAAGCACAGTAAAACCTTTCAACAAGAAGTTAAACTCTTCATAGGCAAACAATTCTCTATGCAAGGCTTTCAGGAATAGTGAACACAAAATCAAAGCTTTTCTTACTTCCACCGTCAGCACGGCTTCAGGTCCCCTCCCAGGTCCCTCATCCACTGGCTAGCAGCTGGTTTTAATTAGAAAGCTTCAGCTTGCTCAGCTACAAAGGTATTTCTCCTTTAATACAGGATTTT
The DNA here is from genome assembly GCA_033557465.1 of Ichthyophis bannanicus. Lineage (NCBI taxonomy): Eukaryota > Metazoa > Chordata > Amphibia > Gymnophiona > Ichthyophiidae > Ichthyophis > Ichthyophis bannanicus. Next base: position 1,768,184,956 of record CM066032.1, read on the forward strand.
CACAAGTTATCTATAGGCTCTCAGGGTTACCAGACTCTGTGGAGGTTTTCCTTACGGTTGACTCCCTTCCAAACCCTCTGTATTTGAAGATTGGCATAAAGAGCAATCCATGTATGAGTCGTCTTCTTCTACAGCCAGGTCTTGTTCACCGAGTTGCATTGGCTCTACCTTAGTTTCTGGCTCAGAGGGCTTAGCTGACTGCCTTCCCTTAGGGCAAAAGCTGTCTCTTGCAACTCTGTAGTGCTCCAAATTAGACAAGCTTCCAATGCTCCTACCTGGGTCAAGGCTTGTACCAGCTTCTCCTCGCTCATGCTCTGGCCACCATTCACCTGAGTTTCCTCGTCCTGTCCTTCAACTTGTGTTCCTTGTTCCTGCTGTTCCTACTGTTCCAGCTCCATTCCTCTTCCAGTAAGCATTCCTACTCCTCTCTCTGTATGCATTCCTACTCCTCTCTCTGTATGGATAATCTGACCAAGTCTTAAACCTCTCAGGCTCCAGCCCCACCCCTTCTCCTCTCAGGTGTTGGAGATCAAACTGCCTCGTGGCAGCTGAGCAATTGGGGAATTCAGTGACGTAAGGGTTCCTTACCCTGGGCCTGTATTCCCTCTCCTTTTCTCCACTAGGGGCATTCTGCAACCTATTGCAGCTAGGAAATACCTGCTTTCTAGGTGTAAATGGAGTTTTGTGTCTCTGACCTTGTAAAATAGGTCCTTTGATAAGGGTGAATTCCTTCTCTTTATCCCTGTTTCCTGGGTCATGATAAGCTTCCTTATCACATACCCCCCTGCTCAAGTTATTACGGGCTGGCGGAGGTTGCGAGTGTCCCTCCGAACAGTCCGTAATTCCTGAGAGAGCATTGTTATTTTTGTGCAGTTTTTCTGCTGGTTGTTCTGCGCTGGGGATCTTATCTGTCGCAGATCTCTCTTGCCAAGACCTAAGCACATTTATGTGGTAAGTCTGCCTGCGTCCCTTAGTATTTTCTACCACAAGACACTGGGCTCACATGCTTGACCACCTTCCAAGGCCCTTTCCACTGTACTTCAAACTTGGGTGTGGCGCCTGCTACCTGCACTAGGTCTTTTTCTCCCAGGCTTAACTGGTGAGGCTTGGCCCTTCGGTCGTACCACTCCTTCTGGCGCACTTGACTGTCCTGTAGATTCCCCTCAGCTACCTGTGAGGCCCTATTTAAACATGCTCTTAAGTCCCGTAAAAATTGAGGAACTCCCTTGCCCTCCTGTTCCGGGTCTAACCACTGCTCCCTTAATATGTCTAAGAGACCATGAGGGGCTCGACCGTACATCAGTTCATAGGGAGATACGCCCAGGGAAATCTGAATCCGTTCCTGGCAAGCGTATAGGACAAAAGATAACAACATGTCCCATTCCTCCATGTTTCCTGCTAACACTCTTCTTAACATTTGTTTTAAGGTTTGATTTAACCTCTCCACCAAACCGTTCGACTGGGGATGATAAGCGGATGTTTTTACGTGATGAATTCCGAAAGCATCCCAGACCTGGGCCAAATACTTTGATACAAAGTTGGTCCCCTGGTCTGTTAACACTTCTCCGGGGAAGCCTATTTCACAAAACAACTTTACCAATTCTAAAGTTATTGTTTTTGCCGAGATATTTCGTAAAGGAACGGCCCATGGAAACCTGGTAGCCTGATCCACCATGACTAAGATGTACTGGAAACCCCGGGGTGTTTTAACCAGTGGACCTACTATATCTATAGCGATACGCCTTACGGGATCCGATATGATGGGTGTTAGAATCAGAGGCACAACTGGGGGTCGTGCAGCTGTAACTCGCTGGCACGCTGGGCAGGCGGCACAGAACCGGGCGGTTTCTTTAAAAATGCCAGGCCAATAAAAGCGTATCAGAATCTGATCTAATGTTCCCTGCACCCCTTTATGGCCACCCACTGGATGATCATGGGCAAGTCTCAAAACTAGCCCCTTAAAAGTTGTGGGTACCACTAGCTGCTTTCTGATCGTTCCAGTACGGGGGGTCCTGACTTTCTCTATACAATATCTCGTTGTCCAACAGGAATCTGGGAAGGACATCCCGTACCACTCGGGCATACTCAAACGCTCTAGTGAGAGCCGGATCTGCTCGCTGTTCCTGGGGAAAAGTTGGAAACGTTTCTACTATTTCGGCTGGCACCCAGGGTAACCCTTGGCTAAACTCCATCTTAGCCCTTCCCTGTGCCCTACAACGCCTCTCATGACGTTTTTGCGCTTTCCCCTTCTTAACTTTTTCAGATGGGGAAGTCACCAAGTCATCGTGTGAAGGTAAATCTCTTAGTGACTCTGCTTGGGTCTCATCTTCTTGGGTATTGGCCCTAGACTGGGATCGGGTGGATATAAGGCCACTCTTGCCCTAAGCCTTCCTCTAATCCCTGTTTGAATTGGGGCCAATCTCTTCCTAATATTAAATCATATGTGAGTTTGGGAACCACTGCCACTGGGATCTCTTTCTGCACCCCTAAACCTTTGACCATTAACGTATACGTAGGGTAAAATGAAGCAGCCCCGTGAATGCATCTAATTTGTACATGACTTTCTGGTTTTCTATACTCGGAGTTATTCTGGGCCTCTATTGCTCGCCAAAGCCTTTTAGATAACATGCTTTGGTCCGCACCAGAGTCCAAAAGAGCATTTGTAGTAATCCCTTGTATGTCAACCATTAAAAGAAAACCTTCTCCAGGCCCTTTTATACTGGTACCCATCAGGTTAGTGCGGGCTTTGCAACCCTTCTGCAAGTGACCCCATTTCCCACACTGGAAACATTTTTTTCTAGCCCATTTCCCATCTTGGGTAGGCATACAAATACTTCCAAATTCAGTATCCTTTCCATTCTTTTTTTCTGATGCAGCAAAACCCACCTCAGCACCTATTTTCAGAGTGCTACCCTTTTTTGTTTTTGTATTAAAGTTTTTATTTATGCACACTCATTTAAACATAACATTACATATCTGAAAGCTACAGCAACATTGACTCACCCCCCGGGGCTCACCTCATATATATCACTTTAAACAGTAGAATCAGTACATAAATCCACTCACAAACTACTATCCCACCCCCAACCACGTAACCTGGGACCATATAACAGCTAAAACAGAAGAAGTGCATATGTTTAACCAAGAACATGCCCCAGGTCTGCCTCTACATAACTTCCCAATAACATTACCATATCATAAACCTTCAACCCCCCCCCACTCCCCTCCTTCCCACCCCCTCCCCCCCTTCCCCTCCTCACCATGGAATCAACCACTCCTTATCTGTCACCCAACTCTCCCCCTCAACTTATCCTTGCCCCACCCCAATCTAGAACCACCTCCTACCCTGACCTTCACCCCCCTCTTCAACACCCCCCCTCCATCTCAAAAAAGGCTGCCACTTACGATAATAACTACTCAATTTATTAGTCAAACGTGCCTGCAACTCCAACATTTGACAACTAAATACAACACGCTTCAACACTCGATCCACTTCCGGCCCACTAGTTCCCTTCCACCCCCAAGCTATCTCCATCCGTATGGCAATGGAGATCATCTTCAGCAAATACCCCACATCATACTCCAACTCCCCCCACTCCCCCAACACCTGTTCGGGCCGCAACGTCCCCTTCCTACCCATCATATGCTCTACCAGGTCCTGCATCCAAACCCATATTCCCTGAATCACTGGGCACTCCCACCACACATGCAAATACGTACCCAAAGCCCCACATCCTTTCCAACAGTATGGCTCCTTTGTTTTATCTATTTCGGCTAGTTTTTTTGGCGTAATATATATGCAGTACAACATTTTGTAACAATGTTCCTGCACCGAAGCCGAGCTGGACACAATCTTAACTGCCTCATGGACCGACTTCCACCTTTCCTCGTCCCATACTCCTCCCAGGTCCCTCATCCACGCCTCCTGGTACGCCGCGTATGCCCCCCCCCCTTTCCAAGCCCTTATAAATCAGCGAGACTAATCCCCGCACTACCCCTCCCCGTAGTAACACCCTTTCGAAAGAGGTACACCCCCCCCCCTTTCCACCCCCTTTAAACTACTCTGCACAAAATGTTCTATTTGCCGGTAACCATACCAATCCTCCTTCCCCAGGGCGTATTTCACTTGTAGCTGCTCAAAAGTACCCAGATGTCCATTCTCCATGAACAACTGCCCCATCCACACCAGCCCTTTGTCTTCCCATTTTTTTATATACCACAGCTCTCCCCCCCCCTCAGAAAATCCACTGCACCTCCTAATTTTCTGGAGTTGGATTGCAACCCTCTTACTCACCAAGTGTGCTTTCTCTCGCTTCCATACCTCTAAAGTAAGCTCCGTAAATGGGCTCATCTCCGGCTTCTCCCCAACCTTAATTCCCCCCCCCCCCGATCGCAACCCCACAAGCGCTCTGACAACTCACACTGCCCACTTAGGGCCTCCTCCACTCGAACCCACCCTCGGGCTTCCGGACCAATCCGCCAGTACACAAGCGCTCGCAACTGCGCCGCTCTATAATAGCGCAACAAATCTGGGACCCCCATTCCACCCTCACATCTATGCATACACATCACCCTTCTATTCAGCCTAGGGGGATGCCGCCTCCAAATGAAGGAGAAAATTCTTTGCTGCAGCATCCTCAATTGTGCCACTGATAACTTAATAGGCAGTGCTGCAAACAGATATAGTATCCTAGGCAACAGGTTCATTTTAACAATCGCAATATGGCCTACTCACGAAAAAGTATCCTTATCCCACCTCACCAGATCATTCAGAATCTCAGCGATTAAGGGGTCATAATTCAATCTTCGCATTTGCTTCCAATCGCTACATATCCAAACCCCCAAATATTTTACCTTCTGCTTAGCCCACCGAAAGGGATACTTCTCCTTCAACTGGGTTTCCACATTAAGTCCCAGTCCGATCTTCAGAATCTCAGTTTTACCCATATTCATTTTATATCCCGATACTAGACTAGTGTCTCCTATTTCTTCCAACAAAACTGGTAACGTCTCTACCGGCCTACTCACAGTATGTATGACGTCATCCGCAAATAGGGAAATTTTATATTCTCCTCCACCCACCTGAATGCCCCTAATGCAATCATGCTCTCTAATCCGTTGCGCTAGAGGTTCAATGACTAATGTGAACAACAAAGGTGACAAAGGACACCCCTGTCTCGTGCCCCGCTCCAACTCAAACTCTGCAGAATAAGTACCATTCACCCGAATCCTAGCCGTAGGCTGGTCATATAGTGCACTAATCCACTGTTGAAACCCCACCCTGATCCCCATTCTCTGCAGCACAGCAAACATAAAGGGCCATTCAACTCTATCGAACGCCTTCTCAGCATCCACCGCCACAACCAGGGAGTCTATGCCCTTTGTCCTAGCCGCCCATATAACATTTAATAGTTTCCGGATATTATCACTGGCCTGCCTACCTGGTATAAAGCCCGTTTGGTCATTATTTATCAACTTCGGCAGGAAGTTCTGCAAGCGGGTAGCCAAAACTTTTGCCAAAATCTTCGCATCCAAATTAATGAGAGATATTGGCTGATATGACTCACTCACTCCTTTATCCTTCCCCGGCTTAGGCACTAAGGCGATCCCCGCCACCGCCATAGATTGCGGGAGAGCCCCCCCCTGCCGGACCCCATTAAAGACCTGTGTGAGCTCGCCACAGATTTCATGACAAAAAATCTTATAAAACCGAGCCGTAAGACCATCTAATCCCGGGGCTTTGCCTTCCTTAAGACCATTAATTGCCACTCTCACCTCCCCTTCCTCAATCGCCCTATCCAACCATACCTGCTCCGTCTCCTCCAGATTCGAGAGGCAGAGTCTTCCCAAATATTGTCGAATCTTCTCTTCCGATCCCCTCCTCTCCGCCCGATATAGGGCCCTATAATACCTACCGAAAATCTCCTGAACCTTCACCGTCCCATATTCCCATTCCCCCCGTTCATTCTTCAGCTTAAATAACTGCTGCTGCACCTGCCTTCTTTTAAGCTGCCGTGCCAAATACCTACCCGTTTTATTTCCCCCCATATAGTAGGTTTGCTGCAGCCTCTTCATTTGGAAAGCTACATCACCCAGTCTTAACGCCTCCAGCTCCTCCCGTACCCTAGTCAGCCTTTGCAACACCACCTTATTCCCAGTCTTTTGATGCTCTCTAATCAATTGCTGGAGTTGACTTCTCAACCCTTCTTCCACCTCATCCACCTGCCTCTTCTTTTTTGCCGCCAGGGCTATTAATCGCCCCCATACTACCGCTTTCATACCATCCCACACTGTCTCCCGGGCAACTTCCGCTCCCCCATTGAATTGGAAATACTCCTTAATACAACCCCTCAAACTGGCCACTCCCTCCGGATCAGCCAACAACGATTCATTCAATCGTCAGAACCTAAGGCCAGTTCTTTCCTTATAAAAATCAAGAACCAGGATTACCGGCGCATGGTCCGTCCAGGACACTACCCCAGTTTCCACTGCACCCACCCTATCCAACCACTTTGAATCAATCCACAACATATCTATTCTGCTATACGATTTATGCGGGTGTGAGAAAAAGGTATATGCTCTTTCCCCAACATGACTATATCTCCAAATGTCCACTAGCCCCAGTGCAGACATCATTTTAACCAACTTTTTCCTCCTCATTTTATCCCACCTCCTAGCCCTCTCAGAGGTATCTAGGCAGGGGTCTACTACCACATTAAAATCTCCCCTTACCACCAAACACCCCCTTCTATGCTCCTCTATAAGTGGGAGAACACTATCAAAAAAAGGGCCCTGGGCTACATTAGGCGCATAAACACAACAGATAGTGACCACCTTCCCCTCCAATATCCCACACCAAAGGACATATCTCCCTTCCCTGTCTCTAATAACCTCCTTAGTGTCCACTAAGAGGTCCTTTGCAAACATTATCCCCACACCCCCTTTTTATAAGCTCTACTATTGGCAGCAAAAAATCCTTTATCATACTTGCCCTGATATAGCCCCCCACCAGATGAACTGTTTAAATGGGTCTCCTGCAAAAGGAGTACATCCGCCTGAGCTCGGGCCCCCTCTCTTACTACTGCCCTTCTCTTTTGCCAGGAATTAAGCCCACGCACATTAAGCGTGAGAATCTTTAATTCACGTTCCATTATCAAGAATCTCTTTTACTTTCAATATTTTCCCTTCCATGGTGAGCTCCCCCCCTCCCCCCACAACCCCTCTCCACTTAGTATTGCCCTCACTCCCCCTCCAAATCACCCCCTACCCCCTCCCAATCTTCACCCACCCCTACAGCCCTCTACTGTGCTCACCCTTTCCACATCCACCCCACTCCCACCATCCCAGACCCAAGAACCCCTATACCCCCTCACCCCCACCTTCCCCTCCTCCACAGGCCATCATACCCAACTCGTAACCCCCTACACACAACAACATACATTTGCCCAAAAACATTGTCTGCTCCCCCTCCCCCCCTTCCACAGTGCCACATCACCCCATCCCATCATTTATTCAGACAGACAAATATATCCCTCAGCTTCGGAAGGGTGCTTTCTTTCCCCCTCGTGTCGATTTCCGCTCCCGTCTGTCTACCCGACGCCATCTCTCATCAGGAACTCGCTGCTGCATGCTCCCCGTCTGCTCCTGCTCTGGAATCCGCTGGATGCCCGCCTCTTTCATAGCCTCCTTCAATGCCAGCACAGTCTCAGCTCGCCAAGTCGTTCCATTGACAGTGAAAGCAAGTCCCACAGGGTACATCCACTTATATCTTATATTTTCCTCCCGTAGCCATGCCGTAAACTTCCTCCAGGCCCGCCGGCGCTGTAACGTTGCTGCAGCCAAGTCTGCGTAGATAGCAATCTCAGTTCCTTGCCACTTAAATTTTCCCATGGAACGCATCTTACTGGCTATTTTGTCCTTAATCCGGTAATCATGGAAACAGATAATAATGTCTCTAGGCTGCTCCCGCCGCGCTGCTCCAAGTGATCTATGTGCTCGATCCAGCACTACCTCTTCCACTTCCTCCCCAGCCTCCTTCAGGACCGCTGCGCAAATGTCCTTTGCTGTTTTCATACAATCAAGATATTCGCCCATTTCTGGCACTCCTTTTATGCGCAGATTCTGACGCCTGGCTCTGTTTTCCAGATCTTCCATCTTCAAAGTCATACTCTCCCTAACTTCTTCCAGAGACTTCATACCCGTTTCCAACGTCTCAGTGCGCATCTCCAGGTCCTAAAGGCGGCCCTCCACTTCTGCAACCCGGCAGCCGACTTCTGTTATATCAGCTCTCAACTGTGCAAACATCTCCTCCACTTCTCCTTTGAACCCAGCAATGTCCTTTTTAATCTCATGAAACCACGATTTTAGCTCATCTTTTGTAATGTCCACCAGAGCACTCGCAGCAGGAGTTTCCTTCTTGCCAATCTCAGATATTTCCAGACTCCCTGGCAATTCCTCTATCATTTGTTTTTCTCTCTCTTGAAGGTCTGCTCGCCCACTGCTATAGGCAAACTCCTTCAAATCCGCTGCTTTTTTCCTGGTAGATGTCATCTTCTGATTTCAGCTATTAGCTCTCACCTCCACTGCTATTTCCCAAGCTTTTTAAACCTCTATTACACTGCTGAGTCTCTGTTACCTCACTCCACCACCAGTTGGCGCCACACTCTCACTTTTGCTTAGCCATGTGCTCCTCTAAAGAGTATAGGAATGCCCATTAAACAAATTTGAATTAGCTGCAGCTAAATCGGGCCACTTTTCTCAAAAAGTTGAAACTTTAGAGCTTTTCCTTCCTGCAGGCACTACTCACATCAGCCACCTCCTCAGATTACCAGCCCAGGAGACAGCTCCGCAGCAAACCATGTCCCCCGCTGTCACTAGGGTTGCCAACTTTTTCACCGAGAAAAACCTGACACATGTGGCTCGCTATGCTCCACCCATTCTCCGCCCCTAGTCCCACCCCTGCCCCACCCCCAGCCCCACCCACAAAAATTACCGAGGATACGTGTAGGCTAACTTCCTTGGTCAGATAATAATTAAACTGGGAACCCCAAAAGCCAAACATGAAATGTACAACACTGGAGAAATAAAACTATAAAGTAATTTCCTCTTGCACTAAACAAAAACGCAAAGATGTTAGCAATAGACACTTCCCAGACCAGACATATTCCAGTTAATAAATTCAAAATAAAAAGTATTTTTCTACCTTCTGTTTGGGCATTTTATTTTTCAGTTGCAATTGCTCCAGTCACTTTCTTCTGGTTTCTTTGTGTCTTCTGCAAGCTATCCATTTGTCCTTTCTTCTCTTTTAGATGTTTTCCATTCTCTCTCTATTTCTGCTTGTTTCCCTTTTGCTCTTTCCTCCAATTCTTTCCTTATTTCTTTATCATCCATTTAAATTTCACCCTTCCATTCTCAAGCCCCTCTTACTCTCCCAATACCCGGCCCATCATAGACTTTTCTTCCACACAAAATATCTTTTCCCCTCTCCATTCTCATTCCCCATCCATTCTAGTCCTCCCCCAAAATCAGTTCCCTTATAGTTCTAGACCCACCCAGCATCCACTCCCTTCTAGTCCCATTCTCCCATGCCCCCCATCAGCCCATTTCCAGTCCTATTCCCGCTCTTCATCAGCCCATTTCCAGTGCTAGCCCTCACATCACAGGCCATTAGAAGTCCTAGCCCCCCCACCATCACAGCCCATTTGCAGTCCTAGCCCCCCTAATCACAGCCTATTTCCAGTCCAAGTTCCCCCTCCCTCCACCATAGCCCATTTCCAGTCCAAGTTCCCCCCCCTCATAGCCCATTTCCAGTCCAAATCCCCTCCCCATAGCCTTTTTCCAGTCCAGGTCCCCCCCGCCTCATCACAGCCCATTTGCAGTCCTAGCCCCCCCACCATCACAGCCCATTTGCAGTCCTAGCCCCCCTAATCACAGCCTATTTCCAGTCCAAGTTCCCCCTCCCTCCATTATAGCCCATTTCCAGTCCAAGTTCTCCCCTCATAGCCCATTTCCAGTCCAAGTCACCCTCCCCCCATAGCCCTTTCCCAGTCCAGGTTCCCCCCCTCATCACAGCCCATTTGTAGTCCTAGTAGCCCCCCCCCATCAAAGCCCATTTGTAGTCCTTGGCCTCCCCCCCCCCGACCAGCACTGCGGCTTCACCAACCCCCCCTTAGTGCAGCTTCGCCCCCCACCAGTGCAGCTTCACCCCCTGCCACTTAGTGTAGCTTTGCCCCCCTTAGTGCAGCTTCACCCCCTTAGTGCTGCTTCATTCCCCCCCTTAGTGTTGCACCCCCCTTAATGCTGCTTCCACCCCTCCCCCCACTCCTCAGTGCTGCCTCTGCTTTGCCCCGTGCAGCTGCTGCTTCTGCTTTTTACAGAGCAGCAGCTGCAATAAACTTAATTTGAAAAGGAAGAGAAACCTGAGGAGCCCTCTGGTTGTCCTTCTGCAGCCCCTGAGGAAGTGATGTCAGAGGGAGGAGGGCTCCTCAGGTTTCTCTTCCTTTTCAAATTAACTTTATTGCAGCTGCTGCTCTGTGAAAAGCAGAAGCAGCGGCTGCACGGAGGATCGATTGCGTTCGCGCACTGTGGAGAAAAGTTGTTTTTTTTGCTCTGGCCGCTCCCGATCTCGCGGCCAGAGCAAAAAATCGGCTTTTCAAGGGCCGGTTCTATATCTGTGCCGGCAGCCGGCCTGGCCATGGAAAAACCGGCCAGGCCGGCTGAAAACCGGTCAGTTGGCAACCCTAGCTGTCACACACCACTGCAGTCAGTTCTCCACCACTGGCCTCCTCAGATCACTCTGCTCCCCGCCTTCGGGTGATTCTTCCACAACGGTCTCCGGCTCAGCTGCAGCCCCGACACCGCTCCTTCCCCCGCTTACAGAGACGCACAGAGCAATCTCTCCGGTCCTCTGGATCTTCCACGGCCCTACAGCCACTGAATACAGCCCGTGCACAGCAGCGTGACTCCACCGCGGGGATCAAAAGCGGCAACAGCTTCCTCGTCAGGTAGGCTTTTTCACTGCAATTCTAATGTTCGGGGGAAAGGGCCAGACAACGCAGCCCGCAAACATACCCCTCTCTGCTCACTCTCATGGCTCCTTTTCCTCTCCTGGGGTTGCGCCCACCAGGCCTCTCCTCTCTGCAAGTTAGGGGTCTTTTTCGAGCCGGCGGCACTTACATTTCTGCTCTGCCCTGCCTGTTTCACCTCACCCCGTGCTCCGCCGCTCTCACCACTCAGTTTCACTCCCCATTCACAGGTCCTTGTGCTCCCCACAAGCAAATGTGGAAGGCCCTGCACGGAGCTTCAGGGAGATGCGGCCATTTTCGATCGGGCTCACTAGCGCACCCCCAGAGTGCTACCCTTTTGCTGATAAGCTAATTCAGCTTCCATAAAACGTTCAGACAAAAGGGTTGCCTCTCTCATGCTTTGGCAATTCTGCTGGATGAGAAAGGACTAAGTCTTTTGGCACGGCTGCCATAAATTGTTCTAACATTATCATATCCATAATCATTTCTACATTTTTCCCTTCGGGAGCCAGCCATTTCAGTGCTAATCCCTGAATCCTCTGGCTTAAGGCTTTTGGCGTCTCGCCAACTCTCAGGACTGTAGCTCTAAACATGCGTCGGTACACTGTGGCAGTTAACCCTAAGCGGTCCTTAATAGCACTCTTTACAGCCTTTTAATCTAAAGCTTGGGCTGCCGGCATGGCTCTATAGGCGGCAAGCGCCTCTCCGGTTAAAGATGTAGCCAGACGCACTGCCCACTGGGTCTCCGGCCAACCTAGAGCCTGAGCCACTCTTTCAAAAGATTCAAGAAAATCGTCTATGTTGTCCTCTGGGGTAGGTTTTCCAAAACTAAATGCCCCAGTACCCTGAAAGTCACCCATACTGTCCACACGAGGTGTAGCTGGTCCTGCTGGCGCTGGTACTCCTCCGCCTCCCTGGCTCCGGAGTGTAATCAAAGCTTCGACCAAATCAAGAACTTGTTTTTGCTGTTCCCTCATGGCAGCGATTGCACTGTCCTGCGCCAGATGCGCCAGCTCCTGCTGACGTGCGAACTGGGTCGCCATCCAGCTCACGAGCTCCTTAGGATCCATAACTTGTTACCTGCAAGAAAAAAGAGAAAAAAAAACACCAAGGGCGGCACCACACAACAGCTTTTTCTTTTTTTTTTCTATATGCCCCCTTTTAATGCATCAGCATAGACGTTTTCCTCTATCCAAAACTGGTCACGCCCAGGTATCTTTTACCTTATCCAGGCGTTGACTCTCGCTTATACAGGGTCTTTTCCTCAGGAACTGCTCCTGGATCACATCTTCTGCTCATCAAGTCCGTCAGGGAAATTCTGCTTTCACCTGCTTCAGCTTGAAAATCTCGTAGCTGTATATCCTTAGTGAAATTCCTGGTATCCTTAAGTGTAAAATATCCAAGAACTACGCCACTGTCACGCCCTTAGCCACTTACAGACAGTATGGAGGGGCGTGCTTGTCATAGGAGAGATTCACCATCTAGCCTTTACCTGACTGGCTGCCTTGTAATGCCTCATGGGAAATGTAGTCCAGTCAGAAGGTACTTGGCTTTAGGTAAAAAAAAACACATTTGTAGTTGGTTTGAGTGGTAAGGCTTTGACAGATATTTATTTATGGGGTAACGCAAAGTTCACAAAATAACACCTTTGAATTGCTTCTCCAGGATTCTTTCAGAAATACATCAGGATATAACTGAACTCAAAACAAAACAGCTTATAATGTTCTTCATCATAAAGAAAAGTCCTTTCAACAGCCAATGCTATCAGATATGGCTAGCAGTGCTGTTTTAAAACAAACAAACAGCTTTTCCTAAAGCAGGTTTCTTTTCTCACAGTCCAGAACACTTCCCGGCTGTTTGTCTCCTTAAGCACAGTAAAAACTTTCAACAAGAAGTTAAACTCTTCATAGGCAAACAATTCTCTATGCAAGGCTTTCAGGAATAGTGAAAACAAAATCAAAGCTTTTCTTACTTCCACCGTCAGCACGGCTTCAGGCTGTGCACTGCACTGGCTAGCAGCTGGTTTTAATTAGAAAGCTTCAGCTTGCTCAGCTACAAAGGTATTTCTCCTTTAATACAGGACTTTCACAAGTTATCTACAGGCTCTCAGGGTTACCAGACTCTGGAGGTTTTCCTTACGGTTGACTCCCTTCCAAACCCTCTGTATTTGCAGATTGGCATAAAGAGCAATCAATGTATGAGTCGTCTTCTTCTACAGCCAGGTCTTGTTCACCCAGTTGCATTGGCTCTACCTTAGTTTCTGGCTCAGAGGGCTTAGCTGACTGCCTTCCCTTAGGGCAAAAGCTGTCTCTTGCAACTCTGTAGTGCTCCAAATTAGACAAGCTTCCAATGCTCCTACCTGGGTCAAGGCTTGTACCAGCTTCTCCTCGCTCATGCTCTGGCCACCATTCACCTGAGCTTCCTCGTCCTGTCCTCCAACTTGTGTTCCTTGTTCCTGCTGTTCTTACTGTTCCAGCTCCATTCCTCTTCCAGTAAGCATTCCTACTCCTCTCTCTGTATGCATTCCTACTCCTCTCTCTGTATGGATAATCTGACCTAGTCTTAAACCTCTCAGGCTCCAGCCCCCCCCCCCCCTTCTCCTCTCAGGTGTTGGAGATCAAACTGCCTCGTGGCAGCTGAGCAATTGGAGAATTCAGTGACATAAGGGTTCCTTACCCTGGGCCTGTATTCCCTCTCCTTTTCTCCACTAGGGGCATTCTGCAACCTATTGCAGCTAGGAAATACCTGCTTTCTAGGTGTAAATGGAGTTTTGTGTCTCTGACCTTGTAAAATAGGTCCTTTGATAAGGGTGAATTCCTTCTCTTTATCCCTGTCTCCTGGGTCATGATAAGCTTCCTTATCAAACGCTATATCCTTTTTAAGATACGGCGACCAGAATTGCACACAATATTCAAGGTGCGGTCTCACCATGGAATGATATAGAGGCATTATATCATCTTTTGTTTTATTTTCCATTCCTTTCCTTATGATACCTAGCATTCTATTTGCTCTCTTGGCTGCCGCTGCACACTGGGCCAAGGGTTTTAACATGTTATCCACAATGACGCCTAAATCTTTTTCCTGGGTGGTGGTTCCTAATGTGGAACCTTGCATTATGTAACCATAGTTTGGGTTGTTCTTCCCTAGGTGCATAACTTTGCACTTGTGCACATTAAATTTCATCTGCCATTTTGATGCCCAGTCTTCCAATTTATCAAGATCCTCTTGCAATTTTCCACAATCCTCTTGGGTTTTAACAACTTTAAATAGTTTTGTGTCATCTGCAAATTTGATAACCTTACTCGTTATTCCACTTTCCAGGTCATTTATGAATATGTCAAAAAGCAGCGGACCCAGCACAGATCCCTGGGGTACACCACTATTCACCTTTCTCCATTGGGATAATTGGCTATTTAGCCCAACCCTCTGCTTTCTATCTATTAACCAGTTCCTGATCCACAGTAGTACACTGCCTCATATCCCATGACTTTAGTTTTGCCAAACGTCTCTGATGAGGGACCTTGTCAGAGGCTTTCTGAAAGTCCAGATACATTATATCAACCGACTCACCTTTGTCCACCTGTTTATTCACACTTTCAAAAAAACATAACAGATTAGTAAGACAAGATCTTCCTTGTCTAAAGCCATGATGGCTGTCTCCCATTAGGCCATGACTATCTACGTGCTGAGTAATTTTATTCTTTATGATGGTTTCTACCATTTTTCCCGGTACTGACGTGAGGCTCACAGGTCTGTAGTTTCCCGGATCACCCCTGGAACCCTTTTTAAAAATTGGTGTTACATTGGCGATCCTCCAATCTTCAGGTATTAGAGGCGATTTTAATGATAGTTCACAGATTACTAATAGCAGGTCTGCAATCTCATATTTCAGTTCTTTCAACACCCTTGGATGTATACCATACGGCCCAGGTGATTTGCTACTCTTCAGTTTATCTAATAGTTGTAATACATCTTCCCGATGTATCGATATTTCCTTCAAGTCTTCTGCACCTTTAAATATCACTTCAGTCATGGGTAACATCCCTACATCTTCCTCAGTGAAGACCGAAGCAAGGAATTCATTCAGTCTCTCCGCTATCGCCTTTTCGCCTCTTAGTGCCCCTTTAACTCCTCTATCATCTAATGGACCAACTGACTCTCTCTCAGGTTTTTTGCTACGAATGTACTTGAAAAAATCTTTATTTCACGTTTTTGCTTCCGCAGCAAGCTTCTTCTCAAATTCTCCCTTTGCCTGCTTTATCAATGCCTTGCATTTGACTTGCCAGTGCTTGTGCTGTTTCCAGGTTTCGTCGTTTGGCTCTTTTTTTCCAGTTCCTGAAAGATGCTTTTTTGGCAACAGCCGCCTCTCTGACCTCACCTTTAAACCATGCTGGCAGTTTTTTGGACTTCCTTCCACTTTTCTTAAAGCGTGGAATACAGCTGATCTGGGCTTCCAAGATAGTATTTTTCAACAACACCCAAGCTTGATGCAAGTCTTTAACCTTTGCAACTGCTCCTTTTAGTTTTTTCTTAACTATTTTCCTCATTTTATCATAGTCTCCCTTTTGAAAGTTAAAAGGTAGTACTGTGGATTTCCTTACTATCCCTCCTCCACTGATTAAATCAAAGGCGATCATGCTATGATCACTATTGCCAAGTGGCCCCAAGACCCTTATCTCTTGCACTAGATCTGGTGTTCCACTAAGGACTAGGTCTAATATGGCTTCCCCTGTGGTCGGTTCATGAACCAGCTGCTCCAAGAAGCAGTCATTTATGTCATCTAGGAACTTTATCTCCCTAGCATGTCCTGCCGTGACACTGACCCAGTCGATACCAGGGTAATTGAAATCACCCATTATTATTACTGCGCTGTAACTTTTGTTAGCTTCCTTGATTTCTTTGAGCATTTCATCATCCATTTGTTCATTATGGCCAGGCGGTCGATAGTACACCCCCACTGCCATCACCTTCCCCTTTTTACATGGAATTTCAATCCATAGAGATTCTACAGCAAATTTTGTTTCCTGCAAATTTTTAATCCTTTCTGACTCAATGCCCTCTCTAACATAGAGCGTAAACCCTCCACCAATTTGATCAGCTCTATCATTACTATATAGTTTGTACCCAGGTATCACAGTGTCCCACTGGTTGTCCTCCTTCCACCATGTCTCTGATATTCCAATCATATCTAACCTCTCATTTAGTGCTATATATTCTAACTCTCCCATCTTATTTTTTAGACTTCTAGCATTTGCATACAAGCATTTTAGAGACTGTATTTTATTCATATTAATTTGGCTATTGGTAGACATGGGTAATTTGGGATCTTTAAGCTCTGTCTGCTCGATACTCGAGGGCATTTGGGCTACTTTACTCTTTTTTGGAACCTCTCTGCTTTTGGTAGTATCCTTCAAGGATACATTCTTCCGAACCATCCGCTCTTGGGCAACTGTTGGCTTTCCCCTATTATCTAGTTTAAAAGCTGCTCTATCTCCTTTTCTATCCTCTTGTTATAAAGG
Organism: Ichthyophis bannanicus; assembly: GCA_033557465.1. Classification (NCBI taxonomy): domain Eukaryota; kingdom Metazoa; phylum Chordata; class Amphibia; order Gymnophiona; family Ichthyophiidae; genus Ichthyophis; species Ichthyophis bannanicus. The sequence continues at coordinate 1,768,201,499 of CM066032.1, forward strand.
GATTCTCAATGTCTTTTGAATTCCATCACTGTTTTGCTCCTACCACCTTCAAGAGGGCATTCTAGGCATCAATCACCCTTTCCGTGAAAAAGTATATCCTGTGACTGTACTATATCTGAATATGGGTATATGCATCCTTTAAGTCCAGAGAACATAGCCAATCTTCCTTTTGAAGGTAGGGAATTAGGTAGGTGCCAAGGAAAACCATTCTGAACTTTTTTGGACCAGATATTTGTTCAGATTCCTTAGATCTAGGATGGGATGGAATCTCCCTGTATTCTTTTCTACCAGGTAAAACCTGGAGTAAAATCCCTGCCATTCTTCCCCTGGTGGAATGGGTTTGATTGCATAGGCCCATAGAAGGGCAGAGAGCTCTGTAGAAGTACTTCCTGATGCTTAGAGCTGATGAATGAAGCTCTCAGAGGGCAATATGATGATAGCATCTGTTCAGACTATCTGTACCCAAACCAAATTTTTATGTTTCTGTTTCTATGGCTTTTGATATACTGCCATCTATGATATTGGCATCAAGGCGGTTTACAATTTAAAACCTTTCAAGAAATCAGAAAAGACATCCATTTGTGACAGAAACAGCAAGGATAAGAAAGAAAACAATAGAGGGAATGCAAATGCAATGTATGCCTTCGAGTCAGTGCTGACTCCTGACAACTCATCAGCTTCTGGGTTTAATTGGCAGTGTGATTGGAAGTAGATTTGCCCAAGGCTACAAGGAATACTAGTGAGAATTGAACCCTCGTCTCTTGGTTATCACGGCAGTGCAGTAACCACTAGGCTACCCCTCCAGTCCAACAGAGGGAATACAACAAGAATAAAACAAAATAAAAACAGCAGCAGTTAAATAAGAAAATGTGTCTCCCCTGGACTAACCCTCTTTCCTGAAACCTGAGAAAACTGACTCAAAAAAATAAAAAGTTTTAAAAGCTTTTTTAAGATTTCAGGATCCAAGATGGCAGTTTAGAATTCCATGCTGCCGAGTGTTTGATTCATCAAGCCCAAAAAGAAAGGGAAGACCCACTGGAAGCTTCCTTTGATGGCGGGAACCCCATTACCTTCTGTTTCTTCTGATCAGGTAACCAACATTTTTCTGGCTTGATGATGCTGGGGATGGAGAGCTCGGCAGCGTCTTTCGGGGTAGTTTCTCCTAATGGCTTAGTTTTGCGCATACCATGGCTGTCGTGAACCTCACTTCTAAGCCAGGGTATGTAAAATATGATCTTAATCTCTCAAATTTACTGCTAATGCTCAGCGTAATACTTGCATCGTGCAAAGAGAGCCTCCTGCTGGAGTTCATAAGATGTAAAATGTATGGGTAGTTTGTCAAGATGTGCTTGGGAAATTCTTCTTTATCAAGCAATGGCTCCCAGTAGAATGGAAAATGTTTCTGTATCTTTCTGCCACATTTTCTTGGTCTCTGATTGCATTTCTTGATACTTCAAGATCTTCTCCCTCTCCACGCGATTCAAGATCTTCTGGCTGTAAGGTGTCACCAGTGCTGCATGCTCCTCCTGGTATTTTTGCTGGATTGTCTGGTTCAGGTGCGCTCGAGGCAGCCAACCCAGGAAGGGATCAGGTTTTGCTCTCAGTGGGGGACAGCTCTCCTGTCTCGGACCCGGTCATTAAGCGAACTGTGAATATTTTTAGAACCGTTGTCCTAATCATACCACACCTAGACTATTGCAACGGTATTTTGCTAGGCACAACCAAGAAAAATCTAACCATACTCCAAATGGCCCAAAATGTCACTGCTTGAATTATCTTTAAAGCCAGGCTATCTTACCACATTTCACCTATATTATACTCCCTTCACTGGCTCCCAGTTGCCAGTAGGATTCAGTATAAATCCTTAGTGACTACCTTCAAACTAATCACTAAAATTGCCCCATCTCACCTTTCAACATTGATTCAAGCCCCACCTGAGAATAGAATGAGGACGAATCTCAGCACTATTTTAGTCCCTGACTCAATACGAAAAACAAAACAGATAACAAGCAACAGTGCTTTTTATTACATTGCACCTGTTCAATGGAATAATCTCCCAGTAAATTTAAGAGATCAAGGAATTCCAAGCGTTCCGAAAGGAATTAAAAACATACTTGTTCATCCAGCGTTTTTACACTCAAGATCATACACCTAACCAAACCCCTCAAACACAATCCGACCACCCAACTAGGATTCTGCTCACACAAATCGCAGTCACAACATCGCACTTTCTTCATAAAGCCATTTGACCACACAGCAATGGAAGTGCTGCAATAAAACCTGAATACCGATTAGATAACCTATAAGACTGTAAATAGTTTCTATTTTTAATTGTTTATTGTATATAGTTCCTGTGTTACAATATGTTCAATGTAATGGTTTTTGATGTGCTGTTCTCTGTAAACTGCCCCTGATCTCTGGAAGGGGCGGTATAGAAAAGTTTCCAAATAAATAAATAAATATTCTTGAGCCTGCTATGGGAAGGGCTGCTCTTCTGGAGAATATGGAAAGCAATGTGGCTGAAGAACCTGCGGCTGGTGTTGTGGAGCCTGTTTTGCTTTCTGGTGGGTCCACGGTGACTGGACAGAAGCCTGCGGTAATTTCTTTGTACTCCTTCTCTGCTATCTCTTCGTTGGTAATGTATTGGTTCAACAATCTAACAAACTGGCTACCCAAGTATTAACTAATTCAGCTATGGTATCTGGCAATACAGAGCTTGCTGGGGTCAAGGAGTATGTGAAGAGTCTGCAATTGGAAGGGTTAAAGTATGATAATTATTACTTGTTGCTGGTTAAGAATATGACTGCCATGAAAGTTAAGCCATAACTTTTGGAGAACCAGATTTTTTCTCTCAGTCTTCAGCATGTGAACTTTCCGCACTCATCATTGATCTCTGTGAGGGACATGCTGAAGCGTTATATGATTGAGACATTGGGAATTGCCAAAGAAACTTTACCTTCACTGTCTAAAGTTTATTAGGTGCCTATTAGAAAGAAAAGTTCTGTAGTATCCCAGCAGCCTTTTCCTTCTGAGTTACAACAAATGGATGCTCTAAAAGTTCTAAGTTGCTTGAAACCTCAGACTCTGAGGTTATTGTGCCTGCTACAATGTTAGTTACGTTTGCACTACCCATGGATAGAGTGTGGTTTTTTAAGTTATATTTTCGCAAGCACTACTTGTTATTTAGGGGATTGCAAATTAGCATTTACCCTAATCTAGCACATGAAACCCAGAAATGACATCATGAGTTTCTATTCTATAAGTCAGCTGTTACCCAGCTGGGAGGTCAATTTTTCCTTAAATTCCCATGTAAGTGTCTTGTTAAACTACATTCTGACAGTTTTATTTTTTTTATCCTTCTCAATTGGGGGTGTCCATTAGTTCACATTTGCCTCTGACTCCGAATTAAGATTAGGAGACGCATTTAGACGTAGGATACTGGCTAGGTAGCCTAAATGTTTCCTTTACGTGTCTTGTTTGGTTTTTATTTCCTAAGGTTTTCTTGGATCCCTCTAACTATTGTTGTTGGGCTGGTGAATTTCGGCAGGATGGATTACCATCTTTTTGATGATGTTACTTTATGATATATATTGTTTATTTGCTCTGTCCAGCCTTTTTCTGTACGCAAATGTACTGTTTGAATAAATTGTTGGAAATTGCATAAAAATAAAATTTAAAAAAGTTTTTCTTTTCTTTTTTTCTTTTGAAAAACACAATTCCAGACATACATACTCCAGTAGAGCATTCCAAATGTGTGGAGCAAGAAAGAAAAATGCAGAATGGCATATTGATTCAAGTTGAGCATGTGAAGCTGAGGGAAGGACTAAACGATTAGAATTTTGAGAACGCAGCTGTTGTGTTGGACAATAGGGGACCATAAAAGATGCAAGATAAATAAGGAGCCCTGTGTAATTGGCCTTATGGGTAAGCAGAAAATTTTTAAATTGAAAATGGTAAATAAGAGGGAGCCAGTGATTTTGACAGAATAATGGAGTTACACGGTCATATTTTGTGGCATTTGATAAAAGTAGGATTGCAGTATTATGTACCAGCTGGAGCTTTTTTAATTGAGAAGAGCAAAGACTGCAATACACTAAATTACAATAGTCTAATTTAGATATCACTATAGTATGTAAAAGAATCAGAAGGGCTGGCCTAGACAAGTATGGTTGTATTGAACAAATCATAGAAACATAGAAATATGATGACAGAAAAAGACCACATGGCCTATCTAGTCTGTCCTTCCATATCAACAACTACAACAGTCCCCTTTTTGCCTTTAGCAATCCTCTGTGTTTGTCCCATGCTTTTTTGAATTCAGTTACTGTCCTCATCTCTACCACCTCCACTGGGAGACTATTCCACGGATCCACCACTCTTTCTGTAAAGAAATATTTCCGCACATCACTCCTGAATCTATCTCCCTTCACCCTCATCCCATGTCCCCTCATAGCAGAACTTGCTTTCAATTGAAAGAGGCTCTCTCCCTGAACATTTATGCCACGGAGGTATTTAAACATCTCAGTCATATCACCTCTATCCTGCCTTTCCTCTAAGGTGTACATATTAAGATCCTTCAGTCTGTCCTCATATGCTTGAAGAGCTTACTTAACCCTCTCCGCACCAGCAACCTTACTGGTTCTTGGAGCTACAGACTGCTACATTCAAAAGCAATAGGAAGGTTATCAAAAGACAGCAATAAATACAACACAGTTCTATAGAAAATACACCAAAGCTTTCGTGGAGAGAAACTGAGAGAAGCACGTTCTCCCTGTTTACTCTAACTTACTAGCCATGGTTCACTTTATTTATAAGGCTCTTTTAGTTGGAACTCCAACTTAAATGCCATCGCACAACGCCCGGAAGCCAACAACACAGCAAGAATGAAGAGAAGCTCTACCCCATGGTTCTCTCCTGAGCTACGATCGTCTCTTACTCAACTACGTAGACTCGAGCGCCGATGGCGCCGAACGCTCTCCATTGAAGATCAGACCGCCTACCAAACTCACCTCTCAATTCATCGTGAAGCAATCACAACCAAAATGAAACAATACCACACTGACACCCTAAAGAGAGCATTGAATAAACCACGTGACCTCTTCAACTTGGTTAAATCCCTCTCGAAAGAACCATCTCCCGATCAGCGCAGTGTGATTCACCCACAAGAATACGCTGACTACCTGCAATCCAAGATCATTCAAACCAAAAAGGATTCAGCAGTACAGTTTCAGGAACCAACTGGCCTAACCCTACTTGACAAGTTCTCTACTCCTTCCACTAATTGCGTTGAAGATACCATAGCATCCCTCAACACCTCCACTGCACAGACTGACCCATGCCCAGCCTTTTGGATCAAGGAACTACGTGGTGTGTTCAGTCCATTCATCGCAAACCTAATGAACCTCTCCTTCACAACAGGATACTTCCCTGCAACACTCAAGCAGACATCCATTAGGCCACTATTGAAAAACCCCAAGCTTGACCCGCAAAAGACCGATTCATATAGGCCAATAGCCAGTATTCCTCTCCTAGCCAAGATAACTGAGAAAGAGGTACAACGGCAAATTCAAAATCACATAGATTCCGTAGCTCCCCTAGATCACTGCCAACATGGGTTTAGAGAATATCATGGAGTCGAGACCCTCCTTACTAGCCTATTCAACGTTATAATCACAGGCATAGACAACATCCATAAAGGTTTTGTGCTCATCTTCTTGGACATTGCCGCTGCGTTCGACTCGGTGAGTCACGAAATTCTCCTGGGAAGGTTGAAAGAGAAGGGCATCTGCAACAGTGCACTAAGGTGGTGTAAATCCTATCTGGAAGCAAGATGGCAATACGTGAAGTCTGGACCAGAGGAATCAAAACACTTCCATCAAAAACAAGGTGTACCTCAAGGCTCCTCCTTGTCCTCTCTACTATTCAATATTTACATGCAGCCCATCTGCAACATCATAAGATCATTTAACGTGAGCTGTTTGATATATGCAGATGACATTCTTTTATACATGCCATTCTCCACAGCCCAAATGGACCTAGCACCACTAATAGACTGTTTCAATGCTGTCTCAGCGTGGCTCCAATCACAGAATCTACGCATTCAACATAAAAAGACGGAGGTTCTTTTCATCTCCAGAGACCCCGACTTTACTCCTCCATCCCATGTCAGTGTTAAGGAAGCAGACTTACTAACCAAAGAAACAATAAGATACCTTGGAGTTACGTTGGACCAACGCCTGGATATGAAACACCACATAAACAACATTGTCAAAGCTGTATACTACAAAATCCGCACACTCAGACATCTGCGCTCCCTGCTGGACCCAGATGACTTCCGGACCATATACCAAGCACTAATCCTGCCTCACTTCGACTTTGCAAACGCCATCTTACAAGGGCTCCCTCAATCCACACTAGCCCCATTACAGCTGGCCATGAATGCTGCAGCAAGGGTCCTACACGGAGCCTCCAGAACCGACCACGTGACCCCCATTCTCAAACAACTTCACTGGTTACCTATCCATGGGAGAATCATCTTTAAAACCCTACTCCTAGCATTCAAGGCAATCAAGGGTATTTCTTCCCTTTCACTCACAGATCTTATTCACATGTTGCCCCCCAACAGATCTAGAAGAGCGATAGCCATAAACCAACTAGTATTACCAAAGGAATCATCAAAGTGCAACATATCAACCACAAACAGGGCGTTCAGTTACTATGTACCTAAATGCTGGAATGCTCTACCCCCTGACATTAGGGCTATTGCCGACCTATCGCAGTTCAGGAAGGCACTCAAATACCACCTTTTCCTCCAATACTACCCAACCACCAATGGCACCTAGACATCCCCTCTGAAGAGATTACCTACGTTCACTATGATAATTTTACTCATTACCATGTAAATATCTCATGTATATCATAATTGACCCCTGTTATACAAGTTACTCCTCACCATGTAAATATCTCATGTATATAGTTACCCCTGTTATCCAAGTTTGATCACCTGTTCGATGTAAAACCAAACAGCATGTTGTTATGGTCGTTGTGTTATAATGTAAACCGCGCTGATGCCAAATAGCGCGGTATATAAGAGATTGTAATAAATAAATAATAAATATAAATGATACAGCATAATTTCACTTTATCATTATACGTCATGTATTTATCATATCGTAGGTCAACTTTATTCAGTGTGGTTCAGTGTGGAGACATACATGGAGCCTAAGACATAATTGTTTACTGCTACATAGGTCATTATGAAGAGACATACAGGATTCCAAGCCACAATTGACCTAATTGACATAATTGTTTACTGCTGATAACTTGATATCTGCTAACCCTGAACACTTTTTGATATCTACTAACCCTGAGAGTATTTTAGCTACTGACCCTGAGACTGCTATCTGGTATCCCTGAGACTGCTATCTGGTATCCCTGAGACAGAGAGGCTGGAGTACAACCTGCCCTTTCTTTATTTCAGGACATGTAAACCTTCACTTAGTAAGCAAATATATGAAGTTTTATTTCTAAGCAAAGTTCTGAACAGAATTAACTCTTTCTCAGGTTTAGTCAGTCTAATAGTGTATGGTACCCTGTACCAATATACATGCTTTCAATGCTTTTTTAATGAAGACCAGCAATCCTCTGTGTTTGTCCCATGCTTTTTTGAATTCAGTTACTGTCCTCATCTCTACCACCTCCACTGGGAGACTATTCCACAGATCCACTACTCTTTCCGTAAAGAAATATTTCCGCATATCACTCCTGAATCTATCTCCCTTCACCCTCATCCCATGTCCCCTCGTAGCAGAACTTGCTTTCAATTGAAAGAGGCTCTCCCTGAGCATTTATGCCACGGAGGTATTTAAACATCTCAATCATGTCACCTCTATCCCGCCTTTCCTCTAAGGTGTACATATTAAGATCCTTAAGTCTGTCCTCATATGCTTTATAATGAAGCCCACTAATCATTTTAGTAGCCACCCTCTGCACCGACTCCATCCTGTTCACATCCTTTTGAAGGTGCGGTCTCCAGAATTGCACACTATACTCCAAATGAGGTCGCACCAAAGACTTATACAGAGGCACTATCACCTCCTTTTTTCTGCTAGCCATTCCTCTCCGTATGCACCCAAGCATCTTCTAACTTTTGCCGTTGCCTTTTCTACCTGTTTAGCTACTTTAAGATCATCAGACACAACCACGCCTAGGTCCCGCTCTTCTTTAGTGGACAAAAGTACTTCACCCCCTATACTATATTGCTCCCTTGGATTGCTGCAACCCAAATGCATGACCTTACATTTTTTAACATTAAATCCCAGCTGCCAAATTCTAGACCATTCTTCAAGCTTAGCTAGATCCCTCCTCATGTTATCTACACCTTCCTGAGTGTCTACTCTATTGCAGATTTTGGTATCATCCGCAAAGAGGCTAACTTTACCCAACAGCCCTTCCGCTATACCACTAACAAAGATGTTAAAAAGAATCGGACCAAGGACAGATCCCTGGGGCACACCACTGGTAACATCATTCTCCTCAGAGTGAGCTCCATTTACTTGTACTCTTTGTCGCCTCCCACCCAACCAATTTCTAACCCAAGCAATAACTTTAGGGTCCATCCCTAGGGTGCTCAGTTTGTTTATAAGTCGCCTGTGAGAAACAGTGTCAAAGGCTTTACTGAAATCTAAATACACCACATCTAGGGCTCTCCCTCGGTCCAACTCCCTGGTCACCCAGTCAAAGAAATCAATCAGATTTGTCTGACAAGACCTGCCTCTGGTGAATCCATGCTGCCTCGGATCCTGTAATCCGCTGGACTCCAGAAACCTCACTATTTTCTCTTTCAGCAGCGTTTCCAATAATTTACTCACCACCGAAGTTAAACTAACCGGCCTGTAGTTTTCAACCACATCCTTACTTTCGCTTTTGTGTAAAGGCACCACATGAATCCAACTGCACCCCTACACCTTGTACTAACACAACCACCCAACAGCATTAATAATGTAAAAGTGACACTAGTAATCTGTCATGGTTCAGATGTAAATAGTTCAATGTTATTAATCCAAGTTATTATGTCCTGTTTGATGTTAGCACAAGGCACCTCCCCCTGTTCCGTGCAAAATTGTTAACTGTAAACCACACTGATGTCAAATAGCGCGGTATAGAAAAGCTAAAAATAAATAAATAAATGAAACTCTCTCCAGTCCTTTGGCACTACTCCCGACTCCAACGAGGCATTGAAAAGGTCAGTCAGTGGAGCTGCTAGAACGTCCCCAAGTTCCCTCAGTATTCTAGGGTGTATCCCATCCGGTCCCATTGCTTTGTCTACTTTAAGTTGAGCTAGTTTCTCACGAACAGAGTCTTCTGAAAATTGTTCAAGATGTCCCTCGCTTCTGTTCCTGTTTGTGGGTGTTTTCTGAGGTCCTGCTCCTGGTTCTTCATCTGTGAACACAGAACAGAAATATTTGTTAAGCAATTCCGCTTTATCCTTATCAGCTTCTACATATTCCTCCCCTGCACCCTTGAGTCTGACAATACCACTTTTGCCCTTCCTCTTCTCACTAATATATCTGAAAAATGTCTTATCCCCCCATTTTATTGCATTGGCTATTTCCTCCTCCTTTTGAATCTTTGCCTTCCTGACTACTTTGCTAGCTTCTCTAAGTTTTTCCAAATACAGATGCCTGTCTTCCTCTCTCTGTGATCTCTTATTTCATGAAGGCCTCCCTCTTTTTCTTCACTTTTTCAGCTACTTCTTTCGAAAACCATAGCGGTCTCCTTTTTTTTTTACCTTTAGTTACCATTTTAACAAAAAGGTTGGTTGCCCTTAAAATATCCCCTTTCAGTTTTGCCCACTGTTTTTCTACATCCCCCAGCTGTTCCCATCCCACTAACGACTCCCTGAGGTATTGGCCCATCTTGGCAAAGTTAGTCTTCCTAAAGTCTAAGATCCTCACCTTTGAATGGATTCTAACAGCCCTAGTCCTAATACTGAACCACACCATCTGGTGATCACTGGATGCAAAATGATCTCCCACTACAACATCAGAAACACTCACCATTTGTAAGCACCAAGTCCAGTATGGCCCCTTCATGTGTGGGGTCTGTTACCAATTGCCTGAATAGTTCTCCCTGTAGAGAATCCAGGATCTCCTTACATCTAGATGATACTGCCGCAGGAATGTGCCAATCAACATCTGGCATATTGAAATCTCCTATCAGTAGCACTTCCCCTTTCCTAGCAATGCTTTGTATGTCTTCAATTAACTCTCTGTCCACCTCTTCCTCTTGTGAGGGAGGTCTGTATATCACACCAATGCAAATAGATTTCTCTTTCCCTCTTTCTAGTTTAACCCACAATGCCTCCTCTCTCCCTTTTAAGCTCTGTAATTCCAAAGCTTTAATAGTAGTTTTTACATATAGTGCCACTCCTCCTCCCCTTCTTCCTACCCTGTCCTTTCTGAATAAAGTATAGCCAGGTATAGTTACATCCCAATCATGGTTTTCTGTGAACCATGTTTCTGTTGTTGTTGTTGTTAAGTGCCGTCGAGTCGGAGTCGACTCATGGCGACCCTCTGGATAGCTATCCTAAACTGTGTTCGGTCTTCAGTCAGGCAGCTCATTGTTGACAGACTGGTACCCATAGCTGCTGTTATTGTATCGATCCATCTCATTGCTGGCCTTCCTCTTTTGCGTTGACCTTCTATCTTGCCAAGCATAATGTCTTTCTCTAATGATCTCTCTCGTCGCATGATGTGTCCAAAGTATGAAAGTCGAAGTCTTGTCATCTGAACTTCTAAAGAAAGCTTAGGTTTGGATCTCCTCTAGTACCGACTGGTTTGTTCTTCGGGCAGTCCATGGTATACACAGTATTCGCCGCCAGCACCATAATTCAAAGGCATCAATTTTCTGTCTATCTTTTTCACTGTCCAGCTTTCACATCCATATGATGTTATTGAAAATACCATGGCTTGAACAAGTCGAATCTTTGTATGGAGAGAGACATCTCTGCTCTTGAGAATCTTATCTAGGTCTTTCATAGTCACTCTGCCAAGAGCAATGCGTCGTCTGATTTCTTGACTGCTTGTTGCTTCTTTATTGATAGTTGATCCAAGTAGGTTAAAGTTGTTCACAATTTCAATTTCTTCTCCTTCAACGATGAACCTGTTGATTATGCCAGTTGTCATGATCTTTGTCGTCTTTACATTAAGGTGCAGGCCCATTTTGAGACTATGTTCTTTGACTGTGAGAAGCAAATGTTTCAGATCATCTTCACTTTCAGCCAGTAATGTGGTATCATCAGCATAGCGAAGGTTATTGATGAGTCTTCCACCAATCTTCACACCTCTGTTGTCTTCATACAATCCTGCTTCTCTGATGATTTGTTCTGCATATAAATTAAACAGGTAGGGGGAAAGTATGCAGCCTTGTCTTACACCTTTGCTTATTTTAAACCATTCTGTTTCTCCTTGTTCTGTTCGAACTGTTGCTTCTTGATCAATGTACAGATTGCGCATGAGAACGATCAGGTGTTCTGGTATACCCATGCTTCTTAATGTGGCCCAGAGTTTCTCATGGTTTACACAGTCAAAAGCCTTGCTATAGTCGATAAAGCACAAATAGATATCCTTTTGGTATTCTTTAGTCTTTTCAAGGATCCATCTCACATCCGCAATGATGTCTCTCTTTCCTCGCCCTTTCCTGAACCCTGCTTGCACTTCAGGTAGTTCTTGTTCCAGGTATGGTTGTAGTCTCTTTTGAATAATCTTCAGTAGAATCTTGCTGGCATGTGGGATCAGAGCGATTGTGCGATAATTTCCACAGTCAGTTGGATCACCTTTCTTTAGTATTGGTATAAACACAGATCTTTTCCAGTCAGTTGGCCATGATGTTGTCTTCCATATTTCTTGGCAGAGCCTTGTGAGTACGGTAACAGCTGCATCAGATTGCTGCAATACTTCTATGGGAATGCTATCAATGCCTGGTGCTTTGTTCTTTGATAAGGCTTTCAATGCTGCTTCAACTTCTTCTTTCATCACCAATGGTTCCCGATCATAAGGTACAGGTTGAAACGGCTGTTGGTCCACTTGATCTTTATCATATAAAAACTCTGTATATTCCTTCCACCTTTTCTTGATCTTCTCAGCATCATTCAACATAGAACCTTGAGCATCTTGTAACATTCCAATTCGAGGCTGGAACTTTTTCTTTAACTCTCGTTCTTCCTCTAATAGTTTCTGCTTCTATTTCCTTGCAAGTGTCATTGTAGTACTTTTCCTTGTCCTGTCTTGCTGCACGTTGGAAATCTCTGTTGAGTTCTGCGATTGTCTTTATTTCTCCTCTGGCTTTAGCTTCTCTGCGTTTCTGGGCAATTTTCAGAGTTTCTTCCGTCATCCATTTTGGCCGTTTTTGCTTTTTCACCTTTTGTAGAGACTTCTCGCTTTCTTCCAACACAACCTTCTTGATGTCATTCCATAACTGTTCCGGAGCTCTGTCATTTGTATCTAAAGCAGCAAATCGATTTTGCAGGCAGTCTTTAAATTCCAGTGGTATATTCTCAAGGTCATATTTTGCTGCATTCATGAGTGGTTTGCTCTTTTTCAACTTTAGCTTGAGTTTGCATACTAGTAGTTGATGATCTGTACCACAGTCAGCTCCAGGTTTTGTCTTTGTTGATGTTACAGAGCTTTTCCATGTTTCTGTAACTGCCATTAATACAAGTCAGCCACTCCCACCAAAGCTTCAACATCAGGGATCTTATTTCCCATGCTACGGGCATTTATACACACTGCTTTCCATATGTTACATTAAATACCTTTATGGAAATGGGTAACAGGGGTATCACCTACCTGGGGGCTTTCCTCACCCATACCCAACAAATCTAGTTTAAAGCCCTCTTCAGTAGATTAGCCAGTCTACTACCGAAGACGCGTTGACCTTTCTTGGACAGACGGATGCCATCTCTGCTCTGCAACTCTTGGAACAGCATCCCATGGTCTAGGAAATCAAAACGCTCTCAATGACACCATCCACGCAGCCATGCATTCATCTCCAGGATGCGAGCCTCTCTGCCTTGGCCTTTACCCTCAACAGGGAGGATTGAAGAGAACACCACCTGTGCACCTAACTGCTTCACCCTCTGTCCCAGAGTCATGAAGTCACTTTTGATACGTTCCGAGGTATACCTGGCAGTATCATTTGTTGCAACATGGATTAGCAACATTGGGTAATAGTCAGTGGGCTTGATGAGTCTCGGCAAGCTCTCCCTAATATCTTGGATTTTGGCACCAGGCAGACAGCATACCTCTCTGGACATCAAGTCTGGTCGGCAGATGGACGCCTCAGTACCCCTCAGAAGAGAGTCTCCAACCACCACTACCCTTCGTTTCCTTGTGGTCACTGATTCTGCAACTTTGGGGTACTTGAGCTCTGGTTCTTCCCTTTCCAGGGATGCTTTCACCTCCTCCACTTTCAGGGCTGCATAATGGTTCTTCAATTGAAGGGCTGGAGAAGTTGGATTGGTGATTTTGCAGGCATTGGTGACTTGTGTCCAACCATTGACATTCTGTTGGCACCCATCTTCTCCTCTGCTGGAGAGCTTGGTTGCTGCAAGAAGCATCTCATCAATGTACTTTTCACTGTCTTGAATGCTCCTCAGCCTTGCCACCTCCTCTTTGAGTTCCTCCACTTGTTTCCTCAGAGCTTCAGCATGCAGGCACCCTGCACATGGAACCGGTCCTTCAACTGGCATTAGAACCTCTGTCTGGACAGAGGCAGAAGCTGTAATGAGGCAACAGATTTAGCGATACGATTTTTCCCAGCCATTGTTCTGTTCGTGGAGCTTAGGTATTGTTGGTTGAGCCCCTTTTAAGAAAGCCTATGTAGTGCATGAAAGATCCATGAACCATGGCCGCTTCTTGGGCTTGAATGTAAGGTAAGTATCCAGTGTAATGCCCAAATGGGTGAATGATTGAGTTTAAGAGGAATGGGGATTCAGGCGATAGTGGGGCTCAGGGATGATCTTTAGAACCCAAGTGCCAGAGGTTACAAGGGGCCATTTGTCTGCAAAGAATGTCAGACACCCTCCTACTGGAAAGCTATCTGGAACCTGTACTGGAAAGTTGGCTATATTCTCTTGGAGCCAGTCAAAGTCCTACTGGGGAGAGGCTAGGACTTCTGAGCCCTCTACTGATGAGGGTGGAAATGGGTTGAATGGAAGGCAGAAGGATATCTACACCTATGGGAGTAATAGGATCTCCTATGCTTTTTGCTATGATATCTCCTAGATGTTACAGAGGCCGGGTTAGAGGTGGGCCTGGAGAGTCCTTTAAGAGTGTCACTGCGCTGCCTGATGAGAGTTACAGCCTCCTGCACCTTGTTTCTGAAGAGATTCTCTACATAGCATGGCACATAGGCAAATGTCTCCTGAACATCACACTCCAGGTGCCAATACTCATAGATGAGGGCTCTGGATGTCATATCAAAAGAATCATAAATTCCTTGGACTATGCATTTTCTTAACTCCTTTCATTTAACTCACTTGGAAATGGAGTTGCTCAGCCCTTCTCTGGAGGGAGAGTGTTGACAAACTCCTGTATGCTGTTCATAATTTCTACAAGTGCAACCCATGAAGAGCTGGTAGCACACTATGCGGAGCACTAGCCTGGAGTTCTGAAAACATTTTCTCCCAAAAGACTCCATTTTCCTCATCTCCTTTCCTGGAGCTACCGAAGAATGAGTCTTGGAGCTTTTGGCTTGTTTGAATTCAGATTCAATGACCATGGAATGGTGTGGCAGCTGAAGCATCTTGAATTCTGGAACCTTCTAGATTCGATACATCAAGTTGATTTGCTTGTTCACAGGCTGTACAGAGGAAGCGTGTCTCCCACATCATCTTCTGTACATCCTTCAGAATTCGGAGAATAGCCACTGTCACAACCTTCTTAGGGAGATTGAGAAACTGGAGGATTTTTAATGCTTCAGCCCTGGATTCCTCCACCATATCTAACTTAAATGGAATAGACTTAGCCATTTCTGCAAAAACTCAAGGACAGTTCATCCAGAAATGATTTTCTTCTCTTATAAAGCGAGGTGAAGGGTCTGAGTGCAACTCAGGAATCTACTCAGAGTCCCAAGAGTGTTCTAACAGACTCAGAAAAGTACTCTCAAAACATTTGAGTCTCTGCCTTTGAGGTCTTGATGACTGTGAATCTCCTGCAGACAGATAACCACAGACACACATTTGTTCTCGAGAAATGGCTCAGTGTCACAATGCACCGGCCTCAATGCAGAGAAAGCAGTTGTCTCGTGCCGGGCAAAGAAGACCCCCAACCTGTTCTTGAAACTCTTACGATAGTGCTTCTTGAGGGCTGCCATCGACAAAGCTGGAAGGTCTACTACAGAACTGGTCGATGTCTGTGAAATCTGTTAGAGAATATTGGCAGGCTGGTCCTGGCCCTGTGGAGACTGTTGTGGCCTCTCTGATACTGACAGGATGAATGTTCCCTACATCAGAGCTGCTTCGAGGATACCAGTTCCACCAATTTCTCGATGCTTAGGGTACTGCATTTTGATGAACTGCAATGCTGATGCACCTGAACCTCCATCTTACGCACCTGAACCTCCATCTGGCGCTCAATGTCCCAAGTCCTCAATGCCAATGATGTCGAAGACAAATCCTTCCTCTTTGAGAGGGAATCAGTGAATGACAGCTACATGAGCACCTTATTGAAGTTTTTCTCCAAATGAGCTCAATGACTCCTCAATGTTGATGTACCTCTAGAGTCTGATGCAGTTTCTGAGGCCATGGAGACCAGTGTTGCAGATGCTGAAGTCAATGGATCAGACTTAACCACGCCTAACATTCTTCTGTGTTCTTCCTCTCAACTTCTCAGGCCTCCTTTTGTTACCTCCAAATGCAAAAGACAACAAGAGGATTCATGGTTGTGCCCCAAGAACTGCAGGCACCAATTATGGGTGCCTGTCACAAACATGGTTCTGTTGCACTGGGAGAACCTCTTAAACTGCTGGAGAATTTCTGGGACATGTTGTCCGGAAAAACAGCCACAGCAAAATCAAACTCAATGTTGAAAAAAAGTCTCAAGGTCAGGGGGCCTAATGCAGCCTATAGCAGTGATAAAGGAAAAAGAAA
Source organism: Ichthyophis bannanicus (assembly GCA_033557465.1). NCBI lineage: Eukaryota > Metazoa > Chordata > Amphibia > Gymnophiona > Ichthyophiidae > Ichthyophis > Ichthyophis bannanicus. Next base: position 1,768,217,649 of record CM066032.1, read on the forward strand.
GGAAACTTTAATGGCTGAAAAACCTACATAAGAAGATCTAAGAGGAAGAGAAAAAAAGTGGCAGCGGCAGAAGGCAGAGTAAACACATAATCAGAGCTTGTAATGAGACAAAAAATACTTTAGCAGTGAAAATGCCTAAGTCTGTCAGACCATGGGACTCACAAATCTGTAGGACTCTGCAGAAAAGAGAGGACTAAGAAGACCATGTGCAGCAACAGCAGACAGAAACATATGCATGTGTGCTGGACCATTCCAAAAGCTTCCAGGAGCTGAGACGTGGTTCCTGCACAGGACTTCATTGATGATGTCACTATAAATGAAGACATTATCTTTTTTCTCTATAGATAATAATGGTTACACTAAAGCAGTTGACTAAAGTTAATCACGCTGAATACTTCTGCAGGCTAACAGTACAATTACAGCTTATTGCTTTCCATTATATACAGGTGGTGGTAAACTTTCAAATAATAAAGCAAACTCATTCACTTAATATCTTCAGCTGTTTTGTAAAAATCATTATAGCTGTTGCCTAATGCTGCTGTATATTAAGCATTCAAAGTATAATCATATCCTAGGTACCTAAATGTTCGGTTAAGGCTTGAATAACATTTGTGGCAGCAGTGTATATCCCTGGAGTCTTGGAGTTGAGGTTGTTGTCAACTATTGCAGGGATCAACATGTTGATAACAGCAGATAAATTATCCTTGAGCAAAGGGATTATCTTCTGCATTGCTTCCAAAGCCACCAGGTTAACCTTGCTGTTAGGGTCATGCAAACGAGACTTGAAAGCATCAAATATCTGAAAAATGTAAAGTTGGGTTGGGTGTTAGAAAACCTTGACACGAAGTTCTAATTAGGATCACAACAAATTAACAGTATGGTTATGTATTCTGATAGAAAAAGCTGTGGTGGTGATTATTTAAAATCATCATGATTCATATTGTGCATGCTAGATGTATTCCCGCTTTAAAACGCTAAAGACAAACGTGGTGGTGGGGGTGTATAACTGTGTTAATGCCATTGTCTGGGATATTCAGCGGCACTAACAAGGTTAGTGCCGCTGAATATCTGTGGATGCCATCGCTGCACACCTCAGCATCGAGGTATTTCGGGGGCAGCACCCAGTAATAACTAGGCACCAGTGATACTGAGCAGCTGCCTGGTTATCACAAAGCGGCAAAACTTTCACCGCTGAAGCTAACCAGCGAGCGACTGGATATCGCTGCTGCCCGGTTAGCTTCCCAGCAATCCAGGTAGCCCAGATATTCAATGCTGGGGCCCTGGCATTGAATATCTGGGTTTAAAGTTCAGTGGCGGTGGCTAACCTCTTTAGTAATGCTAGTTGCTGCCACCGCTGAATATCAGGCCTAGTGTTTTTTAAATTGCTATGATTTTGTTAAATTTGATTCTTCTTGTGTCCCTTGATGAAGGCAGAGTTGCCAAAATAGTGTCACTATCAGGTTGTTCTAATGTTGGATCACTTTTCAAACAGAAGGTCATTGTAATATTACATGTTAAAAATAATCAATCAGAGTAATATTGAACCTGTGGCACTTGGTGTTTTCAAATGCCAACTGCAGGCAAAAAAATCCAAATATTCAGCAGCATTATCCAGATAGTGGGTGCTCTAAATATCTGGATTGTATGGCTACTAACCTGATAATCATCAGCATTATCTGGAAAGTGATGATTTTCAGCCGCTATCCAGATAGCACAGGACAGCTTTCCATCTGTTCTAAGTTATCCAATTAGCTTATTTGGATAGAAGATGAAAATTTCTACTATCTAGATATGCACTTACCGGCACTATCTGGATATTGCAGAAAAGGTCTGCAGTAATATTCAGTAGCACTATCCAAATATCACTGAATGCTGATTATGGCCAGGGGGGTTTATCCGGTTAGAAGGTACTTTCCTCCTTGAAAGAAGCGCATTGAAGGAAAAATACAGTCACTGCATATGGAGGTATCCCTGATAGATGGGTATCTAAAAGGACTGCAAATGCAATGCAAAGTGTGCCTTTGAATCAGTACTGACTCCTGACAACCCAACCCCTGGTTTTTCTTGGCAGTGTGACCGAAAGTAGATTACCAGGCCTTTCTTCCAAGACAACAGAGAATTAAGTGACTTGCCCATGTCCACAAGGAGTGCTAGTGGGAATCGAACCCTAGTCTCTTGGTTACCAGGCCAATGCTCTAACCACTAGGCTACCACTCCTCCACTCCCTAAAAGGATTAAGATCATCAAAGATATTGAGAACATCAAGACATCAAGCTGAAGAATGCTGCATTAACAGAAGACAACCTAAAATGCATATGTTCCAACAATAAATTGAAAGTAGAAGCAGAAAGCATAGTTACTCACCTGTAACAGGTGATCTCCTGGAATAGCAGGAATTTAGTCTTCACATATGGGTATCGTTGGTACCGACGGAGCCTTAGCGGGAACGCTCCCCAGTGTCCAATTAGGAAGCTTTTGGGAGCATCCCACAGCGCCTGCCTGCTGCCTTCCCGCCTTTCCCAACTGCCTCTCTCCAGTTGAGTTTAAAGCTGAGACAAAGAGAGAGAGAGAGGGAAAGAGAAAGAGATAGACAGAGAGATACAACTCCTAGGGGAGGTGGGTGGGTTGTGAAGACTAAATTCCTGCTGTTCCCGGAGATCACCTGTTACAGGTGAGTAACTATGCTATCTCCAGGAACAAGCAGGAATGTAGTCTTCGCATATGGGGACTCCCTAGCTTTAGAAGACAGGGAGAGACCCCAGAAGTTGTGTGCCCCTGTGAAAGGGCTCCACTTCCCCCCATGGATCTCTGGCATCCAACCAGGGATGGCGGGTAGGAGATGATTAGGTATGGAACAGGTGTTGAAGAACAGCCTGACCAAACAAGGCATCCCGGCGGGAGTCCTTGTCCAAGCAGTAATGGGCTGTGAAGGTATGAACCGAGGCCCAAGTGGCTGCTCGACAGATGTCGTCGATAGACACAGAGTGCAGATGAGCCATTGAAGCTGCCATGGCTCTCACATTGTGAGCTGTGACATGGACCTCCAGAGGAAGGTTCTTACTCTGATAGGCCAAGGAAATACACTATGCAATCCAGTTGGACACTGGAAGTCGCAAATGAGAAGGATCAAAAGCAACAAAGAGCTGAGAGGACTTTCTATGTTGCTGTGTTCTTTGCAAGTAAAAGGCTAAAGCCCTCTTACAGTCTAAAGTATGAAGATTCCTTTCTGCATTAGATGCATGAGGCCTTGGAAAAAAAACAGGCAGGTAGACCGCTTGGTTTAAATGAAAAGGCGAGACCACCTTCGGCATGAAGTGTAGGTGAGTCCTAAGGACTACCTTGTCATGATGGAACCTTGTATAACGTGGATCAGCTACTAGTGCTTGCAACTCACTGATGCGGCGTGCTGATGTGATTGCAATGAGAAAGATAACTTTCCAAGAAAGGAATTTCAATGAGGTAGTAACTAAGGGTTCAAAAGGTGGCTTCATGAACTGACCAAGAACCAGGTTTAAGTCCCATGTCACCGGTGGTGGCTTAATGGGAGGCTTAGTTAGAAGAAGGCCTCTCATAAATCTTGCTGTAAGAGGATGGGAGGAAATAGGTTGCCCATTTAGAGGCTTGAAAGAAGCTGCAATAGCACTCAAATGGACTCTTACTGAGTTAGTCTTAAGCCCTGCATTGGATAAATGAAGGAGATACTCCAGTAATGATTCCAGAGGTATCGCACGGGGGTTAAGACCCTTCTGAGAACACCATAAGGTAAATCTTTTCCACTTGAAAGCATAAGAGTGTCTTGTGGAAGGTTTCCTGGAAGCATAAAGGATATCCTTTACTGGCTGAGGGAGGTTAAGATCATGAAGATCTAGGCCTTCAGCAACCAAGCCCTGAGATGCAGAGATTGGGGATTGGGATGCCATAACATTCCGTCCTCCTGAGACAGTAGATCTGGAGCAGACCCTAACTCCAGGGAGGGAGCTTGAGAGAGTTGTAGAAGCAGAGGGTACCACACTTTCCGTGGCCAATGTGATGCTATGAGAATCATATGGCCTCTGTCTCTCTGAAGCTTGAACAGGGTTTTGGGAATAGAGGAATGGGCGGAAAGGCATAAAGGAAGTCTTGACCCCAGTGAAGAAGGAAAGCATCCCTGGCCTGAGAGCCCTGAGCCGGAATTCTGGAACAGAACCAGGGAAGTTTGGCATTCAACGGACTTGCAAAGAGGTCTATGTCCGGGGTTCCCCAAATTTGAAAAATCTTGGCCACCTGGTCTGCATGTAGAGACCAGTTGTGTGGAAGCAGAACTCGACTGAGTCTGTCTGCCCAAGAGTTTGTATGCCTGGAAGATACATTGCCAGGAGATGAATCTGATGCTCTCTGGCGAGGGCCCATAGTCGCAAAGCTTCGTTGCAAAGCGACAGAGAGCCTGTTCCTCCCTGCTTGTTCACGTAGAACATGGCTACTTGATTGTCCGTATGAATGAGGACTGTCTTGTAGCTGAGCAGGGTGTGGAACACTCGAAGAGCAAGGAAGATTGCTCTGAGCTCTAAGAGATTGATATGTAGATGAGTCTCCTGTGCAGACCAGGTGCCTTGGGTGCAGAGGTCTTGTAGATAAGCTCCCCAACCCATTGGCGAAGCATCTGTTGTGAGAGTTGCCTGGGGTAAAGGTTGTTGAAATGGGGACCCCAGCAACAGGTTTTGATTTGACTGCCACCATTGGAGGGACAAAATAAGGCGATCTGTGTTTGCTATTTTGTCTGACAGGCACCCTGATGCCTGAGTCCATTGAGTGGATAAAGTCCACTGGGCTGCTCTCATATGGAGGCAAGCATAAGGAACCATATGCACTGTAGATGCCATGTGGCCTAGCAGTTGTAACATTTCTCGGGCAGTGAGGTGAGGCTTTAGCACTGCTTGAGAAGCTAACTGCACCATGCGAAGGCAACAGGCCTGAGGAAGATAGGCCCTTGCTTTTCTGGTATCCAGCAAAGCTCCTATGAACTCTAGAGACTGAGTGGGAGTTAGACTGGATTTTGGGATGTTTATGACCAGGCCCAAATACTGAAGGATACGCATCGTGCAAGATAGAGAAGTCCTGGCCTCTGACTCTGATGGGGCTAGAATGAGCCAGTCGTCTAATTAAGGGAAGACGAATATCCCTAGAGTGCGTAGAAATGCTGCTACCACAGCCATGTATTTCGTGAACACTCTTGGTGCAGAGGCCAGGCCGAAAGGAAGCACCCTGAATTGGTAGTGCTTTCCCTGGAAAAGGAACCGAAGGAACTTTCTGTGAGTTGGATGGATGAGAACATGAGTGTACGCATCCTTGAGATCTAGAGAACAAAGCCAATCCTGACTTTGAAGGTATGGCAGCAGAGTACCCAGAGAAATCATTTTGAACTTCTCTTTGAACAGGAATTTGTTCAATTCTCTGAGGTCCAAAATAGGTCTGTATCCCCGTTTTCTTTGGGATAAGGAAATAGGGGGAGTAAAACCCTGTACCCTGTTGAAGAATGGGCATTTCTTCTATTGCCCCTTGGGCGAGAAGGATGGTGACCTCTTGATCTAACAGGTTGATGAGAGAGGTCTGAGAATTGAACTGTCTTACCATTGTGGGAGGGGGCATGCACAGAAAGTGCAGCTTGTATCTGCTCCCATCTGGGGGCAAAGTGATATAACCTTCCAGGAATGGTGGAAGGCTCTGGTCCATTGAGGGCCAGGAAGACTAAGTTCTCTAGATGAAAGTCAAAGGCCTTGTGGAGGCTGAGACTGCTGAGGCTTAGCAGTCTTTGCTTTCCTTTGTTTAGGTGGTTGCTGACTCTTTCGAGCAGGCTGACCTGCAGAACGTCCCTGCTGGGAATAAGAGGGATAAAACCTCTTCTTTTTTGAGAAGAAAGAAATCTTTCAAGAAACCATTCTCGCAGGATCAGCTGTGGCTTTGGATAGCCTATCCAAAGTGGAGTTGTCAGCATCCAACTCATTGGCTTTCTCTTGCCAATTCTTGCCAAATAAATTCTCACCTGTACAAGGGATATTGCCCAGTTTGTCTTGAACCCAGAGCTCCAGATCGGATGCCTGGAGCCAGGCAATTCTACGTGCACCTATGGCAATGGCAGAGGCTCTGCTTATGCACTCAAAACAGTCAAAAGCTGCACGATTGACAAACTTAGAAACATCCTGGGCATGCTTAACCAGTGTGAGAAAATCCTGCCTTTTGTCCTCAGGAAGGAGAGGGCTAAGAACCTCTAAATCTCCTGTGACTTCTTTAAGGAACATTCCCATATATAAAATATAGGAACTGATCCTGGCAGAAAGCATGGAAGCCTGGAAAGTACGACGTCCAAAGGCATCCAAGGTTCTACACTCACGTCCTGGAGGATTAGAGGCATGCCTCTTTGCACTCCTGATCCTTCTCATAGCTGACTACACCACAATGGAATGGTGGGGAAGCTTAGTTTTCTGGAAGCCAGGACAAGGAGGGACTCGATACATGGTATCCAGTCTGCGAGAGTGAGGAGAGGTGGTAAGAGGTGTCTCCCACATTCTCAACATGAGATCATGTATAATCTCATGAATGGGAAAGGTAGCTGCCTCTTTAGGAGTTTTGGGATATTGTAAAATTTCCAACTCCTTAGCTATGGGCTCTGTTTCAGGAGTCACAGTAATGGACAACCCACGAGCCACCTCCCTGATGAAATCCTGAAAGGAGATATCTTCTGGAGGAGACATCCTACGTTTAGGAGAGAAGGCTCCTCCGGGAGAAGTATCCCGGTACCGGCAGAGCTGTCAGAATCCTCGGAGTCCTCCGAGGATTCGAAGTACCGTCTGTCCGGATGTTCTTGAAGAGCCCGATACCCGTACCGACCGAAGTTGGTACTGGGGGTAATCGGTACCGGTGTATCGGCACCGGAAGGGATCGCATGACTGGGTGCCTGCAAAGCCGATACCGATGTCAATGTCATTGGTACCGGTACCGAGACCGGTACCGGCATTGGTGCCAGTACCGGTACCGGTTGAACTGTCTGACGCGGTTCCGTGGGCGTCGATGCCGCAAGGAGAGCTGCCAGACTGCGTTCAATAGCCAGGAACCTCTGGTCTATTAATGCTGCCGATGCCTGGGTATCGGTACCGGAAGCAGCTGGTACCCCAGAGCATGGCACCAGTAGTTCTGCCGAGGTCGAGGCCTCGAGAACATCCTGGAGCCCCGATAATGCTTTGGAAGCCGAAGCCTCCCGCCGGGGCAATTTTGCCGGTATGGAACCCTCAAGTGCAACGCCAGAGGCATCTCGATGCTTGGAAGGAGATCTACCCTTTGCGGATCGGCTGGACTTATGTTTAGTTACCTGAGATCCATGGGAGGAAGACGAAGCCCTGGAAGACGTCGATGCCTCCGAGGCTGCATCGGAAGGAAAAAGGGCACTGAGCTTGGCAGCTCGGTTCTGTCGACCCCTTTTGGATATCATGGCACAAGCCATACAGTCGGAGATGGAGTGGTCAGGACCTAAACATTTAAGACACCATTCGTGGGTGTCGGTGACGGAGATGGTACACTTGGTGCACTTTTTAAAACCCGAGGCGGGTTTCTCCATAGTGGAGGGAATTTTGGGCCTAAGGCCCAAAATGGCGCGTGCACCTGGGAAGAAAAATAAAAAAAAAATATATTTTTTTAAAACAAAAGAAAGAAAGAAAAGAGAACCGGCGGTACCGGTATAGCATCGAGGAAGGCAGACGCGACCACAAAAAAATAAAGAATAAGGAATAAATTTTCTGTGGTGACAGGAACACGACCTGCTGGCTCTGCGGAAAACGAAGAACTGGAGAGAGGCAGTTGGGAAATGCGGAAAGGCAGCACACAGGCGCTGTGGGATGTTCCCAAAAGCTTCCTAATTGGACGCTGGGGAGTGTTCCCGCGCAGGCTCCGTCGGTACCGATGATACCCATATGTGAAGACTACAATCCTGCTTGTTCCTGGAGATGTGAAAAAACTGCAAAGATTTGAAGAAAACAGAAAAGAAAGAAATCAAAATAAACTATTTAGACAGAACTCAAAACAATTCTACCAGGAATTAAATATGCATTAATATGGTAAAAACACCACCAACCAAAGCTGAAACAGAAAGCTTCTGGAGAAGCCTATATGAGAACCCCATAGAGCACAATCAAGAAGCAGAATGGTTACCCTGGATGCAGAAACATTTAGAAAGATCAAACATCAAACCTATGGAATGGCCTGTAGAACAACAAAAGAGCTAGAAAGCAGCATAAAATGAGCCCCAAACTGGAAGAGCCTTGACCTAGATGGAGTGACCAACATCACTCCAGCAAGACCTAGCAAACTGCAAAACCCACTTAATCAAGCAGCCGAAATTAACACCACAATGGTTTATAACAGCAACAATATTGCTCCTCCCAAAGGGGGCCCAAGTAACATTCCCAAAAATTACAGATCAATAACTTGTCTATCTACAGTCTATAAGCTGTTCACTGCAATAGATGCAGACAGAATATATGGTCATATCAAATCCAATATCATCATGGCAACAGAGCAGAAGGGCAATAAGAGAGGAGCATATGAAACCAAAGACCAGTAAATGTTAAATAAGGCAATCATAGCCAGCTCTAAGAAAAGCAAAAATCTCAGTATAGCATGGGTTGATTATAAGAAAGCTTTTGACAGTGTCCCACACTCTTGGATAAAAAATTGTCTTGAGATGTAGAAGATAAATCCTGGTTTGATAGAGTACATTAAGTTCATCATGACAATGTGGCAAACCACCCTACTTTTGAAGTGTAAATATGGTCAGTATAACATTCCTAACATCAACATCTAGTGAGGAATATTTAGGGAGATTTCCTGTTGCCACTTCTGTTTTGTATGGAGCACTCTCATCAACTCTTTTGGATGTGGATTTAGCCTGAATCCTAGAGAAGGTAACAACCCATGGGTAACATCCCATTTACTATTTGTAGATGATCTAAAGCTCAACAGTTCCAGTGAGCAACAATTAGCAGAACAAATCCGTGTAGTGAAAAGCTTTTCTGGTGACATTAGGATGACTTTTGGCCTAGACAAATGTGCTAAGGCAACTTCTTTTTGAGAGAAATTGAGCAAAATCGAAAACATCTCCCTGGCTGAGAGCTGTGACATCAAGGCACTTGAACAGGAAGGCATATATAAATATCTTTGAGTAGGGGAAGGAACAACACTCAAGCAGAAATTACCGAGAGAAAAGATCAGTAAAGAATACCATAGAAGATTAAAATTATTACTGAAATGTGCCTTTACATCCCAAAATAGGATACAAGCCATCAATCAACTGGCCATTCCTGTACTTTCATACAGCTTTGGGATTGTAAACTGGCCTCTTAAAAAACAAGTGGCAAATGCACAAATATAAAGGGAAATACAAAGTATTACTCCTGGAACTCTTTGTCGATCAAGAACAGACATATGAATGGTAAGGAGTGGTGAACTGAAACCAAAGGATGAGAGATTGATAGCTGCAGCCCAGGACAACAGATTACAGACGAGATAGTTTACAGAGAGCATTGAAAAAACTGGCAAAAAAGACATATGTCGATTCTGTGGGAAAGACCTGGAAACAGTGACTCACCTCACAGCTGGCTGTGAAGTACTGATGGCAGAAAATTTCTATACAGAAAGGCACAACAAAGTAGCACGCCTCATCAATTGGAAACTCTGTAAACACTACAACATTACTGTGCCTGATAAATAATGGGATCATGACTCTTAAGAGAATTAGAGAGAATGAAGAGGTTATGATTACGTGGGACATTCCCTTTCCAACGGATAAGAAACAGGATGCGAGGAAACCGAACATATGGTAAAGGAAAAAAAACACTAGAATGGCAATAGAGGCGTCGATTCCAAGTGATTATTCTGTGAATCGCGTGGAGAAGCAGAAGATCCTGAAGTACAAAGAAATGCAGTCAGAGACCAAGAGAATGTGGCAGAACGATACAGAAATATTTCCCATTGTATTGGGAGCCACAGACTTTATAGAAGATTTTCCAAGCACATCTTTGACAAACTGCCCATACATGTTACATCTTGCGAACTTCAGAAGAAAGCTCTCTTTGGCATGATGCAAGTACTATGCCAAGCATTAGCAGTGAATTTGAGACTAAGATTATATTCCACATACCCTGGGGCTTAGAAGTGAGGTTCATGACTGTCATGGTATGCACAAAACTAACACAACAATAGCTGTATAAGAGCTTAATCAACCAAAAAGACAAATAGCTCTTAATTTAAGACACAATTAGTCACCAAAATGATTTCCTAAAAACAACTAGAAACTTCTTTATCTTAGGCAAATATGACCTCAGGATGGCTTATACCATGGAGGGTATGAGTTAAGGGTATGAAAGTGCTTGAAGGACTATTGTGAGATGAGTTTCCTGCCCTGATTTGGAAGATTTTTGATTTACAACGGATTGTTTAGAAGCAGTCACAGACTTTGAAAATTGAGCTTTAAAGATAAGTAATTGTAGATCTTGCTAGGCATATTCATTGCTGTTTGTATTTATTAAGTTCCTCTTCTGTTGTTTTACAAGGGATGGAAGCTCAGTCCCGTGGTGCCCCATTGAGCTTTTTAAAATGACGCTGTTTATGTATTGTGTATGGTTTGTGGTATGTTAGGTTGTAAGTAATTTTGAATCCCCAGGAGTACTCATGTGGAATTGAAATGTTACGGTTTGAAATTTAATATTACGAATAAAATATTACTTTAGAGGCTATCTCCAGGAACAAGCAGGAATAAGTCCTCACTTATGGGTACGTCGGAACCGACGGAGCCTGCGCGGGAAAGCTCCCCAGCTTCCCAGGAAGGAAGCCTTTGGGGCCTCCCACTGCACATGCGCGCTGCCTTCCCGCCTTCCTGACCAGCTCTCCTCAGTTTCTCTTTTTCCGCGGAGCCAGCAGGTCGTGTTCCTGTCACCGCTGAAGAAATTATTGTTTTAGTTTGTTTCTTTAGACCGCGTACCTGCCTTCCCCATACCGAAACCGGTACCGCCGGTCTCTCTTTTCTTTTCTTTAAAAAAAAAAAAAAAAAAGAATCTTTATCTTTGCACACCTTGGTGACTTCGGTTAGGCCTCAGGCCTACACAAATTCTCCTCATGGAGAAACCAGCCCCTGGTTTTAAGAAGTGTACCAAGTGTAGTGCTGTTATTTCTGTCAGACACCCATGAATGGTGTCTTAAATGTTTGGGACCTGACCACTCCATTCCGGACTGCCCATCCTGCTCCCAGATGTCTAAACGTGGTTTGCAGAACCGGGCCAACAAATTCCATGTGCTGTTTGCTTCAGATAATCCAGCATCACAGTCATCCAGGTCTTCCTCTCCGGATGGATCTCAGGTAACCAAACCTTCTTCGGGCAGGTCCTCAAAGAGCAAATCTCCTTCAAAGCATCGAGAGGCTCTCACTTTTGAATCTGAGGATCCTGCCCCAGCCAAACAACCCCGGCGGGAAGCTCTGGCTTCCAAAGCACCATCTATGGGGTTACAGGTTGACATCGATGGCATGGCCTCGACTGATCACCTGTTAGACTGCTCTGGGGTACCGGCCCATACCGGTACCGACATCCAGGCAGCAGTGGCGTCTATGAGCAATACTGTTCAGACCATGCAGCAGGCCATGCTGGCTTTTATTACAGCTGCGACGCCCTCGGTACCGCGTTCAGCGGTACCGGATCCGGTTCCGGTATCGTCTCCCATACCGGAACCGAGACCATCGACTTCCAAACGCAGATCGGTTCCGCATGCCGGATCTGGGTTTTCACCCGATACCGATCCCATACCCGGTACGCCCGATGTCGATACCGATCGGTATGCGTATCGTGTGTTGGAAGCAAATAGAGAATACTCTGATTCTTCTGAGGATTTTGACTCCTCTGAGGACTCTGATGAGCTGTCTCTAGTTCTTCATGAAGACCCTTCTTCCCCAAAGAGGAGAATGTCTCCACCAGAGGATTTGTCCTTTCAAGACTTCATTATAGAGCTAGCTAAAGGACTTTCTATTACCACATCCTCTGAAAAAGAACCTAGGTCAAAGAAATTGGATATTTTAGGATACCCTAAGGTTCCTAAAGAGGCAGTCACCCTGCCTATCCATGAAATCCTTCAAGAACACTTGATGGACTTATGGGAGGCTCCTCTAACGTTGTCTCCTTACTCTCGTAGGTTGGACACCATGTACCGGGTCCCTCCTTCTCCTGGGTTTCAAAAGACTCAGCTGCCTCACCATTCCATTGTGGTGAAGTCTGCGCTGAAAAAGATTAAGAGCACCAAAAGGCACTCTTCTACCCCTCCAGGGCGAGAATGTAAGACCCTAGACTCTTTTGGCAGAAATATTTTCCAGGCTAGTATGCTTATAGCCAGGATTAATTCTTACAGTCTGTATATGGGCATGTTTCTCAGAGAACTTGCCCTAAAGGTACGGCATTTTGCCCCCTTTATCCCTGAGGATAGAAAGGAGGAGTTCATTTCTATAGTGAAACAGCTTCTAGATGTTTCTAAGTTCTCCAACAGAGCAGCCTTTGATTCCTTTGAAGGTGCCGGTAGAGCTTCGGGCATTGCCATTGTAGCCCGACGACTTGCTTGGCTCCAGGCCTCTGACCTAGAACCCTGGGTCCTGGATGGCTTACGGAATCTGCCCTGTACAGGTGAGAACTTATTTGGTAAGGACTGGCAAATTAAAGCCACTCAAATGGACGCAGAAAATGCTACATTAGATAGACTTTCTAAGTCTACCTCTACTCCTGCCAAGAAAAAGTCTTTCAAGAGGCCTTACTACAAGAAGGCCAGATTTTCCACAAATACTGGCCAACAATCTTCTCAGCCTCGCTTTGCTGCTAAACGTCAGCAACCTAAACAGGCAAGGTCAAAGCCTGCAGCGTCTACCACTCCTCAGCAGGCTCAACCCCCTCAGGGGTTTTGACTTGCCCCTAGAGAACTTAACATTTCTGGCTCTAGAACAACCAGAGCCCCTCACCATTCCCGGAAGGTTAGCTCACTTTGCTCCCAGATGGGGGCAAATTACATCAGAGCACTGGACCCTCTCTATCATCAGAGAGGGCTACAAACTTCATTTTCCCAACCTTCCTCCATATACCATGGTGAGGCACTTCAATTCTCCCCCATCTCTCCTGGGCCTGTTGGATCAGGAAGTCTCTTCTCTCCTTGCCCAAGGGGCAATAGAAGAGGTTCCTCTTCAACAAGGGACAGGATTCTACTCCCCTTATTTTCTCATAACAAAGAAGACAGGGGGATTCAGACCTATCCTAGAACTGAGAGAATTGAACAAATTTCTGTACAAGGAGAAATTCAAAATGCTTTCTCTAGGCATTCTCCTTCCATACCTTCAGAGTCAGGATTGGCTTTGTTCTCTAGATCTCAAGGATGCGTACACACATATACTCATCCACCCATCCCACAGAAAATATCTAAGATTTCTGTTTCAGGGAAAACATTTCCAGTACAGAGTACTTCCCTTCGGTCTAGCCTCTGCTCCAAGAGTGTTCACCAAATGCATGGCAGTTGTTGCCGCATTTCTAAGAGGTCTGGGAATTTTTGTATTCCCATATCTGGACGACTGGCTCATCCGAGCTCCATCTCAGTCAGAGGCCCAGATTTCCCTGGACCGCACAAGGCACATTCTGCAGTATCTGGGACTGGTGATAAACCTTCCCAAGTCTCAACTTATCCCTACTCAGTCTCTGGAATTCATAGGGGCCCAGTTGGACACCACCACTGCAAGGGCCTACCTACCTCAAGTCCGGGGCCAACGTCTGGTGTGCTTGGCCTCCCAAGCTCAGTCCAGCAGTCACTTGACAGCCAGAGAAATGCTGCGACTTCTGGGCCACATGGCCTCCACGGTACACGTGGTGCCCTACGCTCGTCTTCATATGAGAGCAGCTCAATGGACCTTGGCCACCCAGTGGACTCAGGCATCAGGAGCGCTCTCCGACCAAATACTCACCTCAAAGCGTCTGTTTTGGTCCCTCCAATGGTGGATATCCACCAAGAATCTGTTGTTGGGGGCCCCCTTCCAACCTTTGTTGCCCCAAACAACCCTCACAACAGATGCCTCCCAAACAGGGTGGGGAGCCCATCTTCAACACCTCTCCACTCAGGGTGCTTGGTCTCCACAAGAGACCACCCTTCACATCAACCTCCTGGAACTGCGAGCAATCTACTTTGCCCTCAAAGTCTTCCATACCCTCCTAGTCAATCTGACCGTCCTAGTCCATACAGACAATCAGGTGGCCATGTTCTACATAAACAAACAAGGAGGGACAGGCTCTCTGTCGCTTTGCAACGAAGCTCTCAGATTATGGGCCTTCGCCAGAGAGCATCAAATTCATCTTCTGGCAGTGTATCTTCCAGGGGTTCAAAACTCTTGGGCAGACAGACTCAGTCGAGTTCTGCTTCCACACGAATGGTCCCTACATATGGACCAGATAAACAGAATCTTTCAGGAATGGGGAACCCCGGACATAGACTTCTTTGCAAGTCCGTGGAATGCCAAACTTCCCCGGTTCTGTTCCAGGACTCCGTGTCAGAGCTCAGGCCAACGAAGCCTTTCTCCTACATTGGGGTCAGGAATTCCTATATGCCTTTCCACCCATTCCTTTGATTCCCAAGACTCTGTTCAAACTCCAGAGGGATCACGGATCGATGATCCTCATAGCTCCACGCTGGCCACGCCAAGTGTGGTTCCCTCTACTTCTGCATCTCTCCCAGGGACCCTCCCTGGACCTGGGAGCTGCGCCAGACCTTCTCTCTCAGGAGGAAGGGACTTTGTGGCACCCAAACCCCAAGTCCCTACACCTCAGAGCTTGGTTACTGAAGGCCTAAGCCTTCATGACTTCAATCTTTCTCAACCAGTGAAAGATATCCTTCATGCCTCTAGGAAACCCTCCACGAGGCGTTCCTATGCTTTCAAATGGAAACGCTTTTCCATTTGGTGTGCTCAACAGGGTCTTGACCCTCTAGCACTTCCTTTGAATTCTCTACTAGACTATCTCCTGCATCTTTCTAATGCAGGCCTTAAGACGAATTCAGTAAGAGTCCATTTGAGTGCTATTGCAGCATCCTTAAAACCTATAAATGGACAACCTGTCTCCTCTCATCCGCTTGTTGCAAGGTTCATGAGAGGCCTGACTCTAACTAAGCCTCCCATCCGACCTCCTCCGGTAGCATGGGACTTGAACCTAGTTCTGGGTCAGCTTATGAAGCCACCTTTTGAACCGTTGGTTTCTACCTCCTTGAAATTTCTTTCCTGGAAGGTCCTTTTCCTTATTGCAGTCACTTCGGCTCGCCGCATCAGTGAACTACAGGTCTTAGTGGCTCATCCACCTTATACCAGGTTTCATCATGATAAGGTGGTCCTTAGGACGAATCCCCACTTTATGCCCAAAGTGGTCTCGCCTTTTCATCTTAATCAAGAGGTATATCTACCTGTCTTTTTTCCAGCTCCTCATGCATCCAGTGCAGAGAGGAACCTTCATACTTTAGATTGTAAAAGAGCTCTTGCCTTTTACCTCAACAGGACTCAGCCACATCGAAAGTCTTCCCAGCTTTTGATCCTTCTCATTTGGGACTTCCAGTCTCCAAACGTACACTTTCGAATTGGATTGCTCAGTGTATTTCCTTTGCTTACCAGAGTAAAAATATTTCTCTGGAAGGCCATGTCACAGCTCACAATGTGAGAGCCATGGCCACTTCTATGGCTCATCTTCACTCTGTATCCATAGATCAGATCTGTCGAGCCGCCACATGGGCCTCGGTTCATACCTTCACAGCCCATTACTGCTTGGACAAGGACTCCCGCCGGGATGCCTTGTTTGGTCAGGCTGTCCTCAAACACCTGTTCCATACTTGAACAACTCCTGCCCACCTTCCCAGGATGGATGCCTGAGATCCATATGAAGATGGCGAACCCTTGGAAGGGGATCTCCCAGGCATCTTAGCTAGGGAGTCCCCATAAGTGAGGACTTATTCCTGCTTGTTCCTGGAGATAGCACAGTTACTTACCGGTAACAGGTGATCTCTGGGAACAGCAGGAATTAGTCCTCACAACCCACCCACCTCCCCTAGGAGTTGTATCTTCTATCTATCTTCCTTTCCTCTCTCTATTGTCTCAGCTATAAACTCGAACTGAGGAGAGCTGGTCAGGAAGGCGGGAAGCCAGCGCGCATGTGCAGTGGGAGGCCCCAAAGGCTTCCTTCCTGGGAAGCTGGGGAGCTTTCCCGCGCAGGCTCCGTCAGTTCCGACGTACCCATAAGTGAGGACTAATTCCTGCTGTTCCCAGAGATCACCTGTTACAGGTAAGTAACTGTGCTTTATTGACCGGTGAAGTGAGCGTCAGCTGTTCCCTATAGTGAATTTTTCACTAAATGTAGGGTATAAGCCATCCTGAGGTCATATTTACCTAAGATAAAGAAGTTTCTAGCTATTTTTAGGAAATCATTTTGGTGACTAATTGTGCCTTAAATTAAGAACTACTTGTCTTTTTGATGCACAAAACTAACCCATTAGAGAAACTTCACCAAGATAAAGTCTCTGAGTTTTGGGCCCAATATGCTTTTGACATGTAAATCACTGGATTATAGAAATATTGCACACATTTTTGCATAGATTATATGAAGAATTTTATACAAAGATCTTTTTTCTCTGATGGGTAAATGATTAAAACTATTAAAATTCTTTAAGGCTAAGCCATGGCATCCAATAAAGCACAGTTACTTCAGGGACAGCAGGAATCAGTCCTCACATATGGGTGACATCAGTATTGATGGAGCCCTCATGGAACCATCTCACCAGTTTTTCAAGAAAGCCTTTGGAAGATGCACCACGCATGCGTGGTCCACTTCCTGCCCATGGGTGCCATCTTGCCTCAGTCCGATGACATAGCTAAGATGGCAAAAATAAAATACGGTAAAGACGCAACTCCAAGGGGAGGAGGGAGGGTTGTAAGGACTGATTCCTGCTATCCCGGAGAAAGCACAGTTACTTACCTGTAACAAGTGATCTCTGGGAACAGCAGGAATTAGTCCTCACATATGGGTACGTCGGTACCGACGGAGCCTGCGCGGGAAAGCTCCCCAGCTTCCCAGAAAGAAAGCTTTTGGGAGCCTCCCACAGCGCATGCACGCTGCCTTCCTGCCTTTCCTAACCAACTCTCCTCAGTTCGAGTTTAAAGCTGAGACAATAGAGAGAGAGAGAAAAGGAAAGATAGAGAGAGATACAACTCCTAGGGGAGGTGGGAGGGTTGTGAGGACTAATTCCTGCTGTTCCCAGAGATCACCTGTTACAGGTAAGTAACTGTGCTATCTCCAGGAACAAGCAGGAATGAGTCCTCACATATGGGGACTCCCTAGCTAAGATGCCTGGGAGATCCCCAAGGGTATGAGACCCTGAAAGGTTCCTCGTCTTCCTATGGATCTCAGGCATCCATTAAGGGATGGAGGGCAGGAGTTGTTTAAGAATGGAACAGGTGTCTGAGGACAGCCTGACCAAACAAGGCATCCCGGCGGGAGTCCTTGTCCAAACAGTAATGGGCTGTGAAGGTATGAACCGAGGCCCAGGTGGCTGCTCGACAGATCTGGTCGATGGACACAGAATGAAGATGAGCCATAGAGGCAGCCATGGCCCTCACATTGTGAGCTGTGACATGGACCTCCAGAGAAAGGTTCTTACTCTGGTAAGCAAAAGAAATACACTGAGCAATCCAATTGGACAGTGTTCTCTTAGAGACTGGAAGTCCTAAATGAGAAGGATCAAAAGCAACAAAAAGCTGGGAAGACTTTCTATGTTGCTGTGTCCTGTGCAAGTAAAAAGCAAGAGCTCTTTTACAATCTAGAGTATGAAGGTTCCTCTCTGCACTGGATGCATGAGGAGCTGGAAAAAAGACAGGTAAATATACCTCTTGATTAAGATGAAAAGGTGAGACCACTTTAGGCATAAAGTGAGGATTTGTCCTAAGGACTACCTTATCATGATGGAACCTTGTATAATTGATTAGCCACTAAGGCCTGCAGTTCACTGATGCAGCGAGCAGAAGTGACTGCAATAGGGAAAATAACCTTCCATGAAAGAAATGTCAAGGAGGTAGTGGCTAAGGGTTCCAAAGGTGGCTTCATAAGCTGACCAAGAACCAAGTTTAAGTCCCATGCCACCAGAGGAGGTCGAATGGGAGGTTTTGTTAAAGTTAGGCCTCTCATAAATCTTGCAATAAGAGGATGAGAGGAGATAGGTTGTCCATTGAGAGGCTTAAGGGATGCTGCAATAGCACTCAAATGGACCCTTACTTATATTCGTTTTAAGGCCTGCATTGGAGAGATGCAGGAGATATTCCAATAGAGAATTCACAGGAAGTGCCAGAGGGTCAAGACCCTTTTGAGCACACCAAATGGAAAATCTTTTCCACTTAAAAGCATAGGAACGTCTAGTGGAAGGTTTTCTGGAAGCATGGAGGATATCCTTCACTTGCTGAGAAAGATTGAAGTCTTGAAGGTCTAGGCCTTCAGTAACCAAGCTCTGAGGTGAAGGGACTTGGGGTTTGGATGCCACAAAGTCCCTTCCTCCTGGGACAGAAGGTCTGGCGCAGCTCCCAAGTCCAGGGAGGGGGCTTGGGAGAGATGCAGAAGTAGAGGGTACCACACTTGGCGTGGCCAGCGTGGAGCTATGAGGATCATAGATCCTTGATCCCTCTGGAGTTTGAACAGAGTCTTGGGAATCAAAGGAATGGGTGGAAAGGCATACAGGAAGCCCTGACCCCAATGAAGGAGGAAGGCATCCTTGGCCTGAACTCTCTGACACTGAATTCTGGAACAGAACCGGGGAAGTTTGGCATTCCACGGACTTGCAAAGAGGTCTATGTCCGGGGTTCCCCATTCCTGGAAGATTCTGAGTACCTGATCCATGTGCAGGGACCATTCGTGTGGAAGCAGAACTCGACTGAGTCTGTCTGCCCAAGAGTTTTGGATTCCTGGGAGGTATACTGCCAGGAGATGGATTTGATGCTCTCTGGCGAAGGCCCATAATCTTAGAGCTTCGTTGCAAAGCGACAGAGAGCCAGTTCCTCCTTGCTTGTTTATGTAAAACATGGCTACTTGACTGTCCGTGTGAATGAGGACTGTCTTGTAGCTGAGGAGGGTATGAAAGACCTTGAGAGCTAGGAATACTGCTCGAAGTTCCAAGTGGTTGATATGAAGTGAGGTCTCCTGTGGGAACCAAATGCCTTGGGTGGAGAGGTCTTGTAGATGAGCTCCCCAACCTGTTTGGGAGGCATCTCTTGTGAGGGTTGCATGGGGCAACAAAGGTTGGAAGGGGGACCCCAGCAACAGATTTTGAGTGGACATCCACCATTGGAGAGACCAAAAGAGACGTTTGGAGGTTGCTATTTGGTCTGAGAGAGCTCCTGAAACTTGAGTCCACTGGGTGGACAAAGTCCATTGAGCTGCTCTCATGTGTAGGCGAGCATAGGGTACCACATGTACTGTGGAAGCCATATGGCCTAGCAGCTGTAGCATCTCCCTGGCACTTAAATGGCTCTTTGACTGAATCTGTGAGGCTAACTGCACTAGACGTTGACAACAGGCCTGAGGAAGGTAGGCCCTTGCAGAAGTGGTGTCCAACCAGGCCCCTATGAATTCCAGGGACTGAGTAGGGGTGAGCTGGGACTTTGGGAGGTTTACCACAAGTCCCAGGTATTGCAGAATGCGCCTGGTGCGGTTCAGGGAGATCTGAGCCTCTGACTGGGTTGGAGCTCGGATGAGCCAGTCGTCCAGGTATGGGAAGAGAAATATTCCCAGAGTGCGTAGAAATGCAGCAACTATTGCCATGCATTTGGTGAACACTCTTGGAGCAGAGGCTAGACCGAAAGGAAGCACTCTGTATTGGTAATGTTTTCCCTGGAACAGGAAACGTAGGAATTTTCTGTGAGATGGATGGATGAGGACATGAGTGTACGCATCCTTGAGATCTAGAGAACAAAGCCAATCCTGACTCTGCAGGTATGGAAGGAGAGTGCCTAGAGAAAGCATCTTGAACTTCTCCTTGCATAGGAATTTGTTCAATTCTCTGAGATCTAGAATGGGTCTGTATCCCCCTGTTTTCTTTGGAATGAGAAAATAGGGGGAGTAAAACCCTGACCCCTGTTGAAGAAGAGGAACTTCTTCTATGGCCCCCTGGGGCAGAAGGGTAGTCACCTCCTGATCCAGAAGCTCGAGGAGAGATGTGGGAGAATTGAAGTGTCTCACCATGGTGTAGGGAGGAAGGTCTGAGAAATGAAGTTTGTAGTCCTCTCTTATGATAGAGAGGGTCCACTGCTCTGATGTGATTTGCTCCCATCTGGGAGCAAAATGAGCTAACCTTCCTGGAATGGTGAGAGGTTCTGGCTGTTGTAGAGCCAGAAAGGTTAAGTTCTCTAGTATCAAGTCAAAAACCCTGAGGGGGTTGGGACTGCTGGGTTGTAGCAGCCCCTGCAGGTTTAGGCCTGGCCTGTTTAGGTTGCTGACGCTTAGTAGCAAAGCGACCTGTAGAAGATTGTTGGCCAGAAGTGGAAGGAAATCTGCTCCTTTTGTAAAAAGACTTTTTGAAAGGTTTTCTCTTGGCTGGAATGGAGGTTGACTTAGAAAGTCTATCCAGAGCAGAATTCTCTGCATCCATTTGAGTGGCTTTTATTTGCCACTCTTTGCCAAAGAGATTCTCACCCGTACAGGGCAGATTTCCTAAGCCATCCTGAACCCAGGGTTCTAGATCAGAAGCCTGGAGCCAAGCAATTCTGCGAGCAGCTATGGCAATGCCTGAGGCTCTGCTGGCACCCTCAAAGGAATCAAAGGCTGCCCTGTTGGAAAACTTTGAAATATCTTGAGTATGCTTAAGCCAAAGGAGGAATTCATCCCTTCTATCCTCTGGAATAAAAGGGAGAAAGTTGTGCAGCTTTTGTGCAACTTCCTTTAGAAACATACCCATATAAAGGCTATATGAGTTGATTCTGGCAATAAGCATACTGGCTTGGAAGATTTTCCTACCAAAAGCATCCAAGGTCCTGCATTCTCTTCCTGGGGGAGCAGAAGTGCGTCTTTTGGTACTCTTTATCCTTTTCATAGCTGACTGCACCACAATGGAGTGGTGAGGAAGCTGAGTTTTCTGAAATCCAGGACAAGGAGGGACACGGTACATAGTGTCCAATCTGCGAGAATGAGGAGAAAGGGTGAGAGGAGTCTCCCATAAGTCAATCATATGCTCATGAAGAATTTCATGAATTGGCAAGGTGACTGCCTCTCTGGGAGCCTTAGAGTATCCTAAAATATCAAATTTTTTTGCTCTAGGCTCTGCTTCAGAGGTTACTGAAATAGAGAGTCCTTTAGCCACTTCTATTATGAAGTCTTGAAAGGACAAATCCTCTGGAGGAGACATTCTCCTTTTTGGAGAAGTAGGCTCCTCAGGAAGGGTAATGGATACTTCGGGAAACTCATCTGATGAATCAGAATCATCAGAGGAATCGAAGTATCGTCTGTCCCCTTCCAATGATCGATACGCGTATCGATCGGTACTGACATCGGGCGTCCCCGGTACCGGATCGGTACCGATAGCCCTGGACAAGGAACCTGAGTCGGTATCCTGACCGATGTTGATGCAATCGGTACTGGTATCGGTGTTGGTACCGGTACCGGCGCCGGAACCGACAACGGGACTCGCGGTACCGACGGCGTCGCAGCTTGAATAAAAGCCATTATAGCCTGCTGCATGGATTGCACAGTGTGATCCATGGACGCCACGACTGCCTGGATGTCGGTACCGGGAGATTGTGCTGGTACCCCAGAGCAGTCTAACAGGTGGTCGAGGCCGTGCCATCGATGTCAACCTGTAACCCAATAGGAGGAGCTTTGGAAGCCGGAGCTTCCCGCCGGGGTTGTTTGGCTGGGGCAGGATCCTCGAGGGCAAGCCCGGAGGCATCTCGATGCTGAGAGGGAGATTTGCCCTTCAAGGACCTGCTAGGTTTATGTTTGGTTACCTGAGACCCATCAGGAGAGGAAGACCTGGAAGATGTCGATGCCACCGCCGGTGCATCCGTGGGAAACAGCACATGGAGCTTGGCTGCTCGGTTCTGTAACCCTCTTTAAGACATTATGGAGCAGGACTGGCAATCCGGAATGGAGTGTTCAGGACCCAAACATTTAAGACACCATTCATGGGTATCTGTAACAGAAATTGTACCGCTACACTTAGTGCATTTTTTGAACCCGGAGGCTGGTTTTTCCATGAGGGAAAATTTTCTTGTGGGCCTGTAGGCCTAAGAAGAAAAATACACCAAGTGAGGAAAAGTATAATTTTTTTTTTTTTTTTTAAAGAAAAGAAAAGAAAAGACCGGCGGTACCGGTCCGGTGTCGGGGAAGGCAGACGCGCGACCAAAGAAATAAATTAAAATAAAGAACTTCTTCAGCGGTGACAGGAACATGACCTGCTGGCTCCGCGGAAAAAGAAGAACTGAGGAGAGTTGGTTAGGAAAGGCGGGAAGGCAGCGCGCATGCGCTGTGGGAGGCTCCGAAAAGCTTTCTTTCTGGGAAGCTGGGGAGCTTTCCCGCGCAGGCTCCGTCGGTACCGACGTACCCATATGTGAGGACTCATTCCTGCTTGTTCCTGGAGATCACCTGTTACAGGTGAGTAATTATGCTTTCTCCAGGAACAAGCAGGAAGTCAGTCCTCATATATAGGACTCCCAAGCTACAGGCTACTGAGAACGTGTACAAAAATATCACAGCAACCTGCAAAAGTGAGCCGTGATCAGCAGCAGTTGAATCCCTAAGAGAGATTCTTGCAAGACCCAGGTATCCAGCAGAGAACCAGCACTCTGGTAGCCTGAACACAGAAGGGTCAGATGGCAGGAGTTGCCTACAACTCAAAAAGATGACAGAATATGGCCTGCCCGAAGGCGCTGTCCTGTTGCGACTCCCTCTCCAGGCAGTAGTGAGCTGCGAAGGTATGGATTGAAGATCAGGTGGCGGCCCAGCAAATTTCCGTCATGGGGACGGAACGCAAATTGGCCACGGAAGTAGCTATGGCCTGACACGGTGCGCCATGACTCTCTGGTCCAGTGGGATTCCTGCTTGCTCGTAGGCAAGGGTAATGCAGTCTGCTACTCAAGTGGACAGAGTTCACTTAGTCACTGAGAGCCCCAGCCGGCTGGGGTCATAGGATACGAAAAGCTGTTGAGCTTTAAGATGGCCCTAAGTCCATTGCAGGGAGAAGGACAGGGCTCTCTTGCAGTCTTGAATATGGAAAACGGTCTCTGCCCTTTCGGCGTGAGGCTGGGAAAGAAGGTGAGGAATACCACCTTCTGATTGAGGGGTCACCACCTTCGGTAGAAACTTAGGGTGTGTGCGGACCACCACCCTGTACTTGTAGAACCTAGTGTAGGTTCTACTTGTAGAACCTGGTGCTCATCGACTCTATGAGTAGATGTGAGTGCTACCAGGAAGGCGACCTTCCAGGAGAGGTACCGCAGGTGGCAGGTAGCTAAAGGCTCGAATGGAGGCTTAGTGAGCTATGAGAGCACCACGTTAAGGTCCCATTCCGCCGCCAGAAGGCGGATGGGGGAGACTGGACATGAGGCCCCCTAGGAACTGAGACATGTGTAGCTGAGCCGAGAGGGGCCTCCCCTCAACAGAGTAGTGATGTGCCTTGATGGTGCTGAGGTGTAATCTGACTGAGTTGGACTTCAGTCCCATCTGTGACAGGTGGAGCAGGTTTTGGAGTACCACGTGCACTGAGCAGGAGAATTGGTTCGTCTGTTTTTCCGTGTACCACAGTAAGAAACATTGCTACTTGAGAGTGTATGCCATTTTCGCTGAGGCTTCCCGAGAGGCCAGAAGGATTTCCACATCCCATGGAAGGTTGAAGGGAGCTAGCGCTATCCTTTCAGCAAGCAAGCCATGAGTGAGAAGGACCCCAGATTGGGGTGTAGGAGAGAGCCCTGCTCCTTTGAGAGTAGTCCTGCAGCTTGGCGGTACCACCGAAAGGGAAAGGAGCAGCGGGAACCAGGGCTGTCTGGGCCACCGAGGGGCTATCAGCACTAGCGATGTTCTGTTGTGTTGAGCCTTGAACAGGATCTTGGCGATCAGTGGTACTGGAGGGAAGGCATACAGGAGGCCTTCCAACTACGGGATGAGGAATGCATCCGCCACTACCAGAGATGGGTGCGGCTGGCAGGAGCAAAAGCAGAGCAACTGCACATTGTCTGGGCTGGCGAACAGGTCCATCACTAGGATGCCCCAGAGCTGGAACAGCTGTGAGGCTACTGTTGGGTCTAGGCACCACTTGGGTGGCTGGAGTACCCTGCTCAGCTTGTCCGCCAAGACACTGTCGTGGCCCGGGAGGTAGATGCCACCAGAAGCATCCCTCTGTGTGTGGCATAAGAGCAGAGGGCTACCGCCTCCTGGCAGAGGGAGTATGACCTTGTTCCCCACAGTTTCTTCAAGCAGAACATCTTAACCTGATTGTTGGTCTGGATCAGCACCATGTGGTGTGGCAGCTGGTGACTGAAGGCTTTGAGGGCCAGGAATATGGCTCTGATTTCCAGCAGATTGATCTGCATTTCGGATTTGCTCTGGGACCAACCGCCCTGTGTCTGGAGATTCTCGCAGTCCATTAGGGAGGCATCCGTGGTGAGGTCTTTCTGGGGGGTGGGTGCCTGGAAGGGCATCCCGGCTTAAAGGGGACCTGGATTCTGCCACCATCCGAGGGAATCCACCAGCTGGTGGGTCACATGCACTCTGTCTCGGAGTCTGCCTGTAGCTTGGGTCCACTGAGAGCAGAGGCACCACCGTGTTACTCTATTGTATAGGCGGGAATCTGAGGTCACATGGACCATGGAGGCCATGTGTCCGAATAGGTAGAGGAAAAGCTGGGCGGGCATTGTCCTGCGCCATAGCACTTCTGCGGCAAGTTCCCTGAGGCATACTGACCTCTCTTGAGGGAGTGAAGCCTTTGCCTGAAGGGTGTCCAGTTGCGCCTCTATGAACTCTAGGCTTTGAGTGGGAGTGAGGTGGGACTTGGTATAGTTTATGATAAACCCCAGGTACTACAGGGTATTTATGGTGCACCTGGTGGCGCATTTAGCCTCTGCGGCTATGGCTCCCTTTATGAGCCAGTCATCCAGGCAGGGGAAGACGAAGGCCCCTTGAAGCCTGAGGTGGGCTGTGACCACTGCAAGGCACTTTGCAAAGACCCTTGGAGATGAGGCTAGCCCGAAGGGCAGTACCGTGTATTGGTAGTGTTGTCCTCCCACTATGACCCGGAGGTATTTCTGTAGCTGGGGTGGATTAGGATGTGAGTGTAAGAATTCTTTAGGTTTAAGGAGCACAGCCAACCTCCCTGCTGGAGGAATGGCATCAGTGTTCCAAGAGAGAACAACTTCTGCCTAACCAGAAATTTGTTGAGGCCCCCAGTCCTCTTGGGGATGAGGAAGTACCTGGAGTAGAAGCTGGTGCCCCAGAAGTGTTTTGGGACTGACTCCACTGCCTTATCCTGTATCAGTACTGCTAGCTCAGTGAGGAGCAGGGTCTGGTGAAGGAGAGGTCTGGTGGGCTCCCCTGGGAAGAATTGGGGCGATGCATGATGCAGGTAGAGGAGGTAAACCTCCTTGATCATCTGTAACACCAAGGCATCGGTGGTGATCGCTGTCCACCTGTGGGTAAACAGGGCTAGGCACCCCCTGTGGGTAGCAGAGGCCTCCCTGGGGGGTGTGAGAGTCACGTCCAGGTAGTCAAAAGCCTCCCCTGGACTGGGGCTTCAGGGCTTTCTGCTTTCTGGGACCATGTCCCTGGCCTTTCTGTTGCTGGGTCTGCTGAGGGCCTGAGAAGGCATGGAAGTGCGGAGTAGAACTGAAGCCTCCTTTCTTCCTTGGGAAGGGGGGCTTTTTCCCTGGAGTTTTCATTCGGTGTTTACTGAGGTCTTCTTTGAGAGCCTGGTTCTCATGACATACTCTGTCTCTATTTCCGCTGCTTTGTCCACCAGGAAATTGGACACATATTACCTTAGAAGCACAGGACAAGGTACTATGTAGCAGCCAGCTTTTAATAAGTCTTCTTTCCCGCCCTCCCACTCAGACTCCCACCCACTGTTAGGTGCAGCTGTTTATCCTCATTGGGCATACATTAAGGACCTGAGATTAACAAAGTCCATTCAACGTATTAGGTATAGTTTTATTAGTATAAGTATCCTCAGCAAACCTAAGTGTCATATGTATGATTTTCTCCCAGTTGGTAAGGGGTCTTACATGTACACTAGGTGCAAGGAGCTCTCTGCTCTCAGGGAATGAGTCCGATCTCTGGAGGTTAGAGAGCAGACTTGGAGGACATAAGGAAGACAGAGAGGTACATAGACGAGACTTACAGGGATGTAGTACTGAAATCCCACCTCCAGTCTGGCAGTATTCCAGTTGCCATGGAGGAGAGAGGTCACGTGACAGGACAGAATCACCCTGGTGTGGCAGGAAGTGATCCTGTAGCTAGGACCTGTCCCCCAGGTGATGTCAAACCTTCTCACACCGAGGAGATTACTCCAGGGTCATGTGCCCACGAGGGAAGAGTTAGGACAGTCGTTATAGTTGGTGATTCGATCATAAGGCATGTGGCTGGTGGACGTGAGGATCGCCTGGTGTGAAGGTAGCGGGATCTCATGCGCCACCTAGACAAGGTCTTAGATAGTGCTGGGGAGAACTCTGCTGTCTTGGTACATGCTGGTACCAATGACATAGGAAAGTGTGGTAGGGAGATTCTGGAAACCAAATTTAGGCTTTTAGGTAGGAAGTTGAAATCCAGAACTTCCAGGGTAGCATTCGCTGAAATGCTTCCTGTTCCATGCGCAGGACCCAAAAGGCAGGCAGAGCTCCGGAATCTCAATACATGGATGAGATAATGGTGCAAGGAAGAGGGTTTTGGATTTGTTAGGAACTAGGGAACATTCTGAGGAAAGAAGGGGCTTTTCTGAAGGGATGGGCTCCACCTTTACTGGGATGGAATCAGGCTGCTGGCATTAACCTTTAAAAAGGAGACAGAGCAGCTTTTAAACTAGATAATAGGGGAAAGCCGACAGTCACCCAAGAGCACATGGTTCAGAACAATGTATCCTTGAAAGATACTAGCAAAAGCTTGAGGTTAAGGCATATCAACAGACAGGTTCCAATAAAGACAAAAGTAACCCAAATGCTCTTGAGTACAGAGCAGACAGAACTTAAAGATTCCAAATTACCCCTGCCTACCGATAACCAGATTGATATGAATAAAACACAGCCTCTAAAATGCTTGTATGCAAATGATATAAGTCTAAAAAATAAGATGGGAGAGTTAGAATAAATAGCACTAAATGAGAGGTTAGATATGATTGGTATCTCAGAGACATGGTGGAAGGAGGACAACCAGTAGGACACTGTGATACCTAGGTACAAACTATATCGTAATGATAGAGCAGATCAAATTGGTGGAGAGAGGTCATTCAGTCACAAAGGATTAAAGTTTTGCAGGAAACTAAATGCACCATAGAATCTCTATGGATTGAAATTCCATGTAAAAAATAGGAAGGGGAAGGCGATGGCAATGGGGGTGTACTATCGACTGCCTAGCCAGAATGAACAAATGGATAATGAAATGCTCAAAGAAATCAGGGAAGCTAACAAAAGTTACAGCATGGTAATAATAATGGATGATTTCAATTACCCCTGGTATCGACTGGGTCAGTGTCACGGCAGGGCATACTAGGGAGATAAAGTTTCTAGATAAAATAAATGACTGCTTCTTGGTGCAGCTGGTTCATGAACCAACCAGAGGGGAAGCCATTTTGGACCTAGTCCTTGGTAAAACACAAGATTCTGTGCAAGAGATAAGGGTGATGGGGCCACTTGGCAATAGTGATCATAGCATGATCACGTTTGATTTAATAAACGAAGGAAGGAAGGCAAGGAAATCCACAGTACCACCTTTTAACTTTCAAAAGGGAGACTATGATAAAATGAGGAAAATAGTTAAGAAAAAACTAAAAGGAGCAGTTGCAAAGGTTAAAGATTTACATCAAGCATGTGTGTTGTTGAAAAATACTATCTTGGAAGCCCAGACCAGCTGTATTCCACACTTTATGAAAAGTGGAAGGAAGTCCAAAAAACTGCCAGCATGGTTTAAAGGTGAGTTCAGAGAGGCTGTTGTCAAAAAAGCATCTTTCAGGAAATGGAAAAAGGAGCCAAATGACACAAACTGGAAACAACATAAGCGCTGGCAAGTTAGATGCAAGGCATTGATAAGGCAGGCAAAGAAAGAATTTGAGAAGAAGCTTGCTGTGGAAGCAAAAAATGCATAATAAAGACTATTTTATGTACATTCGTAGTGAAAAACCTGTGAGAGAATCTGTTGGACCACTAGATGATAGAGGGGTAAAAGGGGACATATGAGGGGACAAGGCCATAGTGGAGAAACTGAATGAATTCGGTATTTACTGAGGAAGATGTAGGGATGTTACCCATGACTGAAATGGTATTTGAAGGTGATGCTGCAGAAGAACTGAAAGAAATATTGATACACCGGGAAGATGTATTACAACTATTTGATAAACTAAAGAGTAGCAAATCACCTGGACCGGATAGTATATATCCAAGGGTGTTGAAAGAACTGAAATATGAGACTGCAGATCTACTATTAGTAATCTGTGAACTATCATTAAAATCACCTGTAATACCTGAAGATTGGAGGATGGCCAATATAACGCCTATTTTTATATTGGGTTCTAGGGGTGATCCGGGAAACTACAGAATGGTGAGCCTTATGTCAGTACCGGGAAAATGGTAGAAACCATAATAAAGAACAAAATTACTGAACATGTAGATAGTCATGGCTTAGATGGGGGATAACCAACATGACTTTATGGGAGACAGCCAATATGGCTTTAGCCAAGGAAGGTCTTATCTCACCAATCTGTTATGTTTTTTTGAAGGTTTGAATAAACAGGTAGACAAAGGAGAGTCGGTTGAGATAGTGTATCTGGATTTTCAGAAAGCCTTTGACAAGGTCCCTCATGCAAGACTCTTGGCGAAATTAAAAAGTCATGGGATAGGAGGCAGTGTACTATTGTGGATCAGGAACCGGTTAAAAGATAGAAAGCAGAAGGTAGGGCTATA
Source organism: Ichthyophis bannanicus (assembly GCA_033557465.1). NCBI lineage: Eukaryota > Metazoa > Chordata > Amphibia > Gymnophiona > Ichthyophiidae > Ichthyophis > Ichthyophis bannanicus. The sequence goes on from CM066032.1 coordinate 1,768,246,846, forward strand.
TGGCTAATTTTCCCATTGGAGAAAGGTGAATAGTGGGTTACCACAGTGATATGTGCTGGGTCCTCTGCTTTTTAACATATTTGTAAATGACCTGGTAATGGGAATGAGTGAGGTAATCAAATTTGCAGATGACACAAAATTATTCGAAGTTGTTAAAACCCATAAGGATTGTGAAAAATTTCAAGAGGACCTTGATAAATTGGAAGACTGGGCATCCAAATGGCAGATGAAATTTAATGTGGACAAGTGCAAAGTTATGCACCTATGAAAGAACAAACTGTGGTTACATGATGCAAGATTCCACATTAGGAGCCACCACCCAAGAAAAAGATTTAAGCGTCGCCGTAGATAGCATGATGAAACCCTCCGGCAGTGCGCAGCGGTGGCCAAGAAAGCAAACAGAATTCTAGGAATTATAAGGAAAGGAATGGAGAATATAACAAAGGATAATATAATACCTCTGTATCGTTCCATGGTGCGACTGAATCTTGAATATTGTATGCAATTCTGACCACTGTATCTTAAAAAAGATATAGCGTTATTAGAAAAGGTACAGAGAAGAGCCACCAATATGTTAAAGGGGATGGAAGGATACCTTTAAGAAGAGAGGCTAAAAAGGTTAGGGCTCTTCAACCTGGAAAAGAGACGGCTGAGGAGAGATATGATAGACGTCTATAAATTAATGAATCGAGTGGAGCGGGTAAATGGTAGATCAATTGTTTACGCCATCAAAATATAGAAAGACTGACTTCCAGTGACGTCATCGGGCTAGATGGCGGCGGTGTGATAGAGCTCCGCCACCAAAGCCTGAAATAATAGGGGGAAAGTATCCCTGTAAGCGAAATTGAGTGAGGTAATGCAAGGGAAGTAGATCTTGCAACTCCCGAGAGTTAAGAGGAGGCTGTGCAGGCAGCAGAAAGCACTGGAGAATGGAGCACACCAGCAGCAGGGAGCTAGAGTCTGCACGCACGTGGTCGAGCAGAGCGGAGAGGAAGCGTGCCAAAAAGAGACAAGCATGGCAGGAGGGCCGGAGAGTACAGGAGCTGCAGGGGAAAAAGGAACAGATTAATCTTGACAGCTGGCACAGCAGGAGAAGGGAACCAGCAACAAAAGGCAGTCTTCATCTTAGCAGCAGAGTGGGGGGGCCTGATAGGGGAACTATGAGGTATACCAGAGGGGCGATCGGGTGAGCTGTACTGAGAGTGTCAACGGCAGGGGGGATGGTGAGTGACGATGCTGCAGCAAGCAAATTTTATCAAAAAGAAGCAGAGGCAGAGAAAAGGAGGCAATTTTTGTGCAACAAAGTAGAGGAGGAAAGCACAGAACAGGTACGGAGAGAGTGGAACGTCTCTGTGGCTCAGAGTACAACACAATAACAAAACCTTCCCGCTGAGTTTAGAATAAGTAACAAAACAAACAAAAAAACCCAGTGAAAAAAACCAAAGTTGCTAATAACTTTTTGTCGGAAATGGCCAACACAGTAGGAAGAAAAATTACTTGCTACCACTGTGGCCTGTCCTTTTTAATTTATTTGAAAAAACTCATTTAAAACAGCGCTTATTCAGAAAACCGCTGATACTTAGCTTTTGAAGACAATGGGCTGGAAAACTTGATATCATCAACAGTGTATCCGATATGTGTACGACGTGCCACGTTTCGGGGGTATAACCAAAAACCCCCTGCTTCAGGTCAGAGCACTGTAGAAAAGACGTCAGCCTCCAAAACACAGCTAACTAAAGTGGTTTTTATAACCCAGAAGGCAATGCAGAAATTCTGAATGGGACATACCCATCAGGTGTAGCACATACTGAGAAGCCAATCAGAACCAGGTAGGGGAACCACCAAACAGGCAACCCTGCAGGATCTGAAGAATTAAAAAATTAAAAGATAGTATGCCAGTCAAGCTGTTGATTTAGTCCCTCAGGACATACTGAATGCAAACGGAAAATCCACCGCTGTTCCAAATTCTGTAGAGCCTGAATTCTATCACCCCCACGAGGGTTCTGGGGTATATGATCCAAGATTTGCCAACGGAGATCACCGAAATCATGTGCATGTTCCAAACAATGACTGACCAAAGGTGCCGAAAGTGATTGGGTACGTAAGCGAGAAGCATGCTCCCCCAGCCTTTGTTTACACATCCGCGAAGTTCTTCCAACATATGGTAATGAGCAAGGGCATACAATCAAATATACTACAAAAACTGTAGTGCAGTCCGTATGCCATCGGGTGTGATAACTCTTTTGTGTGCGCCCATCAATCCAAAATAAATCACTTTCGGCACCTTTGGTCAGTCATCCTATGTTCCCTCAAGAGGAGGGAAAGAGGGGGAAAAAAGAGGCTAAAATGGTGTCAGAGCGTGCGATTGAGCAGGAGGAGGAGATGGAGGGGGCTTGGGGCCCAGGAGTAGCAGATATGATTAAGCAGAGGCTAACAGAACTGAAAGAGGAACTTAAAAGTTGAAATTAGCGATGTTAAAAATGAAATTAAAGAGACAATGCAAGCCTTAAGACAAGATATAGCAGAACTGGGAGCTCGGGTAGAAGAAACAGAAAATCAGTTTGAACAACATGGGGAAGTAATAGCAGACCACCAGAAAGGATGGGAGGAATTACAACAAGTGCAAGAGGAGCTGAAGGTGAAAGCGGAGGACTTGGAAGACCGGTCTAGACGATGTAATATAAGAGTGCGAGGGCTCCCAGAGAACCCTAAATATAAGAATTGTGACGAAGTTATAATAAAAGTATTTGGATCTCTGTTACAATCCGCAGCTATAGAAGAAGGTGGGGAGGGGGTACCACTGCAAATTGAGCGGGCCCACAGAGGAGTCGGGCCGGTAAGAGACAATCGACCAAGAGACATTGTGGTATGCTTGAATTCTTTTAAAACTAAAGAACGATTGTTGAAAGCTGCTCAAAAATTAAAGCAATTCAAATGGGAAGAGCATGAGTTGGAATTGTTTCAAGACTTATCCCTGGGCACGTTACAATGCCGGAGAGAGCTGTAGGAGGTGACAGCATATTTGAGGAGGGAAGACATGCGATATAAGTAAGTGGCTGTATCTGTTCGGTTTCCTGATAACTGTGAAGGGGATGTCACGGCGAGTGAAGACAAGCGAGGAAGCATGGAGAGCGCTTAAGGACTTGGGACTATCCAATCTTCTGGAAGGGGCAGGAGGTACAGGCAGAACAAAAACCAACACGGCGTCTACATTGAGGGCGGACAGCATGAGATGGCACAGAGCATCAGCTGATGGCAGGAGGTTGGCCAGATTGACTAAAGGAAGCCACGGAGTGAAAGCCACGGAGAAGAGCAACAGTTGAAGCTGAGAACAACGGCAAGATATGTTAGAAAGGAATCTGTGCAGGGACTGTATTGAAGAATATTGATGATTGCTGTGTAAGGGGTCGTGGCTGAGAAAAATAGAGGGGGTGGTTGGGGGGGGGGGAAATAAGGGCTAGTGGAAGGAGTGGGTGAAGTGGTGGAGGAGAGAGGGAAGAATGGGAGGGAGGGAGTAAGGATCTGTCTATGAAAATGTTTTGCAACACTGTTATCTTGGGAAGGGAAGTTGGGGGTTAGAGTAGAGGGAGGACCGGGGTGAAGGGGGGATAGGCAAGCATGGGGTCGTAGGGGGGAGAAGGGGAGGAGGAGCCACTAGGGGGTGGAGAAGCTGGGAGGGGAGGACCAGGCAGGAGATAAAGGTATAAGGAATGAGGGGGAAGCTGGGATAGAGGGGCAGAGGCAGGCTGTGGTCTGATTGATAGTCACCATTAATGGAAGGTGCGTCTCCCTCGAGGAGACGGGGGTTGGGGAAGGGAGGAAGGAGGGAAGGGAGGTAGGGCGGGATGGGGGAGGGTGGGGAGGGGAAGGGGGCAGAGGTAAGGACACAGAGCAGGGGGGCTACAAAGTATAAAGGTGAGTTAAAAATAGTATCACTAAATGTAAAAGGTCTTAATTCACCATTTAAACGACAAAAATTGTATAAAGAAATCACAAGCCAAAGGGTGGAACTAGTGCTTATACAGGAAACACATTTGACCAGAGCGACAGAATATCTAGTTAAACCCAGAGGATATGGAGTATGTATACATGCATCCAACACAGTGGAAAAGAAAAAAAGGGGGGGGGGGTTGGCCATATTGATTGATCCTAAATTAAAGATGCAATTGCAAAATGTGGTGAGGGATAAAGAGGGGAGATATGTGTTATTGCAGATAAAAGTGGGAAATGAGTGGTATTGCATATGCACCAACAGGGGTGCAAAGTGAATCCTGGACAAAGCTGAATGAAGAGGTGGGGAAATTGGGGGAGGGTCACCTCATTTGTGGAGGAGATTTCAACTTAATGTGGAATCCAGTGAGAGACGCCTCTGGGAAAAGGGAGGGTAAGAGGGCGGATAGGAAGTGCTACCACAATTTTGTAGCGCACCATTGCTTGATTGATGCATGGAGATTCCACCACCCAGGGAAAAGACCATTTTCTTATTTTTCACCGGTACATGGATCATATTCCAGAATAGATGCTATCTGGGTATCGAAAGAGATGGGGGGTAGGATTAAGGGGGCGGATATGGATTCGATTACTTGGTCAGATCATGCGCTAGTGGAAGTCAGATTGACAACAGAGGGAGAGGGGAAGGGCTTACAGTTTTGGAGACTTAATGAATCTCTATTAGAAGATGGAAGGGTAAGAGCGGACATTAAGAGGGAAACGAGGGAATACTTCCATTGGAATGATAATGGGGAGGTAACTTGGAGAGGGGTGTGGGATGGATATAAGGCAGTAGTGAGAGGAATTTTAATTAAATGGGGGGTGCGAAAACGGAAGGAAAGGGAGGGAACAGAGAGGGAATTGAGAGCAAGATTGCTGGAATTGGAAGAACTAGATGCGCAAGGGAAGCAAGGAGAAAACAGAGGCCAGGTGCTGGCAGTAAGAGCACAGTTAAATGACTTACAGGCAGCAAAGATAAGATATCATATGTTTATTGTTTATTGTTTACATCGCATTTACTATACCGCCTCCCATAACATCGAGGCGGTTTACAAATAAAATCAATGTTTACAAAAAAGAAAAAGAAAAGAAATTACAATGATTGATAGCAAAGAGGAGAGTCAAGGTAGAAGACATACAAACAGAAAAAAACAGAAAAGAGGTCTTCAGGTGGGGAAAGCCAGTGAAAAAAGATGAGTTTTAAGAAGGGAACGGAATTTCGGATAGGATTCTTCTGTACGGAGGTGGGTAGGGAGGGAATTTCAAAGAGAGGGTCCTAAGTAATAAAATGCCGATTTTCTGGTGGATTGCAAATGAGCTTTGGAAGGTGCTGGAAGGTGAAGAAGGTTAATGTGGATGGATCGAAGACTACGGGAGGGGTTATGGTAAGTTAATAGATCTGAAAGGTAAGCAGGAGTTGAGTGATAAATGGCTTTGTGAGTTAGGGTGAGAAATTTGAATGGTATCCGGTAGTCTAGTGGCAACCAGTGGAGGTGATAAAGTAAGGGGGTGACATGATCACGTGGGGAAGCGTGGAGAATCATGCGAGCAGCTGTGTTTTGGATCAATTGAAGACGGTGTTTTTGGGATTGAGGAAGACCAGCAAAAATAGTGTTACAAAAGTCTAATCTTGTGATAACCAAGGAGAGGAGAAGAGTAGTGAGGGCCTGGGTGGATAGAAAGGGACGAATGGCACAAATTTGCCGAAGACAGAGAAAAGAACACCGAGAAACGTGAGAAATATGATCGTGAAAGTTAAGAGCGCTATCAAGAAACACCCCAAGGTAGCGAAGCTTAGATACTACAGTGATGGTGGCGCCTGCAAGGGATGGAGTGAGAGATGGGGCAGGAGAGGTGTGTGGAAACCAGATTGCAGCAGTCTTACTAACATTAAGCACTAAACAATTAGAAGAAAGCCAAGAGGAGATAGTGGACAAACAAATTTCCAGAGGTGATATATCGGGGTGGGACGAGGAAGTATGATGCAACAGAAGAATATCGTCTGCATAGAAGTAGCTAGAGATCCCGGCTTGTTGAATGATTAGCGCCAGAGGGGCAAGGAAAATGTTAAACAGTAAAGGAGCCAAAATGGAGCCCTGGGGGACACCACAAGGGAGTGGAAAATGATTGGAAAGTGAGTGGGAGGAGGAAACAGCAAAAGACCGATGACAGAGAAACGAGTGAAACCAGTGATAGACTGACCCACGAATACCCGCATCCATATGCAGTTGTTGCGACAGGAATTCTTTGAGGGAGGTAATAAGGCAGGGCGATATATGGCTCAGAAACTGAAGCAGAGGAAATTGTGTTCTTATATAATGAAAATTCGGAATCCGGACGGGGAGCGGGTATATAAGGACGGGGAGATTAGGGAGGTCTTTAGAGGATACTATCAGGGGTTATATAAAGCACGGGACCCTCCATAGAGGGAGAGAGTACAGAGTTATCTTGATTCAATTCAGTTACCGAAATTAGAAGACGGGGAACAGAAAGAATTAAACAAGGCTACAACAGCAGAGGAGGTACAACGGGCTATAAAACAGTTGAAAATAGATAAGGCTCCGGGGTTAGATGGGCTCACAGCGAGGTTTTATAGAAGTTTTGGAGAGATATTAACTAAACCCTTGGTGAGATTATTTAATCTCCCACGGGAGGGAGATAGATCAGCGGATACTATGGGATGGGCGGGAATAACCGTAATACATAAAGAGGGAAAAGATCCAAAAGAGTGCTCTTCATATCGACCTATCTCAATGATCAATATAGATGCCAAATTACTAGCAAAAATACTCGCTACGTGTTTAAACAAGAAGATAGGGAAGTTGATACATTTGGATCAAGCGGGATTTATTCCCGGTAGACAGGTACTGGATAATATTAGAAAGATCTTAAATATGATTTGGTCCACTGAACAAAGTAGGGAGGAGGCCTTGCTGTTGTCGCTGAATGCAGAGAAGGCCTTTGACCAGGTGTCATGACCATTTCTTTTCCAGGTAATGGAAAGAATGGGATTGGGGGAAGAATTTTTAAGATGGGTAAAAGCGCTATACCACAATCCGAAGGCATGTGTTAGGGTTAATGGGGCCTAATCCCAATTTTTTGGGCAAGGGAGAGGAACGAGACAGGGCTGCCCCCATCACCCCTACTTTTTGCTATATCGTTGGAACCGTTTGCGGAGAGGGTGAGAGAGAGGGCCGATGTTAAGGGAATAAGAGTAGGGCGGAGAGGATATAAAATATCCCTGTTTGCGGATGACATAATATTGAGTGTAGCTAGACCTCGGTTCTCTATACCAATACTAATGTGGGAATTGGAAGAATATGGAAGGCTTTCGGGTTTCCCTATTAACTGGACAAAATCGGAAATATTAAACTTATCATTAAATGGAGATGCGCAGGCATACTGCAGAAGAAATACCCATTCAGATGGACTAGAGAAAAAATTAGATATTTAGGGATTCAAATTAGTAATAGGATAGATGCCCTATACAAGCTAAATTATCCGAAACTATTTGGGCAGGTAGAGAGCTTGTTGGATGGGTGGGGGAGGGGATACCTCATGGTTTGGATGCATAGCGACAATAAAGATGATGTTACTGCCAAGATTCTTGTTCCTGTTCCAGACGCTACCAATACCGGTACCGCCTAAAAAGTTAAAACTACAAAGACTTGTTAATCGATTCATATGGTCGACTAGACGGCCAAGAGTAGCTATGGCAGTAACGCAAAGAGCCAAGGGAGAGGGAGGGTTAGGGGTATCTAATTTTAGAAAATATTATGAGGCAGCTCAACTGAAAACGATATATGAGTGGCACAGCAGGACACAGAAACAGTGGGTTCAAATCGAAGAAGACTCGGTAAGTGGGGGGAGATTGGACAGAATGGTTTGGAGGGGTGGTAATAGCGCTGAAAATAAACACCAACACCCCATAATAGCCCACAGTTTGAGGGGGTGGAGACAGAATAGAAAACAATTAGTACAAGATAAAGAATACATACAGGGAATGACACTGGAGGCATGTTTTGATAGGGGTCAGGGACCAGGGGTAACTGTTTTGCGCAGATCGGCAAAGGCGGGGCTTTCACAGATTTCTGAAATAGTGAGCAAGAAGGGCATGCTGGAGTTTGAGGGCATCAGGGACCTGTACCGGCTGGGAGATAGCGATTATTATGCATATTTACAATTGAGCCATTTTTTGAGGCAACGGAAGGTGTGGAAGGATTTAAGGGAACATAGAGGGTGGTTTGAGGCACTTTGCTCAGGCCATATTGGCCAAAAAGGAGCTTTGTCCAGAATTTACAAAGGACTGATGGAGGGAGGGGGAAGTAAACTGGGGTTTATGATAAAATGGGAGGAAGATCTGGGGGTAAGCTGGAATGAAGAGGTGTGGGATAAGATACTACAGACAGTGGCCAGTATATCCATAGCCACACAAGTGAAAGAAAATGCTTATAAAGTGCTATATCGTTGGTACTGGACACCAGTACGTAAAAAAAGAGCTGGAGTGGGAAACAATGATCAATGTTGGAGGGGGTGCCAAGAGCGAGGAGATTGGTTACATATGTGGTGAAAATGTGAGAAGATTCAAGCATATTGGGCAACGATATAGAAATGATTTTTGAAATGACTGGATATAGATTGCAAAGGAAGCCAGAGGCCTGCTTACTGCATCAATTGGAGGAGGATATCCCAAAGAAGGAAGGTGGGGTCTTGCATCACTGTATAGTCACAGCAAGATGTGAGATAGCTCAGCATTGGGTGGGTTCGGACCTACCTAAGCTGACAGGCTTTGTCAGAAGAGTGGCTGAGAGGCCAGCTTGTTGCATAGATTGACGGAGATGAGAAGGGGAGAAGAGTGGATAAACGGAAGAGAGTGTGGAAGTGGTTGGAATCATGCAAGGCTGGAGAGAGGGGGAGAAAGAAGGATGGTGGAATGGATGAAACTTAGTTCAGATTCTTGGAGATATAGATTGGCGGTATGAGTTAATGGCCAGAAAGGGTGAAAGGGTGAAAAGAGAGGCGATGAGTACGAGTGGCCAGATGAGAGGAGGAGGAAGGTATGAATGTAGAGCGTAGGTGGGGAGGGGGGGGGGGAGGGAGGGAGGGAGGAGGGGGGAAGGTATAAGGAGGGATACAAAGAAAGGGGGAAATAACAGCCTGGGGCATAAGCAGGATACATGATGTAATGACTATCTAAATTTTATAATGTTGAGAACCAACTGGTTTGTAATGTGCATGGAAATGGTTAATAAAAATTAAAATGGAAAAAAAAATAGAAAGACTAGGGGACATGCAATGAAGCTACAGTGTAACCTATTTAAGACTAATGAGAGAAAATATTTTTTCACTCAACTTGTAATCAAACTCTGGAGGATGTGGTAAAAGCTGTTAATGTAGCTGGGTTTAAAAAAAGGTTTGGACAAGTTCCTGGAGGAAAGGTCCATAAACAATTATTAAAGGGGACCTGGGAAACCCACCGCTTGCCCCAATACAAGCACTGTGGAACCTGTCTCTTTTGGGGAAATTGCTAGGTGACCTAGATTGGCCACTGTTGGAAACAGGATACTGGACTTGATTGACCTTGGTCTGACCCAGTATGGCGTATCTTATGTTCTTATGACACCACATAGGACATGAGCATGGCACTATGGAAGAATTTTCTCCCAAAAAAATCCAAAGTCCAAGCATCCCTCCTCAGGAGCACCGAGGAGTGTGACTTGAAACTCTTGGTGCTTTTTCAGAGTGAATTCGATGACCACAGAATGGTGCGGTAGCTGAAGCTTCTCAAATCCAGGATCCTCCCGGACTCTGTGCATAGAGTCAATCTTCTTATTTATTGGAGGTACAGAGAGGGAGTTCTCTCACATTTTCATCTGCAACCTCAGAAGAATGTGGTGCAGAGACATTGTCAATGCTTCCTTAGGGACAACAGAATACTGGAAGATATCCAGTTCCTCAGCCCTTCTCTCCTCCTGTATTTCTAATGGAAATGGTATGGCTTTAGCCATATCTCTCACAAAAATCATGGAAGGATAACTACTCAGGAGGAGACTACTACTACTACTACTACTGAACATTTGTATAGTGCTAGAAGACGTACGGAGCACTGCACAGACACATGTAAAACAGGATCCCGGCTCATCAGAGTTTACAATCTAGTCAAGACAGACAAAACAGTAGCTGTAGATATGGGATACATCTAAGGGGAATGGTAAGGAAACACAAAGGAGATTATGTGAGTCAAGATCCGAAAGCAGCATTAAAGAGGTGAGTTTTCAGCCTGGATTTGAAAAGGGTCAGAGAAGGTACCTGTTGTACAGACTCAGGTAGTTTGTTCCAGGCATAAGGAGTAGCAAGGTGAAAAGAGCGAAGTCTGAAGTTACCAATAGAAGAGAAGGGCACTGATATGTATTTATTTATTACATTTATTTACTTAACAGTGTTATTTTTTATACCTTGTGATAAGGAAGCTTATCATAGTTCAGGAGGGAGCTATAAAAGAGGTGAATTGGCTTTGAACAAGCAACCTGTCTTTGCTGGTAGAAATAATAAAACAGAATGTTTTCATAAAAGACTACCAGTCCCAGAATGCACCAGGTTTCAAACAGCCTCTAGAAGGGCTGAAGTGGGGAAACGTGTGTTCAATCAGGAGAGCTATGAGGTAATCCCCAATTACTCATCTCCAAGGGCAGGGCTTGATTCAGCACACCTGGGCTGTGCTAGGGTGGAGTGTCCCTCTAAGCAGGTTAAAAGTAAAAGATATTCTCCACAGAGACAGAACGGAGAGAACAGAAAGAACAGAGAAAACCAGGAGAGCAGACAGAAAGAAGAGAGAGGACTACAACAGCAGAAGCAACGTGGAAGGAAGAAGAGAAAGACATCTTGGAGGTCTAAAGAAGGAGCCCACAGCAGTACGTGTGTTAGGAGTGATTCCAGAGGCAAGCATACTCCATTGGACTGGAGGAAGCCAGAGGAGTGGGGTTATAAAGCCAGGAATTCTCAGACGGCACCTTTGAAGGAGACGGTTGCATTTGGAAGGGGCCCTAAGACCGGTGCAAGAAGGTATGTGAAGAGAGACCCAGTGTCCAGGGATCTTGATTGGAAGGCTGGACATAAAAGCTGGACTACTTACTGGCCAGGATACCAGGAGAGGAAACCTAACAGCAAAGGAAGCTTAGGTATGAACTTTGATCTATGCCCTAGCTCTTCTCCAGGAAGACAGCAGGGAAACAAATATTATCCTGAGAATGATCAATTAAAGAATTCCTCTGAGCCAGACCCTGATATTGATTCCAAGATATTTGAGGAAGAAGGAGATATATCAAATGATCAGAATGAATACATGGATGGCTCTCTGTCTAGGCTGTTGTTTTAAAGTACTTTCTCACTAATACAACAACCACCAAAAGGAACTGTAACTTGTTCTTTTATCTACCCAGAAAAGTCTCTGCAAGAAAGCTTTAGGGTAGGATTGAGCCACGTAGAGAGAGTGAACCAGCAAAGGGGTTTGCAGCTGGCTAATTGGTGATTGAGCCAGGCACAAGTGCACGTGAGCTCTGGAAGGAATCTTTTCTTTTTTTGTGTGTGAATAGAAGAAAGTTATCCTTGATAAAGAACAGTTTTTTTGTTACTTTTGGGTTTTGTTTTTGCCTTTTGAAGCACTGCTAAGAATGTCATTAGCAGGAGCCATCAAAAAGACCTTTTCTGTTTCCCATCAAGGTCTTTATTGATTTATTGCTTAAGAAGTTCAGTTACCTTATAACATGTTTTGTTTTTCCTGAGTACAATACTGGAAGCAAGTGTCCTTTTGTGTTACCAAGTAAATCTGTGTGGGAGAATTAACCCCATGAATAAAATTTGTTTTTCTTTTCTTACACTCGAGCATCACAACTCATTTTGTGAACGGCTGATTCTGGTATAAGTGAACTACATTCCCCACAATCCTTTGCAAGTCATAATAATACTTTGCCTTTGCTAAGACTGTGGCCCTTCACGACCAGCGCCCCCGTTTACAGTTGGCGTAGTAGTTCGGATTGCTTTTACACAAAGGATTTACATGATTTATAAGGATTACAACTGAAATCTGAAAGAAAAAAGTTCAAGTCAAAAGCTGGAAAGTGGATTTTTCCCTTAACAACACTTTGGAGAAAAAAAAAGAGTGGCTGTTCCAGGAGCTGTTCCAAGGAGGAAAAGACCCTGTGTGAGCTGGATTCATCACTGGCATAAGGTAATAAGTACCTGGGCATGTCTAGTGGTGGATGGGAGTAAGACACAGGGGTAATTGGAAAAAAAAAATTAGGAGAAAAACACCTGTTTGGAGGGTGCTGCTCTGTGTTTTTTTTCTTTTGTTTTCTTGCAGGGATTCAAGATGGATCCAAGGGAACTGGCCAGCTGGATGGCAGCCCAATTTAGCAGGCAACAGGAGCTAGCGCAGCAGGCTCAGGACACTGCAATTAAAGCATTAAGGGACCAGCAGAAGCCAGTGCTTGATCTGGTGGAAGCCTTAATTGCTCTTCATAACCAAAGTGGACCGAATGCAAGACCAGCAGTAACAACTGGTATACCACATGTGGACAATGTGGGACTCAATCAGGGAATTGGGGCATTTAGTTTTGGGAAGCTGACTCCAGATGATAATGTTGATGATTTCCTTGAATCTTTTGAGAGAGTGGTACAAGCATTAGCATGGCCAGAGACCCAGTGGGCAGTAAGGCTGGCAGCCTCATTAACTGGGGAGGCGCTTGCAGCTTATAGGGCAATGCCAGCAGCTCAAGCTTTGAATTATAGAGATGTAAAGGCTGCTATAAGAGATCGCCTAGGGTTGTCTATTTCAGAGTATAGGCGAATGTTTAGAGCTACTGCATTAAGTGTGGGTGAAACACCCAGGGCTCTGAGTCAGAGAATCAGAGGATTGGCTATAAAATGGTTGGAGCCTGAGGGAAAGACTGTGGAAATGTTATTAGACATTATTATGCTTGAACAATTTATGTCTGCTGTGCCTAAAGATCTGCACACTTTCCTTATACAGCAAAATTGCCAGAACCTTGGAGAGGCAACCATGCTAGCAGAGAGATTCTTGGAAGCCACGCAAGGCTTGCCATAGAATGGGTGGCCCTCTGAAGGTTGGTGCTGAGGCAAGCTGTGCTGTATCAGTAAAGAAAATGGTTAAAAATGTTTCTGAGAATAATTGTACTGTGCCAACCCAGATTACAAAGTGGAGTAAAAAGAAATGTTTCAAATGTGGAAAATGGGGACATTTGGAAAGGGGATGCCAGACACACACTAGCTTGATTAGTGTTGATTTAAAACAGCCCAAAGAAGGATTCCTTTTGGTGGTTGATGTGCAGGGAATTACCACAAATGCTCTGTTAGACTGGGGCAGACCAGAGTATGCTGTCAGAGGCTTTGGAAGAGTATAGAGGCCCAAGAAGGATTTGTGCCTAGAACCCCTGAAAGCCAGGTTCACATCAGATGCATTCATGGTGCTGCAACATCATATCCCACCTATAGGCTAATGGTTAAGTGCCTGGGGGAACAAGAGGAAATTCTTTTAGCAGTGGTGCCTAGGCTTCCATTTGATTTGGTTCTAGGAAGGGACTGGCCAAGATTTAAGCAGGGACTAGTGAAAGGACTAGGAAAGAAGGAGGGAGAAGGAATTATGGTAATAGCTCCCGGGCCTTTGTTTGGAAGTCCTCAGTCCCTAGCTAAAAAGGTGGTTAAGCTTCCAGAAGGCCAAACTATAAAGAAGGAACTAGGGAAGAAGAGGGGCCTTGTATCCACCCGTTCACAGGCTAAGGTAAAGAGCCAGGAGGAGGGGGAGCAGGCAGAGTTATTAGGAGACTTACCCTCTCATGATGATTTAATAACTCCACCATCTGGGAAAGTAAGTAAGTTGAAAGCACAAAAGCGTCGTGAGAGACTTTGCAGAGCACAGGGTAGGGCTGAGATGTTGGCTGATCAAAATTTACCCTGGGTGCCAGCTGAGTTAGTGGCAAAGTTTCCTAACTTTCCACAAGAACAGCGAGCTGATCAAGCTCTCACCCGAGCTTTTAAGTATGCTCAGGAGGTCAGGGAGGAGTTGCCCAGATTCAGACTAGATAATGAAATATTATATAGAGAGAGTCAGGACCCCAGAAATGGGACCATACGTAAACAATTAGTGGTACCCACAACTTTCAAAGGACTAGTACTTAGACTAGCACATGATCATCCAGTTGGAGGTCAAAGGGATGCAAGGAACGCTGGATCAAATACTTATACGTTTTTACTGGCCAGGTATTTTCAAAGAAACTGCCCAGTTTTGTGCTGCATGTCCAGCGTGTCAGCGTGTTACAGCGACTCACCCACCGGTGGTGCCTTTGATTCCCACGCCAATTATCACAGACCCAATTGGTCGCATTGCTATGGATATTGTAGGCCCATTAGTCAAAATGCCCCGAGGTTTCCAATACATCCTAGTTATGGTAGATCAGGCAACAAGGTTTCCCTGGGCCATACCATTGAGGAATGTTTCTGCAAAAACAATAGCTTTAGAGCTAGTCAAATTGTTTTGCGAAGTGGGATTCCCAAGAGAGGTGTTGACTGACCGAGGGTCCAATTTTGTATCCAAATATTTGGCCCAGGTCTGGGATGCCTTTGGCATTCATCACGTGAAAACCTCAGCCTACCATCCTCAATCAAACGGTTTGGTGAAGAGATTCAACCAAACTCTCAAACAAATGTTGAGAAGGGGGTTAGCAGGAGAGGTAAAAGAATGGGATATGTTATTGCCCTTTGCCTTATATGCCTGCAGGGAACGAATTCAGGTGTCCCTAGGTGTAACTCCATATGAATTGATGTATGGTAGGGCTCCACGTGGTTTGTTAGATATTTTGAGGGAACAATGGATTGATCCTGAACCAGAAAATCAGGAGGTGCCACAGTTTCTACGTGACTTGAGAGCACATTTAAAAAGGACCTCGCAGGTTGCTGAGAAAAACCTGCAGGACAGTCAAGTGCGCCAGAAAGGGTGGTATGATAGGAAGGCCAAAAGCTGCCAATTAAGCATTGGTGAAAAGGTTTTGGTTCAAGTAGCAGGTACAGCCCCAAAATTTGAAGTACAGTGGAAAGGGCCATGGAAGGTTGTTAGACAGGTGAGCCCAGTACTTATGTGGTAGAAAATGTAAGAGGTCGTAGACAGACCTACCACATTAATGTACTTAAATCTTGGAAGGAGAGGCCTGTAAATAATAATGACCCAGAAGCCAGCCAAGAAGTAGGTGAGCGTCAAAAAGATAATACTCTTGTAGGTATTACGGACTGTAGGAAAGAAGTTTCACCAGTTGCACCAGTCCGTAATAACTTAAGCAGGGGGGTATGTGATAAGGAAGCTTATCATAGTTCAGGAGGGAGCTATAAAAGAGGTGAATTGGCTTTGAACAAGCAACCTGTCTTTGCTGGTAGAAATAATAAAACAGAATGTTTTCATAAAAGACTACCAGTCCCAGAATGCACCAGGTTTCAAACAGCCTCTAGAAGGGCTGAAGTGGGGAAACGTGTGTTCAATCAGGAGAGCTATGAGGCAATCCCCAATCACTCATCTCCAAGGGCAGGGCTTGATTCAGCACACCTGGGCTGTGCTAGGGTGGAGTGTCCCTCTAAGCAGGTTAAAAGTAAAAGATATTCTCCACAGAGACAGAACGGAGAGAACAGAAAGAACAGAGAGAACCAGGAGAGCAGACAGAAAGAAGAGAGAGGACTACAAAAGCAGAAGCAACGTGGAAGGAAGAAGAGAAAGACATCTTGGAGGTCTAAAGAAGGAGCCCACAGCAGTACGTGTGTTAGGAGTGATTCCAGAGGCAAGCATACTCCATTGGACTGGAGGAAGCCAGAGGAGTGGGGTTATAAAGCCAGGAATTCTCAGACGGCACCTTTGAAGGAGACGGTTGCATTTGGAAGGGGCCCTAAGACCGGTGCAAGAAGGTATGTGAAGAGAGACCCAGTGTCCAGGGATCTTGATTGGAAGGCTGGACATAAAAGCTGGACAGGATACCAGGAGAGGAAACCTAACAGCAAAGGAAGCTTAGGTATGAACTTTGATCTATGCCCTAGCTCTTCTCCAGGAAGACAGCAGGGAAACAAATATTATCCTGAGAATGATCAATTAAAGAATTCCTCTGAGCCAGACCCTGATATTGATTCCAAGATATTTGAGGAAGAAGGAGATATATCAAATGATCAGAATGAATACATGGATTGCTCTCTGTCTAGGCTGTTGTTTTAAAGTACTTTCTCACTAATACAACAACCACCAAAAGGAACTGTAACTTGTTCTTTTATCTACCCAGAAAAGTCTCTGCAAGAAAGCTTTAGGGTAGGATTGAGCCACGTAGAGAGAGTGAACCAGCAAAGGGGTTTGCAGCTGGCTAATTGGTGATTGAGCCAGGCACAAGTGCACGTGAGCTCTGGAAGGAATCTTTTCTTTTTTTTGTGTGTGAATAGAAGAAAGTTATCCTTGATAAAGAACAGTTTTTTTGTTACTTTTGGGTTTTGTTTTTGCCTTTTGAAGCACTGCTAAGAATGTCATTAGCAGGAGCCATCAAAAAGACCTTTTCTGTTTCCCATCAAGGTCTTTATTGATTTATTGCTTAAGAAGTTCAGTTACCTTATAACATGTTTTGTTTTTCCTGAGTACAATACTGGAAGCAAGTGTCCTTTTGTGTTACCAAGTAAATCTGTGTGGGAGAATTAACCCCATGAATAAAATCTGTTTTTCTTTGCTTACACTCGAGCATCACAACTCATTATTTTGTGAACGGCTGATTCTGGTATAAGTGAACTACATTCCCCACAATCCTTTGCAAGTCATAATAATACTTTGCCTTTGCTAAGACTGGCCCTTCACGACCAGCGCCCCCGTTTACAACCTCTTTATCATTTGAGTCAAAGTAATTTACATTGTAACATACTTGGTAATGTACATTAAACAGGGACATTAATAACGGATTTTTCTGAGGCAATGGAGGGTTATGTGACTTGCCCAAGGCCATAAGGAGTGCTAGTGGGAAGTGAACTCTGGTCTCTTGGTTCCCAAGCCAGTACTCTAACCATCAGGCCACTCCTCCACTAGAAGTGATTTATCAGAAGAGTGGAGTTCCCAAGGAGGAGTGTAGGGAGAAATAAGAGAGGAAAGGTAGTGAGGAGCTGCAGAGTGAATGCACTTATAGTCAGCAGGACAAGTTTGAACCAGACGCAGAAACGGATAGGGAACCAATAAAGTGACTTGAGAAGAGGGGCAATATGAGCATGACGAGGCTGGTAGAAGATTAGCCATGTAGCAGAATGTTGAACAGCTTGTAGTAAAGACAGGATTCAGAGGGAGACCAGCAAGGAGTAGGTTACGATAGTCTAGATGGGAGGTGACTAAGGAGTGCATAAGTGTCTTAGTAGTGTGTTCAAAAAGGAATGGGCAAAGTCTGTTGATGTTATAGAAAAAGAAATGGCAGTTTTAGTTATCAGTTGGATGTGTGTAGAAAAGGAGAGAGAGGATCAAAGATGACCCCAAGATTGCAAGCTGAAGAGACAGGGAGGAGCAGAGAGCTAGCCACAGAGACTGAGAAAGGAGGAAGGGGAGGAAGGGTTTAGGGGGAAAAATAAGAACCTCAGTTTTGGCCATGTTCAATTTCAAGCGGCGGTGAAACATTCAGGAATCAATGTCAGAAAGTCAGGCAGAGATTTCAGGTGTAGAGAGGTAGATCTGGGAGTCATTAGCATAAAGATGGTACTGAAAACCATGAGAAGAGATGAGGGCACCAAGGGACTGGGTATAGAGAGAGAAAAGGAGTGGATCCACGACAGATCCTGGGGGTGCACCAGCTGAGAGCAGGATAGCAGAAGTGGAGGATCCAGCAGAACAAACACACTGAAAGAGCGATGGAAGAGATAAGAAGAGAACCAGAATAGCACAGAGCCCTTAAACCAAGCAACTTGCATCTCTCATGAGTTAGAGAGGGATGCGAGAGCAACTCTGGAAATCTCTCCTCTGACAGATATTTGGAGTCATATTCAGAATCCCAGCGATCTGATTCCAACTCAGAGTGGCATTCATATGATGTCTGAGTCTCTGCCTCATTGTCAAGGCTTTCTGATGCCTCATGACAATACCTCTCTACTGCAGGCAAGCCATGCATCTCAAGGATGAGATTGACTTCTCGATGTGCCATGTTTGATGCCGATGGAGCTTTAAGCTTGTGCATGGCGAAGAGAATTGATATTTTGTCCTCAAGACTCCTTATCAGCTGCTTGCTCAGGGCTGCTATCTCTGAAAACAAGAGACTACAACAGTTTTGGCTGATGTTCCCTAAATCCAACGGTTGGTCTCGGTCTCCTGAGAGCTGGCACAGCCCCTCTGTTACTAAGGAAAATGCCTTACATCCTGGCTGCTTCAAGGGTCAAGACTGCAAGGCCTCAATACTCTCAGCATTCTGCTCTGATGAACCTCGGCACTGATACAGTGTAGCCTCCACCCAATGCTCAACAGCCTTAGATGAATCCACCTTCTTCTTTTGAGCAGTACCAATGGGTGACCAATGCTGGGGCAACTTATAGTAGCTCGGCTCTGATTGAGCATGAGGACCGCTTGGTTCCGATGCTCTGCTAGCATCCGGTGCAACTTCTGAGACCCTGGAGACCAATGCTATCAATGCCGAAGTCGATGGATCAGACTTCTCAGTGCCAAAAAAAATGTTTGTGCTGCTTCTCACAACCTTGAAGCCCTTTTTTTTTTGTCATCTATGAACACAAACTGCAAGAAAAAGGCTTATGGTCGGGCCCCAGAAACTGCTGGCACCATTTGTGGGTGTCACAAGGGACATGCTCCTGCTGCACGTTTTACATACAATGATGAGTTTTTGGGACATGTTGTTTGGAAAAATAGCCACTACAAAATCAAACAACTCGATGGTGAATAAAATATAGCACACAGCCAGATTGCCTAAGAGATCTATAATACTGACAAGCAAAAACGAAAAGAAACTTTAAAAAACAGTCGAAAAACCTAAGGAACTAAGAAGGAAAAGAGTAAGAAACATGACAGCAGGTGCCAGAAAATTGAGTAAAAAAAAATCACAAAACTGAGTGAATATTTAGAGGAGATAGACATGGACCACAAAACATGACCGATGGGCTCCACAGCTAAAAGAAACTGAGACAAAATGGCACAATGATGACAGGTGGAAAGAGACACGCATGCGTGGTGAAACCTTTCCAAACACTTCTAGAAGGAGCTGGGAAGGGTTCCCACATGACTGATCCATTGGCAATGTCATCCATTTGTGAGGATATTATTCTGCTTGTCTATAAAGAAGTCCGTTAATACTCCATTGCCTCATAAAGCGTAGTTACTCACCTGTCACAGGTGATCTCCGGGAACAACAGGAATTGAGTCTTCACATATGGGTATCGTTGGCACTGATGGAGCCCGCGCAGGAACACTCCCCAGCATCCTATAGGACAGTGATGGCTAACCTTTTTGAGCCCGAGTGCCCAAACTGCCGCACAAAACCAAAGAATTTCCTCAAAGTGCCAGCACGTCAATTAAACCTTAACAACAAGATTTTAGTATCTAAAAACTCTTTATAAAGTTGCCTGAACTATGTAACATCATTTGTAAAGGTTGGAATCTTTGTATTGTCAGAGAATCAATTTGATTCACAATCCTTTGGTTTTCATTTCAATTTATTGGCAATTTATAATGTTTTAATGATTTCATTCAATTTAATGAATTTAGGAAGAATTTGATTCAGTTACACAATATTTTAAATGTATTATTCACATAACATGTCAAATGTATCCTGAGTAAAAAAAAGATAAACTTCTTAAAACTGTTAACTGTGTCAGGACTCGGTGTGTATTCCCAAAGAATCTATACATGAAAAAAATTAATGTGATGTTTGTTGTTGCATGCATGCTGATAACTTGTCAAAGAGATATCTTTCTACCTTTTGTGCATTTTTTTTCAGTTGCAATTGCTCCAGCCACTTCTGGTTTCTTCATGTTTTCTGCTAACTCTCCATCATCTGCTGTCCATTTGTCCTTTCTTCTCTCTTCTAGTTTTATTTTCCATTCTCTCTCTCTACATCCGCTTTAACATACTAATCTTTCTCCTTTTGCTCTTTCCTCATTCCTATTTCATCCACTCAAATTTTACCCCTCCATCCTCAATCCCCACTTACTCTCCCAATACCCGGCCAATTGTAGATTTTGTATCCCTCACACACAAAATATTTTTCCCCTTTCCATTTTACTCTCCCAGCCCCATCCCATTCTAATCCTCCCCCAACATCAGCTCCCTTCTAGTTCCAGCCTCACCCAGCATCCATTCCCTTCTAGTCCCTGCATCAGCCCATTTCCAGTCCTAGCCCCCCATCAGCCCATTTCCAGTCCTAGCAACCCCCCAACCCAATACCAGTCCTAGCCCCCCCATCAACCCACTTCCAGTCCTAACCCCATCAACCCATTTCCAGTCAGCCCCCCATAGCCAGTCCTAACCCCCCCATCAGCCCACAGCCCATTACCAGTCCTAACCCCCCCATAGCCCATTACCAGTTCTAACCCCCCCAACAGCCCACAGCCCATTACCAGTCCTAATCCCATCAGCCCACCTCAAGTCCTAACCCCTCCCTATCAGCCCATTTCCTGTCCTAGCCCCCCCCCATAGCCCATTACCAGTCCTAACCCCCCCCTAGCCCATTACCAGTTCTAACCCCCCCCACAGCCCACAGCCCATTACCAGTCCGAATCCCATCAGCCCACCTCAAGTCCTAACCCCTCCCCATCAGCCCATTTCCTGTCCTAGCCCCCCCATAGCCCACCAGCACTCCTAACCCCCCCCAGCCCCCCCATAGTCCATCAGCACTCCTAACCCCCCCCAGCCCCCCCATAGCCCATCAGAACTCCTAACCCCCCCCAGCCCCCCATAGCCCATCAGCACTCCTAACCCCCCCAGCCCATCACCACTCCTAATCCCCCAGCCCAGCCCAGCCGAGGGAATTTGTTTTTTTTTTAAAAGCTGTCTTCTCCCGCTGCCGGGGCCGCCGCGGCAGAATCGAGTGTGCCGCGGGGCCCCCCCTGCCCAGCACAGCCTGCCCTCCCCCTCTATCCGCTCTCTCGTCGCAGCTCACAGTGACACTCGCCGGCTTTCAGAGCGCGAAGGGATTAGTTTCCCTTTCGCGGCTCTGTTAAGCCCGCGGGGGCTGATGGGAACTTCCCATCAGCCCCCGCGGGCTTAACAGAGCAGCGAGGGAGAAACTCTTCCCTCGCTCTCTGAAAGCCGGCGCGTGTCACTGTGAGCTGCGACGAGAGAGCGGATAGAGGGGGAGGGCAGGCTGTGCTGGGCAGGGGGGGGGCCCCGCGGCACACTCGATTCTGCCGCGGCGGCCCTGGCAGCGGGAGAAGACAGCTTTTTTTTTTTTTTTAATTTTACTTGCGGACCTTCCCGCGTGCCAGCTGCAAGGCCTTCGCGTGCCACAGCTGGCACGCGTGCCATAGGTTCGCCATCGCTGCTATAGGAAATCTTTTGGGAGCATCCCACTGCACCTGCGCTGCTGCCTTCCCGCCTTTCCAACCCTCCCTCTTCAGTTGGGTTTGAAGCTGCGATAATAGAAGAGAAGGAAAGAAGAGAGAGAGAGAGATAGAGATACAACTCCTAGGGGGAGGTGGGTGGGTTGTGAAGACTCAATTCCTGCTGTTCCAAGAGATCATCTGTTACAGGTGAGTAACTACACTATCTCCAGGAACAAGCAGGAATGTAGTCTTCACATATGGGGACTCCCAAGCTTAGAGATGCCAGGGAGATGACCCCATAGAGCAGCTAAACCCAGGCTGTGGTGGGTCATGATTCCTCCCAAGGATCTCTGGTATCGAAACCCGGGGGGGGGGTAGGAGTTGCTCTGAAAGAGATGCTGGAGAACAGCCTGGCCAAACGAGGCATCCCAGCGGGAGTCCTTGTCTAAGCAGTAATGGGCCACAAAATTGTGAACCGAGGACCAAGAGGCTGCTTTGCAAATGTTATCAATGGACACCGAGCGAAGGTTAGCCACGGAGGCAGCCATTGCTCTAACATTGTGAGCTGTGACATGACCTTCGAGAGAAAGTCCCTTACTCTCATAGGTAAAGGATATGCAGTCTGCAATCCACCTGGAGAGTGTTCTCTTGGAGACTGGTAACCCCAGGTGGCTGGAATTAAAGGCAACAAAAAGCTGAGAAGCCTTTCTATGCTGCTTACTTCTCTGAAGGTGAAAGGCCAAAGCTCTTTTACAACGCAGAGTGTGAAGATTCCTTTCTGCATTTGAGGCATGAGGCCTAGGGAAGAAGACAGGAAGATAAATGAAAAGGTGAAACCATCTTTGGTATAAAGTGAGGATGAGTCCTAAGGACTACTTTATCATGGTGGAACATTGTGAAAGGAGGATCAGCCACTTACGCTTGTAGCTCACTGATGCGTCTTGCAGAAGTGAGAGCAATTAGGAAGATTACCTTCCAGGAAAGAAGCTTTAAGGATGTAGTAGCTAAGGGCTCGAATAGCGGCTTCATGAGCTGTCCAAGGACGAGATTTAAATCCCATGCCATGGGTGGTGGCTTAATGGGAGGCTTAGTTAAGAGTAGACCTCTCATAAATCGTGCTACTAGCGGCTGAGAGGAGACAGATTGTCCATCAAAGGGCTTGTGGAAAGCTGCAATGGCACTAAGGTAGACTCTTACTGAATTGGTATTGAGACCAGAGGATGAAAGATGGAAGAGATACTCCAATAACGCCTCTACAGGAACTGAAAAAGGATTAAGTTCCTTCTTTGAACACCAGATAGAGAACCTTTTCCACTTAAAGGCATAAGCCACCTTGTGGAAGGTTTCCTTGAGGCTAAAAGGATATCCTTAACCTGCTGAGAGAGGTTGACATCCTGGAATTCTAAGCTCTCAGCAACCATGCCATCAGGTGTAAAGACTGAGGATTTGGGTGCAAAAGCGTCCTGTCCCCCTGAGAAAGAAGATCTGGAGCACATTCCAAATCCAGAGGCCTGGCTTGAGAGAAACATAGAAGCAGTGGATACCATGTCTGTTGTGGCCAGCGTGGGGCTATGAGGATCATATGGCCCCTGTCTCTCTGGAGTTTGAACAGAGTCTTGAGAATGGGAGGAATGGGTGGGTAGGCATACAGGAAGTCCTGACCCCAGTGGAGGTGGAAAGCATTCATTGCCTGACTGTTCCAAGCCAGAATTCTGGAACAGAATCAGGGAAGTTTGGCATTCTGAGGACTTGCAAATAGGTCTATATCTGGGGTTCCCCAGATTTGAAAGATTCGAGCCATCTGTTATTAATGATGAGACCACTCATGTGGCAGCAGCACTCGACTGAGTTTGTCTGCCGGGACATTCTGTGTGCCTGGGAGATACACCACCAGTAGGTGAATCTGAAGGCCTCTGAAGGACCAGAGGTGTAGAGCTTCGTTGCACAACACTTAAGAGCCTGTTCTACCCTGTTTGTTTACGTAGAACATGGCTACCTGACTGTCTGTTTGGACAAGGACTGTCTTGTAGTGCAGATGGTCCTGAAAAACTCGAAGAGCGTAGAAGATGGCTCTGAGTTCCAGTAGATTTATGTGAAGACAAGTCTCCTGTTTGGCCCAGAGACCTTGAATGGAGAGATTGTCCATATGAGCACCCCAACCTGACTTGGACGCATCTGTCATCAAGGTAGCTTGGTGCAGTGGCTATTGAAAAGGTGACCCTAAAAGAAGGTTTTCCAGTGTTTGCCACCACTGAAGGGACGAGATTAGGCATGCAGAGTTTCTGATTTTGTCCCTCAGATGACCTGACGCCTTTGTCCACTGAGAGGATAGGGTCCACTGAGCTGCTTGCATGTGTAGGCGAGCAAAGGGGACCACATGTACAGTGGACGCCATATGTCCCAGCAACTGAAGCATTTCTCGAGCAGTCAGGAAAGCTTTCATAGCTGCTTGAGACACCAGTTGAACTATTCGAGCGCAGTGGGGTTGTGGCAGGAAAGCCTTTGCCTGCCTTGTGTCTAGAAGAGCCCCTATGAACTCTAGAGACTGAGAAGGTGTGAGATGGGATTTTGGTAGATTTATGATCAATCCCAGATACTGCAGGATTTGCATTGTGCAGGAAAGAGCTGAGCTGGCTTCTGGAGCTGTTGGTGCTCAGATTAGCCAGTCGTCTAAGTAGGGGAAGACAAATATCTCTAGAGTCCTTAAAAATACTGCTACTACTGCCATGCATTTTGTGACGACTCTTGGGGCTGAAGCCAGGCCAAAGGGTAGAACTCTGTACTGGTAATGTCTTCCCTAAAAGAGGAATCAAAGAAACCTCCTGTGCTCTGCATGAATAAGGATATGTATATAGGTGTCTTTTAGGTCTAGAGAATATAGCCAATCCTGACTCTGAATGTAAGTGAGGAGTGTTCCGAGAGAGATCATCTTGAATTTTTCTCGGAAGAGGTACTTGTTTAACTCCCTGAGGTCTAGTATGGGCCTGTACCCTCCTGTTTTCTTTGGAATAAGGAAGTAGGGGGGGAGTAGAAGCCCAGGCCTTGGTGAGAAAGAGGTACCTCCTCTATCCCTCCCTGAACAAGGAGTGAGGTAACCTCTTGATACAAGGGAGTGGTGAGGGGGGGGGGGGGGGCCAGGAACTGAACTCTCTTGGAGTAGAGAGAGGAGGCATACTGTGGAAGTGGAGTTTGTACCCCTCTGTCACTGTGGAGAGAGTCCAATGTTCTGATGTTATCTGTTGCCACCTCTTGGCAAAGTAACAGTCTGCCTGGAATGTTGAGAGGCTCTGGTATTTCTAGAGAAAGGATGATTAAGTTCTCTAGGAAGGAGTCAAAGACCTTGCGGAGGCTGTGACTGCTGGGCTGATTGAGCTCTTGTGACCTGAGCCTTCCTTTGTTGTTTCAGCTGCTGCTGTCCCTTCTGGGGAGCATGGACTGGACAGTATCCAGCTTGGGTGTAAGATGGATAGAATTTCTTTTTCTTGTTGAAAAAGGGTTTCTTAAATGTCTTTTTCTTAGCTGGATTGGCAGTGGGCCTGGATAATCTATTTAAAGTAGTGTTCTCGGACTCAAGCTGAGAAGCTTTATCCTGCCAGTCCTTGCCAAAAAGGTTTTCTCTTGTGCAAGGAATATTCCTAGTTTATCTTGCACCCACTGTTCTAAATCAGATGCTTGAAGCCAAGCAATCCGACGTGCACCAATAGAAATAGCAGAGGTTCTGCTAATGCATTCGAAACAATCAAAGGTTGCCCTGTTCATGAACTTAGAGACATTTTGGGCATGCTTAACTAGAGTAAGAAAATCGGCCCTCTTGTCATCGGGGAGAAGAGGGGCCATGAGTTCCAAATCCTTAGTAACCTCTCGAAGAAACATACCCATGTACAGTATGCAAGAACTTATTCTGGCCGACAGCATAGAGGCCTGAAAACATTGACGACCAAAGGCATCGAGAGTCTGAGTCCGAGTCCTCGCCTCATATCCCGGAGGATTAGAGGAACCGATATGGGCGTCGACGGGAAAGCAGACACGACCACAAAAACGAAAATTTTCTGCGGTGACAGTTGCTGCCACCTGTCAGCTCTGCGGAAAACGAAAAACTCAAGAGGACGAGTTGGAAAGGTGGGAAGGTAGCAGCGCAGGTGCAGTGGGATGCTCTCAAAAGCTTTCCTATTGGACGCTGGGGAGCATTCCCGCGCGGGCTCCGTCGGTGCTGACGATACCCATATGTGAAGACTACATTCCTGCTTGTTCCTGGAGATGCGTAGTTACTCATCTGTAACAGGTATTCTCCGGGAACAGCAGGAATCAGTCCTCACATATGGGTTACATCGGCACTAATGGAGCCCGTGTTGAGCATTTCCCCAGCTTTCAAAGAAAGCCTTTGGGAACGCTACCATGCATGCATGGTCCCCTTCCCACCCAAGGATGCCATCTTGCTCAGTCAGATGACATAGATAAGACGGCAGTCAAATAAAATACAGAAGCACGGCAACTCCAAGAGGAGGGGGGAAGGTTGTGAGGACTGATTCCTCCTGTTCCCAAAGAACACCTGTTACAGGTGAGTAACTACACTTTCTCCAGGAACAAGCAGGAAGTCAGTCCTCACATATGGGACTCCCTAGCTCCAGGCTGCCGAGGACCGAACCACGACAGTACCAATGGCGACCAGTCAAGTGGACGTGAGTTGCAGAAGGTCAGTCCCCGCTGAGAGACTCTGCAAGACCCTAGCGTCCAGCAACACTATCACTCCGGTAGCCTGAACAGAGAGGGTCGAAGGAAAGTAGCTGCTTACACTCCAAGAATATTACGCAGCACTGTCTGACCAAAGGCACTTTCCCTGGGGGATTCGCTTTCCAGGCAGTAGTGTGCTGCGAATGTGTGAATGGATGACCAAGTGGCGGCTCTGCAAATTTCTGTCACCGGCACAGAACGGAGGTGGGCCACTGACGTGGCCATTGTCCTCACGTGATGCACTGTGATCTGGTGCTCTGGGGAAGCCCACCCGCTCATAGATGAGGGCAATGCAGTCTGCCACCCAAGAGAATAGGGTATGCTTGGTTACAGGGAGCCCCAGTCTGCTGGGGTCATAGGACATGAAAAGCTGAGGTGCTTTGTGGTGACCCTGGGTCCACTGCAGATAGGACAGAGCCCATTTACAGTCCACTGTGTGGAATAGCAGCTCCTCCCTCCCGGCATGAGGCCGCGGGTAGAAGGTGGGGAGTACGACCTCCCTGTTGAGGTGAAACGAGGATACCACCTTTGGGAGGAACTTAGGGCGAGTGTGGAGCACTACCCTGTTCTTGAAGAACCTGGTATATGGGGGGTCCGCCACCAGCGCTTGAAGCTCACTGTGAGCTGAAGTCAGGGCTACCAAGAATGCCACCTTCCAGGATCTGAGGTGGCAAGTGGCCAGTGGCTCAAACGGTGGCCTAGTCAGCTGGGAGAGCACTACATTGAGGTCCCATTCTGCCGCGGGGGGGGGGGGGGGCGGACAGGGGGCTTGGAAAGCAGAAGGCCCCATAGGAACTGGGTAACCAGGGGCTGGCTGGATAAGGGCTGTCCCCCTATTGGGTGGTGGTGAACACCTATGGCGCTCAGATGCAGCCAGACTGAATTAGATTTCAGCTTTGCAAGCAACAGATGCACGAAGTACCCTCTTAGCAGCCAGGCTGTTAGAATCAATGACTCCACATTGGGATGCAGAAGGGAGCCCTCCTCCTGAGTCAGGAGGTCCGGGGCTTGACCCAGGGGTACTGAGAGTGTTGCCGCCATAGAGAGCAGTAGTGGGAACCAGGGTTGCCTGGGCCACCCGGGGGCAATCACTATCCCCGATGCCCTCTCGTTCTGAATTTTGAACAGAGTCTTGGCAACCAGGGGAGTCGGTGGGAATGCATACAGCAGTCCCTTGGACCATGAGATCAGGAACGCATCTGCTGCTACCCTCTGTGGGTGTGGCTGCCTGGAGCAGAAGCGAGCCAGTTGCATGTTGTCCAGAAAGGCAAAGAGGTCCATCTTGGGCCAGGCCCAAAGGCGGAAGAGCTTCTCCGCACTGTAGGGTCGAGACGCCACTCGTGAGGACACAGAACTCTGCAGAGTCTGTCTGCCAGATAGTTGTCCTGGCCCAGGAGGTAGACTGCTCGCAGAAGCATGCCATTGTGCACTGTAAAGCAGAGGAGGGCTACAGCCTCCTGGCAGAGGGAGTACACACCCGTGCCCCCCGTTTGTTTATATAGAATACTGCAACCTGGTTGTCCGTCTGGACCAGCACAGGTCTGTCCCGCAAGAGGGAGCGGAATGCACGTAGGGCGAGGGATACCGCCCGGAGTTCCAGGAGGCTGATCTATAGTAGAGACTCCTCTCTGGACCAGCAACCCTGAGTGCGGTGAACTCCGCAGTGAGCTCCCCAGCCCTGGAGAGAGGCATCTGTAGTTAGGGTACTCTGCGGTGGGGGTGCCTGAAAGGCATTCCTGCCTGGAGGAGGCCCAGGTTTTGTCACCAGTTGAGGGATCTCGCCAACTGGCGGGAGATCCTGACCCTGTCCCAGAGTCAGTCCATAGCCTGGGTCCACTGAGAACGCAGGCACCACTGGGCAGGTGGGCTAGGGGTGTGACATGGACTGTAGAGGCCATGTGTCCCAGCTGGCGGAAGAGAAGGTGAGGCGGCACCATTCTGTGGTATTGGACTTCCCCTGCCAGCTGTTTGAGGTGTTCTGCCCTGTCCTGAGGGAGGAGGGCTCTGGCCTTCACCATGTCCAGCTAAGCACCAATGAACTCTGTGATAAGGAAGCTTATCATAGCTCAGGAAGGAGCTATAGAAAAGGTGAAGTGACTCTGAACAAGCAACCTGTCAGTTCTG
The DNA here is from genome assembly GCA_033557465.1 of Ichthyophis bannanicus. Lineage (NCBI taxonomy): Eukaryota > Metazoa > Chordata > Amphibia > Gymnophiona > Ichthyophiidae > Ichthyophis > Ichthyophis bannanicus. Next base: position 1,768,275,232 of record CM066032.1, read on the forward strand.
GTAGAAATAAGAAAACAGAATTTTCCCATAAAAGACTACCAGTCCCAGAATGCACCAGGTTTCCAACAGCCATTAGAGGAGCTGAAGTGGGGAAACGTGTGTTCAATCAGGAGGGCTATGAGGTAATCCCTAAGCACTCATCTCAAAGGGCAGGGCCTGATCCAGAACAGCTGCGCTGTGTTAGGGAGGAGCACTCATCTAAGCAGAATAAAGGTAGAGTTTATTCTACAGAGAAGCAGCTTGAGCTTGATCATCTTCATCATCTGAAGGATCATCAGAAGCAGAGGCCAAACCGGACAGACAGAGAGGGCAAGAAACCCTTTGGAAGAAAGAAGAGAAAAGCCTTTGAGAGGTCTAGAAGAGTCCAGAGCAGTACGTATACTGGGAGGCATTCCAAGGGCCAGCATACACCATTGGACTGGGGAAAGCCAGAGGAATGGTGCTGCAGAGCTAGGAATCTCCAGACGGTACCTGTGAGGGAGACGGCTGCACGTGGAAGGGACCCTAAGACCCGTGCCAGAAGGTATGTGAAGAGAGATCCAGTGTCCAGGGATCTGGATTGGAAGGCTGGACATAAGAACTGGACTACATACTGGCCAGGCTATATAGAGAGGAACTCTAACAGCAATGGAAGCTCAGGTATGAACACTGATCTATGCCCTAGCTATAACCTTGAAAGACAGCAGGGAAACAAGTATTCTCCTGAAAGTGCTCCATTGGGAGATTCATCTGTGCCAATCCATGATATTGAACCCATGCTTGTTGAAGAAGGGGGAATGATAGCAGATGAAGAATGTGTTTACATGGACTGCTCGCTGTCTAAACTCCTTTGGTGATTTTCTGTTATAAAGTACAGCAACCATCACAAAGAAATACAAACTTGTTCTTTAATCTACTCAGAAAAGCTCCTGAGTAGGATTTCTAGCCACGCAGTAGAAAGCAAGCCAGCTAAGGGGTTTCAGCTGGATAACTGCTAGCAATTGAGCCTTACCTAATTGCTTGTGAGCTCTGAGAGAATCACTTCTGAATCTATGTGGGAAGATATAAGAAGTTAACCTGAAAAGAACATTTTTTTTCCTTTCTTTGTGGCTTTTGGTTTGTTGTTTGATGCATTGCTAAGAGAATATTAGCTAAAGCCTACAGAAAAGACCAGTTTGTTGCCAACCAGGTCTTATTTCTTTTGCTTTGATTGCCTGACAAGTTCAAATGTTGTTTCCTGATTTTTGTTTTTCCAAGTTTAACACTGAAAGCAAGTAACCTGATTTATGTGCTACCAAGCATATCTGTGTTGGGAGAAATAACCCCATAAATAAATATCTTATTGGCTTTACACTTGAGCACAACTAAATTATTGTGAGCAGCTGTGTCGGGTGTGAATGGACTGCATTGCCCACAATCCCTTGCCAATCATATTGACATATGCACTTGCCGTGAACATTCTCACTCAGGCAGCCGTCTGACAACTCTAGGTCTTGCACAGGAGGGAGATGTGATTTGGAGTAGTTGACGATGAACCTCAGATGCTGCAGAACGAGGATGGTACATTCTGTGCCCTGACTGGCCTCTGCGGCTGTGTTGCCTCTGATGAACCAGTCATCCAAGTACGGGAAGACAAACAACTCTTGTAGGCACAGATGGGCAGCTACCACTGCTAGGCACTTTGTGAACACTCTTGGTGAGGAGGCCAGGCCAAAAGGATGTTCCCTGTATTGGTAGTGGCCTCCCCCTATCATGAATCTCAGGTATTGCTGGTGAGATCGGTGGACCAAGATGTGGGTGTTGGCATCCTTTAGGTCCAAGGAACAAAGCCAGTCACCCTGGTGGAGGTAGGGCAGCAGTGTCCCAAGGGAGAGCATTTTGAACTTCTCCTTCACCAGGAACTTGTTCAGGTCTCAGAGGTCCAGAATGGGCCTGAGACCCCCGGTTCTTTTGGGGACAAGAAAGTACCTTAAGTAGAAGCCCTTGCCCTAGAGGTGCTGGGGAACAGGCTCTACTACCCTGTCCCTTAAGTAGACCTGCTAGCTGAGAGCAAGAGGGCCTGGTGAAGGAGAGGTTGCACTGGCTCTCTTGGAAAATGCCCCAGAAGTGGCAGCTGGAAGCGGAGGTGGTAATCCTACTTTACCACCCAAAGCGATCACTGGTCTGAGATGACCTCAGGCCACCTGGGGGCGAAGAGTGCCAGGTGGCACCCTGTGGGCTGGTGAAGATCTCCCAGGGGGAGGGAAGCCCTGTCCTGGGAGTCAAAAGCTCCCACCAGGTTGAGCTGGAGCTGGTGTCTGCTGTTTGGGAGCCTTTGGCTTCCTGGGTCCAGTCCCTGGCCCTTGGGCTGGGATCCCTCATGCTGCTGGCTTGGGAAGGCTTGGTAGTGGTGAATCTGATGGAAAGGGCCCTTCTTCCTTGAGAAACTTGGCCTTTTCCCAGAGGTTTTCTTATGGGAAAGGGTAGAGGTCTTCAAGAACCTCTGCCTGGTCACCACCTCGGTCTCAGGCTCGGCCATCTTGTCGACCATAGGTTTCCCAAACAGAATCTCCCCGGTGCAGGTGCAGGGGACATCCAGCAACATTTCCTGGACCCACTGCTCAAGGTTGAGGTCTGCAGCCAGGCCTGGCGCCAAGCACTGATGCCTGCAGCTGCTGCCCGGGCTGCCACCTCGAATACATCATAGGCAGCTCAGGACAGGAACTTAGAGCAGTCCCAGATGGTGGCCACCAAGGTCTGGAACCATTGCAGGGGTTCCCCGGTGAGCCCTGCTGAGAAGTTTGCGAGCTCCTGAATGAGACTCTTAAGATACAAACGTAAGAGATGTATCTGGCAGCCCAGCATGGACCCTGGAAACACTTGTGCCCTAGGGTGTCGAGGGCTCTGGCCTCTCTACCCGGGGGTACAGAAGAATAAGTCTTCTGGCTCTTGAGCTTTTACACTGAAGACTCCACCACCATGGAATTATGGGGAAGTTGGGCCTTCTGGAAGCCTGGACTTCTCTTGACGTGGTAGATGGTGTTGAGGTGTCAGCTGACCAAGGCCGGGGTCTCCCACATCCGTAGCAGCAGCCGTTCAAGGATGTATTGCACTGGCACCGACAGAGCCTTCTTTAGCGGAGACTCATACTGGAGAATCTCCAGTTTTTTGGTGCACGGGTCCTCCTTGGACTTGGTCGGGACCGAGAGGGCTCAGGCCATGTCCCAGACAAAGTCGTGGCATGCCACGTCCTCGGGTGGGGAATGGCGGAGTTCCAGGGGAGATGGCTTCGAGGGGATGACTTGGTGTTGAGAGGTCTCAGGGGAGGCCTCGATGTTGGTCTCCCAGTCTGACTCCGAGGGCATCAAGGAGTCCGAGGCTAGGAGCTTCCGCGCCGCAAGGCCTGCATCGGGGAACCGGGATCCCCGGACTGGTCTCAGGTCAGACTCCCAGAAAATAGCTGGGGAGGACCAGACACCCAATGAGCGGGACCGGGACCTTGATCAGTTCAGAGGGCTAGCCCAAGGCTGATAGTTGCTCAGGGCCCAGCTCAACGCCAGTGGATGTCACTGCAGTTGGGGGCCCGGTTGTCGGGGCAGATGATCCGGACATCATCACCTGTTGCATGGTCAGGATGGCAGAGATACTCTGTTCCAGGACCACCATTCTGGCCTCGATGCTAGAAGGCTCGGCAACTTTCAGCACGGGCACCAAGGGTTTCGGGCCTGGCGCTGGTACTCTAGTGAGGGCATCTTTGACGAGGGCCATGGCTTTGGGGAGTTTCGCACAGTCACTGCCAGCCGATGACTTCTTCCTAGAGACCTTAGGGGGGCGCTGCTCGGAATCGCCCGAGTCCCGCCAAGGGACCTTACGGGTTTCCCTGGTGGAACCGTGACTGACTGAGGATTTTTTCTTTTTCTTGCCAAGGTCCAGTATCTTTCTGGAGGAGCCACTGCCACGGGATTCCCAAGATGCCCGGGCCTCACAGGAGGTGCTCGGCTTTGGGTTCAGCGTCGGGGAAGCCGGAGCTGAGTCGGACTGCAAGAACATCTTCTCCTGCAACTCCAACCTTTTCTTGTTGGTCCGAGGAGTCATGGCCTGACATAGGTTGCAGGAGGTACTGTTGTGGTCTGGGCCAAGGCAGTGCAAGCAGCAGTCATGGGTGTCTGTGAAGGCTTTGGCCGAAACACGTGTCGGGCAGACCCTGTTATCAATAAAGCTCTTTCCTCCAGTGGCATGGCTCTCCTGCTCCTTTGTGCTGCTTTGTGCCTGCAGGAGGTGCCTCCCTTCTGCGCTTGTGGGTGTCTGTGACAGACATAATTTGACTGCAATGATCACACTTTTTAAAGCCACCGGGAGACATGGTGGATCACACCCAGACAGGGTCGACGGCCCCTGGGTGAAAAAGGGCACAAATGCCAGTTGAGGCAGACCTCAATGAAAAAAGAGAAAGGGAGCTGAGAACAGCGCAGGGGATGGCGTCGGCTCGAAGCTGGAAGAGGAACCGGTATGCAAACCAGGAAAAACTCAATTAAGTATAATTTTTAAGGAATTTTTCCAGGGAAACTGGACATGCGTCCATTGGGCTCCAAGAAAAAAGGAGACTGAGCAAGACAGCACCCTTGGGCGGGAAGGGGACTACACATGTATAGTAGCATTTCCAAAGGCTTTCTTTGAAAGCTGGGGTAAAGCTCTGCGCGGGCTCAGTCGGCGCCGATGTCACCATATGTGAGGACTGACTTCCTGCTTGTTCCTGGAGAATACAAATTTTGGGGGCTTTTTACTAAAATGCATCCATCTGCCGACCAGACTTGATGTCCATAGGGGTATGCTGTCTGACAGGTGCCAAAATCAGAGATGTTACGCAGAGTTTGCCAAGACTCATCAAGCCCATTGACTATTACCCAATGTTGCTAATCCATGTTGGCACAAATGATACTGCCAGGTATCCCTCTGAGCATATCAAAAGTGACTTCATGGCTCTGGGACAGAGGGTGAAGCAGATAAGGGCACAGGTGGTGTTTTCTTCGATTCTCCGTGTTGAGGGTAAGGGCCAAGGCAGAGAAGTTTGCATCCTGGAGATGAATGCATGGCTGAGTGGATGGTGTCACTGAGAGTGTTTTGGTTTCCTGAACCATGGGATGCTGTTCCAAGAGTTGTAGAGCAGAGATGGCATTCATCTGTCCAAGAAAGGTTGACATGTCTTCAGTAGCAGACTGGCTAATCTACTGAAGAGGGCTTTAAACTAGATTCATTGGGGATGGGTGAAGAAAGCCCCCAGGTAAGTGAAACATTAAATACATTTATGGAAATGGGTAAAAGGGGCAACATATGGAAAGCGGTGTGTATAAATGCCCGTAGCATGGGAAATAAGATCTCAGATGTTGAAGCTTTAATGGGAGAGGCTGACTTGGATTTAGTGGCAGTTACAGAAACACGGTTCACAGAAAACCATGACTGGGATGTAACTATACCAGGCTATACTTTATTCAGAAAGGACAGGGTATAAAGAAGGGGAGGAGGAGTGGCACCATATGTAAAAAATAATATTAAAGCTTTGGAACTACGAAGCTTAAAAGGGAGAGAGGAGGCACTGTGGGTTAAATTAGAAAGAGGGAAAGAGAAATCTATTTGCATTGGCATGATATACAGACCTCCCTCACAGGAAGAGGAGGTGGATGGAGAGTTAATTGAAGACATATGCAACATTGCTTGGAAAGGGGAAGTGCTACTGATAGGGGATTTCAATATGCCAGATGTTGTTTGGCACATTCCTGCTGCAGTATCATATAGAAGTAAGGAGATCCTGGATTCTCTACAGGGAGATTATTCAGGCAACTGGTAACAGAAGCCACACGTGAAGGGGCCATACTGGACTTGCTGCTTACCAATGGTGAAAGTGTTTCTGATGTTATAGTGGGAGATCATTTTGCATCCAGTGATCACCAGATGGTGTGGTTCAGTATTAGGACTAGGGCTGTTAGAATCCATCCAAAAGCAAGGGCCTTAGACTTTAGGAAAACTAACTTTGCCAAGAAAGCATAGTTACTCACCTGTAACAGGTGATCTCCGGGAACAGCAGGAATTTAGTCCTCACATATGGGTATTGTCGGTACCGACGGAGCCTGTGCAGGAACGCTCCCCAGCGTCCAATTAGAAAGCTTTTGGGAGCATCCCACAGCGCCTGCGTGCTGCCTTCCCGCCTTTCCCAACTGCCTCTCTCCAGTTGAGTTTTAAAGCTGAGACAAAGAGAGAGAGAGGGAAAGGAAAGAGAGAGATGCAACTCCTAGGGGAGGTGGGTGGGTTGGAGGACTAAATTCCTGCTGTTCCTGGAGATCACCTGTTACAGGTGAGTAACTATGCCATCTCCAGGAACAAGCAGAAATGTAGTCATCACATATGGGGACTCCCTAGCTTTAGGTGCCAGGGAGACCCCCCAGAAGTTGTGTGTCCCTGAACAGGGCTCCACTTCCCCCCATGGATCTCTGGCATCCTACCAGGGATGGCGGGCAGGAATTGATTAGGTATGGAACAGGTGTTGGAGAACAGCCTGACCAAACAAGGCATCCCGGCGGGAGTCCTTGTCCAAGCAGTAATGGGCTGTGAAGGTATGAACCGAGGCCCAAGTGGCTGCTCGACAGATGTCATCGATAGAGACAGAGTGCAGATGAGCCATTGAGGCTGCCATGGCTCTCACATTGTGAGCTGTGACATGGCCCTCCAGAGAAAGGTTCTTACTCTGATAGGCGAAGGAAATACACTGAGCAATCCAGTTAGACAGTGTCTCTTGGAGACTGGAAGTCCCAAATGAGAAGGATCAAAAGCAACAAAGAGTTGAGAGGACTTTCTATGTTGCTGTGTTCTTTGTAAGTAAAAGGCTAAAGCTCTTTTACAGTCCAAGGCATTTGATGCATGAGGCCTTGGAAAAAACACAGGTAGTGTGATGGCCAAAATGTCCCCAAGCCCTTAGGAAAGGGAAAAGAGCACACTTTTACCTTAAGGGAGAGAAGCAGCAGGCGGGGAGGTGAAACACAAAATGTTTTGGAACAGGAAAAAACTCACCTAGTGAATAGTTGCAGGCCACGCCCCAGCTTAGGAACAAGCTGTAGGGTTAATGAAGACCAGCTGGGGAAGCAACACGTGATCACTGCTCAGACACGTGCAAAGGGAGTTCCCAGGGGATTACAAAAGGAGATGAAGCAGACGGAGCATATGCAGCACATGGGACATAGACACAGAGTGGAGAGAGCTGAGTCAGAGAGTTCAGACAGTGTTGAGGAAAGTCTGAAGCTCAGCTTGCTTCCTGAGGCATACTCTGATGCCTATGCTAATGCTGAGGTTGAGAAGCAGCATTACAGGAAGAAGGGAGTTCCCAGGGGAGGAGCTATTGGAGACTCAGAACGGAGCAGGAATCCTAACGTGCTGGAGGGAGGAAAAAGCTCTCGGGTATCTGAAGTGAGAGGTATTTCCCAGGACAGCCCAGCCTTAGAGGGAACTGCTAGAATATTCAAAGGAACAAGCCACAAAGCAGGGAGGTTTGCTTTGGAACCTGGAGGCAGGAGATTTCCTTTGGAGAGAGCTTTGAATGAGGACAGTTTTACTACAAGCCAAAGGCTTGGTAAAAACCCATCTGATAACAGGAGAACCGTGAGTAACCCTCTGTCTAACAGAAAGTTAAACCAGCTGAAAGCATTAAGCCACTCATGGAGAGAGAAAGAATTGCCAGTATGTGCTAAGCAGCCTAGAGACAGAAAAACCTCTGGTTGGAAGGAAATTCTTAAACTTTTAGAAAGTGAGGAGCCAGGTATTACCAGGAGGAGTTTTAATCCTGATGTACAAGAGCCAGACACTGAAGATATGGAGATAGGAAGTTATCCTTCTGACAGCGAATGTGAATGCCCAATGGAATGTGCTCTATGTTATAAGACAAGCGTTTGAGCCCTGGAAAGGGGAAGGCTCAAACAGCTGCCTTTGTTAGTTAAAAGGTGTAAACAGGCTGGACTGTGTTTTAAAAGCCTTGTTTCCTTTTAGAAATGTTCCTGGAATAAAGCCAGAAAGTGCTTGTATGTGAAGAGGTTTTAGCAAAGCAAACTAGCACTTGTGTTAAAAAGGCTAGGAGAAGTAATGAAGCCTTTGTTCATGAAGCCTGGAAGTAACTGAAGTTAATTGTATCAGGAGAAGAAAATCCTTTTTACTTTCTTGTTTTGCGTTGAGCTTTATACAAGCTCTATTTTGGAGAAGCAGTGAAAATCAATAAATTTCCTGTGTTAGCCTTAAAGCCTCTCGGACTTTCATTTTTACATGAGAACCCACAACTACAAAATAAAGAGGTGACGCACCCTATATTAGGCGACCGCCTAGGATGGCCATTAGGGTACGGGTAGATCACAGTAGGTAGACCGCTTGGTTCAGATGAAAAGGCGAGACCACCTTTGGCATAAAGTGTGGATGAGTCCTAAGGACTACGTTGTCATGATGGAACCTTGTATAAGGTGGATCAGCTACTAGCGCTTGCAACTCACTAATGCGGCATGCTGATGTGATTGCAATGAGAAAGATAACCTTCCAAGAAAGGAATTTCAAGGAGGTAGTAGCTAAAGGTTCAAAAGGTGGCTTCATGAGCTGCCCAATAACCAGGTTTAAGTCCCATGCCACCGGTGGTGGCCTAATGGGAGGCTTAGTTAAAAGAAGGCCTCTCATAAACTTGCTATAAGAGGATGAGAGGAAATAGGCTGTCCATTTAGAGGCTTAAAGGAAGCTGCAATAGCACTCAAATGGACTCTTACTGAATTAGTCTTAAGACCTGCATTGGGTAAATGAAGGAGATACTCCAGCAATAATTCCAGAGGTATCGCAAGTGGGTTAAGACCCTTTTGCGAACACCATATGGTAAACCTTTTCCACTTGAAAGCATAAGAGCGTCTTGTGGAAGGTTTCCTGGAAACAAAAAGAATATCTTTTACTTGCTGAGGGATATTAAGATCATGGAGATCTAGGCCTTCAGCAACCAAGCCCTGAGATGCAGAGACTGGGGATTGGGATGCCATAACATTCCGTCCTCCTGAGATAGAAGATCCGGAGCAGAGCCTAACTCCAGAGAGGGAGCTTGAGAGAGATGTAGAAGCAGAGGGTACCACACTTGCCGTGGCCAACGTGGAGCTATGAGAATCATATGGCCTCTGTCTCTCTGAAGCTTGAACAGGGTTTTGGGAATTAGGGGAATGGGTGGAAAGGCATACAGGAAGTCTTCACCCCAGTAAAGAAGGAAAGCATCCCTGGCCTGAGACCCCTGAGCCAGAATTCTGGAACAGAACCGGGGAAGTTTGGCATTCCACGGACTTGCAAAGAGGTCTATGTCCGGGGTTCCCCAAAATTGAAATATCCTGGCCACCTGGTCTGCATGCAGAGACCACTCGTGTGGAAGCAGAACATGACTTGAGTCTGTCTGCCCAAGAGTTTTGAATGCCTGGCAGATACACTGCCAGAAGATGAATCTGATGCTCTCTGGCGAGGGCCCATAGTCGCAAAGCTTCATTGCAAAGCAACAGAGAGCCTGTTCCCCCCTGCTTGTTCACTTAGAACATGGCTACTTGATTGTCTGTATGAATGAGGACTGTCTTGTAGCTGAGCAGGGTGTGGAACACTCGCAGAGCAAGGAAGATTGCTCTGAGCTCCAAGAGAATGATATGTAGCTAACTCTCCTGTGGAGACCAGGTGCCCTGGGTGGAGAGGTCTTGCAAATGAGCTCCACAACCCATTGGAGAAGCATCTGTTGTGAGAGATGCTTGGGGTAAGGGTTGTTGAAAAGGGGACCCCAGCAACAGGTTTTGAGTGGCCTTCCACCACTGGAGGGACAAAATAAGGCGACTTGTGTTTGCTATTTTGTCTGACAGGCATCCTGATGCCTGGATCCATTGGGTGGATAAAGTCCACTGAGCTGCCCTCATATGGAGGCGAGAAGTACCTCAAAAGCCCAGCATATAACAAACCACATAAAACTTTTTTTGTCGGATTGACCAACACAGTAAACAGGATCAATGTCCGTTACCACAGCGGCCCTTCCTTTTTAATCATTTATAAGACAATTTTAAAACAGCTCCCATTAGTAAAAGCTGGTACTTAGCTTTGTGAAATTAGGCTGTGAAAACATGTGGGCAATGAAAATTGGCTGATGGCTGATGCTTCTACTTCAATTCGGAGGTCTGACCTGAAGCAGGGGGTGGATGAGTGTACCCCCGAAACGTGGCACGTCGTAGCGACATGACCTACTGAATCAGGCACTGAATTTTCATTGCCCACCTGTTTTCACAGCCTAATTTCACAAAGCTAAGTACCAGCTTTTACTAATGGGAGCTGTTTTAAAATTGTCTTATAAATGATTAAAAAGGAAGGGCCGCTGTGGTAACGGACATTGATCCTGTTTACTGTGTTGGTCAATCCGACAAAAAAAGTTTTATGTGGTTTGTTATATGCTGGGCTTTTGAGGTACTTCTGAATTCATTTTGACCCAGTTTCGAAGTATTTTGGAGTTCACTCATATGGAGGCGAGCATAGGGAACCACATGCACAGTAGATGCCATGTGGCCTAGTAGTTGTAACATTTCTCGAGCAGTTAGATGAGGCTTTAGCACTGCTTGAGAAGCTAACTGCACCAGGCGAAGGCAACGGGCCTGGGGGAGATAGGCCCTTGCCTTTGTGGTATCCAGCAAAGCTCCTATGAATTCTAAAGACTGAGTGGGAGTTAGACTGGATTTTGAGATGTTTATTACCAGCCCTAAATACTGAAGGATACGCATTGTGCAGGATAGAGAAGTCCTGGCCTCTGACTCTGTTGGGGCTCGAATGAGCCAGTCGTCTAAGTAGGGGAAGACGAATATCCCTAGAGTGCGGAGAAATGCTGCTACAACAGCCATGCATTTCGTGAACACCCTTGGTGCTGAGGCCAGGCCAAAAGGAAGCACCCTGTATTGGTAGTGCTTTCCCTGAAAAAGGAACCGAAGGAACCTTTTGTGAGTTGGATGGATGAGAACATGGGTGTACGCATCCTTAAGATCTAGAGAACAAAGCCAATCCTGACTCTGAAGTTATGGCAGCAGAGATCCGAGAGAAATCATTTCATATTTCTCCTTGACAAGGAATTTGTTCAATTCTCTGAGATCTAAGACAGGTCTGTAACACCCTGTTTTTCTTTGGGATAAGGAAATAAGGGGAATAGAACCCTGTACCCTGTTGATGAAGGGGTACTTCTTCTATTGCCCCTAGGGCAAGAAGGATAGAGACCTCCAGACCTAACAGGTTGATGAGAGAGGTCAGAGAATTGAACTGCGTTTACTATTGTGTGAGGGGGCATGCTTGAAAAATGAAGCTTGAACCCCTCCTTTATGAAGGAGAGTGTCCAATGCTCTGCTGTTATTTGCCCCCATCTGGGGGCAAAATGACATAACCTTCCTGGAATGGTGGAAGGTTCTGGTCCCCCGAGAACCAGGAAGACTAAGTTCTCTAGATGAGAGTCAAAGGCCCTGTGGAGGCTGAGACTGCTGGGCTGGTTGAGGCCTAGCAGCCTTTGCTTTCTTCTGTTTAGGTGGTTGCTGACCTTTCCTGGCAAGCTGACCTGCAGAACGTCCCTGCTGAACATAAGCAGGATAAAATCTTTTCTTTTTAGAAAATAATGGTTTCTTGAACAATTTCTTTCTAGCAGGATCAGCATTGGACTTGGATAATCTATCCAAGGTGGAATTTTCAGCATCCATTTCATTGGCCTTTTCCTGCCAATATTTACCAAACAGGTTCTCACCAGTACAAGGGATATTTCCCAATTTGTCTTGTACCCAGAGCTCTAGATCAGATGCCTGGAGCCAAGCAATTCTACGTGCACCTATGGCAATAGCCGAGGTTCTGCTTATGCACTCAAAGCAGTCAAAGGCTGCACGGTTGGAAAATTTAAAAACATCTTGGGCATGTTTGACCAAAGTGAGAAAATCCTGTCTTTTATCCTCAGGAAGAAAAGGACTTAAAGCCTCTAAATTATCTGTGACTTCCTTCAGGAACATTCCCATGTAGAGACTATAGGAACTGATCCTGGCAGAAAGCATGGAAGCTTGGAAGACCCGACGCCCAAAAGCATCCAGGGTTCTGCACTCATGTCCTGGAGGATTAGAGGCATGCCTTTTTGCACTCTTGATCCTTCTCATAGCTGACTCCACTACAATAGAGTGGTGAGGAAGCTGAGTCTTATGGAACCCAGGACAAGGAGGGACTCGATACATAGTATCCAGTCTACGAGAATGAGGAGAGGTGGTAAGAGGTGTTTCCCACATCCTTAACATGAGATCATATAAAATCTCATGAATGGGCAAGGTAGCTGCCTCCTTAGGAGTTTTGGGATATTGCAGAATTTCCAACTCCTTGGCTCTTGGCTCTGTTTCAGGGGCCACAGTAATGGACAGGCCCCGAGACACCTCCCTGATAAAATCCTGGAAGGAAATATCCTCTGGAGGAGACATCCTGCGTTTAGGGGAGGAGGGCTCCTCTGGGAGAAGCATCGCTGCATCGACAGAACTGTCAGAATCCTCAGATTCTTCTAAGGACTCGAAGTATCGTCTGTCCGGATGCTCTTGAAGAGCCCGATACCCGTACCGACCAAAGTCGGTACCGGGAGTAACCGGTACCGGGGTATCGGTACTGGAGGTCATCGGATGACTGGGTACCGGCAAAGCAGACACCGATGCCGATGCTATCGGTACCGGTACCGAGGCCGGTGGAATTGTCCGTCGCGGTTCCGAGGGCGTCGATGCCGCAAGGAAAGCCGCCAGACTGCGTTCCATAGCCAGAACTCTCTGGTCTATCGACGCTGCCAATGCCTGGATGTCAGTACTGGAGGAGACCGCCGGTACCCCAGAGCATGGCACCAGTAGTTCTGCCGAGGTCAAGGCTTCGAGAACATCCTGGAACCCAGATAATGCTTTGGAAACCGAAGCCTCCCGCCGGGGTAATTTCGCCGGTGCAGAATCCTCGAGGGCAACGCCAGAGGCATCTCGATGCTTAGAAGGAGATCTACTCTTTGAGGACTGGCTGGATTTATGTTTAGTTACCTGAGATCTACGGGAGGAAGAAGCAGCCCTGGAAGACGTCGATGCCATCGAAGCTGCATCAGAGGGAAACAGGGTACTGAGCTTAGCAGCTTGGTTCTGCCGACCTCTTTTAGACATCATGGTACAGGACATACAATCCGTGATGGAGTGGTCAGGACCTAAACATTTTAGACACCATTCATGGGTGTCGGTGACGGAAATGGTACCGCCACACTTGGTGCACTTTTTGAAACCTGAGGCAGGTTTCTCCATGGTAAGGAAAGGTTTTTGGGCCTAAGGCCCAAAAAGGCACGTGCACCTGAAGAAAAAGAAAAAAGAGAATATATATATATATTTTTTTTTTTACAGAAATAAGAAGAGAAAAAAACGGCAGTACCGGTAGAGCGTTGAGGAAGGCAGACGCGACCACAAAAAAGAAATAAATAAAAACGAATTCTTCTGCGGTGACAGGAACACAACCTGCTGGCTCCACGGAAAAAGAAGAACTGGAGAGAGGCAGTTGGGAAAGGCGGGTAGGCAGCACGCAGGCACTGTGGGATGCTCCCAAAAGCTTTCTAATTGGACGCTGGGGAGCGTTCCTGCGCAGGCTCCGTCGGTACCGATGATACCCATATGTGATGACTACATTCCTGCTTGTTCCTGGAGATGGGCTAATACTTCAGGGAGTCAGTAGTGGGATGGGAACAGCTGGAGGATGTAGAAAAACAGTGAGCAAAACTGAAAGGGGATATTTTAAGGCAACCAACCTTTTTGTTAAAATGGTAAATAAAGGTAAAAGAAAAAGGAGACAACTATGGTTTTCGAAAGAAGTAGCTGAAAAAGGTGAAGAAAAAGAGGGCGGTCTTCATGAAATACAAGAGACCACAGAGAGAAGTAGACAGGCATCTATATTTGGAAAAACTTAGAGAAGCTAACAAAGTAGTCAGGAAAGCAAAGATTCAAAAAGAGGAGGAAATAGCCAATGCAATAAAATGGGAGGATAAGACATTTTTCAGATAGTGAGAAGAGGAAGGCCAAAAGTGGTATTCTCAGACTCAAGGGTGAAGGAGAAGAATATGTAGAAGCTGATGAGGATAATGCGGAATTGCTAAACAAATATTTCTGTTCTGTGCTCACAGATGAAGAACCAGGAGCAGGACCTCAGAAAACACCTACAAACAGGAACAGAAGCGAGGGGCATCTTGAACAATTTTCAGAAGACTGTGTTCATGAGAAACTAGCTAAACAAAGTAGACAAAGCAATGGGACCGGATGGGATACACCCTAGAATACTGAGGAAACTTGGGGACGTTCTAGCAGCTCCACCGACTGAGCTTTTCAATGCCTCGCTGGAGTCGGGAGTGGTGCCAAAGGACTGGAGAGAGGCACATGTGGTCCCTTTACACAAAAGCGGAAGTAAGGATGTGGTTGAAAACTACAGGCCGGTTAGTTTAACTTCAGTGGTGAGTAAATTATTGGAAATGCTGCTGAAAGAGAAAATAGTGAGATTTCTGGAGTCCAGTGGATTACAGGATCTGAGGCAAGTCTTGTCAGACAAATCTGATTGATTTCTTTGACTGGGTCACCAGGGAATTGGACCGAGGGAGAGCCCTAGGAGTGGTGTATTTAGATTTCAGTAAAGCCTTTGACACTGTTCCTCACAGGCGACTTATAAACAAACTGAGCACCCTAGGGATGGACCCTAAAGTTACTGCTTGGGTTAGAAATTGGTTGGGTGGGAGGCGACAAAGAGTACAAGTAAATGGAGCTCACTCTGAGGAGAAGGATGTTACCAGTGATGTGCCCCAGGGATCTGTCCTTGGTCCGATTCTTTTTAACATCTTTGTTAGCGATACAGCGGAAGGGCTGTCGGTTAAGGTTTGCCTCTTTGCGGATGATACCAAAATCTGCAATAGAGTAGACACCCAGGAAGGTGTAGATAACATGAGGAGGGATCTAGCTAAGAGCTTGAAGAATGGTCTAGAATTTGGCAGCTGGGATTTAATGTTAAAAAATGTAAGGTCATGCATTTGGGCTGCAGCAATCCAAGGGAGCAATATAGTATAGGGGGTGAAGCACTTTTGTCCACTAAAGAAGAGCGGGACCTAGGCGTGGTTGTGTCTGATGATCTTAAAGTAGCTAAACCGGTAGAAAAGGCGATGGCAAAAGCTAAAAGGATGCTTGGTTGCATACGGAGAGGAATGGCTAGCAGAAGAAAGGAGGTGATAGTGCCTCTGTATAAGTCTTTGGTGTGATCTCATTTGGCGTATTGTGTGCAATTCTGGAGACCACACCTTCAAAAGGATATAAACAGGCTGGATTCAGTACAGCGGGTGGCTACTAAAATGGTTAGTGGTCTACATTATAAAGCATATGAGGACAGACTTAAGGATGTTTAAATATCTCCATGGCATAAATGCACAGGAGGAGAGATTCTTTCGATTGAAAGCAAGCTCTGCTACGAGGGGACATGGGATGAGGATGAAAGGGGATAGATTCAGGAGTGATATGCGGAAATACTTCTTTACGGAAAGAATGGTGGATCCGTGGAATAGTCTCCCAGTGGAGGTGGTGTAGATGAGGACAGTATCTAAATTCAAAGAAGCATGGGACAAACACAAAGGATCTCTAAAGGAAAAAAGGGGACTGTTGTAGTGGTCAGTATGGAAGGACAGACTAGAGAGGCCATTTGGTCTTTTTCTGTCATCATGTTTCTATGTAAGTACTTAGAATGTGCTGTTAGCACATGGCCGCATTAATGGTTACCATGTTGGCTTTATACTTAGCGTGTGTTAATTCATGCTGTAAGTGCATAGTGTGGAATGGGGCAGAATCGAATGGGGAATGCCACACACTAAATGTTACTGTGATAGATAACACAGATCACTTAACACCATCTTAACAGGTGGCATTTAGAGCATCCGTGTTATCTGCAATAAACTGCACACTAAAAGCTTTTTCTTGGTAAACGTTTTAAGTGTATTGTTTTTTGGGTTATTTTTTATTTTTTAAATTTTATTTACAAATATTACAACTTCAATAATGAATTAAAGAAAATGGAAATTACATAAGAAAAACAAAACACATATATGACATGCATCCTATCACTACATAGCCATAAAACTCAGTTTACGAGAAGAGCAAGTGGTTACATAAAAGAAAAAAAATAGAAAAGGGCAAAGAAAA
Source organism: Ichthyophis bannanicus (assembly GCA_033557465.1). Taxonomy (NCBI): domain Eukaryota; kingdom Metazoa; phylum Chordata; class Amphibia; order Gymnophiona; family Ichthyophiidae; genus Ichthyophis; species Ichthyophis bannanicus. Next base: position 1,768,291,446 of record CM066032.1, read on the forward strand.
GCCCATTTTTTATACATTAGGATTACTACACAGCTTTGAGGCAGTGAAATGCAAACAAAATTATCATTTCCTAGTTTGAAGAAATTTGTGAAGATGATCAGGCAACGTAAATGCGACAATTTCCCTGATAACCAACCAGACACTGACATGGAACTTTTAAAAAGAACAAAGTGCCGAGGGCGAACATCTGGGCCTTAAAGCCCAGGAATTCCTTCCTTTGCACTTGAGTGGCCTGGATTACATCAGGGAAGATAGAGATCTGTTGGCCACAAAAATTCAACTTCTTTTTTTGAAAATAAGATTGCAAAACAAGTAACTTGCCATTCTCTGAAGAAAAAAGAACCTAAAGAGTAGAACACTGAGGAATCTTCAAGAAAAGCTGCAATATCAATTGCCTCACCTGAATCAGGTGACAGGGCATCACCAGAGGTGATTTTCCAGACTCTTGCTTAGGGCAAGGATAATAATGACACTCACAAAGAACAATATCATCAGAATTCAATAATCGAAGAATATTTTAAAAATATTTCCTAAATAATATCATTAGAGACAGCAAATATATCTTAGGGAAAATTTTCTCTCCTCTAGCTTTCAGGTTCAAAGAGAAAGGCAAGCTCTTTGAAGTTGTTGCACTCCCCCAGGTATTAATGTCTTTGATCAGTTTTCTTAGGAGCTAGGTTAATGGAGTGTTGTATAAAGGTCTACATTTGCCTTGTAAGTACTGCCAGTCCTAGAGGGTTTCCACTGAAAGCAAGATAAATTTGTGGCTCTAGATACAAATTCTCTGCCTGAAAGTTCTTAAAGGGATTATTTTTATTTTTAATAGATAACTTTTTCTGTTGCTCTGCCAACTGATTTGTTTTTATAGCTCCTGTTACAGTTTCTGCCTCTGTCCAGATGGATAGTCCCATCCCAGTTGAGGGATTGGTTCTGTGTGCAAGAAGCCTGCAAACTGAAGCCCTCGTGAAACAAATAGAAGAGCTGAGAGAAGAGGTGGTAAGGCTGAGAAGCAACCGTGACGGTGAGAGGTACATTGATGAGATGCTTTTTGAGGCATCCAAGATCTCCGACAGAGGTGAAAGAAGGTATGCCACAGAGTTGGACATGAGTCACTAGAGCCTGCAGAATCAACAATCCAACTCTACTTTCCCTCAAATTGAAGAACCTGTATGCAGCTCTGGAAGTGGACGTGACAAAACACCCCAGGAATGGGTGGAACCAGAGCTCAAGCACCCCAAAGTTACAGAATCAGTGACCACAAGGAAGAGTGGTGGTTAGTGACTCTTTTTGAGGTGTACTGAGGTGTCCGTCTGCTGACCAGACTTGATGTCCCAGGAGATGTTCTGTCTGCCAGGTGCCGAAATCCAAGATGTTATGGAGAGTTTGCAGAGACTCATCAAGCCTACTGACTATTATCTGACGCTACTCATCCATGTTGGTACAAATGATACTGGCTAGGTATCCCACCAAGCGTATCAAGAGTGGCTCTGGGAGAGAGGGTAAAGCAGATAGGTGCACATATAGTCTTTATCTTTATTAAATACTTGATATACCGCCGTAGTGGACAATGCCTCAGAGAGGTTTACAATATCTATATAATTAAAAAAAAATGAAAAGAACGCCAGAGTTTTGATAGGACAGAAGAGGACAGAAATCAGAGAAGGTCTAGAGGGTGTCTCAGGTCAGAGGGGAAGGGGCAGGTAACTTGCTGAGAACTTCTTTGGGAAGGTCAAAGGCAATCTGAAAAAGGTGTGTCTTCAGCAGTGTTTTGAATTTGACAAAAGTGGTTTCAGAGCGGAGGAGTAGGAGGTAGAGAGTTCAATAATGCAGGGCCCAGGTAAAATAGGGCTGACTTCCTCCAAGTCTGTTCAAGATGTGCCTTGGTGGCTGAAGGGAGGACCAGACAGTTGACATGGATGGTTCTGAAGAGGTGGTGGATGGGTATGAAATTGGAGAAGATCAGATAAATACTTTGGAGTCCCAGTGTAAAGAGCTTTGTGAACAGTAATAAGAATTTTATAGTTGATATGGTATTGAAGAGGGAGCCAGTGCAGATGAATTAGGAGAGGGGAGATGTGGTCACGATGAGAGAAGCAAGTGAGAACATGTGCGGCAGTATTTTGTATAAGGCTGTAGGCGATGTAGCTGATAATGAGGAAGGCCTGCAAGTACACCATTACAGTAGTAAAGTCTTGAGATGACCAATGAGAAGAGGAGAGTTGTGAGGGAGAAGCTTGTGAGAAAGGGACAGACCGCACGAACCTGTCGGAGAAACAAGGAGGAACGTTGGAGCAGGGTTGTCGCATGATCATGGATAGAGAAAGAAGAATCCAGCAGGACCCCCAGGTACCAGAGAGAATGGACAATAGGAACAGGAGTGGAGGCAATGTGGGGTGCAAGCAAAGGACAGGGTGTATGGAAACTGAACCAGGTGGCTGCTGATTTGGTGGGATTAAGATGAAGACAATTCATAGGCAACCAGGAATGTATACTATTTAAACATAAGTTTATGGAGGAAAGATCTGGTGATCGGGAATTGGTATGGTATAGCAATATGATGTCATCCGCAAAGAAGTATTTAGATATGTTGGAATGAGCAGTGCCAACGGTGCCATAAAGATGATAAAGAGTAATGGTGCCAACACCAAGCCCTGGGGCATACCACAGGTGAGAGGAAGTGTAAAGGAAGAAAGAAACCAGCCCACATGAAACAGAGAAGGAGCGAGCAGAAAGGTAGGACCTAAACCAATCTAGTACAGCATCCCAGAGACCCTCAATCCTCTCTGTTGAGAGTAAAGGCTGGGGCAGAGAAGCTTGCATCCTAGAGATGAATGCATGGATGGTGTCAGAAAGCATTTTGGTTTCCTGGACCATGGGGTGATTTTCCAAGGGCTGTTGAGCAGATATAATGTCCACCTATCTAGGAAGGGTTGAAGTATCTTTTGCAGCAGATTGGCTAACCTACTAAAGAGGGCTTTAAATTAGATTTGTTGGGTACTGGTGAGGCAAGCCCCCAGGTAAGTAAAACATTAAATACCTTTAATATGGGTAAAAAAGGGAAATATTTGGAAAGTGTCCATAGTATGGGAAATAAGATTCCGAATGTTGAGTCTTTAATGGAAGAGGCAAACTTGGATTTAGAGGCAATTACAGAGACATGGTTCATGGAGAACAATGACTATAATTTATTCAAGCCATTTGCTTCTCAAGATCAAGGAACAATCTTAAAATAGGCCTGCATCTTAATGTAAAGAAGACAAAGATCATGATAACTGGCAAAATCAGTAAGTTCATCGTTGATGGAGAAGAAATTGAAATTGTGGACAACTTTAACCTACTTGGATCAACTTATCAATATGGATGTGAAAGTTGAACAGTGAAAAAGATAGACAGGAAGAAAATTGATGTCTTTGAATTATGGTGCTGGTGGCGAATACTGTGTATACCATGGACTGCCTGAATAACAAACCAGTCAGTACTAGAGGAGATCAAACCTAAGCTTTCTTTAGAAGCTTAGATGACAAGACTTCGACTTTCATACTTTTGACACATCTTGCGAAGAGAGAGATCATTAGAGAAAGACATCATGCTTGGCAAGGTAGAAGGTCAATGCAAAAGAGGAAGGCCAACAATGAGATGGATTGATACAGTAACAGCAGCTAAGGGTGCCAGTCTGTCAACAATCAGCCGCCTGACTGAAGACCGAATACAATTTAGGACAACTATCTAGAGGGTCGCCATGAGTCGCCACTGACTCGAATGCACTTAACAACAACATCATAATTTATTCAAGAAGGACAGGGTAGGAAGAAAGGAAGGAGGGGTGACACTATATCTAAAAAATAATATTAAAGCTACAGAACTGCAGGGCTTATGAGAGAAGGGGGAGGCACTGTGGGTTAAACTGGAAAGAGGGACTGGAGCATCTATTTGCATTGGCGTTGTATATAGACCTCCTTCACAGGCAGAAGAAGTGGACAAAGAGTTAATGGAAGAGTTTCACGGTATTTCTATGAAAGGAGAAATGCTGCGGATAGGTGATTTCAATCAGCCAGATATTGATTGGGACATCCCTGGTGTGGTATCATCTATAAGTAAAGAGATCATGGATTCTTTACAAGGAGAACATTGGACCTGGTGCTTATGAATGGGAGTGTTTCTAATGTTATAGTGGGTGATCATGCCACATCCAGTGATCATCAAACGGTGTAGTTCAGTATTAGGACTAGGGCTAGGGCTAATATAGTCCATTAAAAAATGAGGGTCCTAGACTTTAAAAAAGCTAACTTTGCCAAGATGGGACAATACTTCAAGGAGTCGTCAGCAGGATGGGAACAGTTGGGAGATGTAGAAAAGCAGTGGGAAAAACTGATAGGGGATATTTTAAGGGCAACAAGCCTTTTTATTAGGAAAGGAATTAAATGTAAAAGGAAAAGGAGGCTACTAAAGTTCTTTAAAGATATAGCTGAAAAGGTGAGGAACAAGAGGATGGCCTTCATAAAATACAATAGATCACAAAAAGAGGATGACAAGCATCAAATCAGAAAAGTTAAGAGAAGCTTGGAAAGTAGTCAGGAAAGCAGAGACAAATGGAAGAAAAAATAACCAATGCAGTAAAATGGGGGGACAAAACATTTTTCAGATATGTTAATGAGAGGAGGAAGTATAAAAGTGGTATTGTCAGACTGATGGGTGAAGCAGAGGAATATGTAGTAGTTAATGAGGATAAAGCGGAATTACTTAACACATTTCTGTTCTGTGGTCACAGATAAAGGGCCAGGAGCAGGACCTCAGAAAACACTGAGAAATAGGAACAGAAATGAGGTGGATTTTGAATGATTTTCAAATGAATGTCTTCATGAGGAGCTAGCTAAACTAAAAGAAGACAGCGTGATGGGGCCAGATGAGATACATCCAAGAGTATTGAAGGAACATAGGGCAGTTCTAGCAGTTCCACTGTCTGACCATTTCAGTGCTTCTCTAGGGACGGGATGGTCCCTTTACACAAAAGTGGAAGAAAGGATGAGGTTGGGAACTACAGGCTGGTTAGTCTGACCTCTGTGGTGAGCAAACTAATGTAAATGCTGCTAAAACAGAGGATTGTGAGATTTCTGGAATACAATGGATTAAAGGATCCAAGGCAGCATGGTTTTACTAGAGGCAGATCTTCTCAGAAAAGTCTGATTGATTTCTTTGACTAGGTGAGCTGAGGGTTGGACAGAGGGAGAGCTCTAGATATGGTGTACCTGGATTTAAGTAAGGCCTTTGACACTATTCTTCACAGGGGACTTATAAATACATTGAGTGTCCTAGAGTTGGACCCTAAAGCGACTGACTGGGTTAAAAATTGGTTCAGTGGAAGGCGATAAAAAGTATAGATAAGAACATAAGATAAATGGAGCTTACTCTGATGAGAAGGATGTTACCAGAAGTATGCCACAGTGAACTGTCCTTGGTCCAATTATTTTTAATATTTTTGTAAGTGATATTGTGCTAGGGCTATCAGATAAGGTTTGCCTCTTTGTAGATGATACCAAAATCTGCAATACAGTAGACATCCAGGAAGGTGAAGATAACATGAGGAGGGATCTAGCGAAGCTTGAAGAATCGTTGAGAATTTGGCAGCTGAGATTTAATACTAAAAAATGCAGGGTCATGCATTTGGGCTGCAAAAATCCAAGGAAGCGGTACAGTATAGGGGGTGAAGTTCTTCTGTTCACGAAAGAAGAATAGGACTTAGGGGTGATTGTTTCTGATGATCTTAAAGTGGCCAAACAGGTAGAACAGGCGATGGCAAAAGCCAGAAGGATGCTTGGGTACATAGAGAGAGGAATGGCCAGCAGGAAGGAGGTGGTGATAGTACCTCTGTATAAGTCTTTGGCGAGACCTAATTTAGAGTAATGTGTGCAATTCTGGAGATCACACCTTCACAAGGATATAAAAAGGATGGAGTAGGTAGAGAGGGTGGCTACCAAAATGGTCAGTGGGCTTTATCATAAGGCATTTGGAGATGAGAGTTAAAGATCTCAGTGTGTATACTTTGGAAGAAAGATGGGAGAGGGGAGATATGATAGAGATGTTTAAATACCTCCGTGACATAAATGCACAGGAGGGGAGCCTCTTTCAATTGAAACAAAACTCTGCAACGAAGGGGCATAGGATGAAGGTGAAAGGAGACTCAGGAATGTTTTGTGGAAATATTTCTTTACAGAAAGAGTGGTAGATGCATGGAATTCTCTCCCAGTGAAGATAGTAGAGATGAAGACTGCATCTGAATTCAAGAAAGTATGGGACAAACACAGAAGATCTCTAAAGGAAAAAAAAGGGACTGTAGAGCTTAGAAGTTGGTATGGATGGGCAGACTGGATAGGCCCTATGGTTTCTATCTGCCGTCATGTTTATATGTTTCTCAGGAATTTTCCAACATTTCCAATTTATAATGAAGGCCAAGGCTGTCCTTAATATGGGACATACCAACAGCCTGAAGGAAACTAAACGGAATAAAAAAGGAAGCAAACTTCATTTCAACAGACTGCAGTCTACTGCCTACCTCTTTAAAAGTCATGGCAACTTCTATAGTAACAGCATATAATTGTGAGACAGCACCATGCAGTAGCTCTCAGTTCTAGATACCACACACCAAATATCTTTCAAAGAGATGTCCTGCTGCTGAGATGGAATTGTATTGCTGCTTGCAAAGTATGCAAGTTCTTAATACAATGCTGCATTGGAAAGTGTTATTCTATGATTTTTTGGCTGTTATTATGTGTCTCACAGAAACAGATGCCGAGCCCCTAAAGCAAAGGAATGAAACCTGCGGGCAGGTAGGGAAAAAGACAGCATTTTTGTCTGCAGAGGACATTTTCACCACCACAGCGATTTTGGCAGCTATTGAAATGCAGGATAATAGTGAATTAACTGGAGACTCACTCTGATGATCTTCATGAGCTAAGTAGTATTATACTACAACATTTTTGGTAATCATTGAAGTGCAGGACAATTGTGAATAAACTTGAGCATTTGGACATTTGCATCACATTTTGTAGATTATGACATCATGAAGGATGGACCTACTATGCTCAATAGAGTTTTCAAGATACAGTCACTTTTATGGCGTGTTGAAATCAGGGGCGGCCCAAAGGGGGTGCGGGGCCATGTGCGGAGACTCGGTGTGGGGCCTCATTTGCATAAGGGACCTCATTTGCATAAATATTTGCATAATGTTACCATACACTAACGTTTAGTAAACATGCCTCTTAATGAGTGTATGGATAAAGAAAGACTAAAAGATTTCTACATTACTATAATCCAGTGCCAACTGCCAGACACATTAGGAACTACTACAAACACTGCCCATTTAGAACCCATAGCAAACCCGCCGTATCCTAACAGCACTACCAGGACTCACAGAGCACAAGACCCTACCTATCAAAAGGGAACACTACAAATATTAAACCAATACATTTCAGAGAACAACAATACATGACCTACTGGGGAAAGAGAACAAGCTGCATTGTCAAATAGGAATTACATAAACAGAATACCTCAGCTCAGTTACACATGCAGAACATAGACCGTCACCAAACAAGAAATCACAATGTAGAAACAGGAAGACAATAATTAAACTGGGAACCCCAAAAGCCCAACAACACTGTAGAAATAAAACTATAAATTAATTTCCTCTTGTACTAAACAAAGCGCAGACGTTAATGATGCACATTTCCCAGAGCTGGCATATTTCAGTTAATAAATTCAATAAAGATATATTTTTCTACCTTTTGTGCATTTTTTTTCAGTTGCAATTGCTCCAGCCACTTTCTTCTGGTTTCTTCATGTCTTCTGCTAACTCTCCATCGTCTGCTGTCCATTTGTCCTTTCTTCACTCTTCTAGTTTTTTCCCATTCTCTCTCTACATCTGCTTTAACATACTAATCTTTCTCCTTTTGCTCTTTCCTCATTCCTATTTCATCCACTCAAATTTTACCCCGCCATCCTCAATCCCCACTTACTCTCCCAATATCCGGCCAATTGTAGATTTGTCTTCCCTCCCACACAAAATATTTTTTCCCTTTCCATTTCACTCTCCCAGCTCTTTCCCATTCTAATCCTCCCCCAAAATCAGCTCCCTTCTAGTTGCAGCCCCACCCAGCATCCGCTCCCTTCTAGTCCCCGCATCAGCCCATTTCCAGTCCTAGCTCCCCCATCTGAGTCCCTCCATCAGCTCATTTCCAATCCCAGCCCCCCATAAGCCCATTTCTAGTCCTATCCTAGCCCCATCATCAGCCCATGTCAAATCCTAGCTCCCCTCCACTCAGCCCATTTCCAATCCAAGCCCCCCATGAGCCTACTTCCAGTTCTAGCCCCTCCATGAGTCCATTTCAATCCAAGCCCCCCCAACAGCCCATTTCCAGTCCTAGCCCCCCCCTCACTCAGCCCATTTCCAGTCCTAGCTCCCTCCCCTCACAGCCCATTTCCATTCCAAGCCCCCCTCCCCATCAGCTATTTGTAGTTCAAGCCTTCCTTCCACTCAGCCCATTTCCATTCCAAGCCCCCGCCCCATCAGTTATTTGCTGTTCAAGCCCTCCTTCCACTCAGCCCATTTCCAGTCCTAGCCACCCCCAGCCCATTACCAGTCCTAGCCCCCCATAGCCCATTACCAGTCCTAAGCCCCCCATAACCCATTACCAGTTCTAAGCCCCCATCACCCCATTTTCAGTCTTAGCCCCCCATAGCCCATTACCAGTCCTAACCTCCATCAGCCCATTTCAAGTCCTAGCTCCCCCATCCGAGTCCCTCCATCAGCTCATTTCCAATCCCAGCCCCACATCAGCCCATTTCTAGTCCTTTCCTAGCCCCACCATCATCAGCCCATGTCAAATCCTAGCTCCCCTTCACTCAGCCCATTTCCAATCCAAGCCCCCCATGAGCCTACTTCCAGTACTAGCCCCTCCATGAGTCCATTTCAATCCAAGCCCCCCCAACAGCCCATTTCCAGTCCTATCCTAGCCTTCCATCAGCGCATTTCCTGTCCTAGCCCTCCCTCACTCAGCCCATTTCCAGTCCTAGCTCCCTCCCCTTACAGCCCATTTCCATTCCAAGCCCCCCTCCCCATCAGCTATTTGCAGTTCAAGCCCTTCTTCCACACAGCCCATTTCCATTAAAAGCCCCCGTCCCCATCAGCTATTTGCAGTTCAAGCCCTCCTTCCACTCAGCCCATTTCCAGTCCTAGCTCCCCCCATAGCCCATTACCAGTCCTAAGCCCCCCATCAGCCCACTTCCAGTCCTAAGCCCATCACCCCATTTTCAGTCTTAGCCCCCCATAGCCCATTACCAGTCCTAACCCCCATCAGCCCATTTCCAGTCTTAGCCGCCCCACAGCCCATTCCAGGCCTAACCCCCCATTAGCCCATTTCCAGTCCTAAACCCCCATAGCCCATTTCCAGTCCTAGCCCCCCTACAGCCCATTACTAGTCCTAACCCCCATCAGCCCATTTCCAGTCCTAGCCCCCCCATAGCCCATTACCAGTCCTACCCCCCCCATCAGCCCATTTCCAGTCTTAGCCCCCCCAAAGCACATTACATCCTAACCCCCCCATCAGCCCATTAGTAGTCCTAACCCCCCCATAGCCCATTACCAGTCCTAACCCCCCTCCCCCCATCAACCCACTTCCAGTCTTAGCCCCCCACATAGCCCATTACCAGTCCTAACCCCCCTCCTCCCATCAGCCGATAGATTAAAAAAAACAAACCGGCTGCTGCTGCCGCCGTGGCAGCGGCAGAATCAAATGTCCCACCACGGGGCCCCGCCTGCCCGGCAGAGCCTCCCTGCGGCATCAGCTCCCGAGTCCCTCCCAATGCGTGGGCTTTCAGAGCCGCGAGAGTTTCCCTTTCTTCTCGCGGCTCTGTTAATCACGCCGGGGCTGAGCCCCGGCGGGATTAACAGAGCTGCGAGAGGTCAGAGAAGCTCTCCCTTGGCGGCTCTGAAAGCCCGCGCATTGGGAGGGACTCGGGAGCTGATGCCGCAGGGAGGCTCTGCCGGGCAGGCGGGGCCCCGTGGCGGGACATTTGATTCTGCTGCTGCCACGGCGGCAGCGGCAGCAGCAGCCGGTTTGTTTTTAATCGTGCTAATGTAGAATGTTTTTTGCGCGGGGCCCCCTGAAACGCGGGGCCCTGTGCAAAAAACATTCTTGCTCAATGGACGGGCCGGCCCTGGTTGAAATAAAAATAATAGATTACACTAAATGGGACAGGGATTTCACATGCGTGAGAGTGAGCCGATGATTGAAAAGGGGAGCAGTAATCTTCTTGAGCGAACGGTCTCTACCTCCATTCTGATGGTTTTTTAACTCTTATTTATATATTCTTGGATATTATTGGGCACTATCCTTCTTTAAGGAAGGTTTTTGAGTGACTGTGTTGACTCTGGGTTACCTTTCTTTGAGAGGTTTTTTTTGTTGGACAAGAGATGGAAGCTATGGCATTTCTAAAGCAGGTCTCGAGAAAGTCACTGACTTGGATATTTTCAAATGTAACTCAGAGGAAAGCTTTGCATTCACAGAAGTGGGCATGAAACTAAGGTCCCAGATGACAGCAGAACTCCCTCGGGTGTATTCAAAAGAGGCGGAGGAGTAGACCTACAAGTGGAGCCGAGGGAAATCCCTCAACTGACGAGAGAGGGACCTGTCCTGGGCTCATACTTGCAGCAGGCTGATGTCAAATGCTTATTCATAGGCCCTTTACTAACAGGGGTAGAGGCTGCCTGTGCCTTCTTTTTAACTTTCCCTTTCCTCTTCATATTGCTAAATTTCAAAAGCAGGAAGGATAAACTGCAGCACTCACCAAAGGAACGGTATAGACCCTTCTCAGTTGCTCTGATAGACCCTTCTCAGTTGCTCTGAAGGGATTCCAAAGGGGCGTGACTTCCTTTGCGCATCAAGGCCACAGATCAATGCACTTTTTAAACAGTGGAAGATGCTTGGTGCCGGCTGAAGGGAAGGCCTCCAATGCCGCAGGGACACCGCTATCTGTTCTCCTGGGCCGCTTCACCATTACTCTCCTGGATATTATCGCAGCTCAATGCCCGTTTTAAACAGGGGAAGATGACATCACTGCTTAGAGACAGCTGAAGGGAAGATCTCCGATGCTGCAGGAACACTACCCTCTGCTCTCCTGGGTCACTTCACCACTGCTCTCCTCTTAAGTGTATTAAATGGATTCAAATTTCACTATTGCTCCTTTTGATCTTGGGCAAGTCACTTAACTTTCCATTGGCTCAGATATAAAACTTAAGATTGAAAGCCCTCTGAAGACAGGAAAGAGTAGTTACTCACCTGTAACAGGTGTTCTCCAGGACCAGCAGGAATCAGTCCTCACATATGGGTGACATCGACACCGATGGAGCCCCCATGCGGAGCATTTCCCCAGCTTTCTAAGAAAGTCTTTGGGAATACCTCCACGCATGCACGGTCCCCTTCCCGCCCAAAGGTGCCATCTTGCTCAGTTAGATGACATAGCTAAAAGACAGCACAAAACCAAAATGAACTATATACAACTGCAACTCCCAGGGGAGGAGGGAGGGTTGTGAGGACCGATTCCTGCTGCTCCTGGAGAACACCTGTTACAGGTGAGTAACTACTCTTTCTCCAGGACCAAGCAGGAAGTCAGTCCTCACATATGAGTGACTCCCTAGCTCTGGGCTACCAGGAACCCAGGTTGAAAAAGAGAGCTCCCTCTGTGAAGCCCCAGCATCAGGGAAACAATTTCACTGAGAACAGATCCCACCGGTAGCCCAACAAGAGGGCTGGAGGGCAGGAGTTGCCTAAACCTCAAAGAGATTCCGGAGTACTGCCTGACCAAAAGCACTGTCCCTACGGGACTCCCTCTCCAGGCAGTAATGGGCTGCAAAAGTCTGGCTTGAGGACCAAGTTGCAGCCCTACAGATGTCTGTCAACAGTACAGAACGGAGATGAGCTACTGATGCAGCCATTGCCCGGACACGGTGGGCTGGGACTCGACCCTGCAAGGGAAGGTCTGCTGCCCTGTAAGCCCAGGTGATACAGTCCGCCACCCATATGGATAAGGTACGCTTGGAGACAGACAACCCCAAGTTGTTTCGGTCAAAGGAGACGAAGAGCTGAGTAGCCCTCCTATGACCCTTAGTACGATCAATGTAGAAAGACAAGGCCCTTCTACAGTCCAGGGTATGCAGGACTTCCTCAGCCCGGCTGGCATGGGGCCTAGGGAAGAATGTTGGAAGGACCACCTCCTGATTGAGGTGGAAAGAGGAGACTACCTTCGGGAGGAACTTAGGATGAGTCCTAAGGACTACCCTGTTCCTATAGAAACGAGTGTATGGCCTGTCACAGACCAGGGCTTGAAGTTCACTCACTCGTCTGGCCGAGGTCAGTACCACTAGGAAAAGAGCCTTCTAAGAAAGGAAGCAGAGAGGACACGTAGCCATCGGCTTAAAGGGAGGGCAAGTAAGCTACTGCAAGACCACATTCAACTCCCACTCAGGGGCTGGTGGACGGAGAGGAGTCTTTGGCAAAAGCAAGCCTCTGAGGAACCGGGACACCAAGGGCTGAACCGATAAAGAGTGCCCTTCCACCTGTGAGTGGTGGGCTGCCAGAGCAGAAAGGTGTACCTGAACAGAATTAGACTTAAGACCCTGATCAGACAAGTGCAGCAGGTACTGAAGCACCATTGGCACAGGGCAGGAGAAAGGGTTCTCCTGGCGTTTGTCACACCACAAGGAGAACCGTTTCCACTTCAGGGCATAGGTCTTTCTGGTGGAATGCTTCCTAGAGGCCAAGACCACCTCTTCAACTTCCTGAGGCAGGCCCCAGGGAGCCAGCACTACCCTTGCAGCCTCCAGGCCATCAAATTGAGAGTTTTGAGATTGGGGTGCAGAAGGGAACCCTGATCCTGAGAAAGAAGATCGGGTTGCAACCCCAGAGGGAGTGGGGTGTCCACCGCCAGCTGTAACAGAAGTGGGAACCAGGGCTGCCTCGGCCATCTGGGGGCTACCAATATGACCGAGGCCCTGTCCCTTAGAATCGCATACAGAAGGCCCTTGGACCATGAGATCTGGAAGGCATCCGCTGCGAATCTCGTGGGATGCGGTTGCCTGGAGCAGAAATGGAGCAGCTGCCGGTTCAGGGGACTGGCAAAGAGGTCAATGGATGGAAGTCCTTGAACCACCAAAGGGTGCAGTTGCCATTCGTGAGGTTGTAGAACCCTGCTCAATCTGTCTGCCAGGAAATTTTCCTGGCCAGGAAGATAGACTGCCCTGAGCAACATACTGTGTCGAAGTGTGAAAGAGCAAAGGGCCTGTGCCTCCTGACACAGGAGCCTGGACCCCGTGCCCCCTTGTTTGTTCACATAGAACATCGCTACCTGGTTGTCTAAGAACATAACATAAGAACATAAGATATGCCATACTGGGTCAGACCAAGGTCCATCAAGCCCAGTATTCTGTTTCCAACAGTGGCCAATCTAGGTCATATGTACCTAGCAGTTTCCCCAAGAGACACAAGTTCCACAATGCTTGTACTGGGTCAAGCATTGATATCTTCGGTCACTTCTTAATAATGGTTTATGGACCTTTCCTCCTCCAGGAACTTGTCCAAACCTTTTTTAAACCCAGCTACACTAACAGCCTTTACTACATCCTCCGGTAACAAATTCCAGAGTTTGATTACACGTTGAGTGAAAAAATATTTTCTTTTATTAGTCTTAAATAGTTTACCCTGTAGCTTCATTGCATGTCCCCTAGTCTTTCTATATTCTGATAACGTAAACAATCGATCTACGTTTACCCGTTCCACTCCGTTCATTAATTTATAGACTTCTATCATATCTCCCCTCAGCCGTCTCTTTTCCAGGTTAAAGAGCCCTAACCTTTTTAGCCTTTCTTCATAGGAGTATCCTTCCATCCCCTTTACCATTTTGGTGGCTCACCTCTGAACCTTTTCTAAAATCGCTATATCCTTTTTAAGATACGGCGACCAGAATTGCACACAATATTCAAGGTGCGGTCTCACCATGGAACAATATAGAGGCATTATAATATCTTTTGTTTTATTTTCCATTCCTTTCCTTATCATACCTAGCATTCTATTTGCTCTCTTGGCCGCCGCTGCACACTGGGCCGAGGGTTTTCACATGGTATCCACAATGACGCCTAAATCTTTTTCCTGGGTGGTGGTTCCTAATGTGGAACCTTGCATCGTGTAACCATAGTTTGGGTTGTTCTTCCCTAGGTGCATAACCTTGCACTTGTCCACATTAAATTTCATCTGCCATTTTGATGCCCAGTCTTCCAATTTATCAAGATCCTCTTGCAATTTTTCACAATCCTCTTGGGTTTTAACAACTTTAAATAGTTTTGTGTCATCTGCAAATTTGAAAACCTCACTCGTTATTCCACTTTCCAGGTCATTTATGAATATGTCAAAAAGCAGCGGACCCAGCACAGATCCCTGGGGTACACCACTATTCACCTTTCTCCATTGGGAAAATTGGCCATTTAGCCCTACCCTCTGCTTTCTATCTTTTAACCAGTTCCTGATCCACAATAGTACACTGCCTCCTATCCCATGACTCTAGTTTTACCAAAAGTCTCTGATGAGGGACCTTGTCAAAGGCTTTCTGAAAGTCCAGATACACAATATCAACTGACTCACCTTTGTCCACCTGTTTATTCACTCCTTCAAAAAAACATAACAGATTAGTAAGACAAGATCTTCCTTGTCTAAAGCCATGTTGGCTGTCTCCCATTAGGTTGTGACTATCTACATGCTGAGTAATTTTATTCTTTATGATGGTTTCTACCATTTTTCCCGGAACTGACGTCAGGCTCACCGGTCTGTAGTTTCCCGGATCACCCCTGGAACCTTTTTTAAAAATTGGTGTTACATTGGCGATCCTCCAATCTTCAGGTATTAGAGATGATTTTAATGATAGTTCACAGATTACTGATAGCAGGTCTGCAATCTCATATTTCAGTTCTTTCAACACCCTTGGATGTATACCATCCGGCCCAGGTGATTTGCTACTCTTCAGTTTATCTAATAGTTGTAAGACATCTTCCCGATGTATCGATATTTCCTTCAATTCTTCCGCACCTTTAAATACCACTTCAGTTATGGGTAACATCCCTACATCTTCCTCAGTAAAGACCAAAGCAAAGAATTCATTCAGTCTCTCCGCTATCGCCTTGTCGCCTCTTAGTGCTCCTTTAACCCCTTTATCATCTAATGGACCAACTGACTCTCTCACAGGTTTTTTGCTACGAATGTACTTGAAAAGGTCTTTATTTCACGTTTTTGCTTCCGCAGCAAGCTTCTTCTCAAATTCTCTCTTTGCCTGCCTAATCAATGCCTTGCATTTGACTTGCCAGTGCTTGTGCTGTTTCCAGGTTTCGTCGTTTGGCTCTTTTTTCCATTTCCTGAAAGATGCTTTTTTGGCAACAGCCTCTTTGACCTCACCTTTAAACCATGCTGGCAGTTTTTTGGACTTCCTTCCACTTTTCTTAAAGCGTGGAATACAGCTGGTCTGGGCTTCCAAGATAGTATTTTTCAACACCCCCCAAGCTTGATGTACGTCTTTAACCTTTGCAACTGCTCCTTTTAGTTTTTTCTTAACTGTTTTCCTCATTTTATCATAGTCTCCCTTTCGAAAGTTAAAAGGTAGTACTGTGGATTTCCTTACTATCCCTCCTCCACTAATTAAATCAAAGGCGATCATGCTATGATCACTATTGCCAAGTGGCCCCAACACCCTTATCTCTTGCACTAGATCTGGTGTTCCACTAAGGACTAGGTCTAATATGGCTTCCCCTCTGGTCGGTTCATGAACCAGCTGCTCCAAGAAGCAGTCATTTATTTCATCTAGGAACTTTATCTCCCTAGCATGTCCTGACGTGACACTGACCCAGTCGATACCGGGGTAATTGAAATCACCCATTATTATTACTGCGCTGTAACTTTTGTTAGCTTCCTTGATTTCTTTGAGCATTTCATCATCCATTTGGTCATTCTGGCCAGGCGCTCGATAGTACACCCCCACTGCCATTGCCTTCCCCCTTTTATATGGAATTTCAATCCATATAGATTCTACAGCAGATTTCGTTTCCTGCAAAACTTTAATCCTTTCTGAGTCAATGCCCTCTCTAACATAGAGCGCAACCCCTCCACCAATTTTATCAGCTCTATCATTACGATATAGTTTGTACCCAGGTATCACAGTGTCCCACTGGTTGTCCTCCTTCCACCATGTCTCTGATATTCCAATCATATCTTACCTTTCATTTAGTGCTATATATTCTAACTCTCCCATCTTATTCTTTAGACTTCTAGCATTTGCATACAAGCATTTTAGAGAATGTATTTTGTTCATGTTAATTTGGCTATTTTTAGACATGGGTAAATTGGGATCTTTAAGCTCTGTCTGCTCCATACTTGAGGGCATTTGGGCTACTTTACTCTTTTGTGGAACCTCTCTGCTTTTGGTAGTATCCTTCAAGGATACATTCTTCCGAACCATCCGCTCTTGGGCGACTGTCGGCTTTCCCCTAATATCTAGTTTAAAAGCTGCTCTATCTCCTTTTTAAAGGTTAATGCCAGCAGCCTGGTTCCATCCCGGTTAAGGTGAAGCCCATCCCTTCGGAAGAGCCCCTCCTTTCCCCAGAATGTTCCCCAGTTCCTAACAAATCCAAAACCCTCATCTCTGCACCATTGTCTCATCCACGCATTGAGACTCCGGAGCTCTGCCTGCCTTTTGGGTCCTGCGCGTGGAACAGGAAGCATTTCGGAGAATGCTACCATGGAAGTTCTGGATTTCAAACTTCTTACCTAAAGCCTAAATTTTGCCTCCAGAACCTCCCTACCACATTTTCCTATGTCATTGGTACCGACATGTACCAAGACAGCAGACTCCTCCCCAGCACTATCTAAGACCTTATCTAGGTGGCGCGTGAGGTCCGCTACCTTCGCACCAGGCAGGCATGTTACCAGGCGATCCTCACGTCCACCAGCCACCCAGCTATCTACATGCCTAATGATCGAATCACCAACTATAACGGCTGTCCTAACCCTTCCCTCATGGGCACATGGCCCTGGAGAAACTTCCTCGGTGCGAGAGGGTTTTACACCACCTGGAGGACAGGTCCTAGTTACAGGATCACTTCCTGCCACACCAGGGTGATGCTCTCCTGTCACGTGACCTCTCTCCTCCATGGCAACAGGGGTGCTGCCAGACTGGAGGTGGGACTTCAGGACTATATCCCTGTAGGTCTCGTCTATGTACCTCTCTGTCTGTCTTATGTTTTCCAAGTCTGCTACTTTAGCCTCTAGAGAACGGACTTGTTCCCTGAGAGCAAAGAGCTCCTTACACCTAGTGCACACGTAAGACCTCTCACCAACTGGGAGAAAATCATACATGTGACACTCAATGCAAAAGACTGGAAAGCCCCCATCCCGCTGCTGGACTGCTGTCTGCATCTTAGTTTTAAGTTTGTGTCTAGATCTTTAAGTTCTTACTTACTAGGGGTTGCTATGGGTATTTATACCAATAAAACTGTACCTAATATGTTTAATATACCTTGTTCACCTGAAGCTTAATTAATCTCAGGTCCTTAGTGTATGACTGATTTGGGTAATGAGCTTCACCTGAAAGCACCTCCTGTCTTTTAAGATGTGTAAGTACCTATAAAGCTATGATTATCCCAGGGGTGGGTGGGTGTGGGGAGGGAGGGAAGGGAAATAAAGCACAGTTACTTACCTGTAACAGGTGATCTCTGGGAACAGCAGGAATTAGTCCTCACATATGGGTACGTCGGTACCGACGGAGCCCGTGCGGGAAAGCTCCCCAGCTTCTTAGAATAGAAGCTTTTGGGACCTCCCACTGCACATGCGCACTGCCTTCCCGCCTTCCTGAACAGCTCTCCTCAGTTTCGAGTTTATAGCTGAGTCAACAGAGAGAGGACAGGAAGATAGATAGATAAAAGATACAACTCCTAGGGGAGGTGGGTGGGTTGTGAGGACTAATTCCTGCTGTTCCCAGAGATCACCTGTTACAGGTAAGTAACTGTGCTATCTCCAGGAACAAGCAGGAATAAGTCCTCACATATGGGGACTCCCTAGCTTAGATGCATGGGATCCCCTGTAAAGGTTCGCCATCTTCGTATGGATCTCAGGCATCCATTCTGGGAAGGTGGGCAGGAGTTGTTTAGGAATGGAACAGGTGCTTGAGGACAGCCTGGCCAAACAAGGCATCCCGGCGGGAGTCCTTGTCCAAACAGTAATGGGCTGTGAAGGTATGAACCGAGGCCCAGGTAGCGGCTCGACAGATCTGATCTATGGAAACAGAGTGCAGATGAGCCATAGAAGTTGCCATGGCCCTCACATTGTGAGCAGTGACATGGCCTTCCAGAGAAATGTTTTTGCTCTGGTAAGCAAAAGAAATACACTGAGCAATCCAATTGGAAAGTGTACGCTTGGAGACTGGAAGTCCCAAATGGGAAGGATCAAAGGCCACAAAAAGTTGAGAAGACTTTCGATGTGGCTGAGTCCTATTAAGGTAAAAAGCGAGAGCTCTTTTACAATCCAGAGTATGAAGGTTCCTCTCTGCATTGGATGCATGAGGAGCTGGAAAAAAGACAGGTAGATATACCTCTTGATTAAGATGAAAAGGCGAGACCACTTTAGGCATAAAGTGGGGATTCGTCCTAAGGACCACCTTATCATGATGAAATCTTGTGTAAGGTGGATTAGCCACTAAAGCCTGCAGCTCACTGATGCGGCGAGCCGAAGTGACTGCAATGAGGAAGATGACCTTCCAGGAAAGAAATTTCAAGGAGGTGGAAAACATTGGCTCAAAAGGTGGCTTCATAAGTTGACCGAGCACTAGATTCAAATCCCATGCGACCGGGGGTGGTCTGATGGGAGGTTTAGTGAGAGTCAGGCCTCTCATGAATCTTGCAACAAGAGGATGAGAGGAGATAGGTTGTCCATTTATATGTTTCAAGGATGCTGCAATAGCGCTTAAATGGACTCTTACCGAATTCGTCTTGAGGCCTGCATTGGATAGATGCAGGAGATAATCAAGAAGAGAATTCAAAGGAAGTGCCAGAGGGTCAAGACCCTGCTGAGCACACCAAATGGAAAAACGTTTCCATTTGAAAGCATAGGAACGCCTGGTAGAGGGTTTCCTAGAGGCAGAAAGGATATCTTTCACTGGTTGGGAAAGATGAAAGTCTTGAAGGCTTAAGCCTTCAGTAACCAAGCACTGAGGTGAAGGGATTTGGGGTTTGGGTGCCACAAAGTCCCCTCCTCCTGAGACAGGAGGTCTGGCGCAGCTCCCAGATCCAAGTAGGATCCCTGGGAGAGCTGTAGAAGTAGAGGGAACCACACTTGGCGTGGCCAGCGTGGAGCTATGAGGATCATAGTTCCATGATCCCTCTGGAGTTTGAACAGAGTCTTGGGAATCAAAGGAATGGGTGGAAAGGCATATAGGAATGCCTGATTCCAATTCAGGAGAAAGGCGTCCGTAGCCTGAGCTCCCTGACACGGAGTTCTGGAACAGAACCGGGGAAGTTTGGCATTCCACGGACTTGCAAAGAGGTCTATGTCCGGGGTCCCCCATTCCTGAAAGATTCGGTTTATTTGGTCCAAATGTAGGGACCATTCGTGTGGCAGCAGAACTCGACTGAGCCTGTCTGCCCGAGAGTTTTGAACTCCTGGGAGATACACTGCTAGCAGGTGAATCTGATGCTCTCTGGCGAAGGCCCATAGTCTTAGAGCTTCGTTGCAAAGCGACAGAGAGCCCGTCCCTCCTTGTTTGTTTATGTAAAACATGGCCACCTGATTGTCCGTCTGAACTAGGACAGTGAGGTTGGCTAGGAGGGAGTGGAAGACCTTGAGGGCAAGGTAAATTGCTCGCAGTTCCAGAAGATTGATATGAAGGGTGGTCTCCTGTAGAGACCAAGTGCCCTGAGTGGAGAGAGTTTGCAGATGGGCTCCCCACCCTGTTTGGGAGGCATCTGTTGTGAGGGTTGCTTGGGGTAGCAATGGTTGAAATGGAGCCCCCAACAACAGATTCTTGGTGGAAGTCCACCAGTGGAGGGACCAAAACAGACGATCGGAGGTTTGTATTTGGTCTGAGAGCGCTCCTGACGCCTGAGTCCACTGAGTGGCCAGGGTCCATTGAGCTGCTCTCATATGAAGACGAGCATAGGGCACCACATGCACTGTGGAGGCCATATGACCCAGTAGGCGTAGCATTTCCCTGGCTGTCAAGTGAGTGCTGGACTGAGCTTGGGAGGCCAAACTCAGGAGGCGCTGGCCTCGAACCTGTGGAAGGTAGGCCCTTGCAGTGATGGTGTCCAACTGGGCCCCTATGAATTCTAGAGATTGAGTAGGGATGAGTTGGGACTTGGGAAGGTTTACTACCAGTCCCAGATACTGCAAAAGGCTCCTTGTGTGGTCCAGGGAAATCTGGGCCTGTGACTGAGTTGGAGCTCGGATGAGCCAGTCGTCCAGATATGGGAAGACAAAGATTCCCATGCCTCTTAGAAATGCGGCTACGACTGCCATGCATTTTGTGAATACTCTTGGAGCAGAGGCTAGACCGAAGGGGAGTACTCTGTATTGGAAATGTTTTCCCTGAAACAGAAAGCGAAGATACTTTCTGTGGGATGGATGGATGAGTATATGTGTATACGCATCCTGTAGGTCTAGAGAACAAAGCCAGTCCTGACCCTGGAGGTAAGGAAGGAGAATGCCGAGAGACAGCATTTTGAATTTCTCCTTGAAGAGAAATTTGTTCAATTCTCTCAGATCTAGGATTGGTCTGAATCCCCCTGTCTTCTTTGGAATGAGAAAATAAGGGGAGTAGAAACCGGACCCTTGTTGAGGAAGAGGAACCTCTTCTATGGCCCCTTGGGCAAGAAGAGAGGAAACCTCTTGACCCAACAGGGTTAGGAGAGATGGGGGAGAATTGAATGGTCTCACCATATGATGGGGAGGAAGGCTGGAGAAATGAAGTTTGTAACCCTCTCGAATGATAGAGAGGGTCCATTGTTCTGTTGTGATTTGTTCCCATCTGGGAGCAAAGTGAACCAACCTTCCGGGTATGGTGAGAGGTTCTGGTTGTGTTAGAACCAGAAGTGGCAAGTTCCCTAGGAGCAAGTCAAAACCCCTGAGGGGTTGGAGCCTGCTGAGCTACAGTAGCTGCTGCAGGCTTAGCTCGTGCTTGTTTGGATTGCTGACGCTTAGCAGTATAGCGAGGTTGAGAAGACTGCTGGCCAGTATTTGAAGCAACTCTGGCCTTCTTATAGTAAGGCCTTTTAAAAGACTTTTTCTTAGTAGGAATTGAAGTGGACTTTGAAAGTCTTTCCAAGGTGGCATTTTCAGCATCCATCTGGGTGGCTTTGATTTGCCACTCTTCCCCAAATAAGTTCTCACCTGTACAGGGCAGATTACGTAAGCCATCTAGAACCCAAGGTTCCAGATCAGAGGCCTGGAGCCAAGCAAGACGTCGGGCTGCAATAGCAATGCCCGAAGCCCTACTGGCTCCCTCAAAGGAATCATATGCTGCCCTATTAGAGAACTTAGAAACCTCTAAGAGTTGTTTCACTAGGGAAAGGAAACCCTGCTTTTTATCCTCAGGGATAAAGGGGGCAAAATGCCGCACCTTTTTGGCAAGTTCCTCCAGGAACATGCCCATATAGAGACTGTAGGAATTAATCCTGGCTATAAGCATACTAGCCTGGAAAATTTTCCTACCAAAAGAGTCCAAAGTCTTACATTCCCGTCCTGGAGGGGTGGAAGAGTGCCTTTTGGTACTCCTAATCTTCTTCATTGCAGACTTCACCACAATAGAGTGGTGGGGCAATTGAGTCTTTTGGAAACCAGGAGAAGGAGGGACCCTATACATGGTGTCCAACCTACGGGAATAAGGAGACAAAGTCAAAGGATTTTCCCAGAAATCCATCAGTTGTTCTTGAAGGATTTCATGGATAGGCAGGGTAACTGCCTCCTTAGGGGCCTTTGAGTATCCCAAAATATCCAGTTTTTTGGATCTGGGTTCCTTTTCAGAGGATGTGGTAATAGAAAGGGCTGTAGCCATATCTAAAACAAAGTCCTGGAAGGACAAATCCTCTGGAGGGGACATTCTCCTTTTAGGAGAAGAGGGCTCCTCAGGTAAGTTGAGTGAAAACTCAGCAGAATCATCAGAGGAGTGAAAATCCTCAGAGGAATCGGTGCTTTCCTCTAACGCACGATACGCGTACCGATCGGTATCGATATCGGGCGTATCGGGTATGGAACCGGTATGGAGCGAAAGCCCATACGGTACCGACTTGCGTTTAGAGGTGGACGGCCTCGATACCGGCATGGCGGACGATACCGGTATCGGGCCCGGAACCGCTGAAAGCGGAACCGATGGCGTTGCAGCTTTAATGAAAGCCATGACGGCCTGCTGCATGGACTGTACAGTATCGCCCATGGACGCCATAGCTGCCTGGATGTCGGTACCGGAGTGACCCGGTACCCCAGAGCAGGCTAACAGGTGATCTGTCGAGGCCGTAGCATCGATATCAACCTGAGACCCCTGAATTGGCGTTTTTGGAAGTTGGACTTCCCGCCGGGGTTGTTTGGCTGGGGCAGGGTCCTCAAGTTCTAAGCTAAGAGCCTCTCGATGCTTTGAAGGAGATTTGCTCTTTGAGGACTTGCCCACAGAAGGTTTGGTTACCTGAGATCCATCCGGAGAAGAAGACCTGGATGACTGTGATGCTGTATTCTCTGAAGCAAACAGCACATGGAATTTGTTGGCCCGGTTCTGCAGCCCACGTTTAGACATGTGGGAGCAAGATGGGCAGTCCGGTATGGAATGGTCAGGCCCCAAACATTTCAGACACCAGTCATGGGTGTCTGTGACTGAAATAACAGCATTACATTTGGTACACTTCTTAAATCCAGGGGCTGGCTTCTCCATGAGGAGAAAATTGAGTAGGCCGAGAGGCCTCTCTGAAGTGACCAAAAAGCTAAAAAATAAGAAAAAAGAATTATAATTTTTTAAAGAAAGAAAGAAAAGACCGGCGATACCGGTATCGGTATGGGGAAGGCAGGTACGCGGTCTAAAGAAACAAATAAAATAACAATTTCTTCAGCGGTGACAGGAACACGACCTGCTGGCTCCGCGGAAAAAGAGAAACTGAGGAGAGCTGTTCAGGAAGGCGGGAAGGCAGTGCGCATGTGCAGTGGGAGGTCCCAAAAGCTTCTATTCTAAGAAGCTGGGGAGCTTTCCCGCACGGGCTCCGTCGGTACCGACGTACCCATATGTGAGGACTTATTCCTGCTTGTTCCTGGAGATCACTTATTAAAAGAGGGCTGCTACACAGTACCCTGTCTTGTGCTGCTGAGGTAAGCTAAATTCTGATTTGATTTAAATTATAGATCTTAGCTGCTGCTAGGCTCTAACTTCTTATGAAATTTAAACTACAAGCTCTCTGCTGGGTACTAAATTTAACCAGAAAGCTCTCTTCTGTGTTTTATTTATTTATTTATTTATTTAGTGTACACTTATATCCCGCTACTTCCAGCGATCAGCAGCGGTTTGCTATACATAACAGTATGGTTGTACAGGCCATGGATTAAAACATACATAAAGATTCAGTACAGGACACAAACATTCAGATTACAGGTTTACACTTGATTGCAAGACATTGATTACACATGTATGTACATATTTACAGGTTGGCGGAGTCTATAGGTGTTTGACGTGTAGTGCTCTTTCCTTGTGCATGGTGAAAGAGGTTATGTGGGATTTAAGTGTGTCTGGAAAAGATGCGTCTTTAGCTTTTTTCTGAATACCAACAGGTCACTGATTGCTCTCAGTTCGCATGGTAGTTGGTTCCATAACAGTGGCGCTATGAATGAGAATGCTCGGTTGCTGGTGGTTGCAGTGACAGCTCTCAGGCTAGCCGGAACAATGAGGGTATTGAGGTGTGTGGTTCTTCTGCTTCTGTTATTTGGCTGCGATGTGATAAGGGCGTTGAGAAACGAGGGTGCTATATTATGAATGAGCTTGAAAGTGGTGATTAGGATTTTGTATTGTATGCGTGCAGTGATGGGGAGCCAATGTAGGTCCATTAGAATTGGTGTGATATGCTCCTTCAGGACTTTCCTCATGATTAATCTAGCTGCCACATTTTGCGCCATTTGGAGGATGTTGAGGTTTTTTTTAGGCAACCCTTGTAGTATGGCGTTGCAGTAGTCCAGGTGAGGAATGATGAGGGCTTGTGCAACGGTCCTAAAATCTGAGTGCTCTATGATGCTACGTAGTGGGTGCAAGACTTTTATTTTGTGGAAAATGGCTCGATTGGTAATTCGGAGATGCTTTTCCATCTTTAGGTTGCAATCCAGTGTCACGCCCAGGTATTTTAGCTCGCTCTTTGTGGCGTAGACGTTTTAAAACTAAAAGTACTTTTCTGATGCTAGGCCCTGAGTGACTATTAAATGTACACTACAAGCTCTCTGCTGGGTTCCAAATGTAACCAGAAAGCTCTCTTCTGTGTGTTAAATTTAAACTAAAAGTACTTTGCTGTTACTTGGCCCTGAGTGACTATTAAATTTAAACTACAAGCTCTCTGCTGGGTATGAAATGTAACCAGAAATTTCTCCTCTGTGTTTTAAATTCAAACTTTAATTGCTGCTACTAGGCCCTAACTGATCCAACAAAAAACAGTGGGTTCACAGATTAAGTAGCTTTAATACAAAGAATTCTTTTTAGAAAATTACCAGAAGTATATACTCACAGTTGCAGATTTCTCTCCAGAAGTAACAGTCCCCCTTTCTAGTCCTTCAAGACAGATTGGTGGGCCAGGGTGTGAGAGAAGGCTTTGAGGGCTAAGCGTATCGCCCGGAGTTCCAGCAGGTTGATTTGTTGCGTGGCCTCCCATGGAGACCACAGGCCCTGTGTGCACTTGTCCAGACAATGTGCACACTAGCCCTGCAAGGAGGCATCGGTTGTGAGTACCACAGTGGAAACAGGTATCTGAAAAGGAATTCCCTGTAGAAGGTTGGGAGGGTGTAGCCACCACTGGAGGGAGTTCAGGAATTTATTTATTTAGACAGTTTTGTATACCGCCTTATCCTTCAATCAAAGCGGTCACAACACAATTGGGGGATACATTTAAAATGCAGGGATATGAGACACGTACACTAATACTTACAGGGAACATAGGCAATGGAGGGTTAAGTGGCTTGCCCAAGACCACAAGGAGCATCCTTGGGACTAGAAACCCCAGTCCTTCCTGCCCAAGGTTGCTGTCCTCTAGTGGGATTTGAACCCCCGACCTTCCGGCCTGAAGTACCTTGCCCCAACCACTAGGCTACTCCTCCCTTTGGACACCCTTAATTTGTCTCTGAGGCTGCCTGTGGCCTGCCTCAACTGAGTTCTGAGACACCACTGTGCAGGCCTCATATTCAGGCGGGCATTGGGGGTCACATGCACTGTCGATGCCATGTGGCCCAGGAGCCTTAGACAGAGTCTGGTGGAAACCAGTGGGTTGTCTAGAAATAGGCTGGCCAAGTCCATCAGCCTTCCCGCTCTGTCTTCTGGCAAGTAAGCTTTTGCTTGCAGGGAGTCTAACCGTGCTCCTATGAACTCCAGGTTCTGGGAGGGGAGCAAAGTGGACTTTGCGAAGTTTATGACAAAGCCTAGTTGCTGAAGGAGAGAGACAGTACGGAGGGTGGCTTGCCTGGCCTCCTGGAGAGTCTGACCCATGATGAGTCAGTTGTCCAGGTAGGGGAAGACAAAAATACCCTGGTATCTCAAGTAGGCCGCCACCACCGCCAGGCACTTTGTGAAGACCCATGGGGCGGAGGTTAGGCCAAAGGGCAGTACCCTGTACTGAAAATGGTTTCCTCCCACCACGAACCTAAGGTATTTTCTGTGATCTGGATGAATGAGGATGTGAGTGTACGCATCCTTCAGATCTAAGGAGCATAACCAATCTCCCTGCTGGAGGTAGGGCAGCAGTGTTCCAAGAGTAAGCATCTTGAACTTTTCCTTTTCCAAGAACGTGTTGAGATTTCTCAAGTCCAGAATGGGCCGGAGACCTCCAGTTCTCTTTGGCACAAGAAAGTACCTGGAGTAGAAGCCCTGACCCAGCAGGTGGGGAGGTACAGGCTCCACCACCCTGTCTTGAAGGAGACTTTGCAGTTCCTGGAGAAGGAGTTTTCGATGCAGAGTAGGCCTTGGAGGCTCCCCTGGAAAGTAGGAGGGGGGTACTTGATGGAAATGGAGCAGGTAGCCCTTCTGGACTATGCTCAGTACCCAAGCATCTCTTGTGATGAGCGGCCACTGATGGGCAAACAGGACCAACCGACCTCCCGTGCAGAGGTGGAGAGGCTATGCAGTGGGAGTCAAAAACCCCCTCCCTGCTGAGTAGGAGCAGGAGCTGGAGGCTTGGGGGTTTTCTACCTACGGGGCCCATGTCCCTGCCCCTTGGCCTGCTGACCCTGCTGGGGAGGCCTGATAGTGAGGGAAAGGTTTGTAGGCAGATGACTTCCTCAGGTAAAAGGCCTTTTTCCCCGAGCCCTTCTTTTTATGAGAAGGGGCAGAAGTTTTTTTGGACAGCCTTGTCCTTGTCAGAATCTCGGTCTCGAGCTCAGCAGCCTTTTCGGCCATGGGCTTGCCTAAGAGGCTTTCACCCCGGTATGGGACATCGGCCAACTTGTCCTGCACCCATGGCTCGAGGTCCGATGACTGTAGCCATGCCTGTCGTCGAGCACCGATGCCGGCCGTTGCTACTCGGGCCGAAGTCTCGAAGCCATCGTAGGCCGCCCGGGAGATAAATTTGGAGCACTCCCGGGATCCCCGAGGACAAGGTCTTGAACCTCTGTAAAGCTTCCCCGGAGAGGCCAGCAGAGAACCTGGCTATTTCCTTAGCCATGTCCCGCAAGTACATGCCCATGTACAGCTGGTAGGACTGGACATGGCAAGCAAGCATCGAGCCCTGGAAGCACTTTCTGCCGATGGCATCCAGGTTCCGGGCCTCCCTACCGGGGGGCACCGCAGAGTGCATCTTCTGGCTTTTCAGATGATGCATGGCCGATTCCACAACCATAGAATGGTGCGGCAGCTGCGCCTTCTGGAATCCAGGGCTCTTTTGGACTCGATACATGGAATCGATCCGCTTGCTCAAAACTGGCGCCGAGGCTGGTGCCTCCCACATTCGGAAGAGGAGCCGTTCCAGCATCGGAGGAACCGGCACAGTAAAGGCCTCCCTGGGGGGAGAGTCATACTACAGGGCATTGAGCTCTTCGGCTCGAGGCTCCTCCTCGGGATCCGCAGTAACAGCCAAAGCCTTGGCCATGTCCCTGACAAACTCCGAGAACCGGGTGTCCTCCGGTGGGGAACTACTCTGGGGTTTGGACTGCGGTGAGTCCGAAGGGACACACCGAGTCCAAAAGGTATCGGGGGACTCCTAGTCCTCCGTCTCCCACGCAGACAAGAGTCGAGGGGCTCCGACCTGCAGGCTCTGGTAGCACCCGCCCCGCATGGCTGCGAGAACCGGCTCGGTCTCCGGGGTCGACTTGGACGTTGACGTCCCGGTGGTCAGAGCAGATGCACCAGTCAAGCAGGCCATCAGCACCTGCTGCTGATCCATGAAGGCAGACAGTCTGCACTCCAAGGCTGTCAGCCTGAGTCCAAGCTCAGGAGACTCAGCAGCCACCGACTCGGGCCCCGGTGGCGCCGGGCCCGACGTTGGCTCCCTGGGAGGAGAGTCCTCGAGGACAACAGGACTTACGTGCTCGACGGACTCCGGCTTTGTATGAGGCACCTTAGGTGGCTTCTCCAGCTCCAAAGGCCCGGGGCGGCAGTCAGGGGTCCGGGACCTGGCCCTTGAGGAACCAGGGGTATCCTCCGACGCCGCCCTCACGAGCTTCCTCTTCCTCTTATGCTCCTGACTGGGGGACCCCCTTTCAGAGGAACCCCGATGAAGTTCGGGGTCAGACTCCCGAGACGTCGAGGCCTCTGACGAGGTCCAGGCTCGGCCGGAGGCAGAGTCAGAAAAATTCTCTCCTTTTGATGCTGCCGGCTTCTGAGTGCCTTGGTGGACATCTTTCCACACGGGACACAGACCTTGGAATCATGGTCTGGCCCGAGGCAATGCAGGCAGCAGTCGTGTGTGTCGGTAAGAGACATGAGCTTCTTACAACGATCACACTTTTTAAAACCACTGGAGGCCATCGGGGAAAAAAGCGCCCCCGCGAGGTCAAAAGACCGGCCCTCCAGGGAAAAAGAAAAAAAAGAGCATGAACGCATGCCCTGAAGGGCAAAAAAACGAAAAATAGGGACCGGGTCAATACCGGTGTACCGAACCCAGGCGGGAAGTGGAACCGGTGTCGAACTGGAGAAAAGAAAGCGAAAATCGCAGAAAAAAATCAAACTTTTCCGGGTGACACGGACTCACGTCCGTTGGGCTCCACGGAAAAAGAAAGACTGAGCAAGATGGCACCTTTGGGCGGGAAGGGGACCGCGCATGCATGGATGTATTCCCAAAGGCTTTCTTAGAAAGCTGGGGAAATGCTCCACATGGGGGCTCCATCGGCGTCGATGTCACCCATATGTGAGGACTGACTTCCTGCTTGGTCCTGGAGAAAATACCTATTGTACCTGAATGTAACTTGCCTTGAGCTACTACTGAAAATGTATGTGCTAAAGCTAAAATCCTTCCCTTAATTGGAAGGGAAGATGCTGGGCATATCTCCAACAGTTAAGGTAGAGCCTTGCAAGTTAATTTTTGCAACTAACATGGGGAACTGTTAATGTTTTCCATATTTTAGTACAAGGGTCCCCTTAGTTTGTGAGCCCTCTGGGGACATGAATATAACTTGCTTTGAACAACTACTGAAGAGGAATGAGCTAAATAGAAATAAACAGATTTTTTTCTGTATAACATTACCTTCACAATATTCATAACAACAAGTTCTTGATTGGTCTCACAGTCTGATAAAAGTTGTTTAATTCCATCTATTCGATCGCGAAAGTCCTTTGCATTGAGTGAGCTTGTTATGATCTTTACATACTCTGCTGATTCAAAAGAATTTCGGGGAACCACTTTCCTTGCAATTTCTTGAACTTCTCCAGTCTCGCTATAAAGACAAATTTTTTCAAACATATTACTATGCATATTAATAAGAGATCAACCTGAATTTTATTGGTATTAGTAGTGATGTAGAATTTTTGCTATTTGGATATTATGACTTCCAGTGAAGTGCAAGATTAGTGGGATATAAATTATAAGTTGATAGTGGTTGGTTTATATATATGAAACACACACACTTATATTTAAATGGCTTAATTCTCTATGATATTTGGTCCATGTAATAAGCTACTAAAATCACTAACATCCCTATATGCCCCATAAATTTGATTTTTTCTACATCTGTATTCAACCGTGAAATTAATATGTAACCATAAAATCCTTAGGCCTTGGGCCAATCTAGCATATTGTAGCAACCATACACTATTAGTAGGCAGGCTCTTCGGGAACGTAATGCTCATTATAGAGTCAGACAACTAAAGCTTGTTTCAGAATGATTGACAGAGCAACTTTATTAAGGATCTACAACAGGGGTAGACAATTCCAATCCTCAAGTGCTGCATGTTACTGAGGTTTTCAAGATATCTACAATGAATATGCAAGAGATGCATTTACATGTACTACCTTTTTTTTAAAATTTGTTTATTATTGTTTTATTGTAAACCGCTCTGATGCCTTGGCCTGGGCGGTATATCAAATGAAAAATAAAGATAAAGATACCTCTAGAATATGCATATAAATTTCCTGCATATTCATTGTAGATATCCTGAAAACGTAAACAGCTGGCGGCACGAGGACTGGAATTATTTATCCCTGATCTTTAGCTGGGCAAAAAACAAGAAGATATTTTGGGAGGCATTTTCAAAATATTTTAACTGATTAGCAGATCTGCTAACTATGGTCAGTGGGATATTCAGCGGCATTAAACTGCTGAGTGTCACAGAATATCCCCTACTACTGGCTTTGAATGCCCTGACGCTAAGAGCTTAGCATCAGGGCATTCTGGGGGCGGAGTGGGGACTTCATCTGGGTTTAACTGCGCAGCTAAATGGCTGTGCTAACTTTAGCTGTTTTTGCAATCTGGTCAATGGAGAATATCGCAGCTGACCAGATTACAAAATTGCAATCCGGCCAACCTGGATATTCAATGCCGGTGGCTAGATATGGGCCCCGGCACTGAATATCCAGTTCAACATTAAAGCGGCGACGGTCAGCCATTTTCATTGGGTTGGCTAGCACTGATGAAAATCTCCCCTTTTGTATTTACCTCCCCAGGGATGGCTAATTACTGGCATACACTTCAGCATTCAGGTGTAATTTTGCATCATAATGTTAAAAGATCTGGTCATGCAGCTTACCAGTACCCCAGTGGCACTTCATCTAGAAGCTTCTATTGAATTGCCCATGGATATAATGTGTATTTTGAAATCCTGGAGCATGTATTTTTAGCCTATAAATTAATAATCTACTTCAACATAGACATCAAATGCCATGTAAAGAATCAATGCAGAAATGGATACAGTATTTCATGACAAAGAGTATTTTACATGTTGTTTTAAATAAACTATGATTTCTCTGCTTCTACGACCTTTCTGTAACATCTCTGGATGTGGATGAAGATCTCGTGTTACCAACGTTGCTGGGGTGTGAACGCCTTCCTTTAGCTGATGGAGTATCTAGTGGCATCTCTCCCAGACCCTGCAAGCGAAGAAGGATAAACAAAAAACATATCAAGTGTCATTAAATTGCAGCAGAAGTCCTAAAAAGGCCAAACTGCATGGTTTGTAAAACAATTATCATATGCTATCAATGAGTTTCCTCTGCTTCATTTTACTCATGTGGAGATGCATTCTGCTTTGTATGTCTCCGGGCCGTCTGGACGTACAGACATCCGGATGGCCGGGAGACAGCCGATTCTGCTCCCGTGTGGGCTAGACATCCCTGTGGGAGCAGAATCGCAGTATAGTGGCTGGATGTCCGGAACGTGCCCCTATTCAGGCACCCTGGACATCCAGTCATTTACCTGGTAACTCAGTCAGGCTCCTGAATGGAGCCGCTGTGCCATGGCACTATGACTCCATTCAGGAGCCGTGATCCCTGGCTGCCTCCGAAATATCATTTCCCTGCAGCCGGACCCCCGATCCGGCCTCCCATGGCCAGGGTCCGGCTGCAGGGAACTTACTCCCCCCCCTCACCTGTTTCTGCCATCTGCCACCAAAAGCCCGTGTCCAGGGGGACTTATTCCACCTCTGAGGTGGAATAAGTTCCCCATCTACCTGGCCGACCCCGGATGTACAGGGCCGATCTCAGAATAGGCCCTGTACATCCGGGGAGATGAGTTGCCCTCGCTCCGCCCTTCCCCCACCCCCATCTAAAGCTCACCATACAACTCAGATGTACGTATGGGAAGCCTTTTTCTGGCAGACACATTTGGATGAATATCAAGGATGTACGTCCAGGCTCGATGTACATCCCCATTATTTGTGGTCCAGAATAACTCCCTAGGTGAATAAAGCATCTTTTTCAGCTAAATACATAATTTCCTTCAATTTATTAGAGAAACAAGTTGATATTATCTTAACTAAAACATTTAAGATGTTATAAAGTGTAGTTACTCACCTGTGGCAGGTGTTCTCCATGAACAGCGGGAATAAATCCTCATGTATGGGTGATGTCACCAACGGAGCCCCACACAGAATGCTCCCCAGTATCTAAAGAAGCTTTTGGGAGGTACACTGTGCATGCATGCCTGCCTTCCCGCCTACCGTGGTGCCATATTCTCCAGTAAAAGTATCATAGCAGGAACCAAAAAGGCAACTCCTTGGGAGGAAGGAGGGTTGTGAGGACTTATTCCTGCTGTTCACAGAGAACACCTGCTACAAGTAACTATGTTTTCTTCGTGAACAAGCAGGAAATAAGTCCTCACATATGGGGCTCCCAAGCTATAGGAGACAAAGAGACAAGCAGCTCAACCAGGCAATGAGAATTGGAGAAGTCAAGACGACCACTGAGGTGGTCCCGCTGGGGAACTCATCTGATTCAGTATCCTCAGCAAACATCGACCTGAGGGTTTGTTTGAGCAGGTAGCCTGGACGGACAGAGGGGCCGGTGGGTAGGCGTTCACTCTAAGACCCAAAGAGATGCTGGAACCGGCCTTGCCAAAATTGCTGTCCCGTCGGGAATCTCCATCCAGACAGTAGTGTGCTGAGAAGGTATGCAGATACCGGATGGAGGTTGGCACCAAGGTGGCCACTGCATGGACATTGTGAGCCGTGATATGACCCTCAAGGTTCAACCCACCCAGAGAATGCACATGAGTGATGCAGTCCGCTAGCCAGAGGGATAGCATACGCTTTCAAAAAGTGATGCCCAGCCTATTGGGGTCAAAGGAGACAAACAGCTGGGTGGACTGATGGTGCGCCTTCGTGTGCTCCAGATAGAAGGCCAATGCACGCTTACAGTTCGACATGTACAAGGCCACGTCACTGCGGTTTGTGTGAGGCTAGGGAAAGAAGGGAAAGAATGTCATAAGGACAATGGATTGGGTTCAGGTGGCATGCCGAAACCATTTTCAGCAGAAAGCGAGGTGGGTGCAAAACACCACCTGGTTAGGTGAAACCTGGTATACAGGGGGTGAGCAACCAGAACTTGCAGCTTATTGACACATTGTGCTGACGTGACGGCCACCAGGAAGATGACCTTCCACGTCAAGAATTTCAGTGAGCACGAGCCTAGGGGCTTGAAGGGGGCCTGCATCTGCTGGCCGAGGACCACATTGAGGTCCCATATGACTGTAGGGGCTCTGAGCAGAGGCTTCAAGAGGAGCAGGCCCCTCATGAACTGGACCACCAGGGGCTGGACTGAAATAGGCTTTCGTCCACAGCCGCGATGGTAAGCCCCAATCACACTGAGATGAACTCGCACCGAGTTAGACTTCAGCCCAGAATCAGAGAGGTGCAGGAGAAGGGATCCAGGACCCTCCTCACACACCAGATGACCAACTTCCGCCACTTGAGCACATCGGCCTTGCGCATCGAGTCCTTGTGGGACTCCAGCAAGATGTTGGTAACGCCCTTGGGAAGATCAAGCTCCATGAAGACGATCCTCTCAGCATCCAGACCGAAAGTGCCAGGGAGCAGACGGGGTACAAAAGGGACCTGCCCTCCTGCAAGATGGGGTCTGGGTCAGAGCCCAGGCAAAGAGGCTCCCTCAGCAAAAGCAGCAACAGCAGAGGGAACCACGGTTGCTGAGGCCAGTATGGGGCGACAAGGATCAAGGAGCCCCCCTTGACCTGGAGCTTCAGGAGAGTTTTTGTGACGTGGTATTGGAGGATAGGCATAAGCAGGCCCTCCCCTCCTCCCAGTGGAGAAAAAAAAAGCATCTGCAGCTAGGCAACTGCTGGCTGGCCTCCGAGAGCAGAACTGAGCCACCTGGGCATTTTGCTTGTGGTGAAGAGCTCCACTACTGGAAAATCCGATCCACCACTTCCTTCTTGAGAGTCTACCCGTGAGGCTGGAGCCCCCAGCTGAGGCGATCCACCAAGTTGTTGAGCTTGCCGGGCAGATAAGTCACCCTGAGGTCCATGCCATGGAGAAGGGCAAACTTCCAGAGGCGGACAGCTTCTCAGTACAGAAGGTATGATCCCATGCCCCCCTACTTGTTCACATAGAACATTGCCACTTGGTTGTCTGTATGAATCAGGACCTACTACTACTGAGCATTTCTATAGCGCTACAAGACGTATGCAGTGCTGCACAGACACATGTAAGAGATGGTCCCTGCTCATCAGAGCTTATAATCTAAAGACATACATTAGCTGTAGACATGGGATACATCTAGGGGGAATGGTAAAGAAACACAAAGGAGACCAGGTGAGTCAAGATCCGAAAGCGTCAGCAAAGAGGTGAGTTCTCGAGGTGCACAGGAAAAGCAGGGAGGGTGTTTGTGATGGCCCAAAGCTCGAGGAGGTTGATTTGATGGAGACTCTCCGGCACGAACCACAGCCCTTGCAGCTGAGAAGGTCCAGGTGCGCTCCCTAACTGAGATTTAATGCGTTCATCATAAGCATCTTGCGGAAGGGGGCCACCGGCAGAAATAGAAGGCCTTGCAGCGGGTGGTCCAGCTCGAGCCACCATGTCAAGAACTGCGCCAGCGATAGTGACCACTATTCTGTTTTGTAGATGGCCTGACGCTTCCATTGCATAGACAGGGTCCACTGGGCTTGCCGCATGGAGAGATGGGCCTGAGGAGTGACATGCACCATGGCAGTCATGTGTCCGAGGGCCCTAAATAGCCCTCGGGCCGTGGTATGGCGCTGACGCTGCAATGCGCCCACTACCTCAATGAAGAGTTGCAGCTGTTTAAAAAATGCTGATCACTAGGGACTGAATATTGGCCCAATAGAATATAATACCAAATAAGGACCACTTGGACCATTTAGGATGTAGTTACAAATGTGCGTTAAGTGAGTAACGCACAATTTTTGCCTCTTATAGCGCATGAAAAGCAAAATTGTATGTTATTTTACAGTAATGCATGTTAGTTTGCCATAATTCATGTTGCTTAGTAATGAGATGCAAAGTATGCAAATGCATGCAAAATAACTCATTATTATACAAATCGATTGACACAGCTTATATTGAGCAGCGCAAGATGTGTTATTTCTGGAAAAAAACGCCAGCTCAAAGTTGGTGTTATTTTTCCACCTGGGAAATATCGGTCCTGATGCTCCAAGGAAGTCTTTCTTAAGGGAAATAGTGCAGCTAAAACATGGCCCGATTCTTCCAGGGAGCCTTTCTTAAAGGGGCGAATGCACTATAAAAATAAAGCATCGTCTGGGGGTCCCCCTGCCCCCCCCAGAAGATATCCCCACCCTCACCACAGGCTCTCTAACCCCTTCTAAAGCAAAATCAAAGCTCCTCCATCCCCCATTGGGGAACCCCTAATCAATGCTCTTACATCAACCCCCCCCCATAGACCCTCTGGGACTACCTTATCTTTTACATTGTGGTCTAGTGGTTTTGGGGCAAGGGTGATCTCCAGTTATCCCTACTCCTCTCGGCGCTGGGTTCAAAATAGCACTGTGACCCTAGTGGTAGTTTAATTGTATTACCACTAAGGGTCAAGCTGACATATAAGGGCAAAGGTTCGTCAGAATTCAGACTCCCCATTTGACATAGATTTAAGAGTTTTCACTACTTCAAGGTCCATAATAGGAGCACACAAGTGCTCACCACATTCTAGTGTAATCTTATGTTCTTGAACCCCACCTAGGAACTCATAGAAGCAGGCCTTGGACTCTGAACACTGCTTACTCTAAAGACCCAAAAACTCTTAAGAGTACCAACCACTGTATTTCCTCCTCACGATTGGAACAACAACTAAAAGTGTCCCAGATTTATTCCCACCCTTGCAGTATCGCTGCTTAGTGAGCCACTGATCTCTCAATATGAGATATATTCAATGCTTTAAGTCCATTCCTAGCAGTTTTACTCAAACAGCTTTGCTTGTGTTGCTGCTTCAGCTGCTTAATCTGATGAGTCAAAGACAATTGCCTTGACACCATAAGCTTATTTTTATGACTTGTATATGAGAAAATTAGGGCTACTCAAAATTGTCTGACTCCAGGGCTAGGGCGAGAAGGAGGGTGGACTTTCCTGTAATCACTTCCAAGGAGTTTTCTAGGAACTGTGTGAGGTCCCCAGCTTTTCTTGGAATAGTACCAGGGATATCACCTAGATCACTAGTACTCAGAGACAAGTACTGTGCCCGAGTCAGGGGAGGAAGATGTTCCGTAGAAATTTTTCAAAACTCTCCAAAATATCTCCACACCATCTCTACAAGTGACAGCACTGGAGACCTAGTTAACGTCCTTTCCTTGAGTCCTGCTAGACCAGTCCAAGCAAGTGGGCTGTGTTCCCCTACCAGCAGATTGGTGGAGACAAAGAACCAATGAAAAGCCCAGGTTTCAATGACATCACTCCCATGCCTCTATCCACCTCAGCCATCAGAGGTATTTTCAGTATTTGTCCCAAAGCATAATGGAAAAACATAGCAAGCCTCACACAACCTCAATCATAGGCAACAATGAGCGATCAACAGTAGAGAGCTATGCAGAGGAAAGCATAAACAGAAATCTGTCTACAGAAGATGAACCTGCAGAGCCAAGAATAAAAATCAGAGCGGGCCCAAGGGTAGCACAGCAGAAGAACAGAGCAAATTCAGTTTCAGGGGCGGGCCCTGGACTGGTTTAGCAGGACTTGATGAAAGGACATTAACTGGTAGATAAAATGTCACCTTCCATATTGTCCTGCTAGACCAGTCCTGACAAGTGGGACGTAGCAAAGCTACGACTCCACTGGGCGGGAAGAAGACACAGCGCAGCAGGTAAAACCCTTGAGCCAAAAGCCATGTCCACCTACACATGGACATCCAAGTAGTAATGTTTGACAAAAGTGGAGAGTGATGCTCACATTGCTGCCTGACAAACGTCTGCAAGGGCTACCGAGCTCTGTTCGGTTAACGAGGATGCTTCCGCTCGAGTAGAATGGACGTACAAACCATGCAGAACTTGCCGAATCTGCAACAGATACGCCGAGGCAATGGTCTCCTTGACCCTTTCATGGCTGTTGTTGCCATATGGCAACCTTCAAATTTTCCTCAAAATTTTTCACTGTATTCTATATTTCCAAAAAATCCACACACTGTGTGCGAAATGTGATGTGTATCTGTGTTGACATCTGAAAAAAACTGTTATTTATGCTATCACACCCAGCAGTAAATGAAACTGATGCCAAGACTGTTTTTAATTTTCAGCCATTCAGGACCGTAGTTGCCATATGGCAATAGTAAATATTGTTTCTTAGAAATAATTTTTTTTCAAAAAAACGTTATATTCTGCATCATTTAGCGCAAATCTTAATAAAAAAAAAACCAGAAAAGAATTTTCAGTTACAAAACAATTATGTGGACGCGAAAGGGTTAATCCAGCACCCCAAAGTTGACTTACTCACTGGGTCACTCTTGCACTGGCCAGCAAACAGCACACAAAAGGATGATGAGACTTATGAAAAGAAATCATAACCTCCAAGTACCAGAGAAGCACTCTCCAGACATCCACAAAGTGAATATTCTTATCCTTCTCCCTGACATTGCTCCTTAGAGGAGGAGGACAGGCGGACCACCTGGTTCACATGAAATGGAGAAATCACCTTAGGCAAGAAGGAAGGCACAGGCCAAATGGAGACAGCCTCCTTTGAAAAAGACAGATAAGGATCCCAGCAAGACAGAGCCTGCAGCTCGGAAATCTGCCTTGCGGAACAAAACACAACCATGAAGACCATCTTGAGCATCAAAACCTTCAGAGTAGTGTACTTCAATGGATCAAAGGGCAACGACATCATGGCCCCGAGCACCAGACATAGATCCCAGGAAGGGATCACCGACCGGAGGGGAGGATGCATACGCCGAACCCCCTAACAAAGGTGCAAAACATCCGGGTCTAAGACTAGAGACTTACCAGCCAACAGATCAAACAGGCCAAAGCTGCCACCTGAACCTGAAGGGAGCTAAGAGGTCAGACCATCCTGCAGAAAAGGCCAACAGATATGACACCTTGACCACCTCAGGAGCCAGCTGCCATGTGTCACACTAGCACACAATGCACCAAACCTGCACTTATGCCAGGTTGGTAGACTTACTCCATGCTCTGAGCAGAGTGGAAACCCAACAACAAGAGTAGCTCATATGTGCTGTCTCCTTACAGGAGCCAAGCTGTAAGTGAGAAGAGAGCTGGGTCCTTCAGGACAAGCATCTCCTGACACAATAGGCCCTGAGATAGAAGCAAATAAAAGGTAGTGTTTGCAGGAGCTGCATGAGATCTCTTAATCATGCTCTCATCGGGAAACCTGGTGCTGTCTGAATAATCCTTCTTGGGTGGCACTCC
Source organism: Ichthyophis bannanicus (assembly GCA_033557465.1). Classification (NCBI taxonomy): domain Eukaryota; kingdom Metazoa; phylum Chordata; class Amphibia; order Gymnophiona; family Ichthyophiidae; genus Ichthyophis; species Ichthyophis bannanicus. The sequence continues at coordinate 1,768,329,506 of CM066032.1, forward strand.
AGATGCCAAATCACATGCCCCACTAGGGGCCCCGGAGGAAACACATACATCAGGTGTTGACTTGTCCAAAGGTTGAGCCAGGGCGCCAATGTACTAAGACCCCGTCTCCATGCGGTCACTGATGAAGCACTGGAGCGGGTCGCCATCAGATCCCTCTCGGGGTGACCTCAGCAATGCAAAAACAACTGAAAACACCTCCTGACTCAACTACCACTCTCCTGGAAACAGAGTGTCAGCTGAGAAAATCCATTTCCACAGTAGCCAACCCGGCAATGTGCACAGCCATTAAACTAAGAGGTTCTTCGCTGCCCAGGCAAACAGAAGATCCGTCTCTTGGACTACCCTGGTATTCTTCATGTCGATGGATATTAGCCACCATCGTGACATTGTCAGAGAACATGCGAACCGTCCGGCCCTCGACCGGGGCTGGAAACGCAGAAGAGCCAAACTAATGGTCCTCGCTTCAAGGCAGTTGAAGGATCACATCACTTCCCTGTGTTCCAACAGACCTGGGCCATTCGCCTTGGCAATGTGCTCCCCAGCCCGAGTGACATCTGTCAACAGAAGGGTGCATGAGCAATCGTCCAGCAGTACGCCCTTCCTCAGAATACTGGGCTGGTGCTACCATCCCAGGTTGGATATCACCATCATTGGGAGCAGGAGCCTGAACTCGAACTGCTGAGAACTCAGGGACCACCAAGTCATCAAGGACTATTGGAGCATCTGTAAAAGAGCACACACCCACAGTACCATCTTGACTGTTGCCACCATCAATCTGAAGAGTTGAAGAAAATCCTGGACTCTGGGAGCCTGCTATGAACAGAACAGCGCTAGGCAATCCAACAGTCTTTGACATTTTGTTTGGCAAGAAGACATTGCACACTTGAGTATCAAAACGTGCCCAAAGTCCATAAGCAGAGGAGAAGAAAGGCTTTCCAGGCTGGCAGCGATGGGAAACCCGAGACCCTTGGGAGTCTGACCAGTATGCTCGTGAGGAGCTGGCGAAAGCTGATGGAAAAGGGGCTCTTGCCTGAGATGCCAGAGAGATGACCTCCGGGTGAGCTGTGGATTAAAGGCACAACTAAGTAGGTCATGTATCCTCCAAGGATGTCTGGTATCAAAACCCGGGACGGAGGGTAGGAGTTGATCTAAGTCTGAAAGAGATGCTGGAGAACAGCTTGACCAAACAAGGCATCCCAGCGGGAGTCCTTGTCCAGGCAATAGTGGGCAGCAAAAGTATGGACAGAAGACCGAGTTGCTGCTTTGCATATCTCATAAATCGCTACAGAACGTGGAATTGCCATGGAGGCAGACATGGCTTGAACATTATGTGCAGTGACGTGACCCTCAAGAGAGAGACCTGCACTTTCATAAACAAGGGAGATGCAATCCGCAATCCACCTGGAGAGTGTTCGCTTAGATACTGGCAAACCCAGGTGACTCGCGTCAAAGGTGATGAAAAGTTGGGAAGCTTTTCTGTGCTCTCGAGTTCTCTGGAGATAAAAAGCCAGAGCACGTTTGCAATCCAGAGTGTGAAGGTTTGCCTCTGCCCTAGAGGAATGAGGTCTAGGGAAAAAGACAGGAAGGTAGACTGACTGGTTTAAATGGAAGGGCGAGACCACCTTTGGCATAAAGTGAGGATGAGTTCTAAGGACTTCCTTATGGTGGAATTGTGTATAAGGAGGGTCAGCCACCAAGGCTTGGAGCTCACTAATGCATCTTGCTGAAGTGAGAGCAAAAAGGAAGATGATCTTCCACGTGAGAAATTTCAGAGAGGTGATGGCTAGAGGTTCAAAGGGCGGTTTGAGAAGCTGACCTAGAATAACATTGAGATCCCATGCCATTGGAGGGGGCTTAATGGGAGATTTGGTTAATAGAAGACCCCTCATGAAGCGTGCCACAAGAGATGAGTTCACCATTGTAGGGCATGTGAGAGGCCGCAATTACACTGAGGTGTACTCTGACCAAATTGGTTTTAAGTCCAGAGGAAGAAGGTGGAAAAGATACTCAAGTAATGCATCCAGTGGAGCTGAGAAGGGATTAAGTGCCCTCTTCGAACACCATAGAGAGAATCTATGCCATATGAATGTATAGGAATGCTTGGTGGAAGGCTTTCTGGAATGCTTGGTGGAATGCTTGGTGGAAGCTAAAAATCAATCTTATACTCCCCCAACACACATAACACTTCAAAACCAAGAAATTAAAATAAAAAACGAAGTAAGATATTTAGGAGTTATTCTAGATAAACATCTTACAATGGATACCCATATCAGAAATACCACAAAGAAAATTTATTTCAAGCTTAAAATCCTTAAACAACTAAGACCTCTTGTTATACATTCAAGATTTTATCAGTATAATTCAAGCTACCATAACCCCCCACTTTGACTTAGCTAATCTAATATTATTAGGTACAACAAAACAAAACATTAAAAGAATTCAACTTGCACAAAATGCAGCAGCTAGGATAATAACGAAAGTACATTCACATCAACATATAACACCAATACTAGCATCCCTTCACTGGCTGCCAATACAAAGCAGGATAGTATACAAAACATTAATAACTTCATTTAAAACTCTAAATGATATGGCACCAGTCACTCTAAGTAACTTAATCAGTAAAGAACATTCAAAATCTACCCAAAGAAAAGGACAATTAAATAAACTAAAAACTCCCAAAGACTTCATAAAAGCAAATAAATTAACAAACAGAGCTTTTTCACACGCAGCTCCAACAATCTGAAATTCCCTCCCAGATGATCTAAGAATGTTAACCGAGATCATTGAATTTCGTAAAAAATTGAAAACCTATTTACTATGCATTACAACAATACAGATCATCCCTCAATAGAATTAGATAAAGGCTAACCAGTTTTTGTCTGAGATGACCCAATGACCTAAACAGACAATTCTACCTAGCTGAAACTGTACTTTGCACAATGCTTAAGCCCTACATAATGTGTATCTGTATATAATGTATATAGTTTTTCACTGTTCTGTGCTGTTCAGTTTTAACATTTGCTGTTTACTTATTATTTTGCTTGTGGTTATATGATGTTACATGTAAAACAAACTCTGCTTTGTTGATTGTTGTTTGTTGTGAACCGCAACTGATCTTTGGAAGATGCGGTATATAAATGATTGTTAAATAAATAAATAAATAAAATAAAAGGATATCTTTAACCTGCTGAGAGAGATTAATGTCCTGGAAGGCTATGACTTCAGCAGCCATGCTGTAAGATGGAGGGACTGTGGATTGGGTGGAGCAGTGTCCCCTCCTCCTGAGATAGAAGATCTGGAGCAGATCCCAGCCCAGATCTATGGGTTGATCCAGAGACAGACGTAGAAGGAGAGGATACCACGGTTGTCGTGGCCAGCGTGTGGCTATGAGTATCATGAAGCCCCTGTCTCTCTGGAGTTTGAAAAGTGTCTTGGGAATGAGGGGAATGGGAGGGAAGGCATACAGGAAGCCTTGACCACAGTGGAGGTGAAAAGCATCCACCTGCTGGCTGTCCGGTGCAGGAGTCCTGGAGCAGTAGAAACATAGAAACATGACGACAGAAAAAGACCACATGGCCTATCTAGTCTGTCCTTCCATATCAACAACTACAACAGTCCACTTTTTACCTTTAGAGATCCTCTGTGTTGGTCCCATGCTTTTTTGAATTCAGTTACTGTCCTCATCTCTACCACCTCCACTGGGAGACTATTCCACAGATCCACTACTCTTTCCGTAAAGAAATATTTCCGCATATCACTCCTGAATCTATCTCCCTTCACCCTCATCCCATGTCCCCTCGTAGCAGAACTTGCTTTCAATTGAAAGAGGCTCTCTCCCTGAGCATTTATGCCACGGAGGTATTTAAACATCTCAATCATGTCACCTCTATCCCGCCTTTCCTCTAAGGTGTACATATTAAGATCCTTAAGTCTGTCCTCATATGCTTTATAATGAAGCCCACTAATCATTTTAGTAGCCACCCTCTGCACCGACTCCATCCTGTTCACATCCTTTTGAAGGTGCGGTCTCCAGAATTGCACACTATACTCCAAATGAGGTCGCACCAAAGACTTATACAGAGGCATTATCACCTCCTTTTTTCTGCTAGCCATTCCTCTCCGTATGCACCCAAGCATCCTTCTAGCTTTTGCCGTCGCCTTTTCTACCTGTTTAGCTACTTTAAGATCATCAGACACAACCACGCCTAGGTCCCGCTCTTCTTTAGTGGACAAAAGTACTTTACCTCCTATACTATATTGCTCCCTTGGATTGCTGCAGCCCAAGTGCATGACCTTACATTTTTTAACATTAAATCCCAGCTGCCAAATTCTAGACCATTCTTCAAGCTTAGCTAGATCCCTCCTCATGTTATCTACACCTTCCTGTGTGTCTACTCTATTGCAGATTTTGGTATCATCCGCAAAGAGGCAAACCTTACCCGACAGCCCTTCCGCTATATCACTAACAAAGATGTTAAAAAGAATCGGACCAAGGACAGATCCCTGGGGCACACCACTGGTAACATCCTTCTCCTCAGAGTGAGCTCCATTTACTTGTACCCTTTGTCGCCTCCCACCCAACCAATTTCTAACCCAAGCAGTAACTTTAGGGTCCATCCCTAGGGTGCTCAGTTTGTTTATAAGTCGCCTGTGAGGAACAGTGTCAAAGGCTTTACTGAAATCTAAATACACCACATCTAGAGCTCTCCCTCGGTCCAACTCCCTGGTCACCCAGTCAAAGAAATCAATCAGTAGTGAGGAAGTTTGGTATTCTGAGGACTTGCGAACAGGTCTATCTCTGGGGTTCCCCAGATCTGAAAGATATGAGCGACCATGGAGAGACCACTCGTGGGGGAGAAGGACTCAACTCACTTTTTCCATCAAGACATTGTGTTTGCCCAGAAGATACACCGCGAGCAGGTGAATGTGATGCTGTATGGCAAAAGACCAGAAATGCAGGCCTCGCTGCAGAGGGTCCAAGAGCCTGTTACGCCTTGCTTGTTCAAGTAGAACATGGCCACTTGATTGTCCGTATGGACTAGAACTGAGTAGAATTGAAGATGGTCCTGGGAGACCTTGAGAGCATTGTGAATAGCTCTGAGCTCCAACAGATTTATGTGGAGTTGTGACTCCTGATGAGACCAAAGCCCCTGAGTAGAGAGATTGTCCAGATGAGCTCCCCAACCCAATTTGGACGCATCCGTCGTCAGGGTACATTGATGTGCTGGCATCTGAAAAGGTGACCCTACCAGGAGGATTTCTGTGGATTACCACCACTGGAAAGATGAGATTAGGCAGGTAGAGACCATTATCTTGTCTCCCAGGCGACTAGATGCCTGAGACCACTGGGAAGCCAGTGTCCATTGAGCTGCGTGCATATGTAGATGAGCATATGAGACAACCTGCACTTTGATGCCATATGACCCAGACGTTACATAGAAACATAGAAATATGATGACAGAAAAAGACCACATGGCCTATCTAGTCTGTCCTTCCATATCAACAACTACAACAGTCCCCTTTTTACCTTTAGAGATTCTCTGTTGTCCCATGCTTTTTTGAATTCAGTTACTGTCCTTATCTCTACCACCTCCACTGAGAGACTATTCCACGGATCCACTATTCTTTCCGTAAAGAAATATTTCCGCATATCACTCCTGAATCTATCTCCCTTCACCCTCATCCCATGTCCCCTCGTAGCAGAACTTGCTTTCAATTGAAAGCGGCTCTCTCCCTGAACATTTATGCCATGGAGGTATTTAAACATCTCAATCATATCACCTCTATCTCGCCTTTCCTCTAAGGTGTACATATTAAGATCCTTCAGTCGTCCTCATATGCTTTATAATGAAGACCACTAATCATTTTAGTAGCCACCCTCTGCACCGACTCCATCCTGTTAACATCCTTTTGAAGGTGCGGTCTCCAGAACTGCACACTATACTCCAAATGAGGTCGCACCAAGGACTTATACAGAGGCATTATCACCTCCTTTTTTCTGCTAGCCATTCCGCTCCGTATGCACCCAAGCATCCTATTAGCTTTTGCCGTCGCCTTTTCTACCTGTTTAGCTACTTTAAGATCATCAGACACAACCACGCCTAGGTCCCGCTTTTCTTTAGTGGACAAAAGTACTTCACCCTCTATACTATATTGCTCCCTTGGATTGCTGCAGCCCAAATGCATGACCTTACATTTTTTAACATTAAATCCCAGCTGCCAAATTTTAGACCATTCTTCAAGCTTAGCTAGAACCCTCCTCATGTTATCTACACCTTCTCCAGGACCAAGCAGGAAGTCAGTCCTCACATATGGGTGACATCGATGTCAATGGAGCCCCCATGCGGAGCATTTCCACAGCTTTCTAAGAAAGCCTTTGGGAATACACCCACGCATGCGCGGTCCCCTTCCCGCCCAAAGGTGCCATCTTGCTCAGTCTTTCTTTTTCTGTGGAGCCCAACGGACGTGAGTCCCTGTCACCCGGAAAAGTTTGATTTTTTTTCTGCGATTTTCGCTCTCTTTTTGTCTTTTTCAACGCCGGTTCCCCTTCCCGCCTGTGTTCGGTATGCTGGTATCAACCCGATCGCTATTTTTCGTTTTTCTGCCCTTCGTTGCACGCGTTCGCGCTCTTTTTCCTTTTTCCCTGGAGGGCCGGTCTTTTGACCTTGTGGGGGCCCTTTTTTCCCCGATGGCCTTCAGTGGTTTTAAAAAGTGTGATCGCTGTAAGAAGCTCATGTCTCTTACCGACACACACGACTGCTGCCTGCGTTGCCTCGGGCCGGACCATGATCCCAAGGTCTGTGTCCCGCGTGGAAAGATGTCCACTAAGGCACCCAGAAGCCGGAAGCATCAGAAGGATAGGATTTTTTCCTGACTCTGCCTCCGGTCGAGCCCGGACCTCGTCAGAGGACTTGACGTCTCTGGAGTCGGACCCCGAGCTTCGTCGGGGTTCCTCTGAAAGGTGGTCCCCCCAGTCGGTAGCATAAGAGGAAGAGAAAGCTCGTGAGGGCGGTGTCGGAGGATGCCCCTGGTTCCTCGAGGGCCAGGTCTCGGACCCCTGACCGCCACCCCGGGCCTTTGGAGCTGGAGAAGCCAACTAAAGGTATCTCGTGTAGAGCCGGATTCCGTCGAGCACATAAGTCCTGTTGTCCTTGAGGACTCTCCTCCCAGGGAGCCGACGTAGGGCCCGGCGCCGCCAGGGCCCAAGTTGGTGGCTGCCGAGTCTCCTGAGCTTGGACTCAGGCTGACAGCCTTGGAGTGCAGATTGTCTGCCTTCATGGATCAGCAGCGGGTGCTGATGGCCAGCCTGACTGGTGCATCTGCCCCGACCAACGGGACGTCGACGTCTAAGTCGATCCCGGAGACCGAGCCGGTTCTCGAAGCCATGAAGGCCCGAGTCCGGATTCGGTCACGGTCTCCCTCGACCTCCCGTTCGGGACCGAGGGCGTCAACGCCAATGGCCCCAGCATCGGGGCGGGTGTTGCCGGAGCCCGCACGGTCGGAGCCCCTTGACTCTTCCTCGGATGAGTCTGCATGGGAGACGGAGGACGAGGAGTCCCCCGACACCTTTCGGACTTGGTGTGTCCCTTCGGACTCACCGCAGTCCAAGCCCCGGAGTAGGTCCCCACCGGAGGACACCCGGTTCTCGGAGTTTGTCAGGGACATGGCCAAGGCTTTCAATGTCCCTGCGGATCCCGAGGAGGAGCCTTGAGCCGAAGAGCTCGATGCCCTACAGTACGACTCTCCCCCGAGGGAGGCCTTTATTGTGCCGGTTCCTCCGATGCTGGAACGGCTCCTCTTCCGAATGTGGGAGGCACCGGCCTCGGCGCTGGTTTCGAGCAAGCGGATCGATTCCATGTATCAAGTCCAAAAGAGCCCTGGGTTCCAAAAGGTGCAGCTGCCGCACCTTTCTATGGTTGTGGAATCGGCCATGCATCGTCTGAAAAGCCAGAGGATGCACTCTGCGGTGCCTCCCGGTAGGGAGGCCCGAAGCCTAGATGCCGGCAGAAAGTGCTTTCAGGGCTCGATGCTTGCTTGCCTTGTCCAGTCCTACCAGCTGTACATGGGCATGTACTTGCGGGACCTGGCTAAGGAAATAGCCGGGTTCTTGGCTGGCCTCTCCGGGGAACCTTTGCAGAGGTTCAAGTCCTTGTCCTCGGGGATCCGAGAATGCTCCAAATTCATCTCCCGGGCAGCCTACGATGGCTTTGAGGCTTCAGCCCGCATAGCGGCAGCCGGCATCGGTGCTCGACGCCAGGCATGGCTACAGTCATCGGACCTCGAGCCATGGGTACAGGACAAGTTGGTCGATGTCCCATGCCGGGGTGAAAACCTCTTCGGCAAGCCCATGGCCGAAAAGGCCGCTGAGCTCGAGACCGAGACTCTGACAAGGACAAGGTTGTCCAGGAAAACTTCTACCCCTTCTCATAAGAAAAAGGGCTCGGGGAAAAAGACCTTTTACCCGAGGAAGGCATCTGACTACAAACCTTTCCCTCATTATCAGGCCTCCCCAGCTCCCCAGCAGGGTCAGCAAGCCAAGGAGCAGGGACATGGGCCCCATAGGCAAAAAGCCCCCAAGCCTCCAGCTCCTGCTCCTACTCAGCAGGGAGGGGGGTTTTGACTCCCACTGCATAGCCTCTCCACCCTCTGCTGGCCCATCTCAGCACGGGAGGTCGGATGGCCCTGTTTGCCCACCAGTGGCCGCCCATCACAAGAGATGCTTGGGTACTGAGCATAGTCCAGAAGGGCTATCTGCTCCATTTCAATCAAGTACCCCCTCCTACTTCCCAGGGGAGCCTCCAAGGCCTACTCTGCATCAGGAACTCCTTCTCCAGGAACTGCAAGGTCTTCTTCAAAACAGGAAGGTGGAGCCTGTACCTCCCAACCAGTTTGGGCAGGGCTTCTACTCCAGATACTTTCTTGTGCCAAAGAGAACTGGAGGTCTCCGGCCCATTTTGGACTTGAGAAATCTCAACAAATTCTTGGAAAAGGAAAAGTTCAAGATGCTTACTTTTGGAACACTGCTGCCCTACCTCCAGCAGGGAGATTGGCTATGCTCCTTAGATCTGAAGGATGCGTACACTCACATCCTCATTCATCCAGACCACAGAAAATACCTAAGGTTCGTGGTAGGAGGAAACCATTTTCAGTACAGGGTACTGCCCTTTGGCCTAACCTCCGCCCCATGGGTCTTCACAAAGTGCCTGGTGGTGGTGGCGACCTACTTGAGAAACCAGGGTATCTTTGTCCTCCCCTATCTGGACGACTGGCTCATCATGGGTGAGACTCTCCAGGAGGCCAGGCAAGCCACCCTCCGTACTGTCTCTCTCCTTCAACACCTAGGCTTTGTCATAAACTTCGCAAAGTCCACTTTGTTCCCCTCCCAGAACCTGGAGTTCATAGGGGCACGGTTAGACCCCCTGCACGCAAAAGCTTACTTGCCAGAAGACAGGGCAGGAAGGCTGATGGACTTAGCCAGCCGGTTTCTAGACAACCCACTGGTATCCGTCAGACTCTGTCTAAGGCTTCTGGGCCACACGGCTTCAACAGTGCATGTGAACGCCAATGCCCTCCTGCATATGAGGCCTGCACAGTGGTGTCTCAGGACTCAGTGGAAACAGGCTACAGGAAGCCTAAGAGACAAAGTAAGGGTGTCCAAACCCTTCCTGAACTCCCTGCAGTGGTGGCTTCACTCCCCCAACCTTCTACAGATAATTCCTTTTCTGGTACCTGTTTCCACTGTGGTACTCACAACTGATGCCTCCTTGCAGGGCTGGGGTGCACATTGTCTGCACAAATGCTCTCCTTGGGAGGCCACACAACAAATCAATCTCCTGGAACTCCAGGCGATACGCTTAGCCCTCAAGGCAATCTCTCACACCCTGGCCCACCAATCTGTCTTGGTGCAGACAGACAACCAGGTGGCGATGTTCTATGTGAACAAACAAGGGGGACGGGGTCCAGGCTCCTGTGTCAGGAGGCACAGGCCCTATGCTCTTTTGCACTTCAACACAATATGCTGCTCAGGGCAGTCTATCTTCCTGGCCAAGAAAATTTCCTGGCAGACAGACTGAGCAGGATTCTACAGCCTCACGAATGGCGACTGCACCTTTTGGTGGTTCAGAACATTTTCCTGAAGTGGGGACTTCCATCCATAGACCTCTTTGCCAGTCCCCTGAACCGGCAGCTGCCTCAGTTCTGCTCCAGGCAACCGCATCCCACAAGATTCGCAGCGGATGCCTTCCTGATATCATGGTCCAAGGGCCTCCTGTATGCGTTTCCTCCCACGCCCCTGGTGGCCCGAACCTTGTTCAAGATTCTAAGGGACAGGGCCTCAGTCATATTGGTAGCCCCCAGATGGTTGAGACAGCCCTGGTTCCCACTTCTGTTACAGTTGGCGGTGGACACCCCACTCCCTCTGGGGTTGCAACCCGACCTTCTTTCTCAGGATCAGGGTTCTCTTCTGCACCCCAATCTCAAAACTCTCAATTTGATGGCCTGGAGGCTGCAAGGGTAGTGCTGTCTCCCTGGGGCCTGCCTCAGGAAGTTGAAGAGGTGGTATTGGCCTCTAGGAAGCAATCCACCAGAAAGACCTATGCCCTGAAGTGGAAGCGGTTCTCCTTGTGGTGTAATAAACGCCAGGAGAATCCTTTCTCTTGTCCTGTGCCAGTGGTGCTTCAGTACCTGCTACACTTGTCTAATCAGGGTCTTAAGTCTAATTCTGTTCAGGTGCACTATTCTGCTCTGGCAGCCCACCACTCACAGGTGGAAGGGCACTCTTTATCAGTTCACCCCTTGGTGTCCAGATTCCTTAGAGGCTTGCTCTTGCTAAAGTCTCCTCTCCATTCACCAGCCCCTGAGTGGGAGTTGAATGTGGTCTTGCAGCGTCTTACTCGCCCTCCCTTTGAGCTGATGGCTACGTGTCCTCTCTGCTTCCTCTCTTGGAAGGCTCTTTTCCTAGTGGCACTGACCTCGGCCAGATGAGTGAGTGAGCTTCAAGCCCTGATCTGTGACAGGCCATACACTCACTTCTATAGGAACAGGGTAGTCCTTAGGACTCATCCTAAGTTCCTCCCAAAGGTAGTCTCCTCTTTCCACCTCAATCAGGAAGTGGTTCTTCCAACATTCTTCCCTAGGCCCCATGCCAGCCGGGCTGAGGAAGTCCTGCATACCCTGGACTGTAGAAGGGCCTTGTCTTTTTACATTGAGCGTACTAAGGGTCATAGAAGGGCTACTCAGCTCTTCGTCTCCTTTGACCCAAACAACTTGGGGTTGCCTGTCTCCAAGCGTACCTTGTCCATGTGGGTAGCGGACTGCATCACCTGGGCTTACGGGGCAGCAGACCTTCCCTTGCAGGGTTGAGTCACAGCTCACCGTGTCCAGGCAATGGCTGCATCAGTAGCTCATCTCCGCTCTGTACGGTTGGCAGACATCTGTATGGCTGCAACTTGGTCCTCAAGCCAGACTTTTGCAGCCCATTACTGCCTGGAGAGGGAGTCCCGTAGGGACAGTGCTTTTGGTCAGGCAGTACTCCAGAATCTCTTTGAGGTTTAGGCAACTCCTGCCCTCCAGCCCTCTTGTTGGGCTACCGGTGGGATCTCTTTTCAGTAAAATTCTTTCCCTGATGCTGAGGCTTCACAGAGGGAGCTCTATTTTTCAGCCTGGGTTCCTGGTAGCCCAGAGCTAGGGAGTCACCCATATGTGAGGACTGACTTCCTGCTTGGTCCTGGAGAAAGAGTAGTTACTCACCTGTAAAAGGTGTTCTCCAGGAGCAGCAGGAATCAGTCCTCACAACCCTCCCTCCTCCCCTGGGAGTTGCAGATGTACATAGTTCATTTTGTTTTTGTGCTGTCTTTTAGCTATGTCATCTGACTGAGCAAGATGGCACCTTTGGGCGGGAAGGGGACCGCGCATGTGTGGGTGTATTCCCAAAGGCTTTCTTAGAAAGCTGGGGAAATGCTCCGCATGGGGGCTCCATCGATGTCACCCATATGTGAGGACTGATTCCTGCTGCTCCTGGAGAACACCTGTTACAGGTGAGTAACTACTCTTTCCTGGGTGTCTACTCTATTGCATATTTTGGTCTCATCTGCAAAGAGGCAAACCTTACCAGACATCCCTTCCGCTATATCACTAACAAAGATGTTAAAAAGAATCGGACCAAGGACAGATCCCTGGGGCACATCACTGGTAACATCCTTCTCCTCAGAGTGAGCTCCATTTACTTGTACTCTTTGTCGCCTCCCACCCAACCAATTTCTAACCCAAGCAGTAACTTTAGGGTCCATCCCTAGGGTGCTCAGTTTGTTTATAAGTCGCCTGTGAGGAACAGTGTCAAAGGCTTTACTGAAATCTAAATACACCACATCTAAGGCTCTCCCTCGGTCCAACTCCCTGGTCACCTAGTCAAAGAAATCAATCAGATTTGTCTGACAAGACCTGCCTCTGGTGAATCCATGCCGCCTCGGATCCTGTAATCCACTGGACTCCAGAAACCTCACTATTTTCTCTTTCAGCAGCGTTTCCAATAATTTACTCACCACCGAAGTTAAACTAACCGGCCTGTAGTTTTCAACCACATCCTTAACTTCCGCTTTTGTGTAAAGGCACCACAAGTTGTAGTAGATCTTGAGCAGTGAGGCTTGCCTGAGATGCTAACTGATTGAGTCATATGCAGCGGAGTTGATGCAGAAATGCCTTTGATTGCTGAGTGTCTAAAAGAGCCCCTATGAATGCTAGAGTTTGAGAGGGAAGGAGTTGGGACTCTGGAAGATTTATTACAAATCCCAAGTGTTGTAGCACCTGCATGGTGTGCAAAAGGGAAAGACTGGCCTCTAGACAGGTATTTGCTTGAATGAGCCAGTCATCTAAGTAAGAGAAGACAAATATCCCAAGAGTCCTTAGAAATGCAGCTACTACTGCCATGCATTTTGTGAAGACTCTTGGGGCAGAGGTGAGGCTGAAAGGCAGGACTCTGTATTGATAATGTCTCCCCTGAAACATGACAAAATCCATTCATTCTGAGACTCTCATCCAAAAGAAAAAAATTTTCAGTATTGTGCATTTTGATTGGGGCAATTATTTTTAGTCCCCTGAAACATGAAGCACAGGAACTTTCTGTGCTGTGAGTGAATCAGTATGTGAGTATATGCCTCTTTGAGGTCCAGATAACAGAGCTAGTCCTGACTCTGGAGATAGGGAAGAAGGGTACCTAGGGAGATAATTTTGAATTTCTCCCGTATCAGGTGCTTGTTCAGTTCTCGGAGGTCCAGAATGGGCCTGTATCCCCCCCATTTTCTTTGGTATGAGGAAATAGGGAGAATAAAAGCCCATTCTCTGCTGGGATGGTGGAACCTCCTCTATTTCTCCCTGAAGAAGAAGGGTGGTGATCTCTTGTAACAACAGAGCAGAAAGAGGAGCCTGAGAGCGGAACTCTCTTGGAGGAGTCCAGGGGGGCAGACTTTATAGATGAAGCTTGTACCCCTCCCGTACTATGGACAATGTCCACTGCTCTGATGTGATAAAATGCCACCTATGGGAAAAGTGACAAAGCCTGCTGGGGATGAGGGTAGGATTTGGAATCTCTAGAGGCAGAGCAGCTATATTCTCTAGAAAGAGTCAAAGATCCTGAGGAGGCTGGGTCTGTTGAGGTAGCTGTGACCTAGAAGTCTGAGCCTTCCTTTGCTGTTTTGGTGGCTGCTGCCCCTTCTGAAGAGCATGTTGTTGACACTGAACAGCAGGGGTGTAAAAAGGATAGTACTTCTTATTGAAAAAAAGCTTTCTTTGCTGCTTTTTTCCTAGCTGGGTTGGCCATAGACCTAGATAGTCTATTAAGTGTAGTGTTCTCAGATTCTAACTGAGAGGCTTTGTCTTGCCAATCCTTGCCAAAAAGGTTTTCACCAGTGCAAGGGATGTTACCCAGGTTGTCCTGAACCCCTTGTTCAAGATCCGTTGCTTAAAGCCAAGCAATTCTGTGTGCCCCGATGCAGATAGATGAAGTTCTGCTGATGCACTCAAAACAGTCAAAAGTTGCACTGTTAAACTTTGAAACATTTTGAATATGTTTCACAAGGGTGAGAATCTGCTCTCTTGTCATCAGGGAGAAGAGGAGCCATTAACTCCAAATCCTTAGCCACCTCTCTGAGGAACATACCCATATAAAGTATGTAGGAACTGATTCTGGCCGATAACATGGAGGCCTGAAAGCAACGTTGACCAAAGGCGTTGAGGGTTCTCGATTCCCAACTGGAAGGTTCTAGGAATGTGTCTTGGCACTCTATTCAACGCATTGCTGATTCCATCACCATGGAATGCAGTGGTAATTGCGTCTTTTGAAAACCAGGACACTCTGGTACCCAGTACATGGTATCAAGTCGTCGGGTATATGGAGTAATAGTAAGGGGTGTCTCCCAAATACGAAGCATAAGGTCGTGAAGCATGCGATGGATAGGGAGCATTGCAGCTTCCTTTGGAGCTGCAGGGTACTGAAGAATTTCAAGTTCTTCAGCCCTAGGTTCTTTCTCCAATGTTACCATTATGGATACTCCCGAGAAACATCGCAAATAAAGTCCTGGAAAGACATATCCTCTGGATGGGACATGCGACGTTGTGGGGATGGAGATGGGTCCTCTGGAAGAGTTCTCATGTCCCGGGTATCGGCTGATTCATCATCCGATGAATCGGAGTCTGAAGACTCAAAGTACCCGTACCCGATATCGATCAAAATCGGTGGTTGAGGCTAGAGGTGCCGGAACCTCGGTATCAGAAATGGATTTGAGGACCGGCATGGGCGGTAGCGTGGTAAGCGGCAAAAAAGACGCAGGCTTTGTCGGTACCGGAGCCTGAGGGATAGACTGTAAAGGCTTTACCGGTATGGAGGCCGCCAGTAAGGCCGCTAAGTTACGCTCAATAGCCAGGATACGTTGATCATGGAACTTGCCAATACTTGGGTATCGGTACTGTAATTGCAGGCCACGATCCATGAGCAAGGCACCAGGAGCTCTCCAGAGGTGGAGGCTTCGGGAGCATCCTGGGACCCCACTAAGGCTTTGGAAGCAAGGTCCTCCTGCCGGGGTTGATTGGCTGGAGTGTCCCCCCCCTTCAGGGCAACGCCCAAGGCATCTCGATGCTTAGAAGGAGATCTACCATTGGAGGGCCAGCCAGTCTTCAAAGAAGACCTAGGTTTTGATACCTGAGATCCTTGGAAGGAAGATGAA
Organism: Ichthyophis bannanicus; assembly: GCA_033557465.1. Classification (NCBI taxonomy): domain Eukaryota; kingdom Metazoa; phylum Chordata; class Amphibia; order Gymnophiona; family Ichthyophiidae; genus Ichthyophis; species Ichthyophis bannanicus. The sequence goes on from CM066032.1 coordinate 1,768,344,724, forward strand.
GATCTCGATGACGTCGATGCTAAAGATACCATATTGGAAGCAAAGAGGGTGCGTAGTTTTGCAGCTCGGTTTTGTAGGCCTCTCATTGTCATCTTCCTGCAAAGACAACACTCTAACGGTAGATGATCGGGACGTAAGCATTTTAGGCACCAATCGTGAGTGTCTGTGGCCGAAATGGTACTGCCACATTTTGAACACTTTTTAAAACCACTGGATGGTTTTTCCATTTTGTCTATGACAAAAAGGAAGGCTTAGGCCTAAGATGGCGTTGATGCGCCTGAAGGAAGAAAAAAATTCCTTCCCTCACAGATTTTTTTTAAAATAAAGACAGAAAAAACAAAAATACCATTGGGGGTCGATACCAGCATCGACGGGAAGGCAGACGCGACTACAAAAATAAGAAAAAAACAAATTTTCTGCAGTGACAGGAATTGCTTCTTGTTGGCTCCACGGAAAACAAAGAACTGAGGAGGGAGAGCTGGAAAGGTGGGAAGGCAGCTACACAGGCACAGTGGGATGCTCCCAAAAGCTTTCCTATTGGACGCTGGGGAGCGTTCCCACGCTTGCTCCGTCAGTACAGACGTTACCCATATGTGAAGATTGCATTCTTGCTTGTTCCTGGAGATACTCTGTAACAGGCTGTTACAGTAGTCAATATGCGGTGTGATTAATGCTTGCACTACTGTTTTAAAGTCATTTGATTCTAGGAGCGGTCTGAGGTGTTGAATTGTTTTTAGTTTGTAAAATATGGTTTTAGCAGTGTGCTTTATATGAGCTGACATGTTTAGGGCTCTATCAATTATGATGCCTAGATATTTTATCTCATGTTTAACTGGTAGAGTAATGTGGAGTTTGACAGTTGGAAGGGGGGTGAAGTTCTTGTTTTTTGTAGTGAAGAGTATTTCTGTTTTTTTGAAATTCAAATGTAGATTATTTGCATTTAGCCATGATTCTGCATCAGATATGCAATCAGTAATGTTTATGAATGATGGGTTCCTTATGTCCACTGGAGCATATACCATAATATCATCTGCATAGATATGATATTTGATATTATGTTTATTGAAAATTGAGCAAAGCGGTTGGAGATATAAGTTAAATAGAAGGGCAGAAAGAGCAGAATCTGGGGTATTCCCTGTTCTTGAGGGAAAGTGGAGAATGATTCTTGATTGATTTTTACATATTGTGAGCGATTTGAGATGTATGAATTAAACCATTTTAACGCTGTTCCTGATATACCTTTTGAGCAAGTCTAGAAAGGAGGATGTTATGACTGACATTGTCAAATACAGCTGTGATGTCTACAAAAAACATGATGAAGACTTGATTTGGATTAGCTCTACCACACTTGTGCGCAAGTCCCACCTGCCGCTGCATCGCCCTACCTTTTTGGTTTAGTGACCTAGCCAAGCCAGAATACAATGCCAAGAGGAGGAGGGAGGGTTATAAGCACATATCCTGATGGAGAACACCTGATACAGGTAAGTAACTCTGCTTTTTCTGTGGACAAGCAGGATAAGTACTCACATATGGAAATCCCTAGCTACAGGCTGCCTCAAAAGAAAAAAAGGTTAAATAAATTGTTGCTGCAAGAGGCTGACACCAACCAAAACATCTTTTTGGTGGCAACAGGACTTTTACGGCATTTTTTTTTCAGAGGCAGCCTGAACAGAAAAGAACTAGGTCTAGGGGGAATGGAGTTGGTTTCTATTCCCCTGACAGATTTCTAAGAACACACTGGCCAAATCTGCTGTCAGGTTGAAATCCCCTTTCAAACAATAATGAGATGTAATTGTGTGGGCAGATATCCAAGTGGCAGCTTTGAAAATCTCCATGGAGATTGACCTCAAGTAGGCCACAGACGCAGCCATGGCTCGGACATTATGAGTTGTAACATTTATTTCTTTTATTTTAAAACATTTATTAACCGTCATATGCATATAGCATTCAAGGCGGTATACAACAAATAAAATATTATAAAAACAAATCTCACTAGCCCCACCCAGCAAGACACTAAAACCACCCCAGAATAAAATAAACAAAATTAAAACATGACTCTCTAGCATCAAGCCTGCCTGGGCATAAGCGAAGGACATGCAATCCGCAAGCCAATTAAAAGTGTGCTTTTATTGATGGCTTCCCCCAACCTGTTGGCATCAAAACAAATAAAACGTTGTGTGTACTTTCTATGGGCTTTAGTCCAATTCAAATTGAAGGCCAAGGCTGTCATGCAGTCCAATGTGTGCAATGCACTTTCCCTTTTATCAGCATGTGGTCTTGGGAAAACTTTTGTATGAACAATCGGCTGATTAAGGTGGTGAATCAACACTACTTTAGGAAGGAATTTGGGATGCACATGCAAAACCACCCTATTGTGATGAAAGCTGGTGTATGGTGGATCAGTTACTAGAGTCTGGAGCTTGCTAACTTTGTATGCTCAAGTTGCCAACACCATAAACAAGACCTTCTAGGTCAGGTGCTTCAGTCCACAGGTATCTAGCAGCTCGAAAGGGACTTTTAACAGCTGAGTTAGTACCACATTGAGTCCCATGACACAGCAAGAGGCTTGATGGGAGGTTTAGTTAGAAGCAAGCCCTACATGAACCAAACAATGAAAGGCTGTAGAGAGATGGGCTCCCTTCTGCATGGCACCAATCGCACTGAGGTGAATGAACCATTTCTAGTTCTGCTATGTTTGTTTTGAGACAGGGTGACCAAAAGTGCACACAATATTCAAGGTGCGGTTGAACCAGGGACCTATATTGAGGAATCTTGTACTCAAATTTGAAGATATGCTACTCCAAACATGTTTATTTTGTCTGACTTGAAATTTCATGTTTTCATCTGATTTCAAATTCATTGTGCATACTCTTTGTAATCCCACTTTGAACCTTTGCTGATTAGGCAGAACATGAATAAATAAAGATATTCTCAGTTTTGTTCTCCATCTATTTTAGAATAATCCCTAACATTCTATTTGCTTTTTTTTTTTTAAGCAGCCACAGCACAATGGACACTATACATACGTTCAAAATTTTATAGGTGTATAATGGCTATGATAACTGCAAAATGTGAAAACCAACTGTCCTTATTTTATACTAAACTAGTTCAAATTGAATTAAAATTATGTTTAAATTTACAGAAACTTTAGCTTTCCTTAAACTAAGTAACTTAGTTGAGTGCAATAAATTCTCCCTTTTCCAAAGATTTTATGTAACATAAATAATAATGCTTCAAATATAGTTAATTAAAATAAAAATTCACGATACCTTTTGTCGTAGATTGCTCACAGTTTCCTTAATATAAGGTAAATCCTTAGGCTGCACATACTTTTCAAGCATTTTGTTGAAGTCCGGATGGTACATCAGAAGGAACAGCATCTTTCGACCATAATATCTAAAATTTAGCAATGTACAGGAGATGAGATATCCACCACTAACTAAAAAAAATGTTCTATGCCATATGAAATCACCATCTTTTAAATTCATTGTTGAGTTGGTTTATAATGACTTTTTGACCTAACTTGATTCTTATACAATGACTCCCTTGCGATCTGCTCAATTTAGCATTATGAAAAGTATTCACAAGCACTGCTACTGAGAGTTACAACAGACTGTAGCTTCCAATTAGACCCTATTCTCCTTTTAACACTAGCTTTAAAAGCCCTTAAAAGAATCCAGGTGTTTTTCAAACTGGATTAGTCAATATTTTCCAGAGCACTTCTTAAGATAATCAAACTCTCCTTGTTGTTCCTTCATTGGCTGAAATAGAAAGAGTTGGAACACAGTTGAGGTGCCTTTTCTTGTACTGGTCAGACTCGAAATGAAGTCCACTTTGTAAACAATTATCTTTTCTTCATAAAATAGTCAAGACTTGGTTATTTGAAAGTGTTTTAAAACCATTATCAGCTAATCTCTATTTAAATTAAAGATAACTGAGTAAGAGCACATAGTGTTAATTTTATTTTACTTATTCATTCAGTTTGATAACATACCTTTTTCAAAACATCCCAAGGTAAAGGTACAATGTAAACAAAATGGGCCCAGTATTCAAAAGGCATTTACATGATTTACAGCCTAGTAAATAGTGTAAATGCCTTAAATGGGGATATTCAACAGCACTTACATGATGAATATCCCCTCCTAACTTTCTTACTTGCCCTGATGTTATCCGGTTACAGCAGGGTGTGTTGGGGCGTTCCCGGGGGGGGGGGGGGAGCAGTGGTGGCGACAAGCGCTACTTTGGCAGCAGCAATACTGCATGCTGCCCAGTTAGTGATCTGCACCTTAAAGAAAGAGGAGGAAAACTCTCGCCTATCTTTAAGGAGCAGGAGCTAACCGGGCAGCATGCAATATCGCTGCTGCTCGGATAGCTACTGTAGCTTTTGGCTTTTGCGGCGATCCCCAGATATTCAATGCTGGGGCCGCATATCACCCCAGCATTGAACATCTGGGGTTAAGGGTCAGCAGGGGTGCATAGCCTTCCCAAATCAATATTGGGCCCAATATGTATTCAATTACAAAAGATAAATAAAAAAAACATAATTAAAAAAAAATACCACTATCTAAAACTCAAGAACAAAATAATCCAAGGGGAAAAAACATCACCTTCACTGTAATTCTCAAAAATCAAGTCTGGCCAAAAGCCTGCACAAATAGCGTAGTTACTCACCTATAACAGGTGTTCTCCAGGAGCAGCAGGAATCAGTCCTCACATATGGGTGTCATCGACGCCGACGAAGCCCTAGCGGAGCATTTCCCCAGCTTTCCATGAAAGCCTTTGGGAATGCAGGCACGCATGCACGGTTCCCTTCCCGCCCAAAGGTGCCATCTTACCTCAGTCAAATGACATAGCTAAGAACAGCACACAAAAAAGTAAAAATAAAGTATGTACAACTACAACTCCCAGGGGAGGAGGGAGGGTTGTGAGAACTGATTCCTGCTGCTCCTGGAGAACACCTGTTACAGGTGAGTAACTACTCTTTCTCCAGGACCAAGCAGAAAGTCAGTCCTCACATATGGGTGACTCCCTAGCTCTGGGCTACCAAGGAACCCAGGCTGAACAAGAGAACTCCCTCTAGTCCCAGCATTAAAGAAAGGCTTTGCACTGACACAACCTCCACCGGTAGCCCAACAGAGGGCAGGAGGGCAGGAGTTGCCTAAATCTCAAAGAGATTCCGGAGTACTGCCTGGCCAAAAGCACTGTCCCTACGGGACTCCCTCTCCAGACAGTAATGGGCCACAAAAGTCTGGCTTGAAGACCAAGTTGCAGCCCTGCAGATGTCTACCAACGGTACAGAGCGGAGATGAGCCACTGAGGCAGCCATTGCCCTGACACGGTGGGCCGTGATCCGACCCTGCAAAGGAAGGTCAGCCGCCTTGTAAGCCCAGGTGATACAGTCAGCTACCCAGATGGACAAGGTACGCTTGGACACAGCCAACCCCAAATTATTAGGGTCAAAAGACACGAAGAGCTGAGTAGCCCTTCTATGCCCCTGCGTACGGTCAAGGTAGAAGGATAAGGCCCTCCTACAGTCCAGGGTATGCAGAACTGCTTCAGCCTGGCTTGCATGAGGCCTAGGGAAGAATGTCGGAAGAACCACCTCCTGGTTGAGGTGGAAAGAGGAAACAACTTTTGGGAGGAACTTAGGATGAGTCCTGAGGACTACCCTGTTCCTATAGATTCTGGTGTAAGGCCTGTCACAGACCAGGGCCTGAAGTTCACTCACTCGCCTGGCCGAAGTTAGGGCTATCAGGAAGAGAGTCTTCCAGGACAGGAAGCATAGAGGGCAAGTAGCCATCGGCTCAAAAGGTAGGCGAGTCAATTGCTGGAAGACCACATTCAACTCCCACTCAGGAGCAGGAGGACGGATAGGAGGCTTGAGTAAAAGCAAGCCTCTGAGAAAACGGGACACCAAGGGGTGAACCGACAGAGAATGTCCTTCCACTAGTGAGTGGTGAGCTGCTAGAGCTGGACCCGAACAGAATTGGACTTAAATCCCTGATTGGACAAGTGCAGTAAGTACTGAAGCACCACTGGTACAGTACAGGAGAAAGGATCCTCTGTACATAGCTGACACCACACAGAAAACCTTTTCCATTTGAGAGCATAGGTTTTCCGAGTGGACTGTTTCCTAGAGGCTAGGACAACCTCCTCAACTTCCTGAGGCAGGCCCCAGGGAGCCAAAACTACCCTTGCAGCCTCCAGGCCATCAAATTGAGAGCTTTGAGATTGGGGTGCAGAAGTGAACCCTGATCCTGGGAGAGAAGGTCTGGTTGCAACCCCAGAGGCAGTGGGGGATCCACCGCCAGTTGAAGGAGACGTGGAAACCAAGGCTGTCTCGGCCACCTGGGAGCCACCAGCAGGACTGAGGCTTTGTCCTGAAGAATCTTGAATAGAGTTCGGGCCACCAAAGGCGTGGGAGGAAACGCATACAGGAGGCCCTGAGACCATGGTATCAGAAAAGCATCTGCTGCTACCCGCAGAGGATGTGGCTGTCTGGAGCAGAACCGAGGTAGCTGTTTGTTCAGTGGACTGGCAAACAGATCTATCAACGGAAGACACCATTTCAGGAAGATCTTCTGAACTACCAAAGGATGCAGCTGCCACTCGTGGGGCTGCAGAATTCTGCTCAATCTGTCGGCCAGGTAGTTTTCCTGGCCTGAAAGGTACACAGCCTTGAGGAGCATGTTGTGCTTGAGGGCAAATGAGCAAAGGTCCTGTGCCTCCTGACAAAGGAGCCGGGACCCAGTCCCGCCTTGTTTGTTCACATAAAACATGGCTACCTGGTTGTCTGTCTGAACCAGGACAGATTGACGAGCCAGGGCAGGAGAGAAAGCTTTGAGTGCTAATCGAATAGCCCTGAGTTCTAATAGATTGATCTGCTGTGCAGACTCCCAGGGAGACCACAGGCCCTGGGTGCACTTGTTCAGACAATGAGCCCCCCAGCCCTGCAGGGAGGCGTCTGTGGTCAGTACCACTGTGTATCCAGGAATTTGAAAAGGCACCCCTTACAGTAGATTGGGTGGGTGCAGTCACCAGTTGATGGAGTCCAGAAAAGGTCTGGACACCCTTATCCTGTCTCTGAGGCTGCCTGTGGCCTGTGACCACTGACTCCGAAGGCACTACTGTGCAGGCCGCATATGGAGCCTGGCACTGGGGGTCACATGAACTGTCGAAGCCATGTGGCCAAGCAGGGAGGAGTGGCCTAGTGGTTAGGACAAGGTACTTCAGGCCGGAGGGCCGGGGGTTCAAGTTCCACCTGGGGACAGCAATCTCAGGCCGGAGGGACTGGGATTTCTAGTCCTATAGGCACTCCTTGTGGTCTTGGGCAAGCCACTTAACCCTCCATTGCTCATGTTCCCTGTAAGTATTAGCGTATGTGTGTCATATCCCCTCGTGTTAAATGTATCTCCCAATTGACCGCTTTGACCCGGTGAAAAGCGGGATATAAATACAGCTAAATAAATAAAAAATAAGCAGCCTCAGGCAGAGTCTGGCGGAGACCACTGACCCGCTGAGAAACAGTTTGGCCAAGTCCATCAGTCTTTGGGCCCTGTCTGCTGGCAAGAATGCCTTTGCCAGGATAGAGTCCAGCCTTGCCCCTATGAACTCCAAGTTCTGGGAGGGGAGCAAAGTGGACTTTGCGAAGTTTATTACAAACCCAAAGCTTTGAAGAAGAGCAATAGTTCTGAGGGTGGCCTGACGGGCCTCCTGGCACGTCTGACCTCTGATGAGCCAGTCGTCCAGATAGGGAAAGACAAAGATGCCTTGATTTCTCAGGTAGGCCGCCACCACTGCCAGGCATTTGGTAAAGACTCTGGGAGCGGAGGCAGTACTCTGTACTGATAATGGTTTCCTCCCACAATAAACCTGAGGTACTTTCTGTGGTCTGGATGAATGAGGATGTGAGTGTACGCATCCTTTAGATCTAAGGAGCATAGCCAATCTCCCTGCTGGAGGTAGGGCAGAAGTGTTCCAAGAGTAAGCATCTTGAACTTTTCTTTCTCTAAGAACTTGTTGAGATTCCTGAGGTCCAGGATAGGTCAAAGGCCACCGGTTCTTTTGGGTACCAGGAAATATCTGGAATAGAACCATCGACCGTGCATTTGAAGGGGCACAGGCTCCACCGCCCTGTCCACCAACAGACCTTGGAGATCCTGGAGGAGAAGATCTGTGTGCAGGGGAGGCCTTGGAGGCTCCCCTGGAAAATATGGAGGCGGCAGTTGGTGAAAGTGTAGTGCATAGCCCCTGTGGACTATGTTTAACACCCAACTGTCCCCAGTGATGCGGGGCCACTGGTGGGCAAAGAGGGCGAGGCGACCTCCTGTGCAGGGTTGGGAGAGCAGGTACGGAGAGGCTATGCTTGAGGAGTCAAAAACCCCCACCCTGCTGAGTGGGAGCAGGGACCGAAGGCTTGGGGGTTCTCTGCCTACGGGGCCCATTACCCTGCCCCTTGGCTTGCTGACCCTGGGGTGCAGCTTGGGCAGCCTGATACTGAGGGTACTGTTTGTAGGCAGTGCCCTTCCTCAGGTAAAAGGGCTTTTTACCCGAGCCTTGTCCTTGTAAGGTGCTCGGTCTCGAGCTGAGCGGCCTTCTCGGACATGGGCTTGCCAAAAAGGTTCTCACCTCGGCAAGGGACATCAACCAACTTGTCCTGAACCCATGGCTCGAGGTTCGATGACTGCAGCCATGCCTGGCGTCGAGCCGCAATGCCGGCTGCCGCAACTCGGGCCGAAGCCTCGAAGCCATCGTAGGTGGCGAGGGACATGAACTTGGAGCATTCCCGAATCCCCGAGGACAAGGACTTGAATCTCTGCAAGGGTTCCCCGGAGAGACCAGCAGAGAATCCGGCCAACTCCTTGGCCAGGTCTCGCAAGTACATGCCCATTTATTTATTTATTTATTTTATTTAACAGTTCTTCTATACCGCTCTATTTTAGATCAAAGCGGTTTACATTCAACATCAACCATACAACACAGGAACCCTGAGTTGTATTTACAATAAACAGGAGATCAACTTGGAAGTAACTGGGGGGAACTATGTACATTGTATAACATATCTACATCTTATTTACACTGGGGGTCCTGATTCCATTTCAGTGGGTATCTTCTGAGCGATCAGTTGATTATCCTTTTTCATGCTGAGTCTGATTGTTTAATTGTAATGAGTGATTGTCTGAGGGGGCATATGTATGATTACTAGTGCTGGATTCAGGGTAGTATGTGGTGAATAGGTGCTGCTTTAATGCCTTCCTGAAGTCAATTAGGTAAGTGATGTTTCGAATAGAGGTGGGGAGAGCGTTCCATGCTCTGGGTGCGTAAATCGTAAAGGCCCTATTTGTCGTTGCTTTTGTGCACTTTGTTATTACTTTTGGGACCTCTAGGGTGTTTTGCATCATGGGTCTTCTGTTTCTGTTCTGTGGTACTTTGTGTATCATCTTGCTGAGGGCTGTGGGGGTCAGAGTGTTAGCGGCTTTGAAAGTTAAGGTTAGAACTTTGTGGAGGGTTCTTGCTTGAACTGGTAGCCAATGGAGGTTCATCAGTACTGGCGTTATGTGCTCTCTCCGTGAAGCCCCTGTTAGTACTCTTGCAGCAGTGTTCATTGCAAGCTGGAGAGGAGCTAGCGTTGCTTGAGGGAGACCGTGTAGAATTACGTTGGCATAGTCGAAATGTGGTAATATTAATGCCTGATAGACCGATCGGTAGTCGCTGAAGTCGAGCAGCGGTCGGAGATGTTTTAGGGTCCTTATTTTCATGTATACTGTTTTTACTGTGTTTCTTATGTGGGTTTTCAGATCCAGTTGTTGATCCAGTGTAACGCCAAGGTAGCGGATTGTGGGTTTGGTTTTCAGTTCCGTGTTGCCGATTTTTAAAGAGAGTGGAGGGGTGAAGTCCTGGTTCCTTGAGATGAAGAGGACATCTGTTTTACTGTAGTTGATTCTCATGTTTTGTGTGCTGAACCATTCTGCTGTTGCCTCAAACATCTTGTTAGAGGGGAGAGGTCTGGTTGGTTGGTCCTGAATGGGATGTATAGGAGGATGTCATCTGCGTAGGCTAGACAGTTGACCTTGAATGAACGTGCTAGGGCACATATGGGCTGCATGTAGATGTTAAACATCAATGCAGATAGTGACGAGCCCTGTGGTACACCCTGGTTTTGTAAAAATGGTTCAGAGGTTGTGGAGCCTGACCTTACATGTTGCCATCTATTAGTCAGGTATGACTTGCACCACTTTAGGGCTGTTCCCTGAATTCCTTTCTCGCTGAGGCGTTGTATGAGGATCTCATGGTTCACCGAGTCGAAAGCCGCTGCAATGTCAAGGAATATGAGGGCGAATCCTTGATGCATTTTGTCGGTTCCAGAGACTAGATGGTCAAATAGGTTGGTGAGGAGGGTTTCAACCCCATGTGCTTCTCTGAACCCATGCTGGGAAGGATCCAGTGGGGCTTCAGTATCAATATGCTGTTGGATTTGGCGCTGTACTAACTTTTCCATTACTTTGGCAAGCATGGGGATACTTGAAATTGGTCTGTATGATTCCACTTTCGTTGGGTCCAGCTTGTTATTTTTGAGCAGTGGTCTGATTGATGTTTGTTTCAGACTTTGTGGAAACGATCCGGTTGTAAGAGATTGGTTTATTAATTCGCTCAGATATTGGCTTAAGTCACATCGTAGCTCCTTTATCCATAAAGCAGGGCATGGGTCATTGGGTGCGGTAGTGGGGTTGATTGCAGCGATCGTGTCTTCAATCTCTCTGCGTGATATTTTTTCAAAGTCGGATAGTGGTGATGGTTGGGGCAAGTTGTGCTGAGAGCTGTTTTCCGCGGAGTTCGAGGTTGCACCAGCCTGGGTGACTTCAAGTTGTAGGTAGTTGGTTGCAGATGTAGTAGTCTGGATCATTTTTGACTGTAAGTAGTTGGAGTATGCCTGGGGGTGTGGCATCTGTGACTGGTCTGCGGGAGGTTCTCTTATGAGAGATTTCACTATATTGAAGAGGTCGTGTGGCTTGTTTAGTGACCGCTTCAAGAGGTCGGAATGGTATTGTTTCCGCTTTTTTGTTAATTCATCGCGGTGTGATTTTAGGTGAGCGATGTAAGTACCTTGTGCTTCAGTAGAGTGAGATCGACGCCATCTTCTCTCGAGCCTGCGCAGGCACTTGAGTGAATCTCGGAGTTCTCTGGTATACCATGGTGCGTGCTCTCGTTTCTTTGCTGTTGTTTTATTTGTTTTATTTGTGGCCCATGTACAGCTGGTAAGACTGGACACGGCAAGCAAGCATCGAGCCCTGGAAGCACTTTCTATCAAAACCATCGAGGTTTTGGGCCTCCCTGCCAGGAGGCACCGCGGAGTGCATCTTCTGACTTTTCAGGCGATGCATGGCCGATTCCACCACCATGGAATGGTGTGGTAGCTGCGCCTTTTGAAAGCCAGGGCTCTTCCGGAGTCGATAGATCGAATCGACCCGCTTGCTTAGAACCGGTGCCTCCCACATTCGGAAGAGGAGCCGTTCCAGCATCGGAGGAACCGGGACAGTAAAGGCCTCCTTCGGAGGAGAGTCGTACTGCAGGGCCTGAGCTCCTTGGCTCGAGGCTCTTCCTCGGGGTCCACCGGGATAGCCAACGCAGCGGCCATATCCCGGACAAACTCCGAGAACCGGGTATCCTCCGGAGGGGATCCACTCCGGGGTTCAGACTGCGGTGAGTCAGACGGGACGCACCGAGTCTTGAATGTGTCGGGGGACTCCTCATCCTCCATCTCCCAGGCTGACTCGTCCGACGAGGAGTCAGGATCCGACCCCGCGGGGCCCAGAAGCACCCGCCCCGACGCCGGAGGCACCGACGTCGACGCCCTTGGTCCCAAACGGGAGGTTGAGGGAGACCGCGACCGAGGTCGACCTCGAGCCTTCATGGTCTCGAGTATCGGCTCGGTCTCCGGGGTCGACTTCGATGTCGATGTCCCGGTGGTCGGGGCAGATGCGCCAGACAGGCTGGCCATCAGTGCCCGCTGCTGCTCCATGAAGGCAGACAGTCTGCACTCCAAGGCTGTCATCCTGAGACTCAGCTCGGGAGACGCAGCAGCCCCCAACTCGGGCCCCGGCGGCACTGGGCCCGACGTCGGCTCTCTGGGAGGAGAGTCCTCGAGGACTACAGGACTTACGTGTCCAGCAGACTCTTCCGGAGTCGATAGATCCAGGCGAGGAACTTTGGCAGGCTTCTCTTGTTCCACAAGCCCAGGGCGACAGTCGGGGGTCTTAGACCTGGCCCTCGAGGAACCAGGGACCTCTTCCGACGATGCCCTCACAAGCCGCTTCTTCCTCTTGCGTTCCCGGTCGAGGGACCCCCTGTCCAAGGAGCCATGACGGCGCTCGGGATCCGAATCCCGAGATGTCGAGGCCTCAGACGAGGTCCGGGCCCGGCCTTAGGCTGAGTCAGAGAAAAGCCTTTCTTTCTGCTACTGGCGACTTCGAAGTGCCTTGGAAGACATCTTCCCACATGGTCCACACGTCTTAAGAGTCGTGATCAGGACCGAGGCACCAAAGGCAACAGTCGTGTGTGTCGGTGAGAGACATCAACTTCTTACACCGATCACACTTTTTAAAACCGCTGGAAGCCATCGGGGAAAAAAGAGTCCCTGCGAGGTCAAAGGCCCGGGCTTCCAGGGAAAAAGCAAAAAAGGGCGCGAACGCCAGCCACGAAGGGCAAAAACCGAAAAAGAAGAAACGTGCTCAATACCGGTGTACCGAACCCGGCGGGAGGGGAACCGGCGTCGAACTGGGAAGAAAAAATAGCGAGAATTGCCGAAAAAAATCAAACTTTTATCCGGGATGACAGGACACACGTCCGGTGGGCTTCTCGGAAAAAGAGAGCCTGAGGTAAGATGGCACCTTTGGGCGGGAAGTGAACTGTGCATGCGTGCCTGCATTCCCAAAGGCTTTCATGGAAAGCTGGGGAAATGCTCCGCTAGGGCTTCGTTGGCGTCGATGACACCCATATGTGAGGACTGACTTCCTGCTTGGTCCTGGAGAATCAGTCTTCACATATGGGTGACATATAGATGACACTGACACCAATGAAGCTCGCGCAGAAGCATCTCCCCAGCTTTCAAAGAAAGCCTTTGGAAGATGCACCAGGCATGTATGGTCCCCTTCCCACCCAAGGATGCTTTCTTGTCTCAGTCTAATGATATAGCTAAGATGGCAAAAATTAAAAAATGGTAAAGAAGCAACTCCAAGGAGAGGTGGGAGGTTTGTGAGAATTGATTCCTGCTGTCCCTAGAGGACCCCTCTTATAGGTGAGTAACTACGCTTTCTCTGCGAACAAACAGGAAGTCAGTCCTCACTTATGGAACTCCCCAACAGGAGGCTACCAAGAACCTGTACAAAATGCCATGGTGGCCAGAGAAGGTGAGCTGTGAGCTTCAGCAGTTGAGTGCCAACTGAAAGTCTCTTACAAGACCCAAGTGTCTGGCGGAAAACCAGCACTCCGGTAGTCTGAACACAGAAGGGTCAGAGGGCAGGAGTTGCCTACACCCTGAAGAGATTACAAATTACGGCCTGGCCAAAGGCGCTATCCAAATTGGGACTCCCTCTCCAGGCAGCTGCGAAGGTATGGACTGAAGACTAAGTGGTGGCCTGGCAGATTTCCGTGACAGGTATGGGATGCAGATTTGCTACAGAGGTAGCCATGGCTCTGACACGGTGCACCGTGACGGGTGATTTAGTGAGATCCCAGCCTGCTCATACGTGAGGGCAATGCAGTCCGTCACACAAGTGGACAAAGTTCGCTTAGTTACTGGAAGCCCCCAGTCGACTGGGGTTAAAGAAGACAAAGAGCTGAGGCACTTTGTGGTAGCCCTGAGTCCACTGCAGATAGAAGGACAGGACCCTCTTTCAATCCAGAGTATGGAGAACGGTCTCCACCTTGCTGGCATGAGGCCTCGGGAAGAAGGTGGGGAACACCACCTCCTGATTGAGGTGGAAGGGGGACACCACCTTTGGCAGATATGTGGGGTGTGTGCGGAGCACCACCCTGTTCTTGTAGAACCTCATGTAGGGTGGCTCTGCCATCAGAGCCTGTAGCTTGCTGACCCTTCGAGCCAACGTGAGTGCCACAAAGACAATTTTCCCGGAGACGTATTGCGGGTGGCAGGCAGTCAGGACTCAAATGGTGGTTTAGTGAGCTGTGAGAGTACCATATTGAGATCCCACTCTGCCGTTGGTGGGCAGACAGGGGCTTGGACAACATAAGGCCCCGCAGGAAACGAGAGATATGGTGTTGAGCTGAGAGGGGCTTGCCCTCGACAGAGTGATGGTGTGCCACATTAGAGCTCAGGTGCACTCTGAGTTAGACTTCAGTCTCATCTGTGACAGGTGGAGTAGGTACTGGAGCACCAGCTGCACCGAGCAGGAGAAAGGGTTCGCCTGCTTATCATAAGAACATAAGATATGCCATACTGGGTCAGACCAAGGTCCATCAAGCCCAGTATTCTGTTTCCAACAGTGGCCAATCTAGGTCATATGTACCTAGCATATGTACCACGCCGAAAATTGACGCCATTTGAAAGCGTATGTCCTTCTTGTAAAAGCTATATGGGAGGCCAAAAGGACCTCCTCCACATCATGTGGAAGGTTGAAGGGAACTAGCGCTACCCTTTCAGCAGCCAAGCCGTGAGCAGCAGGGACCCCAGGTTGGGGTGCAGGAGACAGTCCTCCTGTGAGAGTAGTCCTGGGGCGCAACCCAGGGGAATCGGAAGCGCTGCCGAATGACAGAGAAGCAGCAGGAACCAAGGTTGCCTGGGCTACCAGAATCAGTGATGCCTCATCACGCTGGACCTTGAAGAGGGTCTTAGCGACCAGCGGTGTCAGCAGGAAGGCATAAAGGAGGCTTTCCATCCATGGGATGAGGAACACATCAGTTGCCATCTGGGACGGGTGCAGCTGGCAGGAGTAGAAGTGGGGCAACTGCATGTTGTCCGGGCTGGCGAACAGGTCTACTAGGGGGAGGCCCCAGAGTCGGAAAAGCTGGGAGGCCAAGCTGGGGGGATCCAGGCACCACTTGTGCGGCTAGAGGACTCTGCTCAGCCTGTCCACCAGGGCTTTGTCCAGGCCCAGAGGTAGACTGCACACAGGAGCATCCCATTACATGTCGAATATGAGGCGAGGGCTACAGCCTCCTGGCAGAGAGAACACGACCCCATGTCTCCTTGTTTGTTGACACAAAACATTGCAACTTGGTTGTCCGTCTGGATCAGCACCGACTAGTGCTGCAATTGGTGCCGAAAGGCTCGGAGGACCAGAAATATTGCCCGGAGCTCTAGGAGATTGATCTGCAAATGGCACACCATTTGGGACCACATGCCTTGGGTGCAGAGGTCCTCGCAATGAGCTCCCCATCCTCACAGGAAGGTGTCTGTGATGAGGACCCTCTGGGGGGGTGGGTGCCTGGAAGGGCATCCCAGCTTGAAGGTGGCAGGGGATCTGCCACCAGTGGAGTGAGTCCACCAGTTGTCAGGCCACTTTTACCCTTTCCTGAAATCTGCTCGTGGCTTGTGTCCACTGGGAGCAGAGGCACCACTGAGCTGCACTCATATGCAGGTGGGCGTAAGGGATTATATGGACCGTGGAGGCCATGTGACCCAGCAGGTGGAGGAGAAGGTGAGTGGACACTGACTGGTAGTGTTGCACGTCTGCGGCTAGTTCCCTGAAGTGCTCTGTCCTCTCCGGAGGGAGGAAGGATTTTGCCTGGATGGTGTCCAGCTGAGCCCCTATGAACTCCAGGCACTGTGACGGAGAGGGATGGGGTAGTTGATGAAGAACCCCAGATGCTGCAGGACATGAATGGTGCACTCGGTGACGTGGTGCACTTCTGCAACTGTGCCTCCCCTTATGAGTCAGTCATCCAGGTAGGGAAAGATGAAGGCGGGCTGCGACCACCGCTAGGCACTTGGTGAAGACCTTTGGCGATAACGCCAGCCCAAAGGGTAGCATCCTGTACTGGCAGTGACCTCCTCCCACCATGAACTGGAGGTATTGTTGGTGGTTGGGATGGATCAGGATGTGTGTGTATAAGCATCCTTCAGGTCTAAGGAGCATAGCCAGTCTCCCTGCTGGGGGTAAGGCAGCATTGCTCCAAGGGAGAGCGTCTTGAACTTCTCCCTCACCAGAAATCTGTTCAAGCCTGTAGGTCACAGATAGGCTGAGACCCCTTGTTCACTTGGGAATGAGGAAATATCTGGAGTAGAAGCTTTTGTCCCAAAGATGTTTGGGCACTAGCTGCACCGCCTTGTCTGTGAGGCCTGCGAGCTCAGTGAGGAGCAGAGTCTGGTGAAGAAGAGGCCTTACCGGTTCTCCTGGGAAGAACAAGGGTGACGTTTGTTGTAGGTGGAGGAGGTATCCCTCCTTGACTACTTGCAACACCCAGGAGTCAGTGGTGATGTACGACCACCTATGGGCAAAAAGGGCCAGACGCCCCCCTGTGGGCTTCTGAGGGCCTCCTGGGCGAGAGGAGGCCATGCCCAAGGAGTCAAGAACTCCCTCCAGGCTGGAATGGGGCCGGTGCCTGGGTCTTAGGGGTCTTAGGCTTGCGGAGAATGTACCCTTGCCCCTTGGACTATTGCCCCTGCTGTGGGGAAGAGAAGGCTATGTACTGTGGTGCACTACCGAACACCCCCTTCTTCCTCAAGAAGAAAGGCTTCTTCCCCGGGGCCTTTTTACAAGAGTGCACGGAGGTCTTCTTCGAGAGTCTGGTCCTGGTCAGGAACTCAGTCTCTAAATCTCAGCAGCCTTGTCTGACATAGGTTTTCCGAAGAGGTTCTCTCT
Source organism: Ichthyophis bannanicus (assembly GCA_033557465.1). NCBI lineage: Eukaryota > Metazoa > Chordata > Amphibia > Gymnophiona > Ichthyophiidae > Ichthyophis > Ichthyophis bannanicus. The sequence continues at coordinate 1,768,361,544 of CM066032.1, forward strand.
GGTGCAAGGGACATCGATGAGTTTGTCCTGGATCCACTGCTTGAGGTCAGACTGCCGCCACACCTGGCATTGAGCCCCAATGCCCGTGGCAGCCATTCTGGCTGAGGATTCAAAGCCATCGTATGCTGCTTGAGACAGGAACTTCGAGCACTCCTTGACTGCCGAGGCCCCAGTGACTGGAACTGCTGAAGGGGTTCCCCATCGAGGCCTGCAGAGAAACCGGCAAGCTCCCTCGTCAGTTCCTATAGGTGCATGCCGATGTATAACTGGTAGGACTGGACTTGTCAAACCAGTATTGAGCCCTGGTAGCATTTCCGGCTGAGGGCATCCAAGGTCTGGGTCTCCCTACCTGGGGGCACCGATGAATGAGTCTTTGGCTCTTGAGTCACTGCACGGCTGACTCGATAACCACAGAATTGTGAGGGAGCTGGGTTTTCTGGAACCCTGGGCTTTGGTGGACTTGGTACATGGTGTCGAGCCATCTGCTCACAATGGGCACCGACACTGGTGCTTCCCACATACGGAGAAGGCGGCACTCGAGGATCGGAGGGCCTCGAACCGTGAGGGCCTCCTTCAGAGGGGCCTTGTATTGGAGGATCTCATGTTCTTCTGTGTGTGGGTCCTCCTCTACTTTGGTCTTGAACGCGAGCGCCTTTGCCATATCCTGCACAGAGTTAAGGAAGGCAACGTCCTTGGGCAGGGAATGGCACCGGGACACTGGAGGAGGCGGATCTGAGGGCATGTCTCGGTGTCGTCGGGTGTCTGGGAACTCCTCGTCCTTGGTGTCTTACTTGAAGTCAAAGGAAGAATCCAAGGCTCCATGGCTCCCGTGGTTGGGCCCCAAGCTTGAAGGCCCACGATCCCCAGGGGACCTGTGATCTGAGCCGCGTGCACTCCTAGGGAGGATAAGTGTCCTAAGGAACAGGACAGGGACCTTGTCTGATGCCAATGGATCTCTCGACACTCGAGGATCAGCTCGACAACTGGGGAAGCCCTCGAGGTCGAGGATCCGGTCGTTGAGGCAGATGAACTGGAGGAACTGGACATCAGTGCCTGCTGCTGTGCCAGGAGAGCAGCGATACTGTGCTCCAAGGCCATTTTGGTCTCCATGCCAGATGGCTCCGCAGCCTTCGACGCCGGCACCGATGGCTTTGTCTCAGTGTCAGTTCCATTGAGGGGGATTCCTCGAACAGGATGGCCTTGGCTTTTGAATCCAGTCGCCCAACGCCGACGACTCCTTCCGGGGCAGCTTGTAAGGCCGCTCCCAGTCCGACCCCTCGGACTCACGCTGGAGATTGTGGGACCTAGTGTGGAATTTACCCACTTTTCCAGACCCGTCCTCCAAGACGGTCTTCAAGGGCTTCGAGCTCTTCTTGCTTTCCACCTCCGTGAGTTCCTCTTGGAGAAGCCGTGACACTCCGAGGCAGCCCTGGCATCGCTGGGCACCACCGTGCACAGAGCTATCAGAGAGGGCCCTGAAGTGTGGACTCCGGCGCAGAGTCAGATCTATGGAAGAACTTTCCTGCTGCAGCTGGTGGCTCTTGATGGCCTTTGCAGACAAGGTCGCAGTCTGAGTTGTCATGGTCCGGTCCAAGGCAACGGAGGCAGCAGTCATTCGGGTCAGTGAGGGACATCATCTTACTATACCAATCACATTTCTTGAAGCCATTGGAGGCCATGGGAAAAAACAGGTCCTTGCAATGACTACCACCTGCCATCGCAGCCATCATTCATCTAGGTATCCAGAGAAAGGCCTGACGTGCTGCGGATGGAAAACTTCCCAGGTGCTCTCAGGCTTGTGAGCTGAGAACCCAGAGACCTTCCCCACCCTTGGTGACCACAGACTGAACCGGCTCCACATGCACCATTGCCAGCATTCATGCCATGAAAGGAGAACGGAAGGTACTGCTATGATCACTAACTAAGCAACAGTGACCCTATGCATTCATCCTGGAAACACACTGTGGAAACCACTGCCATGCACTCCTGTGAAGCAAGGAAAAGGGCCTTTCCAACCCTTGCTGCCTGCATGGGAAAAGCAGACTCCAAGCCCATGTTCCCTGTAAAATAGTTCTCTGTGTGCTGTGCTTTCCTGTCTAATCAATGTGTTTATACCTCAAAAATTTCCTGTCATGATTTGACAATTTCCAATCTGTAATCAAACCGCTGCTGATCGCTGGAAGTAGCGGTATACAAATGTATACTAAATAAATAAATAAAAATTCTTCTGGTGGCAGCAGCCGAACAGGGGAGGATGCTCCATGGGATCCCTTTTGTTTTGTGGACCCTTCCGTTGCCATCTTAGGCATTCCAGGTCACATAGCTCCCAGGACCATGCTGGCCCAACACCCCCCCACCCCCGAATTGGCAATGGCAACCCTGGTCGTCTACCTCCAGGAAAGTCCCCCCCCCAGCAGGTGCAACCAAGCTGCCCTGAGCACAGCTATCCACAACAGTGACAAATGTCATCACAGCCAAGTCACCCATAGCGCTGCTATCCCTTTCAGTAACTATCAGGCCGATGCAGAAACCCCGTGCTAGAGCCCAGTGCTTAATTGCTCTAGTCAAGGATTTCATAGCACCATTTTAATGCTGACATTTTGTGCTGCGATGCAATATGAAAATTAACCGGTGTGCAAAAAGTCAGCGTTAAACTCGTAGAGCAAGCTAAACATATGCGAATAGAAGTCAGTGCCAGTTTGGCATGCTTTCTCGGACAAACAAGGTCATCTGAGGTGAAGTTTGACACTTCACCTCAGATGATCCAGGCATCGGCACAATGTTGGGGGCTGGTGCCCTTCCTGGACATCAACCCCCCTCCCCCCCCCGACAGAAATAAAATCTCTGGTAGCCCAGTGGCCCCAATCGTCCGAAACAAAAGGACCTGGTGGCAAAGTGGCTCCAACCCTCCAAAATGAAAAGGACTGGTGGCCCAGTGAACCCCAACCTCCCACACCCACCCCAGTACCTTAAATGTGGTGTGCAGGAGCACAGCCCACATGCTCCCACTCCTGTGCTACCATCTTGCAAAAAGGTGGCACATGGCCCTGCACAGAGCATTCTGGGATGCACCGGGCAGGGTCAGACTACCATATAAGGCAAAAAATTACTTATATGGCAGAGTGCCCCCCCCACCTGTGTCGCATCATGTTTTTATGGCACTAGCTTGCTATTTGCATCAGAGAGAAAGTTTAGCACTGGAAAAATGCAATGCAATGCGCCTTCAAGTCAGTGCTGACTCCTGGCAACCATGCTGTTTTCCTTAAACCACAAAAAAACCCCTTGTGATGAAGGAAACAGTCACAACAAACATCACAAGAGCAAACTTCCTCATATAGTGATAAGGAATTTATTACCTGGATGTGTCCTATAATTGTCATCTTCAGAAAATAATTATAAGAGTGTGGCAAATTATAAGAATGGAGCTGCAGGAAAACTGCTGGGAAATTTCTTTCAAGCAGTATATCACCCAATGCTCCACTTTTCAATCATCAGTTCTGCAACACTCAATGTTCATTTTATTCTTTTTTTCTTTTTAATCGGTGAGTTTATATATATATTATTAATTGAAATAAAACCTCAATTGAGACTGTGCCACGTTCTATAAGGACTTATTTACAGGTTTTTCCTTCCAATTGTAAATGTCCAATATGGTGTGCACGTATACCTCTCTAAATTCACACCACATAACATTCAAACGTTTCAGTCACAAGAAGATGTAGCTTTTACTTAGCTGTTTAAACGTCCGCTCGTGCACACTCCCAATTTAACATGCTAACCATCTACCACCATTGCATGGCTTTCAACTGTCAACAAAAATGCTGACTCTAGCCCGACCTGCCCACAGCTTTCATGCTCTGCTTCAGGAGCTTCGGGTTTCTATTAAAAGCATTTGCAGTTCAACAGATTGTGAAAGATGACGTCTCAACCAATAAGTAACTGCTTTATTTCACAAATCGTGGCATGAAAGTTCCACTCATTTAGGTGCATTTAAATATACTCACATTACCCGGGGTCCCTCAGTTCCGGGAAGCCTACTGACGTCAGCAGCAGAACCACCCCAATAAGGGAAACTCATTCAAATGAAGATATTCCACTCAATTCCCCTCTATTGCATCATTCAGGTCAAGCGGTTTCTCAGTTTTTAAATGAAAGAACCAATACCGTTCCCTTTGTGATAACAATGCCCTCCGATCTCCCCCCCGACTGCAGTTCAGGAACATGATCAATGACCCTCCAGTTTAAATCAGTAAAATCATGAGAAGACATTAAACAATGGGCTAACATTGTTGCTGTTTCCACTTTATTCACCATATGACTTTTATGTTCAGTCAAATGAGTTTTGATTCACGTGAGATCCGATGAGTATTGGTCTGGAAATCCGTTTGTCTAATGATGGTTAAAGCATCCTCTTGGGAGATGTTGGTATATAAAGCTTTCAAATCTAGGGTTATCATCAGTGACATTGGTTATCTTGTTAAGATGTCTCGAAAAATCAGCAGATACTTTATATATGAATGAGCCTTAGCCACCTCAGGCTTCAAAAAAATAGTCCACAGATTTTGATAAAGGTTCTAACAGTACCACACAAGATTTTCTGCACTGGCCCTTGTAGGCAAAGCCAAGCCATACCAAATGCAGCTATACCTATCACTCACACACACCTCCCACCTCCCCCTCACAGTGCTCACACCAGAAAATCTTTAACACTGGTATGTACTCTCTTAGATTTCTTTTTTTTTTTTTTTGTGGAAGAGCTGTGAGGCCAAGACATGGGTGGGGGGGAAGGGGCTGGAAAAAGTGTTCAAGGGGGAAAGGAGGAAATCACGGGAGCTGGGAGCAGAGACCTTGGCCCACCAGGACATCAAACCTACCCCAAAACAAGGTTCAACTGACTAGCCAGAGTTGACAGGGAGCCAGATTATCCTTAAAAATACAGTTGTATATTCTTATCATTAAAACAAAAAGAAAGGGGAAAAGACATCAGAAATGTCCCGCTGCTTGGTCCCACGGATATTGAGTTTAAGTCTGAACAGTCAGAGGCTTTAGTGAGGCATTTTTAATGTGGGCACTGTAAGTCCTGTGAGAATATGGAGGAATCAGATTCCTTTTTGGACCCACAAATGGATCATAAATATCGTTTGAAGTATCATACTACTTGCCTCACGGACTACGTGATCTATAAAATTCAATGTCCTTGTGCTAAGTTGTATATGGCAAGACTACCAGACCCTTAAAGATTAGAATTAATAAGCATCGTTATAGTTGTCATCACAAAAAAGATTCAGCATCATTAGTCCCACAATGTATACAACAGTCTCATTCTTTTGCATCTTTATGGATGGCCATTGATCATGTTCCTCCTTCTATTTGAGGAGGTAACAGAAACAGATGTTTGCTCCAGTTAGAATCAAAGTGGATTTTCACATTACATACAGTGCATCCACATGGACAATGCATCCATCAATTATTCTATGTTTTTTTGAACATTGAGAATTATATATGGGGGGGGGGGGGAGGTAAGGAGGATTTCCAACAAGTAGACTGGTTGTAATGACTGGCTTGCAGTGAATGGAAGGGAATAATCATCTTGACAGCTTGAGAATGTTTCAAGCAGGTGTTGTATTAGCACCAGAATTACTGATTGCATCATGGAATTTCCGGTTACATTTGGTTCAGCGGTAAGCTTTAAAAAGCATAAAGTGTGACAGTGGCAGCATGAGCGTTGCCAGTGAAGATTAGCTTTGTGCTGATCCCAAGTCAAGCGATACTAAATTTCCACTTTGTTGCGATCATCTTATCAGGTTCCAGCAAGAGGATAATATTGAATCCTCAAAGGTAACCTTTCTTCATTTTTTGTTATGGTGATATTGTGTCAGTGTTGTACACTTAAAGATTGGGACAGCGTTATATATCTAAGGTCTGTCAATGATAGATTTTTAACGCTTGCTTAGTCTTCATTTAGTGTGGCACTCTTATATTCTATGATTGTTCAAGTATGGAACTTTAAATGATTAACATAACTTGGAATGTTTATAAAGGTTTTTTTCTGACCTATGAGGATGAGTGCCCTAGGCCTAATTGGTTTGACCTATATGCAAATGATGAGACATTTCTGAGGTCTTTTCCCCTTTCTTTCTGCTTTAATAAGAAGAATATACAACTACATTTTTAAGGATAATTTATAAAGAATTAAAAAATAGTTTTTTTGGTTGATTTTTTCGTGGATGTAGGGGTTATTTGTTACCTGGATTTGCCTATTCTGTGGTGGCTATTTGTAAATTGCCCATTTTTCTTGCAGGTGAAAGTAGCAGTGATGAGTCTTTGAGTTTGTGTAGCTCTTAGGACCCATTGTTTTGCTTTGACTGTAGCTGCTCCCCAAGAAGCTCCTGCCCTAAGCGACTGACTAGTTTGCGTAGTGACTAGGCTGGCCCTGTGCATACCTGTAACGAGTGTTCTCCATGGACAACAGCCAAACCCAATCCGCCCTCCCACACTGAGGTTGAAGCTGACTAATAACTGACTGAATGGACAGAGCACCGCTGGAGAGCAGGAACACCAGTGCAGTCTTAGAAAGCTTTTCTAGAGTTTCTGAGCACTGGGAGATAGTACCTGGCTTGGCTTTGTCTGGATGACATTACTCACATGCATGGCTGTAGGATCCTGCTGTTCATGGAGAACTGCAGGCACAGATATACAACTATACTGTATTAGTGCATTTGTGTAACAGAAACACCTGCATGTTTTTTCCTGCTATCTGCTTTAGCTTACGGTAGTGGACTATCCAGGCAATAGGGTACAAATATAACAGCAAGTTAGCGCATGATGAGGCCAAAAATAATCAGTTATTTTAGTTAACCAATCCAGTAACTATTAACCTTGTTTCTTGTGAGCCATCCATTGCAAATTTGACAACAGCAGGTAAAGCTCGATCAGTTACATCTTTAATTCCAGACAATATACGACCTGGTCCCATTCGCTCCACTACATCTGATAAGTGTTGAGCTGTGCATTTTCTTACTGCTGTGTGCAAATGACTAAAAGAAATGAAAAAAGAAAAGGCAAGATTAATCAATGTATCATTCTAGTACTTTCAGCTAGTATTTGCAGCACTGAACCCTGTTTTGTCTTACTACTACAGGCAAAGCCAGCCCAAGGGTTTCTGCTGCCCTAGGCAGAAACCCCAGCCTGGCCGCCCCCCCACCTGCTGCTGATTCTGTCTTAAGAGGGGGAGGCGGGCAGAGGCAGCATTTCCAAAAGCGGTGGCAAAAAGCCCCAGGTGGGCGGCATATATGGCGACTGTGCCGCCTCCCCCCCAACTGCCACCAATTCCGTTTTTGGAAATACTGCCACTGCCCGCCTCCCCCACCAAATGAAATTGGCAGCAGTTGAGGGGGCAGCATGGCCACCTATATGTGCCGCCCACCTGGGGCAGCTGCCTAGCTCACCTAGTGGATGGGCTAGCCCTGACTACAGGATGCTAAAGGCAGCATCTCTGATAATACAGTCGGTTTCAGCAAAGCCAACTGGCTCATCTTTGCTTCAAAACTCAATAGTGTAAGTTGAGTCAGAACAACTTCAGCCACTGACCAAAAGCATTCTTGAAACACTCAGTGAGACTTTACCCACAATACTTTAACAAGTTATTTGAAAAACTTCCTTTAAATGCATCATAGATGGAGCTTACAATTTTGAAGCTGATATTCAAAAGATGAGTCTGCTAATTTTTGGAGCCAAGGTTTAAAAACTGTCTCTTATTAAGCAGATGGCCAAACTGGTACCTATACAAAGGAGGTTATTTTAGAAACTATAGCTGCAATCTCCATGTGTAAAATTAGGCATTTACATGTGGAAATGTCATCCACGTGTAAATTCAGCACTTTCTAAAATGTCTTTACTATGTAGAAATGACAAGGGTGCATGATGGGGTGTGTGGTTAGGGAGTGTCCTGGGTGAGTTAAAAATCAACATGCCTATTCTCCATTTCATACTGGGAATACATGTGTTTGACTGCAATTGTCCACATCAAGATTTACTCCTTGGCATGTTTAGGTTTTTAAACGTTTCGGGCAGTCCTTTAGAGGAAGAATTCAGGAGGTTATCCTCCTTAATCCCCCACTATTTATGTCTCCCTCCAAATTAAAATTAAATAAAGAAAGCAGCCTCTGTAGTTAATTAGTGACATTTGTATGTGTAGGTTTGCAAAATGGCCCACATACTAACTTGTATGTGTAAATATCAGCATTTACATATGGAAGTTGCCAAGTTTCCCCCATTTATTTTTCCCATGTGTAGAGTTGAAAAATGGCTCCTCCAGCTCCATCTATGGGCAAATACATGTGCACTGAAACCTTTTTAGATAAGGCTCCAAACCTACAAACAATGAAGTAGTGCAAGTTGCATTCTCAAAGCATGGCTAAACTTAGGGGTATGTTTACTTAATGGCGGTAGCGGCTTCCGTGCGATATCGTAGCTGTGGCCCCATGAGGCCGCAGCTCCGATATTGCAGGGAAGCCGCTACCACCATTAAGTAAACATACCCCTTAATCCGGCCGGTGCTCATATATAGTGCTGGCTGCATAAAGTTAGGCAGATAAGTCTAACTGGTGAAAAGGCTGTCTTAAAGTTATCCAGACAACTTTACTTGGATAATTTTATTTGTATATTCAGCGAGATTTATCTAATAACGTTATCTAGATCATTTACTTGCTCCCTGGCTTACTGAATATTAGGCTCTGTGTGTTATTAAAAAAAACAAAAAACTGACTAAATTTGAAAAAATCCTTATTTGACAGTTAGAGTTACTAATGTGCACTACCGCATTAGTGCATGCTAACACTATTAATACGCATTATCAGTAACTAGGTTCCAACTGTATGAAATGGGACCCGTAGTACAAACAGTATCTCAGATTCTGTCAGCTTCTTGTAACATTAGTATTTCCCTTTTTTCTTTGGAGGCAGCCTGTAGCTAGGAATTCTCATAAATGAGGATGCATTCATTTATCCACAGAGAATTTAATTTAAAAACATTTATATACCAACCTTTATAAACCAGCATCCAGGGCAGTGCACAATATTAAAAACAAACCACGAATGGAGACTATACATACAATTCAGTTCATAGACAAACCATCCCTCTTACCCCCACCCTCCTACAGTTTGGGAAACAGGCAAGTTACTCATCTATAGCAGGTGTTCTCCATGGACAGGAGGGATAAGTCCTCACAATCCATCCTTCTACCCCTGGACTTGTTCGGCTAAGCAAGGTATACATTTGAAGTTCTCAGGTATGGTGGTGGCAGGGGGAATAGGTGCACATGTGCAAAGAGCTTTCTAAAAGCTTCTAGAAGGAGCTGAGAAAGTTCCTGTACATCACTGTCTGTGTTATCTCCCATAAATGAGGACTTATATCCTGTGCCCATGGAAAACACCTGCTACAGGTGTGTAACTGTTTTGTTGGTAACAGGCCTTTTCAGCATTATTTTTCTTTAAGGGACAAGCAGGATAAATCCTCACTTATGGGAATCCGTAGCTACAGACTTCCTTGAAAGAGCAAAGGAAACTACTAATGTTGCAATGAGCTGACAGAAACTGAGAAACTGTTTTTGTTTGCAACAGGCCTTTTTAGCATTTTTATATATTTATATATTATTTTTATTATTTTTTTTAGAAGCAGTCTGAACAGAAAAGAGAGGACCTAGGAGGGAATGCAGTTAGATTCTAAACCTCAAAAAGATTCCAAAAGTCAGACTGACTGAAACTGCTGTTGCACCAGAATCCCTCTCCAAACACTAATGAGATGTGAATGTGTGGACCAAGGTCCAAGCCTCTCTTCCTGCAGATCTCTTCCATGGAGGCTGACTTCAAGTGGGCCACCAATGCAGCCATGGCTTGAATATTATGAGACGTGACTTGACCATCAAGCATCAGAACTGCTTGGGCATAAACAAAAGGGATGCAATCTGCTAGCTAAATTAAAAAATGAGTGTTCATTTGTTCATGGTCGATCTCAATTTGATGGATCAAAAGAAATAAAAAGCTGGGTGGACTTTCTAAGGGCTTTAGTCTGTTCCAGATCAAGGTTCTCATGCAGTCCAACATGTGCACAGCACTTTCCCCTTTGTGATCACGAGGTCTTGAGAAAAATATTAGCAGATCAACTGACTGATTAAGGTGGAAGTCTGACACCATTTTCGGAAGGAATGCAGCACCACCTTATTGTGAAAAAAGCTTAGTATAGGGTGGATCCTTCTACTAAAATCTGGAGCTCACTAACTTTGCATACTGAAGTAACCACCACCAAAAATAGGATCTTAGAAGTCAGGAACTTCAGTCCATAGGCATCTAGTAGTCAAAGGGAGTTTTCATCAGCTGAGTTAAAACTACATCAAGATCCTAATACACTGCAGGCAGCCTTAGAGGAGGCTTCAATAGAAGCAAGCTGTGCATAAAGTGAACAACTAAGGGCTTAGACAGATGGCCTTCACTTCTACAATATGGAAATAAGTAGAAGGTGGACCCTTACGGAGTTGGTCTTGAAACCAGACTGCAAGAGGTGTAGAAGGTATTCAAGCAGTTTTTGTGTGAAACCTGAGAAAGGATTAGGGCCTGTCCCTCACAACTCTGTCATCTGAAGCCATAAGACATCCTTGTAGAATCTCCAGAAGCCAAGAGGACATTGGCTATTCCAACTGACCAGAGGGGAAGCCATTTTGGACCTAGTCCTTAGTGGAACATCATATCTGGTGCAAGAGATAAGGACCACTTGGGAATAGTGATCATAGCATGATCGTGATTGATTTAATTAATGGAGGACAGATGGTAAGGAAATCCACAGTACTACCTTTTAACTTTCGAAAGGGAGATTATGATAAAATGAGGAAAATAGTTAAAAAAAACCCCCAAAAAGGAGCAGTTACAAAGGTTAAAGAGTTACATCAAGCTTTGGTGTTGTTTAAAAATACTATCTTGGATGCCCAGACCAGCTGTATTCCACACTTTAAGAAAAGTGGAAGGAAGTCCAAAAAACTGCCAGCATGGTTTAAAGGTGAGGTCAGTGAAGCTGTTGCCCAAAAAAGCATCTTTCAGAAATTGGAAAAAAAAGCCAAATGACGAAAACTGGAAACAGCACAAATACTGGCAAGTTAAATGCAAGGCACTGATAGGGCAGGCAAAGAGAGAATTTGAAAAGAACCTTGCTGTAGAAGCAAAAACGCGTAATAAAGACTTTTTCAAGTACATTCGTAGCAAAAAACCTGTGAGAGAGTCAGTTGGACCATTAGATGACAGGGGTAAAAGGGGCACTAAGAGGGGACAAGGCCATAGCAGAGACTGAATGAATTCTTTGCTTCGGTCTTTACTGAGGAAGATATAAGGATGTTACCCATGACTGAAGTGGTATTTAAAGGTGATACTGCGGAAGAATTGAAAGAAATATCGATACACCGGGAAAATGTATTACAACTATTTGATAAACTGAAGAGTAGCAAATCACCTGGACCGGATGGTATACATCCAATGGTGTTGAAAGAACTGAAATATGAGATTGCAGACCTGCTATTAGTAATCTGTGAACTATCATTAAAATCATCTATAATACCTGAAGATTGGAGGATGGCCAATGTAATGCCAATTTTTAAAAAGGGCTCCAGGGGTGATCCGGGAAACTACAGACCAGTAAGCCTGACATCAGTACCGGGAAAAATGGTAGAAACTATCATAAAGAACAAAATTACTGAACATTTAGATAGTCATGGCTTAATGAGAGATAGCCAACACGGCTTTAGATAAGGAAGATCTTGTCTTACTAATCTGTTATGTTTTTTTGAAGGTATGAATAAACAGGTAAACAAAGGTGAGTCGGTTGATATAGTGTATCTGGACTTTCAGAAAGCCTTTGACAAGGTCCCTCATCAGAGACTTTTGGCAAAACTAAAGAGTCATGGGATAGGAGGCAGTGTACTATTGTGGATCAGGAACTGGTTAATAGACAGAAAGCAGAGGGTAGGGCTAAATGGCCAATTTTCCCAATGGAGAAAGGTGAATAGATCTGTGCTGGGTCCGCTGATTATTGATATTCATAAATGACCTGGAAAAGGGAATAATGAGTGAGGTTATTAAATTTGAAGATGACACAAAACTATTTAAAGTTGTTAAAACCCATGAGGATTGTGGAAATTATCAAGAGGATCTTGATAAATTGGAAGACTGGGCATCCAAATGGCAGATGAAATTTAATGTGGATAAGTGCAAAGTTATGCACCTAGGAAATAAAAACCCAAACTATGGTTACACGATACAAGATTCCACATTAGGAACCAGCACCCAGGAAAAAGATTTAGGTGTCATTGTGGATAACATGTTAAAACCCTCCGTCCAGTGCAGTGGCGGCCAAGAGAGCAAATTGAATGCTAGGTATTGCGATGCTCCTGCCTGCGCCCTGGAGCTAACAGGCAGGAGTGGCCTTATTGTCCCTTAGGAGTAGAGGTAAACTGTTCCCTAGGGATGATGGGAATTGTAGTTCACTCTCTTTTCTCTCGGGAATGAAGTGTAGTTGCGACAAAGATGGTAAGGCTTGCAAGAAATATTTATTTGTATTGGGGATGTTTCTCCAGCGCATCAAAATTCAAATACATAAACGTAAAGGGTGCACTTTTAACACAAACAGAAGTAATCAGGAACTTAGGACAACTGAAATAGAATTAGCTTTTAACTTCAGCTTTTCATCTATAGAGGAGCTTAACTCAGCTCTGCCTCGAGTGGTAGCTTATGAACATTGCAGCCTCATAATATCAGCTGTTCTTCTCACAGCGTGGGTTCAGAACACAGGTGCAAATAATTAACTCTTCACGGCACAGGCAGCAGAAACAGCAACGTTTTGTATTCCTTTCATACAATGTGCAAAGCTTCTTTTATACTGCTATTCTTTACAGCATATAGAGCAGTCCATGCTACAAGGGTCAGTGCTTACGGTAGTTAATCATTTTCTACCTGCATCAAATCCTCTGACTTAACAGAACTACTATCTTCATTAAGCTTCTGCTGTTTTCCTGCTTTCAGCTCTAGGAACTGCTTAAATTCTTGGAAGAGCAATTCAGCCTGCTTATTATCAGATTGGCAGTTGTCAGCAAATACTATGCCCTTCTCCCTGTCACTAACTGTTCCAACTGCAGCCCTCGGCTTAAACAGTTCAGGGCACTGATCAGGTTCCTTCAAGAAAGCCTTAAAAATAGGAAGTTGTGCTTTACCTTCTCTATCTTGGCTTGTATCAGAACTGCCTTCTTTCTGCCAGGCTCCTCTCCTCTTTGGTAGCTCAAGAGCTTTCCAGGTGTGGGTCTTTCTGGGCTTTCCAGGTCCAGGCTTTATCCTGTAGAATGAGTTTTCTTCAAAGTGTGCCTGTCTTTGAGGCTTTCTATTCCAGGGTTCTGTCTTCTCCCAGGATTCTAAAACATGGCTCTGTCCATTCCTCACAGGACTCCTCTTAACAGCACGTTTAGAACTCCTTGCAGAACCTTTCCAAACACTCTCAAATCTTCCAGACTCACTCGTACAGCCAAACTGCTTCCTGGTCTCGGATCCACTCTCCGACGACCTCGTCTTGGAGCCACTCTCCCATCTAGTCTGCTTCCTGGTCTCGGACCCTCTCTCACACGTAATCTGCTTAGCAGCTTTGTTCAATGCTTTAAAAAGGGTTTCTTTTCCCGGCACACCTTGTCCAACCCCTGGGTGTGCCCAATCAGCATTGCCTAACTCCTCCCCTGGGCTGGTGTCTGTGTTCAGCTCAGCAGAGCAGTGTGTTTTTTTCCTTCTAGGATTGAAAATCCTGTGTAAATCCTTTCGCTTTTCAGGATTTTCTTCAATCTCCATCCCTTCTGGAGGGCATTCTTCACCACAGTATCATAAGGAAAGGAATGGAAAATAAAACAATGGATATTATAATGCCTCTGTATCGTTCCATGGTGCGACAGCACCTTGAGTATTGTGTGCAATTCTGGTCGCCATATCTTAAAAAGGATATAGCGTTATTAGAAAAGGTACAGAGAAGAGCCACCAAAATGGTAAAGGGGATGGAAAGATACCCCCCTATGAAGAGAGGCTAAAAAGGTTAGGGCTCTTCAACCAGGAAAAGAGATGGCTGAGGGGAGATATGATAGAGGTCTATAAATTAATGAATGGAGTGGAATGGGTAAACGTAGATAGATTGTTTACGTAATCAGAATATAGAAAGACTAGGGGACATGCAATGAAGCTACAGGGTAAACTATTTAAGACTAATAAGAGAAAATATTTTTTCACTCAAGATGTAATCAAACTCTGGAATTTGTTACCGGAGGATGTAGTAAAAGCTGTTGGTGTAGCTGGGTTTAAAAAAGGTTTGGACAAGTTCCTGGAGGAAAGGTCCATAAACCATTATTAAAAGGGACCCAGGATATCACTGCTTGACCCAATACAAGTATTGTGGAACCTGTGTCTTTTGGGGAAACTGCTAGGTACTTATGACCTAGATTGATGAACCTTGGTCTGACCCAGTATGGCATATCTTATGTTCTTATGTAACTGGCAGGTCCAAAAGGTTGGATTCCAGCCTCTCAACATCCAAGCTGTGAGGACAAGGGACTTGACATTGGGATGCAGAAGATTTTCCTGATCCTGTAAAATCAAGGTTAGAGAACAGTTCAGACATATGGGTTTCTAGATTGACAAGTCTTGGAGAAGAGGAAACCAAGGCTGTCTGGGCCAAGCAGGTGTTATGAGAAACATGGTGCCTTTGTTGTTTTGGCGTTTCAAGAGACTTCTCATATCAGAGGAATGCGTGAATACATGTACTAAAGGCCTGTCACACCAATGGAGGATAAAAACATACGAGGCTAGTTTGCTGTCCTACCCTACTCTGCAGCAAAACTGAGGGACTTGCTTGATTTGGGAAGTAGCAAAGAGGTCTACTGAGGTGGTGCCCCACTCTCGAAACATAGTCCAAGAAACATCCCTCTCCAGGGTTCATTAGTGAGGATGAAGGACTCGACTCAGAATGTCTGCCAGCATGTTGTTCTCTCCCGCCAGAAATGTGCCTTGAGTGTCATTTTGTGAGAAATGAAGAAGTTCCACAGTCTGACAGTCTTCCAACACAGGATGTATAAGCCCATCCTTTCCTGCTTATTGAGACAGAATATGGCAACTTGATTGTCTCTCTGAATCATGATAATCTGGTTTGCCAACCAATCTCTGAAAGCCTTCAGAGCATTTAAAATAGCTCTCAGTTCCATGAAATTGATCTAATGAAGACTCACCTGGGTAGATCATAATCCCTGGGTGTGAAACCCATCAAGATGAAATGCTCAGCCCAGTTTGAATGCATCTGTTATCAACAGTTTCTGGTAAGGTGGCTTATGAAAAGGAGAGCCCTTGGCCAGATTGGAGGGAAGCATCCACCAGGAGAGAGACTGCCGAAGGGGTTTGGTGACAGAGATGACATCACTGAGCTTGTGAGTGGACTGCATCAACTATGTACTCCAGAGTTCACTGAGATTGTCTCAAGTGGAGACGTACCATTGGAGTGACATGAGCTGTGGAAGCCATGAGACACAACACTCTTGCTGATATCTGCTGACTCTTTTGAACTTCCTCTACTTGCTGTACCAAGTCAGTGAGCTAATCAAGCAGAAGAGCAGCTCTTGCAGAGTCATGTCTAGTAGAGCTTCAATGAATTCCAATCAGTGTGATAGGGTTTAATTGGACGGGATAATTGATGACGAGCACTAGTAGTTCCAGCAACTGGATGGTAATGAGTATGGCTTCTTGAACTACCTCTTGAGAGGTTCTCTTGACGAGCTAATTGTCCAAGTAGGGAAACATGTGCACCTCAGGTCGTGTAGATACACTATGGCAATGGCAAGACATTTAGAGTGGACATTTAGAGAGGCCAAAGTGCAGAACGTGGTACTGGATGTTTCCCTATGATGAATCTGAAACACTTCTTGTGAATGGGATATATCTGGATGTGGGCATAGGCATCCAGTAGGTCCAGAAAACATAACCAAATCTCCTTTTTGTAAAAAGGGGAGCAGGGTGCTGAGTGAAAGTATTCTGAACTGTTGCCCTATGAGAAACATGTTCAGATCTCTCAGATCTAGGATAAGATGGAATTGCCCTGTTTTCCTTGGCAACAGGACGTACCTGGAGTAAAACTCCTGCCCTTCCTGCTCCACTGGCACAAGCTTGTGATGTTTGCCATAAAAATGGTAGAGATAGCCAAGTATTTCATGGTGCTGACAGATGAGGAAATTATATCACAGGGGAAAATTTGGAGAGAGTTCAAAAATACATAATTGGTAGCCGAAGCAGATATTTTGAGCAGTCAGCTGTTGGAGAGTACTAGGGCCCAACAGTCTGCAAAGATTGTGAGCTTCCCTCCGACAGGAAGGGTGTCCAACTCAGATACTGGCAGATTGGCTATGTTCTTAAGGGTCCAGTCAAAACTCTGTCCCTGGTTTTGGCTGAGAAGTCACTGAGCCTTCTGAGGCCTCTGTTGCCTAGGATGGGGGTGAGGAACTTGCTTTGAATGGGAAGAGAATGGAGGAGGAGGATACCTACACCTGTGCAAGTAGTAGGACCTCCTATGTCCTCTACTCTGGAATCACCTGGAAGAGAAGGCTGGGTCTGAAGAGGATCTGGAGAGACCTCACAAGGTATCACGATGCTACTTAATATGGTAGCGGCCTCCTGAACCTTATCTTCAAAAAGATTTGCTCCACAGCACAGCATGGGGTGGCATGTCAGTGAGTTGCTCCTGCACATTGGGCTATAGGTCTGAGGTCTGGAGCCATGAGAATCTCCGGGCACCAATACTCATTGCGGCGGCTCTTGCTGTTATATCAAAAACATCATAGATCCATTCCTAGAGGGTCTCTACTTCAAAGAAGATAATTCTGTGACACTTAATACAAATTCTCTACCTGACAGTCCTTGAGAAAGGGGGCTATTTTTATTAGATATTTTTCACTACTTCTGTTTGCAGAAGGGGATTTTCTGTTTTTAGGAAAAGTTTTTCTGCTGTTATTTTTTTTCTACTCTACCCTTTGGGTTCAAAGAGGAAGACCAGCTTTTTGAAGTCTCTGCACTTCTGAGGTGATAGAGTGGGAGGCAAAAAAGGATACAAGTAAATGGAGCTGACTCTGAGGAGAAGGACATTACCAGTGTACATGGTGTTCCACAAGTGCATGCCAATGTAGAGCTGGCAGGACACCATGTGGGATGTAAGCATGGCATTCTGATAAAATTCTCTTCCAAAAAGAATTCAGAATCTTAGCCTCTCTCCCTGGGGGCACTGAAAAATGCGACCTGGAACTTCTGGTCCTTTTCAGAGTGGATTCAATGGCCATAAATTGATGCGGAAGATGGAGCTTCTCGAATCCGGGAGCTTTTTGAAGATACATAGAGTCAACCTTTTTGTTCTCTTAGGCTTCCGTGGCTGGTATCATGATCTTTGTAGTTTTCTGGGTCATGTCGCATCTTGATAAGTGGAACAGACTTTCAGTCTTCATTTTTTGGCTTTCTTCAGAGTGAAGTGGTTATGCAGTGAATGTTTGTTCTTATGTACAGTGGTTCTCAAACCGGATTGGTGGGTTTGAAGCAAGCAATTTGAATTTGATTTTGGAGGGAAAAGGGTAGGAGTTTTGAACTTTGAATTTTGGCAGGAAGGTTCATTGGAGAAAAGGCAGAAACAGAGCAAGTAGGAATCCTCAAAGGGGGGGGGGGGTGGGATTTGGATTTTAGCAGGAATATTGTTGTGACAACCTCAGATTCTGGAAACTTCACTCATGAAATTTCAATGGAGACAAAGGACTTAAATCAGCAAAGCAAGGCAGCCCCTCTTTCACAGAAGGTTTAATACTACAAAGTCTGGAACTGAAGACAAAAGATTTTTTCCAACTTCCAGAATCTGAGATTGTCACAACAATCTTCCTGATAAAAAGCATCATTACTCACCTGTAACAGATGATCTCTGGAACAGCAGGAATCAGTCTTCACATATGGGTATCGTCAACACCGACGGAGCCCGCAAGAGAATGCTTCCCAGTGCCCAATTGGAAAACCTTTGGGAGCTATCTACTGCATCTGCGCATCTGCCTTCCGAAGCCCTCTCTTTAATTGAGTTAGTAGCTGAGAGATAGAGGGAAAAAGAGAATACCCTACAACTGCTAGGGGAGGAGGGCAGGTTGTGAAGATTGATTCCTGCTGTTCCCAGAGATCACCTATTACAGGTGACTAACAACTCTATCTCCAGGAACAAGTAGAAATGCAAACTTCACATATGGGACTCACTGTCATCCATACTGCTGTAGTCTAGAGGCCTCTGACTCAAATTGAAGAGACAGATAACGAACTGATTATAGATATTGCCAAGATAGCCACAAAGGGGGAAGTGATCATATTGGGTGACTTTAATCTACCCGATGTGGATTGGATTACTCCTTCTGCAAATCTGGAAAGCAGCAAAACAATTGTGGATGCTTTCCAAGATGTGTTACTTAGACAAATGGTGATGGAACCAACCAGGGAAAGCTCAACGCTGGATTTAGTGCTCACCAACAGTGATAGCGTGTCGGATGTCTGGGTGGGTGCCCCTGTGAGCAGCAGCGATCATCACAAGGTGTGGTTTGAGATAAAAGCCAAGGTGCAGTCCAATCATAGCAAGCTCAAAGTCCTAAACTTCAAAAACACTGACTTCAGTAAAATGGCCAAGTACCTAAAGGAGGAGTTGGCAGGGTGGAAGGGGATAAGAGAAGTGGAATTGCAATGGGCTAAACTAAAGGTGGCAATAAAAGGGGCAACAGATAAATATGTAAGAAAAGTAAATAAAAAGAAGCGAAGGAAACCCATTTGGTCCTCCAAAGAGGTGGCTGCTCAAATAAAGGCAAAAAACACAGCTTTCGCAAAATTCAAAAGCTTGCAAAGAGAGGAACACAGAAAGGAATACAGGATCAAACTCAAAGAGATACCATTCTCAGTCAAATTTACAATACCACAAGCAACTCACCATGTGGATACTCAAACCTATAAAGTGAACTGTGTTTTCTATGCAACTGCTTTGATTATGACTCCATGTAATAAGTCTGTAAATAGTTACCCCTGTTAGCCAAGTTTCTGTCCCCTGTTATATGTAAACTCATACATGTTAACTGTAATGAGCATTTGTTCCATGTGAACCGCGCTGATGCTGAATAGTGCGGTATATAAGAGACTGTAAATAAATAAATAAATAAATAAATAAATAAGAGAAATAAGGAAAGCAAAATCAAAGGCAGAGAAAAAGATGGCTAAAGATGTGAAGTGTGGCGACAAAACTTTTCTTCAGGTATATTCGGGAAAGGAAGAAAATCAGAGGTGGAAATGCAGGACTCAAAAGTGCTGGCAACGGACTCATGGAAAGTGACACTGAAAAAGCGAAATTGCTAAACAAATACTTCTGCTCTGTTTTTACTAAAGAAAATCCTGGAGAAGGACCACCCGTGACTCCCAAATATAAAAATAGGAATGAAGTAGATACCACACCATTCATAGAAGATGATGTGTTAGAACAACTTGCAAAACTGAAAGTGGACAAGGCCATGGGACTGGATGGGATACATCCCAGGATTTTGAAAGAGCTCAGAGAGGTTCTTGCAGGGCCATTAAAGGATGTTTTCAACAGATCCTTGGAAACAGGAGAAGTTCTTCAGGACTGGAGAATGGCTGATGTGGTACCTCTTCACAAAAGCGGTGACAGGGAAGAAGTGACAAACTACAGGCCCGTGAGCCTTACCTCGGTGGCGGGAAAAGTAATGGAGGCGCTCCTGAAAGAGAGAATAGTGGACTTTCTCAAAACCAACAGGTTGCAAGATCCAAGGCAACATGGTTTTACCGAAGGACGATCTTGCCAAACAAATCTAATTGAGTTCTTTCACTGGGTGACCAGAGACCTAGATCAGGGGCATACGATGGATGTCATCTACCTGGATTTCAGCAAAGCCTTTGATACTGTTCCTCATAGGAGGCTTATCAAACACAGTAGTTTGGGGATGGGTCCCAAGATGGGTAAACTGGATCAGAAATTGGTTGACTGACAGACGACAGAAGGTGATGGTAAATGGAGCTCACTCAGATGAAAGGAAGGTGATTAGCGGGGTGCTCCAGGGTTCAGTCCTGGGCCCAGCACTGTTCAATGTATTTGTGAGTGATATTGCTGAAGGACTGAATGGAAAAGTCTGTCTTTTTGCAGATGACACAAAATTTGCAACAGAGTGGACTCCCCCGAGGGAGTGGTTAACATGAGGAAAGATATACGAAAGCTGGAAGAATGGTCTAATGCTTGGTAATTAAGATTTAATGCGAAGTGCAGTGTCATGCACTTGGGTAGCAGAAATCCAAGGGAAATGTACGCGATAGGGGGCGAGAGGTTGGTGTGCACGGATCAGGAGAAAGACCTTGGTAAGATTATTTCTGAAGATCTCAAGGTGGCAAAACAGTGCGACAAGGCGGTGGCAAAAGCCAGGAGGATGTTGGGCTGCATACAAAGAGGAATTACCAGCAGAAAGGAAGAGGTACTTATGCCACTGTACAAGTCACTGGTGAGGCCTCACTTGGAATATACTGTGTTCAGTTTTGGAGACCATATCTTGCAAAGGATGTAAAAAGACTGGAAACTGTTCAGAGGAAGGCGACCAAAATGATTTGGAGCCTGCGTCAGAAGCCTTATGAGAAGAGACTTGAAGACCTAAATATGTACACTTTGGAGGAGAGGAGGGATAGGGGAGATATGATTCAGACCTTTAAATACTTAAAGATAAATAATGAACAAACAAACCTCTTCCAAAGATGGGGAAGCTGGAAAACTAGAGGGCATAACATGAAGCTGCAAGGTGGTAAATTGAAAGGCAATGTCAGGAAATACTTTTTCACTGAAAGGGTGGTGGATGCTTGGAATGCCCTCCCGAGGGAAGTGGTGGGGGCAAACACAGTGACGGAATTCAAAATGGCATGGGACAGACACAGTGGATCCCTTTACAGCAACAGGATAAAATCAAAATAAACTGAACCATCTAATTTCTCAACAAATAGGGGTGTCCTACATAGAGCGGTGGGTTCACCCCTAAACAAAGACATGGGGAGGGGTGGCCTGCACAGAGTAGCAGGTGAACCTACTCTTGCCATCTTACTGGGCAGACTGGATGGACCATACTGGTCTTTATCTGCTGCCATTTACTATGTTACTAGATCCCAGGTACCAGACTGGAGTGGTAGCAGTGGCATCTCCGAGGCTAAAGGACAGAACCGACAAGGTGTGAATATAAAAGTGGCCCCATTGGACTCTGTTGCAGTTGGCAAGATCATTGCCAGGGAGGTCTGGTGCTAGGAGAAGTCCAGGATGGAGAGCAGGAATTGCAGTTAAGTCCCAAAAAGGTTCTGGAGGACAGCCTGCCAAAAACAGCATCCCGATGGGCGTCCCTATCTAGGCAGTAGTGTGCAGTGAAGGTATGAATGGAGGACCAGGTAGCTGCCTGACAGATTTCATCAATGGAGAGGGAACGAAGCTTAGCAACTGAGATTGCCATGGCTCACACATTGTGAGCAGTGATGTGACCCTCAAGGGAGACTTCCGCTTGAGCATAGGCAACAGAAAAGCAGTCTGCAATCCAACTAGATAGGGTGCGTTTCATTACTGGTAGTCCAAGATGACTTGAATCAAAGGAAATGAATAATTGAGAAGATTTCCTGTGAGTTTTGGTTCTGTCCAAGTAGAAAAGCCAGTGCACGCCTGCAATCTAAAGTATGTGGCACTGCTTCAACCCTAGAGGCATGCAGTCTGGGGAAGAACACCGGTAGCATCACCGATTGGTTGAGGTGGAAGGGTGAGACCACCTTCGGAAGGAAGTGTAGATGAGTACGGAGAACCACCTTGTCATGGTGGAACCAGGTGCACGGAGGATCTGACACTAAAGCCTGCAATTCACTGATACAGTGAGCTGATGAGGGCTATGAGGAAGATTACCTTCCAAGATAAGAATGTTAAAGGTGGCTAAAGGCTCAAAAGGAGGCTTTAGAAGTTGCGCTAGGACCACATTGAGGTACCAGCACACTGGTGGTGGTTTGATTGGTGGCTTGGATAGCAGGAGACCCTGCATAAATCGTTGCACCAAGGGATGTGAAGAAATAAGATGCCTGTCCACTGGCCTAAGACAGGCTGAGATGGCACTCAGCCATCGTTACCACCAATATAAAACTATGGTCCATGATACAAAAAAGGCTTACTACTCCAAATGAATCTCTTCATCCTCAAACTCTACCCAACAGGTCTATCATATTCTCTGCTCTCTCTCTACTGTCAGCAGCCCCTCCTCCTTGGATCACCGCTCTCTGGCCCCAAGCCCCCACTCTCCTTGCCTCTTATTTCTCCGATAAAATCTCTTCATTGTGCAGCCAGTTTCCCACGTGTTTCCCCCCCCCCCACCGTCTCCACCGCTACCGCTTTCCTCCCCCTCCTCCCCTGTCTCTTCCTCCTCTTCGTCATCCCTTTCTCACGCATGGTCCACTTTCCACCCCCTGTCTCCATCGGAGCTGTCTAAGGCCCTGTCGTCATCTCACAAAACCACCTGTTCTCTGGATTCCATCCCCTCCCACTGGCTCACTGAGCCCTCTCTGGCTCTCCTTCCATATATTCTTTGCTTGTTTAACTCTAGTCTCTCCTCCTGCACCTTTCCTTCTCTATGAAAGCATGCTCTGATAAGACTCCTTCTTAAGAAACCCACCCTTGACCCCACTGTTCCGGCTCACTGGCGCCCGTCTCCAACCTTCCTTTCCTCTTTAAAACACTAGAGAAAGTCGTTTTTGCACAGCTGTTCACACACCGACTCCGCCTGCGTCCTACACCCCCATCAGTCCGGTTTTAGGCCACGACACAGCATCAAAACTATTCTTCTCTCCCTCTCAAATAAGCTCCACACCACCCATAAGCGTGGCGACATCACTTTGGCAGTTTCTTTGGATATTTCTGCAGCTTCTGATTTGGTTGATCATCCCACTCTTCTTTCTAGGCTTCACAACTTTGGAATTAGGGGCACTGTTCTCTCCTGGTTTCGGTCTTTTCTCTCTGTACACTCCTTCTCTATTCAAGTTGGCTCCACGACCTCCTCACCCACCCCTCTCTCTCCTGTGGTGTTCCCCAGGGTTTGGTCCTAGCTCCACTTTTGTTTAACGTCTTTCTGGCTCCCCTTGTGCGCATCATTCAGCAGTCTGGCTTATCTGCTTACTTTTACGCCGATGATATTATTCTACTTCACCACACCAACCCCACTACGCATGACCTCGCCCGATAAACTCCTGTCTACTCCAAGTATCCTCCTGGCTGTCAAACATCCTCCACCTCAATACTGCTAAATCCACTGCTATCCGGTTCACTTTCAGCTCTACTCCCTCTGGCCCCTTCCCTCGCCAATCTTACCATTCCCCTCACCACTTCAATTTGCTATCTTGGTGTAACCCTGGACTCCTCCCTCTTCTTTCAAGAGCAGATCTCCACCATTGTCTGGAGGGAGAAGTGGCCTAGTGGTTGGGGCAAGGTACCACAGGCCAGAAGGTCGGTGGTTCAAATCCCACTAGAGGACAGCAATCTTGGGCCGGAAGGACTGGGGTTTCTAGTCCCACAGGTGCTCCTTGTGGTCTTGGGCAAGCCACTTAACCCTCCACTGCCCATGTTCCCTGTAAAGTATTAGTGTATGTGTCTCATATCCCCTCTTGTTAAATGTATCCCCCAATTGTGTTGTGACCACTTTGATTGAAGGATAAGGTGGTATACAAAACTGTCTAAATAAATAAATAAATTCCTTTGCCTCCCTTTGGCAGATTTGTGCAGTACGTCCCTTTCTTTCCTTATCCTCACTTACAACCCTTCACACTGTCCCTAGTTACCTCTCATTTGGATTACTGCAATGTTGCCCTGGCTGGCCTTCCCCTTTTTCATCTTCAACGCCTCCAACTTCTTCAGAACATGGCTGTTTGAATTCTCCATCTATTCAGACCACATTACCCCCCTGCTTATACGACTACACTGGTTGCCGCTCAAATACCGCACCGACTACAAAATACTTATCCTCGTTCATCGAGCACTCCACACTGCCACTCTCCAATACCTTGCGGACCTTCTACAATATCACACCCCACCTCGTCTCCTCAGGTTGTCCGATTCCAACCATTTGGTTCTTCCTTCTCCCTCCCGTGCCCCCTTGAACTTACTCGCCACTCCGCTTTCTTTTTTCTGGGTCCTGGCCTTTGGAATTTCTTACCTGCCCCCCTTTGTTCAGAACCATCTTTTGTAAAATTCAAATCCCTGCTCAAGACTCACCTCTTTCACAAAGCTTTTGATCTCATCTACTGCCTTCAAGTTTCCCTCCCGACCCCTGCCCCTTGTTACTTTGTACTGTCCTCTTCCTATTGTGGTGAGGAGGCGGCAGCCCAGCATGAAAATAAAGGAGAAAGAAGAACTTTTTCTTCTGCTCGGGGGATGGGTTCACTAGAACACATGCATCACAGCAGAATCCCTGAGAGAAGCCAAGAGGGTAGTGCTAGGCTTAAGCCACTCCCAGACCTCATGACAACCTCAGGCAAGAGTAGGAGGTACAAGTGGGTGGAGTCAGGAAGGGAGTTGCCCTGCTCAGCGTTTAAGTTTGAGGGAACAAACAAAGTGAGCAGAAGGGCCAGAGAGGCAAGGAACTCCAGAAGGGCCTGGGAAGGCAGAAAGGCCAGGAACTCCAGAAAGGCCAGGAACTCCAGAGAGGCCAGGAACTGCGAGATGCAGGAGAGAGCAAACACAGCAAAACCAGCAACCATGAAAGAAGCAGATACAAAGTGAGTAGCAGCAGAGACAAGAGCAGCCAGCACTGCAGCCCAGGGAGCTACAGGGAAGGTTCCAGGCAAAGGACCAAACAGACTGGCTACAGGGAGAAAGAGAAAAGGTTGGCTTTAAGGAAGCTAAGGCAAGAGTGCTTAGACTCATCGGAGGAAGGGTCTATCTGCAGGCAGCAGAAGCCCCAGGAAGGGAAGTGGAGAGCTTACCCTGAGTCACTGTCTAGCTCAGAGACAGAGGGAGTGCCAAGCCGGAGAAGCCTCAGCCAGGAAGGTGCTGCAGCCAGACTCCAAGGTAGGAGAGATAAAGCCATAAAGCCTAAACCCTGTGATACTTGCTCTGATTCAGAAGAGAGGTTAAAGCCTAGGAAAACCCGGAATAGGAATAAGGGTTTTGCCAGGGACACTGAACAGGAAAAGCCCAGTGAAGTCTTACCACAAGGAGAAAGGGTCATTCAGTGGCATAGGCTATTTAATCTGCTAAAGAATATTAAGGATAAACTGCCTGAACGATTACAAGCATTGCCAAGTTACAGCTCAGTTGAAAGCATGGAAGTAGCAGGCCAAGAAAGTGACCTTACTTCAGTTTGTTCTGAGATGGACTGTAATGTGTGCATGAAGGCTGAGTAATGGAAGCCTGAGAAAGGAAAGAAGTGAAGCTTGTGTAAATATCTTTATTGCAACACTGGTTACAAGTGTTACCTTAAGAGGAGAAGAATAATCCTGTATTTTGCTTTGACCTGAATGTGTACATTTGCTTTGAAGATTTTGTCAACCATTTTGACACAGATGCTAATAAAATTCCTGTGTGCTTTAAAACAACCACTCGGTTCATAGTCTCCTTGGCACAACTACAATCCTTGGGAAAGAGGAATTGAGATGGCTTCCCGTCCCTACTAGGCAACCGCCTGGTAGGGGCGCGACCGCCACACTATCTTTCCTCTTTTGCTATCTGCTAGTTTCTTATGCTTTCCTATCGATGATGGCGTTCCTTTCCTTTTCTCTCATGTAGCTGTTTATTTTATGTACACCGTTCTGATGCTCCGCCTGAGTGGTATATCAAAAACTCAATAAAAATAAAGATAAAGATAAAGTTAGTCTTGAGACCTGCCGAGGACAAGTGGAGGAGATAATGTAAAAGGAATTCCACCAGGCAGATAGAGGGGTCAATATGTTTCGGGGTCACCAGAGAGTGAACATTCGCCATTTGAAGGCATAAAAACATCTGGTAGATGGCTTGCGTGATGCAAGTAGGATGTCCTTGACCTGCTGTGGAAAGTCAAGGTTGGCAAAGATTATGCTTTAAGCAGCCCCACCAAGAGATGGAGGGCTTGTGGAATAGGATGGAGAAGTGTCCCATAAACTTGAGAGAGAAGGTTGGGTGCATGTCCCAGGCTGAGAGGTGGCGTCTGCACCAGACGAGTCAGCAGAGGAAACCATAGCTAAAGGGGCCAGTAAGGGGCTATTAGGATCATGGAGCCCCTGTTGGCCTGCAGCTTGAATAGGGTCTTGGGTATTAAGGGGATGGGCAGGAATACATAAAGTAGACCCTTTCCCCAAAGGAGAAGGAAGGCATCTGTTGCCTGGCGGTGCAGGGAGGGAAGCTTTGAGCAAAACCGCGGAAGCTGTGCCTTCTCCTGGGTGGTGAACAGATCTATTCTGGGGGTCTCCCACATGTGGAAGATCCAAGATGTCATTTCCCAATTTAAAGTCCACTTGTTTGGACGTAGGATATGGCTGAGTCAGTCTGCAAGGAGACTGAGTTTGCCCGGGAGATACACCTCTCTGAGATGGATGCTGTGTGCAGTGGAGAAGAACCAGAGATGAAGGGCTTCCTGGCAGAGGGGATAGGAACCCATTCCCCCTGCTTGTTCACATAGAACATGGCCACCTGGTTGTCCGTTCGGACTAAGACCTGTTTGCCCAAATGTTGGGGTTGAAAAACCTGAAGGACATTCTTGAGAGCACATAGCTCCAGGAGGTTGATGTGCAACTGAGATTCTTGTGGTGTCCACGGCCCCTGTGTGGTGAGACTGTCCAGATGTGCTCCCCACCCGAGTTTGGAAGCATCCATTATCAGGGTGCACTGAGGTGGAGGCATCTGAAAAGGTGACCCTCCGAGTAGGTTTTGAGGAGAGCACCACCACTGAAGGGAGTTGACAAGTGGAGGGGTGATGCAGATCTCAATGGAC
The DNA here is from genome assembly GCA_033557465.1 of Ichthyophis bannanicus. Lineage (NCBI taxonomy): Eukaryota > Metazoa > Chordata > Amphibia > Gymnophiona > Ichthyophiidae > Ichthyophis > Ichthyophis bannanicus. Next base: position 1,768,388,614 of record CM066032.1, read on the forward strand.
CTGTTGCTTAGGTCCATTGAGATGACAGAATCCAATGGCTTGCCACATGTGCAGGTGGGCACAGGGGACGACATGGACTGCAGAGGCCATGTGCCCCAGAAGGCACAACATTTCTTGAGCCCTTATAATGTAGGCTAGCTCGATGAGACAGTCAGAGCAGTCCTGTGGAAGGAAAGCTCGAGCCTGACAAATGTTCAGAAGTGCTCCAATGAATTTGAGCCACTGGGATGGGACCAGGTATGATTTGGGAAAATTTAAAATGAATCCCAGATCTTGCAGCACAGAGATAGTTTTACCTCTTGTGGGGATTCTCCTCTGATTAGCCAGTTGTCTAAGTAGGGGAAGATGAAGACCCTCGAAGTACAAAGGTAGGTGGCAACTACTGCCATGCATTTTATGGGGTGCGGAGGCTAACACAAAGTGGAGCACCCAGTATTGGTAGTGGGTTTGTTGGAACCGAAAACACAGATACTGTCTGTGTCGAGGGTGGATCAGCAAATATGTGTATGCCTCCTTGAGGTCTAGAGAATCTAGTCAGTTGTTCCTCTGAAGGCGTACAGAGGGAAATCTTTTTGAATTTTTCTTGAACAAGGAATTTGTTTAGGTCCCTTAGATCTAGAATAGCCCTAAACCCTCCTGTCTTCTTGGGGATAAGAAAGTAAGGAGAGTAGAAGCCCCTGCCCTCTTGGGTGGGCGGAACTCTTTCTATCGTCCCCTGAGCTAACAGGGTGGATACCTCGATGGATAGGAGATTTGTCTGCAAGGGGTTTGCGGGATAATCTCTTGTGGCGGTGGTGAGGGGTAAACTTTTGAAATTAAGCAGATAGCCCCTTTGAATGATGTTGAGAGTCTACTGCTCTGATGTGATGAGCTGCTACCTGTGGGCATAGGAACAGAGTCTGCCTGCTATGTGTAGGGGTGTGGGATCCTGCAGAGGCAGAGTAGCTATGATCTCTAGGAAGGCGTCAAAATCAGGTGCTGGCAGTGGCTTAGGCATCTTAGGCTTTTTGGGCTGGCAAGGGCCCTGCTGTTGCTGCTGAGGTTGGTAAGCAGCTGCAGGTGGATAAGAAGGATAATATCTTTTCTTTTTAGGATAGAAAGACTTCATTGGATTAGTCTTTCTCCTAGAGGGGTCTGACGTCTTTCTGGAGAGGCATTTGAGAGTGAGATCATCTGTCTCAATCTCTCCGGCCTTCTCTCTCCAACCTTTTCCAAAGAGATTCTCTTCAGAGCAGGGGATGTTGGCCAATTTATCATGAACCCACTGCTCAAGGTCAGATGCTTGGAGCCAGGCCATTCTGCGAGCACCGATGCAGACTGCTGAAGCTCTGCTGGATGATTCAAAGGCAATGAAAGATGCTCTGGTAAGAAATTTGGATGTATTCTGATTTTGCCTGATTAAAGCCTGAATGCCTCACATTTGTCATCAGGAAGGATAGGGTTAAGGTTCTTTAGGTCCCTGGAGATATCCTTGAGATACATGCCCTAATAGAGCATGTAGGATGTAATCCTAGAAGTGGGCATGCATGCCTGAAAGCACTGATGGCCAAAGGCATCGAGAGTTCTGGAGTCTCTGCCCGGAGGCATGGAAGAATGATTTTTAGAACTCTTGAAGCAACACATTGCTGATTCCACCACCATGGAGTGGTGTGGTAGTTGAGGTTTTTGAAAGCCAGGGCATGTTGGAACTCAGTACATGGTATTGAGTCATTTGCTGATAAGTGGAACCATTAGTGGGGCCTCCCACGTACGTAGCATTAGATCCTGCAGGATGCGATGCACTGGTAACGTGGCCAACTCTTTGGGCACCGAGGGATATTGGAGGATTTCCAACTCCTCTTCCCTCAGTTCTGTCTCTGATGCCATGACCTGCATGAAGTCTTGGAAAGACACATTTTCTGGCAGTGACCAATGCCACTCATGAGGAGGGGATGGATCGGAAGGGAGATCCTCGGTTTCCCTTGAGTCCTCTGATGCATCATCAGTTTCGGATGAGGTAGAGTCAGATTCTGACAGAAAGTCAATATATCTTAGTGGCCCTTAGGCGGGAGCCACTAGGCGCAAAGGAAAAACAAGGCTGCACATCGCCCCATGAGAAGAACCCCGGAAAAATCCACACCAACAGCCACAACTGGCTTGAAGCTCCCCTGGATGGGTCTGAGATCGCCAGCACCGGTCACTATCAACAGCGCGTCCACACAAAGCGCCATACAATCACGGATAAAAGAAGCTGAAAACCATCACAGATCACGAGAACAATGAGGACCAATACATCTTTGAATCCATGAAGCAACAGCACAACACGGCTCGAGCTCCCTGACCCAGGTTAAGCTCGCCCTTCCCAGATAGTCACACCACAGCTCCTGACCAGGTAATCGCAGTAATATCGAACTTTAATTTCAATTCAAACTCAATAACACAAATCAGCTGCCCTTTCTGACCTGCCGGAGAAATAGCAGCCTCCTTTTCTTAGCTCTGTACATTATATGAATGAACTCCGATCTGCCTCATACTACCAGAACTTGGCAGTAATTAGCTGCAATAACCCTCTTGCCAGTAATCCCTGCAATATCCAAGCTATTTATTGTGCATCTCTCACATATTTATCAGAAGTTTTACCTGTTATTCTTATTGTATATAAGAAGTTTTACCTGTTATTCTTATTGTATATATACTGATTGATCTATCTCATGTGCGACAACTATCAATTTATCTTAGACCATAAGTAACTAACCTCTGCCACAGTCACTCAGTGTTACTCCTCCAAAGATTCCATAACAAACATTGCATCAGACTCAACCACACAAACCATGGCTCCCATCACCTATATGGTAATTCTCTGCCTCTACTTATCTCTAGCCGCATACGCTTACATACCACACCTGACGCAACACCAGACAATAGTATGGCATCCAATCATCAACAATGGCATAATATTGTTACCTTACTACCACTGATAGGTCCAACCTACATAGCTCACGATGAAATCATACCCAACCCAGACCTGACCGCTGCGTTAAAGGTCACTGGCAAACCCCAGAAAAAACGTAGCCCCAAACCAAACACAATAAACACAGTTAACCGACAGCCACAAGGACCAGAAACAAGCAACACCAACCACACCAAATATCCCAAACCCCATCTACAATCTGTCTTATCAACGCCAGATCCATTAGAAATAAAACCCACATCATACACAACATTATCACTGACAACAAACCCGATATCCTCTGTGTCACCGAGACATGGCTCACAGACACTGACCCAGGAATACTAAACCAACTACCCCTACCCAACTACACTTTATTTAACTGCCCCCGGCCCAACAGGAGAGGAGGAGGATGTCAGCATACATTTCATGCAGCTATGGACTCTGTTTAATTCAGTCTAAACTCTGACCCCTGGGTGACGTCAGTCTCTAGGACCTGGCTGCAGCCCCTCCTTGCTAAACCAAGATGGGTAGACCTTGAAGGGAGTTGAGTATCAGAGCCTCATGGTAGTGTCCAAACCTGTCCGATGAAGGAGAGAGAGAGAGGGGGAGGGGTGAAGGGAATTGATCATCAGAGACTCCTGTCCTTCATGTCCGATGGATGGTGGGAGAGAGAGAGAGAGACAGGAAGTGTGTCTGTCCTTTATAGTGCCTCTCCAGCAGTTCCCCTTGAGGTCTGCTATTGTCTTTGGCCACTCCCTTTAAGGTCTACCCATCTTGGTTTAGCAAGGAGGGGCTGCAGCCAGGTCCTAGAGACTGACGTCACCCAGGGGTCAGAGTTTAGACTGAATTAAACAGAGTCCATAGCTGCATGAAATGTATGCTGACGGAAGGTTTAAGAAATGAAGTTTGTACCCTTCCCTTATGATGGAAAGGGTCCACTGCTCTGCTGTGATTTGCTCCCATCTGGGAGCAAAGTGAGCTAACCTTCCTGGAATGGTGAGAGGCTCTGGTTCTTTTAGAGCCAGAAAGGCTGTTCTCTAGGTGCAAGTCAAAGGCCCTGAGGAGCCTGAGGCTGTTGGGCTACAGTAGGCCTTGCAGCCTTAGACTTGGCCTGTTTAGGTTGTTGACGCTTTGCAGCAAAATGACCTGCAGAAGATGTCTGCTGACCATAAGCAGGATAATATCTTCCCTTCTTGGGAAAATATGTCTTTTTGAACAACCTCTTCTGGATAGGATTAGAGGTAGACTTTGAAAGCCTATCCAAAGCAGAATTTTCTGCATCCATCTGAGTGGCCTTTGCTTGCCAATCTTTGCCAAACAGGTTTTCACCTGTACAAGGAAGATTTCCTAATCCATCTTGGACCCAGGGTTCCAAATCAGAAGCTTGTAACCAAGCAATTCTGAGTGCACCTATGGCAATGGCCAAGGCTCTGCTGGCCCCCTCAAAAGAGTCAAAGGCTGCACGGTTAGAAAATTTGGAAACATCCTGGGCATGCTTAAGCCAGGTAAGAAAGTCTTCCCTTTTATCTTCTGGAAGAAAAGGGAGGAAAGTTTGCAGATGATCTGTAACTTCCTTCAGAAACATCCCCATATAGAGACTATAGGAGTTGATTCTGGCAACAAGCATACTGGCTTGAAAAGTTTTCCTGCCAAAAGCATCCAAGGTTCTACATTCTCTTCCTGGAGGAGCAGATGAGTGCCTCTTTGCACTCTAACTTTTTCATAGCAGACTCCACCACAATAGAATGGTGAGGAAGCTGAGTTTTATGAAATCCAGGACAAGGAGGGACACGATACATGGTATCCAACCTACGAGAATGAGAAGAGATGGTGAGAGGAGTCTCCCATATGCCTATCATGTGGTCATAAAGGATCTCATGAACTGGCAAAGTGGCTGCTTCTTTAGGAGCCTTAGGATATTGCAAAATATCCAATTTTTTGGCTCTAGGCTCTGTCTCAGGGGCTAATGAGATAGAAAGCCCCTTGGCCACTTTTCTTATGAAGTCTTGAAAAGACAAGTCTTCTGGAGGGGACATTCTTCTTTTAGGAGAAGAAGGCTCCTGAGGAAGAAGTACCGATGCTTCGACAGAGGCCTCCGATGCATCAGAGTCTTCGGAGGAATCGAAGTATCGCCTGCCTGGATGCTCTTGAAAAGCCCGATACGCATACCGGGTGGTATCGACATCGGGAGTCCGATGTCGATGCAACTGGTACCGGCACCGGAACCAATATCGGAGCCGGTACCGACAACAAAGCTTGTTGCGGTACCAGCGGTGTCGCAGCTTGTATGAATGCCGTAATGGCACGCTGCATGGTCAGAACATTCTGATCCATCGACGCCATGAATGTCTGGAGGTCGGTATCGGCGGATTCCACCGGTACCCCAGAACATTGCAACAGGTGATCGGTCAAGGCCGTGCCATCGATGTCAACCTGTGACCCCATAGGAGGAGCTTTGGAAGCCGGAGCTTCCTGCCGGGGTACTTTTGCCGGTGCAGGATCCTCGAGGACAAGCCCGGAGGCATCTCGATGCTTAGAGGGAGATCTACCCTTCGAGGACCGGCTGGACTTATGTTTGGTTACCTGAGATCCATAGGAGGAAGAAGCAGCCCTGGAAGACGTCGATGCCACCGAAGCTGTATCAGAGGGAAATAGTGTACTGAGCTTGGCTGCTCGGTTCTGTAAACCTCTTTTAGACATCATGGAGCAGGACGGACAATCCGTGATGGAATGGTCAGGACCCAAACACTTAAGACACTAGTCATGGGTGTCGGTAACAGAGATGGTACCGCTGCACTTAGTGCATTTTTTAAACCCGGAGGCGGGCTTTTCCATGAGGAATTTTCTGTTAAGGCCTAAGGCCCAACGAAGAAAAAATACACTGAAGTGGAACATAAGTATTCTTTTTTTTTTTTTTTGAAGAAAAGAAAGAAAAGACCGACGGTACCGGTCCGACGTTGAAGAAGGCAGACATGCGACCAAAGAAATAAAATAAAATAAAGAACTTCTTCAGCGGTGACAGGAACACGACCTGCTGGCTCTGCGGAAAAGAAGAACTGAAGAGAGGCGGTTAGGAAAGGCGGGAAGGCAGCGCGCAGGCGCTGTGGGATGCTCCCAAAAACTTTCCTTTTTGGGAAGCTGGGGAGCGTTCCCGCGCAGGCTCCGTCGGTACTAACGTACCCATATGTGAAGACTCATTCCTGCTTGTTCCTGGAGATATTACAATATTTTATAATCTACATGCATACTTGTGTGCTCTGACCATGCTCAGTCTAAACTTTACCCATACATGCATGCATTAATGACTAAAATATACTCCAGTAAGGTGCATATGCGGCACCTAAAAGTATGCGTCTCCTTGTAAAATGGCCCCCTAAGCCTTCTTCACAATTTCCATGTGTAAAATTTGCATTTACATGTGGAAATGGAATCCATGCGTAAACTCTCATTTTCAAAAGGGCTGAATTTATAAATGTCTGTATAAATGAGTGGAAGAGCAACTTGGGATCAGAAAGACCAGGGTTTGAATCCCACTGACTCTCCTTGTGGTCTTGGGCAAGTCACTTAACTCTCCACTGCCTCAGGTACAACCTTAGATTGTAAGCCCTCCATGGACAGGCAAATACCTACGGTACCTGATTGTAACTCGCTTTGATCTACTACTGAATAGCCTGTTTTATTTAAAACAGTGGTGGCTAGGTGCTATTCACTAACCTAGCCGCTGCTGTTGAATACGCCCCCCCCCCCCCAAAAAAAAATAATTATAGCTAGATTTACTAACGTGCTATTGTGTGCTAATGTCATTAATGCACATTATCAGTAACTAAGTACTGCTACATAAAATGGGACTTGTAGTAAAATAACATTTGTTAAAAATGTCAGCATTCTAATGAAGTAGTGCACATCAGTAACTGCAGCTGTTAATTTGAGCTAGTTGCTTCTGCCCTGTATCACCTTTTTTTTTTTTTTACTTCCCCTATCTAGTTTAACTTTCCTAGTCATCACCTGAGTCCTCCACTTATAAGAGCACAAAGTGTACGTCCTGGTGTGACATTCAGAACCATCGCATTCAAAGCCTTGTCCACATCTTCTCTGATGAATGTGTTGGATTCACTAGCTTTATGTAAAAGAACCTTTACAGTATTATCTAGTTCCTGATCCATGTTTTTTTTCAGATGGGTGAACATATCACCTAGACAGACCACTGCAGCCCGTGAAACACCAGACCGCAGGTTCTTCACCTGGAAGGGGGAAAAAAGACTTTCATTTAAATCAGAATGTAACTTCTCATAGAAACTACCTGTTTGTTATTTTAGAACATTAAGACTTGAGGTCTCTCAAATGCTCAGATAACTATCAAAGATAAATTTGACATTCAAAATGTAAATATATTATGAAGAAAATTTATAAAGCATTTTTTGTGTTAAAACACGTCTACATGCAGAAAATGGCTTAAATGCATAAAAAGTAAGGATATCCAAAGATTACATCTACTTTTATGTGATGTGTGCAGGCATTCCTGGGGATGTAGACTGAATTAAGCTCTGGTGGTGTTATGATGTATGTATGTATTTTATAAAATATAAGTGCACATGTGCATGGGGATAATTTTATAAAAGGACACGTGAAAAATCCAAAAAGTAGCCTATTTTACAAAGACAACAGATACCTATGTGCCTTATAAAACAGGCTCATAGAAGTGCAGAAGTAGTGCAGAAATGCTCTCACATAAATTTACATCTGCTCTGAAGTTGTAAATGTGTGCACATAGAAAAATGTGGTCTTACCTGCTAATTTTCTTTCCTCGAATCTACCAGACCAGTCCAGAATGAATGGGTTATGCTCCTCTATCAGCAAATGGAGACAGAGACCAAAAGCATGTAGGCTCCGCTCTGTATATAGCACTGTATAACCACATGCTCTTCAGAATTTTCTTTAACAAAGCAGAAGGAAACAATCCCCTAACCTCAATCTACACCCAGGGAGGGAGGGAAGATCCTAAATCTTCAATGTCTGCTGGATAGAACCTCCAGACACAATCAATGGTGCATCTAAAACCACCTAACAAAAAACAAACCACTAAAAGAAGAGATTAGGGTGAGTCTCTGGACTGTCTGGTAGCCTCAAAGAAAGAAAATTAGCGGGCATGCTCAAATATTTCCTTATCTGCTAGACTGGTCCAGAACAAATAGATTGTAACAAAACATCTCTTATACTGGATGGAACTTAAAGGCAGCTCTAAGCACTCTTGCTTCAAAGGCTGTTTCATCCCGGAAAGCACATCAAGACTATAATGTTAGCCAACATGCACATAACAATGACTACACTGCAATTCTAAACTCAACCACAGAAGCAACAGAAGCTGTCCATGAAGATGCTACCCCCCCTAGAGATAAGAGCTCTGAAACCCTGAGGACCATGTTCTACACCTGCAGTTGGAAGAGCTCTCAACCTCAGAGCTCTCAGTCTGCAAGCCCTCATCAGATCTGACCCAGGAACCAGACCCAGGAGAGGCACCTCAGACACCATCATCACCCCCAGAACATTTGCTAAAACAAGACAAGATACTTCAAGAAGAGCGCTATCCCTGGCTGCACCCGCTCTCTGGAATGCACTCCCCGATGACCTGAGATCCACAGTGGACCTCAAGGACTTCAGAAAGATGCGCAAAACAACTCTCCTCATAGAACACTATAAGGACATCAAGTGACCTGACCAACGGCCACTCAGTCTGATCCCCCCTCTTCCAGACCCCAGCCTCCCCCCCTCATCTCAACTTGTACATAGTCCTTTGTAAATAGCTCACAATGTATGTAGCTCACCATGAAATAATTTATACACTACACACACATAAAGCTGTTGATTCAATCACTGCATGCCCACTCCCACATGATTTGTTTGAAGTGCAAACCGCTTTGATTCCACGATAAAGCGGTATATAAATCCTTTTAAATAAACCTCAAGGGCTACATCTTTAGAAAAACTAGATCAAGTAAAACACTTCTTTGAACTATCACATTATGGTGTATTACATAGTGGCTACTCCCTACTTGGGTCTTTAAAAGGACAAACTGTATCCGAGTATTTGGAAACAGACTGCCAGGTACAGTAGCAGAGCCTCAAACACATCCTGGGCATGGAGGACCTAATTGAGAGCTCCACATTTGTGGGTGTAGTCAGTGGGTAACTTAGCTATGAAGACAGACACTATGTTTGGAAGAAGAGAAGAAAGTGTCTGGAACAAGACATCCATACCATAAAATGCAAGAATGGCACCGACTTGACTATACCTGCTGTTATGGAGCCCCTTAGCCAGTCCCAACAAGACCACCAGCTCTACTCCCCAGTATAGGATAGTTAGATCTTTCTTGAGACCTTCCTGCAAAGGAGATGAAGCAGGCACAATGAAGGCCCAGAGAAACAACCTCCTGCTGGCCTCAAACATCCTCAAAACTTGTGTTTATATTACAGGTACCATAGCCTTGCCCAAGAAACCTTTCCATCCTAGGTCAGACCTTCCAAAGATGAAATTATATGCCATACGGAAGACATATCGATCATCTGCACTCATTCCTAAGCCAGAATACTCCTTTGTGGAAGTCTGAGCCCTTGGTCTACCATTCCTCAACTGAGCTGAGGTGCTCTGCAAACGCTATAATAGATGACTAAACAAGGACTCAAAGAAGACTAAGTAGGAACCGAGGGGACAAACAGAAGGAACTCTTGACCAAGACCACTGCCAAATCTACTTATGTCTAAAGAAGAAAGCAAATTTGATCGTTTTCTTCATTGCCCTCAAATATGAAGGCTTTATTATTTCAGAATTGGTTCAGATCTTAAGGCCAGACAGGCTGATGAAAGAAAAATGTATTTGCCTCATAGATGGCATCAAACGGACCGTGAGAAAGACCTTGGTGTGATTGTTCTTGATGATCTCAAGGTGGCAAAACAGTGTGACAAGGCAGTGGCAAAAGCCAGAAGCATGCTGGTTTGCATACAGAGAGGAATTACCAGCAGAAAGGAAGAGGTACCAATGCCACTGTACAAGTCACTGGTGAGGCCTCACTTGGAATATTGTGTTCAGTTTTGGTGATCGTATCTCGCAAAGGATATAAAAAGGCTGAAAGTGGTTCAGAGGAAGGCAACCAAAAGGATTTGGAGCCTGCTTCAGAAGACTTATGGGAAGAAATTTGAAGACCTAAATATGTACACTCTGGAGGAGAGGGGAGATATGATTCAGACTTTTAAATACTTAAGAGTATTAATGGACAAACAAACCTCTTCCAAAGACGGGGAAGCTGTAAAACTAGAGGGCATAACATAAAGCTGCAAGGGGGTAAACTGAAAGGCAATGTCAGGAAATACATTTTCACTGAAAGGGTGATGGATACTTGGAATGCCCTCCCGACAAAAGTGGTGGGGGCAAACACAGTGACAGAATTCAAAATGGCATTGGACATAGTGGATCCCTTTATAGCAACACAATAAAATAAAAATACGCATAACTATATCTTATATCTGAACAAATAGGGGTGACCTACATGGAGCGGTGGGTACACCCCTAAACAAAGGCATGGGGAGCGGTGACCTGTACGGAGCGGCAAGTGCACCTATTCTTGCCGCCTTGCTGGGCAGACTAGATGGACCATACTGGTCTTTATCTGCCGTCATATACTGTTACTATGTTAAATGAGGCAGATTTTAGGAGCACCAGCATCACTGCAGGAAATCTAACTTGAGGCAACTTCATTTTGGAGTGAGAAATTAAATAAAGATAAAGAGGAAAATCTGCTCACTTGCAACAAAAATAGACGTAGAACGGCAGCCAACCACCCAAAGATCACTAGTAAATAACAAACCAGGTGATTTTATGTAAATAGCAAGCCAAGTTGGTTGAATTGAGGAAAACACAAGGCTACTTGAGTTTCCTAAGAATCAGTTCTTATAAGGAAACAAACAAGAGTGCATTTATAGATCTAAGGCAAGAGGGAATTCTCACAAGGCCTTGAACACAGATTAGCCAAAAAGTGGGAAGAACTAGTATTCTGCACAGTTGAAATGGTGTGATCAACAAAGCCCCTAACTTAGGACACGATCAGAGAACTGCATTGCAAAGAGGAAACCAAAGGTACAGTTCAGGCATCATCAATGTCAGAAACTCATGACTTTCCTAGCTGAGGTTATGGTTACTAGGAGAACCTATCCCTTTGAGGAATCTTAATGTAGCTAACTGCAAGGCTTGAAGGGTGCTTTCAAAAGCAAAGGTAGCTCAAAAACAAGGTCCCAACGAACAGGACAAAGGAGATCTGAACACACTGAGATGACTTTACAGGATACAACCATTTTGTACTGCTCTTAGATACCAAAGGATAATTCTTTGGTAACATGGAGGATGCGTTAAGCCCCAGAAAAAAAAATGGCCAGACATGACTAGATCATGTCCATATAAGGCTCAGAGGATTAACACTTCCCCTCTGAAAGCATTAGAACATCTAGTAGGTGATTCCCTAGCAAAGAAGAGATGCGCTGAAGAGGAGCTTTAAGTTGAGGGCAACTCCAACCACTACACAAGTCTTGTGCTGTGAGGGCTAGAGATGTCAAATCTAGAAGAAATTAGCCTTGATGCTGAGATATTAGCGCCAGATAGCATGGCAGGTACTGCATGGGAGAATCAGCTTTGAAGAAGAGGAAACCAGCTTGCCAAGGCCAAAATGGTCTTTAAAAAAAATCACAATGCTGCAAATTTGTTGGAACTGAAATAGAATTCTCATCAAGAGAGAGAAGCAGCATAGAGGAGAGGGCAGGTCCATAATACAGGCCTTTTATCCACTCTGTCTTTGGTTTGGAGGCTACACTGGTCAACATTGAAATCGTTACTGACTTTAAAAGGCCCTAATCTGTAGTATCTTGGTGAGCTGAACACGAATATAACATTAAAAAAAATTTATTGGCTCTCGTTTTGAAGATATTGCATGTAGTTAATTTTTGATGTTTTACCGTGTAAATTTATCCAGTAGGACATCAACAACATCCCAAATAAGCCTTGAATGATGTAATATTGCATCACATTGCATAATACTAGCATGCACACATCATCCAGAGTTGATTGCATCATTTTCTGATGCAATGCAATACTACTGCCAGACTGCTGCTGAAGCCATCTGACGTCAGCAGTGTACTATACGCAGTCAGAAAGGTTGAGCATTTAAAATATTTCAGACTGTCTGTGAGACAGTTTAAGCTACTGTTACATGTAACTTTTATTAATCATATAATTTTAGCCATTTAGGTACAATATAGAACAGTAATGCCGCGAAAGTGCGTTAATGCCGTTGACAATTTCTGCTACATTTGTGGGGAAGTGACATTTGCCAACCAGAAGAAAAGTATCACTTCTCAATTGAAGAAGGCATATCATCTTTACTTTGGATGCAAGATTGGTGACCAAGACAAGCCTTGGGCCCCGCATATATGCTGCGCTACATGTACAACACAGCTTTCACAGTGGTGGAATTGCAAAAGACCATCAATGCCGTTTGCAGTCCCCATGGTGTGGAGAGAGCCAAGCAACCACATAAATGACTGTTACTTCTGCTTGGTTCCTCCTCTTTCCAGCAGAATAACAAAGCAAAAGAAGTCGAGCATAGTCTACCCAAACATTCTGTCTACATTGAGACAAGTTCCACATGGTGAGAGACTTCCTATTCCAGAACCTCCATCAGAATATTCTCTTGATTCATCTGATGAGGACAAGGGTGAGCAGACTTGTTCTTCTCCTGGTCCGTCAGCATGCAGTGACCCATATTTTCACTGGGATGCATATCAACTCCACACAGAATAACACAGGAAGAACTAAATGACCTGGTTTGTGATTTGGACTTATCCAAGAACAAGGCAGAATTGCTAGGGTCAAGACTTCAACAATGGAATCTTCTAGAAGAAGTCGTCAACATTACTTCATATCGAAAGCGCCACCAGCAGTTGGAGCCTTTCTTCAGAAAAGAAAGTAATCTGGTATTCTGTTCCGATATTGAAAGCCTCATGAATACCTTAAAAATCACTCATGACCCACAAGACTGGAGACTATTTATAGACTCTCTGAAACTGAGTCTGAAGGCTGTGCTTTTGAACAATGGAAACCGTCTTCAATCTATTCCAGTAGCGCATGCCGTCCACATGAAAGAGACATACGATAATGGAAGTCAGTAGATGCTTTAAGTTAACTATAACAAGTACAGCTGGCACCTCTGTGGTGACTTGAAGGTAGTTGCCCTTTTAATGGGACTGCAGCAGGGATATATAAAATACATGTGTTTCTTATGTGAGTGGGATAGCCGAGCAAGGGATTGGCACTACTTGCGGAAGGAATGGAATCGCAGACAAAATGTAACAGTTGGAGAGAAGAATATCCAGCACCCAGCTCTGGTTGAGGCTCACAAAATCCTGCTACCACCCCTTCACATCAAACTAGGTTTGATGAAAAATTTTGTGAAAGCCATGGATCGCATTTCGCCAGCTTTCCGATACCTGCATGAAAAATTCCCTCGACTCAGCAAAGCAAAGATTAAAGAGGGAGTTTTTGTGGGTCCTCAGATTCGAGAGCTCTTCAAAGATGACAGGTTCAACAACTTGCTGCAGGGTGATGCGAAACAAGCATGGAATGCTTTTCGCCTAGTGTCAACAAACTTTCTCAGGAACCAGGAACTAGTAGAAGACATGCTGATGCAGAATCAGAAACTTGGCTGCAATATGTCTCTAAAGATCCATTTCCTTGATTCCCATCTTGATTTCTTTCCTGACAACTGTGCTATGGTTAGTGATGAACAGGGCAAACGTTTTCACCAGATATCACAACGATGGAGCAAAGATACCAGGGAAAATGGTCCACTACAATGCTGGCTGACTACTGCTGGACACTCCCCAGAGAAGCTCCCGAACAGCTGTACAAGAGACAGGCTAAACAATCTAAGAAGTAGTCTATGACTTGGTTTTTTTACAGGTATTAACCAAAGGCCTATTATATTTACTATTGACATGCATTTCATGATGTAAACATTAATTCTTGTAGATTAAAAAAAAAAACTAGAGCCAACTTTGCAATTTCACTGTCATATTCGTGTTCAGCATATAAAAATTGATAAGAAATACCTATTTTTATTTCAGTAACATGACTCTTGTAAAAATTTGTTGACCAGTGCTATCACCCCCCCCCCCCCAAAGGCCACTTCTCCAGGGTGTACTGCACTGCCACTCACTTTTACAGAAAATATATGCCAAACAAATTTTGATCAGTGCTCCAAATAATCAAAATATAAAGTCAGATCAAATAGACAACACAGAGGACAAACATTACAATTAATACAACAGGACAATATGTTTGTAGGAACGTTCGTCAGGTCAGAGGACAATGAAACCCCGTCGAGTAACAAACTTCTCCCTTTAATCTTAAATAACAATATGTAGACAGTTTAAAACAGAACCTCAGACATGGATCCACAAACCACATTGCTAAGAATCAAAAAAGTAGAACCGAAGTTCTTAGACTCAAACTTAGCTGGCAGTTGGATCCCAGATAGGAGATGCCGTGTAGATCGTAGCAATTATAGCAATTATAGTTGAGTCAGGAAACCATTCATCCCCCGCAGGGGTAGGAAATGTTATTGTCCCCCGTCGGGGTAACCACAGAACAGCTTACTCCCCTGTCGGGGTCACCAAGACACAGCGCAGCGTTTCGGATCCAGCAATCCTGCCTCAGGTGGTAAAGAATTAGAATTGCCAGACATAACCCAACCTCAACATATTCAGGATCCATCAGTTTAAGGTGTTTCTGGACACTTACTGAGCAACCTTGAAGTCTTGAAGGACTACCAAAAGGGACCGCTACTGCTGGAAAGAAATCTGCACATGTAAGTATTTACCTGCTAGGAAATTCTCTAAATCTTAGGGAAAAGGGAATTCTTTGGGTTAAAGCTGATAAATTTGTATATTTGGGAATTCAGTGTTTTTGTTAAGTCAATCAGGACTTAGTAGCACCAGAGAGCTTTCATTTAAATCTAAAATCAGTCAGGGCTTAGCACCACCAGTGAGCTTTTCATTTAAATCAAATCAGAATATAGCTTAGCATAGAAGGTAGAATATTCTTTGTGTACAAAGAAAGAAATTGTTTCTAGAGACCTTTACAAAGAGGCCTTCCAGTTAGGGGACCTGTGAAATTGTTTTAAATAGGTGTTAAAGCCAAATGACAGATCACAGGGGCAATTTGAAAGGCTTCATCTATCAAACCAAGGGCTGTGTGAATCACTCAAGAAATTAAGAGATTACCTTGGAAGCACTGGTCTGGGCACTGTGTAGCAAGCCAGCTTTTACAAAGTATTTCTTAGAACCCACCCCATGCATAATCTTAGATTTATAGATTTATTTCCTTAAACCTATTAAAGGAAAGAGGTGGTCAAATTCACTTTCAGGTTCAGCAGGTTATCCTCATCAGGAAAAGATTAATTAAGGCACTGAAATTAATTAATCCCTTAAATTTATTATATATAGTTGTATTGGACAAGTTCCTGGAGGAACGGTCAATAAACCATTATTAAAGAGGACCTGGGAAATCCACTGCTTACACTGGGACAAGCATTGTACAACCTATGTATCTTTTTGCGAACCTGCCAGGTACTTGTGACCTGGATTGGCCACTGTTGGAAACAGAATACTGGGCTTGACGGACCTAGGTCTGACCCAGTATGGCATTTCTTATGTTCTTATGTTATGTAACCACTGCAGGTGCCAAGGGGCTCCCCTACTGGAAGTGCTTGCTGCCCTATCGGCTACATAGGATGAAGACCATTCCATAACCCTGCAATGCTGAGTGGCCATTATGCCTGGTCAATACCTCAGTGTCTTCAGACATTTAAGAGTTCTTATGCCGAACCTTGAGCCCTGCTTGAGCCTGCCTCTTAAGAATCGTTGAACAGTGGTCTCCCTGAGATCCTACACCCATTTGTCTAGTTCCTCCCCCATACAGAAGTGCACCTTTAGAAGGGAAGTTTGCTTAGCTGGGATGTGAAAGCTATACTGCTGATGTAAGCAGGTGAAAGAAAGGCATCAGTCCCAAAGGCCAATCCAACCTGCAAAGTAACTAGTTCCTTGGCACACAGACCATCTGCTCCAAAGGGCCAATGGAGCACTATAGAGATATGTGTAACCAGGCTCTGGCTATGTGCTTGCTGCTAGTGTAGCCTTAAGCTGTGGCAGCACCCTGAAAGGACTATTGCAATCTAGAATGTCCTTGGGCACATACTCTCCTCTATAGGGACCGCTGCTACCAGAGTGTCCATCTGAGGGCACTCAAAACCACCATCTCCTCAGCGGGCAAAGAAGAACTACTTTGTTACAACCCTGCCAACAGAGACCAGCTTCTGAAGTGATCCACTCTACTGCAATAAAAGTATAGCCACTTCCCAGGGTTACATAACTCCTCCAGAACAGAAACTACAGGGGACAACTTCTCTAGCACCAAAACAACAGAGATACATGTGGCCTCTAAAGTCTACCCAAGCCCAGCTGGAAAGGCTTCCCTTTGGAAGATCTTTGCTACTGAGGGGACACTCACTAAGACAAAAAATATCGTTCACTATTTACTATGTAGAGAATCAGGAATAGCCAAAGAGGTCTCAGTTTAAAATAACACTGCTGTTTCTAGGTTCACACCTGATGGCAGCACTTGTGTTGTATCACATCAATGACCTCCGGCTAATAATATGAAAAAGTTTTTTTAAGAAGACACAATTCAGTCCTTATATTCAATATGTAGTATACTCAGCTTCACTGAAGGACTGGATGAAGTCTCCCCATACACATAAGATCCCAACGTACAGTCCTGGTACCAGCTAGACGTTTCAGATTTATTTCTTCAGGGGACCGTTAAACAACTAGACAAAACCAACAAGACAACCAAATGAAACCCTCACACTCTCCAAACTACATAGTATACAAAAATTTTTTTTTTTAAAAGGTATTAAAAACCCAGACCAAAACCTCTCTTTCCTATGATGCTGCCCGCATTCACTCACTATTCACCACTGGCTGCCATAGATCTCCCGCCAGCGGAAAAACGCCGCGCATGCGTATACACTCTACCAACATCCTTTTAATACCTTTTTAAAAAAAAAAATTTTTTTGTATACTATGTAGTTTGGAGAGTGTGAGGGCTTCATTTGGTTGTCTTGTTGGTTTTGTCTAGTTGTTTAATGGTCCCCTGAAGAAATAAATCTGAAACGTCTGGCTGGTACCGGGACTGCACGTTGGGATCTTATGTGTATGGGAAGACTTCACCCAGTCCTTCAGTGAAGCTGAGTATACTACATATTGAATATAAGGACTGAATTGTGTCTTCTTAAAAAAACTTTTTCATATTATTAGCCGGAGGTCATTGATGTGATACAACACAAGTGCTGCCATCAGGTGTGAACCTAGAAACAGCAGTGTTATTTTAAACTGAGACCTCTTTGGCTATTCCTGATTCTCTACATAGTAAATAGTGAACGATATTTTTTGTCTTATTGAGTGTCTCTCTATCGTTCAGTGACCACTTGGCTTTTGTGTGAACACAACAATGACTGAGGGGACACTGCCAGCATCCAACAGACAACACTTTCCTCCAAGGATCTCCACAAGGCTCTATCTTGGTCCTAGAAGCTGCCAGTTGCATCAAGATCCGAGCTCACATCTAGCTACCAGTCACCCTGCGGAACAAGCCCTAGCCTCTAACTAGACTTGGGAACTCTGACAGGGAGGGACAAAGTCCTAGCACCGTAGGAAAGCAGGCCCCCCTCTATCTAAGACCTAAAAGGACTGGAGAGATAGCAGCACTACCTCAGTGAAAAAAAAAAGGTAGCAGCATCCCTGAGCCATAAAACCTACTAACCCCAGATGCTCTTCTAATTTAGATGGGAATCCACACCAACCCTTTGCCCTGCTCCCTCTGGAGACAGCATAGGGGGATCGATGGAAGCCCATGCTGCCAAACCATCAAATGAAAAATGCAGTCTTTCCTATGCTACATAAACATTCAGGGCCTTTGTGAGAAAATGATGCTCTGTTTACAACCGCAGCTACCTTTTCAAGTCAACTTGCAACCCTGCTGCCTTGTAACGACCAGAGTCGTACCAGCCTCATAGTCCTCAGCAGCAGCTGCTGCCACGGGATCTGTACTTAATGTGCTGATTTGACACCTCCCACTACAGCTTAACCATACAGCTGCTGATGGTGATATTAGTCCTTACCTGCTAATTTGCTTTCCTTGAGTCCCTCCAATCCAGTCCAGATGCATGAGTTCTCCTCTCACCCGCAGCCGGAGACTGAGCATGCCAGGTCTTGATGATGTCATGATACATAGGGCAATGAGCACCATCCCAAAGACCAGTATCCTATTGGCAAAGTAGACTCTAAAGAACATTAGATAACAGTACTAAGCTATTGCTACCTAAAACTTAACAACAATTCAGAGAAGTGGGCACCAACTCGAAGAACTTTGAGCAAAAACTCCCAAGAGAACCCCTTTGCGTGGCGCCTGCTGAACACCGATAGTCACTCCTGAGAGCCAAAAAGCATAACTAACACACCTATCTTGCCTATACAGACAACAAACTCTATGGAATCTTCTGTATCTGGGCTCGCTTCAAAGTTAAGGCAGACAGATCAAGGGGAGGGGTTTGGACTGGCGGACTCAAAGAAAGCAAATTAGTAGTGAAGGACTAATTTCACCTTCCATATCTCATCCCTTCAATCCAGTAAAGACATATGGGAGTACCATAGCAGTACTAGACTCGGGTGGAATCCGCAAGCCCGGCCTGCAACATCGCGGCCCTGAACCATGCATTGTTTGAAGCTTGTGCATTCAGAAGGTAATGACGGACGAAGGTGTGAAGAGAGGACCAAGTTGCCACCTTACAGATATCAAGCAGAGGGACCAGTACACACTCCTCCGATGAGGTAGCCTGCGCTCTAGTTAAATAAGCGTGTAACCCCTGCAGAACCGGTCTCCCCTTATGCAAGTATGCCGAGGCAATGGCTTCTTTCAAACACCATGCCATGGTCACCTTAGACGCTGTGGCACTTTTGCGTGGACCACCAAACATGAAAAAACAAATGAACAGAGTTGCGGAAAGGCTTAGTATGCTTCAGATACTGCTGAAGTACTCTGCGCACATCCAAGAGATGAGAGTTGTTGGTCTTCCGGGCTATTCCCCAAAGACTGGCAGGGAAACCGGCTGATTGAGATGGAAAGCGGATACCATCTTAGGCAGGAAGGAAGGAATCAGGCACAGAACCATCTTTTCCTTAGAGATGAGCAAAATAGATTCTCTGCAAGACAAGGCCTGGAGCTCTGAGACCCTTCTGGCCAAACAAATGGTCACCGGGAACACGGTCTTCAAGGTAAGATCCTTTAATGTAGCCTTATTTAAAGGCTCAAATGGGGGCTCAATGAGCACCAGTAAGACCAGATTGAGGTCCCAACACGGAATGAGGGGTTGGACGGGCAGCCGAACCTGCTTAACTGCCCTGAGAAAATGAACCACATCCGGATGTGTCATCAGGGACGCCCCTTGCACTTGACCAGGATAACACGTTAGGGCGGGCACCTGCACTTGAAGCAAATTTAGGGCAAGACCTTTCTCCAATCCTGTCTGTAAGAATGCAAGGACATCCAGCACTGTAGCAGACAGAGCCCGATGCCCACTGTCGAGGCACTAGCTCTTAAGTATCCTCCAAATTCACACATAAAACACGGACATAGAATGTTTATGGGCCCGCAACAGAGTCGTGATAACTGAAGCCGAATAGCCCTTCTTCTTCAGCCTAGCCCTAAGCGAGAATCAATCTATTTGAGGCACGAGAATGGACAGGGCCAGAAGCCGCTAGGGTCTGTCCACCGTTAAGTGAACCAGATCTGCATATCATGGCCTCATAGGCCAATCCGGAGCTATTACAATCACCAGGCTTGGATGCACTTCTATCCTGTGGAGAAGATGACTGATGAGAGGCCAGGGAGGAAACACATACAGAATCCTGACGCTCGGCATCCAAACCCTCAGAATTCTCTCCCTTCTCTGAAGAAGCGAGATGCTTTGGCATTGCTGGACGTGGCCATCAGATCCATGATCTGTTTTCCCCAGAGCTAAACCATGGTGTTGAAAACTACCAGATTGAGAGACCACTCCCCCAGATCGAGGAGGTGATGCTCAGAAAGTCGGCCTATACGTTTTTCATCCAATAAGCCACTGAGAGCGCTATAACATTTGCTTCCACCTAAACCAGCAAGGGATTTACTTCATCTTCGAGAACCAGGCTGCTGGTTCCACCTTGATGATTTATGTATGCCACCGCGGTGGCATTGTCCGAGAACACTCTCACGGCTCTGTTGTAAAGAAGGGGATGAAAGAACTGAAGGGCCAGGAACACTGTCCTCATTTCCAAGTGATTGATGGACCATGTGATCTTCTCCAGAGTCCATCGATCCTGCGTCACTTGAGATTTGCAATAAGCTCTCAAACCAGTGAGACTGGCATTGGTGGTCACTGTTACCCACTCGGGTGTCTCTAGTGGCATCCTCGTCAAAAGATTCTTCAAGACCAGCCACCAACGAAGTGCCACTCAGGTGAATAACAGACAGGTCAGTCTCCTCGAGAGTACATGCTTCTGAGGGGACCAATGAGAGAGAAGTGTTCTCTGCAATGGGTGCATGTGGGCCTGAGCCCATGGTACCAACTCCAATGTTGCTGCCATGGAGCTCAACAGCTGAAGATAATGTCAAACTGAAGGCGCTGTCATCCATAAAAACTGCCAGACCTGATCTTCTGAGCCCGGTTGAGGGGTAAGGAGATGATGCCTCTTTCTGTCTTGAAACGCGCCCCCAGGTAGATTAGATCCTGAGATGGCTGCAGATTGTCTTTGGCAAAATTGATCACCCACCCCAGCTTCTGAAGGCAATCTACTATATGTTGGGTGGCTTTTAGACTCTCTGCAGATGACTTTGCCTGTATCAACCAGTCATCCAGATAAAGGTACATAAGCATCCCCTCTCACCTTAGAGCAGCCACCAAGACTACCATGACCTTTGTAAAGGTTCATGGAGCCATGGCTAGCCTGAAGGGCAATGCCTGGAACTGGAAGTGACCCATGGAACCGCAAAGGAAAAACCTTTGATGGACTGGGCGAATGGGGATATGCAGATATGCCTCTATCAAATCTAGGGCTCTTAGAAACTTGCCCTTTCGGATTGCCACAACAATGGAATGCAAGGTCTTCATGTGAATATGCGGGACTCAAAGGGCCCTGTTTATATGTTTGAGATCCAATATGGGCCGGAACGAGTCCTCCTTTTTGGGCACTATGAAATAGATGGAGTATTGACCGCAACCTAATTGATCTGAAGGCATCTCGATGACTGCTGCCATCTGGAGAAGCCTTTGGAGAATGTCTTGCACTGCTTGAAGCTTGGTTGGGGTCTTGCAGAGAGACAGAAGAAATGCTTCCGCCAGAGGATGCGCCAACTCAAGAATGTAACTCTCGCAGATGACTTCTGGTACCCACTGGCTGGACATGAGCTGCACCCAGGAATGGTAAAAACATTGCAGTCAACCACCTACTGGCAGCAACCCTGCCTGTGCTCCCTAGTTTCATTGTGACTTCTTGGGGCCCGCTGAGGCTACCAAATAATAACCTCTACCGTCCCGAAAGGACTGACCTCAAGAAGGGTAATGAGCCCTTTGAAAGGAGGCAAATTGAAGAGCCTGGAACCTCCTAAAGGTCTAGGAACTACCCCCTTGTCAGCAGCAACACCCTGATCGGCTTCCACTTGTCCTCCGGAAGCCGTGCCGCTTTAGTCACCCCCAAATCCTTGACCAACCTAACCAGGGCTTCTCCAAAAAGGAGTTTCCCTTTGAAGGGAAGCTTGCTAAGATGAGTCTTAGAGGTAACATCCACCGACCAATTCCTCAACCAGAGAAAACATGCCGCAATCACAGATGCCATACATTTGAGTGAAGCTCAGACCAGATTGTAAAAGACATCCGCTAGATAAGCTGCCTCAGATTCCAACTTAGCCACCTCCGAAAGAGGCTGCTGTGGGTCCAACTCTGAATCGGGTAAGCCCTGGGCCCAACGCAAAAAAGCCCGTGCCACATAGACTCCACAGAAGCCTAAAGGGACAAGGCATTGGATCTCAAAGGACTGTTTCAACAGAGTCTCAAGCTTTCTGTCCTGGGCATCCTTCAGGGCAGCCCGGCTTCCATGGGAATGGTAGTCTTTTTGCTCACCGCTGACATGAGGACATCCACTTGAGTCAACTTCAGCTTCTGCTTCTATTTCGCAGACAGCGGGTACAAACAAGCAATTGCGCGAGCTCCCCACAAACCTGCCTCCTGCATCTTTCACTTGGCCTCAGTTATTTACATGATGGCCCTGTGGACCAGGAAAGCAGTCTGAATACCTTGGAAAAGTGGGTCCTCTAATGGCTCTTCACTGGATTAAGAACTGTGGGGAATGTTAAGTGCTGCCAATGACTGCGCAATCAGGGACGCGACCTCCTCCTTGAGGAAAACTCTGACAATATTGGGATCCTCCCCTGAAGGAATTTCCCCCTCTTCGAGCCCTACTGCGATAGTCTCCCCCCAAAGATCAGAGGGGCATTCAAGCGGATCCTCAGAGCCTTCCGAGTGAACAGAAGCCTGCTCCTCAAAGAGATCCAAATCCAATCTTCTGCATTATGGCAGAGGTTCCCCCAGTTCCTGACACACTCCTTGTTGAGACACAACAGAGGTTTCTGCTCTCATGGAGCCTCCAAGCTTCTCTATAGAAGCAGTCCCCATGCCTTGCTTTAAATAATATGCCTGATGCAATAAAATAACAAAATCAGGGGAGAAAGGGGCAGTTGTAGAGATTCCCCAGAAGAGCTGAAGCCCCCAATGGAGTCAGCAACGTGCCCTGCCTGTCCTCCATTACAGAAAAAGCCAGGGCAGAATGATCTGAAATGGTTACCTTTCCTTCCAAAACTGCGGGACTGTGAGAGGAAGGTAAAGGCTGCTCAGACAAATTTACCATGTTTTCCGATACAGAGAGTGACTCCCCTGAAGAAGACTTACCCCCCCCCCCCAAAAGCATCTGCTCAGCGTTGCTATCCTCCATCTCACAGCTGCAGCAAAAACCAGCGGCTGAAAGAGCTCCCCAACGGCCTCCACATGTCAAACAACATGCTTTCCCCACAGGCATGCCTAACAAGAAAGTGAAAGTAAAAACTGCAAAGGCAACGCAAACCGGTAGAAAAACAGCATAACCGCCCCAAGGAAAATAATAAACCTGACACAGCAACTTCCTGGCACAGATCGAGGCCCCCAATGCCTAAAGCTCCCTCAAAGTGCTGCTAAAGCCCCAGAATCCAAAACAGGTTTTTAAAAAAACAAAAAACAAAAACGAAACATTGACCTGCAGTAAGCAACAGCCCTGCAAACTGAGAAGAAACACTTTCTTATGTGCCGAGTAGGGACCTGGAACCACCAGGTAATGCACCCTATAGAAAACTGGACTGACTTAACAGTCCCAGTTCTATCAAGAGATTTACCAAACACTCCTGGTAAGTGTCACACTCTCTGAGCAAGTCAAGTAGGGTTTTTGCTTTTTTTGGTACCTCCTTTAAAGTAATTCTTTGATTTCTGCTGAATTTGTCTTTTTTTTTCCAGTCCATTCAGTGGAGTCCAGATACACAGACAATGTTCATTAGATGCTGGATACTGATAATACTGGTCTTGGGGGTGGTGCTCACTGCCCTAATATATCATGACATCATCAAAACCTGGCATGTTCAGTCTCCAGCTGCTGGTGAGGGGAGACCCACGTGACTGGACTGGAGGGACGATATGGAAGCTGAAAACTGCCTACACTGCACTCAATGTCATGCCACTCCTAGCTCCTAGACTGTGCTAACTCCCTCTCTCTCACTGTAACCAAAAGGAACTGCCTGCACGGCTCTCAATGCCCAGTTGGCCTCAAAACCTCTGCAGTTTCTGCACTGTTCCTGGCATCAAGCTCACACTTATCCCTGTACTCTCACTGTAGCCAAAACTGTATAGGGCCCCCCTACTAACTGCAGGCTGCTCCATCTCTGGTAAGCTCTGCTAGCTCACAGAGACAAACTCCCCCTTGCCTCAGAAGTCTCTTCTATAAATTTTAAGATGAAATTAGACTTACCTGGTAATTGTTGTTCCTGGAGGAACTCCAGTCTAGTCCCGAACCTTTGGGGTTGTCAACCTCCTCCAGCAGCTTGGAGACTGAAAACGTCCCTCTTGTGATGTCACTGGTACATAAGCTCCGGTTCTGCCTTCTCCCACCAGTTACCTATTGACAAAGCAGACTCACCGGAGCAACAATTAAGTAGGAAATATCATTAACGAACTCATATCTGTACTGCGTGTCACTCCCAAACTATGTACATTACCGTGAAATGCTATAAGAGTGCTTCGGCCCACTCTACCCTTCAATGGAGCCTGTGAACCCTACGTGCATCCGGTACCTTACCTCGTGGCTACCTAGCAGGCTGCCACGTCTCTCCACCCCTTGCTTACCTGTCATCGCGCTCTGCTTCAGGCCCTAATCTACTGAAATTCCTCGGGCGGGTCACGGGACTAGACTGGAGTTCCTCCAGGAACAACAATTAGTAGGTAAGTCTAATTTCATCTTCCTTATCGTCCCTCCAGTCTAGTCCTGAACCTTTGGGGATGTAACACAGCAGTGAACAACTCAATGGGCGGGACGTGTAGACCAGCATGAAGCACCGCTGATCCAAAACAGGTATCCCTTTCCGCCTGAATGTCCAGACGGTAATGCTTAACAAAGGAATGCAGCGAAGACCAAGTCGCTGCCTTGCAAATCTCCACTGGCGGCACCAAACTGATCTCCGCCCAAGACGCTACCTGTGCTCTAGTCGAATGAGCCCTAAGTCCTTCCGGCACTGGCTTACCTTTCAAAATATATGCTGACGCAATGGCTTCCTTCACCCAGCGGGCAATGGAAGCTTTAGATGCCGCCTGGCCTTTCTTCGCCCCCGCAAAAAGGATAAACAGCCTTTCCGACTGACGGAAACTGGCCGTCCTGCGAAGATACCTCTTTAATGTTCGGCACACATCCAAACACTTCAACTTTCCTGAAGAAGGGTCAGTACTGTTCCCTTCAAACACCGTCAAAGACACCGCTTGATTCATATGAAATGCCAAAACCACCTTAGGCAAGAAGGACGGTACCGGCCGTAGAACCACCTCTGACTTAAAAAAAGGAAAGGAAGGGACTCTTACACAACAGCGCCTGCAGTTCTGAAACTCTCCTCGTGGACGAAATTGCTACCAAGAATACCACCTTCATGGTAAGGTCCTTCAGAGATGATCTCGCCAGAGGCTCAAAGGGCGCTCGCACCACTGCTTCCAAAACCAGCGGCAGATCCCATGTGGGTACTACGTGTCTACACGGAGGCATCAATAAGGCCACCGCCCGCAAGAAACGCTTAACATCGAGATGACACCTGAGCGCCACTCCTCGAATTTTCCCCCTATAACAGGACATCGCTGCTACCTGTAACTCTTAAAGACGACACTGCTAAGCCTTCTGAAACCCCTCTTGCAAAAAGGCCAGAATCTGTGGTAGTGAAGCCTTTAACACCACAAATGTCTGTCCACACACCACGCCTCAAACACTCGCCACACTCGTATATATGCCAACGAGGTAGACCTGCGACAAGCTTTCAGCAAGGTAGAAATAACTCCCAGCAAATATCCTCTAGATCTCATTCTCGCCCTTTCAATAGCCAAGCCGTAAGCGAGAATCGATCCACTTGGGGCATGAACAGCGGACCCTGAGAAAGAAGATCCCCCTGAGAGGGAAGCTGCCACGGGCTGTCAACTAACAGCCTCCTCGGGTCGGCATACCAAGGCCTCCTTGGCCAATCTGGCACGACTAAAATTACCAGTCCTTTGTGTCGCTCTATGCGCTGAAACACTCGACCTATCAACACCCAAGGAGGAAACACGTACAGGAGTTGACCTTCCGGCCAGGGCTGAATGAGAGCATCCAGTCCTTCCGACATTCTCTCCCTTCGTCTGCTGAAGAAGCGTTCAACCTGAGCTGACCGAAAGGTCGCCATGAGATTCATCACTGGTTTACCCCAGCGGTGCACTAACCTTGAAAACACGTCTGGATGAAGTACCCACTCTCCTGGGTCTACCCTCACCCGACTCAAAAAATCGGCCTCCACATTGTCCACTCCTGCCACATGCGCCGCCAACATGGCCAAGAGATTCTCCTCGGCCCAATCGAGCAGACTGTCTGCCTCTGCCTCTAGAGCTACACTGCCGGTGTCCCCTTGGCGACTGATATATGCTACCGCGGTCGCGTTGTCGGAGAAAACTCGAACAGCTGTCCCCTGGAGACAGGGCCGGCCTATCCATTGAGCAAGAATGTTGTTTGCACAGGGCCCCGCGTTTCAGGGGGCCCCGCGCAAACAACATTCTGCCCATCAGCCCAGGAAAATTTTAAAAGAAAAAAACTAACTTACTGCTGCTGCTGCCGCCCTGGCAGCGGCAGAATCAAGTGTCTCCCGCAGGGCCCCTGCCCGCCCAACAGAGCCCTCCCTCCTGTCCGGCAGAGCCCTCCCTCAATCACTCTCCTCGGCGCGGCTTTCAGGGGAAATGCCTGTTCCCATCAGCCCCAGCAGGCTTAACAGAGCCGCGAGAGGGAAAGAGTCCCCTTCGTGGCTCTGAAAGCCGCGCCGAGGAGAGTGATCGAGGGAGGGCTCTGCCGGACAGGAGGGAGGGCTCTGTTGGGTGGGCGGGGGCCCCATGGGAGACACTTGATTCTGCCGCTGTCAGGGCGGCAGCGGCAGCAGCAGAAAGTTAGTTTTTTCTTTTAAAGTTTCCCTGGGCTGATGGGGGGGAGGGGGGTTAGGACTGGAAATGGGCTGATGGGGGGGGTTAGGACTGGCAATGGGCTATGGGGGGCTAGGACTGGAAATGGGCTATGGGGGGGGGCTAGGACTGGAAATGGGCTATGGGGGAGGCTAAGACTGGAAATGGGCTATGGGGGAGGCTAAGACTGGAAATGGGCCGATGCGGGGGTTAGGACTGGAGGTGGGCCGATGGGGGTGTTAGGACTGGAAAAGGGCTGATGGGAAGAGGTCTAGGACTGGAAATGGGCTATGGGGGGACTAGGACTGGCAATGGGCTATGGGGGGGCTAGGACTGGAAATGGGCTATGGGGGGGCTAGGACTGGAAATGGGCTATGGGGGGCTAGGACTGGAAATGGGCTATGGGGGAGGCTAAGACTGAAAATGGGCTGATGCGGGGGTTAGGACTGCAGGTGGGCTGATGGGGGGGTTAGGACTGGTAACGAGCTATGGGGAGGGCTAGTACTGGAAATGGGCTGATGGGGGGGTTTAGGACTGGTAATGGGCTATGGGGGGCTAGGACTGGAAATGGGCTGCTGGGAAGAGGTTTAGGACTGGAAATGGGCTGCTGGGGGGTTAGGACTGGTAATGAGCGATGGGGGGGTTAGGACTGGTAATAGGCTATGGGGGGGTTAGGACTGGCAATGGGCTATGGGGGGAGCTAGGACTGGAAATGGGTTGATGGGGGATTAGGACTGGCAATGGGCTATGGGGGGAGAGTTAGGACTGGAAATGGGCCGATGGGGGGTTAGGACTGCAAATGGGCCGATGGGGGCTAGGACTGGTAATGGGCTATGGTGGAGGCTAGGACCTGTAATGGGCTATGGTGGAGGCTAGGACCTGTAATGGGCTATGGTGGAGGCTAGGACTGGAAATGGGCTGATGGGGGGGTTAGGACTGGAGGTGGGCTGATGGGGGGTTAGGACTGATAATGGGCTATGGGGGGTTAGGACTGGAAATGGGCTGATGGGGGGGCTAGGACTGGAGGTGGGCTGATGGGGGGTTAGGACTGGTAATGGGCTATGGGGGGGACTAAGACGGGAAATGGGCTGATGGGGGAATAGGACTGGAAATGGGCTGATGGAGGTGCTAGTATAGGACTGGAAATGGGCTGTTGGGGGTGCTGAGATTGGAAATGGGCTGTGAGGGGAGGGAGCTAGGACTGGAAATAGACTGATGGGGGGGTTAAGATTGGTAATGGGCTATGGGGGTGCTAAGACTGAAAATGGGGTGATGGGGGTTAGGACTGGAAGTGGGCTGATGGGGGGCTTAGGACTGGAAGTGGGCTGATGGGGGGCGTAGGACTGGTAATGGGCTGAGTGGAAAGGGGAGACTTGAACTGCAAATAGCTGATGGAGAGGGGAGCTTGGAATGGAAATGGGCTGTGAGGGGGGAGCTAGGACTGGAAATGGGCTGAGTGGGGGGGGAGCTAGGACAGGAAATGGGCTGATGGAGGTGCTAGGATAGGACTGGAAATGGGCTGTTGGGGGGGTGCTGAGATTGGAAATGGGCTGTGGTGGGGGCTTGGAATGAAATGGACTGATGGAGAGGCTAGAACTGGAAGTAGGCTCATTGGGGGCTTGGATTGGAAATGGGCTGAGTGGAAGGGAGCTAGGATTTGACATGGGCTGATGGTGGGCTAGGAGAGGACTAGAAATGGGCTGATGGGGGGATGGGATTGGAAATGAGCTGATGGAGGGACTTGGATAGGACTGGAAATTAATGGGGGAGCTAGGACTGGAAATGGGCTGATGGGGGGCTAGGACTGGAAATGGGCTGATGGGGGGCTAGGACTGGAAATGGGCTGATGGGTTAGGACTGGAAATGGGCTGATGGGGACTAGAAGGGAGCGGATGCTGGGTGGGGATGGAACTAGAAGGGAGCTGATGTTGGGGGAGGATTAGAATGGGATGGGGCTGGGAGAGTGAAATGGAAAGGGGAAAAATATTTTGTGTGGGAGGGAAGAAAAATCTTCAATTGGCCGGGTATTGGGAGAGTAAGTGGGGATTGAGGATGGAGGGGTAAAATTTGAGTGAATGAAATAGGAATGAGGAAAGAGCAAAAGGAGAAAGATTAGTATGTTAAAGCAGATGTAGAGAGAGAATGGAAAAAAACTAGGAGAAGAAAGGACAAATGGACAGCAGATGATGGAGAGTTAGCAGAAGACACGAAGAAACCAGAAGAAAGTGGCTGGAGCAACTGCAACTGAAAAAAAATGCACAAAAGGTAGAAAAATATCTCTTTATTTTGAATTTATTAACTGGAATATGTCAGCTCTGGGAAATGTGAATCATTAACATCTGTGCTTTGTTTAGTACAAGAGGAAATTAATTTATAGTTTTACTTCTACAGTGTTGTTGTACATTCCAAGTTTGGCTTTTGGGGTTCCCAGTTTAAATTGTCTTCCTGTTTCTAAATTGTGATTCCTTGTTTGGTGATGGTCTATGTTCTGCATGTGTAACTGAGCTGAGGTATTCTGTTTATGTAATTCCTATTTGACAATGCAGCTTGTTCTTTCCCCAGTAGGTCATGCATTGTTATTCTCTGAAATGTATTGGTTTAATATTTGCAATGTTGCCTTTTGATAGGTAAGGTATGGTTCTTTATGAGTCCTGGTAGTGCTGTTATGATACGGTGGGTTTGCTATTGGTTCTAAATGGGCAGTGTTTGTAGTAGTTCCTAATGTGCCTGGCGGTTGGTACTGGATTATAGTAATGTAGAAATCTTTTAGTCTTTCTTTATCCATACGCTCATTAAGAGGCATGTTTACTAAAAGTTAGTGTATGGTAACATTATGCAAATGATGTCCCTTATGCAAATGAGGCCCCGCACCGAGTCTCCGCACATGGCCCCGCACCCTCCTTGGGCCGCCCCTGCCTGGAGATAAGGCTGAAACTTCTGAAGGGCCAGCGTCACTGCTCTCAACTCCAACCAGTTGATGGCCCAACCGCTTTCTTCCTCGGTCCAGAGATCCTGCACGAAACGTCCCTGGCAGTGCCCCCCCAGCCCACTAGACTGACATCCGTCGTTAACGATATCCACTCTGGCGCCTCCAAGGGCATTCCTTTTTCGAGACTTCCTGGACACAACCACCATTGTAGAGCCTTGCGTGTCTGTGGAAGATAGGGCAACCGTGCGTCAAATGATCGCACTGTTGCGACCACCTCCGCAACAAGACCCTTTGCAACGGCCTCATGTGGGCCCTTGCCCACGGAACTAGGTTGAGCGTCGCTGCCATGGTTCCTAGCAGCTGCAAATAATCCCACGTGGTGGGAGATGGCGTTTGGAGAAATCTGTGAATCAAATGTTTCAGTCCTAACGCTCGCTGCTGGGGCAGAAAGACCTTTCCCAGCTTTGTATCGAAATGTGCTCCCAGATAGTCCAGCCGCTGAGAAGGGCGCAACGTACTCTTGGAGAAGTTGATCACCCATCTGAGACACTGTAGGAATGCTATTACCTTGGCTGTTGCCGCCTCGCTTTCCGCTCTGGACTTCGCTCTTATCAACCAATCGTCTAGATAAGGGTGAACCAACACTCCTTCGCTCCTCAACGCCGCTGCCGCCACCACAATGACTTTGGTGAATGTCCGAGGCGCTGTCGCCAGACCAAAGGGAAGCGCTTGAAATTGAAAATGTCCCATTGGTACCGTGAATCTGAGAAACCTTTGATGCTCCCGACGAATAGGAATGTGGAGATACGCTTCTGTGAGATCTAAGGAAGTAAGAAATTCCCCTTTTCTTACTGCTACTATGACCGATCTGAGAGTCTCCATCCGAAAGTGAGAAACCTGGAGACATCGATTCACTCTTTTGAGATCCAAAATTGGCCGAAATGTTCCTTCCTTTTTTGGAACCACAAAATATATGGAGTATCGACCTCTGCCACATTGGTCGGGAGGGACCGGCACAATGGCCTTGAGAGATAACAGCCTCCGCACCGTGTCCCGCACAGCCAGGCGCTTGCGAGCAGCTTTGCACGGGGACTGTATGAAAGAATCTTGCACCAACCTTAGAAATTCCAAGGCATAACCGTCTCGGATCACCTCCAACACCCATTGATCAGAAGTGATCTGGACCCAGGACGGGTAAAACTCCCGCAACCAACCCCCTACAGGAACCCGTTCCACCTGGGTCCCCCTGGCATCATTGTGATCTTTTAAGGTTCGAGGTAGAGGAGGAGGCCGCTCCGAAACCCCTACCTGCTCCCCAAAAACCTCAAAACCCCTGGTTTCTATAGGAAAAACATCCCCTTTGGTTCTGACCAAAACGTGGAGAGCGGAAGCGCCTAAAATCCCTCTGCTGGCTTTTAGGCATGGGTGCCGCTCGCCCCTGCTTCTGCTTGTCTTCCGGTAATCTACCGCCTTTGGACTCTCCCAAGTCCTTAACCAACTTATCTAACTCCTCTCCAAATAGGAGCTTTCCACGAAAGGGAAGTTTACTTAATCTCGACTTGGAAGACACGTCTGCTGCCCAATTACGCAGCCAAAGGTATTTTCTCGCCACCACGGCCGATGCCATACTCTTCGAAAGACCTCTGATAAGGTCATAATGAATATCTGCCAGATAGGCTGCTCCGGATTCCAACCTAGACACCTCTGCTGTCGCCTCTTCCGCTTGTTCTCCCTGAATGTGCTGCACCCAGCGTAGACAGGCCCTCGCCACCCATGCTCCACAAATGGAGGCTTGCAACAAGAGCGCATTAACATCAAAAACCTGACTTAATAAGGAGTCCAGTCTACGGTCCTAGGCGTCCTTGAGAGCTGTACTGCCCTCCACAGGAATGGTAGTCTTTTTGGTGACTGCGGTGACCGCGGCATCCACTCTGGGCGACTTAAACAATTCTCTATCCTAGTCTACCAATGGGTAGAGACATGCCATGACTCGAGCTCCTTTCATTGCTGATTCAGGCAAATCCCATTCCTGCAGAATCATTTCCCGAATTACCCTATGTACTGGGAAAGCCCTCTGTGTCTTCCGAAACACCTGCAACAAAGGGTCTTCTAGAGAAGTATCTTCGGACGGACCCCCCGAGGGCATATTCAGCGCTTTCAGAGTCTCTATGATATGAGCGCAGGTAACTCCTGTCTCCTAAACACAAGTACCACTTGCTTGATCTTCTTGCTCCGCAAACTCGCCCTCTTCCAACTCTTTGTCCAAATCCAGGTCCACATCCGGCTCCTCTGTTTCCGACATCACTGAGTGCTCTGACCGGTCCTTTCCATTCCTGAACTTCTTTGGCGCTAGCCCTGTTACCGCCGTGCCCAAAGGCATCCCTGGTCGCTTCAACCCCAAGTCGGGAACAGGAACCCCCAGAGCCTGCCTCCCCTGAGGTGTGCCGAAGGCATGCTGTATCAAAGCCACAAACTCTGGTGAAAAAATTGCTGCCAGCCCACCTGGACATGACTGCTGCGATCCGAAGAGATCTGGAGCCGAAGACGTGCCTGGCATCGGGTCCAGAAAGGGAAGCATGGGGGAAACCGGTTCCGGATCCGCTACCTGTGTTCCTCCAAGAACCGCCTCCCCCCCTTCAGGGAGCAGTTCCATCTCTGCAGCCTCGTGCGCGCAGGCCCTACACATGCCCGCCTCTGAAACTGCCCCTTGCTTTGCACCACAGAGCAAGCAGCGAGGCCTGGACAGCACCCCCCAAGAATAGATGAAGCCAGTCATTGTCCCCCTTTCTATAACTGATTCTCTTGTTCAATTAAGAAAAAAGGGGAGCCCTCCAAATAACCAGAGAGATTGGAAGCGAGATATCCCACGCTACGAAAAATCTTTTTTTTTCCCTTCCTTAATCATTAATGGGTCCCTTCAATGCTGTTAAGCTGATGGTAAGGCAAACCCCCCAAAACTAAACAAAGCTTTCGGGCCCGGCTATCGCTGCGCAAAGGGAAACAACAGCTGTTGTGTTTTCCTGCGCTTCTGCCATGCGGATGGGCCTGCAGCAGCGGTAGACGCTCTTCAGCGTGCTGGAGCCTGCACACTAACCTGATCCCCGACGCCGCTCTTTTTCTTCTCCCCGTCCTCCAAATTTGACTTCAAGCAGGTCGCTGCGAGTTCGCGATCCTTAGCCGCTCCCCGGGTCCTACCGCAGCACGGCTACGCTCCTGGAGAGACCGGCTAGCTGAGTAACCCCTTCGGAGCACTGCCGCCGTGCCCCGGCTCACAAGCGTGTGTAGGCAAAAACTTCTGCTTACGCTACCGTCAGAGAGCAACTGTTTCTCACTGCTACAGTTGGTGCCTGGAGCTTCGCCTCTTCTTGGCAGCTGCCTTCAAGGCACCGGAGGGTTGGTACGACTGGGGTTAGGGAGGAACAAGGGAGAGGGATGAAGCCTCAGCACTCTGAGCACTCCGACCCTAGCAATAACCCAATAAATTTTAAAACCCTCTTTTTTTTTTTTTAACAATTCAATCTGAAACCACTCAACTACACTAAACTAACTGCCTTAATTGCACCTCCAGGCTCACCCCTCCTCCAGCTGCTTGGAGACTGAAGTAACTGGTGGGAGAAGGCGGAACCGGAGCTTATGTACCAGTGACATCACAAGAGTGACGTTTTCAGTCTCCAAGCTGCTGGAGGAGGTTGACAACCCCAAAGGTTCGGGACTAGACTGGAGGGATGATAAGGAACCTTTATTTTACAAGTAAGGCAGAGAGGCCAAAGGCAAGGGATAGAGCCCAATCCCCTCAAAGTTCATCAGACAAAGGAAGAGGTTGGGGGTAGAGACACAACAGAGAGAGAAAGGAAGGGACCTGGACCTTTATAGACATACCCCTGAACAAGAACAGAAAAAGAGAGAAAGGACCTGGACTCCTCCAGGTATTCTCCTGGACTAGGCCAAGGATTCCTAAACCTCTCGCATGAGAGGACTTGACTGGTGACCCAGTTCTCCAACTGGGCCCAGGAGTCATGCTTCACCAGAACCTGACAAATGCCCCACAGAACATCATATCTACCATCTGCTGGAGACAGAGAATATTAAGAAGCATGTGGAACAAACACAGATCATCTCTAAAAGAAATAAAGGGACTATAGGAGTTGATATGGAAGGGCAGACTAGATAGGCCATATGATCTTTTTCTGCTGTCATGTTTCTATATTTTTATGGCTACTTAGTAAACTATATAGGGCAGAGCCACAAGCTTTTGGTCTCCATTGCCACCTGATGGTAATGAGGCATAACCCATTTGTTTTGGACTGGTCTGGTGGACAATAAGGAAGCTTATTTTATAAAATACATGCATACATCGCAACTCCACCTGTGCTATGCTCAGTTTACACCTGGGGAATGTGTATATGCAGTGCACATATATACAGTGCATTGCAAAAGTATTCATCTCCTCTGTATTTGTCCTGTTTTGTTGCATTACAATCTGGAATTAAAATGGAGTTTTGGGGGTTAGCCCTATGTGATATACACAACATGCCTATGACTTTGAAGGTGCAAAATATCCTTTATTGTGACACAAACAATAATTAAGACAAAAAAAACCCTGAAAGCGGGAGTGCGCATATGTATCCCCCCCCCCCCCCAAGTCAATACATTGTAGAGCCACCTTTTGCTGAAATTATAGCTGCAAGTCTCTTGGGGTGTGTCTCTATTAGCTTAGCACATTTAGCCACTGGGGTTCCTTAAGGCAAGACTGCTCCAACTCCTTCAAGTTAGATGGGTTGCGTTGGTGTACAGCAATCTTCAAGTAATGCCATAATCGGATTGAGGTCTGGCTTTGACTAGGCCATTCCAAGACATTTAAATATTTCCCTTTAAACCAGCTTTAGCAGTATATGTTTAGGGTCATTGTCCTACTGAAAGGTGAAACTTCGTCCCAGTCTCAAATCTCTGGCAGACTACAACAGGTTTTCCTCAAGAATTGCCCCGTATTTAGTGCCATCCATTGTTCCTTCAATCCTTACCAGTTTTCCTGTCCCTGCCAATGAAAAACATCCCCACAGCATGATGCTGCCACCACCATGTTTCACTGTGGGAATGGTGTTCTCAGGGGGTATGGAAACTGTTGGGTTTGCACCT
Source organism: Ichthyophis bannanicus (assembly GCA_033557465.1). NCBI lineage: Eukaryota > Metazoa > Chordata > Amphibia > Gymnophiona > Ichthyophiidae > Ichthyophis > Ichthyophis bannanicus. Next base: position 1,768,423,553 of record CM066032.1, read on the forward strand.
CACATGGTGTTTCCCATGATGGCCAAAAAGTTCAATTTTCGTCTCATCTGACCAGAGAACCTTCCAAGTGTTTTGGGGGGGGGGGGGGGTCTGCCACATGCTGCTGTTCAAACTACAAACATGTTTTCTTATTTCTTTCTTTAAGCAATGTCTTTTTCTGGTCACTCTTCCGTAAAGCCCCACTCTGTGGAGTGTATGGCTTAAAATGGTCCTATGGACAGATACTTTCATCTCCGCTGTGGATCTTTGCAGCTCTTACAGTGTTATTCTTGGTGTCTTCACAGCATCTCTGATTAATGCCCTCGTTGACCGGTCTGAGAGTTTTGGTGGGCAGCCTTCTCTTGTCAGGTTTGTAGTGGTGCCATATTCTCTCTCTTTTGTTATAATGGATTTAATGGTGCTCCGTGGGATATTCAGAATTTGGGATTTTTTTTTTATAATGCAACCCTGATCTATACTTCTCCACAACTTTGTCTCTGACCTGTTTGGAGTGCTCCTTGGTTTTCATGTTGCTTGCTTAGCTGTGTTGCTAAGTCAGGGGCCTTTCAGAACAGGTATATTTATACACGCATCATGTGGCAGATCATGTGACACTGCACAGAGGTGGACCCTAATCAACTAATTATGTAACTTATGAGGTTAATTGGTTGAATCAGATCTTATTTAGGGGTTTCATAGCAAAAGGGATGAATATAAATGCACTCGCAACTTTTCAGTTTTTAATTCTTTTTTATATATATATACTGTGGTGTTGAAAGTCCTCTGGAAGACATGGAACTGGATGAAAATCCTGAATTCCACTTGGAAGTGAATGGCAGTGCACATGTGCAGGGGAATTACAAGCCAAGTCAGAGGAAAAGTCAGCTCCCTGCAAAAGTCAGGCCACGCCCTAGTTCAGGGGTGGAGACAGGCTTCCCTGCTGATTGGTCGCACAGGTGCAGAAAACAGGGAAGGCCTAGCAGGCAGCAGTGTTTAAAATCACGAGCAGAGCAAAGCAAGAGTAATAGAGGTGAAAGAAGTGAAGGAAACAGAGGCTCAGGCTGGAGCCCTGACACAATCTCAGACACGGGAGAGAAAGACCCAGTGGAGAGAGATACAGAGACAGCAACAGAAGGCAGAGGCACAAGTGAACGGAGTAGAGGTGGACGTGGAGCAAGGAACAGGAACAGCTGTTGAAGCTGGAAAGGTGAGAGGGGAGAGAAAGAAGCTGAAGCTGTGCTTAGCTGGAGGAGAAAGCCAGAGGGAATTTCCCCAGAAAGCAGCTACCTCAGAGGGACTGGAGTAGGACGGAAGAAGTCTGCATTTCAGAGCCTGGAGGAACCCAGGAGGAAAGAGAGCAGCGTTGGTCTGAAGGAAAAGCCCCAAGGTAAAGCCAGCAGTTTCATTTCTGATAATCTAGCAAAAAGACAATTTGCCAGTTTTAAAGGGCAGGAAATTGAGTCCTCACCTTCCACTGTTAAGGAGTGGGTAGAGAGTTTATCAGAAGCTAAAAGCCATAGTCCTGACAAATGTACAGCCTTTGAAACTTCAAAGTTAGAGGTTTTAAGGAAGCTGTTCTCTGAAGAGAAGGTTCACTCCCCTAATTTAAAGGGGCCAACACAGGCTGAGTTGCTGTGGAGCCAATTTCAGGAGTTCTTGAAAGAGAGAAAGTTTGAGAAAACTCCTAACCTTGAGAGAAACACTATTTGCTCTGATGATACTGAAGGAATGCAAATAGACTCATGTTTGCCTAATGGTGAATGTTTGCCCATTCCAATGGACTGTTCTTTAGCCCTAAGGAAAGATTCTGCTGTGAAGAATATGAGCTGAGAATTTGTAAAATCCCCATAGGAAAATAAGGGCAGTCCCTGCTTTAAGCTGAAGAAAGCTAAGTTTGTGTTTATTGAGTTCTACCACTGGCTGAAGTTCAGCAGTGCTGTAAAGAACTGAGTGCTTTCAAAAGAGAAACCACGGCTGTTATAAGTTTGTGTTACAGCTAATTGACCACACGGGGCAGTCCCCGGTGTGAATGTGTATAAGAAGCAGAACAGCTGTAAAGTGAAGCTTTTGTTACGTTATCCTGATTTAGTTCTGATTTCATCTTTTACATTGGAGATGTATCCTTCTGCTTATGTTGTGTATTGAACCTTTGCATGCCCTGGAAAATCCCCACAATAAATTTCTTGCCGCCTTACAACCACCGACTCAACTACAATTCTTGTCCCTCAAGAGTAAAGAGCACTACAAGTCCCAGAATCCTCTGGTTACTTTAAAGGGAACTTTATTCAAGGAGGACATACAAGGCCGTCTCCAAGCCCTTGGACCCAGATGGAGATGTGGCTATATATATATATATATATATATATATATTTTGTGACATAGTGGATCCTTCTAGTCCGTTTAATGAAGCTAAAAAGCCAGGAACAAAAGTAGAGCTGAGCTGTAAACAGAAGCACATGGCTCCTGGTTACCGTGGGAACCAGGCACAGAGGCAAGAGAAACGCCGGTGCTATCATTCAAGGGGTGAATCACAAGGTAATGCAGGACACCTGTTAGGGGGTGGAGTTGAGCACGGCCCCAGAATTCACCCTATTAAAGAAACTTCAGTGGAGCTTATGGAGTTAGGCAGAGAAGGAGGTAATGAAGAGTTGGCTGAAGAAGCAGGAAGTGAGGCATATGAGCTGGAGAGAGAAGCTATTGCGAGCTACACTGAGGACAGCTATGCCCAGAGTAAGCCAGAGTCTCTATGGAAAGGAGAGACGGATTCCTTCTTGAGGAGAAAGAAAGAAACCCCGAGGACAGGATATAACAAGGGCAAAGGAGATTGTCTGCAATATCCTGGGGAGCACGGGAGAGACAGAAAGCCTAGGAGGCAAGTGAAATGCTATGAGCAGGGCTTAGGTTGGGAACCTACAGCTATTCAAAAGCACCAGAGAAAACCTCCACCAGTAAGGCTGAAAGGTAAGCCAAAAGGCTTGAATATACTTAATTACAGTGACTGTTTGTACCCAGAAGGGTGGTGCTGGGAAAAGAATACTGGGCCTGATAGTCTGTGTGAAAGCCAGTATTTGACCCAAGCATATCGTGTAAAGCCTGGAGCAGTAAGAAAGGGCGTGGCACTAGCAGTGCCGGTTCAAACATTTCCTTATGACCAGGAGGAATTGATGGACTGTGAACCAGAATGTATTGATACTGGAGAAGATATAGATATAATTGACTGTACATTATCTCTGGCCAATGGAATAATTTCCTTGCGTTGAAAGCCTGTTTGGAAAGAGTACAGCACAGATTTCATGTGGAAACAGAGAGCTGTGAGGAAACAGCGTGGTTTTGTTTGAATGTTTGTTTTCACCTTGGTTAATGCTGAAGAAAGCCTTTTTCTGTTAAGGAACTTTTGTTTGTCCAAATACCCGTAAATACCTGGATTGTGTTTTCTGTTCATGGTAAAATCTACCCCGGGAGGGGAAATAAAATCCTTTGGTTGCTTAACCACTTTTTCCACAACTGCTCCTTATTGATTTAGTGAAAAGACTACATGTCCCAAGGGGCATTGCTCCCGGATCTGTAAAACAGCTATTTCAATAGGGAAAAACCCACTCCCTTAACCTCTACTCGGGGGTTTAAGGAGAGCTGGTGACTATATATATATATATATATATATATACACACACACACACACACACACACACAAGGTATTTGGACTATATTGTTAGGTCCATTACCTAACATCCAAATGATCCTCCATTTTCATTCCAGGTTGTACGTAATGCGACAAAACAGGACAAAAACCAAGGGGATGAATACTTTAGCAAGGCACTGTAAGTAAGCACCATCTTGGTGGCATGCATACTTATATGTGTGCATTCACCTGTTCAAATTTATAAAAGCATTTCTCCATCAGTATATCATACTTTATACAAGGACAATGATTTATAAAATTACCATTTATAAAGAACACGCATACAATGACACCTTCATCAGAGCAGATATAAATTTATGCAACAGGATTTGTACCCTACCTGGGGTCATTCTAGGAGCCTCTCTTTTGATAAAGGCCCTTACACCAAATCCATTAAGCATCTCAAATAACCTTATTTAACCAAAATTGGGACCTATTTGATAATACACATTATCAGTACATAGTCACTACTGTAAATAAGGGAGCCATGATAAATGATGTATATTACCATGCATCAAATCAGCACAGAGTGCCTAGTTTAAGGCAGCTGAAATGTGTCTATTTTATAAAGAAAACTAGGTGTCTTCTTTTCTTTATAAAATACTAGTGTAAGTGGCCAAAAACAGTCCTTAATTTAAGGCATGGTCATTTAACTCGCTATAAAGTTGGTGTAAATGATGGTGCCTACATTTCACAAGTACATATGTAAATTATAGCATTCTATAGCCAAATGCTTTGCTCAAACTTTGCCCTTGTGTATGCCACAGTGAAAGTATGTGCCATGAAATTAACGCACATACTTTTACATTGGGCATCATTTTGAGGTCATTAATGTGCATAAATGACTAAAATACCCCCTTTAAGAACCAATTTTGATGCATAAAAACAAAGTAACATAATATATGAAGGCAGATAAAGACCAGTATGGTCCATCTAATCTGCCCAATAAGGCAGCAAGAATAGGTGCAACTGCCGCACAGTGTAGGTCACCCCTCCCCATACCTTTGTTTAGGGGTATACCCACCGCTCCGTGTAGGTCACCCCTATTTGTTCAAATGTAAGAGATGGTTATGCTTATTTTGATTTTATCCTGTTGCTATAAAGGGATCCACTGTGTCTGTCCCATGACGTTTTGAATTCTGACACTGTGTTTGCCCCCACCACTTCCATCGGGAGGGCATTCCAAGCATCCACCACCCTTTCAATGAAAACGTTTTCCTGACATTGCCTTTCAGTTTACCCCCTTGCAGCTTCATGTTATGCCCTCTAGTCTTACAGCTTTCCTGTCCTTGGAAGAAGTTTGTTTGTCCATTAATACTTTAAAAAAAAATTTTTTTTTATTATCTATTTAAAAATTTTACAATAAATCCAAGCAAAATAAAACTTGAATGGAAATAAGGATACAGAACACAAGGTCAGAAATACATCAACCCCAATATAGGAAAACACAGGCAAAATAACATTTCTGTTCCTTCTACAGCCCACAATACGGAGGAGGAGACCCGAAACAATAATAATTACAATGAAGGAAATCCAACTGGAGAGAGACAGTTAGGAATAAACTATGCAGTAGAACCTATACTGCATCAGAGGGGTGACGAGCATTTATGAAAGCTAACAACTGAGATGGATCATAAAAAACATATGTTACAGAATTCAATTTGATCATACATTTAGAGGGAAACTTTAGAAAAAACTGACCCCCCAAAGACAATATACCTGGACGTAATAACAAAAACTCTCGCCTACGTTTCTGGGTTTCCCGAGAAAAATCAGGCAATACCCGAACAGTTAAACCAAGAAATAACACATCCCGTTTACGAAAAAACATTTTGAGGAACCAATCTCTATCAGAATTCAATGCAAAAGTTATAATTAACGTAGGAGTGGCTGTATCAGTTAAAGATGTTTCTAACATAGCAGATACATTCAAAGAATCAGCCAAATCTACACCGGGTATAATACCACCACCCTCCTCCTTTTTCCTAGTAGATAGGTAATATGCCTTAACTAAGGGCGGATGTGACTCAACCGGTACCCCCAACACCTCAATCATATATTTTTTAAACATTTCTTTCGACCCAATAGACTGAACCTTAGGAAAATTAACCAAACGAAGATTGGAGTATCGAGATACATTTTCCAGGATTTCAACTCGAGACCGTAACGCCATAACATCTTTCTGGTAGCCAGAGCACAAGTTATCAACCTGAGTTATTTTCTGTTGGAGTTCAGAAACAGAGTTCTGCATCACTGAAATCTCCAAGGTATGTTGCTGAAGAAGACCCGTATGGGACTGTAACTGGGAAGACAAAGTAAAGACCTGAAGAGCCAGAAATTCACCCAACTTGACTATAGCAGACCAAATTGTCTCCAAAGTAAATTCCTCGGGCTTCTCAAAAGAGAAGAACATCGGGGCTTGCATAGCAGCTGCTCCAGCATCCATAGATCGTCGCTCCACCTCCGACACAACAGGAGACCCCAAGGCCAACAAAGATGACACCACAGCGGTGGGAGAAATTACCGCGGCACTTCTGCCGCTCCCCGATGCTGGCGTCCCTCCACTTTCCACTCCCCCACCAGTAGCAGGGGGAGGTATCGTCGTCGGCACAGAGCACCTCACCAGCGAAGGCTCTTTAGGGGGCCACCACTGCTCCGGCGACGAGATGTTGGGCCCGGATCCTCCCGACGACGAACTCAGTTCAGCCGAGAGGTTCCTAGGGCTACTACTTGCCGGTTGCCCCAACTGCTGCCGTGGCACTAGAAAAGGATATAGCGGACCAACCGCCTGAGAAGGTAAAGGGGTCGAGGTTGCCGGGGCAGAGGAGGGCTTCTTAGCCCCTTTGACTGTCCATTAATATTTTTTAAGTATTTAAAGGTCTGAATCATATCTCCCCATCATCTTCTCCTCCAGAGTGTACATATTTAGGTCTTCAAGTCTCTTATCATAAATCTTCTGACACAGCTTCAAATAATTTTGGTTGCCTTCCTCTGAACCGCCTCCAGCCTTTTTATATCCTTTGCGAGATACAGTCTCCAAAACTGAACACAATATTCCAAGTGAAGCCTCACCAGTGACTTGTACAGTGGCATTAGTACCGCTTCCTTTCTGCTGGTAAATCCTCTCTGTATGTAACCCAGCATCCTTTTGGCTTTTGCCATCGCCTTGTCACACTGTTTCGCCACCTTAAGATCGTCAAAGACCATCACTCCTGGTCCATGCACACCAATCTCTCACCCCCTATCACATACAATTCCCTTGGATTTCTGCTTCCCAAGTGCATGACACTGCACTTCTTCACATTAAATCTCAACTGCCAAGCATTAGACCATTTTTCCAGCTTTTGTAGATCTTTCCTCACGTTATCCGCTCCCTCAAAGGAGTCTAGTCTGTTGCAAATTTTGGTGTCATCTGCAAAAAGACAGACTTTTCCATTCAGCCCTTCGGCAATATCACTCACAAATATATTGAACAGTACCAGTCCCAGGACCGAACCCTGGGGCATAGCGCTAATCACCTTCCTTTTATTCGAGTGAGTTCAATTTACCATCACCTTCTTTCGTCTGTCAGTCAACCAATTTCTGATCCAGTTCACCATCTTTGGACCCATCCCCAAGCTATTGAGTTTATTGATAAACCTCCTGTGAGGAATAGTATCAAAGGTTTTGCTGAAATCCAGGTACATCACATCCATCGCATGCCCTTGATCTAGTTCTCTGGTCACCCAGTCAAAGAACTCAATCAGATTTGTTTGGCAAGATTGTCCTTTGGTAAACCATGTTGCCTCGGATCATGCAACTTGTTGGTTTTGAGGACGTCCACTATTCGCCCTTTCAGGAGCGCTTCCTTTACGAGGTAAGGCTTACTGGCCTATAGTTTGTCACTTCTTCCCTATTACCACTTTTGTGGAGAGGTACGACATCAGCCCCTGCAATCTCATATTTCAATTCTTTCAACACCCTCGGATGTACACTATCTGGTCCAGGAGATTTGCCACTCCTCAGTCCATCAAACAGCCACAACACATCTTCCCGGTGTATCGATATTTCCTTCAATTACTCCGCAGCATCCCCCCCCCCCCAAATACCATCTCATTCATTGGCAACATTCCCACATCCTCCTCAGCAAAGAATCCATTCAGTCTCTCCATCATGGCCCCCTCCCCTCCCAGTGCCCCCTCCCATCTCCATCATCCAATGGTCCAACATACTCTTTCACAAGTCTTCCGCTACGAATGTACTTGATAAAGCCCCCACTATGCATTTTTGCTTCCACAGCAAGTTTCTTCTCAAATTCTCTCCCTGCCTGCCCCATCAATGCCCCGCATCCAACTCACCAGTACCTGTGCTGTTTCCAGTTTGTCACCTGGCTCCCCTTTCCATTTCCTGAAAGATGCCTCCCGGCAACAACAGCCTCCCCAACTCCACCTCCAAACCATGCTGGCAGTTCCCTGGACCTCCCTCCACCATTCTCAAAGCACGGAACACAACTGGTCTGGGCCTCCATGACAGTACTTTTAAACAACACCCAAGCTTGAAGTAAATCTTTAACCTTTGCAACTGCTTCTTTTAGTTTTTTTTCTTAACTATTTTCCTCATTTTATCATAGTTTCCCTTTTGAAAGTTAAAAGGTAGTACTGTGAATTACCTTACCCTCCCTCCATTTATTAAATCAAATATGATCATGCTTTGATCATTATTGCTAAGTGGCCCCAAAACATTATCTCTTGCACCAGATTTTGTGTTCCATTAAGGACTCGGTCCAAAATGGCTTTCCCTCTGGTCGGTTCAAGAAGCAGTCATTTATTTCATCTAGAAACTTAATCTCCCTAGCATGTCCTGCCATGACATTGACCAAGTCGATACCGGGGTAATTGAAATCACCCATTATTATTACTGTGCTGTAACTTTTGTTAGCTTCCCTGATTTCTTTGAGCATTTCATCATGCATTTGTTCATTCTGGCCAGGCGGTCGATAGTACACCCTCACTGCCATCGCCTTAACATTCCCCTTTTTACATGGAATTTCAATCCATAGAGATTCTACTGTGAATTTTGTTTCCTGCAAAACTTTAATCCTTTGTGATGCAATGCCCTCTCTAACAGAGTGCAACCCCTCCACCAATTTGATCTGCTCTATTATGATATAATTTGTACCCAGGTATCACATTTTCCCACTGGTTGTCCTCCTTCCACCATGTCTCTGAGATACCAATCATATCTAACCTAAAAGTAGGCACCTCCTTATAAACTTACACCCAAAAAGCATAATTATATCATGATTCATCATGCACTAGAAATGAGCTGAAAAAACACAATTAGCAGTAGAAATCCAATCATATATTAAAAGCTGATTAAGTGAAAAAGTAACCTCTTGAATGACTGCAAGATTTGTTTCATGGAGTTTTGCAGTTATCACATCAGAATGATAAGCCGAAAGACATCGAATGAAATTCAGTCCTTCAATTTTTTTCTCCCTACATAATGGAAAAAATATATTGATCTATATACATTCTAATGATAACACACTTTCTTATACTTCTATATAGTGTTGAAGATAATAAACAAAAATTTGAATATAAGCAGTATATTCTGAAATGGCATCATTTTACTATGTAAAGAAATGTTAAAACAAAAATGTTTGCCTTCCATTTGTCTATAATTATATAAGCTGTGGGAGGTAATAGAATCATAAATATACAATTAAACTAAAACTAGTTTTATACCTTTGATTTTCTGAAAATGCTATGCTGGACTGATGTAATATGTATGGTGTGGAGGTCGACATTTAAAGGGTTTATGATCCTAACAATGAGAGTTAGGTTCCTAAACTGGCTTCTTTGAAAATTTGCTAGGGCTGAGTTCTACATATATTCACATTTCACTAAAATCCTCAAATTAAAGATCCTAAAAAGTGGGTAGCAACGGGGTGGATTTAGGATGTTGAAAAAAAGTTAGGAGCTTAGCACCAAACATCCAAATCAGGCTCAAATCTAGGCAAATGAATGGTAGGCCTAAATTTAAGAGAACACGAGTTAATACTCAGCCATGGCAATGTCTTTTTTTAAATGCTAGCTGCCGTGGCTAAAAGATAATCAAGATAGTCAGTGCCGGTATTCAGATAGTGAATGGTACTGAATATCTGGAAGTGTGGCAAGCACCACTGCCATTGCGTTCCATATAGAGACGATATTCACCATTTCTATACGGAATCCTAAGGACAGTTTTTCTGCTGGCTTAAGTTATCTAGACAGCAGCACTAAACATATAATTGAAGGCTCTGTTCCTGCTCCACCCACAGATCGCCCCAGACTTATCCAGATATAGCCAAGGCGGTCTGAAAGTGCCACTGAATACTGACCAATAACTTAGGCTCCTAAATTCCGGTTAATTTTCAGCAGAAGACCCGGAGAGCTGATTTAACCAAGTGAATATTTAAAACACTGTAGCAGTCAGCCGATGCATTTGAAATATAATCTGGGTATTCAGTGCTGGTATTCAGATAGTGGCTGGCACTGAATATCCAAATAGTGGCAATACTCAGTCACTATGCGGACAGTTGATCTAGATAGCTCTTAGGATAGCTTTTTTGCTGAAAGCTGCGATCAGAACTGCTGGCACTACCCTTGCTCCACCTATGGACAACGTCTGCACTAACCGGATAGTGCAGAGGTGGTCTGTGGAGATTTTAAACAGCACTATCCAGATAGTGCTGCTGAATCTCTCTTTTGGCAGCCTTACACAGATAACCTCTGTGGTTATCTCGATAAGGGCTTCTGAATATCATCCCCTTGGGCACCTGTTTGACTGACAATATTTATTTTATTTATTTATTTTATTTAACATTTTTATATACCGCACTATTTATTATCAGCGCGGTTTACATAGAACTACAAAACATCAGATAAGATAAGATACATATATCTGTTTTTACATGGAACAGGAAGAAAAACTTGGAAAACAGGGGTAATTGTAGCAAAGGATAATAGAACTTGAACTATATACATATGATAGTAATATTACTTGAAAAAGTATCATGTTAGATAGGGATGGGATTGGAGCTGTTTAGATGAACTTGTGTTATTGTGTTCTCTGGAAAGTATATGATGAAAAGGTGATGCTTCAAGGCCTTTTTGAACTGGGGGATATCAGAGATGGCCCTAATGTGTGGTGGGAGGGTATTCCACAGTTTTGGAGCACATAAGCTGAATGATCGGTTCACAGTTGCAGAGATGTATTTTAAGGATTCTTTTGGAACTTTAAGCATGTTTAGTTCCGAGATTCTTCTAAGCCTGTTGGAGGGGATAGGCTGGATCAACTCTGATAGAGAGGAGGGAGCAGGTCCTTTGTGAGCTTTGGAGACTAGTAGCAGGGTCTTGAAGGTGATTCTCGCTTGGATAGGGAGCCAGTGCAATTGTTTCAGGAGAGGTGTTACATGTTCTCTTTTTGGTGCCCCGAAGAGCACTCTTGCAGCACTGTTTAATGCGAGTTGAAGCGGGTTGAGGGTTGATTGGGGGAGCCCCTGTAGTATACAATTTGCGAAGTCAAAATGTGGGATAATTAAAGCCTGGTAGACAGTACGGAAATCATCTGGATCAATTAGTTGGCGAAGGTTTCTAAGGGAGCGAATCTTGAAATAAATTGCCTTTACAGTGTTGGCTATGTGGGTCTTCATGTCTAGATTCTGATCCAGGGTAACACCAAGATAACGGATGTGGGGTTTTACTTGCAACTTAGCATCTTGGACTTCAAGGAATGAAGGTGGTGTGAACTTGGGGTTTCTTGAAATGAAAAGTACCTCTGTTTTCTTGTTCTGGATTCTGAGATTTTGAGTCAGTAGCCAGTCTGAGATGGCGTTAAAACAGTTGGTTATGTTGGTGAGATTCATCTTATCAATGCAAAATGGCATATAATAGGACATCATCAGCATAGATCATATAATTGACTTTGAAGGACCTGATAATGTTGCATAGGGGTTGCATGTAGATGTTGAATAATAATGATGACAAAGAGGAACCTTGTGGGACTCCTTGACCTTGGTGAAATGGCTCTGATGTTTCACCATTTGAGCGAACTTGCTGCCATCTTTCTGAGAGGTAAGAGTTTATTTATTTATTTATTTATTTAGACAGTTTTGTATACCGCCTTATCCTTCAATCAAAGCGGTCACAACACAATTGGGGGATACATTTAACACACGGGGATATGAGACACATACACTAATACTTACAGGGAACATGGGCAATGGAGGGTTAAGTGGCTTGCCCAAGACCACAAGGAGCATCTGTGGGACTAGAAACCCCAGTCCTTCCGGCCCAAGGTTGCTGTCCTCTAGTGGGATTTGAACCCCCGACCTTCCGGCCTGAAGTACCTTGCCCCAACCACTAGGCTACTCCTCCCTCAGAGTTGCACCATTCAAGAGCATTTCCACAGAGGCCCTTCTCTCTTAGGCGGACAATAAGAATGTCGTGACAGACCGAGTCAAAAGCAGCCGCAATATCTAAAAAGATGAGAACAAAGCCTTGTTTGATGTTGTCGATGCCAGAGTTTAAGCTGTTGAGAAGTGAGGTGAGGAGCGTTTCGACCCCGTAAGATTCCCGGAATCCATGTTGACAGGTATCAAGAGGCGCTTCAGTGTCGATATGGTCTTGCAATTGTCTGTAGACTATCTTTTCGATTATTTTCGCAAGGGTGGGTATGCTGGAGATGGGTCGGTAAGAGTCTGTTTTTTGCGGATCTAATTTGAGGTTTTTTAGTAGAGGTCGGATGGAAGTCTGTTTGAGGGCAGAAGGGAATGAGCCAGTGTCAAATGATAGGCTTATGATTTTGGATATTGTTGGAGCAAGTTCTTTGCGGAGGTCCTTTATCCAAAAAGCTGGACACGGATCGGTGTGTGCTGTGGATAAGTTGAGAGATGAGATAATATCTTCAATTAGCTTCAAAGAGGGGGTGGAGAAAGAAGCTAAAGGGGCTGGGAGTGCATGATCATTCAGGATAGTGGGTATTGTAATTTTATTTGTGCAGCATAACTTAGATTGTATGTAAAGGGCATAAGCTTGTGGGTTGATTTCACACTGGTGCTCCTGTGAGGGTTCTTTGGCTAATTTCTTGACAAGGGTAAATAGGTCGTGAGGTTTGTTTATAGCACGTTTAAGGATGTCTGTATGATATAGTCTCATTTTTTCAGAAATAGCTTTGCGGTGGGTTTCAAGATGTTGCATGTATGCAGACTGATTAGTATCGTTGCGTGATCTCCTCCATTTCTTCTCAAGTTTTCGCAAATGTTTTAGGGATTCTTTCAGATCAGATGTAAACCAAGGTGCTGTAGCTTTTCTTCTTAATGACTTATTTCTGGTGGGACGAGATGAGATGCGGTTAAGTCTGTTGTTCCAAGAAGTGATAATCTCTTCCAGGTTTAGGGTAGAATCATTAAAGAGAGCATCGGTTTCCTCAAGGATTTGTTCCCTGTTAAAAGGTTGGAAGCTTCTGGATGTGGTATTTGCATATTTGTTTATGTTCTTGTCATCGGAATATTGCTTCTTTTGAATGGGAATCTGGAACATAATGAGGTTATGATCTGACCATGGAACCTCTGTAATTGCTAGAATAATATTCTGAAGTTGGTTGAGAGCGGAAAGAGGGGCAAATATGAGATCAAGGATGTTGCCTTTTATATGTGTGGATTGTTGTATGACTTGCTTGTAGCCTAGTGTTTCTAGGGCCTCTATGAAGGCGTCAGATTGGTTGTCTTGTAGAGATGGTAGGTTAATGTCTCCTAAGATCCAATTGGGTCTGTTTGGATTCTGTGAATTGGAGGCAAGATTTATAATGGTTGAGAGATCATCTGGGGAAGGTGATGGCGCTCTGTAGACTAAGTTTATAGAGTAAAGGTTGTTAGAGATAGAGACTGTTTCTAGTTGATTGTTGCTAAAAGAGTCGACCATTTTAAGTTGGAGTCCGTTCTTAGCGATGATAAGAACTCCTCCACCTCTTTTGCCTTGTCTGCAGCTGGTGAAAACCTCATAGTTATTGGGGAGGAGCTGGTTGAGAATTATATTGTCTTCTGGAGAAAGCCATGTTTCGGTAACCATAAGTATGTCAAGGTTATTAGATGTTATTATATCTGTGACAGCTGGCCATTTCTTACGAAGGGAGCGAGCATTAATGAGGGCACATTTGAGGGGGCATGGTTGATTGTAGTTTTCTGAGTTTGACTTTGTAGTATGTTGAAGAGGTATGTATAATAAATAATGGTGATGAGAACGTTGGTCCCAGTTTACATTGTGGTAATTGGTGCGTGACCATTTTTGCCAGTTGTTATGTAAGATAGGTATGGAATTGCCTGAGGAAATTAGAGCCAGTATCTCTGGTATCAGACCTATGAGGAGGAGGTATAGGCCTAGAGTAATTTTGCAGTGGAGGGCCATTGTGAGGCTGAGCTGAATGTCGTTTAAGAGGAGGAAATAAAGGATAGGGTTTATAATTTATGTGGTGAAGTGTTTAGTCTTTGACTAGGGGAAAAAAGTTCACTGGGAATTAGTTAGATGCAAGAAAATTGTTACAAAGCTTACAAGAGATAGTTGCGATTTGATTAGGCAATGATCTTTACTGGAATTTAAAGAGGGAGAGAAAATTGCTTATCAGATGAGCAAGTACTGAAAATTGCTTATCAGATGAGCAAGTACTGAGAAGAGTGTCTACAGGTTGATACAGTGTAACAATGTATGAAATGTACTAGTCATACTTGAGACAAACTGTTACTTGAGAGGATGCTAGTAACAATAAGCGGTAAGGTATTAGCAGACACAGAGGTGAGATAGCAACATTGTAATATTGGAAACATTGTGCACAAAGATGTGAGATAGCAACATTGTAATATTGGAAACATTGTGCACAAAGATGTGAAACATAGGTATGGCCTTAGCCGTAAGAAACAGCAAAACCTCCAGGTAAATTTACTATGTAGAGGATATGATGGTTTAAATATTAAAACATTTCATGACTTACATTTCAAGTTTCTTAACAGTTGATAGTATACATTACAGGTTATTTAGTAGAGAGCAGTTCATGGAAGTGGCGGTTACTTTTCATTAGGTCTCATTTTTCATCGCGGATTGTGCTCAGCTCCAACTGGGGGGATTGTAATGAAGGTTGTAATCAAGGAGAAGGGCTGTCACGGTTAGCGGCAGTTCTTTATGGGAGTCTTTGTGTCTTCCCGCGAAGTTGCTTCAAGCTCTGTGCTCAGGCCCAACCAGTGCCCCGCCTAAGGGCCACGCCAAAGGGCCCTCTGGCGAGGCCCTCAGGCGCGGGCCCGCCTGGCGGCGGCTCTATTTCAAGCCGGGCCTGCTGCTCCTCCCCTCCCACAGCCCCGAATGGGCCGGAGTTGCTGCTCGGGAGGGCAGACCGGCCGGTGGAAACTTTCAGCCCCGATCAGGGGAAGCTGCCGCAAATTTAAATTTCCCGCCGGCGGCGGCTCTATTTCAAGCCGGGCCTGCTGTTCCTCCCCTCCCACAGCCCCGAATGGGCCGGAGTTGCTGCTCGGGAGGGCAGACCGGCCGGTGGAAACTTTCAGCCCCGATCAGGGGAAGCTGCCGCAAATTTAAATTTCCCGCCGGCGGCGGCTCTATTTCAAGCCGGGCCTGCTGCTCCTCCCCTCCCACAGCCCCGAATGGGCCGGAGTTGCTGCTCGGGAGGGCAGACCGGCCGGTGGAAACTTTCAGCCCCGATCAGGGGAAGCTGCCGCAAATTTAAATTTCCCGCCGGCGGCGGCTCTATTTCAAGCCGGGCCTGCTGTTCCTCCCCTCCCACAGCCCCGAATGGGCCGGAGTTGCTGCTCGGGAGGGCAGACCGGCCGGTGGAAACTTTCAGCCCCGATCAGGGGAAGCTGCCGCAAATTTAAATTTCCCGCCGGCGGCGGCTCTATTTCAAGCCGGGCCTGCTGCTCCTCCCCTCCCACAGCCCCGAATGGGCCGGAGTTGCTGCTCGGGAGGGCAGACCGGCCGGTGGAAACTTTCAGCCCCGATCAGGGGAAGCTGCCGCAAATTTAAATTTCCCGCCGGCGGCGGCTCTATTTCAAGCCGGGCCTGCTGCTCCTCCCCTCCCACAGCCCCGAATGGGCCGGAGTTGCTGCTCGGGAGGGCAGACCGGCCGGTGGAAAACAATAGGGTTCAAATTCAGGTACTTACCTTAGGAACCTAAATTTAGGAGCTCATTTTTGAATATCAGGCTCATGAAAATTAGGGAGAGTTGTTACTAACATATCTTAAGGGAATAATATATGATAATTGCTAAATAATGTTTGTAAAATGGCAAAATTGTGTTTATTTTACCTTAATGCATACTAATTTAGAGCAATGCATATTAGTTAATAATGAGATACAAAGCACCTCATCATGCAAATCGAATAATGTAGCATACTAGGTTTAGTGCAAGCTGCATCATTTATGAAAAATAATGTCAGCTTTGAGCTGGCAGTAATTTTCTTCCTCAGGAATATTGTGCTACTAATGCATGGTCCAGTGCTCCCAAGGGTCATCCTAAAAGGGCCAGAAGTAAAGTAAAGTTTCTGCATGGAGCTCCCTTCCTCCCAGCAAAAGCCCACCACCACCTGAAGACACCCTAGACCTTCAACAAAGACCCGTGGACCCTGTCAGTGGCCTGATGCCAGGGCTGGACCATCCACTAGGTGGCCGCCTAGGGCAGCAGACCTCCGTGGGCCGCACAGCACCCATGGCCTGCCACTTCCTCCCCCCTCCTGTGCTGAGTCGAGCCGCACCGCATCACTGCGCCCCGCTGCTGCTGATACCAGTGGCGGGGTCGGCTCAGTTCCGCGGCAGGCTCTTTGCGCATCAGAAGCGGCAGGCCATGTGTGCCGAAGCACATGGTCTGCTGCTGCTTTCAAGCCATCTATTGCCAGAATCAGTAGCTGGGGGGGGGGGGGGGGGGCAGCAGTGCAGCTCAGCAAGGGGAGGAAGAGGAGAGTGGAGCGGTAGGGCCAGGGCTTCTGCCTAGGGTGGCCTTGACTGATACTCCTGGGGAAGAAAAAACTGAAATTACACTTACCTGGTAATTGTAGTTCCTGGAGTGACTCCAGTTTAGTCCTCTACCTCTGGGTAGTGAACCTCCTCCTGCAGCTTGGAGACTGGGCATGTCAAAACTTGTGACATCACTGGATATAGCCTGCTGGCACGTCCCATCAAACCCCAGTGCACTATTGAAAAGCAGACTCAAAGGAGCAACAAGTAAGTAGCTAAATTCAAAAATAGCATTAGCATCAGAACAATGAACGGAACCCCCTTTTTGTTTTGTTTTTTAAATCAAAGGGCTGTAGTTAATATGCATTTAATCTTTCCTAAATACAGGATTTTCTCTTTTTTTTTTTTAAAAACCACTCATAAGTATGAACATCCTTGTACGCACCACTCTTTATCTGCTGACAGAATGAAAAAAAGAAAAAATAGCCATACTCACAGCGAACCATAGGATAACCGAAGATTCATAGTCCTCAGCACGAACTCAAAGCCTCCTCCGAAAAGGATCTGAAAATAGTCCAAAGAACTTAACAACCCAAGGGCGGGATGAGGACTAAACTGGAGTCACTCCAGGAACTACAATTACCAAGTAAGTGTAATTTCAATTTCTTGAGCGTTCCTCCAGTTTAGTCCTCTACCTCTGTGATGTATCAGAGCAGTAACTAATGGGAGGGACCTTTGCACCCGGAGCGCAAAACCGCAGCACCGAAAGTGGCATCGCCTGCCGCCAACACATCTGAACGGTAGTGTTTACTGAAAGTATGTCGAGAAGACCAAGTAGCCGCTCTACAAATCTCTACTGGAGGAATCAAACTGTGTTCCGCCCAGGAAGTCGCCTGCGCTCTCGTCGAGTGAGCACGGAGCCCCACCGGAACGGTCCGACCCTGCAAAATATATGCTGAAGCAATCGCTTCCTTAATCCATCTGGAAATAGAAGCTTTTGATGCTGCCTCTCCTTTGCGCGGACCTCCGAACAGCACGAAGAGACAGTCTGACTTATGAAACCCTTCCGAAACCTTCAAATAGTGACGCAAAACTCACGCTACATCCAAACAACATAAACTGCGTTCCAAGGCATCCCCATCGCCCGAACAGAGCGCCGGCAGGGTAACCACTTGATTGAGATGAAATGGAGACACAATCTTTGGTAAAAACGATGGCACCGGTCTCAGCTCCACCTTATCTTCTTGAAAAGACCAGAAAGGGTGCCCTACAGGACAACGCCTGCAACTCTGAGATGCGTCTATCCAAACAAATAGCTACCAAAAATACCGCCTTCAGGGCTAAATCCTTTACAGACGCCTGGAGCAATGGTTCGAAAGGAGCCTTCACCAAGGCGCGTAAAACCACATTGAGATCCCACGGCGGGACAGTCATTCTCCAAGCGGGATGAAGCCTAGAAACTGCTTTAAGAAATCGTATAACATCAGGGTGAGCTCCCAGCGACCTCCCCTGCACCTTACCTCTGTAACATGCTAGAGCCGCCAATTGAACCCTCAAGGAACTGGCCGCCAGACCCTTATCAAAACCATCTTGCAGAAAACTCAACACTACAGGTACAGCCATCGTCGCAGCTCATACTTGCCTCCGTGAACACCAGTCCTCAAAAATACGCCAAATACGCACATATGCCAAAGATGTGGAGCTTTTTTGTGCACGCAGCAAGGTAGCCACGACTGCTGCCGAGTAACCTCTCTTCTTTAACCTTGCCCTTTCAATGGCCAAACCGTAAGCGAGAATCAATCCGCTTGAGGCATTCGAAGTGGGTCCTGAAGAAGATCCCCCGATGTCGGCAACTTCCAGGGATCACCGTCTAGCAATTGGATGAGATCGGCATACCATGGGCGCCTTTGGCCAAACCGGAGCCACTAACAGAACCGACCCCGCGTGAGCTTCGATGCGCTGAATCACTCGCCCCAGCAACGCCCAGGGCGGGAAAACATAGTCCCGTTGTCGGCCAAGGCTGAATCAAGGCGTCGATTCCTTCCGACATTCGTTCCCGACGCGTGCTGAAGAACCGATCCGTCTTTGCCGACCGAAAGGTTGCTTTGAGGTCCATGATTGGAAGACCCCATCTGCGAACTATCTGTGTGAAGACGTCAGGATGCAACTCCCATTCCCCGGCATCCACGCGCACCCTGCTGAGAAAATCCACCGTTACATTGTCCCTTCCTGCAATGTGCGCCGCCAAGATAGCCAGAAGCTGAAGCTCCATCCAAACAAAGAGAGCCTCCGCTTCTTCCTCCATGGCAACACTTCCTGTACCGCCCTGCCGATTGATGTAGGCCACCGTTGTGGAGTTGTCGGACAGAACTCGCACTGCTTTCCCCATTACCGTAGCCTCGAAGTGTCGCAGTGCTAGCGAGACCGCTCGCAGTTCCAGGCGGTTGATCGACCACGCCCTCTCTTGCTCATTCCAAGTGCCTTGCACAAACAGCGCACCGCAATGCGCTCCCCATCCTACTAGACTCGCATCCATGATCAAGGGAAGCCAGACCAGCTGCTCGAGCGGAACCCCGGCCGCCAACGATTCCGGCTGTAACCACCACCGAAGCGACTGCCGGATCTGGAGAGGGCAAGGAAGCCATTTGTTCAAAGAATGATTCTGATGTGACCACCGGTGCAGCAACGCTCTCTGCAATGGTCTCATGTGAAATCGGGCCCATGGCACCACATCCAGAGTTGCCGCCATCGTCCTGAGTACCCGAAGGTAATTCCACGCCGAGGGCGCCTGAGTCGCCAGAAACCTGTGCACCAAGTGCTGCATAGCTGAGATACATCGTTTCGGAAGACACACCAAGCCCCTCTGGATGTCAAACCGAACCCCCAGATACTCGAGATCCTGGGATGGGACTAAGTGACTCTTGGCCGCATTGACTACCCAGCCCAGGCTTTGCAGAAACCTCACCACCTTGGCTGTCACCTGAATGCTCTCGGCCCGGGATTTCGCTCGGATTAACCAATCGTCGAGATAAGGGTGCACCAAGATTCCATCCTTTCGCAGCGCTGCTGCTACCACCACCATAATCTTGGTAAAGGTTCGTGGAGCCGTGGCCAGTCCAAAGGGCAAAGCCTGGAACTGATAATGCCCTCAAGGCAGAGCAAACCTTAGCCACTTTTGATGCGCCTCCCGGATCGGGATGTGTAGGTAGGCCTCCATAAGATCCAGCGACGTTAAGAACTCCCCCTGACGTACCGCTACAATGACCGACCGCAAGGTTTCCATTCTGAAATGAGGTACTCGAAGACAACGATTTACCCCTTTGAGATCTAATATAGGACAGACCAAACCGCCCTTTTTTGGAACCACAAAATATATGGAGTATCGACCCGCACCGTAATCCTTCCTTGGTACCGGCGCTACCGCCCCCAACTGCACCAGCCGGTCTAAAGTCTGTCGAATGTCCAAAGCTTTTCGTTGACTTCGGCAGGGGGACATCACAAAAGAATCCAGAACCGGCCTGGCCAATTCCAGTGCATAGCCATCGCGAATGATCTCTAACACCCACTGATTTGACGTGATTTGGACCCAGGCGGGAAGAAACTCCCGAAGACGCCCCCCGATCAGGAGACTTCCCACCTGAGTCCGCCCCCTTTCATTGTGGCTTTTTAAAGGATGTAGAGGGAGCTCCCGAGAAACCTCTATTTGCTCCCCGGAACCCACGAAACCCCTGGGTTCTAGGAGCAAATCTCCCCCTTTGAAAACCACCTAGCCGAGACGACCGAAAACGTCTGAAATCCCTGGACTGCCCCTGAAAGGCTGATAGGGATTTCCCCTGTTTGGGCTTATCTTCCGGAAGCTGGCCTCCCTTGGATTCACCTAAGTCCTTGACCAACTTATCGAGGTCTTCGCCAAACAACAACTTCCCTTTGAAAGGCAGCTTACCTAGACAGGCTTTAGAAGACCCATCAGCCGCCCAATACTTTAACCACAGCAACCTCCGGGCAGCCACCAAGGAAGTCATACTATTAGACAACACTCTGATTAGGTCATAATGCACATCTACCAGATAAGCTGCCCCGGGCTCGAGGCGATCTAATTGCCAAATGCTCTCCGGCTCTAACTGTGGAGCCTGACACAAATGCTGCGACCAACGGAGACAAGCTCTCTCCACCCAAGCTCCGCATATGGACGCCTGCAATGCAAGCGCATCAACTTCAAAGGACTGCTTCAAAAGACCATCTACTTTCCTATTTTGCACATCTTTTAATGCCGCACTACCTTCCACTGGGATGGTGGTCTTCTTTGTCACTGCTGCCACCGCCGCATCAATCCGCGGGGACCTAAATCTCTCCCTCTCCGAATCCACTAAGGAATAGAGCCACTTCAAGGTTCTGATACCCTTGAGACCTGCTTCCGGCTGATCCCACTCAGTTTGGATCATCTGATCTACTACTTTATGTACGGGAAAGACTACCTGAGCCTGCCTCACCGCCAGAATGACCAGATCTTCTATGTCAGCGTCCACCACGGGTTGCGCTGTAGCCAGTTTCAGAGTTTGAAGGGATTCCGTGATAAGCGTCGTCAGCTCCTCTTTACGAAATACTCGAATGATCTTTGCCTGGTCCTCTGGTTCGGCAATCTCCCCTTCTTCTAAATCCTCTTCCTCGGCCTCTAGTTTCTCCTCCCCCTCCTCTGACTCTGGCCAGGCCCCGTCAGAGGGCGAGAGGTCACTATGCCGTGTTCTTTTAGGAGGCTGCGAAGAAGCCCCAACAGGTTCTCCAGTCCGTGGTTGCGAAGTAGGACCTGCCATCTGCAAGGCCGCAGGTAACTTCCTCTGATGCTTCATACAGAAAGCTTGATGCATAATTAATACAAAATCCAGACAAAAGTCCTCCATCTGTCCTGCCATAGATGCCGAAGACGGCCCCGCTAGGACCTCTACACCTGATCCCGGCTGGGTAAGAGCTAGCGCCTCTTCTCCAGCCGAAACTACGGGCTCCAGCCCCTCCAGAGGTACTGCAGACTTCATCTGATGCTCAACTTTGCTGGACACTGAGACGCAGGCCCGACAGATGCCTGTGTCAGCCACAGTCCCTCTGCGTGCGCCGCACACCACGCACTGCGGCCATGAAGACATCCGCTTGCCTTCCAGCAGCACCTAGAGAAAAAACTACCAGTAGTGCTTTTTCTGGTTTTTTTTTTTTTACAAAAGCACACCAATAACTTTGCCAATCAGATAAAGGGCGCCCCCCCAGGGAAGTCCCCCACCAGACAATGCAGTCTTAGAACACAGACCCCTCAGCTTTTAAATGTGTTCTTACCGCCGAGAATCGCGGGCCGAAAAACCCCGCCACCACACGGTTCCCTTAAAATGGCGTCTTTCCTCAGAGCCTTGCTTTTGGCGCCAAACTTTCCACCGGCCAAAACCGCTCCTCGCAGCCGGCTGAAGCTGCCCCGTACTGTGCCAGCGC
Organism: Ichthyophis bannanicus; assembly: GCA_033557465.1. Lineage (NCBI taxonomy): Eukaryota > Metazoa > Chordata > Amphibia > Gymnophiona > Ichthyophiidae > Ichthyophis > Ichthyophis bannanicus. The sequence continues at coordinate 1,768,445,657 of CM066032.1, forward strand.
TGTGGCCTAAATGACCGTGCCCGGTTCCCCGCCGCTACACTTACCGCGGCAGGAGAAAAAAATGCAGGACCCGAGGACGCTCGCGTTGCAAGCGAAGCGCCGCCTCCAAATGAAGTTTGTCCCGGGCCCGGAGCAGCGCTGTGGCCTTCACAACGCCCCCGGCCGCTCCACACTTCCTGCGGCTAACGGGACCACGGGGCTCTCCCCCGAACAGTCCGGGGGGGAGAGATCCCGACTGGAAACTTCTTTCGAGGGACACAGCCCACACGCAGAGCAAACCAAGCTCTTAAAGAGTCAAGGCAGCTAATGGTAAGACACAAGGATGTACCAAGTTAAACTAATGGGATTTTAACTGAATTGAACAAATGAAACTAAAGTAAGTTTAAAGTAAATATAAAGTAAAATTAAACTAATTTGAACTCCATTTGAGCCCCCTAAAATAGGAAACCCCAATCAAACTTCTCAGTACAGTAAATGCTCCTTAATTGTTCTCCCAAGTGAGCCTAACCCTAGGCTCACTACGTCCTCCTGCTGCGTGGAGACTGGACACATTGGGGTTTGATGGGAAGTGCCAGCAGACTATATCCAGTGATGTCACAAGTTTCGACATGCCCAGTCTCCAAGCTGCAGGAGGAGGTTCACTACCCAGAGGTAGAGGACTAAACTGGAGGAACGCTCAAGAATAACACATTTTGCAAGGTTGAATGCAAACTGCATTATCATTTACTGCTAGAGTTACTAACCTGTAGTACAGAGTTTCTGCAGATTAGTGACTCCAATTGAAAATTAAGCTGCGGTAGAATGTGTTATTTTACCACAGCTTAGTAATTTCCCCCCTTAGTGCTGTGTTATTTGTTTAATTATTTCATGTAACTATTAGGTTACTTTTTTCATTGTAATTTGTAGTGGAGTAATTTTTGGTTTGCACAGAACATTTAGTTTAATATGTATTATGATTTCATTTCTGCTCATGTAAATCACAGGGCTTTTTTTAATGAGAGATTTGATTAATAAATATATTAAAATAAAATACATAATCCAATTGACATGACATGAAAAGCTATTTGGAGGTCTAATATCCTAAACTGCTCTAGATTAGGACTGATAATACACATTGAGAAGAATAGTAAGCACCACCGTGCAATGAATAATTCCATATTCACAAAATAAATTCATGCAGCAGGGCATGATCATGCTAAATTGCGGTGGAGCACTCGTTACAGAATTTAGCAAGCATCATGCTGTTTCTCCCTCCCAGACTCCTCAGGATCAATTTAAGTCAGCTTCCTCTATCAGTTGTTAATCAGGAGGTTGGTGCTGGACTCAGAAGTGATTGTTTTTTGATTTAGGAGAAGAGAAATGTCTATAATGGTTACTTAGTGAGTTGTCTTTGATTGTTTTCCTGTTTGTGTTCATAGTCCTAGAGTCTGCTGTGACTTTTTGGGAGAAAAACAGCCTAATCTTTCATAAGGCATCTAGGTCAAAAAAGGGATATTTGGGGAAACTGCTAGGTACTTATGACCTAGATTGGCCACTATTGGAAACAGGATACTGGGCTTGATGGACCTTGGTCTGACCCAGTGTGGCATATCTTATGTTCTAAGTTGGGATCTTCAAAATGTGAAGTATATTTTAAAAAAGGCTCACTGAACATGGATCCTCTGAAAAAATACATATAAGGCCACAAAAAAGAAATACATACAGCAACATGTACAGCAGGAACAGTTATTTAAAAAACATTCAAAATAAGAATAGAATTGCTCGGTATTTTGTATGTGTAAATAGCATCACTAACACATAAAGAGCATTTAGAGTAGTTACTCACCTGTAACAGGTGTTCTCCAGGAGCAGCAGGAATCAGTCCTCACATATGGGTGACGTCGGTGCTGACGGAGCCCCCGTCTGGAGCATTTCCCCAGCTTTCAAAGAAAGCCTTTGGGAATGCAGCGCGCATGCACAGTCCCCTTCCCGCCCAAGGGTGCCATCTTACTCAGTCTGATGACATAGCTAAAAGACAGCAAAAAACAAAGTGAGGGGGAGGAGGGAGGGTCGTGAGGACCGATTCCTGCTGCTCTTGGAGAAAGCACAGTTACTTACCTGTAACAGGTGATCTCTGGGAACAGCAGGAATAAGTCTTCACATATGGGTACATCGGTACTGACGGAGCCTGCGCGGGAACGCTCCCCACTGTCCAGAAAGCAAGCCTTTGGGAGCATCCCACACGCATGCGCGCTGCCTTCCCGCCCATTCACTTCCCTCTCATCTGTTGGGTTTGTAGCTGAGACCGAAGGAGGGAAGTAAACAAATTAGAGAGAGAGAGAGAGAAAACAATTCCTAGGGGAGGTGGGTGGGTTGTGAAGACTTATTCCTGCTGTTCCCAGAGATCACCTGTTACAGGTAAGTAACTGTGCTATCTCCAGGAACAAGCAGAAATGAGTCTTCACATATGGGGACTCCCAAGCTAGAGATGCCTAGAGGAGGTCCCAGCATATTGCAAATCTAATGGATGGGCCATGCTATTTCCCAGAACCTCAGGCATCCAAAGGATGGAGGGTAGGAGTTGAATTAAAAAGGGGGTGCTGTGGAACAGCTTGACTAAACAAGGCGTCCAGAGGGGAGTCCTTGTGTAGATCATAATTGTTAGAAAATATTGAATTCCAATTTTCTAATGTGGACCTTACTCAAAAATATTGCGAAAGTATTTGTTGAGGCTAACATGGGTCTGCTGCTAAGAGCCAGTACATTATCCTCAAAAGAAATTACCTCACTGTGAAGTAGAGGAAATAAAATTTGCAATACAGGTAGAGGTCAGAAGCCTTAATGGCTAGAACTAATCCCCGAAGAAAAACTGGGGGAGTTTAATGAGGTTGGACTTTGGAGGAAAAGCGAAAGCTTCTGTAAAGGCCAAAGTTTGTAGTAGGCACTGTAGCCTCCAATTTCTTGAAGATCAGTAATGTCTTTCCTAAGTGATGTCACTTAGGATAATGACTTTACATAGAGAGCTTCAGATGTGTCGTAACCGGAAAGATTACGGTAAAAGAAGGTATTTTCTAATTACCATAGAAATTGGTTATCCATTTAAAACCGTATGGTATGCTGGACAGCAACGAATCTTTCAGAGTCAGAATATATATATATATATATATATATATATATATATATATATATATATATATATATATATATATATATATATAGAGAGAGAGAGAGAGAGAGAGAGAGAGAGAGAGAGAGAGAGATTGAGATTCACTTACTAACAAGAAGGGGTAAGACCTGCTTGAGAATATGGATAGAGAATCTCTTTCTGGTTACAAGTAGAAGAACCATGGAGAAGGTTTCATGGAAACCGGTGGAATGTTCTTACTTATAAAGAGAGGTCTAGATTTCTTTAAAAATTCTAGCCCTTGAATAACCAGGAATGGAGACTTACGTGAAGGGGTGCAGAGGAGATCCTTAGTCTTAAGACAGCAAGTCTGGATCCTTCTATAACTTCAGAGTAGTAGCTGGAGAACAAGACGCAATATAAGGGGATACCATGTTTGCCCCTCTATGAGGGCAATATGAGTATCATGCATTCTTTGTTCAGCATAAGCTTCAATGAAGTATTGGGAATTAGAAGGAATGCACTAGACAAGGACCGACTGTAGTGAAAAGGAATGCATCCCTGTTGTAAGAGTTCCACTGGAGATGTGGAACAACCTAGGGAACTGAGCAATTCTTTATGCTTTCACGTGGTCTAAGCCCTGGTTCCTTTTTTTAAAAGGAAATTTTAAGGAAGATGGTAAGGAAAAAAACAGTCATGTAGGAGCATGACTGGGCAAAGCCTTTTTAACCATCTGGAAGTTACCTACTAGGAATGGCTCTGACGCTCTCTGGCAAAGGCCCATAGTTGCAGAGCTTTTTGTATAATTGCAGAGAGCATGTTGTAGGTTGCTTAGGTGAGATCTGGCTGTTTAATTGCCAGTGTGCAACCTAATCTATTCTGTTGGAGCCAAAAGAATTGAAGATGGCTAAGAATAGTAGACAGGCCGGTTGCCTGCAATGATAAATTGTCTAAGTGGGTTTTGGAACCTCTCTTGGAATTATCTGATATTAAGGCAGCAGAAAAAGTTAGATCCTATAGATTGGAAAAGAACCGACAGACATAATTAAGAGTGGTAACTCTCAATCACTGTCTGATAAGCTGTCTTAAAAGAAATATTTGAGAAGATCGCAAAGGGGAAGAAAACTCTGTATGGAAACTACTTACTGGAGTAGGTATTAAAGAAAATCCTATGGGCTTAAAAAAAAAAAAGCCCTCCAGTTGAATAGTATCACTCTTAGAGACTGAATGTCTCGACTAAGAGGGATAGAAAGTAATACAGAGTTGAGAAGACTTACAATTTGGTAAGTCCCTGAAGAGGTAAAGCCCCCTTGCAGACAAAACTATGAGATATCCTCGTACAGGAAAATTGTCAAGGTGAAGGGCATAGCCTACCTTGTTGTTAGTTGTTACTCCTCTTTTTCCTTCAAAAGGAGAGGAGAAACCTGTTACCTGTAGGGCATGATTATCCTCAATAGCTCTTGGAGCTAAAATAATGGATTTCTCTTGTGGCAAGAGATTCATGCCTAGAGTCGAGGATTGAGTCAGTGTATCACTTATATCTCAGTAAGGATGCTTCTGTTGATAAGAAGTAGGTTACCGGTTTTAAACCTCGAACAGGAAAAGAGATTTAATGATTAAAATATCAGAAACCCTGCGACTGCTGGGTTTGCTGAGCCTGTTGAGGTTTTGATTTTCTTAGCCTGGTTTGATGTTGCCCTTCTTTGGAAACATCTGCATGATGGGTAGAAGATGGATAAAACTTTTTTCCCCTAGGGGGATAAAGTTTCTTAAGAGATTTTTTAATAGCTGGGATAGAGGAAAGTTTTGACAATCCTCTGAAAGCAACAATATCAGTGCTTAACTGATTAGCTTGGAATAAAGCATCCTTGTTAAAGAGATTTTCACCAGTACGAGGAGTATTTCCCAGCCTTTCTTCTACCCATTTATCCAAGTCTGAAGCTTGGAGCCAGGCCATGCGTCGTGCCCCTATGGCTATAGCAGAGGTTCTGCTAATAGACTCAAAACAGTCCAGGGAAGCACGATTAAGAAACTTAGAGATATCTTGAGCATGACTGACTAATAAGAAATAGTCTGCTCTTTTATGTTCTTGAAGAAATGGGTTCAAAAGCTTTAAGTTCTTTGTGACCTCTTCAAGAGATAATCCCATATAGAAAATATATGAGATAATTCTTGCTGAAAGCATGGATGCCTGGAAGCATCGACGTCCAAAGGCATCTAAAGTCCTAGACTCACGACCTGGCGGATAAGAGGAGTGCTTCTTTGCACTCTTAATACGCCTCATTGCTGATTCTACAACTATAGAATGATGAGGAAGTTGAGTCTTTTGAAAACCTGGAGAAGGTGGCCCCTTGTACATAGTATCAAGTGTCTTAGAATGTGGGGATACCGTTAAAGGAGTTTCCCACATTCTTAATAGTAGATCCTGTAAGATCTGATGCAAAGGAAGCATGATCACCTCCTTTGGAATCCAGGGGAATTACAGTGTTTCTGAATCCCCTGGTATAGATTCTTTACCAGGTATAGAAATGGCAAGTAACTTTGCCATATCAAGCAAAAAAGCTTGAAAAGAAATCTCTCCTGAGGAGGACCCTCTGAAATGAGGGATAAAGGCTGAAACTGTTGAAAATTCAGCCTTGGTACCGATGGATTCATCCCAGTCATCGGGATCGGAAGACTTTAAAGGATGAAGCATCGGATTTTCTTTAAAGAGATGTCTTCGGTACCGCCCGAGGTCGGTACCGAGACGAGTTGGTACCGAATCCTCCATGCTAGAGAGCGATTCCAGGCTCGGCATCGAAGGAAGCGAGTCTGTCGAAGCAAGCATCGACGGTACCGACACCGGTGCCGATGTCGATACTGGTACCGGTACCAAAGCTGATACCGATAGTTGGGGAATGGTCTGCAGCGACTCTAGCGGTACCGAAGTAGCTGAACGTAGTCTAGCGAATCTCTCATCGGTGAGGAATATCTCATCCATCACCATAGCCGATGCCAGGGTGTCGGTACCGCCCGAAGCGGCCATAACCACCGAGCATGGCCCAGGTATGTCCATGGAGGTAAGAACCTCGGGAACAACCTGAAGCCCCGTTAATGCTTTGGAGCCCGAAGACTCCCGCTGGGGCTTTATTGCCAAAATGTCCTCGAGGGCAACGCCAGAGGCATCTCGATGCTTAGAAGGAGATCTACAACTCGAGGACTGGCTAGTCTTAACAGACTTTTGTTTGGTTACCTGATCCTGTGAGGAAGAAGATATTCTGGCTGGTGACATCGAGTCTGATGTGAACCGGGTATTGAGCTGTGCTCGATGCCGAAGACTTCTTCTATTTAAGCTCCTGCAGGAGAGACACTCCAGTGGGCAATTGTCAGGACCTAAACATTTTAGACACCAAGTATGAGTGTCTAAAAATATATTTGTACCGCCACACTTTGAGCATTTCTTAAGGATAGTGGCTGGCTTTTCCATAATGGAAAGGATAGAGGCCTAGTGGCCAAGAAACCGTCAGGCACTAACAGGAAAAAATTCCTTAGAAGAAAGAAGAAATTTTTAGTAAAAAGAAAGAAAAGTACCGGCGGTACCGGTGGCGTCGAAGGAAAGCAGACGCGACCACAAAAAACAAGAATAAAAAAGAAGAATTTTCTGCAGTGACAGGAATACGTCCTGCTGGCTCCATGGAAAAACGGAAAAACTGATGAGAGGGAAGTGAATGAGCGGGAAGGCAGCGCGCATGCGTGTGGGATGCTCCCAAAGGTTTTCTTTCTGGATGCTGGGGACCGTTCCCGCGCAGGCTCCGTCGGTACTGACGTACCCATATGTGAAGACTCATTCCTGCTTGTTCCTGGAGATCACCTGTTACAGGTGAATAACTACTCTTTCTACAGGACCAAGCAGGAAATCAGTCCTCACATATGGGACTCCCCAGCTCTAGGCTACCGGCAACCCTAAGCTGACAAAATGGCTCCCTCTCAAAAGCCTCAGCATTCGTGATAAGAATATCCTCTGAGAACGCCCCCGTACGATAGCCCAACACAAGGGCCGGAGGGTAGGAGTTGCCTAAACCTCAAAGAGATTACGGAGTACCACCTGTCTGAAAGCACTGTCCCTTCGGGACTCTCTCGAGGCAGTAATGGGCTGCAAATGTCTGGCTTTGAAGACCAAGTAGCGGCCCGGCAGATGTCTGCCAACGGAACAGAGTGGTCATGAGCTACTGACACGGCCTTTTGCCCTGACACGGTGGGCTGTGACTTGACCCTGCAAGGGGAGGTCGGCTGCCTTGTACGCCCAGGCGATACAATCTGCTACCTAAGTGGACAACGTACGCTTGGAGACAGGTAACCCCAGCTTATTAGGGTCAAAGGAGATGAAGAGCTGAGTGGCCCGTCGATGCCCCCTCGTACATTCTAAGTAAAAAGACAACACCCTCTTACAGTCCAGGGTATGCAAGACTGTTTCAGCCCAGCTGGTATGTGGCCTGGGAAAGAAGGTCAGAAGAACCACCTCCTTGTTCAGGTGGAAAGAGGAGACCACTTTTGGAAGGAACTTCGGGTGGGTCCGTAGGACCACCCTGTTCCTATAGAACTGTGTGTACGGTCTATCAGAAACCAGAGCTTGTAGTTCACTCACACGACTGGCCAAGGTAAGAGCTACCAGGAAGAGCGCTTTCCAAGAAAGGAAGCGCAAATGGCAAGTAGCCATCACTTCAAACGGTGGGCGAGTAAGTTGCTGCAAGACCACGTTCAAATCCCACTCAGTCGCCGGTGGACGAACCGGAGGCTTGAGAAGAAGCAAACCTCTGAGGAAGCGGGACACCAAGGGATGAACCGACAGAGACTGTCCCTCCACCGGTGAGTGGTGTGCTGATAGAGCACTGAGGTGGACCCGAACAGAGTTAGACTTAAGGCCTAGGTCTGACAGGTGAAGTAGATACTGTAGTACTACTGGCACAAGGCAAGAGAAAGGATCTTCATTGCGCTGAACACACCATATCGTGAACCTATGCCACTTGAGGACATAAGACTTTCTGGTGGACTGCCTCCTAGAGGCCAAAACCACCTCCTCAACCTCCTTAGGTAGAAGCAAGAGATGCTAGCACTATCCTTTCAGCAGCCAGGCCATCAGATTGAGGGACCTGAGATTGGGGTGCAGAAGGGAACCCTGATCTTGAGACAGGAGATTGTGTTGCAACCCCAGAGGGAAAGGAGTTTCCACCGCCAACTGTAGCAGAAGTGGAAACCACGGTTGCCTCGGCCATCTGGGGGCTACCAGAATCACCGAGGCCTTGTCCTGGAGAATCTTGAACAGAGTTCGGGCCACCAGGGGCGTGGGAGGAAACGCATACAGGAGGCCCGTAGACCAAGAGATCAGAAAAGCATCTGCTGCCATTCTCAGGGGATGCAGCTGTCTGGAGCAAAACCTGGGCAGCTGACAGTTTAGTGGACTTGCAAAGAGATCGATGGATGGAAGTCCCCATCGTAGAAAGATCTGCTGGACCACCAATGGATTCAACTGCCATTCGTGGGGCTGGAGAATCCTGCTTAGCTTGTCTGCTAAGAAGTTCTCCTGACCAGGTAGATAAACTGCTTTGAGAAACATGCCTTGTTTGACTGCAAAGGAGCAAAGGGCCTGCGCCTCCTGACATAAGATCCTGGACCCTGTGCCCCCTTGCTTGTTCACATAGAACATTGCTACCTGATTGTCTGTCTGAACTAAGGCAGACTGGTGAGAGAGGGCATGAGAAAGTCTGCAGAGCCAAGTGGATTGCTCGCAGCTCCAAAAGATTGATCTGCTGTGTGGCCTCCCGAGGAGACCAGAGGTCTTGAGTGCACGTGCCCTGGCAATGTGCACCCCAGCCCTTCAAGGAAGCATCGGTCGTCAGCAACCTTGTGTGTGCTGGGGCCTGAAAAGGTACCCCCCCGAGAAGGTTTGGGAGATGTAGCCACCACTGCAAGGAGTCCAAAAGTGGTTTGGACACCTTTACACTGTCTCGGAGGTCGCCTGTGGCCTGCGCCCACTGAGCTCTGAGGCACCACTGAGCAGCCCGCATGTGCAGACGGGCATTCGGCGTCACATGTACCGTGGATACCATGTGGCCCAGGAGCCACAGAAAGTGTCTGCCAGAGACCTGAGAATTGCTGTGGAACTGGTTGGCCAAGTCCATCAGTCTGTGGGCCCTGTCCTCGGGCAAGCAAGCTCTTGCCTGCAAGGTGTCTAATCTTGCCCCTATAAACTTTAGGTTCTGTGAGGGGAGCAAAGTGGACTTTGTGTAGTTTATGACAAAGCCCAGATGCTGAAGGAGAGAGACAGTGCGAAGAGTGGCTTGTCTGGCCTTCTGGATAGACTGGCCCCTGATGAGCCAGTCGTCCAGGTATGGGAAGACAAATATTCCCTGAATCCTGAGATAGACAGCCACCACCGCCAGGCATTTGGTGAAAACCCTGGGGGCGGAAGTTAGGCCAAAGGGAAGTACTCTGTACTGAAAATGGTTTCCTCCCACCACAAATCTGAGATATTGTTGGTGGTCTGGATGAATGAGGATGTGAGTATAAGCATCCTTTAGGCCTAAGGAACATAGCCAGTCTCCTGCTGGAGGTAGGGCAGCAGTATCCCAAAGGTAAGCATCTTGAACTTTTCCCTCTCCAGGAACTTGTTTAGGTTTCGCAAGTCTAGGATAGGCAGGAGGCCTCCTGTCCTTTTTGGTACCAGGAAGTACCTGGAGTAGAAGCCTTGCCCTTCCAGGTGGTGAGGCACCGGTTCCACCGCCTGTTCCTTTAGAAGACTTGCCAACTCCTGAAGGAGGAGGTTTCTGTGCAGAGGGAGTCTTGGAGGCTCCCCTGGTTAAGTAGGCGGGGGTAGCTGGTGGAAGTGGAGCATGTAGCCCTTCTGGACTATGCTGAGGACCCAGGTATCCCCTGTGATGGCTGGCCACCTGTAGGCATACAGGGTCAGCCGACCTCCTGTGCTGGGTGGAGCCAGCTGTGGAGAAGAGGCTATGCTGTGGGAGTCAAAACTCCACTCCCTGCTTTGCAAGAGCCGGAGCTGGCGGCTTGGGGGTCTTCTGCCTACAGGGCCCATGCCCCTGCCCCTTGGCCTGCTGGCCCTGTTGCGGAGCTGGAGAGGCCTGATATTGAGGGTAGGATTTGTAGGCAGCACCCTTCCTTGGGAAAAAGGGCTTCTTTCCCGTGCCCTTCTTTTTCTGAGAAGGGGCAGAAGTCTTCCTAGACAGCCTTGTCCTGGTGAGAGAGTCTCAGTCTCGATTTCCGCAGCCTTTTCAGTCATGGGCTTACCGAAAAGGTTTTCACCCCGGCAGGGGACATAGACCAACTTGTCCTGCACCCATGACTCTAGGTCTGATGACTATAGCCAGGCCTGATGGCGTGCACCAATGCCGGCCGCGGCTACCTGGGCCGAAGCCTCAAAGCCATCATAGGCTGGTCGAGAGATAAACTTCGAGCATTCTTGAATCCCTGTTGACAAAGCCTTGAACCTCTGCAAAGGTTCCTCGGAGAGGCCAGCTGAGAACCCGGCAATCTCCTTTGTCAGGTCTCGTAGGTACATGTCCATGTACAGCTGGTAGGTCTGGACACAGCAAGATAGCATAGAGCCCTGGAAGCACTTTCTACTGACGGCATCCAGGTTCCGGGCCTCCCGACTGGGGGGCACCGAGGAGTGCATCTTCTGACTCTTCAGGCGGTGCATGGCCAATTCCACAACCATGGAGTTGTGCGGTAGCTGCGCCTTTTGGAACCCAGGGCTCTTACGGACTCGATAAATGGAATCGACCCGTTTGCTAAGAACTGGCATCGAGGCCGGTGCCGCCCACATACGGAAGAGCAGCCGTTCCAGCATCGGTACAGTAAAGGCTTCCTTCGGAGGAAAGTCATACTGAAGGGCATCAAGCTCCTCGGCTTGAGGCTCCTCCTCGGCGTACGCAGGGAAGGCCAAGGCTTTGGCCATGTCCCTCACGAAGTCCGAGAACCGGGTATCCTCCGGGGGGGGGGGGGGGGGGGAGACAGTCACCGAGGCTCGGACTCCAGTGAATCTGAAGGGACGCACCGGGTCCAGAAGGTGTCTGGGGACTCCTCGCCCTCCGTCTCCCTCACTGACTCCTCCGAGGAGGAAATCGAGCGGCTCCAGCCATCTGGGCCTCGGTGCCACCTGCCCTGATGCCGAGGGTATCGGCGTTGATGACCTCGGCCCCGCACGGGAGGTCGAGGGGGGACCTTGAGCGAGGATCGACTCTAGACTTCATTGACTCGAGGATCGGATTGGTCTCCGGGGTCAACTTAGACGTCGAGGTCCCAGTGGTCGGGGCAGATACACCGGTCAGACCGGTGATCAGCACCTGCTGCTGTTCCATGAAGGCAGCCAAGCTGCTCTCCAAGGCCGTCAACCTGAGTCCAAGCTCAGGAGACTCAGCAGCCCCCGACTCGAACCCCTACGGTGTCAGGCCCGACGTCGGCTCCCCCGGAGGAGAGTCCACGAGGACAACTGCATTTACGTGACTCAGGCTCCACACGAGGAAACTTGGACAGCCTCTTTGACTCCAAGAGCCCGGGGCGGCGGTCAGAGTGACACGACCTGGCCCTCGAGGAAACAGGAGCCTCCACCGACACCACCCTTGTGAGATTCTTCTTCCTTCTGTGCTCCCGGGTGGGAGACTCCCTCTCAGAGGAACCCCAACGGCGCTCAGGGTCAGACTCCCGAGATGTCGAGGCCTCTGACGAAGTCCGGGCCCGGCTGGACGTGGAGTCAGAGAAAATTCTCTCATGTTGATGCTGACGGCTCCGAAGCACCTTCGACGACATCTTGCCGCACGGTCCACAGGCCAGCGGGTCATGGTCGGCTTCGTCACCACAACTGTGGCCGTCGGACCATGGAAATGCAGCAGCGGTGTTCACCGCTGCTAAGAAGGGGAAATATGGAAAGGGAAATACATGGGAGGGGTGTTGAGTAAGAGGGAGCATGGAGGCCAGGACCTTATGGCAGTAGAAAGGAAGACACAGGAGCTATTGGACACAGGGGAGGAGGAACTATAAAGAAGGAAAGGAGATAGTACACAAGAAGGGAGGTCATAGGGAGATTGAGAAGACATGCTGAATACAGTGGAGGTGGTAATCAGAAAGTCAAGATGAATGCTGGATATGGGGAGGGGTCAAAGACAGAAGGGAGAGAAGAAGCTGAAGCTTTAATGGAAGAGGCTGACTTGGATTTAGTGGTGGTTATGGAGATATGGTTCATGGACAACGATGACTGGGATGTAATTATACCAGACTATACTTTATTCAGGAAGGACAGGGTAGGTACTATATGTAAAAAATAATATTAAAGCTATAGAACTGCAGGGCTTAAAAAGAAGAGAGGAGGCACTGTGGGTTAAACTAGAAAGAGGGAAAGGGAAATCCATTTGAATTGGAGTTATATACAGATCCCCTTCACAGAGAGTAGAAGTGGATGAAGGTTTAATTGAAGACATACACAGTATTTATTTATTTATTAACATTTCTTATATACCGCACTATTCGACATCAGCGCGGTTTACATGGAACAGAAAACATCCGACAAGTTACATATGTCTGGTCTTACAATTAACAGGAAGTAGAAACCTGGATAACGGGGGAAACTATGCCATAAAAGGAGAAGTGCTACTGATACGTGATTTTAATATGCTGGAGTGGATTGGCGCATCCCAGCTGCAGTGTCATCTAGAAGTATGGAGATCCTGGATTCTCTACAGGGAGAACTATTCAGGCAACTGGTAACAGAATCCACACGTGATGGGGCCATACTGGACTTAGTGCTTACCAATGGGGAAAGTGTTTCTGATGTTACATCCAGTGATCACCTCGCATCCAGTGATCACCAGATGGTGTGGTTCAGTATTTGGATTAGGGCTGACAAAATCCATTCAAAAGCAAGGATCTTAGACTTTAGGAAAACTCAAATGAGAACCATAAGATGCCTCAAGCCAATCCTCTCACAGGATCACTTCTACACTGTCTGTCAAGCTCTTATCACTCCCATCTTAGACTACTGCAACCCCATTTACCTCGGACTCTCAAAACAAGCAACCCGGACATTACAGATGGCCCAGAACACTGCCACCCGAATAATAACTGGATCTTCAAGGCATGATCACATCACCCCCATTCTCAACCACCTCCACTGGCTCCCAATCAGCTCCCGCATCCATTATAAGGTGCTACTAAACACTTTCAAAATCAAACAGAACCTCTCCGCAGATAGTATGAAACCCCTCATCAGACCTGACCCAGGCACCAGACCCAGGAGGAGAGGCACTTCAGACACCATCACCATACCCAGAGCCTTTGCTAAAACAAGACAAGATACTTCAAGAGCAGCACTATCCCTGGCCACGCCCGTGCTCTGGAACTCACCCCCCGGCGACCTGAGATCAACAAGAGACCTCAAGGACTTCCAGAAGATGCTCAAAACGACGCTCTTCACAAAACACTATAAGGACATCACATGAACTAACGACCTCTCTCTCTGCCCACCTCTCCCCCCTATCCCCCTCAGCATCCCCCTTCCCCTTTCCTGCAAAATGTATATAGCTCCTGTACGTAGCTCACACTGTATATAGCTCACCACGCAATCAATTGTACACCACTCACACACATACTCTGTTGATTTTTCACTGCATACCTACACCCACGCACCCTGTCACTTGATTTGTTTGATGTGTAAACCGCTTTGGTTTCAGAATAAAGCGGTACATAAATCCTTTTAAATAAAATAAACTCTGCCAAGAAGGGACAATACCTCAAAGAGTTGTTAATGGGATGGGAAAAGCTTGGAGATGTAGAAAAACATTGGACAAAACTGAAAGGGGATATTTTAAGAGCAACAAACTTTTTTGTTAGAAACGAAAATAAATGTAAAAGGAAAGAGTAGTTACTCACCTGTAACAGGTGTTCTCCAGGAGCAGCAGGAATCAGTCCTCACATATGGGTGACATCGACGTCGATGGAGCTCCCGTGCAGAGCATTTCCCCAGCTTTCTAAGAAAGCCTTTGGGAATATTGCACGCATGCGCGGTCCCTTTCCCGCCTAAAGGTGCCATCTTGCTCAGTCTGATGACATAGCTAAAAGACAGCACAAAAAAATGTAAAAATGAACTATGTAGAACTGCAACTCCCAGGGGAGGAGGGAGGGTTGTGAGGACTGATTCCTGCTGCTCCTGGAGAACACCTGTTACAGGTGAGTAAAGCGGAGTTACTTACCTGTAACAGGGGTTCTCCGTGGACAGCAGGATAAGTCAGCCACACCTGGTGACGTCCTTCGGGTGGCGCCATATGGAAGTGCTCTCTAGCTCAGAACTCTGAGCCTGCCCAGGTAGCCCACCTCCACGCCCCGCCCCTAGCGGGGTCAGTATGTTCCTAGCTGTGCCTTTCCGGCTAGGGGCGAGCCACTGCAGTGGACCTCCTCCAGGGAAGTGGGTGGGATTTTGTGGCTGACTTATCCTGCTGTCCACGGAGAACTCCTGTTACAGGTAAGTAACTCCGCTTTCTCCATGGACTAGCAGGATTGCGTCAGCCACACCTGGTGCCTCCCTAGCAGCGTGGTGCGCCAGAGGTGGAGGAGGGAAGCGTGCAAACAAGCAATAGATTACGCATGTCCGGGCAAACAGTTTAATGGTAACCAAAACATGTACAACACTGTGAAGAAATGACGCAATAACATTGCGGTAAGGTGCATCAGTAACAGTGTAGGCAAAACAGTGCGGTACAGTGCAGTAACAACGTAGGAGAACACCACAATGTAGTACAGTGCAGCAAGGTGCAATAGCGCAGAACAGTGCAGAAAGGTGCAACAACAGTGCAGCACGTGCAGAACCACAAAGTGACATATTCAAGAACAAGCATGATTAAGTCCAAGGCACTGGCTGTGGAAATTTCTTCAGCTGGTAGTCGTTGGGACGGTGTCGGACTCTTCTCTGATGGCGGAGGCTAGGACTGCAGCGCCCAATGCGCAATCCTCCTTTGATCGGTCTAGGCAGTAGTGCCACTGGAAAGTGTGCGGTGTAGACCATGTGGCTGCCTTGCAGATGTCCGAGAGTGGAACGGAGCGCAGGTTCGCTAGGGAGGTAGCCAAAGCTCTGAGCCGGTGTGGGCCAACTCTAGGCGGCGACTGGCCGTCCGGTGAGTCCAGGCAGAAGGAGACGCAGGAGGCCACCCAGATGGAAAGTGTCCTCTTCGAGACGGGTTGGCCAGGCCTGTTCGGGTCGAAAGACACGAAGAGCTGGTCACACTTCCTGACCGCGCGTGTCCGCTGGAGGTAGATCCTGAGGGCCCGGAGGCAATCCAGGGTATGTAGGCGTTGTTCCTCAATGGACGAGTGAGGCTCCGGAAAGAAACAGGGGAGCTTGATGGACTGATTGATGTGGAATGCCGATGCGACCTTTGGAACAAACTTAGGGTTGGTCCGCAGGGACGCTCGGTCCTGGAGCAAGCGTGTGTTTGGAGGGTGTGCCACCAGGGCCTGTAGTTTGCTGATCCTCCGTGCAGAGGTTATGGCCACCAGAAATAGAGTTTTCCACGAAGTAAACTTCATCCCTGTAGAATGGAGCGGTTTGAAGGGTTCCTGCATTAGTCAATGCAGGACAGAGTTAAGATCCCAGGGTGGGGTCGGGGTTTTGACCGGTGGTTTAAGGTTCGCTAGCCCCTTCATGAAACGCGTGGTTATGGGCAGTGCCGAGATGGAGTTGGCTCCATCAACAGGGTCATGGAAAGCCGATATTGCTGAGAGGTGCACACGGATGGATTGGGTCTTGAGTCCGCTTTCAGACAAAACGTTGAGATATTGGAGAACTTGTGCAACAGGACAAGAGGTGGGGTTGAGGCCTTGTCGTGCACACCAGATGCTGAATCTCTTCCACTTTAGGCTATAAGGACTTTCTGGTGGACGGTCTACGGGCTGCTAGGACGACGTCTTGTACTTCTACAGGTAGGTGGAGAGCAGAGAGGCTCAACCTCCAGGCAGTGAGTGCGAGGGCTTTGAGGTTGGGGTGTCTCGTGCTGCCTCCATTCTGCGTCAGTAAGTCCTCTCTGGGGGAGGAAGGCGTACCGGATCCCCGTGGGCCAGGCGTTGCAGAAGCGTGAACCACATCTGTCGCGGCCAGTAGGGGGCCACCAGGGTGACGTGCATTTTGTCCTGGACGATCCGCTGCAAGGTGACTGGGATGAGGGGGGTCGGCGGGAAGGTGTACACTAGAGACCACTCCCCCCAGTACACGTTGAATGCATCCGCTGCCAGCCTGTTGGGTGAAGGGTGTCTGGAGCAGAACAGGGGGCATTTCGCATTCAACTCTGTGGCAAAGAGGTCTACTGACGGGGTCCCCCACTGGTGGAAGAGTACATTCGTCACCTCCTGAGAGACTGACCATTTGTGTGGTAGCAGCTGCCTGCTGAGTTTGTCTGCAAGGGTATTCATGTCTCCCGGCAGGTAGGAGGCCCGTAGCTTGCAGCCGTTCTCTGTGGCCAGGGACCATATTGCTGTCGCCTTGTTGCAGAGGGGGCGCAAGCCGGTCCCTCCTTGTTTGTTCACGTAGAACATGGCTACCTGGTTGTCCGTCTGTATGAGGACGGACTTGTCCCGCAGGTGCGGGAGGAAAGCTAGGAGAGCGTATCTGATGGCTCTGAGCTCGAGGAGATTGATATGTAGCCTTTTCTCCTTCTGGGACCATGCGCCTTGGGTACTGAGGTGTTGGAGATGTGCGCCCCAACCAGTGTTGGACGTGTCCGTGGTGAGAACCACTTGGTGCACCTGCTGGTGGATGCCCTTGCCCCCGGACAGGTTGGATGGGTTCACCCACCAGCGCAGGTGAGTTCTGATGCTTAGGGGCATCGGGACACGGGTGGATAGTGGCTGGGAATGCTGATTCCAGAGGGAGCACAGGTGCCACTGGAGCGGTCGCATCCTCAACTTCGCCATAGGCAGGACTGAGGTAGTTGCTGCCATATGCCCCAGAAGGCGCAGGAGGGCTCAAGCGAGACAATGTTGAGCAGTTGGCGCTCTGGTAGGTAGGCTCGGGATATCCGTGTATCGATTACCGCTCCAATGAATTCAAGCTGTTGGGAGGGGTGTAGATGTGATTTGCTGTAGTTGATGACAAATCCCAGAGAAGTAATTATGGCCGTTGCTTTCTGCAGAGATGCCTGCAGCTCCTGGGCTGAGGGTGCCATGAAGAGCTAGTCATCCAGGTAGGGAAAGACAGACATCCTTAACTTGCGGAGGTGCGCTGCGACAACGGCTATGCACTTTGTGAAGACCCAAGGTGCTGGAGAGAGGCCAAAGGGGAGAACCCTGTACTGGTAGTGACGCCCTAGTACTTGGAAGCGAAGGTACCTCCTGTGTGATATGTGGATTAGGATATGGGTATAGGCTTCTTGTAGGTCCAGGGATGCCATGAACTCGCCGGATTGTATCAGGGGGAGGATGGCGTTGAGGGAGTACATCCTGAACTTCTCCTTGATGATGAACTTGTTCAGTTTGCGCAGATCTAGGATAGGGCGCCATCCGCCTGTCCTCTTTGGAATGAGGAAGTACCTGGAGTAGAACCCAGAGTTGATCTCGGAGGGAGGCACTTCCTCTATGGCGTGAGACGCGAGAAGGTGTATTATATCTCTGTTGCCATGGGAAGTTGAAGGTGCGGTGGGATACTGCTGGATGGTTTGTTGTTCTGGCAGGGCGGCATGCAAAAACGCAAACGGAATCCCTCGTGAATGACACGTAGGACCCAGGAGTCTGTAGATATCTTCTCCCACTCCTGTAGGAAGCGTGACAGGCGACCCCCTATCCGGGTGGACGCCTGCGAGGATGTGTCAAAAGGAGGAGGCTCCTTTGGCTGCCGGCGTATTGATGCCCTTCTTCTGTCTGCGGTCCCTCTGGGGCTGCCGCTGGCTGGAGCTTCCTTGGTAAGAGTTTGTCTTGTATCTTGGAGCTTGCCACTTCCGGTTGGCGGGGGGGGGGGGGGTATCTCTTGCTAGAACTGTAGTTGTTGGAGCCATAGTAGTTTTTCCGCTGGTAGTTGCCTTTCCGAGGGGCACTGCGGTGCTCGAAACCTTCTTCTGCCAGGGTTTGTAGGGTGGTGCAATGTTCCTTCATGACGTTAACCGCATCTGTGACTTTCTCTTGGAAGAGCGAGTCGCCCGAGCAGGGGGCGTCCGCTATTTTGTCGTGTGTGTCCTCACTCAGGCCGGAGGCTCTGAGCCATGCCCATCGCCTGGCAGAAATCGCGGTGCCAGCAGTCCGAACAGACGTGTCGAAGGCATCGAAGGCTGTGCTAGCCAGATGTTTGCTGCATTCAGAGATATCAGCGAGTGAGCTCGCAATCAACGCTTGTGTCTCCTTAGGAAGGGCTGTGATGGCATTCTTTATGTTCGCCACGCAGGTGTCCTGGAACAGGATGTGTTGAAACTGATGTGTGGCGATTCTGGCGTTAAGCATCACTCCTTGGAAGACCTTCTTGCCTATATCGTTGAGGAGTTTTTGATCTCGCCCAGGCTGGTGGTTAGCGTGGGTTCGAGAGGATCTAACTCTTTTCAGTGTGGAGGAGGCTACGATGGATTGATGTGGTAGCTGTGTTACCATGAATCCTGGTGTGGGTTAGATTTGGTATTTTGAGTCCAGCCTTCTGGAGAAGGGGCGTCCTGAGGCGGGCGTCTGCCACACCTTGAGGTAGTCGTCTCGCAGCTTGCGGTGCATTGGTAGAGAAAAAGAAGGCTTGGGCGCGGTGAGGTATTTCAGGACCTCCGGATCCGGTTCCTCAGCTTGCTCGGGTGAAGTCAGGGCCAGGGCGGCTGCCACCTTATGCAAGAATCTGGGGTAAGACCGGTCCTCCGGGGGTGGAGGGGGCCCTTTGGGCTCTGGGGAGTGTCTGCCCTCTGGTGCCATCCCGTCATTGGAAGTGGTGCCCACAACGACTTTGATGTCCCGCTCCTCGGCAGTACTGTCCGGGGAGGGGTTGGCCAGAGAGAGAGGTAGTGCATCTGCTGGCTCCTGGTCTCTGGAGCGAGATCTGGCAGCGGGGACCGCAGAGGGGGTAGGTCTTGAAGCAGTAGGGGGGTGCGTGGTCCGCTGGACTATCTGTGTCAGTAGTTTCAGTATAGCAGAGTTATTGGCAGAGTCAGTGGTATGGCTGCAAGACCTCATCTGGCGGCTCCTGCTAGAGGAGGTAGAATCCCCTTTGCTGGTCCTGTGGTGATATTATCTGCGGTGTTTCTTGCGTGCCGGCTCGGGGCTGCCCACAGAGGAGTCAGAAGTGCGAGAATGGCTTCTATGATTTTTGCTGCACTTGTGCTGCCGTCGGTGCTTGTGTCCCCGCTCATGCTGTTGCCAGCGTTCTGGTTTAGAAAAAAACGCTGGCCGGACTCGCTGCGGCGCCAGGAGAGAGGAACGGGTCCAGAGCGCTGAGTCCCGATGCAAGGAGGAGGCCCGCTGCGTGGGCGGAGCTTCCGGCAGTGTCGGCTCCGGGGATGCTGTGACGACGGTGGGCGGAGCTGGAGGACTGATCTTTTCGGCTGGAGGACTTCTCACGGGCGCCAATGTTGGATTCCACATGGCCCCGAGGAGGAAGGCCCAATACACTCTGGGTCTGAGGTCCTGAGAATGATGGTCCTCGGAGGGGCCGGGGCAGGCCTTGCCTCGGGAATGCCGCGGCTGTGCTGACTGGCAGAGCTGCCTGTAGCGGCGGGGGAGGTCATCGGCAGAGCCTGGCTGGGGAAGGAGGCCCTATCGGGCGCAACCCGGGCCGCGGCCCCGGCAGGAGCAGCAGTAGTTGTCTTGGTGGCGCGGCTGGGGATGGAGGCCCTTTTGGGCACATCCTGAGCCGGCGGAGGGCTAGCGACGCATCGAGGGGCCGTTTCAGAGGCTGGATATGTCCTGTGCTGCCCTTTCCTCCTGATGGCATCAGATGAGGAGCCCCCACAGTAAGTGCAGCCGTGTGAAGAATTGTAAGTTCTGTGGCCGCATCGCGGGCATTTCTTAACTATTGATTTAGGCATGAATTAGGATAAATAAATAAAACAAAAAACAAAGAAATACAACAAGGTGTAGGAGAGCAGGGTCCGTCTTGCTGGCAAGGCGGAAGGAAGAAGACTGACCCGACTAGGGGCGGGGCATGGAGGTGGGCTACCTGGGCAGGCTCAGAGTTCTGAGCTAGAGAGCACTTCCATATGGCGCCGCCCGAAGGACGTCACCAGGTGTGGCTGACGCAATCCTGCTAGTCCATGGAGAACTACTCTTTCTCCAGGACCAAGCAGGAAGTCAGTCCTCACATATGGGACTCCTCAGCTTCAGGCTACCGGGGGACCCAGAGCTGAAAAATGAGCTCCCTCTAGCCGCAGCTTCAGAGAAAGGATTTCACTGAAACATACCCCCACCGGTAGCCCAACCAGAGGGCTGGAGGGTAGGAGTTGCCTAAACCTCGAAGAAATTCTGGAGCACTGCCTGACCGAAAGCACTGTCCCTACGGGACTCCCTCTCCAGGCAGTAATGGGCTGCAAAAGTCAGGCTTGAGGACCAAGTTGCAGCCCTACAGCTGTCTGCCAACGGTACAGAGCGGAGATGAGCTACTGAGGCAGCCATTGCCCTGACACGGTGGGCGTGACCCTACCCTGCAAGGGAAGGTCAGCTGCCCTGTAAGCCCAGGTGATACAGTCAGCCACCCAGATGGACAAGGTATGCTTGAAGACAGGTAATCCCAAGTTATTAGGGTCAAAAGATACGAAAAGCTGAGTAGCCCTCCTATGCCCCTGCGTACGTTCAATGTAGAAGGATAAGGCCCTTCTACAGTCCAGGGTATGCAGGACTGTCTCAGCCCGGCTGGTATGGGGCCTAGGGAAGAATGTTGGAAGAACCACTTCCTGGTTGAGATGGAAAGAGGAGACAACCTTTGGGAGGAACTTAGGATGAGTCCTAAGGACTACCCTGTTCCTACAGAAGCGAGTGTATGGCCTGTCACAGACCAGGGCTTGAAGCTCACTCACTCGCCTGGCCGAGGTCAGGGCCACTAGGAATAGAGCTTCCAAGAAAAGAAGCGGAGAGGACATGTAGCCATTGGCTCAAAAGGTGGGCGAGTCAGTGGCTGCAAGACCACATTCAACTCCCACTCAGGAGAGGAGGCTTGAGCAAGAGCACGCCTCTGAGAAACCTGGACACCAAGGGGTGAACCGACAAAGAGTGTCCCTCCACCAGTGAGTGGTGAGCTGCCAGAGCAGAGAGGTGGACCCGAACAGAACTGGACTTAAGGCCCTGATTGGACAAGTGCAGCAGGTACTGAAGCACCACTGGCACAGTGCAGG
Source organism: Ichthyophis bannanicus (assembly GCA_033557465.1). Lineage (NCBI taxonomy): Eukaryota > Metazoa > Chordata > Amphibia > Gymnophiona > Ichthyophiidae > Ichthyophis > Ichthyophis bannanicus. Next base: position 1,768,467,080 of record CM066032.1, read on the forward strand.
AGAAAGGATCTTCCTTGCGTTGCTGACACCACAAGGAGAACCTGCTCCACTTCAGGGCATAGGTTTTCCTGGTGGATTGCTTTCTAGAGGCCAAGACCACCTCTTCCACTTCCTGAGGCAGGCCCCAGGGAGCCAACACTACCCTTGCAGCCTCCAGGCCATCAAATTGAGAGATTTGAGATTGGGGTGCAGAAGGGAACCCTGATCCTGAGAGAGAAGATCGGGTTGCAACCCCAGAGGTAGTGGGGTTTCCACTGCTAGTTGAAGCAGAAGTGGGAACCAGGGCTGCCTCGGCCACCTGGGGGCTACCAGAAGCACCAAGGCCTTGTCTCTGAGAATCTTGAACAAGGTTTGGGCCACCAGAGGCGTGGGAGGAAATGCATACAGGAGGCCCTGGGACCAAGAAATCAGGAAGGCATCTGCTGCTAACCTCAGGGGATGCGGTTGTCTGGAACAGAACCTGGGTAGCTGCCGGTTCAGGGGACTGGCAAAGAGATCTATGGATGGAAGTCCCCATTTCAGGAAAATTGTTTGAACTACTAATGGGTGCAGTTGCCACTCGTGGGGCTGCATAACCCTGCTCAACCTGTCTGCCAGGAAGTTCTCCTGGCCAGGGAGATAAACAGCTTTGAGAAATATGTTGTGCCTGAGCGCAAAAGAGCAAAGGGCCTGTGCCTCCTGACACAGGAGCCTGGACCCAGTGCCTCCCTGTTTGTTCACATAGAACATGGCCACTTGATTGTCTGTCTGTACCAGAACAGACTGGTGAGCCAAGGTGTGAGAGAAGGTTTTGAGGGCTAAGCGAATAGCCCGGAGTTCCAGTAGGTTGATCTGTTGCGTGGCATCCCATGGAGACCACAGGCCCTGGGTGCACCTGTCCAAACAATGTGCACCCCAGCCCTGCAAGGAGGCATCGGCCGTCAACACCACTGTGGAAACAGGTACCTGAAAAGGCACCCCCTGTAGTAAGTTGGGTGGGGGTGTAGCCACCACTGTAGGGAGTTCAGAAATGGTTTGGACACCCGTACTTTGTCTGTGAGGCTGCCTGTGGCTTGCTTCCACTGAGTTCTGAGGCACCACTGTGCAGGTCTCATGTGGAGGCGGGCAATGGGGGTCACATGCACTGTCGATGTCATGTGGCCTAGGAGCTTTAGACAGAGTCTGGCGGAAACCCGTGGCATGCTTAGAAACTGGTTTGCCAAGTCCATGAGCCTTTGTGCCCTGTCTTCTGGCAAGTAAGCCTTTGCTTGCAGGGAGTCCAGCTGCGCCCCTATGAACTCCAGGTTCTGGGAGGGGAGCAAAGTGGACTTTGCGAAGTTTATGACAAAGCCTAGGTGTTGAAGGAGGGAGACAGTTCGGAGGGTGGCTTGCCTGGCCTCCTGGTAAGTCTGACCCCTGATGAGCCAGTTGTCCAGGTAGGGGAAGACAAAAACACCTTGATTCCTCAAGTAGGCCGCCACCACTGCCAGGCACTTTGTAAAGACCCGTGGGGCGGAGGTTAGGCCAAAGGGCAGTACTCTGTACTGGTAATGGTTTCCTCCCACAATGAACCTGAGGTACTTTCTGTGGTCTGGATGAATGAGGATGTGAGTGTACGCATCCTTTAGATCTAAGGAGCATAGCCAATCTCCCTGCTGGAGGTAGGGCAGAAGTGTTCCAAGAGTAAGTATCTTGAACTTTGCTTTCTCCAAGAACTTGTTGAGATTCCTGAGGTCGAGAATAGGCCTGAGGCCACCGGTTCTCTTTGGTACGAGGAAGTACCTGGAGTAGAAACCGTGACCTTGTCTAGAAGCAGACCTTGCAGTTCTTGAAGGAGGAGGTCTGTGTGCAGAGGAGGTCTTGGAGGCTCTCCTGGGAAGTAGGGAGGAGGCAACTGCTGGAAATGGAGCATATAGCCCTTGTGGACTATGCTCAATACCCAAGCATCTCCTGTAATGGGTGGCCACCTGTGGGCAAACAGGGCTAGACGACCTTCTGTGCATGGATGGGGCAGCAGAGGTGGAAAGGCTATGCTGTAGGAGTCAAAAACCCCCTCCCTGCTGAGTGGGAGCAGGAGCCGGAGGCTTGGGGGTCTTCTGCCTATGGGGCCCATGTCCCTGCCCCTTGGCCTGCTGACCCTGCTGGGGAGCTGGGGAGGCCTGGTACTGAGGGAAAGGTTTGTAGGCAGCTGCCTTCCTCGGGTAAAAAGGACTTCTTACCCGAGCCCTTCTTATGAGAAGGGGCAGACGTTTTTCTGGACAGCCTTGTCCTAGTCAGGTGTTCGGTTTCGAGCTCAGCAGCCTTCTCGGCCATGGGCTTGCCAAAAAGGTTTTCACCTCGGCAAGGGACATCGACCAACTTGTCCTGCACCCAGGGCTCGAGGTCCGATGACTGCAGCCATGCCTGGCGTCGGGCGCTGATGCCGGCCGCCGCTACACGGGCCGAAGCCTCGAAGCCATCGTAGGCCGCTCGGGACATGAACTTTGAGCATTCCCGGATTCCCGAGGACAAGGTCTTGAACCTCTGCAAAGGTTCCCCGGAGAGGCCAGCAGAGAACCCGGCAAGTTCCTTCGCCAGGTCTCGTAAGTACATGCCCATGTACAGCTGGTAGGACTGGACACAGCAAGCAAGCATCGAGCCCTGGAAGCACTTTCTGCCGAGCACGTCCAGGTTCCGGGCCTCCCTGCTGGGAGGCACCGCAAAGTGCATCTTCTGGCTCTTCAGGCGATGCATGGCTGATTCCACCACCATGGAATGGTGCGGCAGCTGCGCCTTCTGGAATCCAGGGCTCTTACGGAGTCGATAGATGGAATCGACCCCTTTGCTCAAAACCGGTGCCGAGGCCGGTGCCTCCCACATTCGGAAGAGGAGCCGTTCCAGCATTGGAGGAACAGGCACAGTAAAGGCCTCCTCCTTCGGAGGAGAGTCATACTGGAGGGCCTCAAGCTCTTCGGCTCGAGGCTCCTCCTCGGGGTCCGCGGGAATCGCCAAAGCCTTGGCCATGTCCCTGACGAACTCTGAGAACCTGGTGTCCTCCGGCGGGGACCTACTCCAGGGCTCAGACTGCGGTGAGTCCGAAGGGACGCACCGAGTCCAAAAAGTATCAAGGGACTCCTCGTCCTGAGTCTCCCACGCGGACTCATCCGAAGTGGAGTCGGGGGGCTCCGACCGCGTGGGTCTCGGTGGCACCCGCCCCGACGCTGAAGGCACCGGCGTCGATGCCCTCGGTCCCGAGCGGGAGGTCGAGGGTGACCGTGACCGAGGACGACTTCGAACCTTCATGGTCTCAAGTATTGGCTCGGTCTCCGGGGTCGACTTAGACATCGATGTCCCGGTGGTTGGGGCAGATGCACCAGCAAGGCTGGTCATCAGCACCCGCTGCTGATCCATGAAGGCAGACAATCTGCACTCCAAGGCTGTCAGCCAGAGTCCAAGCTCAGGAGACTCAGCAGCTACAGACTCGGGCCCCGGTGGCAGCGCCGGGCCCGACGTCGGCTCCCTAGGAGGAGAGTCCTCGAGGACAACAGGACTTACGTGCCCGGCAGACTCTGGCTCCACGCGAGATATCTTTGACAGCTTCTCCTGCTCCAAGGGCCCGGGGCGGCGGTCGGGGGTCCGAGACCTGGCCCCCGAGGAACCAGGGACCTCCACCGATGCCGCCCTCACGAGCCACTTCTTTCTCTTACGTTCCCAATCGGGGGACCCCCTGTCCGAGGAACCCCAGCGATGCTCGGGGTCAGACTCCCGAGATGTCGAGGCCTCAGACGAAGTCCGGGCCCGGCCGGAGGCAGAGTCAGAAAAAATCCGTTCTTTCTGATGCTGGCGGCTTTGGAGTGCCTTGGTGGACATTTTGCCACACGGGACACAGACCTTAGGATCATGATCCGGTCCGAGGCATCGAAGGCAGCAGTCGTGTGTGTCGGTGAGAGACATCAATTTCTTACACCGATCACACTTTTTGAAACCACTGGAAGCCATCGGGGAAAAAAGAACCCCTGCGAGGTCAAAGGACCGGCCTTCCAGGTAAAAGACAAAAAAAAGGGCACGAACGCCAGCCACGAAGGGCAAAAACCGAAAAACTGAAAACGGGCTCGATACCGGTGTACTGAACCCGTCGGGAAGGGGAACCGGCGTCGAACCGGAGAAGAACGAAGAAATCGCAAGTAAACAGTCAACTTTTCCGGGTGACACGGACAGACGTCCGTTGGGCTCCACGGAAAAAGAAAGACTGAGCAAGATGGCACCTTTAGGCGGGAAGGGGACCGCGCATGTGTGCAATATTCCCAAAGGCTTTCTTAGAAAGCTGGGGAAAAGCTCCACATGGGGGCTCCATCGACATCAATGTCACCCATATATGAAGACTGACTTCCTGCTTGGTCCTGGAGAAAAGGAGGTTGCTATGGTTCTCAAAAGAAGTAGCTGAAAAGGTGAAGAAAAAGAGGGTGGCCTTCACGAAATACAAGAGATCACGGAGACAGGAAGACAGGCATCTATATTTGGAAAAACTTCGAGAAGCTAGCAAAGTACTCAGAAAGCAAAGGTACAAAAAGAAGAAGAAACAGCCAATGCAATAATTGCAGGAATAAGACATTTTTCAGATATGTTGGTGAGAGGGGGAAGGGCAAAAGTGGCTTTGTCAGACTCAAGGGTGCAGGGGACGAATATGTAGAAACTGATGAGGATAAAGCTGAATTGCTTAACAAATATTTCTGTTCTGTGTTCACAGATGAAAGGCCGGGAGCAGGACCTCAAATACACTCACAAACAGGAACAGAAGTGACATGGATCTTAAACGATTTTCAGAAGACTGTTCGTGAGGAACTAGCTAAACTAAAAATAGACAAAGCCATGGGTTCGGATGGGATACATCCAAGAATACTGAGGGAACTTGGGGACGTTCTAGCGGCTCCACTGTTTGACCTTTTCAATGCCTCTTTGGGGTCGGAAGTGGTGCCAGAGGACTGGAGAAATGCACATGTGGTCCCATTACACAAAAGCAGAAGGATGACATTAAGAACTACAGGCCGGTTAGTCTAACCTCTGTGGTTAGTAAATTATTGGAAAGGTTACTAAAAGAGAGAATAGTGAGGTTTCTGGAGTCCAATGGATTGCAGGATCCAAAGCAGCATGGATTCACCAGAGGCAGGTCTTGTCAGACAAATCTGATTGATTTCTTTGATTGGGTGACCAGGAAGTTGGAGCGAGGGAGAGCCATAGATGTGTATTTAGATTTCAGTAAAGCCTTTGACACCGTTCTGCACAGGCAACTTAGAAACAAACTGAGCACCCTAGGGATGGGCCCTAAAGCTACTGATTGGGTTAGAAATTGGTTGAGTGAGAGGTGACAAAGGGTACAAGTAAATGGAGCTCACTCTGAGAAGGAGGCTACCAGTGGTATACCACAGGAATCTGTCCTTGGTCCGATTCTTTTTAACATCTTTGTTAGTGGTATTGCAAAAGGGCTGTCGGGTAAGGTTTGCTTGTTTGCGGATGATACCAAAATCTGCAATAGAGTAGACACCCAGGAAGGAGTAAATAACATGAGGAGGGATCTAGCTAATCTTGAAGAATGGTCTAGAATTTGGCAGCTGAAATTTAATGATAAAAAATGCAGGGTCATGCATTTGGGATGCAAAAATCCAAAGGAGCGGTACAGTGTAGGGGATGAAGTACGTCTGTCCACAAAAGAAGAGCGGAACCCTGGGCGTAATTGTGTCTGATGATCTTAAAGTAGATAAACAGGTAGAAAAGGCAATTGCGGAAACCAGAAGGATGCTTGGGTGGATAGGGAGAGGAATGGCCAGCAGAAAAAAGGAGGTGATAATTCCTCTATACTGTATATGTCTCTGGTGAGACCTCATTTGGAGTATTTTGTGCAATTCTGGAGACACCTTCAAAAGAATATAAACAGGTTGTAGTCAGTGCAGAGGGTAGCTATTAAAATGGTTAATTGTCTTCATTGTGAAGCATATGAAGACAGACCTAAAGATCTTAATATGTATACTTTAGAGGAAAGGCGGGATGGGGCGTTATGATGGAGACATTTAAATACCTCTGTGGCATGTCCACAGGAGGGTCTCTTTCAATTGCAGGTAAGCTTTGTTATGAGTGGACATAGCATGAGTAAAAGGGGATAGACTCAGGAGTAATATGCGGAAATATTTCTTTACAGAAGAGTGGTAGATACGTGGAATAGTCTCCCAGTGGAGGTGGTGGACATGAGGACAGTGTCTGAATTCAAAAAAACATGGGACAAACACAGAGGATCTCTAAAGGTAAAAAAAGAACTATTGTAATTGATATGGAAGGGCAGACTAGATAGGCCATGTGGTCTTTATCTGCTGTCATGTTTCTGTGTTTCTAACACAGGAGATGTGGGAGGAGGGAGGAGGAGGGAAAATGCTGTACATGGCGAGAGCTGAGAGGGAGGGAAGATGCTAGGCACAGGGAGCATAAAAAGATGGAGGGGAGATTCTGGACACAGGGGGTGGATCATAGGGCTACAGAGAGGAGAAACTGGATAGGAACTAAGGAGATGGGGTGGAGATGCTAGACATGGGAGGAAACAGGGAGAAAGGCGGGGATGCTGGATATGGGGAGATAGGGAGAGAAGAACAATACTGGATTCAGAAGGGGGATATGAAACGGAATAGGTGGGGAGGCTGGGGCAGCAGATATAGGATGGGAAGATGTTGGATTGTGAGGACAGAGGGCAGGAGAGGTGTTAGATAGTGAGGATAGAAGGAGGGGAGAAATGAGGGTAAAAGCAGAGAAGAGAGACTGGGGAATAAGAGGCCGTAGAAAGAGATAGGGAATAGGGGGTTTGAGGTTTAGGCTGAAAAGTAGTAGATTGAGGAAAAAATGGTAAGAAAAAGGTGAGAAATCTGAATCCATAGAGATTAAAAAATACATGGAAGAAAGCTGAAAAGAAAAAGATCAATGTCAAAGATGGATATAGAGGTAAGAAGTAGCAGATAGACTTAAGAATGTGGACAGAGTTAAGAGAAGATGCAGGAAAGCAGAAACCAGAGATTGGAACCAACACGATTAGAAAAATAAAATGGCCAGAAAACATAGGCAAAAAAAGTATTTTATTTCAATTTACTGATTGGAATATGTCAGTTTTGTAATTTACATGTGCTTTCTTACATAGTAACATAGTAAATGACGGCAGATAAAGACCAGTATGGTCCATCTAGTCTGCCCAGTAAGATGGCAAGAGTAGGTGCACCTGCCGCTCCGTGCAGGCCACCCCTCCCCATCTCTTTAAGGGGTGAACCCACTGCTCAGTGTAGGAAACCACTGTATGTTGAGAAATTAGCTAGTTAAGTTCATTTTGATTTTATCCTGTTGCTGTAAAGGGATACACTGTGTCTGTCCCATGCCATTTTGAATTCCGTCACTGTGTTTGCTCCCACCACTTCCATCGGGAGGGCATTCCAAGCATCCATCACCCTTTCAGTGAAAAAGTATTTCCTGACATTGCCTTTCAATTTACCCCCTTGCAGCTTCATGTTATGCCCTCTAGTTTTACAGCTTCCCCGTCTTTGGAAGAGGTTTGTTTGCTCATTATTTCTCTAAGTATTTAAAGGTCTGAATCATATCTCCCCTGTCCCTCCTCACCTCCAGAGTGTACATATTTAGGTCTTCAAGTCTCTTCTCATAAGGTTTCTGACGCAGGCTCCAAATCATTTTGGTCGCCTTCCTCTGAACAGTTTCCAGTCTTTTTATATCTTTTGCAAGATATGGTCTCCAAAACTGAACACAATATTCCAAGTGAGTCCTCACCAGTGACTTATACAGTGGCATTAGTACCTCTTCCTTTCTGCTGGTATTCCTCTTTGTATGCAACCCAACATCTTCCTGGCTTTTGCCACTGCCTTGTCGCACTGTTTTGCCACCTTGAGATCCGCAGAAATAATCACACCAAGGTCCTTCTCCTGGTCCGTGCACACCAACCTCTCGCCCCCTATCGCATACATTTCCCCTGGATTTCTGCTTCCCAAGTGCATGACACTGCACTTCTTCGCATTAAATCTTAACTGCCAAGCATTAGACCATTCTTCTAGCTTTTGCAGATCTTTCCTCATGTTATCCACTCCCTCAGGGGAGTTCACTCTGCAACTTTTCGTGTCATCTGCAAAAAGACAGACTTTTCCATGCAGTCCTTCAGCAATATCACTCACAAATACATTGAACAATGCCAGGCCCAGGACCGAACCCTGGGGCACCCCGCTAATCACCCTCCTTTCATCCAAGTGAGCTCCATTTACCATCACCTTCTGTCGTCTGTCAGTCAACCAATTTCTGATCCAGTTCACCATCTTGGGACCCATCCCCAAACTACTGAGTTTATTGATAAGCCTCCTATGAGGAACAGTATAAAAGGCTTTGCTGAAATCCAGGTAGATGACATCCATCGCATGCCCCTGATCTAGTTCTCTGGTGAGCCAGTCAAAGAACTCAATCAGATTTGTTTGGCAAGACCGTCCCTTGGTAAAACCATGTTGCCTCAGATCATGCAACCTGTTGGTTTTGAGAAGTCCACTATTCGCTCTTTCAGAAGTGCCCCCATTACTTTTCCTGCCACCGACGTAAGGCTCATGGGCCTGTAGTTTGTCACTTCTTCCTTGTCACCACTTTTGTGAAGAGGTACCACATCCGCCCTTCTCCAGTCCTGAGGAACTACTCCCGTTTCCAAGGATGCATATTTCTTTTTCTTTGGTGTGCTACATGCCGAATCTGGCTTCTTGGGGTCTTAAATTTAATTTTTGCCAACATATTTCAATTTTTAGCTTGTGGCCACTTATTCTGTACTTGATGAGGGCCTATTTATGTTCAAATTGTGTGATTGAGGTCAGATAATGTTGTTACTCACCTGAAACAGCTGATCTCCAGGAACTGCATGAATCACCACCACTGAAGGGAGATGACAAGTGGAGGGGTGATGCAGATATTGTCTGAGAGATGCCTGGTTGCTTGGGTCCATTGAGACGACAGAGTTTATTGGGCTTGCCACATGTGCAGGAGGGCAAGGGGACAATATGGAATGTGGAGGCCATGTGTCCCAGAAGACGCAGCATTGCTCGAGCTGTCATGGCATTGTGACCCTTTATGCTGTTGGCTAGCTCGATGAAGCAGGCAGAGCAATCCTGTGGAAGGAAATTTTGGACCTAATGAGTGTCCAGAAGTGCTCCAATGAATTCAAGCTGCTGGAATGGAACCAGGTGCACTTTTTGGACGTTTAGGATGAAGTACAGATCTTGGAGTACAGTGATGGTGCGAGACAGTTTTACCTTTTGTGGGGATTCTCCTCTGATTAGTCAGTCATCTAAGTAGGGAAAGACGAAGATCTCTGAAGTACGAAGGTAGGTGGCAGCCACTGCCATGCATTTTCTGAACACTTGGGGTGTGGAGGCTAACCCGGAAGGGGAGCACCCGGTATTGGTAGTGGATTTGCTGTAACTGAAAACGAGGATACTGTGTTGAGGGTGGATCAACAAATGCGTGTATGCCTCTTTGAGGTCTAGAGAACATAGCCAGTCATTCCTCTGAAGGTATGGCAGAAGTATACTGAGGGAAATCATTTAGAATTTTTCTCAAACGAGGAATTTGTTTAGGTTCCTTAGATCTAGAATGGGCCTGAACTTTCCTGTCTTCTTCGGGATAAGAAAGTGAGGAGAGTAGAAGCCCCTGCCCTCCTGGGTGGATGGAAGTCTTTCTATGGGTCCCTGAGCTAACAGTGTGGACACCTCGACTGATAGAAGATTTGTATGCAAAATGTTTGCAGGATAAACCTTTGTGGAGATGATGGGGGCAAGTTTTCAAAATGAAGCAGATAGCCCCTTTGGACAATGTTGAGAGTCCACTGCTCTAATGTGATGAGGTGCCACCTGTAGGCATAGGAACAGAGTCTGCCTGCTTTGTGTAGGGGTGGGGACCCTGCAGAGGCAGAATAGCTATGCTCTCTAGGAAGGAGTCAAAAAACAGGTGCTGGCTGTGGCTGTGCAGCTAGTTGTGGCTTAGGCATCTTAGGCTTTTTGGGCTGGTGAAAGTGAAATCATCTGTTTCTATCTCTCCAAACCTCTCCAAAAAGTTTATTTCCAGAGCAGGGGATATTGGAATTTATCCTGAACCTACTGCTGTCAGACGGCTGCCTGGGTGAGAATCTTCACAGTCTTGGCAAGTGCATATATCTATATGATTTGCAAGGGATTGTGGGCAATGCAGTTCATTCACACCAGACACAGCTGCTCACAATAATTAGATATTTATTTATGGGGTTATTTCTCCCAACACAGATATGCTTGGTAGCACATAAATCAGGTTACTTGCTTCCAGTGTTTAACTTGGAAAAACAAAATCAAAATCAGGAAAACATTCAAACTTGTCAGGCATTAGCTAATGTTTTCTTAGCATAAATCAAACAACAAACGAAAAGCCACAAAGAAAGAAAAAAATTGTTCTTTTCAGGTTAACTTCTGATAACTTCCCACATAGATTCAGAAGTGATTCTCTCCTAGATCACAAGCAATTAGGTAAGGCTCAATTGCTAGCAGTTATCCAGCTGAAACCCCTTAGCTGGCTTGCTTTCTACTGTGTGGGTCAAATCCTGCTTCAGGAGCTTTTCTGAGTAGATTAAAGAACAAGTTTGTATTTCTTTGTGATGGTTGCTGTACTTTATAACAGAAAATCACCAAAGGAGTTTGGACAGAGAGCAGTCCATATAAACACATTCTTCATCTGCAATCATTCCCCCTTCTTCAACAAGCATGGGTTCAATATCATGGATTGGCACAGATGAATCTCTCAATGGAGCACTTTCAGGAGAATACTTGTTTCCCTGCTGTCTTTCAAGGTTATAGCTAGGGCATAGATCAGTGTTCATACCTGAGCTTCCATTGCTGTTAGAGTTCCTCTCTATATAGCCTGGACAGTATGTAGTCCAGTTCTTATGTCCAGCCTTCCAATCCAGATCCCTGGACACTGGATCTCTCTTCACATACCTTCTGGCACGGGTCTTAGGGTCCCTTCCACGTGTAGCCGTCTCTCTCACAGGTACCGTCTGGAGATTCCTAGCTCTGCAGCACCATTCCTCTGGCTTTCCCCAGTCCAATGGTGTATGCTGGCCCTTGGAATGCCTCCCAGTATACGTACTGCTCTGGACTCTTCTAGACCTCTCAAAGGCTTTTCTCTTCCTTCTTCCAAAGGGTTTCTTTCCCTCTCTGTCCGTCCGGTTTGGCTTCTGCTTCTGATGATCCTTCAGATGAAACTGATCAAGCTCAAGCTGATGCTCAGGATAAGGAGGATGATTCTCTGTAGAATAAACTCTACCTTTATTCTGCTTAGATGAGTGCTCCTCCCTAACACAGCGCAGCTGTGCTGAATCAGGCCCTGCCCTTTGAGATGAGTGCTTAGGGATTACCTCATAGCCCTCCTGATTGAACACACGTTTCCCCACTTCAGCTCCTCTAATGGCTGTTGGAAACCTGGTGCATTCTGGGACTGGTAGTCTTTTATGGAAAAATTCTGTTTTCTTATTTCTACCAGAACTGACAGGTTGCTTGTTCAGAGTCACTTCACCTTTTCTATAGCTCCTTCCTGAGCTATGATAAGCTTCCTTATCACACTGCTCAAGTTCAGATCTGCGAACACTGATGCAGACTGCTGAAGCTCTTCTGGATGACTCAAAGGCATCAAAAGATACTCTGGTGAGAAATTTGTATGTATTCTGATTTTGCCTGATTAAGGCCTGGAATGGATCACACTTGTCATCAGGAAGGATAGGGGCAAGATTCTCCAGATCCCTGGAGATATCCTTCAGATACATGCCCATATAGAGCATGTAGAAAGTAATCCTAGAAGTGAGCATGCATACCTGAAAGCACCGGCAGCCAAAGGCATCGAGGGTTCTGGAGTCCTTGCTCGTGAGGCATGAAAGAATGATTCTTAGAACTCTTGATGCACTCTATCGCCGAATTCACCACAATGGAGTGTGTGGAAGATGATGCTTTTGGAAGCCAGGGCATGTTGGAACTCGGTACATGGTATCGAGTCGTTTGCTGATAGGCAGAACAGTTAGCGGGGCCCCCCACATACGTAACATTGAATCCTGCAGGACAGGATGCACCGGTAACGTGGCCGCCTCTTTGGGCGCCGAGGGGTATTGGAGGATTTCCAATTCCTCTGCCCTCGGTTCCATCTCTGATGCCATGGTAATCTGCAGGCCTGTTGCCATGTCCCGAATGAAATCTTGAAAAGATATGTCCTCTGGCAGGGACCGACGCCACTCATGAAGAGGGGATGGATCAGAAGGGAAATCCTGGATTATCCTCTGATGCATCATCAGAATTGGAGGAAGTAGAGTCCGACTCCGACAGAAAGACAAAGTATCAATGGTCTTGTGTCGATGCCCAATGCTGATACCGATGATCAGTCAGTGCAGCATTGGGAATCTGTTGGGTACCAACAATGCCTGTCAGTTCCAAAGGAGGTATCGGAGGGAGAGGGTCCCCTGATGCAGGTTCGGGGTCCAGCATCAGCCCTGGAGGTATCGGCCATGGGCTGGATGCTGAGGCCTGCACCGCTGGAAAGCACGGTTACTTACCTGTAACAGGTGATCTCTGGGAACAGCAGGAATAAGTCTTCACATATGGGTACGTCGGTACCGACGGAGTCTGCGCGGGAACGCTTCCCAGCGTCCAATCAAGAGCTTTTGGAAGCATCCCAGCATGCCTGCGTGCTGCCTTCCTGCCTTTCCCAACTGCCTCTCCTCAGTTAAGTTTTAAAGCTGAGAGAAAGAGAGAGAGAGAGGAAAGGAAAGATAGATAGAGATACAACTCCTGGGGAGGTGGGTGGGTTGTGAAGACTTATTCCTGCTGTTCCCAGAGATCACTTGTTACAGGTAAGTAACTGTGCTATCTCCAGGAACAAGCAGGAATGAGTCTTCACATATTGGGACTCCCAAGCTGAGATGCCTGGAGTCCCAGCATGTCATAGGTTGGAACATGCTTTCTCCCAGAACACCAGGCATCCTGAGGATGGAGGGTAGGAGTTGAGAAAAGAAGGATGCTGTGGAACAGCTAACCTAGCATAGGACTGCAGAGGAGTCGTCCATGTGTGGATGATGATTGTAATCAATGATATTGCAAAGAAGATTGCAATATGGACCTCCCCTGACAGGAATTCACAGAAGTATAGAGGTTCATGGATCTACTGAGGAACCCAGTAGAGGAACCTTGAAGAGGACCTCACTGTAAGTGGAGGTAATAAACCTGTAGGAAAAACAGTGGAGGTCAGAATCCTGAAAGGTAACAGGTAACCCCAGTAGGAAAAATTGGGGTAGTACAAAAACGGTGGGCCTTCAGCGGAAGGCTTTAAGACAAAAACTGAACTCTTTTGGCGGCAGAGTGGCTCACTCTTAGGAGCAAAAAGAGAAAAGCTAACCGATTTGGACAAACAGGCAGAGTCCCTGTGGGGAGAAAGGGTATGGGAACCCCTTGTATCCCAAAAAGAGAGGACAAATGCCTGAGGCGTTAAGCCTGTGATTAACTGAAGATCCACAATGTCTCTCCTAACTGGGGTAAGCTAGGAGAGATATTGGAGCAGGGAGAGCTTCAGAGGTACCTAAACCCGTAGGTTATGGTATAAAAATTGTTGACTACCACAGGAGTGGTTGTGTGTGTAGAACCCCAAACCTGCTGGATAGCATAGGTATCGGTAAAGCCCCTCTGTCAAACATATAGCTATATGAGCATAGACAGTCAGATAGATAAGTATGTGGAGACATATCTATCTATAATGAAATATCACGACAGATACACACACACACATATAGATAGATAGATAAGAATATATCTATAGTGAGATATGGAAGGGCATAAAATACACACAAAAGATAATATGAATATATAGGCCTAAATATGGGTGTCTGCAATTAAACAGACAGATATATGCCTACAGCATGGTATTCACATAGGACAGTGGACATAGGATATGTGAAGAGGAAAGATTCATCTAACAACAAGGAGGTGGAACCTACTTGAGAAGATATATAGAGAATCTATTCCTCCTGGTTATGATCTGCAAGGATGCTAGCTAGTGAAATAACCAGGATGGTTACATGAAAAACAGAGGATAATATCAATCTGTAGCCAGCAAGTCCCGAGTCTTCCAAGACTCTAGCATGGTAAGTAGACAGAAGACACAGAGATGAGATACCATGTTGACCTGCTTAAGGGCAAAAAGTATCATGCGTTCTTACCATGAGGACGAGCTGCAAGGAGAAAGAGCATATCCCCGATTGGGAATGCTATGGACCAAAGCAGGGAATTTGCAACTCCTTACGCCTTTACGTAAGAGAAGGCCTATGTCCTTTATATCAAAAGGAGATAGTAAAAGAAGGGAGAACCTTCTAGTCATGGGAGACATGACTGAAAAGCCTTTTCCAACCATCTAGGATAGTGAAAAGCCTTTTCCAACCATCTAGGATAGCTGTTGGAGAAAAAACCCCATGCTCTCTAGCAAGGGCCCATAGTGGAAAGCTTCTCTGTAGAATTGCAGAGAGCATGATGCAGGAGAATGAGGAGATAGAACTGGCTGCTAGAGAGCCAGTATCTCTGCCAACTATGCTGCCAAGCCCAGGGGAATGGAGATGGCAGAAATAGAAGACAATCCAGAAAGCTTGTAGTGAGATAATCTCCAAGATAGATGGAAGAACTGACTTGGGGCCACTACTAAGACTAGACAGAATGTTAGTGGAGGACAAATCTGGTTGTTTGTGGAGAAGAACCAGTGGCCGAAACATTAAGGCTCCTGCATAGGCAGCTGCTAGCAAGATAGCAGAAAGAATCTTACTGTTCAAAAACAGAAGGACAGACAGAACAGGAGTAGAAAACTCTGGACATATCTGATAAGCTGCCCGAAAGTAAGATTGAAACAGAGGTGGTAACTCAGAGAGGAAAACTCCACACTGGAAAGTGAGAAAACTAGAGAGGCCGAAGAAAAAGGCCCTCTGCAATTAATTCCGCTCTTACAGAGGAAAAAAGCTTGGTAAGAGGGTGAAGAGAATGGAGCTGAAGAAGACTTACCAAGTAGTAAGTCTATAGAAAGGAAAAAATACACGCTGGCACAGGAACTACCATTTAATAGTGGTCAGACCTCTTTCCCTAGCAGGAAAAGAGGAGAAACCTGTGACCTATAGGCATGAACATCCTGACAGCTCATAGAAATATAGAAAAAATGGATGTCTTTTGGAAAGAGATCCATGTGTAGGGGTTAGAATGAAGCAGTGGATTGCCTCTATTGAGAAGACGCAACTGTAGATTCTAACCCCAAGAGTCACAAGCATCTGATGATGATTGATCAGAAACCCTGCAGGTGCTGGGTTTGCTGAGCCTGGTGAGAGGTTGGATTCTTCAGACCAGGACGATGCCTCCCCTGTTGGGGAACATCTGTATGATGGGCAAGTGATGAATAAAACCTTCTTCTCCTGTGGGAAGAAAGTTTGGTAGGACATTTCCTACCTACTGGGACAGAAGAAGGTGTAGAACAACCCTTAGGAACAGGTAAATCAGTGGACAACTGAGTATCCTGACGTAAAGACTCCTTGTTGAAAAGATTTTCTCCAGTGCAAGGAGTATGTCCCAGCCATTGTTGTGCCCATTTGTCCAAATCTGAAGCTTGGAGCCAGGCTCTATGTCGTGCCCCTATAGCTATAGCAGAAGTCCTGCTAACCGACTCAAAAGAGTCTAGGGAGCACGAGAAAGAAACCAAGAGATATTCTGGATATGCTTAAGCAGTGAGGAATAGTCTGTACTCTTGGAATCTGGAAGGAAAGGAATCAAAAGATGTAATTGCTTTGTGACCTCCTCAAGAGAAAGACTCATATAAAAAATATATGAGAGAATTCTTGCAGAAAGCATAGATGTCTGGAAGGTTTGACGTCCAAAGGCATCTAGTGTCTTAGACTCACGACCTGGCGGATAAGAAGAGTGCTTTTTCTTACTCTTTACCCGCCTCATTGCTGACTCCACTACTATGGAATGATGAGGAAGTTGAGTCCTTTTGAAACCCTGGAGAGGGGGGCACCTGATATAAGAGATCAGTTGCCCTGGGAGGTGGGGGTACCCTTAAAAGGTGTTTCCCACATGCCTAGAAGGAGATCCTGCAAGGAATGATGCAAAGGAAGCATTATGTTGTCCTTTGCTTTGGTAGAAACAGAGCCTTGTGCAGGATCATGTCCTGGAATAGGAATGGCAAGGGATCTTGCTATATCCAGGAGGAAACTCTGAAAAGAGGGATCCCAAACAGGAATCTCCCTTGGACAGGTTAGATCTAAAGAACTAGCCTGAACACCCACAGAGTTATCCAAATATATAGGAATAGAAGAGCCTGCAGAGTGCAGTGTGGAATGGTTAAGGGATGGTTGCTGGTACTGGCTGTCAGGAGTAGCAACCGTCCTTACCACATTGTCCATGCCAGGTATCGACTCCAAGCTTGGTATAGAATGGAGCGATCCTGTTGAAAAAAGCATGGCAGGAGTTGGCCACGATGCTACTGTGGATACCGGTACCGATGCCAATACCGGTACCGATGTCGGAGTTGAGCCCGACAAAGACATCGGAGTAATACTTTTCTCAAAGTATAAAAGTTCTTTACAAATATGTACTAAGTTTTACAAAGTTTTTACAAATATGTACAAAGTTTCCCATGGTTAAATTCCTAGTTGTATTTGCCTGTTATATGTAAACTCATTACAGTCTGTTGCGTGCAATGAGTGTTCTGTTTAATGTAAACCGCGCTGACGAAAAAGAGTGCGGTATAAAAGAACTATAAATAAATAAATAAATAATCACCGGTGACAGTTCAATCGGTACCGAGGTAACCGAAAACCTCCGGCCACTATCCTCGGTACCAAGCCACCGGTATCGATCGGTGTCGGTACCAAAACCTACTGGTACCCAGTCTTCCAGACTAGAAATAGATTCCAAACTCGGCATCGAGGGCAGAGAGCCTGATAAGCGAAGCATGGAAGGCACCGACCGTAAGGGTAATGAGGACATCGGTACCGTGTATGATACCGGTGAATGAAGGTCAACCAGTGGCAACTCAATCGGCCTCAGGGGAACCGAGAGTTGTGGATCAGAGTCATCGGAACTGAGCCTTCGGTACCGCCGCGAGACGGTACCAAGGCGAGTCGGTACCCAGTCCTCCAGACTGGAAATCGATTCCAGACTCGGCATCGAAGGAAGCGAGGCTGTCGATGCACATCTGGAGGGTACCGACGTCGGTGGTAGTATCGGTGTTGGTACCGATAATGGAAAGTCAATCTGGGGAGTATCCACCGGTCCCAAAGGCACCGAGGACGCCAGATGACGATCCCTGGTGAGGAGTGTTTCATCCAACACCAGTGCCGATGCCGGGGTATCGGTACCGCTCGAAGCGGATGCCACCACCGTACATGGCTTAGGTATGTTCTGTGGGGGGTGAACCCCAGGAACAACCTGAAACCCCTTATACGCTTTGGAGACCGAAGACTCCCGCCAGGGTTTTGAAGCCAGTGGGCTGTCGAGGGCAAGGCCGGAGCCGTCTACATGCTGTGCATGAGACCTACCACTCGAGGACTGGCTAGTCTTAACAGACTGTTTGTGGGTTACCTGATCCGGTGTGGAAGAAGGGGACGGTGCCCCGAAGTTGGAGGGCAACCGTGTATCGAGGGAACCTCGATGCTGAAGACGTCTTCTCACCAAACTGTTGTCAGGACCCAAGCAGGTTAGACACCGACTTCGAGGGTCTAAAAATAAAGTTGTACTGCCACAGTCTGAACATTTCTTGGAGAAAGTGTCTGGCGGTTCCATGAAGGAAAAAGAAGAGGCCTAAAAGGCCTAAGAGACCGTGGGACACTATGAAGAAAAACTATTCCTCAAAAAAAAAAGGAAGATTTTACAAGAAAAGAAAAGAAAACACCGGCGGTACCGGTGGCATTGGGAAGACAGCCGCGACCACAAGAAAACTAAAGAAATAAAACAAGAATTTTCTGCGGTGACAGGAGGACGTCCTGCCGGCTCCGTGGAAAAATGAAAACTGAGGAGAGGCAGTTGGGAAAGGCGGGAAGGCAGCACGCAGGGGTGCTGGGATGCTTCCAAAAGCTCTTGATTGGACGCTGGGCAGCGTTCCCGCGCAGACTCCGTCGGTACCGACGTACCCATATGTGAAGACTCATTCCTGCTTATTCCTGGAGATCTGTTGATACTGACGGTACCGAGGATACCAGGAGTGCTGCCAAACTCCTCTCGATAGCCAGGATGCACTGGTTAAGGGAGGAGGCTGATGCCTGGGTGGAATCCCGCACAGGGCTCTGAGCCACCATCCCAGAGCATGGAACCATGCTCCAGAGGTCGAGGCCTTGGGAGTATCCTGGAGCCGCTGTTGTGCTTTGAAGGTCTGAACCTCCCGGCGGAGCTGTTTGGCAGGCCGGATGGCATCGGATGTACCCTTCTGTGAATCTCAATGATGATGAAGTGACTTACCTTGGGAAATGGTATAGAGTTTTGTTGCCGATGACTTAGACTTAGTCGTGTTTGAACTTTGAGGAGACCTGAGAACCAAGAGAGGAGGCTGACGTCCTCGATGATGTGGAAGCCACTGAAATCGAGTTCAGGGCAAACAGAGAACCATACTGCCTGGCTCTGTTCTTTAGGTCTCTTTTTGTCATTTGTTTGCACAAAGGATACTCAGACAGTAAATGTCCTGGACCTAAACATTTTAAACACCAGTCATGTTTATCGGTGACTGATATTGTATCAGAACATTTGGTAAATTTTTTTTAAGCCGCTGATGTGTTTTTCTATCTTGGCTGAAGAAAAGTAGGCCAAGGCCTAACTTGGTGGTAGAAACCACCAAAATTGGAAACAATGAAAAAGAAAAAAGAAAAATCAGGGCCAGTATCAGGGAAGGTACCGGTGTTGATGGAAAGGCACAGCACAGATTTAAACCAAAAAATGATGTTTTTTGGCGGTAACATAGTAACAGTAACATAGTATATGACGGCAGATAAAGACCGGTATGGTCCATCTAGTCTGCCCAGCAGGGCAGCAAGAGTAGGTGCACCTGCCACTCTGTGCAGGCCGCTCCTTCTCATGCCTTTATTTAGGGATGTACCCACCGCTCTGTGTAGGTCACCCCTATTTGTTGAGATATAAGAGATATTTATGTTTATTTTTATTTTATCCTGCTACTATAAAGGGATCCACTGTGTCTGCTCCATGTCGTTTTGAATTCTGACACTGTGTTTGCCTCCATCACTTCCATTGGGAGGGCATTCCAAGCATCCACCACCCTTTCAATGAAAAAGTATTTCCTGACATTGCCTTTCAGTTTACCCCTTTGCAGCTTTATGTTATGCCCTTTAGTTTTACAGCTTCCCCGTCTTTGGAAGAGGTTTGTTCATTAATATTCTTTAAGTATTTAAAGGTCTGAATCATATCTTCCCTGTCCCTCTTCTCCTCCAGGGTGTACATATTTAGGTCTTCAAGGACAGGATGAAAACAGGCGACAGGGAGAAAACAACCTGCTGGCTCCACGACTTAGGAAGGCAGATGTACAGGCACAGTGGATGGCTCCCAAAAGCTTTCCAATTGGATGCCGGGGAACGTTCCTGTGCAGGCTCCATCGGTACCGACGATACCCATAGGTGAAGACTGCATTCTTGCTTGTTCTTGGAGATGCTGTGTTAGCATGGAGTTTCTATGTAGGAATCTGACTTGTTCAGTTTTCCAAGTAGATATCTGGATGTTCTAGGCCCCACTGCAATATCTATGGTGCCACTCTTTTCTGGGTATAGTTAGTGCTCCTATGGAATGGTAAGATCTGCTTTATGAGCTCTGTATATGGGTTCTTGGTGTGGAGTCAACTTCAGAGTGTTGGTTAGGGGATATTGGAATATGGATTGTCTTCAAAATTTGCAGATTTGTGTTCTTGATCCTGTCTGAAAATGTAAAATATTTTGCCATTTCAAATTCATGTAAATCTTAAAATTTTATGGAACATCTCAGTTTAATTTTGTTCAGTAGTCTGATAGCTTCACTGCTGCTGATTTCTGGGCTTTTCTAGCTCTAGTATTGTCCAAGCCAGCCTGGGAACTATGACCTTGAATTCACAGCTATCAAAATTAGTTTCTTGTGTAATATTTTCCCTCCTCCTTTTCAATAAACTGGTCATAGCACTGACCAAATAAATCTGGTATGCAGATATTTATCATCATTTGTTTATTGTGAGTGTGTGAAAGTGGTTTTAAGTTAAATTTGTTTCATGATTTTATTATGTTTAGTTTATTATGTTTATTTTATTGTAGCATCTGTTTTAATAAATTGTGTATGTTTGGAAGCCACCTATGATTTTAGATGGGCAGCATATACATTTTTAAAATAAAATTAATTCAATTTATGCAAATGAGGCCCTGCAATGAGTCTCCACACATGACCCTGCATCACCCTCGGCCCAGTGTGTAGCAGCGGCCAAGAGAGCAAATAGAATGCTAGGTATGATAAGGAAAGGAATGGAAAATAAAACAAAAGATATTATAATGCCTCTATATCGTTCCATGGTGAGACCGCACCTTGAATATTGTGTGCAATTCTGGTCGCCGTATCTTAAAAAGGCTATAGCGATTTTAGAAAAGGTTCAGAGAAGAGCCACCAAAATGGTAAAGGGGATGGAAGGATACTCCTATGAAGAAAGGCTAAAAAGGTTAGGGCTCTTTAACCTGGAAAAGAGATGGCTGAGGGGAGATATGATAGAAGTTTATAAATTAATGAACGGAGTGGAACAGGTAAACGTAGATCGATTGTTTACCTTATCAGAAAATAGAAAGACTAGGGGACATGCAATGAAGCTACAGGGTAAACTATTTAAGACTAATAAAAGAAAATATTTTTTCACTCAACGTGTAATCAAACTCTGGAATTTGTTACCGGAGGATGTAGTAAAGGCTGTTAGTGTAGCTGGGTTTAAAAAAGGTTTGGACAAGTTCCTGGAGGAAAGGTCCATAAACCATTATTAAGAAGGGACCCAGGATATCAATGCTTGAACCAATACAAGCATTGTGGAACCTGTGTCCCTTGGGGAAACTGCTAGGTACATATGACCTAGATTGGCCACTGTTGGAAACAGAATACTGGGCTTGATGGATCTTGGTCTGACCCAGTATGGCATATCTTATGATCTTATGTTCACCCCTGACGCCGGTGAATTGGGGTATGCACTGCCCCACATTTTCGAGCCATTGCTGCTACTGCAGGCCCCAGAGAGGGGAAGTAACGGTGGCAATGGGGGTAGAGTTAGCAGGATGGAGGGGCCTGCCTAGGGCACCTCCAATACTTGCCCTGGCCCTGGGTGAATGTATAACATCCCGTGAATATTAGCAAACAAAAAAACAACAGTGCATACAGATTTTCATTACTCTCCAAAAACATCTAATTGCCTAAATAAACACCTAAATCAGCAGTTCTATCTATAGTAGATTTCTAATGCGTATTGTGGCGGTCGCGCCCCTACCAGGCGGTCGCCTAGTAGGGACGGGAAGCCATCTTGAATTCCTCTTTACCAAGGATTGTAGTTGTGTATAGAGATAAATGAACCAAGTGGTTGTTTCAAAGCACACAGGAATTTTATTAGCTTCTGTGGCAAGCGGATAACAAATCTTTCAAGCAGTTGTACACTCAAGTCAAAGAAAATAAAGGATAATCTTCTCCCATTAAAGCAAAGCTTACAACCAGTGTTGTAGTAGAATTATTTACACAGGCTTTCTTTTCTTTTCCCTTTATGATGCTTCTCAATTCCGTAATCATAAAGCACATGTATTTACAATTCCTAACTTCTCACTGCTCTCAGGCTTTCATTACTTAGCCACAATGCACATATCACAGTCCATCTCAGAACAAGCTGAAGTCAGGTCACTTTCTTTACCTTCTACCTCCATGCTTTCTGCTGAGCTGTATCTTGGCAAAGTTTGAAAACGCTCGGGCACTTTATGCTTAATGTTCTTTAACAGGTTAAACAGCCTATTCCACTGAATGGCCCCTTCTCCTCTAGGCAGGACTTCAACGGGCTTCTCCTGTTCAGTTTCTCCTGAAAACCCCTTCTTCCTAATCCGGGTTTTCTCAGGCCTAAACCTCTCTTCAGAGTCAGAGCAAGAAACACAGGGTTTTGGCTTTACTGCTTTCTTTCTCCTACCTTGGAGTCTTGTTGCAGCACCTTCCTGGCTGAGACTTCTGTGGCTTGTGACTCTCTCTGCCTCTGAGCTAGACAGGGACTCAGGGTAAGACCTCCACTTCCCTTCCTGGGGCTTCTGCTGCCTGCAGACAGACCCTTCGTCAGAGGAGTCTAAGCACTCTTGCCTTAGCCTTCTCAAAGCCAACCTTTTCTCTCTCTCCCTCTTGCCAGTCTGTTTGGTCCTCTGCCTGGAACCTTCTCTGTAGCTTCCTTGGCTGCAGTGCTGGCTGCTTCTTGCTTGGCTGCCTTTCTCTTGGCTGCTTCTCCCTTGACTGCTTCTCTCCACTTTGTTTGTTTTCTCAAACTTAAATGTTGAGCAGGGCACCTCCCTCTCTGACTCCACCCACTTGTACCTCCTACTCTTACCTGGGGTTGTCATGGAGTCTGGGAGTGGCTTAAACCTAGCTCTACCCTCTTGGTTTCTCTCAGGGATTTTGCTGTGGTGTATGTGTTCTAGTGCACCCATCCCCCGAAAAGAAGAAAAAGTTCTTCTTTCTCTTTTATTTCCTTGCTGAGCTGCACTCTCCTTACCACAGTATTTATAGTTACAAGTAAAATATCAGTTCATTAGACCTGTAGAAGAATGAGATGTTATGAAATTACTTTGAAACAAACATTCTGCAGCATGTCAGGTGGAATAGATTTTTAAAAATCCAATTCAAAATTTTTTAGATTTGAAAATAATTGTAATTTGACTACAAAAATATAGTCTAGCTGCATATACGATTTTAACCTCAGGGGAAGGTAGTTCTGTAATAACACCACTAAAAATATTTCTTTTATTTTACTTTAAACTGCTCCTTACTCTGTTATAGGAGCATTGCAATTTACTGTCACCTAAAACAAGCATGAAACACCTTTGCTAATGAGAAACATGACCACATGCTATCTGTGGCTTACCAGTCATCATCTGCTAGAAGTCTCAGCGCCTCAGCTAGAGCCATGTCTGGTTTGGAAAAGGGTCGCAGTTCTGATGGATCCATAATTTCTGGACTATGTGTAACAGATAATGTCTGATCCTTGTACTGCCCTCGGGTGCCCACAGAAATTTCACCTATGAAGGTATACAAAATAATAATTTATTTAACCAGTTTTCTATATCACCTTATCCTTCAATCAAAAAGGTTTACATTATGTAATTAATACAAACAGGTACTGGATATATTCCCTTGTCCCCGAAGGGCTCACAATCTATGTGTACCTGAGACAACAGAGGGTTAAGTGGCTTGCCCAAGGCCATAAGGAGTGCCTATAGGACTAGAAACCCCAGTTCCTCCGGCCTGAGGTTGCTGTCCCCAGGTGGGATTTGAACCCCTGGCCCTCTGGCCTGAAGTACCGAGTCCTAACCACTAGGCCACTAATGTCCAATTTGTTAATTTTAAGTATGAATAACATGCTAATAGATGGTAAACTATTTTAGGTATAGCAACATACACTACTAATTGAAGATTTTTGTTTATTTTATTTATTTATTAATTTAACAGGATTTTTTTATACTGCTTTATCATTTTAATCAAAGCAGTTTACATTGTAACTTAAACTTGGTAACGTACATTAAACAGGGACATTGATAACTTGGATTTTTCTGAAGCAATGGAAGGTTAAGTGACCTGCTCAAAGCCACAAGGAGTGCTAGTGGGAATTGAACCCTGGTCTCTTGGTTCCCAAGCCAGTACTCTAACCATTAGGCTAACCCTCCTCTCCCCATTTACCACTTTGTATTATTTTAAATCCCATCAAGCAATAAATAATTCTTAGTCTACCTTCATTTTTGACTATCAATGGAAGCTGTGGCAGGAAGACAAGTTCCCATTAAAAAACAAACAATGGAGAGGTCCCACGTGATGCATGAGTGAGTAAGGACGTCTTCCTGCTCGCTCCGGGGCTGCCTCGAGATATAACCTAATTATCGCACCTCTGGACAAAAAGTGGAAACTGTTTGGAAGATAAGGTTGTGAAGAGAAGATCTACACTTGGAGGAGATTAACGAGTGTGGAAAGATGCCTTTGCCTGCAAAAAAAGACCGTGAGAAAGCAGGTCGGTCTGGGGCCTCAGCCTCCACAATATCGCAGCCGGCATCGCCTGGAGTTGTAAGCACAGACTCGGCACCAGAGGAACTAGCAAAGGAGGTGATCAAGCTGTTAGACCCCAAGTTTGATCAGATAATGAAGAAGCTAGAAACAATGGGGGATTTGCTGACGGAGGTTGGACAGAGAATTGAGGAACTTGAACACAGCGTGGTGAGCATTGAAGATGAAGAAGGGCGACAAGAAAGAGAGCGGTTGGAGCAAAAAGATGAAATTAGACTTACCTGCTAATTGTAGTTCCTTGAGGAACTCAGTCTAGTCCCGACATCTAGGGTTTAAGCACCTCCTCCAGCAGCTATGGAGACTGAGAAACGTCATTCTTCTGATGACACTGATACAAATACCGCTGGGACCACCTCCTCTGTCCAGTAATCTATTGACAAAGCAGACTCACCCGAGCAACAATCAAGTTGCAAACACATAATGCATTGAACTTAATATAAACTTAATTAACTTAAGTAACTAACTTACTAACGGGGACCCAATAACCCCGTTGTAATATAGTTGAACTAAATGATTGTACTTACGGATACGAATCTGTGCTAAGGACGACCACACTTCCCCGCTCCCTGAAAGATTCAGAAGTGTTCGGGATCCCTCTGTTCTCTTACAAACTCCTCACTTCTGTATGGCCCACACGCTTCCACTAGCTTCGTCGTCTTATGCTTTTGTGGAAAAAGTGTGCTTCAGGCCCACCGCAAGACCTAATCAGGGAGGGATACGGGACTAGACTGGAGTTCCTCAAGGAACTACAATTAGCAGGTAAGTCTAATTTCATCTTCCTTATCGTCCCTCCAGTCTAGTCCCGACATCTAGGGATGTAACAGAGCAGTGAAAGATTTTCTTATCGGGAGGGACCCGCTAGGCCAGCCTGAAGCACCACTGTGCCGAAGACAGTATCCCTTTCCGCCTGCACATCGAGACGGTAATGCTTAACAAATGTATTAAACGATGACCAAGTCGCCGCCCTACAAATATCAATAGCTGGCACTAGCCTGTACTCTGCCCACGACGACGCTTGCGCCCTCGTCGAATGAGCTTTAATGCCTTCAGGGACCGACTTCCCTTTCAGAATGTAGGCTGACGCTATAGCTTCTTTAAGCCAGCGTGCAATGGAAGCTTTACTCGCCGCTTCTCCCTTACGTGCTCCCCCAAAAAGGACATAGAGTCTATCCATATTTCTGAAACTTGCCGTCCTGCAAAGATATTTTTTCAGTGCTCGAACATCCAGTGAGTGGAAAGATTCTGAACCTGACTGTCCTCCTGACTTGCCAAATACTGGCAACAAAATGGTTTGATTGACATGAAAAGCCAATACCACTTTTGGCAAGAAAGACGGCACTGGCCTCAAAACCACTTTATTATCATAAAAAGTCAAGAACGGCTCCCGACAGGATAGAGCCTGTAGCTCTGAAATTTTATGTGCCGACGAAATTGCCACCAAAAATACCGTCTTGAGCGTCAGGTCCTTATCCAACGCACTCGCCAACAGTTCAAATGGTTCCCGTGTTAAGGCATCCAAACACCAAAACCAGACCCCACCGTGGAACTGGAGACCTACAAGGCGGCCTCAGGAGAGACACCGCTCGCAAAAATTGTTTAACATCTGGATGCGCTCCTAGTGTCTCCCCTCTTATCTTTCCCCTATAACACGCCAGAGCTGCTACCTGCACCCGCAAAGAGGCAGCCGCCAAGCCCTTGTCAAAACCATCCTGCAAGAAGGCCAACATGTGCGACACCGCCGCACTCAACGCCCGAACCTTCCTGTCCGAACACCATTCTTCAAAGATCTACCAGATACGTACATACGCTAACGATGTCGACCTCCTCCTAGCCTTTAACATTGTAGAAATTACGGCTGAGGCATACCCTCTCGCTCTCAGCCTCGCCCTTTCAAGAGCCAAGCCGTAAGCGAGAACCGATTCACCTGGGGCATAAGTATAGGACCTTGAAACAACAGGTCCAACCGAACCGGTAACCGCCAGGGCTGATCCACTAACAGCCTGACTAGGTCCGCGTACCACGGCCTTCTCAGCCAATCTGGTGCTATCAGAATTACCGTTCCCTTGTGAACCTCTAATCTTCTGCAGAACTCGACCTATTAACACCCAAGGGGGAAATACATACAGGAGCTGGCACTCCGGCCACCCTTGAATGAGAGCATCGAGGCCCTCCGACATTCTTTCCTTTCTTCTGCTGAAAAATCTGTTTGCCTTTGCAGACCCTGACATCGCCATTAGATCCATTACCGGCTGCCCCCAGCGGTTCACTATCAGCTCAAACACTTCCGGATGCAGAATCCACTCTGCTGGGTCCACTTTGACCCGACTTAGAAAATCGGCCGTCACATTGTCTACTCCTGCCACATGCGTTGCCGATAGCGCCAGAAGATGAGACTCGGCCCACTCCAACAGGTGATCGGCCTCGGCCTCTAGTGGCGCACTGCCAGTGCCGCCCTGCCAATTGATGTAGGCCACTGCGGTTTATTGTTTATTGAGAATTTAATAGACCGCCCATCACAATAGCGTCTGGGCGGTTTACAATGTGCAAAGGCTGCTTAGAAAGTTAGGAAAGTAACGCCATAGTGTGATAGGAAAGAGGAGAGAAGAGTAAAAGGTTGAGGTTAGAATACAAGTAACAGTAACATGGGAAACAACATCATGGGGGCGGTGAAAAGGGGTGCGGGGGAGGAGAGAGGCCAAAAGCTAGACAGAAGAGGTGTGTTTTCAGATTTGCCTTGAATGTTTTAAATGATGGTTCCAAGCGAAGGTCAGTGGGGAGCGAGTTCCATAGGCGGGGACCAAGGAAGTAAAAGGCAGAGGAACGGGTGGTTTCTAGGTGGGCCTGGGATGGGGAGGGAAGGGTTAAGCGGTTCATGTGGATGGAACGGAGGGAAAGGTAAGGAGTGTGCAGGTGGATCAGGTCGGCAAGGTAAAGGGGAGTGCCAGTGTGAATAGACCTGTGGACAAAGAGAAGAAATTTATATTGAATACGGAAGGGAATCGGAAGCCAGTGCAAGCGAATGAAAAGAGGGGTGATATGGTCAAAATGGGAAGAGCATGTGAGGATACTGGCAGCAGTGTTGTGGACTCGTTGCAGACGTTGAAGTTGGGATTGGGGGAGGCCAGCTAAAGAGACGTTACAGTAATCAAGGCAGGAAACAATGAGGGAGATGAGGAGGGTGGTCATAGCGGAGAAAGAGAGGAAAGGGCGTACAGATCGGAGTTGTCTTAGTGTGAGAAAGCAGCGCTGGACAATGGATGAGATATGTGCTTTGAACTATAGGGAGGAGTCAAGGGTCACATCAAGGTAACGTAGAGAGGTGATGATAGGGATTGGAGCGGAAGAGAGCAGAGGAGTGAGGGAAGGGGCAGGGCTACCGGCGGTGAACCAGATGGCTGAGGTTTTAGAGAGATTGATATGTAAGAAGTTGGAGGAAAATCAGGAAGCTACTGAGGAAAGACAGTCATTGAAGGGGGTGATATCGGGGGAGACGGAGTTAGTGTGATAGAGAAGGAAGATATCATCAGTGTAATAATATGCGGAGACACCGTGTTGTTGGACTAAAAGTGCAAGAGGAGCCAAAAAGACATTAAAGAGGAGGGGAGCAAGGACAGAGCCCTGGGGGACACCACAGGGAAGGGGAGTGGAGGGTGAAGAGAGAGAACCGACGGAGACTGAAAAAGAGCAGCCAGAGAGAAAAGAGTGAAACCAGTGAAGAACTGTGCCAGAGATGCCGGCATCTTGGAGACGTGAGAGGAGAGTGCGATGATCGACGAGGTCAAATGCGGCAGAGAGATCTAAAGAGACAGCGAGAGTGACAAGGCCATGATTGTGAGCGGTGTGTAGTTCGTTTAGAAGGGAAGGAAGAACAGACTCCGTGCTGTGGCCGGGACGGAAACCTGATTGTCGGGGATGAAGAGTGAGAGAAGCTTCAAGGTGTGATGACAATTGGGTGAAAACAAGTTTTTCTAAGAGCTTGGAGAGGAAAGGAAGATTAGAAATGGGGTGCCAGCTAGAGGTGGAAGAGTGATCTAGTGAACCCGTTTTCAGAATGGGGCAAATGGTAGCGTGTTTGCAGGAAGAGGGAAGACACCGGTGGAGAGACTGGAGTTGAAGATAGAGAGAATGTGGGGAGAGAGAGCTAGAGAGGGATCGAAGAGCCAGTGGGAGGGAATGGGATCAGAGGAGGAGAAGGTCTTTCGAACGCAGTTAAAGGTCTTGGAGAGGGCGGAGGCAGATATGGGCTCAAAGGAGGACCATTGATGAGAGAGGGAGGGGGGAGAGGAAGGAGGAATGTGATCTAGAGCTGATGGGGGAGGAGAAAGTGGGGGAGGGCAGCAAGGAAATGAGAGGTGAAGGGAGAGGACATTAGAGGAGAAGTAGGATGCCAGAGAGGCAGGCTCAGGTGTGACTGGGGGGAGGGAGGGAGTAGCAGAGGAGTGAGGAGCAGATAGGGAGCGGAGGGCAGAGTACAATTGATGGGAAGAGTTGGCAGAAGTGGAAATAAGGGAGGAAAAGTAATCCTTTTTAGCAGTGTGAAGCGAGAGACGGTAGTGATGGTGACAGATATGGAAGCGGTCCAGAAGCAGGGGAGAGGGATGTTTGCGCCAGAGTCTTTCAGCATGGCGGAGATGCCTACGAAGAAGGGAGAGACCGGGATGAAACCAGGGGTGGCGATGAGGGTGACGGGGAGATGGGTGTGACTGGAGAGGGGCTAGATTATTGAGAGCGGTTGAGAGGGCTGAGTTCCATGTGTCAACCTGGATATTTACAGGGAGGTGATGAAAGTCAGGGGGAAGAAGGGTATCGGAGGAAGGGAACTGGAGGAGAGTGTTAGCTGTGATGCGGCGAGAAAGCCAAGGGGGTGCAGAACTGGGTTGGGAGCCAGGAGGGGAGGAGGAGAGGGGAAGCGAAAGGGAGGAGAAGAGGCAGAGGTGATTGGTCCAGGGGAGGGGTAGGGAGGAGGGGGAAGAGAGAATGAGGGAGGAGGCTTTGGAAAGGATAAGGTGGTGTGATAATGACAGCAATGCTGAGCAGATGGATTGGGAAAATAATGAGCATTGTACCTTTAAGAGTAAGGACAAGTCAGGTTCCCATAGAAACCGAAAGCTTCTAACTAGAACTGAGCCCAGCCATAGCAGTGACGTAGGAGCTGAGTGGAGCTCTAATGAGTTGCACCTGAGTAGCCAGAGGGGTGTGGCTGCTGAAGGAAGCCGTTTTAAACCTGCTTCAGAGCTAGAGTTCAGGAAGAGAGGTGGAGAGAGAGAGAGCACACAGAAGCCAAGAGGCAAGCAACGACAGCAGACAGAGCAACGCAGGCAAGGAAGGCAAAGAGGAGAGCAGCAAAGAGGGAAACTTTGGAACCCAGAACCAGCAAAGGAAGATTCTGGAAGGTCCATTTCCTTTACCTCAGGAGCACTAGAAGCAAAGCCAAAACCTCTGTGGAAACTACCCGAAGAAAAGGTAGAAGAGTTTACCTATACGAGGGAGGAAAGCTCTGATTACAGAAAAGGCATTGCGAGTGAGAAAGTACGTCTGCCATAATTCCTAGCCAGAGACTTGCTGAGGAGATTGTACAGCAATTAAAGAACAGTGCTAATAAGAGCAGAGATAGCACTGCTGCGAAAACAGCTCCAGTCAGAAACATTCTTAGTAAGTGTTTTGAAACAGACGTAAAGGCTGTTGCTAAGAGCTTATGTAAGAATCAGTTTCCTGCACTAGAGAAAGTTACTGCCAATCAGAGGGACAACTTTATTGAACAGCTGCAAGAAGTTCTCAGTGACCTGCAGTCTAGAAGTTCCCCTAAGCAGAGTTATAATGATTGCAGCGAGGAGATGATTGTTGACGTAGAAAGCACTCCTGATACAACTGATATCTGTGAGATGGATTGTTCTTTATGTGAGATTGATCACTTGGACCTACGTTAGACAACCTTTGCATGAAGGTAATGCAAAGTTGTTTTCTCCTGAATGTTTGCTGTGAAGAAACAGTTTGCCATATGCTTTATTTTCTAACTTTGAATTGCTCCTGTTTCCTATTGTTTTGGAAAGTAATCCGTGTCATGTTTTGAGCCAAGAATCTATGTGTGAAAGGGAAAACCCCAAATAAAAATTTATCTGTTTAAATGACCCTCGTGCCACAACACCTTTGTCTGATAGTAAACCTAGACTACAACTCCCAGCGTCCCTTGCTGCTACCTTAGTCAAAAAGGACACTTGAAGACAAAGTAGAGGTCACCCTTCCTCTAGAGTTACCGGCCCTAGGCGGGGGCAGGACAAAGGTCAAGAGTATGCCCAGCTGTGTGGGTAGGGAAAGGGACAAATTGAGAGAGGGAAAGATCAGACAAGAGGGAAAGGAACGCATGATCGCGGGATGAAGAGGGAGAGTTGACATGGACATTGAAGTCTCTGAGAATTAAGAGCTGGGAATAGATGAGTGAAGCCTCGGAGATGGTAGAGAGAAGAGAGTTCCAGACTGAGGTTGATATGGAAGGAGGGGCATAGATGAGGAGGAAGTGGAGTGGAGGGGAAGTTGCAAGGCGGAGAAGTAGAGACTCAGGGTAGTGGAGGGCGGAAGAGGTTTGTTCTTGAAGGGGGAGGGAGGAGCAGTAGAGGACAGCAAGGCCACCACCACTCCTACCCCGACGGGGGGCTGACAGAGCAGAAAAGCCTGGGGGTAAGCAGCGATTGAGAAAGGGTTCCTCACCGTCTTTTAGCCATGTTTCGGTGAGGAAAAAGAGATCAAGGTTGTGGTGGGGACAATATCATGGATCAGAGTGGACTTTGAACGTAAGGAGCGACAATTTAGGAGAGCAAACTGAAGGAGCAGACGGGATTGGGGGGAGGCCAGAGTTGAACGATGAGGCAAGCAGGAGATCAAATTAGTAGGAGTTCGAGAATAGGGGCGGTGTAAGGCTGGGACAGAGGGAGGGGGAGGACGCCAGCCCCAGTGGACTGGAATAGCAGACATGATGAGGGAGGTGGAACACAACAAAAGACAGGAGAGAAATGAGAGGAGAGGAAACTTACCAGATGGCTGTGTGAAGGAGGCTGGGGAGGAACGGGCACCAGAGAAATGCAAGCAGACCTGGGGGGAAAAAATGCACACCGCTCTGCGCTCTAGACAAGCCTGAAATTCCCTCAGCGCTAGAGCCACCGCTCTCAACTCCAATCTGTTGATGGACCAAGCCCTCTTCACATCGGTCCACTGACCCTGAGCAAACGGTCGGTTGACGTGTGCCCCCATCCCAAGAGACTGGCGTCCGTCATCAGAGATACCCAGCTGGGGGCCTCTAGAGGCATACCCCTCTCCAGCACCCCTGGTTGTAACCACCATTGCACCGCCTTCCTTGTCTCCGGCCAACATGGAAGTACCCGGGCGTTTTGGTGTGACCATTGCCTGAGCAATGCCCTCTGCAGCGGTCGCATATGCGCCCTCACCCATGGCACCAATTCTAGTGTCACCGCCATCGTACCTAGCAACTACAGATAATGCCACGCTGTGGGAATCCTTTGGCTTAAAAAGGCTCTGACTAGGCCTCTCAGACTCTGAGCCCTTACTCGAGGCAGGAACACCTTCCCCACCTGTGTATTGAAGCGGGCTCTGAGATATTCCAGGCTTTGCGAAGGTTCTAGTCTGCTGTTTGCTCTGTTGATCACCCAGCCTAAGCTCTGAAGGAACTCCACCGCTCTGGCAGTCGCAACACCTTGCTCTCTTCCCTGGACTTTGCCCGTATCAACCAATCGTCCAAATATGGGTGTACCAGAATTCCTTCTTTCCGCAACGCCGCTGCTACTACCACCATGACTTTGGTGAATGTCTGAGGAGCCGTTGCTAAACCGAACGGCAAGGCGTGGAATTGAAAATGCCCCATCGGTAGTGCAAATCTGAGGAACTTCTGATGCTCTTGCCGAATAGGTATGTGAAGATACGCTTCTGACAAATCCAGGGTGGTGAGAAACTCCCTTGCCCTGACAGCCACAATAACTGACCTCAGCATTTCCATTCGAAAATGTGACACTCGAAGACTCTGATTTACCTTTTTGAGATCCAAGATGGGACGAAAGGATCCCTCCTTTTTTGGTACTACAAAATAAATGGAGTATCGACCGTACCCGCACTGTTCCTTTGGCACTGGAACCACTGCGTTGAGCCTCAGAAGTCGTTGCAACGTCTCTCACACTGCCTGCAATTTCAGGGGCGTTTTGCATGGGGATAGAACGTAAGCATCGGCCACTGGGTGTTGGAACTCGAGAGCATAGCCTTCTCGAATGACCTCTAACACCCATCGGTCAGTAGTAATCCGGGCCCAAGCAGGATAAAACTCTTGTAACCGCCCCCCCTACGGCCACCAGTTCCTCTTGGGCCCCCCTGGCTTCATTGTGACTTTCTAAGGTTTGCTCCCCTAAAACCTCGAAACCCTTGACTTCTATAGGAGAAACGTCCCCTTTGAAATTGACCAAACCGGGTTGGGCGGAAACGACGAAAATCTCTCTGCTGATTTCTGTTAGCTGGCAACGGTTTCCTCTGCTGCTGTTTATCCTCTGGGAGTCTCCCTCCTTTAGATTCTCCCAAATCTTTTACCAACTTATCCAAATCTTCTCCAAACAGTAGTTTACCCCTAAAAGGCAACTTACTTAATCTCGTCTTTGAGGAACCATCCGCCGCCCAATTACGCAGCCAAAGATAACGCCGGGCCGCTATCACCGACCCCATACTCTTAGACAGACTCCTAATAAGGTAATAATGAATGTCCACTAGGTAAGCAGTCCCGGACTCCAACTTGGATGCTTCCCCTTCAGTCTCTTCCACTTGGTGCGCCACCCAGGCCCCACAAACCGATGCCTGTAAGGAAAGTGCACAGATGTCGAATACCTGTTTCAACAAGGTATCTAGCTTCCTATCTTACACATCCTTAAGGGCGGCACTACCTTCCACCGGAATTGTCGTCTTCTTGGTTACTGCCAATACCGTGGCATCTACCTTCGGTGATTTAAACAATTTGCGATCCTGATCTACCAGTGGGTATAGGCAAGCCATAATCCGGGAACCTTTCAGTCCTGCTTCAGGCATGTCCCATTCTTCCTGAATCATCTCCCACATCATTCTATGAACCGGGAAGGCTCTTTGTGTCTTTCGAAACGCCTGTAACAAAGCTCTAGGGATGTATCCTCTGCCGGACCTGCAGCAGGTATATTTTGTGCCTTTAGAGTTTCCCCTATTAACGCCGGTAACTCGTCCCGTCTAAAGACTCTGACTAGCCGTGCCTGATCTTCGTGTTCTGCCAACTCTCCTTCCTCTAATTCCTCCTGAACTTCTGTGTCCTACTCTCCGTCCTCTGAAAGAGGACTCTTAGAGGCTATTGATTGATCCTGCAAATGCTTTTCCTTTCATGCCATCTTTGAAGGAATCTCCATGAGCCCTAAGCCCAGAGGGGTTCCCGGTCTCTTTTCGCCCACGTTCACTTCTAGCGAAGGCGCTTCAGTGCTCTTGTTACTGCACTTTAAGACCTGTTGCAAAAGGGCCATGAAATCCTGCGAAAAAATTGCCCCTAACCCACTAGGCAAAGTGGGCTGAGCAATAGACTTATCCGAAGCTGAGGAAGGCCCGGCCACCAGTTCCAGAAACGGAACAGAGGGAGATGCAGGAACTGGCAAAACACCTTTTGGTCCCTCTCCAGCCACCTCCACGGGGGGTTCCATAGAGAGGACTTCTAAAGAGCAGGACTTGCAAGCCCCTGCTTCTGATACCGAGCCCTTTCTAAGACCGCAGAGCAAACAAAGCTGCTTAGAAGGTATCTCTCCCCCAACCTGTGGACCAACTGAAAGATCTACTTTTACTACCTTTCTGTCTCTAAACTAAATTGCCAGCCCTACCAGAGAAAAATCTCCCTATCGTTATCTCTATAAATAGATTCTCCCCGCTATAAACCAAGCTATGGCAGTTCCACGAATTAACACACACCTATACATATATCTATCTATATATAAAGCAGTATATCCATATTTCTCCAGAACACCTGCTTTAAACTCCCGGGCTAAATTGCTGAGGAAACTGTCCGATTTCTTTCTACAGTGCTGGAATCGCCCCGTGAAGGGCTTACCCGTGAAAAGCTCTCCCCCCGGGGTTTTTTGCCAGCCTGAAGCTCGCGCGGCTTGGCCACGGCCTCTTGCTCTCCGTCACACCACACGGCGAAATTCAGCCGCTTACCTGACCCTCAGCAGGCTGTGCTGATCTGCCACGCGTCTCTCCATGCTCAGCCGAACAGCGGCTTCCGCAAAGGAAGAGAGACTTCTTCTGTGGAGCCAGTAGCTTTTGGTGTTAGCAGCCTTGCCACGCGTTCTCTCCACATCAGCTGCAGAGTGCCGCTGTGCTCGTGTGCTCGCTGCCAGTTCCTCACCCACCCGTGGGTTCGGGAACCGGAGCCCGGCCCTGGAACTCTGAAAAGTACCTTCCTCCCCTGCTGTCTGCCCGAAGAGAGGAGGGAGATAGGAAGGGGGCCTTAGCACAGCTTCGCCGCTCAACCGGTAAACCTCCTTTTTTCCTTCTTTTTTTTTTTTTCAATAAGAATAAATTGCCCAATAACCACTAATCTCTCTAAACTACTCTCCTTAACTGTTTCTCCAGTGAGCCTTCAACATCTAGGCTCACCAACCTTCAGCTGCTATGGAGACTGAGATTACTGGACAGAGGAGGCGGTCCCAGCGGTATTTGTACCAGTGTCATCAGAAGAATGACGTTTCCCAGTCTCCATAGCTGTTGGAGGAGGTGCTTAAACCCTAGATGTCAGGACTAGACTGGAGGGACGATAAGGAAAAGTTAATAGAGGCTTTACAAGTTAAAGTGGACAATCTTGAAAACAGATCACGATGAAACAACCTAAGAATCATGGGGGTTCCAGTCTACGACGGATCATATGCTGCTGCCTCTGCTTGAAAAATGGCTGCCACAGGAGTTGGGCCTAGACTCGCTGGTGGGAAACCTCAAAATAGAGCGAGCGCATTATATTGGAATAAGACAAGAAGAGAGGCAAAGACCGCGCGAGTGGTGATTATGCGGATCCTAAATTTCCAGCATAAAATACAACTGTTGCAGGCATATCGGAGAAAAGGAGATCTACGACTGGACAATCAGAGGCTTCTGATATTTCAGGACTATTCGGCAGCAGTGGCGGCAAAGAGGAAAGAATTCACGCACATTTGTACTGTATTATTCCAGAAGAAGATCCACTTCACTTTGGCCTTTCCGGCAGTATTGCGAGTCTCAAGTCAGGAACAGAATCTCATGTTTGAGACAGTGACTGCGGCAAAGCAATTCGTTGCCGGATTGGAGGGAGACAAGGGCGGAGGAGAGGTGCAGGCCTGAGCCCTTGAGCAGGCAAAGCGGGAGAGAAGTCGTCAGTGAGTGCTGAACCCAACCAAATCAGGAAATTTGGACTGGATTTTGTGTGTGCAGTAGGTGCAATGGTAAAGAATGTGAAGGGAGTGATAATGTGTTTTAATAGAGATTCTGCAAGGTGGAGAATCAAGGCAGCCCTGCAGCGTCCAGCTGGGATTAGACCTCAGCAGGGAAGGGCTGAGGGTAAGGGATGCGGTGGTTTTATGGGGTTAACGGGGAACCTGGGTAACAGCAGCAGGGGGGGAGGGGGAAAGGAGGAGGAGGGGAAGGAGGGGAGGTGAGGGATGGGAGAATGATGGATGTATGGGGAATGGATGGCTGGCAGGATGGGGAAGGGGTGGGAATCGGGGAGGGTAAGATAGACTTAAATGACATAAAGAGTCAGGAAAGACATAATGAACTCCTTGAGCTCTGGAGCTGTAGATATGAGAAATTTGTACATGACACAAAGGCCGGGGTTGAGGCTGGGCAGCCCTGGGTGAGCTCTCAAGCATTATAGAACATGGAAAAGAAATATGCTATTAGGGGATGTAATGGGGCATGATTTGCGGATAATCACATGGAACGTGGGGGGAGTGAGCACACCCATCAAGCGCACAAAAATACTACAAGCATTAAAGAGAGGGAAAGCCCAAGTGGCCTTGCTGCAAGAAACACACTTAAGTGCACGGAAGCATGAGAAACTTAAGAGAGACTGGGTTGGACAGGTAATTGCTGCATCCTCGGGTGGCCGGAAGAGGGGGGGTGGCAATTTTGATTAAAAAGGGGATCCCTTTGTATATTATTAGCGAGGAGATATATCTGCAAGGGAGGTTCCTGTTTCTGCATGCTCGACTGCAGGGGGAAGAACTTTATTTGGGCAACATCTACACCCCAAATGTCTATGATCATCAGTTCTTTAAGCTGATTTTACAAAAAATAATGAGGGCACCGAAAATACCACTGGTATTGGCAGGGGATTTTAACTGCCCACATGACCCAGAGTTAGAAAGATCGCAGCCGAGCAGGGGAAGGGTGTGGACGAGGAAAGGGGTGGGGTATCTATGTAGAATGGGAGGACTGATTGATACATGGAGAGTCTTACATGAAGGCGAAAGAGATTACACACATCATGGTCCTGGATGGATTACATACTAACTTCGAGAGAATGCTTTGGGAAAGTGGTGAGTGTGGAAAATGAACCTACTGTAGTATCTGATCACGCAATGCTAAGGATGGATTGGAAAGGGAGACGAACGGGTGGCAGCAGATGGTCTTTTCCCAGCCACTTATGGAAGAAGGCAGAGTTCCAGCAATACTTGGTGCGACACTGGGAGGAATACTTAAGATTCAATGAGACACAGGCGAGTACAGTTGCGATGTTCTGGGAGGCAGGGAAAGTAGTGTTGCATGGTCATATAAAGCACAATTGTAACAGGTGATCTCTGGGAACAGCAGGAATAAGTCTTCACATATGGGGTACGTCGGCACCGACGGAGCCCGCGCGGGAACGCTCCCCAGGAAAGCCTTTGGGAGCATCCCACAGCGCCTGCGCGCTGCCTTCCCGCCTTTCCTAACCAACTCTCCTCAGTTCGAGTTTAAAGCTGAGACAATAGAGAGAGAGAGAGGAAAGGAAAGATAGAAAGATACAACTCCTAGGGGAGGTGGGTGGGTTGTGAAGACTTATTCCTGCTGTTCCCAGAGATCACCTGTTACAGGTAAGTAACTGTGCTATCTCCAGGAACAAGCAGGAAGGAGTCTTCACATATGGGGACTCCCTAGCTGAGATGCCTGGGAGATCCCCAAGGATATGAGACCCTGAAAGGGGTCTGCGTCCTCCTATGGATCTCAGGCATCCATCCAGGGAAGGAGGGCAGGAGTTGTTTAAGAATGGAACAGGTGTCTGAGGACAGCCTGACCAAACAAGGCATCCTGGCGGGAATCCTTGTCCAAGCAGTAATGGGCTGTGAAGGTATGAACAGAGGCCCAGGTGGCTGCTCGACAGATCTGGTCGATGGACACAGAATTTAGATGAGCCATAGAGGTGGCCATGGCCCTCACATTATGAGCTGTGACATGGCTCTCCAGAGAAAGGTTCTTACTCTGGTAGGCGAAAGAAATACACTGAGCAATCCAATTGGACAGTGTTCTCTTAGAGACTGGAAGTCCCAAGTGAGAAGGATCAAAAGCAACAAAAAGCTGGGAAGACTTTCTATGTTGCTGTGTCCTATGTAAGTAAAAAGCAAGAGTTCTTTTACAATCCAGAGTATGAAGATTCCTCTCTGCACTGGATGCATGAGGAGCTGGAAAAAAGACAGGTAAATATACCTCTTGATTAAGATGAAAAGGTGAGACCACTTTAGGCATAAAGTGTGGATTTGTCCTAAGGACTACCTTGTCATAATGGAACCTTGTATAAGGTGGATTAGCCACTAAGGCCTGCAGTTCACTGATGCGGCGAGCAGAAGTGACTGCAATGAGGAAAATAACCTTCCAGGAAAGAAATTTCAAGGAGGTAGTGGCTAAGGGTTCAAAAGGTGGCTTCATAAGCTGACCAAGAACCAAATTTAAGTCCCATGCCACCGGAGGAGGCCTAATGGGAGGTTTAGTTAAAGTTAGGCCTCTCATGAATCTTGAAATAAGAGGATGAGAGGAGATAGGTTGTCCATTGATGGGCTTAAGGGATGCTGCAATAGCACTCAAATGGACTCTTACTGAATTTGTCTTAAGTCTTGCATTGGAGAGATGCAGGAGATAGTCTAAGAAGTTAAAGGTAGTGCTAGAGGGTCAAGACCCTTTTCAGCACACCAAATGGAAAATCTTTTCCACTTAAAAGCATAGGAACGCCTGGTGGAAGGTTTCCTGGAAGCATGGAGGATATCCTTCACCTGCTGAGAAAGATTCAAGTCTTGAAGGTCTAGGCCTTCAGTAACCAAGCTCTGGGGTGAAGGAACTTGGGGTTTGGGTGCCACAAAGTCCCTCCCTCCTGAGACAGAAGGTCTGGAGCAGCTCCCAAGTCCAGGGAGGGGGCTTGGGAGAGATGCAGAAGCAGAGGGTACCACACTTGGCGTGGCCAGCGTGGAGCTATGAGGATCATAGATCCTTGATCCCTCTGGAGTTTGAACAGAGTCTTGGGAATCAAGGGAATGGGTGGAAAGGCATACAGGAAGCCCTGACCCCAATGAAGGAGGAAGGCATCCTTGGCCTGAACCCCCTGACACAGAATTCTGGAACAGAACCAGGGAAGTTTGGCATTCCACGGACTTGCAAAGAGGTCTATGTCCGGGGTTCCCCATTCTTGAAAGATTCTGAGTACCTGATCCTTGTGCAGGGACCATTCGTGTGGAAGCAGAACTCAACTGAGTCTGTCTGCCCAAGAATTTTGGATTCCTGGGAGATATACTGCCAGGAGATGGATTTGATGCTCTCTGGCGAAGGCCCACAATCTTAGAGCTTCGTTGCAAAGCGACAGAGAGCCAGTTCCTCCTTTCTTGTTTATATAAAACATAGCTACTTGATTGTCCGTATGGATGAGGACTGTCTTGTAGCTGAGGAGGGTATGGAGGACCTTGAGAGCTAGAAAAACTGCTCGAAGCTCCAAGTGGTTGATATGAAGAGAGGTCTCCTGAGGGGACCAAGTGCCTTGAGTGGAGAGGTCCTGTAAATGAGCTCCCCAACCTGTCTGGGAGGCATCTGTTGTGAGGGTTGCTTGGGGCAACAACTGTTGGAAGGGGGACCCCAGCAACAGATTTTGAGTGGACATCCACCATTGGAGAGACCAAAAGAGACGTTTGGAGGTTGCTATTTGGTCTGAGAGAGCTCCTGAAGCTTGAGTCCACTGGGTGGACAAAGTCCATTGAGCTGCTCTCATGTGTAGGCAAGCATAGGGTACCACATGTACTGTGGAAGCCATGTGGCCCAGCAGTTGTAGCATCTCCCTGGCAGTTAAGTGGCTCTTTGACTGAATCTGGGAGGCTAGCTGCACTAGACGTTGGCAATGGGCCTGAGGAAGGTAGGCCCTTGCAGTGGTGGTATCTAACCAGGCCCCTATGAATTCCAGGGACTGAGTAGGGATGAGCTGGGACTTTGGGAGGTTTACCACCAGTCCCAGATACTGCAGAATGCACCTTGTGCGGTCCAGGGAAATCTGGGCCTCTGACTGAGATGGAGCTCGAATGAGCCAGTTGTCCAGGTATGGGAAGACAAATATTCCCAGAGTGCGTAGAAATGCAGCAACTACTGCCATGCATTTGGTGAACACTCTTGGGGCAGAGGCCAGACTGAAAGGAAGCACTCTGTATTGGTAATGTTTTCCTTGGAAAAGAAAACGCAGGAATCTTCTGTGAGATGGATTGATGAGAACATGTGTGTACGCATCCTTGAGATCTAGAGAACAAAGCCAATCCTGACTTTGATGGTATGGAAGGAGAGTGCCCAGAGAAAGCATCTTGAACTTCTCCCTGCATAGAAATTTGTTCAATTCTCTGAGATCTAGAATTGGTCTGTATCCCCCTGTCTTCTTTGGAATGAGAAAATAGGGGGAGTAGAACCCTGACCCTTGTTGAAGAAGAGGAACTTCTTCTATTGCCCCTTGGGCAAGAAGGGTAGTTATCTCCTGACCTAGAAGGTCGAGAAGAGATGTGAGAGAATTGAAGTGTCTCACCATGGTGTGGGGAGGAAGGTCTGAGAAATGAAGTTTGTAGCCCTCTCTTATGATGGAGAGGGTCCACTGCTCTGATGTGATTTGCTCCCATCTGGGAGCAAAATGAGCTAACCTTCCTGGAATGGTGAGAGGTTCTGGCTGTGTTAAAGCCAGAAAGGCTAAGTTCTCTAGCATCAAGTCAAAAACCCTGAAGGGGTTGGGACTGCTGGGTTACAGCAGCCCCTGTAGACTTAGGCCTGGCCTGCTTAGGTTGCTGACGCTTAGCGGTAAAGTGACCTGAAGAAGATTGTTGGCCAGAAGTGGAAGGAAACCTGCCCTTTTTGAAAAAAGACTTTTTAAAAGTCTTTTTCTTGGCAGGAATGGAGGTAGACCTTGAAAGTCTATCCAGAGCAGAATTTTCTGCATCCATTTGAGTGGCTTTAGTTTGCCACTCTCTGCCAAACAGATTTTCACCTGTACAGGGCAGATTTCCTAAGCCATCTTGAACCCAGGGTTCTAAATCAGAAGCCTGGAGCCAAGCAATTCTGCGAGCAGCTATGGCAATGCCTGAGGCTCTACTGGCACCTTCAAAGGAGTCAAAGGCTGGCCTGTTTGAAAACTTAAGCCACATGCGGAATTCTTCCCTTTTATCTTCTGGAATAAAAGGGAGGAAAAGTGTGCAGCTTTTCTGCCACTTCTTTCAGAAACATACCCATATAAAGGCTATATGAGTTGATTCTGGCAATAAGCATACTGGCCTGGAAGATTTTCCTACCAAAAGCATCCAAGGTCCTGCATTCTCTTCCTGGAGGAGCAGAAGAGTGTCTCTTTGTACTCTTTATCCTCTTCATAGCTGACTGCACCACAATGGAATGGTGAGGAAGCTGAGTTTTTTGGAACCCAGGACAAGGAGGGACACGATTTATTTATTTATTTATTTTATTTAGACAGTTTTGTATACCGCCTTATCCTTCAATCAAAGCGGTCACAACACAATTGGGGGATACATTTAACACGAGGGGATATGAGACACATACACTAATACTTACAGGGAACATGGGCAATGGAGGGTTAAGTGGCTTGCCCAAGACCACAAGGAGCATCCATGGGACTAGAAACCCCAGTCCTTCCGGCCCAAGGTTGCTGTCCTCTAGTGGGATTTGAACCCCCGACCTTCCGGCCTGAAGTACCTTGCCCCAACCACTAGGCTACTCCTCCCGATACATAGTGTCCAACCTGTGAGAATGAGGAGAGAGAGTGAGAGGAGTCTCCCATAAATCAATCATGTGTTCATGAAGAATCTCATGAATTGGTAAGGTGACTGCCTCTTTAGGAGCCTTAGAGTATCCTAAAATATCTAATTTTTTTGCTCTAGGCTCTGATTCAGAGGTTACTGAAATAGAGTCCTTTAGCTACTTCTCTTATGAAGTCTTGAAAGGACAAGTCCTCTGGAGGAGACATTCTTCGCTTTGGAGAAGAAGGCTCCTCAGGAAGGGCTATGGATACTTCAGGAGACTCATCTGATGTATCAGAATCATCAAAGGAATCGAAGTATCGCCTGTCAGGGTGCTCTTCTAACGCTCGATACATGTATCGAGCGGTATCGACATCGGGCGTCCCGGGTACCGGATCGGTACCGAGAAGTAGCCCTGGACAAGGAACTGCAGCAGTCGGTATCCTGGTCGATGTCGATGCAGTCAGTACCGGCATCGGTGCTGGTGCTGGTACCGGAGCCGATACCGAGAACGGAGCTCGTTGCGGTATCATCGGCGTCGCAGCTTGAATGAAAGACTGTATAGCCTGCTGCATGGACAGAACATTCTGATCCATC
Source organism: Ichthyophis bannanicus (assembly GCA_033557465.1). NCBI lineage: Eukaryota > Metazoa > Chordata > Amphibia > Gymnophiona > Ichthyophiidae > Ichthyophis > Ichthyophis bannanicus. The sequence goes on from CM066032.1 coordinate 1,768,509,270, forward strand.
GACGCCATGAAAGCCTGGAAGTCGGTACCGGGAGAAGGTGCCGGTACCCCAGAGCAATCTAACAGGTGATCGGTCGAGGCCGTGCCATCGATGTCAACCTGTAACCCCATAGGAGGAGCTTTGGAAGCCGGAGCTTCCCGCCGGGGTTGTTTGGCTGGTGCAGGATCCTCGAGGGCAAGCCCGGAGGCATCTCGATGCTTAGAGGGAGATCTACCCTTCGAGGACCTGCTAGGTTTATGTTTGGTTACCTGAGATCCTTCAGGAGAAGAAGACCTGGAAGATGTCGATGCTACTGCCGGTGCCTCAGCGGGAAACAGCACATGGAGCTTAGCTGCTCAGTTCTGTAACCCCCGTTTAGACATTAGGGAGCAGGACGGACAATCCGGAATGGAGTGTTCAGGATCCAAACATTTAAGACACCATTCATGGGTATCTGTAACAGAAATAGTACCGCTACACTTAGTGCATTTTTTGAACCCGGAGGTTGGTTTTTCCATGAGGGAAATTTTCTTGTGGGCTCTGAGGCCTTAAGAAGAAAAATACACCAAGTGAGGAAAAATATCGATTTTTTTTTTTTTTTAAAGAAAGAAAGAAAAGACCGGCGGTACCGGTCCGGAGTCGGGGAAGGCAGACACGCGACCAAAGAAACAAAATAAAATAAAGAACTTCAGTGGTGACAGGGCTCGAACTGCTGGCTCCGCGGCAAAGAAGAACTGAGGAGAGTTGGTTAGGAAAGGCGGGAAGGCAGCGCGCAGGCGCTGTGGGATGCTCCCAAAGGCTTTCCTTTTTGGGAAGCTGGGGAGCGTTCCCGCGCGGGCTCCATCGGTGCCGACGTACCCCATATGTGAAGACTCATTCCTGCTTGTTCCTGGAGATTAGCATATGTAGCAAAGGAACGGAAACGAGTTAATGAAACTATTTTGCGATTAACTCAAGAACTTCAGGAAGCTAAGGGAGAAGCTTTGCGAAATCAGATGCACACAAAGGCGTATGTTGAAACTCAAAAGCATTTGAATGCCGTGTTGCAAGAGAGAGCGATATACTCCATGCAATACTATAGATACCAGTTTTTTAGATATGGGGATCGGACGGGGAAACTATTGGCCAGGTTAGTGAGAGACAGGGGAGGTCCCAGGGGGGTAACCGTTATTTGTGACAGTGAGGGCGTGAAACATAGTGAGGCAGGGAACATTGTCCGGGTGTTCAGGCAATATTATCAAGATTTGTATACACCGGAGGAGGAAGATAGGGGGCAGGAATGGGTCTTTTTGGATGAGGTACAGCTGCCGAAACTGTTGGAGGCAGAGCTGCAAGATTTAAATAAGCCTATAACGAGGGAAGAGATACAAAGAATAATTAAAGCAGGGACATCTCATAAAGCCCCAGGGCCTGATGGGTATGGGACTGAGTTCTATAAAATGTTAACGACCCAAATTACGCCGACCTTGGCAGTCCTGTATGGAGAGGCCCTGGAGACGGGGTTCTTCCCGAGAGATATGAGAACGGCAGCCATAACCATTATCCCCAAGCCAGGCAAGGATCTGGAGGACCCGGCCTCATACAGGCCGATCTCATTAATCAATTACGATATGAAGGTTATGGCCAATAGACTTCAGAAGATACTTCCAAGATTAATTGGAGTGCACCAGTCAGGTTTTGTGAAAGGAAGAGAGGGGTTTTCGAACATCAGTAGAGTACTGCTGGGAATGGAGATGTGCCTTCTTAATGAGAATCCACTGCTCCTGGTAAGTCTAGACGCAGAGAAGGCCTTCGATCGGGTCTCCTGGAATTATATGTTTGAGGTTTTGCATAGATTTGGTTTTGAGGGGCCTTTTTTGAGGTGGGTAAAAGCGCTTTACATGGTTCCTTTGGCTTCGGTGGTCAGCGAGGGAGAATATTCGCAGTCCTTCTCGCTGAAGAGGGGTACTCGGCAGGGTTGCCCCCTGTCTCCCCTCTTATTTGTCCTTCAACTGGAGCCTTTGTTGCTCTCCCTCATTAAGATGGAGGCGATAAAGGGCATAGAATGGAATAATGGAGGTATTAAAGTTAGCGCCTTCGCAGATGATATGCTGTTATGTATCACCATGCAAAAATAAATTACCACAGACTTATACAAATAAAACAAACTAATTCACTACAAATAACAAATGAAATTAGCATCAACAATACTACTTCTCTAACTTGTATCCTTATAAATGCCCGCTCAATGAAAAACAAACTCCCCATATTCAATGATTTAATAACCGATTCAAAACCTGATATATTATGCGTAACGGAAACATGGCTAACTGAAACGGATACAGTCTACTTAAATCAACTTAATAGCGATGACTATGATATAAACTATACACATAGAACCAACAAAAAAGGAGGAGGAGTACTAATAATGACAAAAAAGGGATTAAATGCAAGAACAATACCATCTACCATAACCAACAATATTGACACATTAATTATAAAAACCAACATTTTTAGAATTTGCCTAATATATAGACCCCCTGATCAAAAAGCAGATAGCCTAGATTCTCTAATCGAATTCTTAGGCTCATCTACAGAACAAAATCCCATAATCATGCTTGGCGACTTCAATCTCCCCTCACTCCCAGCATCAGAAGCCAACTTGTTCCTAGAATCCATATCAGACATGGACTTTCACCAAATAATCAATACACCACCACATATAAAAGGAGGCACTCTTGACCTTATTCTCCTCCCAAGCACACTCTACAAGTCATTCAACACAAACTCCATAGAATGCACACAAATACCCTGGTCTGATCATTACCTTATCAAAACAAATTTCACATTCCATACCAATAACACTAAAAATAACACACAAAGTGATCCCACTATAAAATTCAAAAAATTTAATGAAACTGAATTCTTGGATACAACACCACCCTACCTCTCATCATCCCCAACGAATCTAGACGAAGCTGTCAAAAACTGGCATGACACAATCTACAATGCAGCCAAAATTGATCAACGAATCAAAAAGCCCTCTAATTTAAAAATAAACAGAACACCATGGTTCAACAACACGCTAAAACAAATGAAAAAAGAACTAAGAAAAATAGAACATAAATGGCGCAAAACCAAATCAATCATCAACAAGGAAATATATAACAACTATCTCCCAAAATACAAAGATACCTTAGATAATACAAAAAAATCTTATTTCGCGGCAATCTTATCAAAATCTTATAACAGACCACGAGAACTATTCTCCATTGTTAGAAATCTTACTAATAATCCTCAAACATCTAACACTGAAATCACTGATATTTCGGTACAAATCTTAGCCAACCACTATCAAAACAAATCTATGCAACCTATAATGACTCTAAACAATATAAATACAGTCCATCACTGCTCAGATGAATGGTCAAAATTTCACCCTATATCAAAAGACGCACTAAAGAACATCATTTCTAACCTCAATACCACAACTTCCTTTCTTGATCCATGCCCAGTAACATGGATAAAAAGTACACTCCCAATACTACTATCATACATCCTCCCTATAGTCAACCTCTCGTTACTTCAAGGAAACCTCCCGTCTATGCTCAAACATGCACAAATCCATCCAATTCTCAAAAATAACACGCTTGACATAACATCACCAAAATCATACAGACCCATCTCAAGTATCCCTTTTTTGGCTAAAATAATAGAAAAAGTGGTACAAATCCAAACACAAGAATACCTAGATTCATCCTACCCACTTGACGAGCACCAATATGGATTTAGGCCTCAACATGGAGTTGACACACTCTTAACAGTCTTAACTGATGTACTACTGAAAGGGATTGATAATCATAAACAAGCATTTATACTCTTATTTATTGATATTTCGGCAGCATTTGATAGTGTTCACCACACTATAATGCTTAATAACCTGAAACAAATAGGAATAAATGCCACTGTACACAAATGGTTTACCTCTTACTTAAATAACCGAACACAAAATGTAAGAATTGGTAACCAAACATCAAACATATATAAACAAGAAATTGGACTCCCACAAGGATCCGCACTATCAGCCCTCCTGTTTAATATTTACATAAAACCAGTCTGTAATATCTTTAAAAAATTCGGAGTATACTATCATCTATATGCAGATGATATTATGATGTACATCCCATTCACAATCCCTAATTTGCCAATAAAACTACTATCAGATTGTTTCAGTGAAATCACAACATGGCTAAAAGCTCAAAACCTCCACATTAACCATTCAAAAACAGAAGTCCTAATTATAACAAAAAACCAATCATATATCCCCCCAACCCACATAACATTACAAAATCATGACATTAAAATAAAAAACGAAATAAGATACCTAGGTGTTATTCTGGATACACATCTGACGATGAATACTCACATCAGAAACACCATTAAGAAATATATTTTAAACTCAAAATCCTTAAACAATTACGCCCTTTAGTACACCAAATAGACTTCATCAATATAATCCAGGCTACAATAACCCCACACTTTGATTTTGCCAACCTAATTCTTTTAGGAATAACGAAACAAAACATAAAAAGAATCCAATTAGCACAAAACGCAGCAGCTAGAATTATAATGAAAGCACACTCATTCCAGCACATAACACCAATATTAGCTTCACTACACTGGTTGCCAATTCAAAGTAGGATAATATATAAAACCACAATAACTACATATAAAGCTTTAAATAACATGGCTCCAATCCCACTATGCAAACTAATCAGCATGGAATCTCAAAAAATTACGCACAGAAAAGGATACTCAAACTAAACACTCCTAATGATTTCATAAAAGCAAATAAATTAACTAACAGAGCTTTTTCTCATGCAGCCCCATCTATTTGGAATTCCCTTCCGGAGGACCTACGAACTATAACCGAAATTATGGAACTCCGTAAAAAACTAAAAACCTATTTATTCGCCATGCACTATGGCAACACAGATAACCCCTTGATACACTCAGATAAAGGCTAAAAAATCCTGATAGGCTAAAAAATCCTGACTGAGTAATACTATTTCTAACAACTTAACAGACAATACACTATCCTAAAAACACTATGATTCAATTCTAAAGTACCTACAACTTGTATTTGTATATAGTTTATTGTACATAGTTTACAAGTCAGTTTTGTACTGTTATGCATTGGTTCATGCTGTTAACCATTACTCTTTATTGTTACAAAATGTTCGATGTAAAACTAAGCTCTTGCTTTGTGGATTGTTTTATTGTAAACCGCAACTGAACTCTGGAAGATGCGGGTAATAAATGATTGTTAAATAATAATTAAATAAATAAATAAATGTATTAGAGACCCACAGAGATCGTTGAATATGGCCTTGCAGCAGATCGAGCGCTTTGGGACTTTCTCGGGGTTATGTATAAACAGGAATAAATCCCTAGCACTAGATGTGGGAGGGGCGGTCCGGAGGAAATGGCAAGGGGACTTCCCGCTGATATGGGCGCAGGGGCAGATTCGCTATTTGGGTATTCCAAATCCCAGGGAATATGGCGCAGCTGTATGAGGTGAACATTGGGCCAATGATGGATAAGACAGTGGAGAGGCTAAAAAAATGGAGAGACCTCCCCATCTCCCTTATGAGTCGTGTCACCCTTATTAAAATGGCAGAATTGCCTCGATGGGTTTATCTTTTACGACATGTACCTATATGGATATTGAGGAAGGATGTTTTGGTGTTTCAGAGACAGATAGGTAAATTTCTATGGAGGGGACGGAGACCCCGCATAGCTTTGTCGTCGATGATGAAAGTGCTGGAAGAGGGGGGAGCAGGGCTGTCTTCCCTGCGATCTTACAACTTAGTTTGTTTGCTTCGGCCCCTAAGAGATCTGGTAGTTGGCACTGTGGGGACGACACCCCTTGAATTGATAGATCAGATGTCAGGGGCATATTATAGGGTATATCTACTGCATAGGACCGGTAAAGACTTGCCGCCGGCCTGGAGAACCTCAGATAAACTGCGGGCACTCCGGCAGGCGTGGAAAGTATTATCCATGCAGAGAAGGTTGAATTGGAAGGCCACTGACTGCCTCCCCTTGATGGGCAATGGAGATTTTGAGCTAGGAAGGCAGAGTGGAGTCCCAATGGGATGGACAAGGAGCGGGATAGTATATGTGGGACAGTTGAGGATGGAGGCGGCTTCGGAAATAAGACTCATTTCAATCGCTATGCAAGAGGTATAATTTGGAAGCAAAAACCTTTTATTTCTACCTACAGGTGTGGCACTATATAGGCAGCCTATATAAAGAGTTTGGTACTTTGATGAGCCCGAGGGGTATGTTGGGTCTGATGGAGGCATTTGCAGAGAAAGGATCAGTGCGCACCTTAAGAGAGGAGATGTGCCCAGGAGGAGACTTTGAAGCCCTAGGGACTTTAGCGCAGAGATGGCAGCGGGACGGCATGCCTGGAATTACAGTGGAGTTGTTACAGAAAGCGTTTAAGGGGATAAAAACTGTTTCTGAGGCAGTACGTTTACAAGAAATACAATACAAGTTCCTTTGGCGAGCGTATGTCCATGATGTCTTGGCAGCTCGGATGGGAATTGCGCAGACGGAAGTGTGTAAACTTTGTGGGAAAGAAAAAGGGACGTTAGCTCACAGATTCTGGTTCTGTGCTTGAATACAGTGTTTCTGGGAAGGGATAAGGATGAAGCTTGTGGAATGGAGGCCGGGTAGTCTGACACTTTCACCTGAATGGTGCTTGTTTGGAGCCTATCAAGGAGGGGGGCGGGTTGGGAGCAATCAAAAAAACTATATGAGAAAAGTTTCATACTAGCTAAGCAATGTATACTACGACAATGGATGTCTTGCAAACCCCCAGAGTTGAGGGAGTGGGAACAGCTAATGATCGAAATGATGTGCATGGAACAGAAAACAGCCCAGATGCTTGGGGAAAATAAAATGGAGGAGTTTGGGAAAATATGGGAACCAGTTCTGGCACAATCACCTCAAGAAGGGGAAGGAGCGTGATAAATGGTGACTCAAGTGGAATATGAACGGCAGGCAATGGCACTACAAGACGAATGAAGGAGCTCGAGGAGGCAGTGGCAGATTGAATGGCTTATGGTTAAGGAGAGGTTGCGGTTAGAGGGTGGATGGGCGGGAGGGTAAGGAGAAGTGGGAGGTAGGGTAGGGGTAGCAAGGGGGAGGGGGAATGAGGGGATTACCATGTTGGTAAGCTTCCGTTTTGTTCATTGTTTCATGCTGGTCAAATAGGGGATGGTATGTACAAGAGAAGGTATAGAGTTAAGTGTTAATGTACTATACAGTATGTGACAATGTGAGGGATTAGATGTAGATTGTGTGAGAGAATAGGAAGGAGTATGCTGTATTAGTGCAGAGGCATGAACTATGTATCAGATGTTAATAATGTTACTGGAAGCTAATATTGTTGGTAATGAGAATAACAATAATAATAAAAAAGATATTTCTTAAAAAAACAATGGATTTCTTTCTATAAAACTGATGCCAATGACTCTAACGTCCAAATTAGCAATGTATATTACCTGTAGCTACAGTGCTGTAAAAATAACAGGCTGCTCAGATACCAAAAAATTAATCACTTGGCGACTGCCATTGATGGCAAGAGAAAGAGACAATGGGACTAGAACCCAATTCGAGTCATTAGTATGGAGAACATTTTCATTCTCCGATGGCCTGTGGGTCAGAGAAGAAAATGGGGAACATTATGGACTGACTGAGATGAAACGATATCGTCGCCTTCAGTAGAAATTTTGGGCACATATGCAGGACAACCTTATTATGGTGAAATTTCATGTAAGGGTGGTGTGATCTCACCACCTGTAGCTCATGAAGCTTTTAGTAAAAGTTACTGTTGTCAGGAACATTGCCTTCCATGTCAGATATCTGAGGTTAGTTAACAACATTGGTTCAAAGGGAGAGCTGATAAGCTCACTGAGAACGATACTGAGGTCCCATAGGAACATCGATTTTGCAACTGGTGGGCTTGTATGCCACAGCTTTTTCATGAATCTGGATACCAGGGAGTGGAGAGAGAGTGGTTTGTTTTCTAGTAGTTCATGATATGTTGTGATGGTGCTCAGATGCACTTTCACAGATGGCATACTGAGACTAAAAGCTGAAAATGGTGATAGGTAATGCAGAAGGTATGCAAAATAACACATATAGAGATCCCGTTACTGCTTGGAACACCATATTGCAAACCTTTTCCATTTAATTCCATAACATTTCCTGGTGTATTCTTTCCTGTAGATAGTAATATTGCTTATCTTTAATGGGGTTCCTCATAGACAGTAGGGGAATGGAGCCTTAATAGTGGGTGACACCATCCAATGTCACCCTTAACAGTATTTATCACTCTCCTTAAAAGTTCAGGAGAGTCTTGTGGGCCCCTCCTAAACACGTGCAGATGTTCCCTTGCTGGCACTGGTTCAGACATGTTTGTCAGTTCATAACACAGTTTTTGATCCATCCAATAGTGGGGGAAGGAGAGTGGAAATACATGGCTCCATCCCTCTATCATCTACAAAGAACTTCCATTATAGGAAAGTGATCTTGCTTTCTTCATGGACAAGCAGGGTTAAATGGAGCTATAACAGCATGTGACTACAGAGAAGAGGGTTGCCTGTTCCTACTGTTTGGTGACCTGGTATGGTAGAAGGTGGAGGCGATCTTATAAAAAGGTTACAGAGAATGGACTGTTTAAAGATGCTGTCACTGCATGAAGATGCATCTAAGCAGTGGTGATTTGCAAAGGTGTGAATAGAAGGCCATGTGGCCACTTTACAAAAGTCAGTAACTGAAGTGGGCCAAGGTGGCTGATTTTGAATAGAGTCAGTAAATGATGTGCTTTTTTTTTTTTTAAAGTGCCGTCAAGTCAATACTGACTCCTGGCGATCCAGCAGCCTCTGGGTTTTCTTGACAAGGTATGACCAGAAGTAGATTGCCAGGCCTTTTCTTCCGAGGCACTGGAGGGTTAAGTGACTTGCTCAAGGCCACAAGGAATGCCAGTGGGAACTGAACCCTGGTGTCTTGGTTCCCAAGCCAATGCTCTAACCATTAGGCTACTCCTCCGCTCAGATGTGCTCTGGTAGAGATAATTTTGCCTGGGGATAGCGGAAGTCAATACAGGTTGCAATCCATTGAAAAAGTGACTGCTTGGTTACAGTCAGACTTGGCTTCCTGGAATTATAATAAACAAAAAGCCAAGAGTCCTTTTTCATTGGCTGAGTAGCTTTCAAATACTACAGGAGGGCTAATCGAGCTTATGTAATATAGCTTCCGCAGGTGCAAATGTGGTTTGGGGAAAAACTGGAACGACAACGCTCTGGTTAAGGTGGAACTCGGACACAACCTTAAGCAAGAAGCCAGGCTGCATCTGTAGCATCGCTCAGTGAAAAACTAGGTTTATGAAAAATAGTGGACCAGAGCCTAAAGTTTACTCACTCCCCTGGATAAAGTGATGGCAATGAGGAAAAATTATTTTCAAAAGAATGTGCTGGAGTATTGACTCAGACATTGGTTCAAAGATGACCTGAGTCAGCTGTTAAAGAACATTAACTTTGCAAGTTTGGTTGGGAGGGGGGAGAGGAGGTTGGATAAGTAGTTTGGTGTGTCAAAGTCCTTTTATGAATCTGGAGAACAAGGGATGAATGAAGATTGGTTTGCCATCCACTGGGCCATGGTATGCTGTGACAGCAGATAAACGCAGGTGTACCAAAAAGGTTTGCAGATTAGAGTTGGATAAATATTGGATATAGTCCAACAAAAGAGGGATTGAGTAGGATGCAATGCCATTGTGTGCACACTAGATTGCAAACTTTTTCATTTAAAAGCACCTTTCTTAGGCTAGAAGAATTTGGTATACCTTCTGCAATACTGGTAATGAGATTTATTTTGCTTTCAATACTGCCACAGATAAAGCTTTGAGGTTGGGTTGAAGCAGATGTCCCTTATGCTGAGTCATGAATGTTGGATGTGACCCCAGAAGGCGTGTCTGTTGCTCTGCTGAAGTTACAAGCTACTGGAATCAGAGTTTGCATGGCCAAAAGGAAGCCTGGTCGTTTAGGATTCTTTGAATAACTGAAGAGGAGTAGAAAGGGTGGGAAAGTAGAGGAGGTGGCTGAATCCATGATACGGCAAAGGCATCATGGAGCAGTCTTTCTGTGGTTGGATCTCTGGAGCAAAAAAACATATCATATGGATGCGAAAGTTGGACAGTGAAAAAGATAGACAGGAAGAAAACTGATGCCTTTGAATTATGGTGCTGGCGACGCATACTGTGCATATCATGGAAGAACAAACCAGTCAGTACTAGAGGAGATCAAACCTAAGCTTTCCTTAGAAGCTCAGATGACAAGACTTCGACTTTCATACTTTGGACAAATCATGTGAGATCATTGGAGAAAGACATAATGCTTGGCAAGGTAGAAGGTCACTGTAAAAGAGGAAGGCTGGCAAAGAGATGGATCGATACAATAACAGCAGCTATGGATACCACTCTATCAACAATGAGCTGCTTGGCTGAAGACCAAACAAAGTTAGGTCAACTATCCAAAGTTGTCATCAGGAGTTAACATCGACTCAGTGGCACTTAAAAACAACAACATGATTGTTTTCAGAAGCAAACAGGTTGATAGAGGGAGTTTCCCAGTGCTGGAAGAGTAGTTGAACATTGTGACTGTGCAGAGTCCACTCATGAGGTCCAATCTGTGGCTGAGTTTGTCTACTAGCTGACTGTGGACTCTTGGTACTAGGTACTCTACTTGTAATATTACTTCAATGGAAATGCCAAGTTCCATTTTTTCAGTACTTTGTGGCACTGCTTGCATGATGAGGATAGAACTTGAACACATGCAGGCAGCGGCCTGGTGTCAGGGCAAAGTCCGCTCTGGGAGAACACCAGAGGCCAAGGATGTGAACCTTAACAGCCCCTATTCCCTTCAAATTGAGCCCTCTGGTACTCAGAAACTGCCAGACGTGAAGCACAGGTGTTCCTAGTAGGAAGGCATGGATACTGGATGTTAGGCAGCGGAAGAGGCAGGATATGTAGCAGATAAACCAATCTACAACAGCAGGCAGTACAGAGTCCATACTCTGGGCAGGCAGAGTAGGTTTGTGAACAATAGATAAGCGACAGTCATAGATCAGGACTCAGCAAAGATTCCCATGAGAGACCTAACTGAGGGCAGGGATGAAAGTGAGTGAGTGAGTGAGTGAGTGAGTGAGCATGCGTGCGTCCAATCAGTGGGTGCCTTCTACAAGGTCCAATCAGTCCAAGGCATCCTCAGAAGGCAGCAATTGGGTAGTGCCATATCATGAGGCTGGGACAAGCTGCAGGATAAAAGCAATAAGAGGCCTGGGGTTATTTATTATTCAGGGCCCAGCTTCTGAAAGGTGAATGTATGATGCACAGATGAAAAAAGATTAAGGCACCAGAGCAGGAAAAGGACAAAGCAGGAACTTCCGAGCATGCCTAGAAAGATTTATAATTCTTTATAGGCTCTGAATTAGCCAGTCTGTATCAGCAACATCAGATAATCTCACCTGTGTGGCTCACTCATCCTGTGTGTTTACAGTGCTTAAATATCCTAAATATTTTACCAACACTATGTATTTATATATCATCGACTAGCTAATTACTTTAAACACCTCTTCCATTATGGGACTCTTTCACTAATGGTTAGTGTCCAGTAGTTCTCAACCCAGTCCTCGAGGCACACCTAGGCCAGTTGGGTTTTCAGGATTCCCACAATGAATATGCATGAGATTGATTTGCATTTACTGCTTTCATTGTATGGAAATCTCTCATATGCATATTCATTGTGGGAATCCTGAAAACCTGACTGGTCCAGGTGTTCCCTAAGGGCTGGGTTGAGAACCACTGGTGTACACTAATTCCATCATCATGCATTATCTGCTGCAGGACCCATGGTAAGAATATTTTATATCAACAGATATAAAATGGGCCTTATGGCAGATGAGTGATAACGACATTAGTACATTATGAGGGTAATTTTATAAATGGGTGCCTAGTTAAAGAGCGTTTTAAGGTGCCTATTGTAAGCCTCTTTTATAAAGACAAGTAGGCACTTACTTGCCTATATAAAATACTACCGTAAGTAGCCTATTATAGTTATTTATTTAAAAAGGTTTATATACCGCCTTTCACCATGATCAAGGTGGTTTACATAGAACAAAGGTACAATTTTACATTGAACAATTAAGCTTATGTACAGATAACTAGAAATTATATACAGTTAGGCAGATGATACAAGACATCTTTCATTGTTTCTGAGGTCAAGCTATGTACAGTACAAAGAAATCAACTTTGGTTTCTTGAGTTGATTTTATTGTTGTTGATGGGTTTCCTAATGCGTGCCTATACTGCAAGTGTGGATATTTATGCCATGCCTACATTTTTCAAGTACACGCATAAATTATACTATTTTATGTGTGTACTTGTGCATTCTGCCCATATTCCACCCAAACTCCGCTCACATACACCTCCACTGGCAAAATACACACCTTGATACCAAAGCATGTATTTTTACATGAGTTGGTATTTATAAGGAGAAATTTTCCATATCTATTAATTTCCTTTCCTTGATTCCTGCTAGACCAATCCAGACAAGTGAATTATGCTCCCCAGCCGGCAGGGGGAGGCAGACCACAGCAACTTTCAGCAAAGTTATCCTGATGCAGCACTGATAGAAGTTAGCTTGACACTTCCCAAGCAGAAAGCAAGATTGAAAAACTCAGAAAAAAATATTAAACGACAATAACAACTTAGTGCAAACATTTGGCTGTCTTACCATACTTGACTCTGTATCAGGCACAGATATCGAAAATGCAGTTAAAAGGCGGCAAGGATCCCAAAACTGTAATAGTTTTTTTCCATGACGGGTCCTGGATTGGTCCAGTAGGATTCAAGGAAAGGAAATTAGCAGGTATGGAAAATTTCTCCTTGCTTATCATCCTGCTAGATTAGTCCAGAAAAGTAGGACATTCCAAAGCAGTCAGGATCCAAGGTGAGAAGAAGACGACACTCTGGACAGAACTGCTATACCAAAGGCACCATCCGCTCCAGCTCCCACATGCTTCACAAAGGTGCTCAGAGATCACCACAGCAGTCTCCAGTGAGGAGGAAGCTTGCGCCCTAGTGAAGTGAGCTCTGACTCCCTCCAGCACACTTTTCCACACAGAAGGTAGGCTGAACTAATAGCCTCCTTAATCCAATGAGCAATAAAGGACTTAGCCCCTACTTGTCTTTCTGTCAGACCACTGAATAGGACCAAGAGAAGGTCTGACCATTGGTAGGAATTATTGTAAGCTCCAGATACTTCACTAATGCCCTCCTCTTGTCCAACAGACGCAGCAAGGTGCCTGTCTGAAGATTGTCCTGTTAGAAGAAGGAAAGGATCAAAGACTGATTAAGATGAAAGGAAGATAGCACCTTCAGGATAAAGGACAATACCGCCCTTAGAGTGTGTCACGGTTACCAAAAAAGGCTCTCTACAGGACAAAGCCTGTCGCTCTGATACCTGCCTGGGAGATGCCAAAAGCCATCAGGGTCAAATCTTGAGAGAGACCAACCAAAGCGGCTCAAATGGGGGACTTTTCAGTGCCTTCAACACCAGATAAAGATTCCACTGTAGTACAATTGGATACAAGGACAGATGGATTCTTATTCACTCCTTGAAGGGGGACACATCAGGGTGTGCCTGCTGAGGACACTCCCTGAACATGTCACCAGTAGCACACAAGGGCCACCACCTGAATCTTGTAAGAGTTCAGAGCTAAACCCTAGTCCAACCCAGACTGTAAGGACAAAAGAGCGACTAGATCCATTTTCGTGGCATATACCTATCGAAGATCTTTCAGACCCTAATATAGGCCAAGGATGTAGAGACTGTTTGGGCCGCTGCTTTTTGACATATTCATAAATGACCTGGAAAAGGGAATAACGAGTGAGGTTATCAAATTTGCAGATGAAACAAAACTATTTAAAGTTGTTAAAACCCAAGAGGATTGTGGAAAATTGCAAGAGGATCTTGATAAATTGGAAGACTGGGCATCCAAATAGCAGATGAAATTTAATGTGGACAAGTGCAAAGTTATGAACCTAGGAAAGAACAACCCAAACTATGGTTACACGATGCAAGGTTCCACATTGGGAACCACCAAACAGGAAAAAGATTTAGGCGTCATCGTGGATAACAAGTTAAAACCCTCTGCCCAGTGTGCAGCGGCGGCCAAAAGAGCAAATATAATGCTAGGTATCATAAGGAGAGGAATGGAAAATATAACAAAGGATATTATAATGCCTCTGTATTGTTCCATGGTGCGACCGCACCTTGAATATTGTATGCAATTCTGGTCGCCGTATCTTAAAAAGGATATAGCGTTATTAGAAAAGATACAGAGAAGAGCCACCAAAATGGTAAAGGGGATGCAAGGATACTCCTATGAAGAGAGGCTAAAAAGGTTAGGGTTCTTCAACCTGGAAAAGAGATGGCTGAGAGGAGATATGATAGAGGTCTATAAATTAATGAGTGGAGTGGAACGTGTAAACGTAGATCGATTGTTTACGTCATCAGAATATAAAGATGCAATGAAACTACAGGGTAACCTATTTAAAACTAATAAGAGAAAATATTTTTTCACTCAACGTGTAATCAAACTCTGGAATTTGTTACCGGAGGATGTAGTAAAAGTTGTTAGTGTAGCTGGGTTTAAAAAAGGCTTGGACAAGTTCCTGGAGGAAAGGTCCATAAACCATTATTAAAAGGGACCCGGGATATCACTGCTTGACCCAATACAAGCACTGAGGAACCTGTGTCTTTTGGGGAAACTGCTAGGTACTTATGACCCAGATTTGCCACTGCTGGAAACAGGATGCTGAGCTTGATGGACCTTGGTCTGATCCAGTATGGCATATCTTATGTTCTTAAGAAGGGTGTTGAATACTGTTCCAGTGTATCCTTTCTTAGGCAGCTTATGTCTCTCAAGGACTAGACCATAAGGAAGAAGGGAATGGAATCATCCATCATCAGGGAACCCTGCCACATAAGTCCCCTCTCCTTAGGCAACAATACAGAAGAACCCTCCAACTGGCTCAAGAGATCTGCATACTATGACCTGTGCGGCCACAATCTGACACTAGAATGCCAAGCTTGGAGGAGACCAAATTCTGCAAAGAAGCCTGCTCACTAAGGGCCACAGAGGAACAGCAGTGGTACAAGGATATGAGGCACCTTAGGTGAACATCATTCATGATGCCTCTCTGCTCCTGCCCCATCCCTCTCTGGGACCAGCAGTGGCAGTAATGGTTTAAAACAGCACTACAGTGCTTACCTAAACCTTTGGCACTGTGATGCTGTTCCTCCAATGCAGACTTCCTGTTTGCATGGGGGCAGCGGCAATGGGCTGCCCTTGCACCACTGACATTCTAGGCAAGTGCCTAGTTCACCTAATGGTAGCACGAGCAATGCAGGGGAAAGACATGAGACCCTTTCTGAGACCACTCCTGAAGAAGGAAATTTGAGCCCACCACTCATGAATCCTTCCTGAGGCTGAAAAGGTTTTACACCTTGGTATTTCCCTGGGTAGCCATCAGATTGAAGATCGGCAGGCCCCACCTCTACATGATAAGTTTGAATGCATAAGGGCTTAGCTCCCACTCTCTGGGATCAAAGATGCTCCCAGTTAAGAAGTCAGCCTGCATACTGTCAATACTTGCTAGGTAGGTCACTGACAGTCAACAGATGAGCTGTCATCAACGACAGAGCTCTGCCATGAACTCTCTGACCTGGGAGACTGCCTTGACCTCTAGTCTGTTGATGACATCTGCCAACCAGACTTAATGTCCAGAAAGCTATGCTGTCTACCAGGTGTCAAAATCTAACATGTTACGGAGAGTCTGCTGGGATTCATCAAGCCTACTGATTATTACCCGATGTTGCTCATCCATGTCAACAAAAATGACACTGCCAGGTATTCCGCTGAGCGTATCAAAAGTGACCATGGCTCTGGGACAGAAAGTGAAACATATAGATGCATGGGTGATGTTCTCTTCAATCCTCTGTTGAGGGTAAAAGCCGAGGCAGAGAAGCTCGGATCCTGGAGAAAAATGTATGGCTGCATGGATGGTGTCATCAAAAGAATTTTGGTTTCCTGGACCATGTGATGATGTTACAAGGGCTGTCCATCTGTCCAAGAAGAGTCAATGTGTCTTCAGTAGAAGACTGACTAACCTACTGAAGAGGGCTTTAAATTAGACTCGTTGGGGATGGGTGAAGAAAGCCCCCAGGTAAGTGAAACTTTAAATACCTTTAAAGAAATAGATAAAAGGGTAACATCTGGAAAGTGGTGTGTATAAATGCCCATAGCATGGGAAATAAGATCCCAGATGTTAAGGTTTTAATGGGAGAGGCTGACTTCGATTTAGTGGCGATTACAGAAACATGGCTCACAGACAACCATGACTGGGATATAATTATACCAGGCTATACTTTATTCAGAAAGTGCCAGAAGGGGAGGAGGAGTGGCACTATATGAAAGAAATATTAAAGCTATTGAAATACAGGGCTTAAAAGGGAGAGAGGAGGCACTGTGGGTTAAACCAGAAAGAGGAAAAGAGAAATCAATTTTCATTGATGTGATATACAGACCTCCTTCACAGCAAGAAGTGGACAGAGATTTAATAGAAGACATACATAGAATTGCCAGAAAAAGGGAAGTGCTACTGATAGTGGATTTCAATATGCTGGATGTTGATTGGCGCATCCCTACTGCAGTGTCATCTAGGCGTAAGGAGATCCTGCATTCTTTATCGGAAGTACTATTCAGGCAACTGATAACAGAACCCACACATGAAGGGGCCATACTGGACTTGGTGTTTACCAATGGTGAAAGTGTTTCTGATGTTACAGTGGGAGATCATCTCGCATCCAGAGATCACCAGATAGTGAGTTTCAGTATTAGGACTAGGGCTGATGAAATCCATTCAAAAGCGAGGGAAACTAACTTTGTCAAGATGGGACAATACCTCAAGGAGTCATTAGTGGGATGGGAACAGTTGAGGGATGAAGAAAAACAGTGGGCAAAACTGAAAGGAGATATTTTAAGGGCAGCCAACCTTTTTGTTAAAATGGTAAATAAAGGTAAAAGGAAAAGGAGGCTGCTATGGTTCTCAAAAGAAGAAGCTGCAAAGGTGACGAAAAAGAGGGAGACTTACAAGAGATCACAGAGCGAGGAAGACAGGCATCTATATTTGGAAAAGCTTAGAGAGGCTGGCAAAGTAGTCAAGAAAGCAAAGATACAAAAAGAAGAAAAAGCCAATGCAATAAAATGGGGGGATGAGACATTTTTCAGATATGTTAGTGAGAGGAAGAAGGGCAAAAGTGGTATTGTCAGACACAAGGGTGAAGGGGAAGAATATGTAGAAGCTGATGAGGATAAAATGAAATTGCATAACAAATATTTTTGTTTTGTGTTCACAGATGAATAGCCAGGAGCAGGACCTCAGAAAACACCCACAAAACAGAAACAGAAAGGGGGATTTCAAACTATTTTCAGAAGACTGTTTGTGAGAAACTAGCTAAACTAAAAGTAGACAAAGCAATGGGACCAGATAGGATACATCCGAGAATTCTGAAGGAACTAGGGGACATTCTAGCAGCTCCACTGACTGACCTTTTCAATGCCTCCCCTTGGAGTCGGGAGTGGTGCCAGAGGACTGGAAAGAGGCACATGTGGTCCCTTTACACAAAAGTGTATGTGGTTGAAAGCTATAGGCCGGTTAGTTTAACCTCGGTGGTGAGTAAATCATTGGAAATGTTGCTGAAAGAGAAAATAGTGAGGTTTCTGGAGTCCAACAGATTTCCGGATCCGAGGCAGCATGGATTCACCAGAGGCAGGTCTTGTCAGACAAATCTGATTGATTTCTTTGACTGGGTGACCAGGGAGTTGGACTGAGGGAGAGCCCTAGATGTGGTGTATTTGGATTTCACAAAAGCCTTTGACACTGTTCTGCACAGGCGACTTATAAACAAACTGAGCACCCTAGGAATGGGGTTACTGCTTGGGTTAGAAATTGGTTGAGTGGGAGGCAACAAAGGGTACAGGTAAATGGAGCTCACTCTGAGGATAAAGAGGTTACCAGTGGAGTGCTGCAGGGATCTATTCTTGGTCCAATGCTTTTTAACATCTTTGTTAGTGGATACTGTGGAAGGGCTGTCGAGTAAGGTTTGCCTCTTTGCGGATGATACCAAAACCTGCAATAGAGTAGAAAATCAAGAAGGTGTAGACAACATGAGGAGGTATATAGCTAAGCTTGAAGAATGATCTAGAATTTGGCAGCTGAGATTTAATGCTAAAAAATGCAGGGTCATGCATTTGGGATACAAAAATCCAAGGTAGCGCTACAGTGTAGGGGGTGAAGTACTTCTTTCCACAAAAAAAGAGCGGGATCTGGGTGTGATTGTGTCTGATGATCTTAAAGTAGAAAAAGCGACGGTGAAAGCTAAAAGGATGCATGGGTGCATAGGGAAAGGAATGGCCAGCAGAAGAAAGGAGGTGATAGTGACTCTGTATAAGTCTTTGGTGCAACCTCATGTGGAGTATTGTGTGCAGTTCTGGAGACCACACCTTGAAAAGGATATATAAACAGGTTGGAGTCTGTGCAGAGGGTAGTTACTAAAATGGTTAGTGGTCTTTGTTATAAAGCATATGAGGACAGACTTAAGGATCCCAATATGTATATTTTAGAGGAAAGGCAGGATAGAGAAGATATGATTGAGGTGTTTAAATGCACAGGAGGAGAGTCTCTTTCAACTGAAAGCAAGCTCTGCTACGAGGGGACATAAGATGAGGGTGAAAGGGGATAGACTCATGAGTAATATGCAGAAATATTTCTTTACGGAAAGAGTGGTGGATGCATGGAATAGTCTTCCAGTGGAGGTGGTAGAGATGAGGACAGTATCTGAATTAAAAAAAACATGGGACAAACAGAGGATCTCTAAAGGAAAAGACGGGATTGTTGTAGTGGTTGATATGGAAGAGCAGACTAGATAGGCCATGTGGTCTTTTTCTGCCATCATGTTTCTATGATGAACAGGAGACTTCCTAAGGAGACCAGAGTCCCTAAACAAACTGACCCAGACGACATGCCCCCTAGCTCAGTAGGCTGGCAAACATAGTGACTATCATCTAATCCAGCACCTCCAGAGACATTCCATCCATCAGAGGATGAGAGTATAGATACCAGGCCAATTCCCCCCTGATCTTCCGGGGAAGAGACAGGTGCTGTTCAAACAATTTGGAGCAGATAGACCAGTGAGTCAGAAGGTGTGGTGTTCGTCCAGGGGTGCATGTGCATTCCAGGGTTGATGTACTGATCCCAAATGTTGTAGGTAGTTCCAGGCCCTGGAAGCTGCATAAGAGCAAAAAACCCAGAGCTGCAGGGAAGCTTGTCCAGGTGAGTGTTGAAGCAGACATCCAGATATTCCAAGTCCTGGGAGGGAACTAAGCAACTCTTGGGTTAGTTGATCATCCATCCCAGCCTCTCCAGTCACAAATTACCTACATAGTGTCTGCCCTGGACTTCATGGAGTTGGAGTGAATCAGTCAGTCATTCAGATATGAGTGAACCCAGATTCCAAGGCCACTATGATCTTTCAGAAAGTGCAAGGCGCCATGGCCGGGCCACAAAGCATGTCATGAACATGAACACAGCAGCCTAGGACACAGAAACAGAGGAACTGCTTATGCTTCTCTTGGATTGGAATCTGCAAGCATGCATCAAAAAGGCTCATGGAGGTTAGAAATTCCCCTAGCTCGATCAACAAAATGACCAACCTGAGTATCTTCTGGTCCAAAATGGGTTAGAAGGAGCTGCATTTTATGGGTACCAGGAAATAAATGGAATACTGCCTCTAATCTTGTTCTGTGGAAGGCACAGGTACAGTAGCATGCAATTTTAGGAAGAGTTTTCTCGATTACCACACGGAGACTCCACAAAGGCATCCTGAAGAGGCTGCATAAATTCCAGTGTGCATCTCTTTTTGAGGACCTCGAGAACCCACTGATATCAGTCCATTCTGAGTAAAATAGCCAGAGATGGCCACTGACTACTTGTCCCTTGCTAAGGACCTGCTTAATCTCATTGCAAGGGCTTACTAACTTCTGAGGAGGTGTCTACTGGAGTCACAAGATTACTGGGATCTACAAAAGGACTGACCTTTCTTGGGTTTAGCCCCACAGTAGGCATAGGTTATGCTTAAACGCTTTCCAGCCCTAAACTGTCTCCATGCTCCCTGCTGAGCCCTAAGCGAGGAATCTCTGGAACCTCTGGACCTTTCTTCCAGGAGCCTCTGTGACAAGCCTCTCCAAGATCTTTCACCAGCTTCTCCAGGTCAACCCCAAAGAGCAACTTTCCCTTAAAGGGGAGGTTATTCAGCCACAGCTTGGATGTTGCATCAGCACACCAATTCCATAGCCACAGCCGAAACCAGTTACCATAGCTGCCGCCAAGGATATAGAATAGATCCTGATCAAGTTGTACAGGGCATTCACAATAAACGACATCCAGACTCCAATATTGCCATTTCTATGCTATCCGGCAATTGCTGGATCTAGCGTAAGAGCACTCAGGCCATCATGTGAGCACAAAGCACCGTGAGTAACCAAAGCTGAAGCCATGAAAGCATTCTTGAGGAGGGCTTCCACCTTCCTATCATGAATCTCCTTCAGCGCAGCACCACTTTCCACAGGAATGGCTGTGCACTTCATCATTGCCATAACTAGGGCATCAACCTTCGGGGCCATTAAAAGCTGTTCCATCTCCCTTTTGGGTACAGACAATTCAGGACCTTAGTCCCCTTTAGCCCCAGTTCTGATGTCTCCCACTGAGAGAATATGAGCTTTTGTAAGGGCTACGGGTGGGAAAGAAGCCAGAGTGATGCTGAAATCCCCCTAGGAGAGGATCCAATTGTGAGGGGTGGATGCCATGCAACTACCAAAGACCAAAAACTTATAGCTGTTTCAGGAGCTACAGCTCAAAACAATTTAAGAAGGGCCCTGTGGCCCCAGAGGACCCTCAGGGGCCTGCAAGCTTGGGGCTACCGAGCTTCACTCCGCCCATGAGGATAAAAGAGGCCTGCAAATCCTCTGGAACTGGCCGGTTCTGCAAAACATATGCCAAGGCAATGGCCTCTTTAATCCATCTCAAAGTAGACTCAGCTGCCACTTCACTCTTGCCAAGGATGGATCAAGATGTCAAAACCCTCGGACTCCATCTCCATGTGGCAAATGAAGAAGCGGCAAACTTTGGCAATGGAGCCATCAGATTCATTTCAGAGTGGCTCCAGCAGTGCAGAATCAACTGAAATGCCTCCTGACAACTCCCACTCTCCAGGATCCAGAGAGTGCTGGCTGAGGAAGTCCACTTCCACACTGTCCATTCCAGCAATGTGCTGGGCTGACAAGGCTAGGAGGTTCTTCTCCACCCAGGCAAACAGGAGAGCCATCTCCAGAGCTAACCTGGTGCTCCTCATGCTGCCTTGCTGATTGATATAAGCTATGCCATGTTGTTGTCTGAAAACACTTGAACTGCCCAGCCCTTACCAGGAGCCGCAAACACAAAAGAGTCAACCTGATTGTCCTCTCCTCAAGGCAGTTGATGGGCCACACCGCTTCCCTGTGGTTCCAATGGCCCTGGGCAATGGGGTCCCCAGCCCAAGAGACTGGCATCCGTTGTCAGAAAGATCCAGGAGAAATTGTCAGATGACAGGGCTGCTGCTACCACTGCAGGCTGGGCTTAACAATCAATGGGAGTGGAAGCCTGAGCTCAAACTCCTGAGAACTCAGCGCTCACCAAGTCAACAAGGACTGCTGGAGGGGTCACATGTGAGCATATGCCCACGGCACCATCTCTATGGTCGCTGCCATCAATCAGCACTTTTGATCACAGACCCAGAAGAGGAAATTACAAAAAAAATCTGAATTCAGTTCTTTGCATTTCAGGAGGCAGCCAACTGAATGGTGTCTAGCACCTAGCAATCCTTTGGTAACCTGAGCCCATGCCTGAAAGAAAAGGCAAAGCCTGCCTCCAACCGGAAGAACCAGGGAATGGACCCAAACCTTCATTACACAGCCCGTGAGGGTCCTCCTCTGGAGGGGACAGAGTCCCTGGGCTCACATGCTCTCCACAAAAGGACCGAGAATGAGCCCGAGGAGAAGTAGAGGGGAAGAAAGGTTTTCCAGGTCAGTAATGATGAGTAATGGTGATACGGTTAGCGTGCCTTCGGTGGACGGGCGGAAGCTCATAAGAAAGGAGCACCAGCTTACTTCACAGGCCCCTTGGACCTATCTTTTGGAAGGTGGTAAAATGTCTCGCCCAGGTCATTTACCAGTTTCTCCAAATTGGCTCCAAACAGAAGCTTCACCTTATTTATTTATTTACATTCTCTTATATACCGCGCTATTCTGCATCAGTGTGGTTTACATTGAACAAACTGAAATTACATTGAACAGGGTATTATAACTTGGAGATAACTATTTTACAGGGAACATGGGCTATGGAGGGTTAAGTGGCTTGCCCAAGACCACAAGGAGCACCTGTGGGACTAGAAACCCCAGTCCTTCCGGCCCAAGGTTGCTGTCCTCTAGTGGGATTTGAACCCCCGACCTTCCGGCCTGAAGTACCTTGCCCCAACCACTAGGCCACTCCTCCACTCTTAAAAGCCAGTTGGGCCAACCGGGCTTTGGAGGATGTGTCTGCTGCCCAGTGCCAGAGCCAAAGCCGTGGCACTGTTATCAGGACACCATACCTGGCTGCCAAACGTACCAGTCATACATGGCTTCAGAAAGACGACTCCAAAACAGGGGTAATATCATCCGGCAGAACAGACCGAATCCACTGTAGCAGGGCTCAAGACATCAGTCTAGTATATACCACCAACTGCAGAATAACTGCTGCCACAGCAAACTGTCCTCAACAAAGAATCTACCTTATGGTCCAGAAAATCCTTTAAGGTCGACCTGCCTTCCACAGGAATGGTGGTCCTTCTGGTAATTGCCATGATCTGCGCATCCACTTTGGGAATGCCAAACTACTCGATGAGAGTAGATCCTCTTACACACCCATAATCCTTTAGGTAGGGAGATGGGAGAGTCCCACTCTGACCAGATCATATTCTTGATCACATCCGGGAATGTTAGGACAGTAGTGGATATTTACACCCCTTGAAGGAGCAGGTGTACCTTCGGCTCCTGCTCCTTGCCGAAAGCATCTATTAAGTTCAAGGTGGATGAGATCTTTGCAATCAATGCCGCCGGCTTCTCCTTCCAGAATAGGTGGATCATGCATTATTTATGTATGTATGTATGTATGTATGTATGTATGTATGTATGTATGTATGTATGTATGTATGTAACTGGGTTTACATATTGCTTTTCACCTGGTCAAAGCGGTTTACATTGAACACATACTCGTTTACATAGAACAATAAGGAACTATATACAAGCTGAGCTGGGAACAATTAACTATTTACAAGAGATAATTCTGGCATAGTGCCATAACTATAGTGTCGGGGAAGGAGTTGAGTAGTTGGTCAGTAATGGTCAGTAAAAAAGAGGGTTTTTAGGTGTTTTCTGAAGAAGGGGTTGGTGATTTTTCTTATGGCATCTGGTAAGGTGTTCCAGAGGGATGGTGCAAAGACTTAGAATGCTCGACGGCAAGTCTGTTGGGAGGACTTTATCTTAGAGCGAGTATGGTGATCTTGTTTGTGGAGGATCTTTGGGGTCTGTCTGGGGTGAGTGTTTGCAGTAGGGACTGGAGGTGGGTGGCTGGATGGGCATCTAGTGCTTTGTGAGTTAAGAGTAAGGATTTATATCTGATCTTGCTGGGGAGTGGTAACCAGTGGAGCTGTTTGAGGATAGGGGTGATATGGTTGTGTTTGGAAACTCCCTGGATTATTCGTGCGACTGTGTGTATGGCAGTTTGAAGTGGGAGGAGGGTGGCTTGTGGAAGGTCCTAATAGATTATGTTACAATAGTCTATATGTGAGAGAGTGAGTGCTTGGAGGGTTGTGTGGAAGTTTTCTGGGTTGAGAAGTGGGTAGAGGCGTTGTATGATTTTAGTTTTGAAGAATATTGTTTTGGCTGTTGCTGTAATCTGATCTTTGAAAGTTAACTGCTGAGCAAGAATGATACCAAGGTATTTTAGCTGTGGGTGGACATTTATTTGGATGTTGTCTAATGTTATTGAGGAAGGGGGGTTGAATGATGTATCTTTGGTGATAAACAGAGCTCCTGTTTTCTTGTAATTTATTGATAGGTTGTTTGCCAAAAGCCAGCGAGAGACATCCGAGAAACAGTTCTGTATTTGTATGTATGATGGTTGTTTTGTGTGGAGTAGACAGTATAGCATAATGTCATCTGCGTATATGTAAAAGTTGGCATTGTGCTCCTTGATGATCGTACAAAGGGATTTAATATAAAGGTTGAAGAAGGGTGTGGATAGTGTGGATCCTTGGGGTACTCCTTGGGTTTGTTGGTAGGGTTTAGAGACATTGATTCTGAATTTTATCTGCTGGTGACTGTCAGTGATGTAAGACTGGAACCATCTTAGGACTGTATTTTGTAGGCCATATGTTTGAAGATGTTGAAGGAGTGTGTAGTGGTCAACTATGTCAAAGGCTACGGAGATGTCCAAGAATATCAAAAGGAAGGCCTGGGACCGATCTTGGATGCCTTGTATGAGTGTGTTTATGAAGGATGACATCAAGGTTTCAACTCCATGCTGAAGGCAGAATCCATGCTGTTGTGGGCCGAGGAGCTGATTTTCATCCCTGTGGCCCTGGAGCTGTAGTTGTACAGCTTTTTTGATGATTTTTGCCAGGAATGGAAGGCTGGCGATGGGTAAGATGCTGGTTCTGTGGGGTCGAGGTTGGGTTTCTTCAAGGTGGGACGGAAGGAAGATAGTTTGAGGCATTTAGGCATTGTACCCTGCTGTAGAGATTCGTGGGTAATTTTAACTAGTTTTGGACTTAGTTCTAGTTTTGCTGCTTTAATCCAGCTGGTTGGGCATGGGTCAAGAGGGGAGATGGTGGTATCAAGTGAGGTCAATATTTGCTCTATGTCCTTACTGGTGATGGTGTGAAAGGTGGTCCAGGGGTAGGGATGGGGTTGGAAGTTGACAGGGATGGTAGGGTTCTGGATGTGGGTTGGGAGGGGTTGGAACTGTTTGTAATGTACAGTTAATTGTTGGTGGCTGATGTTGGGGGCGGGGGTGTGGCTGGATGGTGGTACTGTAAGGTGTTTTACAATGTTAAATAGTTCTCTTGGTCAATTGAGGGAGATCATGATCAGCTTTGTATGGTAATCCCTTTTGGCTTCATCTGTAGCTGTGTGGTAGATCCTGAATAATGTTTGGTTAACTGCTCAGATCTTCATTCTGGGTGGTTTTCTGCCATTTACATTCTAACCACCTTAGTTTGGTCTTTAATTTCCTCAGGATGGAGGTGTACCAGGGGGTTTTGTGGGTCTCTGGTTTCTGTTTAGATCAAATTGTTTGGGTGGTAGTCCAGCTGCTTTTTTAGTTATATGGTTCCAGATGTCTGTGAGAGTAGTCTGCTCAGTTGTATCTGTCTGAAGGTTTGGTAGGACCTCATCTAGGCATGTATTCTTACTCAACCGGCTGAACAGTCATGTAAATTGTTGTTTCAATTGATGTGTTGGGGATTTGAGGGGGAGGGAGAAAGTAATGAGAGTGTGGTCTGTCCAAGCCATGGCATGGGTTTGGAGTGTGTGAAGGGGAGCAGTTTGTCTTGGGAGGGTAGGGGTGAAGCTAAGGTCCAGTGTGTTTCCCTTGTTGTGCGTGTTTCCCTTGTTGTTACTTTTTGCTGAAGGTCCATCTATGTCATGGCAGTGAGGAAGGTGTCGACTATGTTGGGGTGTAGGGAGGGGAGATTGAAATCCCCTAAGAAGAGAAGGTTCTTGTTGGTTTTGGAGTTGTTTAGAATGTTTTATATTATGCGAGATAGGTCGTTAGATGATGCGTTTGGAGTTCTGAAGCAGAGGAGGATGGTTAGTTGGCTGTTCGAAATAGTGATGGAGTCCATCTCTTTGCTGCTCTTAGTTAGGAAGGGAGGGAAGTGGAGATATCCTTTGGTTAGGAGCAATACCCCACCCCCTCTGATTGTTTCGTGGACAGTGGAACAGTGCGAAGCCTTCTAATTTGAGCTGATTGAGGAGGGCATTATTGGTCTCAGCGAGCCATGTTTCAGTAATGCAGAGAATGTCCAGCTGGTAATCTTTAAGTAGGATTTTATTTTTGATAGATCTTGCATTGATTAGTGCACATCTGAGTATTGTAGTTTCTACTCTGAGGTTGGTGATGTTGAGTGGGATGGTGGATGAGACTGGTATGTTTATGAGGCGTCTTGTTTTGTGTTGAAAGTTTTGGTCGAATGTGGTGAGTAGTATATGGTGTGTGTTGGGGGTATAAGGGAGGTAGAGAGGTGATGGGAAGGTACTGTGTGCTGTGGACAGGAGTAGAATAGCTAGCCGTGCATACATAGCTAAATATAAAGCAAACATGGTGAGGTTTTCTATGTCAGGATAGAACAGTGTATTAGAGCTGTAAGAGTAGTTACTCACCTGTAACAGGTGTTCTCCAGGAACAGCAGGAATCAGTCCTCACATATGGGTGTCATCGGCGCCGATGAAGCCCCAGCGGAGCATTTCCCCAGCTTTCCATGAAAGCACAGTTACTTACCTGTAACAGGTGATCTCTGGGAACAGCAGGAATTAGTCTTCACATATGGGTACATCGGTACCGATGGAGCCTGCACGGGAATGCTCCCCAGCATCCAATCAGAAAGCTTTTGGGAGCATCCCTCGCGCCTGCGCGGTGACTTCCCGCCTTTCCCACTGCCTCTCCTCAGTTGAGTTTCATAGCTGAGACAGAAGGAGAGAAAGAGGAAAGGAGATAGATAGATACAACTCCTAGGGGAGGTGGGTGTGTTGTGAAGACTAATTCCTGCTGTTCCCAGAGATCACCTGTTACAGGTAAGTAACTGTGCTATCTCCAGGAACAAGCAGGAATGAGTCTTCACATATGGGGACTCCCTAGCTGTGGATGCCAGGGGAGATCCCATAAAATGCGTATTCCTGGGACAGGACGGCATTTCCCAAACCTGGATCCCCGGCATCCCCTGAGGGATGGGGGGTATGAGTTGAATAGAGAAGAGCTGCAAGGAACAGCAAATCTAAAGACTACAGGAGTCTTTAGAAAGTATGTCAAGTATCATTAAATATTTAATGAACTAGTACAATATAGAGCTTACCTACTGGATTGTAGGAAGTAGAACTGTGATGGAGTGTACTGTAGATGCAGTAGCGGAATCTTCAAGGTACCTTCACAGCAGTGAGGATGAAGTTCCAAACCAGGAATGGGCAGGTGACCCAGGTGTCAACTGGGGCAGGAGAAGAATGGCAGGTCTTCAATGGAAAGCTTTATGGGAAAAAGCTGAAAACTCTTTTAAGTACAGAGTTATTAACATTGAGGACTAAAAGAAGAAGACTGACCGATCTGGAGAATTAGCCCAGTCCAGAAGGGAAGAGGGGGTATGGAAAAAAGCCCCTATTCCCAAGGAGAACAGAAGTGTACTCAGAAATACTGAAGATGTACACTGTCATTCCTAGCTGGTAAGAGATAGGAAGACAATGAAGTTTGATACTTCATGGGTAGGGAGATCTATAACAAAAATAGAAGCTGTTGACGTCACAGCAGTAACTGTGTGTATAACCGCTCCCACTTACTGAGCCGTATGAGAATAGGCAAGTTGACTGTCTGGACCCCTTAAGAAGCTAAAAACTTTATAGCACAGACAGTTAGGGAGATAGTAGGGAATACCTAGTGTCCTATGGACATCTCCCAAAGGGCATATATATATATATATATATATGGAGATACATACATGTCTATATATATGTGCATATATGTGTTATTATATATATATATGTATATATATAGATAGATATAGAGATATAGATAGATATAGATATATAGATGGGCATGGCTTATGCCCATACAGATTACAAAAATATGTATGTATAGGACATATACATACAGGAATATGACTCTGAGAATACATGCCTGCAACTGAACCACAGAAAAACATTCACATGGGGAATGTGATGGGAAAAGATTCATCTAATAAGGGGGTGAAAACCACCTGAAGATATATACAGAATCTATTTCTGTGGTGCAGGAATGTAGTTCAGTGGAATAACCAGTATGGTTGCGTGAAAAACAGAGGATAATAGCAGTCTGGTAAGAGTACGTCAGGAGTACTTTAGGACTCTGACATGTCCAAAGGACAAGAAAACGCATAGACTAAGACACCAGGAGGACCCAGTCAAGGGACTCAGAGGTATCATGTACAGTAAAAGAGTATGCGTTGTCCAAGTGGAGTAGAAAAGATAATGCCAAGCTGTAAGAAAAAAAGGGGTAGATTCCTGCCAGATTGGGAACTCCTTGGACATTCACGCAGAAAAAGCTTGTCTTCTGTATCACAATAGGAGACAAGAGGGTATAAAGAACCTATATAGCCATGGATGACTATATAAGCTTTTCCTATTATATGGAAAACCCTCAGAGACAAAGTTCAATGCTCTATAGCAAGGGCCCATAGTAGAAAGTTTCTCTGAAGATTGCAGAGAGCATTGTGCAGGAGAATTATGAGATAAAACTGACAGTAGTCAGATGTGTTGCCACATCCCAGGTAAGGATATGGCTAGAAGAAGATAACCTGTAGTGAATAGTATCATGCAAGATAGTTGAAAGTAGCTTGCAAGAAGCATTAAAGTAAGCACTGGAACTTCTGCATGCACAGCAACTGAACAAAAGAACAGAGGTGATTCTCCTGTATGAAAACAGAGAGAAAACAGACAAAGGGAGCGGAGATATTCCCGTCCCTGTCTGATGAGTTGTTCAGAGCATGCATTGAAGGATAACAAAAAATCTACACTGGAAAGAAAGAGAAGTGTTTCAGTATGGTACCAACTCAAGCAGGGGAACCTCTGGAAGAGAGAGAGTTGGAAGGTGACGTAGCATATGGTAAGTCAGCTGAAGGAAAAAATGTCCATGTGGGGACAGAAAGTATCATGGGATAATTATAATCTCCCTTTATGATAAAAAGAAAGGGAGAATTCTGTAACCCATGGACAAAAATATCCTAACAGCTTAGCATACTGAAAAGAAAAACCAGTGTAGAGTTTGAAGAATAACTTCTGGTAAGAAGAAGTTAACTGTAGATTGCAAAATACAGGAACCTATGGTTGCTGGCTATGATTAGCCTGGTTAGAGTCTGGAGACTTCAGACGAGGATGAGATGTCCCTTGCTTGGGTACATCTGGAGGATGGGCAGAAGAAGGGTAAAACTTTCTTTTCTTAGGGAAAGAAGGTTTGGTAGGACATTTCCTACGTTCTGGGGAAAAAGAAGGCTTAGGACGGTTTCCAGAACTAGGAAAGTCAGTGGAGCAATGAGCAACCTGACGTTAAGCCTCTCTATTGAAGAGATTTTCTCCAGTACAAGGAGAATTACCCAGTATATGTTGTGCCCATCTGTTCAAGTCTGAAGCCTGCAGCCAGGCTGTACGACGTGCTCCAATGGCAATAGCAGAGGATCTGCTAACAGACTCAAAAGAGTCTAGAGAAGCACGAGAAAGGAACCAAGAGATATTCCTGCTATGATTAAGAAGCAAGGAATAGTCAGAGGCCTTAGGTTCTGAGAAAAAAGGAGACAAAAAAGATAATTTCTCTGTGACCTCCTGAAGTGTCAGACTCATATAAAAAATATATGAAATAATTCTTGAAGCCAGCATAGAAGTTTGGAAGGTTTGACATCCAAAGGCATCAAGTGCTTTAGATGCACGATCTGGCGGATAAGAAGAATGCTTCTTCTTGCTTCTTACCTTCCTCAATGCTGATTCCACTACAATGGAATGATGTGGAAGTTGGTTTTTCTGAAACCCTGGAGAGGGAGGTACCTGATACAGAACATTAATGGCTGTAGAAGGCAAAGGAACCTTTAAGGGTGATTCCCATATCCTCAGAAGAAGATCCTGTAAAGAATGATGTAAAGGAAGCATTATATTTTCCTTTTCTGCAGGATCTTGGTCAAGAGAAAAACCAGGAATAGGAATGGCAAGGAAGGCTGCCATGTCAAGGAGAAACTTCTGAAAAGAAGGATTTCCAATAGGAACTAATCCTGGGCAAGCTGAGGTTGAAGGAGCAGCTTGAGCACCAGAAGAAATACTGGACTGGTGCAGAAAAAGAATCCTGCTCGATGGACTGTGATACTGACAGTTCTGATTTGAGGCAGTTAGTACTGCATCGTCAGTGCCTGGTATTGATTCCAAACTAGGCATAGAAAGGATCGATGGCACCGATGGAACTGCAGGAATCGACCCTGACACCGGTACCGGTATCGGAGATAATGTCATCGAAGCAGTAATCGAGGGCTGCTGAAGCGGTACCGAGGTAACCAGAGAGCCTTGGTGAATATCCTCGGTACTGTGTAGCCGGAAACGATAGGGATCGGTTCCGAAACGCGTCGGTACCAAGTCATCTAGACTGGATATCGATTCTAGACTCGGCATCGAAGCGAGCGAGTCTATCAATGCATGTCTAGAAGGTACCGACGGTGGTGGTGGTATCAGCGATGCCGATACATGAAAGTCAATTGGAATCTCATCGAACGGCACCGAAGGTACCGAGGACGTTCGAAGACAATGCCTGGCGATGAGAGGAACACTCGACACCGGCACCGATGTCGGGGTATCGGTACCGCTCGAAGCCGGTACCAACCCCGAGCACGGTGAAGATATAGGAAAGTCAATCTGGGTCGTATCGATCGGCCCCGAAGGTACCGAGGATTCCAGATGACGATCCCAGGTAAAGAGTGGAACACTCGATACCGATGCCGATACCGGGGAACGGTACCGCTCGAAGCCGGTACCAACCCCGAGCATGGCTGGGATACAGGAAAGCCAATCTGGGTCGTATCGATCGGCCCCGAAGGTACCGAGGATACCAGATGACGATCCCTGGTGAAGAGTGCAGCACTCGACACCGATGCCGGTGCCAGGTTATCGGTACCACTTGAAGCGGATACCACCCCCTGGCACGGCTCAGGTATGTTCTGTGAGGGCTGAGCCCCAGGAACAACCTGAAACCCCGTGAATGCTTTGGAGCCCGAAGACTCCCGCCGGGGTTTTATTGCCAATGGGAACTTGAGGGCAAGGCTGGAGCCGTCATCATGCTGTGCATGAGACTTACCCTTCAAGAATTGGTTAGTCTTAACAGACTGTTTGTGGGTTACCTGATCCTGGAGAGAAGAATAAACCGGTGTCCTCACCTTAGGAGGAAAAACGGTATCGAGGGAAACTCGAAAAAGGGAAGGTCTTCTCCCAACCATATAGCCTGAAGTATCAGGGGAAAAAGGGTCAGGACCAAAGCAGGTTAGACACCAAGCATTGGAGTATAAAAAGAAAACTAAGTTTCCACAGTGAAGGCACTTCTTAGGGGAAGAAGGCTCCATCTTGGAAAGGCCTGGTAGGCCCATAAAAGTTAAAACAAAAAACTGAGGAGAAATATTTCTCTAAGTTTGAAAAGGAAAAGAATAAAGTACCGGCGGTACCGGTATCGGCGGGAAATACAGCCGCGACCACAAGAAAACAAGAAAATAAGGATTTTAAAGTAAAAAATTTCTGCGGTAACAGGAGGACGTCCTGTTGGCTCCGCGGAAAAACGAAAACTGAGGAGAGGCAGTGGGAAAGGCGGGAAGTCACCGCGCAGGCGCGAGGGATGCTCCCAAAAGCTTTCTGATTGGATGCTGGGGAGCATTCCCGTGCAGGCTCCGTCGGTATCGACGTACCCATATGTGAAGACTCATTCCTGCTTGTTCCTGGAGATAGCCTTTGGGAATGCTGGCAGGCATGCGCGGTTCCCTTCCCGCCTAAAGGTGCCATCTTACCTCAGTCAAATGACATAGCTAAGAACAGCACACAAAAATGTAAAACAAACTATGTACAACTGCAACTCCAAGGGGAGGAGGGAGGGTTGTGAGGACTGATTCCTGCTGCTCCTGGAGAACACCTGTTACAGGTGAGTAACTACTCTTTCTCCAGGACCAAGCAGGAAGTCAGTCCTCACATATGGGTGACTCCCTAGCTCTGGGCTACCAGGAACCCAGGCTGAACAAGAGAACTCCCTCTAGTCTCAGCAGCAAAGAAAGGCTTTTCAAGGACACAACCTCCACCGGTAGCCCAACAGAGGGCAGGAGGCCAGGAGTTGCCTAAACCTCAAAGAGATTCAGGAGTACTGCTTGGCCAAAAGCACTGTCCCTACGGGACTCCCTCTCCAGACAGTAATGGGTCACAAACGTCTGGCTTGAAGACCAAGTTGCAGCCCTGCAGATGTCTACCAAGGGCACAGAGCGGAGATGAGCCACTGAGGCAGCCATTGCCCTGACATGGTGGGCCGTAACCCGACCCTGCAAAGGAAGGTCAGCCGCCTTGTAAGCCCAGGTGATACAATCAGCCACCCAGATGGACAAGGTACGCTTGGACAAAGCCAACCCCAACTTATTGGGGTCAAAGGAGACGAAGAGCTGAGTAGCCCTTCGATGCCCTTGCGTACGGTCAAGGTAGAAGGATAAAGCCCTCCTACAGTCCAGGGTATGCAGAACTGCTTCAGCCTGGCTTGCATGAGGCCTAAGGAAGAATGTTGGAAGAACCACCTCTTGATTGAGGTGAAAAGAGGAGACAACCTTTGGGAGGAACTTTGGATGAGTCCTGAGGACTACCCTGTTCCTATAAATCCTGGTGTAAGGCCTATCAGAGACCAGGGCCTGAAGCTCACTCACTCGCCCAGCCGAGGTGAGGGCTATCAGGAAGAGAGTCTTCCAGGAAAGGAAGCGTAGAGGGCAAGTAGCCATCGGTTCAAAAGGCGGGCCAGTCAGTTGCTGCAAGACCACATTCAGCTCCCACTCAGGAGCAGGAGGACAGATGGGAGGCTTGAGCAAGAGCAAGCCTCTGAGAAACCTGGACACCAAGGGGTGTCCCGAGAGGGAATGTCCTTCCACCAGTGAGTGGTGAGCTGCTAGAGCTGAGAGGTGGACCCGAACAGAAGTGGACTTAAGTCCCTGATTTGATAAGTGCAGTAAGTACTGAAGCACTACTGGCACAGAGAAAGGATCCTCTGTACGTAGCTGACACCACACAGAAAACCTCTTCCATTTGAGAGCAGAGGTTTTTCTAGTGGACTATTTCCTAGAGGCTAGGACAACCTCCTCAACTTCCTGAGGTAGGCCCCAGGGAGCCAAAACTAGCCTTGCAGCCTCCAGGCCTTCAAATTGAGAGCTTTGAGATTGGGGTGCAGAAGGGAACCCTGCTCCTGTGAGAGAAGGTCGGGTTGCAACCCCAGAGGTAGTGGGGAATCCACTGCCAGCTGAAGCAGAAGTGGAAACCAAGGCTGTCTCGGCCACCGGGGAGCTACCAGCAGGACCGAGGCCTTGTCTTGAAGAGTCTTGAAAAGAGTTCGGGCCACCAAGGGCATGGGAGGAAACGCATATAAGAGGCCCTGAGACCAGGACATCAGAAAAGCATCCGGTGCTATCCTCAAAGGATGCGGCTGCCTGGAGCAGAACTTGGGCAGTTGCTTGTTCAGCGGACTGGCAAACAGATCTATCCAAGGGAGACCCCACTTCAGGAAGATCTTCTGAACCACCAAGGGATGCAGCTGCCACTCGTGGGGCTGCAGAATTCTGCTCAACCGGTCGGCCAGGCAGTTCTCCTGGCCTGGAAGGTACACCGCCCTGAGAAGCATCTTGTGCTTTAGGGCAAAGGAACACAGGTCTTGAGTCTCCCAACAAAGGAGCTTGGACCCAGTCCCGCCCTGTTTGTTCACATAAAACATGGCTGCCTGGTTGTCTGTTTGAATCAAGACTGAGCGTTGAGCCAGGGCAGGAGAAAAAGCCTTGAGAGCTAAGCGGATAGCTCGAAGCTCTAGGAGATTGATCTGTTGGGCTGCTTCCCAAGGAGACCAGAGGCCTTGGGTGCACTTGTCTAGACAATGAGCACCCCAACCCCGCAGAGAGGCGTCAGTGGTGAGGACCACCGAGTACTCTGGCAGTTGGAAGGGCATCCCCTTCAGTAGATTGGGTGGATGTAGCCACCAGCTGAGGGAGGCCAAAAGGGGTTTGGACACCCTTATCCTGTCTCTTAGGCGGCCTGAGGCCTGTGACCACTGAGTCCGAAGGCACCACTGTGCAGGCCTCATATGGAGCCTGGCATTGGGAGTCACATGTACTGTCGAAGCCATGTGGCCCAGAAGCCTGAGCCTGGTGGAGACCAGAGGCTTGTTTAGGAACTGTTTGGCCACGTCCATCAGTCTTTGGGCCCTGTCTTCTGGTAAGAATGCCTTTGCCAGTTGAGAATCTAACCTTGCCCCTATGAACTCCAAGTTCTGGGAGGGGAGCAAAGTGGACTTTGCGAAGTTTATGACAAAGCCCACGTTTTGAAACAGAGCAATGGTTCTGAGGGTGGCTTGTCTGGCCTCCAGGCACGTCTGACCCCTGATGAGCAAGTCGCCCAGATAGGGAAAGACAAAGATGCCTTGATTTCTCAGGTAGGCCGCAACCACTGCCAGGCACTTGGTAAAGACCCTGGGAGCGGAGGTCAGGCCAAAAGGTAGTACTCTGTACTGATAATGGTTTCCTCCAACAATGAACCTGAGGTACTTTCTGTGGTCTGGATGAATGAGGATGTGAGTGTACGCATCCTTTAGATCTAAGGAGCATAGTCAATCTCCCTGCTGGAGGTAGGGCAGAAGTGTCCCAAGAGTAAGCATCTTGAACTTTTATTTCTCTAGGAACTTGTTGAGGTTCCTGAGATCCAGAATGGGCCGAAGGCCACCGGTCCTTTTGGGTACCAGGAAATACCTGGAGTAGAAACCGTGACCTTGGAAGGGAGGAGGCACAGGCTCCACCTCCCTGTCTGCCAACAGGCCCTGAAGCTCCTGAAGGAGAAGGGCTGTGTGCAGGGGAGGCCTCAAGGGCTCTCCTGGGAAGTAAGGAGGAGGCAGTTGATGAAAATGCAGGGCATAGCCCTTTTGGACTATGTCCAGCACCCAACTGTCGGTGGTAATGAGAGGCCACTGATGGGCAAAGAGTACAAGGCGACCGCCTGTGCAGGGCTGGGAGAGCAGGGATGGAGTGGCTATGCTCAAGGAGTCAAAAACCTCCACCCTGCTGAGTGGAAGCAGGGGCAGAAGGCTTGGGGGTCCTCTGCCTACGGGGCCCATTACCCTGGCCCTTGGCTTGCTGACCCTGGGGGGCAGCTTGGGTAGCCTGATACTGAGGGTACTGTTTGTAGGCAGTGCCCTTCCTCGGGTAAAAGGACTTTTTACCCGAGCCCTTCTTCTGGTGTGAAGGGGCAGAGGTCTTCCTCGACAGCCTTGTCCGGGTAAGGTGCTCGGGTCTTGAGCTGAGCGGCCTTCTCGGTCACGGGTTTGCCAAAAAGGTTCTCACCTCGGCAGGGGACATCGACCAACTTGTCCTGAACCCATGGCTCACGGTCCGATGACTGCAGCCACGCCTGGCGTCGAGCCGCGATGCCGGCAGCCGCAACTCGGGCCGAAGCCTCGAAGCCATCGTAGGTGGCGCAGGAAATGAACTTTGAGCATTCCCGAATCCCCGAGGACAAGGTCTTAAATCTCTGCAAGGGTTCCCCGGAGAGACCAGCAGAGAATCCGGGCAATTCCTTGGCCAGGTCTCGCAAGAACATGCCCATGTACAGCTGGTAAGACTGGACACGGCAAGCAAGCATACACCCCAGGAAGCACTTTCTACCGACGCCATCGAGGTTGCGGGCCTCCCGGCCGGGGGGCACCGCGGAATGCATCTTCTGGCTCTTCAGACGATGCATGGCCGATTCCACAACCATGGAATGGTGTGGTAGCTGTGCTTTCTGGAAACCAGGGCTTTTGCGGAGTCGATAGATGGAATCGACTCGCTTGCTCAGAACCGGCGCCGAGGCCAGTGCCTCCCACATCCGGAAGAATAGCCGTTCCAGCATCGGAGGAATTGGACAGTAAAGGCCTCCTTCGGAGGAGAGTCGTACTATACAGCATTGAGCTCCTCGGCTCGAGGCTCTTCCTCGGGGTCGGCAGGGATAGCCAAGGCAGCGGCCATATCCCGGATGAACTCCGAGAACCTAGTATCCTCCGGAGGGGATCTACTCCGGGGCTCAGACTGCGGTGAGTCTGACGGGACGCACCGAGTCTTAAAAGTATCGGGAGACTCCTCGTCCTCCATCTCCCAGGTGGACTCATCGGAGGAGGAGTCAGGGTCCGACCCCGCGGGGCCCCGAGGCACTCGCCCCGATGCCGGGAGCACCGGCGTCGACACCCTCGGTCCCGAACGGGAGGTCGAGGGAGACCTCGACCGAGGACGACTTCGTACATAGACGAGACCTACAGGGATATAGTCCTGAAGTCCCACCTCCAGTCTGGCAGCATCCCTGTTGCCATGGAGGAGAGAGGTCATGTGACAGGAGAGCATCACCCTGGTGTGGCAGGAAGTGATCCTGTAACTAGGACCTGTCCTCCAGGTGATGTAAAACCCTCTCGCACCGAGGAAGTTTCTCCAGGGCCATGTGCCCATGAGGGAAGGGTTAGGACAGCCGTTATAGTTGGTGATTCGATCATTAGGCATGTAGATAGCTGGGTGGCTGGTGGACGTGAGGATCGCCTGGTAACATGCCTGCCTGGTGCAAAGGTAGCGGACCTCACGCGCCACCTATATAAGGTCTTAGATAGTGCTGGGGATGAGTCTGTCGTCTTGGTACGTCGGTACCAATGACATAGGAAAATGTGGTAGGGAGGTTCTGGAGGCTAAATTTAGGCTTTTAGGTAGGAAGTTGAAATCCAGAACTTCCAGGGTAGCGTTCTCCGAGATGCTTCCTGTTCCACGCGCAGGACCCAAAAGGCAGGCAGAGCTCCGGAGTCTCAATGCGTGGATGAGACAATGGTGCAGAGATGAGGGTTTTGGATTTGTTATGAACTGGGGAACATTCTGGGGAAAGGAGGGGCTCTTCCGAAGGGATGGGCTTCACCTTAACCGGGATGGAACCAGGCTGCTGGCATTAACCTTTAAAAAGGAAATAGAGCAGCTTTTAAACTAGATATTAAGGGAAAGCCGACAGTCGCCCAAGAGCGGATGGTTCGGAAGAATGTATCTTTGAAGGATACTACCAAAAGCAGAGAGGTTCCACAAAAGAGTAAACTAGCCCAAATGCCCTCAAGTATGGAGCAGACAGAGCTTAAAGATCCCAAATTACCCATGTCTAACAATAGTCAAATTAATATGAATAAAATACATTCTCTAAAATGCTTGTATGCAAATGCTAGAAGTCTAAAAAATAAGATGGGAGAGTTAGAATATATAGCACTAAATGAAAGGTAAGATATGATTGGAATATCAGAGACATGGTGGAAGGAGGACAACCAGTGGGACACTGTGATACCTGGGTACAAACTATATCGTAATGATAGAGCTGATCAAATTGGTGGAGGGGTTGCTCTCTATGTTAGAGAGGGCATTGAGTCAGAATGGATTAAAGTTTTGCAGGAAACAAAATCTGCTGTAGAATCTATATGGATTGAAATTCCATATAAAAGGGGGAAGGCGATGGCAGTGGGGGTGTACTATCGACCGCCTGGCCAGAATGACCAAATGGATTATGAAATGTTCAAAGAAATCAAGGAAGCTAACAAAAGTTACAGCGCAGTAATAATAATGGGTGATTTCAACTACCCCGGTATCGACTGGGTCAGTGTCACATCAGGACATGCTAGGGAGATAAAGTTCCTAGATGAAATAAATGACTGCTTCTTGGAGCAGCTGGTTCATGAACCGACCAGAGGGGAAGCCATATTAGACCTAGTCCTTAGTGGAACACCAGATCTAGTGCAAGCGATAAGGTTGTTGGGGCCACTTGGCAATAGTGATCATAGCATGATTGCCTTTGATTTAATTAGTGGAGGAGGGATAGTAAGGAAATCCACAGTACTACCTTTTAACTTTCGAAAGGGAGACTATGATAAAATGAGGAAAACAGTTAAGAAAAAACTAAAAGGAGCAGTTGCAAAGGTTAAAGACGTACATCAGGCTTGGCTGTTGTTGAAAAATACTATCTTGGAAGCCCAGACCAGCTGTATTCCACGCTGTAAGAAAAGTGGAAGGAAGTCCAAAAAACTGCCAGCATGGTTTAAAGGTGAGGTCAGAGAGGTTGTTGTTGCCAAAAAAGCATCTTTCAGGAAATGGAAAAAAGAGCCAAACGACGAAACCTGGAAACAGCACAAGCACTGGCAAGTCAAATGCAAGGCATTGATAAGGCAGGCAAAGGGAGAATTTGAGAAGCAGCTTGCTGCGGAAGCAAAAACGCGAAGTAAAGACCTTTTCAAGTACATTCGTAGCAAAAAACCTGTGAGAGAGTCAGTTGGTCCATTAGATGATAAAGGGGTTAAAGGAGCACTAAGAGGCGACAAGGCGATAGCGGAGAGAATGAATGAATTCTTTGCTTCGGTCTTTACTGAGGAAGATGTAGGGATGTTACCCATGACTGAAGTGGTATTTAAAGGTGCGGAAAAATTGAAGGAAATATCGATACATCGGGAAGATGTATTACAACTATTAGATAAACTGAAGAGTAGCAAATCACCTGGGCCGGATGGTATACATCCAAGGGTGTTGAAAGAACTGAAATATGAGATTGCAGAACTGCTATCAGTAATCTGTGAATTATCATTAAAATCATCTCTAATACCTGAAGATTGGAGGATCGCCAATGTAACACCAATTTTTAAAAAGGGTTCCAGGGGTGATCCGGGAAACTACACACCGGTGAGCCTGACGTCAGTACTGGGAAAAATGGTAGAAACCATCATAAAGAATAAAATTACTCAGCATGTAGATAGTCATGACCTAATGGGAGATAGCCAACATGGCTTTAGACAAGGAAGATCTTGTCTTACTAATCTGTTATGTTTTTTTGAAGGAGTGAATAATCAGGTGGACAAAGGTGAGTCGGTTGATATTGTGTATCTGGACTTTCAGAAAGCCTTTGACAAGGTCCCTCATGAGAGACTTTTGGCAAAACTAAAGAGTCATGGGATAGGAGGCAGTGTACTATTGTGGATCAGGAACTGGTTAAAAGATAGAAAGCAGAGGGTAGGGCTAAATGGCCAATTTTCCCAATGGAGAAAGGTGAATAGTGGTGTACCCCAGGGATCTGTGCTGGGTCTGCTGCTTTTTGACATATTCATAAATGACCTGGAAAGTGGAATAACGAGTGAGGTTATCAAATTTGCAGATGACACAAAACTATTTAAAGTTGTTAAAACCCAAGAGGATTGTGGAAAATTGCAAGAGGATCTTGATAAATTGGAAGACTGGGCATCAAAATGGCAGATGAAATTTAATGTGGACAAGTGCAAGGTTATGCACCTAGAGAAGAACAACCCAAACTATGGTTACACGATGCAAGGTTCCACATTAGGAACTACCACCCAAGAAAAAGATTTAGGCGTCATTGTGGATACCATGTTAAAACCCTCGGCCCAGTGTGCAGCAGCGGCCAAGAGAGCAAATAGAATGCTAGGTATGATAAGGAAAGGAATGAAAAATAAAACAAAAGATATTATAATGCCTCTATATCGTTCCATGGTGAGACCGCACCTTGAATATTGTGTGCAATTCTGGTCACCGTATCTTAAAAAGGATATAGCGATTTTAGAAAAGGTTCAGAGAAAAGCCACCAAAATGGTAAAGGGGATGGAAGGATACTCCTATGAAGAAAGGGTAAAAAGGTTAGGGCTCTTTAACCTGGAAAAGAGACAGCTGAGGGGAGATATGATAGAAGTCTATAAATTAATGAACGGAGTGGAACAGGTAAACGTAGATCGATTGTTTACCTTATCAGAATATAGAAAGACTAGGGGACATGCAATGAAGCTACAGGGTAAACTATTTAAGACTAATAAAAGAAAATATTTTTTCACTCAACCTGTAATCAAACTCTGGAATTGGTTACCGGAGGATGTAGTAAAGGCTGTTAGTGTAGCTGGGTTTAAAAAAGGTTTGGACAAGTTCCTGGAGGAAAGGTCCATAAACCATTATTAAGAAGGGACCCAGGATATCAATGCTTGAACCAATACAAGCATTGTGGAACCTGTGTCCCTTGGGGAAACTGCTAGGTACATATGACCTAGATTGGCCACTGTTGGAAACAGAATACTGGGCTTGATGGACCTTGGTCTGACCCAGTATGGCCTATTTGATGTTCGAGCCACGAGGGTCTAGAGTATCGGCTCAGTCTCTGGGGTTGACTTCGAAGTCGACGTCCCGGTGGTCGGGGCAGATGCACCAGACAGGCTGGCCATCAGTGCCCGCTGCTGCTCCATGTAGGCAGACAATCTGCTCTCCAAGGCTGTCATCCTGAGACTCAGCTCGGGAGACGCAGCAGCCACAGACTCGGGCCCCGGCAGTGCCGGGCCCGACGTCGGCTCTCTGGCAGAAGAGTCCACGAGGACTACGGGGCTTATGTGTCCAGCAGACTCCGGCTCCACGCGAGGAACTTTGGAAGGCTTCTCTTGGTCCACGGGCCCGGGACGGCGGTCGGGGGTCTTAGACCTGGCCCTCGAGGGACCAGGGACCTCCTCCGATGCAGCCCTCACGAGCCGCTTCTTCCTCTTGCGTTCCCGGTCGGGGGACCCCCTGTCCGAGGAGCTTCGACGGCGCTCAGGATCAGAATCCCGAGATGTCGAGGCCTCAGACGAGGTCCAGGCCCGGCCGGAGGCTGAGTCCGAGAAAAGCCTTTCCTTCTGATGCTGTCGACTTCTGAGTGCCTTGGAAGACATCTTCCCACATGGCGCACACGACTTGGGGTTGTGATCAGGGCCGAGGCACCGAAGGAAGCAGTCGTGTGTGTCGGTGAGAGACATAAGTTTCTTACACCGATCACACTTTTTGAAACCACTGGAAGCCATCGGGGAAAAAAGAGCCCCTGCGAGGTCAAAAGACCGGCCTTCCAGGGAAAACCGAAAAAAGGGCGCGAACGCCAGCCACTAAGGGCAAAAACCGAAAAAGAAGATAAACAGGCTCGATACCGGTGTACCGAACCCGGCGGGAGGGGAACCGGCGTCGAACTGGAGAAAAATAGCGAAAAATCGCCGAAGAAAAAATCACTTTTATCCAGGAGAACAGGACACACGTCCGGTGGGCTTCTCGGAAAAAAAAGAGACTGAGGTAAGGTGGCACCTTTAGGCGGGAAGGGAATCGCGCATGCATGCCAGCATTCCCAAAGGCTTTCATGGAAAGCTGGGGAAATGCTCCACTGGGGCTTCATCGGCGCCGATGACACCCATATGTGAGGACTGACTTCCTGCTTGGTCCTGGAGAACCTATTGTCCGTTATAAGGTCCCCAGATAGTTGCTGGGTATCTAAGGTATTCCTTTTTGGTTCTGTCTAAGGGCCACGACAAAGGGCCCTCTGGCGAGGCCCTCAAGCATTGATGTGCCTAGAGGTGCTGAATTTATGTGATAGTCTTCGGCCCTGATTGGCCATGGTGGCGGAGAGCGGGAGGTGCTTGCCATTCCCACTCTCTTCTGCAGATGACGATCGGAGCGATAAGGTGAGGAGAGGCAGTCCTCCTGGGGTGTCCTGATTTTAAAAGGAGTCTTTGGTCCTGATAGGGGGAGAGTGGGAGGTGCTTGTTGTTCCTGCTCTCTTCTGCGGACTTCGATCAGAGTGACAGAACATCCACATCAGAGCCATCTGAATCAGAGTCATAGTGAACATCTCAGATATCTCCCAGCTGTTCCTCATCTCCAGGAGGCGCCACTCGTGGTGACAGTTAGCCAAAGATAATTGA
Source organism: Ichthyophis bannanicus (assembly GCA_033557465.1). NCBI lineage: Eukaryota > Metazoa > Chordata > Amphibia > Gymnophiona > Ichthyophiidae > Ichthyophis > Ichthyophis bannanicus. The sequence continues at coordinate 1,768,551,283 of CM066032.1, forward strand.
ACAGAGCTTCCACTTTCAGCCTGTCCTGCACAAGACTGCATCCAGGGGCACTCAGAGGTCACAGGGTCTGAATTTCCACGCCAGAAGCACCAGGCCAGTTACAACAAGGAAAATAATTTTGGGGAGGACAATCTGGAGTCCAGAAGCTCTCCTCTCAGACAAGAGTCCCCAATACCAGGGGGCACAGCAGCTACAGACATCCTAGAGGACAATGAGCAGTTCACAGCACCATCACCGGATCCTCCGCCAGCTGAATATCCTTCCCTATAGAGCCATCCGTCACCTCCTGCCCTGAGGCAGGTAAAGTTGGACTAACTGCATCCCCTGGCTGAGAAGGGGAAAGATGGCCCTCCAGGGATGACTCAGAAGCTGCCATGCAAGAAAAGCAGAGTCCAGAATCTGGGAATGAGGCACCTTGCTTGCCACAGGTCAAACAATATTTCCTAGAAGAAGAAAGGGAGTTAGGGCAAGTATCACAACAGTACACACTAAGGCTGCTCCGGCGTTAACTGTGCTTTTATGTTATGCGCATTACAGGCACTAGGGATGGAGCGCACGTTGAAGTCGCTTGGGTGGAACGTGCATTAGGACCGTGTAACCACTAGGAGCACAATAGGTAAAAATGTTACTAATGCATACAGAAAACAGTAGGAAACCCCCACACTGCACCAATGATCAACAGAGGTTCACCAAGAATTGCATCCCACACAGACGGAATCAGGAGCCCCCAAACAAGGATAATGACGAGATCAAGCCTTGATACTCACTCCCTGAGAGCCCCCGCAAAGAATCTGTGCTGGGCTTAGTTATACACCCCTGATTCTGTTTCACTGGCTGGCTTTGCAGCACTGCATTTAAGATGGCTGGCAGGCATATCCCTCTGAGAGCCTTTTGCGATTTTGGGAGAGAGCAGTGGGGACAGAGGAGGGGGACACAGGTTGTATGAGGCCTGCTGCACTCTTGCAGATCATTCCAAATCCTTCCAATTTGTGGATGTTTAATAGGATTTTATCATGATAAAAGAGTGGAGCTGAACCAATTTTCCCTCCTACTATAGCTACCAAAACGACCGCAGTCTAGTGGAGCCTCCCATGTCGCGTTCAAGTGAGAGAGTCACCTTTCTGTACTCAAGGTGGTTGTTTACGAGCAGTTAAGCAATCTTTTTTCCTCTCAATCCTCAGACTTTTTACAGAGAGGAGAAAATCCACCCACCATCTGCTGGAGACAAAGAAATATTCTGAAGGAACTTATGGTGGCCAAGGAGAACAGAGGCATAGGAGTGATGTCATTGAGACCTGGGCTTTTCATTGGTTCTTTATCTCTACCAATCTGATGGTAGAGGAACAGAACCCACCTGTCTGGACTGGATAACAGGATGATCTTTTAAGCTGAAATCCAAGTTCAGGGTTTCAGCTATTGAAGACAGTCCCTTTTGGGCCTTTTAAATGAGATTAACAACCTGTATAATATGGTGGTGGTGGGAGGATGGAAGTGGTTAATGCAGTGCCATCCAACCCCACTGGAGACATGACCAAAATGAAGGATTAAACCTTCTGCTTAAAATAAAAGTATGCAATAATTTAAATAATTACAGCAATTGCTTACCTGAATTTGGCAAGGTAGAAGGTTTAGCTTTCTTCACACTGGAACTTCTTCTTAATGAGGTATAATTGAAATTGACATTTTCTGTAGATAAGGATTCCGTTTTTGATTTTATTACCACATCTCCACCAACACTTAAACCTGAAAAATGAAAAGCATTTATAGGAATTTTGACTGTGTGTTTGAGAGGTTTTCGCTCATTTTACAACTTTATACTTTAAGCTTTTTTTTTTTTTTAAATTTGTAGTGGTTTATCCAAGTTTTCTAGTATCATATGATCCCGGGTACTTAACTTCAATTTTGGCTCTAACAAAGTCACGAAAGTTTTAATAGCAAAACCTCAAAACTATATGAGATCTAGGAAGATTGAATGATCTATAAAATAAAATATTTTTTAAAAAATCGAGTCAGATGCCACCCATCATCTCTAACTTCAATGCAGGGCTGGTGCCACATCACCAGGACCTATCCTCCAGGTGATGTAAAACCCTCTTGCACTGAGGAGGTTTCTCCAGGGACATGTGCAATTACAGTTGGCGATTCAATCTTTAAGCATGTAGATAGCTGGGTAGCTGGTGGACTACTACTACTACTGATCATTTGCACAGCGCTTTAAAGTATATGCAGTGCTGTTCAGACACATGTAAAAGATGGTCCCTGCTCATCAGAGCTTACAATCTAGTCAGCAATGTGAGTTTTTGAGTCAATGCTGACGCCAGGCGACCCCAGAAGCTCCTGGGTTTTCTGAGCAGTATGACAGAGGTAGATTGCCAGGCCTTTCTTCTGAGGCAATGGAGGGTTTAAGTGACTTGTCCAAGGCCACAAGGAGTGCTAGTGGGAATTGAACCCTGGTGTAATGGTTACCAAGCCAGTGCTCTAACCACTAGACTACTCCATGTGAGGACTGCCTGGTAACATGCCTGCCTGGTGCAAAGTTAATGGACCTCACGCGTCACCTAGTGTGACTATTTGCCGGTCCTAGGCGGATGCCTAGAGCCGGGTAGCATTGTGTTGTGGAAGAAATAAGGACTCTGTAGTTGTGGTCCAAATGAAAAGATGGGTTTTATTCCCCTTCCCTTTAGGATGTTACAGCATAAGGGACAACATAAATGAACGGTTGAATTCACCAGGTCAAAAGGGTTTTAAACCAGAAATGATAATACTGCTTTCTCTCAGCAATACAGTCCAGTATTTACACGGTGCACAATATCTCTCAGTGATACAGTCCAGAATTTCCCTGTGCACAATATCCTCGGCAATACACTCCAGTATTTCACTGTGCACAATACCCTTCAGCAATACCGTCTAGTATTTTCACTGTGCACAAAATACTACTTCTTGCTTGACTTCAATAAAGATTCTTAGCCTCCTCAGGCACATACTCCTCATACTCCATGGCTTCAGGGATATTCTCCGTGCTATGGCTCTCCCATTGCATAGGGCTGGGTCCTGTTCCAGTATAAGGACACTGAGCCCCTAGGAGGCTGCCCTCCGCATCTTGCCCTGGGTAAACCTCATTTGTCACTGGTTGGAGCTGCCCTCGTAAGTCCCAGATATCAGGAGAGGTGTGGGAGATCTCTCTCCACGGCTTATACAGATAGGAGTCCCCTTGACTATATGCCTGGTCTCCAACTCTGGGATTCCTTTTCCTCTCTTTAGTAAAAACTGGGTACTTATCTTTTCTTCTGCCAAAGCTAAGCTCCAATCCCTCTGCTTCTCGCCAAGACTTTCTATCTGTCTTGCCTCCTGGTTCTCTGAGGGAAATCTGGTTACGTTGCTTGACTGATGGCAACTTACTTCCTGTTTCCTGGGTGCTTCCCTGTATGTGACCTTTGCCTCCTATTAACTGAGCAGCTTGCCTTGGTAGGAGGACCCCTCTGGCTGGGAAGACCCTGCTGCAGTTTTCTTTACCCTTCTTGGATTGGCCAGCCGGTCTTCCCTCAGTTCTGGCTCTCCTCCGTAAAGTGTCTATCAGCACTTGCTTGGGAGTTTTCCTTCCCTCCTGGTACTCAAACTTTGGCTCCAGTCCTGCTTCGGACTCCAACTGCCAATGCTCTTTCAACTGCCTCCCATGCCTGCTCTCCTTCTGTGAGATTTTCCACCTGCCTTTATCTCTCAGCTCCCCTGACGTGGAACGTGAGTCTGAGTTCAGGTGGATCTGATTAGCCCCCTCAATTCTTCCTGCGTCACACCAACCCTGTGGAATGTTTGCTTTCTTCCTTCCTGCCTCTCTGCCCTGTGAATGCCTCACTTGCCCCTGAGGCTGCAAGGTAAGCTCTTCCTCCATTTTATTTCCTAATGTTTCAGGATCTGTGCTGTATAACTCCTGCCAGTTAAGCCCTTCCCCCACACTGTCCTTTACTATCTCAGGCTCAATGCTATCAGGCTTCTGACAAGTGAGCTTCTCCCGTGTATTGCTTCCTAGTGTTTCAGGCTTAGTGCTATCCATCTCCTGGCAATTAAGCTCATTCTCTGCACTAGCCTTTAGCATTTCACTTTTTGTGCTGTCTACCCCATGATACTAGACAAGGTTTAAGGTAGTCCTGGGGAGGAGCCTGCTGTCTTGGTACATGCTGGAACCAATGACATAGGAAAGTGTGGGAGGGAGGTTCTGGAGGCCAAATTTAGGCTTTTAGGTAGGAAATTAAAATCCAGAACTTCCAGGGTAGCATTACCTGAAATGCTTCCCATTCCACATGCAGGACCCAAAAGGCAGGCAGAGCTCCAGTGTCTCAGTGCATGGATGAGATGATGCTCTTATGTTCTCTCTAACTTCCCTCCAGTGCCAAATACTATGTAGATGAGGAAGTACTATAAAACCCTGCAAAAAGATCACTCGGAGCCCATAGCAAATTTGCCATAACATAATACCAAGACTCACACAGCTCCAGTGCTATCTATAAAAAGGCACTCAGCTGGCTGGGGTTTTGTTCTGGGAACTTCGAATTGAGGCTTTTTCCCCTGATGTAGATAAGTCTTTTTCCTTATCGAAATACACTTGTGTCGGATAAATGAATGTTGGTTTATGTAGATTTATATCACATATCACATTTGTTATTTTGATAATTTGATTTTTGCACTGTTATTGTAATGAAGAGTTAAGAACCTATGATGATTTCGAGCATATTAGCTATGGCCCTTTGAGGGTGCTGTGCTAGAGGGTCTTTTAGGCCTTAAATAAGCTCACGATTATTTGAGGTCTCTCTTTATGTATTTTTGTAATAATTTTGATCTGTTTTTTTGTTGTATACTTATAAAAAGACAGCACTACAAATATTGATACCTCTCCTATTAGGAAAACAGAACAAGTGGAATGGCTGCATATCTCTACACAGAAACTACTTGCTAACAGAATGCCGCATTTCAGTCACACATTCAAAATACAGATCCTCACCAAATACAGAATAAGGGGACCACAAATTAGAAACAGAAATATAAAGATAATAACTGAACCAGGAACCCCAAGAAGCCAAATGCCACATTTATGGCAACACTAAAGAAATAACACAGAAATACATTCGCTCTTGCACTGAACAAAACAAAGACATCAGCAATGCACGTGTCTGAAAGCTAATATATTCCAGTTAATAAATTAAAGATAAAATACTTTTTCCCCTTTGTTTTCTGGACATTTTATTTTTTCAGCTGGACCCAGTCTCTCTTCTGCTTTCCTTTGCCTTCTCTTAACTCTTTCCAATGTATGCTGTGCACCTGCCAAGTCTCCTCACTCCTCCTGTCTTCTTCCATTCCCTCTCCATATCTTTCTGGCATATTGATCTTTTCTTTAAAGTTCTTTCCTCTATGCTGTATTTTTGTGTTCAAAAAATGAATAAAAAGTAAATTCCAAAAAAAAAAAAAAAGGGCAACTACCTTCAAGTCACCACAGAGGTGCCAGCTGTACTTGTTATAGTTAATGGAAGTCAGTAGATGCTTTAAGTTATCATATGTCTCTTTCATGTGGACGGCATGCGCTACTGGAAAAGATGGAAAACAGTTTCCATTGTTCAAAAGCACAGTTTCGAAGAGTAAAAATTCCTTGCGAAAATCGTGGAAAAGGCAGTGCAAAGGCAACTCCAGGACCATGTTGATATAAATGCCCCACTGGACATACATCAGCATGGATTTAAGCCCCAACATGGCGTGGAAACACTACTAACCTCCCTCTTTGACAACCTCCTAAGAGGCATGGACAACATAAAAAAACGGCTTCCTGCTAGTGTTCATGGACATCTCTGCGGCCTTCGACACTGTGTCCCACACCAAGCTATTGCAACGCTTACAACAGATAGGACTATGCAAGAATATCCTGAAGTGGTTTACATCATACCTGGAAGGGCTAACGCAACAAGTCAAATGCGACCCAAAGAAATCACTACAATTCCCTGTCACACAGGGAATACCTCAAGGCTCAGCCCTATCATCAATGCTCTTTAACATCTACATACAGCCCATATGCAACATCATCAAGCACCACAAACTTCACTATCACATATATGCTGACGATATTATGGTGTACGCTCCAATCAACCTACCAGCACTAGACACCACAACGATAACCAAATGCCTCGAAGACATGAATGACGGGCTCATAGCCAACAACTTAACGGTCAACTAAGATAAAACTGAGGCAATGTTCATCACCAGGAACACCACCTTCATACCTCCACAAACTATCAGCATTCTAGACAAACACATAGTAGTGAAAGAAGTTGTTAAATATCTGGGCATCACACTAGACAGAGCTCTAAACCTGAAATCCCACATCACCAAAACCGCAAACAAGGCCTATCAACGATTGAAAACAATCAGACAAATCAAACCAATGCTCCATCAGGACCACTTCCGCACAGTGTGCTAAGCACTCATTACACCACTGCTTGATTACGGAAACTCACTATATCAAGACCTACCTCAGCAGACACTCCACTCACTGGATTTACTGATTTACCTGCAGGGGCAATGATACAAACATAAATAACAGCCTTGGTAGTATGTTCATTTTAACTACCGCTATGCAGCCCAACCATGACAAATGCAGCCCCCCCCCCCCACCTGGAGAGATCCTGTCTAATGTTTTCAACCATTCCCTGATAATTCCATTGCTTAACCTTATCCAACGGTAAGCCTATCCTAATTCCTAAATATCTAAAGCTGTTTTCCACCCACTTAAATCTAAAGCTCTGTTTCAAGCTCTCCTCTACTTGAGGCCTCAAATTAAAACCCAATATTTCCATTTTACTCAGATTCATTTTATATTCTGCTGCCCTGCTATGCTTCTGTATCACCAACATCAACACTGGCAATGTTGTGATCGGTTGCGTTAAGGTGAATATATCATCGTCTGCAAATAGGCCTATTTTCTCCTCCTGTCCCCTTATCCGCACCCCTTTTATATCTGCCGCCTGCCTAATATATATTGCTAGGGGTTCTATAGCTATGGCAAAGAGCATTGGTGATAATGGGCATCCCTGCCTAGTTCCTCTGTGTAGTTCAAAGCTTTCTGAATATCCACCATTGACTCTAACTCTGGCCCTCGGGTTTCTATACAGCACCCTTATCCACTCCACATAGTTCTCCCCAAATCCCATCCTCTCCAGGACTTGGAACATATAAGGCCAATCCACCCGGTTGAAAGCCTTTTCTGCATCGACCGTTACCAAAACTGCTGACTCCTTTGAACCTTGCAGATGCCACACTATATTTAAAATTTTCCTAACGTTATCACTCCCTTGGCGCCCTTTGACAAACCCCGTCTGATCTTTATGTATCAAGTGGGGCACCACATCCTGGATCCGATTTGCTAAAACCTTCGCCAGAATCTTAGCATCCAAATTTATTAAGGAGATAGGTCTGTAGGAGCCGCACACCCCCTTATCTTTACCAGCCTTAGGTAAGACCGTTATCCCTGCTTCCTTCATTGACTGAGGTATATCCCATCTCTTCTGTCAAGCTTTTGATCTCCCTTCCCCTGCTGGTGGCGCCTTGTCCCCCAGCCGCGTCCCCCACCCCACATAATCTCCCATCAATCACTTCACATCCGCCATTCCTCCTGCTTCCTCTCTCTGTCCCCCACTGCCCCGCCCCCTCTCTAGATCTTTTCTGTCTTCTATCTTTTTGACTGTCTCTCTCTCTGTCCTATTATTATTGGCGTTCTTTTCTGTCTTTATTTTTTCAGTGGCCTTTACTATTTTTGTATTGTACACCGCCCTGACGCCTTGGCCTGGGCGGTCTATCAAACATCGCAAATAAAGATAAAGATATCTTCCCCCTGGAATACTCTATTAAACACCTCAGTAAGGACTGGTGTAATGAGCTCATCTACTACTTTATAAAACCTTGCCATGTACCCATCCAACCCTGGGGCCTTGCCAGTCTTTAGCATGGAAATAGCTCTCCGCACCTCCTTCCCTCGGATTTATTGTCTTAACCTCTCCCTCTCTGCAGCTTCTACTTGCAGCAACTCACATTCCTTCAAAAAGGCCTCAATCCCCTCCCTCCCCAACTGCGTTTCACTTTTATACAGCTTTTCATAAAATTCATGAAACACCTTTCTGATTTCCTTACGCTTATGTACCATTTCTCCCTTACTATTTCTAATGCCTTCGATATAGGCTGCCTGCCTTCGAGCCTTCAGTCTACTAGCCAAAATTTTCCCTGCCCTATTTCCGCCTTCAAAATGAGCTTGCTTCAACACCGTTAGCTGATACGCCATCTCTCGGGCTCTGATATTACTCAATTCTGCCCTCACCTTCCTTATTGCAACCATAATCTCCGGCCGCTGCCCCTCCTGGTGTTCATTTTCTAATCTCTCTATTTTCTTTAGTAATTCTTTCTCTGCCGCTCCCTTCACCCGCTTTACCTGCGCTGTCAAGCTAATCAACTGTCCCCGAACCACCACCTTTAGGCCATCCCACACCGTACCTATGGAAGCCTCCCCATTATTATTAATACTTAGATACTCTTTTATACTATCCTGTAACTTTCCTACATGCTTCTCCTCCTCCAACAAGGAGTCATTTAATTTCCAAAACTTTAAACTTTCTTCCTCTCCACCCACTTCCAGTTTAATACACACTGGGGCATGATCTGACCATGTGACTGTTCCCTGCTCCACCTCTAAGACCCTTTCCACCCACGGTCCCCCCCCCCCCCCCAAATCATGTCCAGCCTGCTATACGTTCCGTGCACTGGAGGATAGAACATATATCTCCGCTCTCCCGGATGCTAACTTCTCCAAAGGTCAACTAGCCCCAATCTCTCCTTCAACTTCAAGCTTTTCCTATCCCCTCTTCCCCCACCCCCCTGCCCCCCACTATTGTCCAATCTTGGATTGCAGGTCAGGTTGAAGTCTCCTCCCACAATTATGGGCGTGCTACCAAACTCCTCCCACTCCTTCATAATTTGCTCATATATTTCCCCTTGCTTCTCATTCGGACCATAATCACCCATACTTCCTCCTTCTCCAATTGCAACTTCACTCCTACCCAACGTCCTCCCTTACCCCTACAGGTACCCTTCACCATATGCTGATATTCACTCCCCACCAAAATCCCTACTCCCCCCCTTTGCAGGGATTCGCCCTCTGCCCAGCCAAGACAACCAAAGGGTATTGTTTGGTCGTTAAATACTCCTGCCTAACAAATACTCCTGCCCCTTCAAATGTGTCTCTTGCACACACAATATCTCCGCCCCCAACCTCCTCCCCTCATGCCCCACCAATTGCCTTTTACGCCACCTTTGCAACCCTTTAACATTGATAGTCCCAATAGTTAATGTTTTATACTTCTGACCGATAACCATTTGCAAACTCCTACTCCCCCGTCTCCCCCCTTCCCTACTTTTCCCATTGATTCGCCATTTTCTCCCCATCCCTCCCCTCTATTATCCCCTTCTGCCCCTCCCCCACCTTTTCCACCCCCTCACCCCCTCCCTTATCCCCCACATACTCTCCATCCAGAGGATTCATCCGAGTACTGCGTCCCTTACCATCCCAAACTCTATATTCCACCGCTGCCCCCTACCTTCCCCACTCCTCCACCCTCTCTCCCTAAGTTACCTTCTCCCTCCCCCACCTGCTCTCCCCCTCCATCCCCCCTCTTGCTAAACCCCACATTTACAACATTATACACCATCATCAGTTCAGTCCATCCTGCTCTCCGATCTCTGGGCTCCGTTCACTTTGTCTCTTCCGCCTCTGGTCTGCTGCTCCTGCCCCTTGCACAGGACTCTGAGAACTCAGTCCAGCTTCTCTCAATGCCACTTCTGCCTCCTCCTTCATTTGAATCCGCCATGTTCTCCCTTTGTGTGTGAATGACAGCCCGAAGGGATGCAGCCATCGATATTTAACCTCCTCCTTCCTCAAAATCTGTGTTACTGGCTGCATTTATTTATTTATACATACATTTATATACCGCATCTTCCAAAGTTCAGTTGCATTGCCCTCCTCCTCTGCAATGTTCCTGTTGACAAGTCCTCAAATATATACACAGGGTACCCCTGCCAGATTAGGGCACCCGGCCTCCTCCCCAGGGCCATGATTTTCTCTTTCATTTTATATCTTGCCAGACAGATTATAATGGTCTGTTTGCTTATGGTGGGCCCAGCGCCCTATGTGCTCTTTCTATTAGTATGTCTGCTGGAGTCACATCCTCCCCCTTTCTTGAGCACTTCCACACACACAGACACCGCCACCTTCTCACTATTTTGATATTCCTTCTCTTCCGGGATGCCCCTAATCCTCAGATTGTTTCTGCGCGAGTGATCCTCCAGATCTTCCAATTTGTACAGCATAGCATCCTGCTGGGATTGCATTTTCAGTGTTCTCTGTACCCCTTCTTCTTGCTGCAGCTCCACCTCCTGCAGCCGATTTTCATGATCTCCCATCCGACACGTCAAGTCCCCAATTTCTTCCTTCAATGTACTCAAAAGCTCACTTAGTTCGATTTTCACAGATTTCACTTATCTTTTTATTTCTGAAAACCACTCCTTTAACTCCTCTCTTGTTATCTCGTTTGGACATTTTCCCTTGTTCCATCCCACTCCACAGCACTGATTCTCCCACTTGGTCACCACTTTCCTCTATCGTAGTGGTATCCTCTTTTGCAGCAGTTTCATTCCTCCCTGCTTGCATCCCCTGATACACATATTCCCGGAGGTCCACTACTTTCCTCCGCGTGGTCATGATGCTATCCCAGTTGGGGCTCCTCCTTTAATACGCTGCCCACTGTAGCTCCTCTTCTTACTTTATCTATCCTTATTCAAATGAACAACTGTCCCTCTTCTGCACCAATATGTTCTCCTTGCCTCCTCCCACCCTGCACGTTGCCTACTCTGCTCAGCTTTCCACTGATGCGCACTTGCCTTGCCAGCCGCTTGTCTCTGTTGGCCTGCACATGTGCCTTCCCTGCTCCACTGCTGCTTTCTCCGGTTTCCTGCTGCTTCTCTGGCTGCCGTTATCCTCCGTCTCCAGCGAACCTCTCCTGCTTGCTCCACCAACCTTCCTGCAGCCAGTCCCGATGCAGGCACTTTGCCCTTTCCTCCACCGCACTCCACTTCTGCACGCTCTGCCTCCACGGCCCACAGAGCACCACATGGCCGGCTCTTCGCTCCGTTCTCCGATGCTCAGCTCTGTCTACGCCACAGCCCCGCTCACCACGCCGTCCCGTTCCCCTCCGGACGGCTTCCGCTTCCTACCGCCGTGTTCCGCACCGTTCCCGCTCCTCCCGGGGGGCTTATTTTTAGCTTTATATTTGGGATGATACCGGAGCAGCTATTTTACGCCATCGGCTTTGGTGATGTCACTTCCTCCGTAGTTGCCCTTTTAATGGGACTGCAGCAGGGATATATAAAATACATGTGTTTCTTATGTGAGTGGGATAGCCGAGCAAGGGATTGGCACTACTTGCGGAAGGAATGGAATCGTAGACAAAATGTAACAGTTGGAGAGAAGAATATCCAGCACCCAGCTCTGGTTGAGGCTCACAAAATCCTTCTTACACCCCTTCACATCAAACTAGGTTTGATGAAAAACTTCGTGAAAGCCATGGACCGCACTTCGCCAGCTTTCCAATACCTGCATGAAAAATTCCCTAGACTCAACAAAGCAAAGATTAAAGGAGGAGTTTTTGTGTGTCCTCAGATTCGAGAGCTCTTCAAAGATGACCGGTTCAACAGCTTGCTGCAGGGTGATGCGAAACAAGCATGGAATGCTTTTTGCCTAGTGTCAAACTTTCTCGGGAATGTTAGGGCAGAAAACTACAAGGAACTAGTAGAAGACATGCTGATGCAGTATCCGAAACTTGGCTGCAATATGTCTCTAAAGATCCATTTCCTTGATTCCCATCTCAGTTTCTTTCCTGACAACTGCGGTATGGTAAGTGATGAACAGGGCGAACGTTTTCACCAGGATATCGCAATGATGGAGCAAAGATACCAGGGAAAATGGTCCACTACAATGCTGGCTGACTACTGCTGGACACTCCCCAGAGAAGCTCCCGAAAAGCTGTACAAGAGACAGGCGAAAAAATCTAAGAAGTAGTCTATGACTTGATTTTTTACAGGTATTAACCGAAGGCCTATTATATTTACTATTGACATGCATTTTGTGATGTAAACATTAATTCTTGTAGATTACAAGAAAACGAGAGCCAACTTTGCAATTTCACTGTCATATTCGTGTTCAGCATATAAAAATTGATAAGAAATGACTATTTTTATTTCAGTAACATGACTTTTGTAAACGTTTGTTGACCAGGGTTTAATGTTCAGCGTCTGAAGCTAGCCGCTGGTGCTGAATATCGGGCCCCTTAATCCCCCATTCTTTATTTCCTCCTCCATATTGAAAGTTCAAAAAGCAACATCGGTAGTTAACTGCAGCTCACCTCTACTTGAGATATCAGATAAAGTTACGTTTATTTTGATTTTATCCTGTTTCTATAAAGGGATCCACTGTGTCTGTCCCATGGCATTTTGAATCCTGTCACTGTATTTACCCTCACCACTTCCATCAAGAGGGAATTCCATGGAGGCTTGCAAAATGTCTCATATACAGTGTATGAGTGCAGCGTCTACACACAAGTCGTAACATACTGGCCTCCACGTATATAGTCAGGTTTCCCCAACTGTTTTTTTCCCACGTGTAGGCTTGTAAAATGGCTCTTCTTGCTGTATGTAGATGCATATTAATTTGCACTCCTGCACGTCCGTTTGAGTATTTAAAAATGGCTTCATGCTTAGCACAGCTCTTTCTAAAATGTCACAACTTCAACATCTCACTTTCGATCTCCAAGCCTTTTCTAAGATCTATTGTAGTTTTTTTCCTTTTCTGGCTTTGGCCATTATTGTTTATTTTTTGTATATTGTAAACCACCCTGATGTAATAAAGGAACGGTATTTCAAATTGTCAAATAAACATAACCATACCTTCGCATTTTTTAAAAAAATGGTTAAATCAAGGCAAGGAGAACCAAGGTTGAAGTTTTTAAAAGCAGCTTCAAAAAGGTGGTTTTAAGTAGGGTTTAGTTCTGTTTATAACAGTTACATATTATTCATTCACTTTTTTGTTACAGTATAGGATGGTCAGTTAAGAGGAAAAAATGTTTCGCAAATATCTTTCATAGTACACCATGCTTCCCTTCTGGGGTTTCTGTGAAGCAAGCCGTGACCTCCTAATTTTAATGGCACAACAAAACTTAAACAACTCATTCCACAGAACGATGATGCTGGAAGCACTGCAACAAGTCTAATGTTTAGAATGGTGACGTTCTATTTATCAGATAATATCCTTTCCTAGAGTCCTATTAGTCCACAGTCCAGAAAAGTGGGTTGTGTTCCCCTACCAGCAGACTGGTGGAGAAAGTCAACCAATGAAACGCCTAGGTTTTAATGACATCACTCCCATGCCTCTATCAGCCTGAGTCACTACAGAGCACCTCAGTATTCATCCCAGAACATATGGAAACGGATGGCAAACCTCACACAACCTCAACATGGGTAACAATGATGAATCAAACAATAGAGAAACTATGTACAGGAGAGACTGAACAGCAGGTCAGTAGCATATGGACCTGCAGAGCCAAGAATATAATTCATAGTATACCAACATACTGCCGTAACATAACAGACAACACACAGTTCCATGGGTAGGTCCTGGACTGGTCTAGCAGGACTCAAGGAAAGGACATTATCTGATAAGTAAAATGTCACCTTCAATATTGTCCTGCTAGACCAGTCCAGACAAGTGGGACATACAAAAGCTGCACCTCATCTGGGCAGGAAGAAGACACAGCAGCTCATAATCCTGAAGCTAAAGGCCGTGTCCGCTTGGGCGTGGCCATCCAAGCAGTAATGCTTAACAAAATGTGAAAAGTGATGTCCACATTGCCGCCCAACAATGTCTGAAGGGGCTACCAAGCTACGCTCTGCTCATGGGGACACTTGCTCCCGAGAAGAATGGGTACACAGACCTCTAAAACCAGCTGGTTCTGTCACAGATACATTGAGGCAATTGCCTCCTTGATCCAGCACCCCAAGCTAGACTTGCCTGTGCGACGCCTTTGTGCGGGCCAGCAAACAGCACAAAAAGATGATTGGACTTACGGAAGGAATCTGTAACTTCCAAGTCCAGGAGAAGCACCCTCCAAACATCCACGAGGCGAAGACCCTTATCTTTCCCCTCTACACTGCTCCATAGAAAAGGAGGGCAAGCAAACCACCTGGTTCACATGAAAGGGAGATATCACCTTGCGCAAAAAGGAAGACACAGACCAAATGGAAATCGCTACCTCTGAAAAGGACAGATAGGATCCCGGCAAGACAGAGCCTGCTGCTCAGAAATCTGCCTTGCTGAACAAATCACAACCAAGCAAACAGACTTGAGAGTCAAGACCTTCAGAGTAGCATGCTTCAGAAGCTCAAAAGGATCCAATACCAGGTCCCTGAGCACCATACAGAATTCCCAGGAAGGGACAAATGACCAGAGGGGATGACACAGACACCAAACCCCCGAAGAAAACATAAAACATCTGGGTACAAGGTTGAAGACTTCCCAGCCACCAGACCTCTGAAGCAGGAAAAGCTGCCAACTGGACTTTCAGGGAGGTAAGGGAAAAACCCTTTTCCAGACCATCCTGCAGAAGACCAATAGAACTGGCACCTTGGTAGACTTAGAAACAAGCTGTTGTGCGCCACACACATGCTCAAAGTACCACCAGATATGCACGTATGCCAGGCTGGTAAAACCTCTCTGAGTTTTTAGCAGAATGGAAACTACTGCAGGAGAACAGCGTTTACGCATCAGCTGACTCCCTTCAAGAGCCAAGCCGTAAGCAAGAATTGAGCTGGGTCATCAACGACAATAAGCCCCTGATGCAACCGGCCCCAAAATGGGGTAGATGAAGAGGAGGAATCTGCAAGAACCGCATCAGGTCCCTAAACCATGCTCTCCTTCCCAATCCAGCACCACCAGAACAATCCAACTCAGATGGCATGCTATGCGCCGAAGCACATGCCTCTACAGCAACCATGGAGAAAGCACATACAGCAGGCACTGCTGTGGCAAGGACTGAACCAAGGTGACAACACCCTTGGACCCAGTTTCCGTGTGGTAAGTGAAGCAATGGTGCACTTTGTCATTAGAGTGGGACACCATCAATTACATCATGGAGAGACCCCAATGGCAGAGAAGCCTTTGAAACACTTCCTGACTTAACTCCCACTCTCCGGGATCGAGAGAGTGACGATGGAAGATGACTGCTTCCACACTGACCACCCCGACAAAGTGCCGAGCAGACAGAGCTAGGAGGCTCATTTCCTCCCAGGCAACGAGAAAGCCAACCCCAGGGTACGAGGGAATAAAAAGTGCCTGTTAGTATATAATGCATATATATGCATAACTACTCTGATGCATATAGTAAAGGGCAGTATATCAAGTGCCTAAACCATAAACCATAATCTTTACACCTCATGCTGCCTTGGCGACTGACATATACCACTGCCATGGCATTGCCCAAGAACACTCTCGCACTACCCTGCCCTTGACCAAGGGTGGGAAAACTTAAGAGGGCCAGCCAGACAGCCCTTGCTTCAAGACAGTTGATGGACCACACTCGTCTGCCTGTGGCTTCAACAGCCCTGGGCTGTTCAGTCTTGACAAGGGCTACCCTGCCAGTAATAATGGCATCCATTGCCAGAAGAATCCACAAGTGATCATCCAGGGGCATGCCCCTCTTCAGATTACTACTACTACTACCGCTATTAATTTTTATATAGTGTTATAAGGCATACGCAATGCTGTACAGATACATATAAAAGATAGTCCCTGCTTGTTAGAGCTTACAATCTAATAAAGAAAAGGGCAAAGACAGAAGTAAGCTAGAGGAAGAGCAGAGTTCACGAGGAGGGGTGCAGGGAGAGAGAAGAGAGGAAAGGTAGTGAGGAGCAGTAGAATGAATGCATTTATAGGTCAGAAGGAGAAGTCTGAATTGGATACGGAAACGGAAGGGGAACCAAGGAAGTGATTTAAGAAGAGAGGTTATATAAATATATTGAGGCTGGAAGATTAGCTGTGCAGCAGAGTTCTGAACAGATTGAAGGGGAAAGAGATGACACAGAGGGAGACCAGCAAGGAGGAGATTACAACAGTCGAGATGGGAGGTGACTAAAGAGTTGACAGGTGTTTTAGTAGTGTGTTCAGAAAGGAAGGGGTGAATTTTGTTAATGTTATAGAGAAAGAAACAACAGGTTTAAGCTATTTGCTGGATATGTGTAGAGAAGGAGAGGGAGGAGTCAAAGATGATCCCAAGGTTGAGGGCTGAGGAAACAGGAAGTTAAGAGTATTATCAACAGAGCTAGAGAAAGGAGGAAGGGGGGGAGGAAGGTTTAGGGGGGGAAAAAGAAAACAACATGGGCATAGACACCACTTCAAGCTGGCTCACTCCCAGCTGGGGCGGAAGCCTGAGCTTGAACTGCGGTCAGGAAAGGGCCACTGGAGCGGCCTCATATGAGCACACCCATGGCACCATCTTGATTGCCAGCACCATCAAGCCGAGAAGTTAGAGATAATCCCAAACCCTGGGAGCCTGTTGAGAAGAGAACACTTCAAGTTGTTCTAACAATCTCTGCACTCTCTCCTCTGGCAGGAAGACTCTGCCTACTCGAGCATTGAACTGTGCTCCCAGGAATTCCAGGATGCTTTTCCCAATTGACCACCCAGCCTAGGCCTTCCAGAAGGACCCCACTGGGGCTGAAACGTGAGAGGCCTCCAACAGAGAACAAGCTCATATGAACCAGTCATCCAGAAATGGGTATACACAAAGTCCTTAGCTCCGGAAGTGCAGCAGCCACCACCATCATAACCCCAGAGAACTTTCTTTGGGCAGTGGAGAGGCCGAAAGGAGGATGGTGAACTGACGGTGGGAGCCCAAGCATGGCAAAACGCAGACATCTCTGATGATTCTCCCGGATCAGGATATGAAAACAAGCTTCAACCAAAACTAGAGTTGCTAGGAACTCCCTTCAGAGCATCGCCAAAATCACAGATCTCAGTTTCCATTCAGAAGCTCAACACGCAGAAAGAAGCATTGACTGCCTTGAGGCCATTAGTCAGAAGGAGCCATCCGTCTTTGGCATACTGAGAGAAATGGAATGTC
Organism: Ichthyophis bannanicus; assembly: GCA_033557465.1. Taxonomy (NCBI): domain Eukaryota; kingdom Metazoa; phylum Chordata; class Amphibia; order Gymnophiona; family Ichthyophiidae; genus Ichthyophis; species Ichthyophis bannanicus. Next base: position 1,768,568,532 of record CM066032.1, read on the forward strand.
TGCCCTTGCTCCGCTCATCCGGGGCCCTGCACCACCATCTTTAGGTGCAGTGACTTGTCTAATGTGGCTCTCATATCCAAACCACATGGAAAGATAACAAATGCCTCTGGGCTTGGCTGCTTGCAGTCTAGGACATAGCCACTTTGAATGGTGTCTAGCAACTTCTATCCTTGTGACATTCAGGAATGGGTCCCAAAACCTACAAAGTGATGAATGGGAGGACCTCTGGAGGGGACGGAATCTCTGGGTCCATGAGCCGCATCGAAAGGACTAATTATGGGTCCGAAATCTAGAAGCAGAAAAGGGCTTTCTAGGATGAAACTCCAGGAGTCCCGAGACCCCCGAACTCAGTCCAGCATGCCTGAAATGGATGGGCAGAGGCCAAAGAGGGAAAAGACCTGTTTGCTTTTAGTCTATCCTCTGGAAGGCGAAAAAACGTGGCCTCGGCCAAGTCCTTCACTAACTTCTCTAATCAGCTCCACAAGGGAGCTTTCCCTTAACGCCATTTGAATTAGCCGGAACCTGTCTTCTAAGTTTCTCCTCTGCTCTGGATACTCTTGCTCCACCCATCCCACGTCCTGTGAGCGCACTATTCCTCAGCCCTGGCTGTCTTTAACTATCCACTATCTATACTCATGTGCCTGCTCAGCTGAGAGCATTTGGCTCAAATCCTGCTTCCTTTCTGACTTTCTTCACTTCAAATTCATGCTTGCCTCCTTCCAGTCAGCCTTAGCACTCGCTAAACAAAACTACTATGTCCATCTCACTAACTCGCTTGCCTCTGACCCCTGCCATCACTTCTCAACCCTTAACTCTCTCCTCCAGGTGCCTCCCCCTCCGACTCCACTTGCTCTTTCTGCCCAAACCCTAGCCAACTATTTCCATGACAAAATCCACAAGATTATTTATTTAACAGATTTGCTATTCCGTTTTTCTACCAGTCAAAATGGTTCACAGGGAACTAAATGAATACAATGAACTTATGTAAACAATGGGGTGACATAAAACTTATGAGTAACAGTAGGTAACAAGAAGTTTAAAGTAGGGTATCACAACTATTTACAATTAGAATGGTCTGGAGGAGGGTGGACAGGGGTATCTGAGGGAGAGGTTTAGCAAGGCTGGGTGTGAGAGATTCTGCTAATTTGTCAGGGTTCATGATGCATTGTGCTCTGCTGGAAGTCAACCCCAAAGTGCTCTTGAAATAGGTAGACTTTTAGTTTCTTTCGGAAGTCTGTAATTGAGTTGATGTTTCTTAGTGTAGGGGGTATGAGTTCCAGAGGGTGGGGGCATACAGTGCAAACGCTCTAAGGCATGTGCTCTGGTTGCTCTTGCAAATCTGGGAAGGGAGGCTGAGGAGATTTTGTGTGCCATTTCTACTTGGTCTGTTGGTCTTAGGAGTGTGGATTAGTGCTTGAAGGAGTGGTTGTTTAGAGCTTTGTGGATGGTTGCGAGGATCTTGTACTGGATTCTTGAGCCGATGGGTAGCAAGTGGAGGAGTTTGAAGATTGGATTGATGTGAATTTGTCTGGATTACTTGGCAGATGGTACGTGCTGTAGTGTTCTGGGCGAGTTATAGTGGAAGAAGAGCGTGCTTGAGTAGGCCTTGATATATTGAGCTGCAGTAGTCAAATAGTGGGGTGATGGTGGCTTGGCAGACTGAGCGGAATGTTTCCATAGTTAGGCGGGGACGTAGGTTATGCAGTGTTCTAAGTTTGTAGTAGACAGATCTAGCGATATTCTGAATCTGAGTTTGGAAGCTTGGTCGAATATGATGCCCAGGTATATGATTTCTGTTTTGACGTGGAGATCAGAAGTGCCAATCTTGATGGATAATGGGGGATAGAATTTGGGGTCTCTTGTCAAGTGAAGAATTTCTGTATTATTGAGGTTGAATGACAAGCTGTGAAAGTGGAGCCATTTGACTATTTCGGTGAAACAGTCAGTGATTTCTGAATATTCAGGAGCGGATGTGGAGAATGGTGTGTAAATCATTAAAAACTGTTGGTGTAAATTAGGTAGCTGACATTGAATTTTTGGATAGTTGTGCAAAGGGCTGGATATAGATATTGAATAGTAGAGATGAAAGAGATGAACCTTGGGGTACACTTTGAGTTAGGATGTAGGGACGTGATCTTTGGGTTCCAACTTTTATCTGTTGACTTTGGTTGGATAGGTAGGAATGAATCCATCTGAGGGGGTTGCCTTGTACTCCGATGTGAGGGAGTTGGTTGAGAAGGATTTGATGAGACACAGTGTCAAAAGCAGCGGCGATGTCCTGAAAGAGTAGGATGAATCTACTGGTGAGAATTTCTGTGCCAGAGATGAGTGTGTTTAGAAGGGAGGTCAGTAAGGTTTCTGCACTGTGATTAGGGTGGAAGCCATGTTGAGGAGGGTGAGCTGGCATCCAAGATTGGCTTTTTTTAAAGAAAGGTCTGACAGAGGCCTTGTGAGATGGGATGTCTGCAGTATGCTTGATATGAATGGTAGAAACTGCTCTTGTAGTTTTTATCTAGGATACTGAGCAGGGATCAAGTGCAGAGGTGGTAGTGTTGATGTTAGGGATTATTCCATCAAGCTCTTCAAGGGAGACAGTTTTAAAGGCAATCCAGGAGTGTTCAGGGGAAGTATCTGCATTTTGAGAAGGTAATGTAAAGTTGTTAGTGAGACCTGGGTTGTGCTTGGCTTGTAGGTAGGAGGCCATGTCTTGAAGATGCAGGGTGTTATTTTGGTGGGGATGAGTAGGATCTTTAGTGAGAGATTTGACAAGATCGAAGAGTTCTCTGGGTTTATTGACAGCACATAGAAGGAGGTTGGTGTAATACTCTCTTTTGGTCTTAAGGTGAGGTACAGTAAGTTCTTAAACTGTCTAGGTAAATTCTTCATCTCCTCTTCCCCCTCTTCAATACCAATTTTTCCCTTCAATCTCTGTTACTTTTTCATCCTTTTCTAAGATCTCCAAAGAGGAAATCTCATCTTCTTTCCTCCTCTAAACTTACTACCTGCTCCTCTAATCCTATCCCCACCCATTTCCTTAACTCCATATCTTCCTCTGTCATCCCTTCCATCTCACGTGTTTCTCAAGCTCTCGCTCTCCATGGCCTTTAAGCATGCTGTGGTCACACCTCTCCTCAAAAAACTTTCACAATCCTGCTGGCCCTTCTAATTATCAACCCATCTCCTTCCCTTCATTTCCAAACTTCTTGAACATATAGTCCTTCAATCTGGCTTTCATCTCTTACATTCTGAGATGGCACTTGCTAAAGCTTCCAGCAACTTGTTCCTGGCTAAATCAAAGGACCTTTACTCAACCCTCATTCTTCTTGACCTTTCTGCTTCTTTTCACACTGTTGACTACCACCTTCTCCTCGACACACTGTCCTCACTTGGTTTTAGGGGTTCTGTGTTGTCTTGTTCTCTTCTTATCTCTCCCATCACTCTTTCAGTGTTTGTTCTAGTGGTTCTTCTTTTACTGCTATCTCACTCTCAGTTGGTGTACCCCAAGGGTCTGTTCTGGGCCCTCTCCTTTTCTCTCTCTATACGCAGGTCCTTGGTGCTCTCATGTCCTCCCATGGCTTTCATTATCATTTTTATGCTGATGACTCTCAGATCTATCTATCTATACCTGATATTTCTCTGATATTCCAGACCCACATCTCTGCCTGCCTATCTGACATCGCCGCTTGGATGTCTCACTGCCAAACCAAACTTCTTATTTTTCCCCCAAACCCTCCTCTTCCTCTCCTCCTTTCTCTCTCTCTGTAGATAACACTCCTCTACTTCCTATTTTCTCAACCCGAAACTTTGGTGTCGTCTTTGACGCCTCCCTCTCCTTTTCTACACATATCCAACCCCTAGCTAAAACCTGTCATTTCTTTCTCTATAACATGAACAAAATTCGCCCCTTCCTTTCTGAATGCACTACTAAAATACTTATCCACTCTTTAGTCACTTCCTGTCTGGACTGTTGCAACCTTCTTGTTGGTCTCCCTCTGAGTCACTTCTCTCCCCTTCAATCTATTCAGAACTCTGTGTGACTAATCTTTCTCCAGCCCCAATATGCTTATATAACCCCTCTTCTCAAGTCACTTTGTTGGCTCCCCTTCCGTTTCCATATCCAATTCAAACTTCTTCTTCTGATCTATAAATGCATTCATTCTAATGCTCCTCACTACCTTTCCTCTCCTCTCTCCCTACACCCCCTCCTCATGAACTCTGCTCGTCCACTAGCCTTCTCCTCTCTATGCCCTTTTCTCCCACTGCCAACTCAAGACTTCGATCCTTTCACCTTGCTGTTCCTTATGCCTGGAACAAAATTTCCTGAGTCTGTATGTTAGGCTTCATCTCTACCCCTTTTCAAATCCATGCTATAGGCTCACCTCTTTGAGGCTGTTTTTGGATCCTGATCCCTTGTTTTCCTTTTCGTCTCCTTACCTTTCCCTATCATATCCTTATTCTTATCTATTGTATTGTCTGTCTTGATTAGACTGTAAGTTCTGATGAGCAGGGTCCATCTTTTATATGTGTCTGTATAGCACGGTGTATGCCTAGTACGCTATATAAATGAGCAGCAGCAGTAGTATCCACTGCCCAGTAGCGAAGTCATAACCAATGCTGGGTCACTATTGACAGGACAACATCCCTAGCCGCCAAGCAGGCTCAAACATACATGGCATCTGAAGGAAGGCAGTAACTGACACCAAAGGAGGGACAGCATCATCCAAGCTGGAGAGACTGAATCCACAGGAGCAAGGCTTGAGGCGTCAGGCCTGCACACATTGCCAACCGGAGAATAGCAGCTGCCTCTGCAAACTGGCTCCTCAGCAGAGAGTCCATCTTTCTGTCCATAGTGCCTTTCAAGGCCAATCCGACTTCCATGTGAGTAGAGGCCCACTTCATGACCACCATGACTTCCGCCTCCACCTTGGGCAGGTCAGACCATGCAAAGCATTCCTCTCCGGGAGAGCTCACATCCCTTTACATGCCTTTATCTCCCTAGGCGGATAATCAATAATGACCCATTCCGACCACAACATGTTCTTGATTATTTCTGGAAACAGGAAGACTGCTGTGAATATCAGCACCACCTATAGAAGCGGGGAACCTGCGGATCCTGCTCCGTTGCTAGAGCATCAGCCACATACCAGGCGGAAGACACTGGAGCAATCAATGATGCTAGAACTCCCTTCCAGGACAGGCAGAAAATGCCAGCCTCCACACAAACCTTTGATGGAGAAAGCACTTTTTTTTTTGTATCAGACCCCAGATGATCCATATCTCCAGAAGGCAACCTCCATCTGGGTCGCTTAGGAGGCACTCAGGCTGGGCTTTGACACTCTGCCCATCCCTCATATGACTGAGCTCAAGGGAATCCAAAGGCTGCAGGGTCTGAGTTTCTGCGCCAAAGACCAGGCTTGCTAAAGGAGGAAAATAATTCTATGGAGGACAACTCAGATTCCAGGAGCTCGCCTCCCTGAGAATGATCCCCAACACAGGAGACACCGCTGAAGCCAAGCCCTCCGAAGAAGGGGAGTGGCCAGAAGTGTAGTCACCGAAACGCAAGGTTGTGCTATTATTCTTATTTACAGCACCATCAGTCACCTCCTACTTTGAAGCAGAAAATGCTGGGCCAACCAAATCCCTTCATTGGAAGAAGGGAGATGGGCCCACCACTGAAAGGTCAGAGGCTGCCATGCATGATGAATCCAGTGAAGAGCCTCTTTGCTTGCCACAAGTCAAACAACACTTCCTTGAAAAAGTCAGAAAGAGTAAAGGCAAGGCAAACATTTGCACATACTAAGCCTGCACAGGCACAAAAGAGCGCTAATGGAGCGCATACATGATTGCGTACTACGAGCGCTTGGGCAGGAAAATGCATTGAAGCCACTCAGGCAGAACTCGTGCTGGGAAAGCAGTGTGTATAAATGCCCGTAGCATGGGAAATAAGATCCCAGATGTTGAAGCTTTAATGGGAGAGGCTGATTTGGGTGAAGTGGCAGTTACAGAAACATGGTTCACAGAAAACTATGACTGGGATGTAACTATACCAGGCTATACTTTATTCAGAAAGGACAAGGTAGGAATAAGAGGAGGAGGAGTGGCACTATATGTAAAAAAATAATATTAAAGCTTTGGAACTATAGAACTTAAAAGGGAAAGAGAAGGCACTGTAGGTTAAACTAGAAAGAGGGGGAGAGAAATCAATTTGCATTGGCGTGATATACAGACCTCCTTCACAGGACGAAAAGGTGAACAGAGCGTTAATTGAAGATATGTACAGCATTGCTAGGAAAGGGGAAGTGCTACTGATAGGGGATTTCAATATGCCAGATGTTCAGTGGCACATTCCTGCTGCAGTATCATCTAGAAGAAAGGAGATCCTGGATTCTCTACAGGGAGAACTATTCAGGCAACTGGTAATAGAACCCAACGTCAAGGGGCAATACTGGACTTCGTGATTACCAAAGGTGAAAGTGTTTCTGATGTTATAGTGGGTGATCATTTTGCATCCAGTGATCACCAGATGGTGTGGTTCAGTATTAGGACTAGGGCTGTTAAAAGCCATTCAAAAGCAAGGGTCTTAGACTTTAAGAAAACTAACTTTGCCAAGATGGGCCAATACCTCAGGGAGTCGTTAGCAGGATGGGAACAGCTAGGGGATGTACAAAAACAGTGGGCAAAACTGAAAGGGGATATTTTAAGGGCAACCAACCTTTTTGTTAAAATGGTGAATAAAGGTAAAAGGAAAAGGAGACCTCTATGGTTTTCGAAAGAAGTAGCTGAAAAGGTGAAGAAAAAGAGGGAGGCCTTCATTAAATACAAGAGATCACAGAGAGAGGGAGACAGGCATCTATATTTGGAAAAACTTAGAAAAGCTAGCAAAGTAGTCAGGAAAGCAAAGATTCAAAAAGAGAAGGAAATAGTTAGGGCTCTTTAACCTGGAAAAGAGACGGCTGAGGGGAGATATAATAGAAGTCTATAAATTAATGAACGGAGTGAAATGGGTAAACATAGATCAATTGTTTACGTTATCAGAATATAGAAAGACTAGGGGACATGCAATGAAGCTACAAGGTAAACTATTTAAGACTAATAAAAGAAAATATTTTTTCATTCAACGTGTAATCAAACTCTGGAATTTGTTACCGGAGGATGTAGTATCAGAATATAGAAAGACTAGGGGACATGCAATGAAGCTACAAGGTAAACTATTTAAGACTAATAAAAGAAAATATTTTTTCATTCAACGTGTAATCAAACTCTGGAATTTGTTACCGGAGGATATAGTAAGGGCTGTTAGTATAGCTGGGTTTAAAAAAGTTTTGGACAAGTTCCTGGAGGAAAGGTCCATAAACCATTATTAAGAAGGGACCCTGGATATCAATGCTTGACCCAGTGCAAGCATTGCGGAACCTGTGTCTTTTGGGGAAACTGCTAGGTACGTATGACCTAGATTGGCCACTGTTGGAAACAGGATACTGGGCTTGATGGACCTTGGTCTGACCCAGTATGGCATATCTTATGTTCTTATGTGCAGCCTTTGACTGCTTTGAGTGCATAAGCAGAACCTCTGCCATTGCCATAGGTGCACGTAGGATTGCCTGGCTCCAGGCATCTGACTTGGAAATTTGGGTACAGGATAAACTAGGGAATATTCCTTGCACAGGAGAGAATCTCTTTGGCAATAATTGGCAGCAAAAAGCTAATGAGATAGATGCTGACAATATGACTTTGGATAGATGTCTAAATCTACAGCTGATCCTGCAAGGAAAAAATCCTATAAGAAACCATTGTTCAGTAAGAAGAAGAAGTTTTATCCCTCCTATACCCAACAGGGGCATCGTTTAGGTCAGTCTGCCCAAAAGGGACAGCGGCAACAACCTAGGCAAAGAAAGACAAAAGCAGCTAAGCCTCAACCGGCTCAGCAGACTCAGCCTCCACAGGGGCTTGGACTCCTATCTAGAGAACTTTGCCTTCCTAGTCCTGAACAGCCCAGAACACTCCACCATCCCAGGAAGGTGATGTCATTTTGCCCCCAGATGGGGTCAGATAGCAGCAGAAAATTGGACTCTGTCTTTTGTAAGAGAGGGGTACAAGCTTCATTTCCTCAGCATGCCCCCTCCTACAATGGTAAGACAGTTCAATTCTCAGACCTCTCTCAACGACCAGTTAGGTCAAGAGGTCACTGTGCTCCTTGCTCAAGGAGCAATAGAAGAGGTACCCATTCCCCAACGGAGTACAGGGTTTTACTCCCCCTATTTCCTTATTCCAAAGAAAACAGGAGGACACAGACCCATTTTAGACCTCAGAGAATTGAACAAATTTCTGCTCAAAGAGAAGTTCAAAATGATTTCTCTAGGAACTCTGCTGCCATACCTTCAGAGTCAGGATTGGCTTTGTTCTCTAGATCTCAAGGATGCGTACACTCATGTTCTCATCCATACAACTCACCGAAAGTTCCTTCGCTTTCTGTTTCAAGGGAAGCACTACCAATACAGGGTTCTTCCCTTTCTGGCCTCTGCACCAAGGGTGTTCACAAAATGCATGGCTGTGGTGGCAGCATTTCTCCGCACCCTGGGAATATTCGTCTTCCCTTACTTAGACGACTGGCTCATTCCAGCCCCTTCAGAGCCAGAGGCCAGGGTTGCTCTCTCTCGCACAATGCGCATCCTTCAGTATTTGGGACTTGTCATAAACTTCCCAAAATCCAACCTTGCTCCCACTCAGTCCCTAGAGTTTATAGGAGCTCTGCTGGATACCAGACAGACAAGGGCCTACCTTCCACAGCCCCGCTGCCTTCGCATTGTGCAGTTAGCTTCCCAAGCAGTGCTAAAACTTCACCTCACTGCTCGGGAAATGTTACAATTGCTAGGCCACATGGCATCCACCGTGCATGTGGTTCTTTATGCTCGCCTCCATATGAGGGCAGCCCAGTGGACTTTATCAACTCAGTGGACTCGCGCGTCAGATTGCCTGTCAGACAAAATAGCAAACTCAGATCGCCTTATTTTGTCCCTCCAATGGTGGCAATCACCCCAAAACCTTTTGGTGGGGTCTTTTTTTTCAGCATCCCCTTTACCATTTTGGTGGCTCTTCTCTGAACCTTTTCTAATATCGCTATATCCTTTTTAAGATACGGCAACCAGAATTGCACACAATATTCAAGGTGCGGTCTCACCATGGAATGATATAGAGGCATTATAATATCTTTTGTTTTATTTTCCATTCCTTTCCTTATGATACCTAGCATTCTATTTGCTCTCTTGGCCGCCGCTGCACACTGGGCCGAGGGTTTTAGCATGGTATCCACAATGACGCCTAAATCTTTTTTCTGGGTGGTGGTTCCTAATGTGGAACCTTGCATCGTGTAACCATAGTTTGGGTTGTTCTTCCCTAGGTGCATAACTTTGCACTTGTCCACATTAAATTTCATCTGCCATTTTGATGCCCAGTCTTCCAATTTATCAAGATCCTCTTGCAATTTTCCACAATCCTCTTGGGTTTTTAACAACTTTAAATAGTTTTGTCTCATCTGCAAATTTGATAACCTCACTCGTTATTCCACTTTCCAGATCATTTATGAATATGTCAAAAAGCAGCGGACCCAGCACAGATCCCTGGGGTACACCACTATTCACCTTTCTCCATTGGGAAAATTGGCCATTTAGCCCTACCCTCTGCTTTCTATCTTTTAACCAGTTCCTGATCCACAGTAGTACACTGCCTCCTATCCAATGACTCTTTAGTTTTGCCAAAAGTCTCTGATGAGGGACCTTGTCAAAGGCTTTCTGAAAGTCCAGATACACTATATCAACCGACTCACCTTTGTCCAACTGTTTATTCACACATTCAAAAAAAACATAACAGATTAATAAGACAAGATCTTCCTTGTCTAAAGCCATGTTGGCTGTCTCCCATTAGGCCATGACTATCTACATGCTGAGTAATTTTATTCTTTATGATGGTTTCTACCATTTTTCCTGGTAATGACGTCAGGTTCACCGGTCTGTAGTTTCCCGGATCACCCCTGGAACCCTTTTTAAAAATTGATGTTACATTGGCGATCCTCCAATCTTCAGGTATTACAGATGATTTTAATGATAGTTCACAGATTACTAATAGCAGGTCTGCAAGCTCATATTTCAGTTCTTTCAACACCCTTGTATGTATACCATCCGGCCCAGGTGATTTGCTACTCTTCAGTTTATCTAATAGTTGTAATACATCTAATAGTTGTAATACATTCACAAACTTGGAAACATCCTGGGCATGTTTGACAAGGGCGAGGTAATCTTGCCTCTAATCAGGAAGGAGAGGGCTCATAAGCTCTAAATCTCCTGCGATCTCCCTTAAGGAACATCCCCATATATAAGATATAGGAACTGATCTTAGCAGAAAGCATGGAAGCCTGGAAGGTTCGACGTCCAAAGTCGTCAAGAGTACTACACTCACGTCCTGGAGGATTAGATGCATGCCTTTTTGCACTCTTTATCCTTCTCATAGCAGATTCCACCACCATGGAATGGTGTAGTAATTTAGCCTTCTGAAACCCAGGACAAGGAGGAACTCGATACATAGTGTCAAGTTTTTGAGAGTGAGGAGATGTGGTTAGAAGTGTTTCCCACATCCTTAACATGAGATCATGCAAGATCTCATGAATAGGTAAGGTAGCTGCCTCCTTGGGAGCTTTAGGGTATTGCAGGATTTCTAATTCCTTTGCCCTAGGCTCTTTTTCAGGAGCCACTGTGATGGAAAGACCTCGGGCCACATCTCGGATAAAATCCTGAAAGGACATATCCTCTGGTGGAGACATCCTACACTGAGGAGAAGAGGAATCCTCAGGAAGAAGTATTCTGGTATCGGCAGAGCTTTCAGAGTCTTCAGACTCATCCGAGGATTCGAAGTATCTTCGATCCGGGTGATCGTGCAAAGCACGGTACCAGTACCGATCGAAGTCGGCATCGGAGTGGTCCGCTACCGACTTGTCAATGCCGGATAGACACGCATGACTTGGTCCCGGTAGAATACCTGCTGATGTCGATGCAGTCTGTGCCGGTACCGGTTGAATTGTCTGAAGCAGTTTCAGGGGCATCGAGGCCGTGAGAAGAGCCGCCAGACTGCGTTCAATAGCCAAGAATCTCTGGTCTTTCGACACTGCTGATGCTTGGGTATCAGTACCGGATGAAGCGGCCGGTACCCCAAAGCATGGCACCAGTAGTTCTGCCGAGGTTGAAGCCTCGAGAACATCCTGGAGCCCCGTTAGTGCTTTGGAAGCTGAAGTCTTACGCCGGGGCAATTTTGCTGGTGAAAGTCCCTCAAGGGCAACGCCAGAGGCATCTCGATGTCTAGAAGGAGATCTACCCTTTTAGGACTGGCTAGATTTATGTTTAGTTACCTGAGATCCATGGGAGGAAGACGAAGCCCTGGAAGACGTCGATGCCACGGAGGCTGTATCGGAGGAAAAAAGTGTGCTAAGTTTAGCAGCTCGGTTTTGCTGGCCCCTTTTCGACATCATCCCACAGGCAACACACTCAGAGAAAGAGTGATCAGGACCTAAACACTTGACGCAGCACTCATAGGTGTCGGTGACTGATATGGTACCGCCACACTTAGAACACTTTTTAAAATCCGAAGCGGGTTTTTCCATTTTGAAGGAAAAAGTTGGGTCTAGTGCCCAAAATGACGCGTGGCACCTAAAGAGAAAATAACTGGAAAGACTCCAGAAGAAAGTTGTTGTTTTTTTTAAGAAAAAAAGGAAGAAGAACCGGTGGTACCGGTGTAGCGTCGAGGGAAGGCAGATGCGACCACTAAAAAGAAGAATAGAAGGGATTTTTTTCTGCGGTGACAGGATGTGCGACCTGTCGGCTCCACGGAAAACGAACAAGAGAGAGGGACAATTGGGAAAGGCGGGAAGGCAGCACGCAGGTACTGTGGGATGCTCCCAAAAGCTTTCCTATTGGACACTGGGGAGCGTTCCCGCGCAGGCTCCGTCGGTACCGACGATACCCATATGTGAAGACTACATTCCTGCTTGTTCCTGGAGATTTTTTTTCTCTCAATTGCTCAAAGTATCTTCAGAGTTGAGAAAATCCAACCAGCATCTGCTGGAGACAGAAGAATACTGAGGTGCCCTCTAGGGGCTCAGGCTGATAAATGCATGGAAGTGATGTCATTGAAACCTGGGCATTTCATTGGTTATCTGTCTCTACCAGTCTGCTGGCAGGGGAATACAACCCACTTGTCTGGACTGGTCTAGCAGGACGATATGGAAATCCTCTTATTTCCATTTTAAATTTGATAAGGCTTTTGGGTCTCATATCACAAATATAATCAATAAAATGGACTGTTGGTGGTTAGTCGCATAAATATGATCTATGTGGTCAGTTAAAAGTAGTTCCACAAAAACAATACTTTTGCAAGATACTTATGTTTTGGTTTAATTGACTATTTTACAGGGTTCAACTTTTTGTTTGTTAGGGAAAGGAATAGCCATCAACAAGTTCAGTTCAACAATGATAAAGCTGATGCCTTCCCCCAAACCCAGGGGATTCCTCAAGGGTCTGCCTTATCATCTCTCTTATTCAATTTGTATATAAAACCGGTCTGCGAGATCTTTCAGAAACGCAACATCAATTACCACATCTATGCCGACGATGTGATGCTGTATACGCACCTTGACATAACACAACCAGATTTCACTCCACTAGAAGAATGCCTTGACATGCTCCAAACATGGCTTCAACAAAACAACATGTCTATAAACCACAAGAAAACAGAGGTCATGTTTATCTCCAAGAAAACCAACTTCATTCCGCCCACCACAGTCACCCTTAACAAAAACATATATAATACGAAACCTGCAATAAAATATCTAGGAGTCCTACTGGACTGCAACCTTAGGATGGATAAACACCTCCGAACAATCAACCGAGCCATTTTTTACAAACTGAAAGTTCTGCAACCACTTTGCAATATCCTCGAAAAATCTGACTTTAGGACTGTTGCACAAGCTCTCATTATTCCCCACCTGGACTACTGCAACGCCATTCTGCAAGGGCTTCCGAAGAACACCCTAAACATCTTGCAAATGGCTCAAAATGTTGCTGCAAGAGTCATCATGGAAAAGAAAGTCACAGACCACATAACCCCAGTACTAATGGAACTGCATTGGCTCCCAGTGGCCGCTCGCATCATTTTCAAACTTCTCATAACAACGTTTAAACTCATCCATAACATCGCACCATCCTACCTTGATAACCTAATCGCTATTCAACCACACAACAGGAACAGAAGAACCATAAATCTCAATGCTCTCTGTGTTCCGACCAGCATAAGAGCTGTCAAAGCAGAAACAAGCAATAGGGCATTCACATATACAGCACCAATCCACTGGAACCAGCTCCCACACGAGTTGAGACTCACAAACAACTTGAGTGAATTTAGAAGGAAACTTAAAACCCATTTATTTCAGACCCACTACAACCTGACCTAAGTGTGATACTCTACCTCAACCAGATGACTTTGCCTGCCACGGCGGCATTTGGAATACTGGCATGTAATCATGTATAAATTGTACATTTTGGGCCCCTCCCATGCTATTGCAATCAAATGTATACCCAGATCTGTGTGCCCCAACTAAATGTATATTGTATCCAATTGATTCTCCTGTGTTATGCAAATCATTGCCTAATCGAAATGTAAATCTAAAAAACTCACTGTATTGTACGATACATTATGATTATGTAAAGTAAACCGCTGCTGATCGTAGGAAGCAGCGGTATACAAATGTTTACTAAATAAATAAAATAAATAAATAAAAAGAAGGAGGTGATAGTGCCTTTATATAAGTCTTTGGTGAGACCTCATTTGGAGTACTGTGTTCACTTCTGAAGATAACACCTTCAAAATGATATAAACCAGATAGAACAGGTGCAGATGACGGCTACTAAAATGGTTAGTGTTCTTTGTCATAAGACATACGGGGACAGACTTAAATAGTTCAAAATATATGCTTTGGAAGAAAGGAGGGAGAGGGGAGATAACAGATGTTTAAATACTTCCATAGCATAGATGCAGAAGAGGAGAGCCTCTTTCAAATAAAAGAAAGCTCTGTAACGAGGGTTCATAATTTGAAGGGGGGGGAAAGGATGAAGATGAAAGGGGATAGACTTAGGAGTAATTTAAGGAAATATTTCTTTATGGAAAGAATAGTAGATGCACGGAATAGCCTCCCAGTAGGGGTAGTAGAGAAAAGGACTTTATCTGAATTCAAGAAAGCATGGGACAAATACAGAGGATCTCTAAGGGAAAAAAGGGACTGTAAAGCTTAGTAGTTGATATGGAAGGGCAGACTGAATATGGTCTTTATCTGCTGTCATTTTTCTATGCTTCTTGAAAAAGTCAATTTTTCCAGCAGGTGAGGTGTCTGAGTTTTTTGCCTCCCCTCTCCCTCAGTTCCCAGCATGAAATAATCATGTCTTTGACCCTCAGGTGGCTGTATCTTTCAGTCTCCTTAGGGATTGGTAGAAGATAACAATAATCTCAACACATTTTGGGACCCAGCAGGAGAGAGGGCTGTAGTACTGGGGAGGAAGCAGTGGAGGAGAGTAAGAGTGCAATGGTGGGGAAAAGGGTGTAAGGAAGAAGCATCAGTGGGATTCACACAGTAACTGCTTACCATATTTTAGCAAACAGGCTCCTTATTCTTTTATTCTTTTAGATTCAACTCAAAGAAAACCCAGGATCTTCTGGGTCGCCAGGAGTCAAGACTGACTCGAAAGCACACATTGCATTGCATTTATTTACAAATATTTATAATCCACCCATCGCTAGTCATCGCTAAGTAGTTTATATTGGAAAGCTGAAAGTATTTAAGTAACCAGGGAAATTACCTTTGCCAACAATCACAACAGAGTCATCAGACAGAGTACATGCTAAAATAGAGTCCAGGTTGTTGACTTGCTGTAAACTTGATGTAGACCCTGTAAAACCTAAAACAGAAACAAATGATCAAATGTATTACTCCTTAAGTGCTAGGCAAGTGCTTTCGGGATATGAAGAAACAGATCATAAAACTGCTAATCTGAGAATACTTGAAAATATAACATAAAAATGGTGGCAAATGAAGGCCAAAATGACCAATTCAGTCTGCCCAGAAAGGTGTTTAGTTTTGTAACTGTTGTTCCATGCAGGCTATTCTCCATGTTTTCTCTCTAGGGTTGTAACTGCTGCTCCATGTAGGATAACCTTGTGCTGAAGGTTTTACAATTACTGTAACTTTCACTAGTAGCAAACTACTCTGATTACCTTTATAAATTTTAGATGAAAAAGATTTACTGTGTAATTTGTCCTCCTGAAAGATACTAATATAGAAGACAAAATTCCAGATGAGAGCACAGAGCTGCACTGCACAAAATGGAATTTTCTCCTACAGTTTACAAAGATTGGATAAAGATGAACATTTCTTTTTCAGTATGAATTTTAACAATGATAATTTGAAGATATATTAAAAAGCTTCCAGTAATAATAAACTGTTCAGCAAACACAATGCCTGCAATTTAGTGTTCAGTTCTTTTGGTTGCTACGTTTCAGAGCATGCTTCAACTTTACACTAAAGAGGCCACGCAGAAGGAAGTGACATCAACCCAGCAGATGGATGGCTGAGTGAAGAGCTCCACTGATCAACCCACTAAGGATCCGATAAAAATCCATTCCAAGCTTGAGAAATAATAGAGCCAGAGAGTGATGAGTGTTGAGAAGGGAGAGAGTACGGTGGGGATGGCAACCAGACGCAAAATGATGGACCTCAGAGAATCTGCCTTCCAGTCCGGCTGAGGAGAAGGCCACGAGGTGCACAAAATGGCACCGAGGGAGAATAGTGACAGAGGAGCTGGAGAATCTGGGACAACTGAAGCCCAGACTAACAGTGTATCACAAGTGCCACTCACCAAAGATGAACTAAGAAGTTGTTCTTTGGACTTGAAAAGAGAGATTATGGCGGTAAAAGTGGAGATCAGTGGGCTTGTGAAAGAGCTTAAGGCATAGGTGACGATGCTGGGCCTCAGAATGGAAGACTATGAGGAGCAAATAGAAAATGCCCAAGAAGTGCTAGATGGCTTGAGAACACATGTTTATGAGCTAGCACATGAGAACGAAGGCATGATGCTCAAACTGAAAGACCTCAAAAACAGATTACAATGAAACAATCTACGAATAAAAATATTCTGAAGAAACCGGAGTAGGGAGATGTTAAGAAAGTTGCAATGGAGATCTGCAAATCCCTCCTGCAAACAGATGAGTTGAGCAACCCAAATGTTGAGATTAAAATTGAACATACACATCGAGAACTGTGCCTGCCATCCCTGCAAAGGCCACGAGACATAAAAATTTGCCTCCTCGTGTATGCAGTTAAAAAGAAAATATGAAGCAAATGAGACATCAATAGGTTTGACTGGAACGGATGTCAAGTTGCAGTCTATCGTGACCTCTCAGCAGCCACAGTGCAGAGAAGGAGCTTTCGCCCAATCACGTGGCTGCAACAAGGTCAGATCCAATATCGTTGGCTATACCTGACAGGCATATCCTTCGTGGTCAGCAGCATGCCCAAGAAGGTGGCTATATAGGCAGAGGCAGTGCAAGAACTACGTGAGCTTGGAACTGATGGCATTGCACTGCAAGCAGATGAGGTTGAAGGAGTAACCAGCAAACGTCTGAAATGGCAATGGGTAACTTCCCTTTGAGAAAGTAAGAAACTCATGAATAAGAAGGGCGGTGCAAACTGAGATGAATGGACCATCAGGATAAACGGATATGCAGCTACATGAACTTGAATTGCTACTGGACTTGCAAGAAAGCGTAGTTACTCACCTGTAACAGGTGATCTCCGGGAACAGCAGGAATTTTGTCTTCACATATGGGTATCGTCGGTACCGACGGAGCCTGCGCAGGAACGCTCGCCAGCGTCCAATAGGAAAGCTTTTGGGAGCATCCCACAGTGCCTGTGTGCTGCCTTCCCACCATTCCAACTCTCCCTCTTCAGTTGAGTTTATAGCTGAGATAAAGGAGAGAGAGAGAGAGACAACTCCTAGGGGAGGTGGGTGGGTTGTGAAGACTAAATAAATTCCTGCTGTTCCTGGAGATCATCTGTTACAGGTGAGTAACTACGCTATCTCCAGGAACAAGCAGGGATGTAGTCTTCACATATGGGGGACTCCCCAGCTGAAAGATGCCAGGGAGATGGCCCCAGGAAGCTGCAAACCCATGGTCATGCTTCCCCCCATGGATCTCTGGCATTCCACCTGGGAAGGTGGGTAGGAGTTGTACTAAGTCTGAAAGAGATGCTGAAGAACAGCCTGGCCAAACAGGGCATCCCGACGGGAGTCCTTGTCTAAGCAGTAGTGGGATGTAAAAGTGTGTACTGAAGCCCAATTGGCTGCTCTACAGATGCCGTCAATAGTCACAGAAAGAGTAGTTACTCACCTGTAACAGGTGTTCTCCAGGAGCAGCAGGAATCAGTCCTCACATATGGGTGACGTCAGCGCCGATGGAGTCCCCGTGCGGAGCATTTCCCCAGCTTTCAAAGAAAGCCTTTGGAAATGCAGCGCGCATGCGCGGCCCCCTTCCCGCCCAAGGGTGCCATCTTGCTCAGTCTGATGACATAGCTAAAAGACAGCAAAAAACAAAATAAAGCATATGACCGCAACTCCAAGAGGAGGAGGGAGGGTTGTGAGGACTGATTCCTGCTGCTCCTGGAGAACACCTGTTACAGGTGAGTAACTACTCTTTCTCCAGGACCAAGCAGGAAGTCAGTCCTCACATATGGGACTCCCCAGCTTAAGGCTACTGGAGACCCAAAGTTGAAAAATGAGCTCCCTCTAGAGCCTCAGCATGCAAGAAAAGAATCTTCTCTGATAACACCCCCCGAATGGTAGCCCAATACCAGGGCCAGAGTTGCCTAAACCCCAAAGAGATTATGGAGTACCGCCTGCCCGAAAGCACTGTCCCTGCGGGACTCCCTCTCAAGGCAGTAGTGGGCCGCAAAAGTCTGGCTTGAAGACCAAGTAGTGGCCTGGCAGATGTCTGCCAACAGAAGAGAGTGGAGATGAGCCACTGACGCAGCCTTCGCCCTGACACGGTAAGCCGTAACTCGACCCTGCAAGGAGAGGCCGGCTGCCCTGTAAGCCAAGTGATACAGTCTGCTACCCATAAGGACAAAGTACGCTTGGAGACAGCCAACCCCAACTTATTGGGGTCAAAAGAGACGAAGAGCTGAACAGCCCTCCAGTGCTCCCTCGTACGGTCAAGGTAGAAGGACAACGCCCTCCTACAGTCCAGGGTATGCAAGACCATCTCAGCCCGGCTGGCATGGGGCCTGGGAAAGAAAGTTGGAACAACCACCTCCTGATTGAGGTGGAAGGAGGAGACAACCTTCGGAAGGAACTTAGGGTGAGTCCATAAGACTACTCTGTTCCTATAGAACCTAGTATATAGTGCATCTGATACTAGGGCCTGAAGCTCACTCACATGCCTTGCGGAGGTAAGGGCTACCAAAAACAACGCTTTCCAGGAGAGAAAGCGCAAAGGACAAGTAGCCATAGGCTCAAATGGTGGGCAGGTAAGCCGGTGCAAGACCACATTTAAATCCCATTCAGGGGCAGGTGGACGCACTGGAGGCTTAAGCAAAAGCAGGCCTCTGAGGAAGCGAGCCACCAAAGGATGGCTGGAGAGAGACTGACCCTCCACTGGTGAGTGGTGTGCTGAAAGAGCACTAAGATGAACGCTAACTGAATTGGACTTAAGGCCTAGGTTGGACAGGTGAAGCAAATATTGCAGCACCACTGGTACCAGGCATGAGAAAGGATTCTCGTTGTGTTGAGTACACCAGGTAGAGAATCTACGCCACTTAAGGGCATAAGACTTTCGGGTGGACTGCCTCCGAGAGGCTAAGACCACGTCCTCCACTTCCCTAGGCAGTAGTAAGGGTGCTAGGACTACCCTTTCAGCAGCCAGGCCATCAGATTGAGAGACTGGCGATTTTGGTGTAAAAGATATCCCTGCTCCTGAGACAGGAGATCTGGTTGCATCCCCAGAGGAAGAGGAGTGTCCACTGCTAGTTACAAAAGAAGTTGGAACCATGGCTGTCGGGGCCATCGGGGGCCACCAGAATTACCGAGGCCCTGTCCCGGAGCACCTTGAACAGTGTCTGGAGCACTAGAGGTGTGGGAGGAAAGGCATATAGGAGGCCTGTAGACCATGGAATGAGAAACGCATCCGCTGCTAATCTGAGAGGATGCGGTTGTCTGGAGCAGAACCTGGGTAGTTGACGGTTCAGAGGACTGGCAAAGAGATCAATGGTTGGAAGACCCCATCTCAGGAAGATCTGTTGACCCACTAAAGGATTCAACTGCCATTCGTGCGGCTGCAGGATCCTGCTCAACCTGTCCGCCAGGTAATTCTCCTGACCTGGGAGATAGACCGCTGTGAGAAGAATGCCGTGATTGACTGCCCAGGAGCACAGTTTCTGCGCTTCCTGACATAGAAGGCGGGACCCTGTGCCCCCTTGTTTGTTCACATAGAACACAGCAACTTGTTTGTCCGTCTGAACCAAGACGGACTGGTGAGAGATGAGATGAGAGAAAGTTCTCAAGGCTAAGCAGATAGCTCTAGGTCTAAGAGACTGATCTGCTGTGCGGCCTCCCAAGGAGACCACAGGCCTTGAGTACATGCTCCCTGGCAATGTGCACCCCAACCTTGAAGAGAAGCATCGGTTGTCAGCACCTGAGAGTGTGGAGGTGTCTGAAAAAACACCCCTTACACCAGATTCTGAAGATGAAACCACCACTGTAGAGAAGACTCTAGTAGTGTGGACACCCTCACTCTGTCCGTGAGGTTTCCCGTGGCTTGGTGCCACTGAGTTCTGAGGCCCCACTGAGCCGGCCTCATGTGTAGACAGGCATTTGCAGTCACATTGACCTGGAAGCCATGTGGCCTAAGAGCCTCAGGAATTGTCTGGCGGAGACCAGATAATTGCTGTGGAACTGACTGGCCAGATCCATCAACCTGTGTGCCCTATCTATGGGCAGAAAGGCCTTTGCCTGAAGGGTGTCCAGCCTTGCTCCTATGAACTCCATGTTCTGGGAAGGGTGCAAAGTGGACTTTGCAAAATTTATAACAAAGCCCAGATGCTGCAGCAGAGCGACAGTGTGGAGGGTGGCTTGATGGGCCACTTGTGGGGACTGACCCCTGATAGTGCCCGCTGCTGTGCCATGAAGGCAGCCAAGCTGCACTCCAATGCCGTCAACCTGAGTCCGAGCTCAGGAGACTCATCAGCCCCCGACTCGGGCCCCGACGGGACGTCGGCTCCCCTGGAAGAGAGTCCACGAGGACTACAGTACTCACGTGACCCGGGGACTCCATCTCCACACGAGGTTATTTTGCAGGCCTCTCCGACTCTGAAGATCCGGGACGGCGCTCGGGGCTATGCGACTTGGCCCTCGAGGAGCCAAGTGCGTCCACCGATGCCGCCCTCGCGGGTTTTTTCTTCTTGCAATGCTCCCGTGAGGGAGATCCCCTCTCAGAGGAGCCTCGGCGCTGCTCAGGGCCGGAGTCCCGAGACGTCGAGGCCTCTGACGAAGTCCGGGCCCGTCCGGATGCGGAGTCAGAGAAGATTCTTTCCTTTTGGTGCTGCCGACTCCTCAACGCCTTTGAGGACATTTCCCCACACGGACCACAGATCATCGGGTCATGATCGGGTCCGAGGCACCGGAGGCAGCAGTCATATGCGTCGGTGAGAGACATAAGTTTCTTACACCGATCACACTTTTTAAACCCGCTGGCAGCCATCGGGGGAAAAAGGGCCCCTGCGAGGTCAAGACAGGGCTGCCAGTGAAAATAGAAAAATGGCGCGTACGCTAGTCACTAAGGACAAAAACCGAAAAAAGAAGTCCGGGCTCAATACTGATGTATCGGGCCCAGGCTGGAAAGGGAAACCAGCGTCAAACCGAAGAAAACGGGTCCACAAAGAACAAAATCAACGTTTTCCTCGGGTGAAAACAAAACACGTCCGTCGGGCTCCGCGGAAAAAAGAAGACTGAGCAAGATGGCACCCTTGGGTGGGAAGGGGACAGCGCATGCGCGCTGCATTCCCAAAGGCTTTCTTTGAAAGCTGGGGAAATGCTCCACACGGGTGCTCCGTCGGCGCTGACGTCACCCATTATGTGAGGACTGACTTCCTGCTTGGTCCTGGAGAATGAAGGTTAGCCATAGAGGCTGCCATGGCTCTTACATTGTGAGCTGTGACATGGCCCTCAAGAGGAAGTCCCTTACTCTCATAAGCAAAGGATATGCAGTGTGCAATCCATCTAGAGAGAGTTCTTTTGGAGACTGGAAGTCCCAAATGACTAGACTCAAAGCAACAAAAAGCTGAGAAGAATTTCTATGCTGCTGTGTTCTTTGCAGGTAAAAAGCTAAGGCTCTTTTACAGTCTAAGGTATAAAGGTTCCTTTCTGCATTAGAGGCATGGGGCCTTGGAAAGAATACAGGAAGGTAAACCGCTTGGTTTAAATGAAAAGGCGAGACCAACGGGGAACAAGATGGCGGCAGCGGTGTTGAGCTGAGCGGCACGGCTTTTTTTTTACCTTTCTGCTTATGGGCAGGAAGCGGAAGGCTAGGGGGGCGAAACAGCCTACTGCCCCGCTAGCTTCAACGCCTTTACCTTTGGAGGTTGTTGGGCCTCTTGATACTTATTTTTTGCCGGTGCCTCGGCAGTTGGCTTCAGGGGAGAATGACCAGGCTAGGCGGTGTTTAGAGGAGGTGTCCTCATTCTCTGCTTTGGGAGTGATTCTGTATCCCCTGGCTCTATCTGAGCCCCGAAGGTATGTCGTCATCTCACCGGAGAGCCAGGTAGCCAGCGCAAGAGAGCAGAGTTGGAGGATCCCGCTAGCGGACGGAACCTGGGAGCGGAGTGCGACTTGGGCTCCGTGGCTACTGGCATATATCAACAGTCGGGAGAGGCTCGGGTTGGAATGGCAGAGGCAGGTGCCTTGGTGGTGCCTTGCTTACCTACGCCCTCTAAGTTGACTCTTGGTGCTGAAGACTTGCCTGCTTTGTTGGGAGTCCCCTTGCTACCTACAACGGATTCTCCGGAGGTGGTGATACTGGAGACGATCTGGGCTGCTATCATGAAATTGCGAGAGGAGTTGGTTCCACGGATGGCTGCGCTGGATGTTCAGGTTGCCATTAACTCTCAGGGTTTGAAAGAAACTATGACTACTGTTGCTGCTTTGCAGAATGGTTTTTCTCAAAATCAGACGAAAATGTTCTCTTGAGAATGATGTTGCTTCTTTGAAAAAACTGCATTACCTGGTTTGTCGAAACTGGAAATATTAGAAAATGCTATACGTATGCCGAATATTCGTTTAGTTAATTTTCCAAAAGTTCCATTGATATCCGCAAGAGATATGTTTCGTAAATATTTAACTGAAATTTTAGGTATTCCTCTTGAGTCACACCCCCCTTTGGTAAAAGCTTATTATTTGACTTCTAGCAAAAAAGAAATGGTGGTTGGTAGTGGTACTGGAGTACCTCAGATGGATGTTTTAAATATTACTGATATATTGGAGTCTTCTTGTGAGGAAAAGGTTATGTCATCTACTTTATTGATTTCTTTAGCATTAATATCTGATAAGGAATGGCTTATGAAATTGTTTTTCAAAAAACGGAATATTTTGTTTAAGGGATTGGCGGTTCGGATGTATCTGGATTTATCTAGGGAGACCCAGAAAAGGAGGCGTGAATTTTTATTATTGCGGTCTGGCATAGTGCAGTTGGGGGGGGGGGGGTATTTTTCCTTAAATTTCCATGTAAATGTTTGGTTAAATATCAGTCTAATTCCTATATATTTTATGATCCCTCCCAATTGATATCTTTCATTAATGCTAGGGTCTCTGAAGGGGGCATAGATGCTCTGCCAGTTCCTGCTGAGTAAATTTATATGCCACTGTTTAGCTCAACCCTTTTTTCCTTTGTATACCGATAGAATCTTATTACCGATTTACTGTTCCCCATCGATTGTGGGCTTGAGTAGGAGGTACATGTAAGATTTCTTTTTGGGATAATTGCGTGATTGTATGCATATTATCTTTTTGCATTTGTTTTGTCTTCGTGGTATATCTCCTTATTTCCGTTTCAAGATGTATTCTTGATTTGTTTGTTAAAATTCAATAAAAATAAAAGAAAAAAAAGAAAAAAGAAAAGGCGAGACCACCTTTGGCATAAAGTGAGGATGAGTCCTAAGAACAACCTTATCATGGTGAAATCTTGTATCTTTATCTTTATTTAAAAACTTAATACACCGCCGAAACCATAGGCATATAACAGTTTACAATAAAATCATAAAAGCACTGCCGAAAAGAAAGGAAAAGAACGCCATAAAATAAATAGGAGATAGTCGGAGAGAAAAGGGAGAAAGAAAAAAGGGGGGACAGCCAGGAACAAAACAGACAGAACTAAATATCAACGGAGGGGGGAGGGGAAAGAGGGGAAGAAAGGGGAGGAAGATCAAAAAACGTGCAAAAAAGATGTGTCTTAAGTCTAGCTTTAAAGGTAGAAAAAGAGAGCTCGAGACGAAGCGTAGGTGGTAGAGAGTTCCATAAGCGGGGACCCAGAAAGAAAAAGGCAGAGGAGCGTGTGGACTCCAGATGGGCCTGGGAAGGGGAGGGAAGAGATAACCGATTGGCATGAATTGATCTGAGAATTCTAGGGGAACAGTGGAAATGAACTAGATCAGAGAGGTAGAAAGGGATACCGGTGTGAAGTGATTTGTGTACGAAAATGAGAATCTTATATCGAATCCGGAAAGGAATGGGAAGCCAGTGCAAATGGATGAGAATGGGGGTGACGTGATCAAACCGTGAGACGCGAGTCAGAATGCGGGCGGCGGTGTGATGTACCAGTTGGAGCCTACGCCGTTGGGAAGAGGGTAGACCAGCTAGGGATGCGTTACAATAATCTAAACGTGAGATAACAAGAGAGAGAAGCAATGTGGTTAAAGACCACATAGAGAGAAAGGGGCGGACCGCACAAAGTTGCCTTAGGGTGTAAAAAGAATGCTGGACGAGCGAAGAAATGTGATCCTTAAAAGTCAAGGCCGAGTCAAGAGTAACACCAACATATCGTAGTGAAGTGACAATAGGAATCGGAGCAGATGAAAGAAACAGGACAAGAGAGGGGATAGGTTTACCAGCAGAGAACCAAATAGCCGAAGTTTTTGAGAAATTAACATGTAGAAAATTATCAAAGAACCAGGAAGCTACAGCAGAAAGACAGGCATTAAGTGGGCCAATATCAGGAGTGAGTGAATCAGAGTGATAGAGGAGAAGAATATCGTCTGCGTAGTAGTATGCAGAAATACCATATTGTTGGATTAATAGGGACAGGGGGGCCAAAAAGATGTTAAACAGTAGAGGTGCTAAGACGGAACCCTGGGGAACACCACAAAGAAGGGGTGTCGAAGGGGATGAATCAGTGCCAGAGAGAACCGAGAAAGATCGATTGAAAAGAAAAGAGTGAAACCAGGGTAAAACTGTGCCAGATAGAACAGCGGAACGAAGACGGGAAAGAAGGGTGCGGTGGTCAACGATGTCAAAAGCAGCGGAAAGATCAAGTGAAACAGCAATAGATATGGAACCACGATCGTGAGCAATGTGCAACTCATTAAGAAAAGAAATAAGAATAGATTCAGTGCTGTGACCGGGACGAAAACCTGATTGGCGATGGTGGAGGGCTAGGGAAGCTTCAAGGTGAGAAGAAAGTTGAGAAAAGACTAGCCTTTCAAGAAGTTTAGAAAGAAAAGGAAGATAAGAAATAGGATGCCAGTTTGTGGGTAAGGAAGGATCTAGGGAGGCTTTTTTCAGGAGTGGTTGAATTAGGGCGTGTTTCCACTGTGAGGGAAAGGTGCCGGATAGAAGACTGTTATTGAAAATGGAAAGAATCGGGGGGGCAAAGCCAACGAGGGCTCAGGGAGCCACTGTGAGGGGATGGGATTGGAGGGACAGGTAGTTTTTCCGGGTAGCAGTAAGGACCTTAGTCAAGTCTGGTAGGGTAATAGGCTGAGGACCAATGATGAGAAAGGGGCGGGACGGGTGAAGAAGCTGGGAGCGAAAGGGAAGGGGGGGAAGAAGCAGGAGGGGGAGAGAGGGAGAGGGCAAGCAGGAAAAAGATGACAAATGGAAAGTACTTTAGAAGCAAAGTGGGAGGCCAATGCGGCTGAGGTGGGAGTATTCGATGGGGGAGGACCAGAAGTAGAGGGAACCTGAGAAGCAGAAAGAGAGCGAAGAATGCTATATAAGAAGTTGGCTGAGGAGGAGATAAGTTTGGAGAAGTGATCCTTTTTTGCTGAAAAAAGAAGGGAGTGATAATGTTTGTGGCAGTAACGGAAGTGGGACAAAGTGGCTGGGGAGGGGCATTTACGCCAATGGCGTATAGCTCGGCGGAGATAGGAACGATGGATCAGAAGACCCCGATGGAACCAGGGGGAGCTGGGACAGTGCCGGGTGGTAGAGGTAGGGCAAAGAGGGGCATCCTTAGACAAGGCGGAGGAGAGTGTAGAGTCCCAGCATTGGGCCTGGAGGTCAACTGAAAGGGAAAGAAACTCAGGAGAAAAAAGCGTGTCTGAGGATGGAAACTGAAAAAGGGCATTCGCAGTAATAGGGCAAGCTAAACGGGCTGGGGAAGGAGATGAAGCTGATGGAGCAACAGGGGAAAGAGGAGAGAAAGGAATGGAGAAAAATACGCAGGAATGGTCGGACCAGGGAATAGGTAAGATAGTAAAGGAAGAAGGGATAAAGGGCGAATTTAGCCGGGTAATAACGAGATCTAGCACATGGCCAGCTGAATGAGTGGAAGCTGGAATAAAGTGTTGAAGAGAAAGATCTGACAGAAGGGAAAGAAAAGAAGAATCATGCTGAGAAGGACAATCATAGTGAACATTGAAATCGCCTAAAACTAAGAGATGTTGGTATGTGAGAGAGGCCTCGGACAGTGTTGAGAGAACAGAGTCCCATAGAAGGGAGGATAGAGCAGGAGGGGCATAGAGAAGAAGAATATGGAGGATCAGCCACTAAGGCTTGTAATTCACTAATGTGTCGTGCAGAAGTGATTACAACTAGGAAGATGACCTTCCAAGAAAGAAACTTTAGAGTTGTAGTGGCTAAAGGGCGGTTTCATGAGCTGCCCGAGAACAAGATTCAAATCCCATGCCACCGGTGGTGGTCTAATGGGAGGCTTTGTTAAGAGAAGACTTCTCATAAATCTTGCTATAAGGGGATGACAGGAAATAGGTTGTCCATTTAGAGGCTTGTAAGAAGCTGAAATAGCACTAAGATGGACTCTTACTGAATTGGTCTTAAGACCAGAATTTGACAAATGGAGGAGATACTCCAGTAGCGATTCCAAAGGTATCGAAAGAGGGTTAAGACTCTTTTGAGAGCACCATATAGTGAAACGTTTCCACTTGAAGGCATACTATCACCTTGTGGAGGGCTTTCTGGAAGCCTGAAGGATATCCTTTACCTGTTGAGAGAAAGGTTGATATCCTGAAGTTCTAGGCTTTCAGCAACCAGGCCCTGAGATGCAGGGACTGGGGATTCGGGTGCCATAGCATCCCGTTCTCCTGAGAGAGAAGATCTGGAGCATATCCCAAATCCAGAGGTGTGGCTTGAGAGAGATGTAGAAGCAGAGGATACCATGTTTGCCGTGGCCAATGTGGAGCTATGAGTATCATACGACCTCTGTCTCTCTGAAGCTTGAACAGTGTTTTGGGAATGAGGTGAATGAGTGGGAAGGCATAGAGACAGTCTTGACTCCAGTGAAGAAGGAAAGCATCCCTTGCCTGACAGTTTTGAGCTGGAATTCTGGAACGGAACCGGGGAAGTTTGGCATTCTGTGGACTTGCAAAGAGGTCTATGTCTGGGGTTCCCCAGATTTGGAATACTCGGGCAAGCTGGTCCGAGTGGAGAGACCATTCGTGTGGCAGCAGTACTCAGCTGAATTTGTCTGCCCAAAGGTTTTAAATGCCTGGAAGATATCACTAGGAGGTAGATTTGATGCTCTCTGGCGAGGGCCTATAGTTGTAAAGCTTTGTTGCATAACGACAGAGAGCCTGTTCTGCCCTGCTTGTTCACGTAGAACATGGCTATTTGATTGTCGGTCTGGACCAGGACTGTCTTGTAGCTGAGCTAGGCTTGGAATACTTGAAAAGCAAGGAAGATTGCTCTGAGTTCTAGGTGGTTTATGTGAAGACAAGCCTCCTGTGGGGTTCAGAGACCCTGGGTGGAGAGATCGTGCAAGTGGGCCCCCCCATCCCAATTGGGACGCATCTGTTATTAGAGTGGCCTGGAATAGAGGCTGCTGGAAAGGAAAGCCTATGAGTAGATTTTCCAGTGATTGCCACCAATGGTGGGACAAAATAAGACATTTGGAGTTTCTGATTTTGTCCGACAGGCGACCTGAAACCTGTGTCCACTGAGAGGACAGGGTCCACTGGGCTGCTCGCATGTGAAGGCGAGCATAGGGAACCACATGGACGATGGATGCCATATGTCCCAGAAGCTGAAGCATTTCCCAAGCAGTTAGGGAGGCCTTTACCGTTGCTTGGGAAGCCAGCTGCACTATACGAAGACAGCGGGGCTATGGAAGGAAAGCCCTTGACTGTCTGGTATCTAGGCGAGATCCTATGAATTCTAGGGACTGAGAAGGAGCGAGATGATATTTTGGAAGGTTTATGACCAATCCCAAGTAGCGAAAGATTCGCATTGTGCGAGAAAGAGTGAAGCTGTTTTCTGGTGCAGTGGGTGCTCGAATAAGCCAGTCGTCCAAGTAAGGGAAGACAAATATCCCCCAGAGTTTGCAGGAATGCAGCTACTACTGCCATGCATTTTGTGAAAACTCTTGGGGCAGAAGCCAGACCGAAGGGAATAACCCTGTATTAGAAGTGTTTTCCCTGAAAAAGGAATCAAAGGAATTTCCTGTGATCTGGATGGATGAGAATATGTGTATATTGTCATGGTGTAGATCAGTCAGAGCCTATGGAGATTGTCAGATCTGTTTTGCTCAGATTTACCTTTGACAGCCCAGTGCAGCACATGGCCCAGAGTTGCTATAGGCAACATACACAGACTACGTCACAAGGTGTGAGAGCACGCCCAAACAGCAAGCTAGCTCACAGCTCATTAAGTAATGAGGGGCAGCTGGGAGGGGGCGGAGCCCAAGCAAACACTAAGCCACACGCAGATAAAATTCACTTACCGGAGGTTAGTGAGGAGAGACCACCAGGGAAGTCAAGAGCCGTTGGTAGCTGGGAGAAAACAGCTGGTAACTGGAGGACGGGAGGAACTTGGAAACCCGGTAGAACCAGGGCAGCTGAAAGAACTCAGAAGAACTGCTTCAGAGAGCAGTGCACGGCTAAACAGAAGCCCAGTGAACTTTACCAAGAAGGGGGCAGAGGAGACATTCCTGGACCCAGGCTTAGGAAAGCCAACCTACCAAGTAACAGGTACAAGGAGGGAGAGAGCTTCTACCCTGAAGTGAGTTTCAGGCCCAAGGGAAAACAGAGAGAGAAAAGCAGAAAAACGCTTTCGTCTTGGCCAGGCTCTGCTGTACCGAGAAACTCTGAGCAGAGAGACTGTGAAGGTAGGGGTATTGCTTCTAATAGAAGAGACATAGAAAGTGAAGACTTTCCCTGTACTTACCAAGAGTCATGTGGCTCTCAAAATAGCAACTCCAGAGAGTGTGGTAATTTCCCATTCTACTCTAGCTGTGAGGAGGAGAGGAACTCTCTTAGCCATAGAGAGAGACTGTTTAAGAATAACGTGAGTTACAATCCAAAAGGACTTTATACAGAAGAGGAATGTGAAGAAATGCAATGTGATTTATATGAGGAACCTGCTTCTGATAATTGTATGGATTGTACATTGACTTTGTCTGATGAAATCACTTCTTTATGCTGAAGAGGTTTCTGGAAGTTTTTGATAAGGAAGGGAAGTGAAGAAACTTACCTTGAGTAAAGAGGACTGTTTAAATTACCTTTTTCTGTTCCACTGATAAGCTGAAGATAAGCAGTATTTTTGTTCGGGTGTTCCTTTTATTTTGTACCAGCTGTATGGTCCTTTTGTCCTTATATCCATTGCTTTGAAAATCCGCCCGGGAAGGGGAATAAAAAGTCCTGTCTTAAAACCTTACTGCTCGACTACAACTTAATTCTTTCGTTAGCTTGGGGGACTACAACTCCCAGAGGGCACTGCAACACCATTTATACCACTCCCCTTGCTACTTAAGAAGATGACCCGTGAAATACCCCCGCTTTTAGCCTCTGGGACCTCCACGGGTGACAATATGCATCCTTTAGATCTAGAGAACATAGCCAATCCTGACTCTGAAGGTATGGCAGAAGTGTTCCGAGAGAGATCATATTGAATTTTTCTCGGAACAGATACTTGTTCAATTCTCTGAGGTCCAGTATGGGTCTCTGTCCTCCTGTTTTCTTTGGGATGAGAAAATAGGGGGAGTAGATCCCTGTACCCTGTTGGGGTATGGGTACCTCTTCTATTGCTCCTTGAGCAAGAAAGCATAGTTACTCACCTGTAACAGGTGATCTCCGGGAACAGCAGGAATTTAGTCCTGACATATGGGTATCGTCGGTACCGACGGAGCCTGTGCGGGAACGCTCCCCAGCGTCCAATTAGAAAGCTTTTGGGAGCATCCCACAGCGCCTGTGTGCTGCCTTCCTGCCTTTCCCAACTGCCTCTCTCCAGTTGCGTTTTAAAGCTGAGACAGAGAGAGAGAGAGGGAAAGGGAAAGAGATAGATAGAGAGATACAACTCCTAGGGGAGGTGGGTGGGTTGTGAGGACTAAATTCCTGCTGTTCCCGGAGATCACCTGCTACAGGTGAGTAACTATGCTAGCTCCAGGAACAAGCAGGAATGTAATCACATATGGGGACTCCCTAGCTTTAGATACCAGGGAGAGACCCCAGAAGTTGTGCGTCCCTGAGAAGGGCTCCACGTCCCCCCATGGATCTCTGGCATCCTACCAGGGATGGTGAGTAGGAGTTGATTAGGTATGGAACAGGTGTTGGAGAACAGCCTGACCAAACAAGGCCCAAGCAGTAATGGGCTGTGAAGGTATGAACCGAGGCCCAGGTGGCTGCTCGACAGATATCGTCGATAGACACAGAGTGCAGATGAGCCATTGAAGCTGCCATGGCTCTCAAATTGTGAGCTGTGACATGGCCCTCCAGAGGAAGATTCTTACTCTGACAGGCAAAGGATATACACTGAGCAATCCAGTTAGATAGTGTTCTCTTGGAGACTGGAAGTCCCAAATGAGAAGGATCAAAAGCAACAAAGAGTTGAGAGGACTTTCTATGTTGCTGTGTTCTTTGTAAGTAAAAGGCTAAAGCTCTTTTACAGTCCAAAGTATGAAGGTTCCTTTCTGCATTTGATGCATGAGGCCTTGGAAAGAACATAGGTAAGTAGACCGCTTGATTTAGATGAAAAGGCGAGACCACCTTTTGCATAAAGTGTGGATGAGTCCTAAGGACTACCTTGTCATGATGGAACCTTGTATAAGGTGGATCAGCTACTAATGCCTGCAACTCACTGATGTGATTGCAATGAGAAAGATAACCTTCCAAGAAAGGAATTTCAATGAGGTAGTAGCTAAGGGTTCGAAAGGTGGCTTCATGAGCTGACCAAGAACCAGTTTTAAGTCCCATGCCACCGGTGGTGGCCTAATGGGAGACTTAGTTAGAAGGCCTCACATAAATCTTGCTATAAGAGGATGGGAGGAAATACGTTGTCCATTTAGGGGCTTGAAAGAAGCTGCAATAGCACTCAAATGGACTCTTACTTAGTTTCAAGTCCTGCATTGGATAAATGAAGGAGATACTCCAGTAATGATTCCAGAGGTATCGCAAGGGGGTTAAGACCCTTCTGCGAACACCATATGGTAAACCTTTTCCACTTGAAAGCATAAGAGTGTCTTGTGGAAGGCTTCCTGGAAGCATAAAGGATATCCTTTACTTGCTGAGGAAGGTTAAGATCATGAAGATCTAGGCCTTCAGCAACCAAGCCCTGAGATGCAGAGACTGGGGATTGGTATGCCATAACATTCCGTCCTCCTGAGACAGGAGATCTGGAGCAGACCCTAACTCCAGGGAGGGAGCTTGAGAGACATGTAGAAGCAGAGGGTACCACACTTGCCGTGGCCAATGTGGAGCTATGAGAATCATACTGTCTCTGTCTCTCTGAAGCTTGAGCAGGGTTTTGGGAATTAGGGGAATGGGTGGAAAGGCATACAGGAAGTCTTGACCCCAGTAAAGGAGGAAAGCATCCCTGGCCTGAGCCCCCTGAGCTGGGGTTCTGGAACAGAACCAGGGAAGTTTGGCATTCCATGGACTTGCAAAGAGGTCTATGTACGGGGTTCCCCAAATCTGAAAAATCTTGGCTACCTGGTCTGCATGCAGAGACCACTCGTGTGGAAGCAGAACTCGACTGAGTCTGTCTGCCCAAGAGTTTTGTATGCCTAGAAGATACACTGCCAGGAGATGAATCTAATGCTCTCTGGCGAGGGCCAATAGTCGGAAAGCTTCGTTGCAAAGCGACAGAGAGCCTGTTCCCCCCTGCTTGTTCACGTAGAACATGGCTACTTGATTGTCCATATGAATGAGGACTGTCTTGTAGCTGAGCAGGGTGTGGAACACTCGAAGAGCAAGGAAGATTGCTCTGAGCTCCAGGAGATTGATATGCAGATGAGTCTCCTGTGGAGACCAGGTGCCTTGGGTGGAGAGGTCTTGCAGATGAGCTCCCCAACCCATCGGAGAAGCATCTGTTGTGAGAGTTGATGGGGTAAGGGTTGTGGAAAAGGGGACCCCAGCAACAGGTTTTGAGTGGACTTCCACCACTGGAGGGACAAAATAAAGCGACTTGAGTTTGCTATTTTGTCTGACAGGCATCCTGATGCCTGGGTCCATTGAGTGGATAAAGTCCACTGGGCTGCCCTCATATGGAGGCGAGCATAGGGAACCACATGCACGGTAGATGCCATGTGGCCTAGTAGTTGTAGCATTTCTCAGGCAGTGAGAAGAGGCTTTAGCACTGCTTGAGAAGCTAACTGCACCATGTGAAGGCAACGGGCCTGGGGGAGATAGGCCCTTGCCTTTCTGGTATCCAGCAAAGCTCCTATGAACTCCAAAGACTGAGTGGGAGTTAGACTGGATTTTGGGATGTTTATTACCAGACCCAAATACTGAAGGATACGCATTGTGCAGGATAGAGAAGTCCTGGCCTCTGACTCTGTTGGGGCTCGAATGAGCCAGTCATCTAAGTAGGGGAAGATAAATATCCCTAGAGTGCGGAGAAATGCTGCTACCACAGCCATGCATTTCGTGAACACCCTTGGTGCTGAGGCCAGGCCAAAAGGAAGCACCCTGTATTGGTAGTGCTTTCCTTGAAAAAGGAACCAAAGGAATCTTCTGTGAGTTGGATGGATGAGAACATGGGTGTACGCATCCTTGAGATCTAGAGAACAAAGCCAATCCTGACTCTGAAGGTATGGCAGCAGAGTTCCCAGAGAAATCATCTTGAATTTCTCTTTGACAAGGAATCTGTTCAATTCTCTGAGGTCCAAGATAGGTCTATAGCCCCCCGTTTTCTTTGGGATAAGGAAATAGGGGGAGTAAAACCCTGTACCCTGCTGATGGATGGATACCTCTTCTATTGCCCCTTGGGCAAGATGAGAGAGGTTGGAGAATTGAACTGCCTTATCATTGTGGAAGGGGGCATGCTCGAAAAATGAAGTTTGTACCCCTCTTTTATGATGGAAAGTGTCCAATACTCTGCTGTTATCTGCCCCCATCTGGGGGCAAAGTGACACAACCTTCCTGGAATTGTGGAAGGCTCTGATCCAATGAGAGCCAGGAAGGCTAAGTTCTCTAGCTGAGAGTCAAAGGCCTTGTGGAGCCTGAGACTGCTGGGACGGCTGAGGCTTAGCAGTCTTTGGTTTTCTTTGTTTGGGTGGTTGCTGACCTTTCCGGACAAGCTGACCTGCAGAATGTCCCTGATGAGAATAAGCAGGATAAAATATTTTCTTTTTAGAAAAGAATGGTTTCTTGAAAGATTTCTTTTTTGCAGGATCAGCTGTGCACTTGGATAATCTACCCAAGGTGGAGTTGTCAGCATCCAACTCATTGGCCTTTTCCTGCCAATCTTTACCAAACAGATTTTCACCAGTACAATGAATATTTCCCAGTTTGTCTTGTACTCAGAGCTCCAGATCAGATGCCTGGAGCCAAGCAATTCTACGTGCACCTATGGCAATGGCAGAGGTTCTGCTTATGCACTCAAAACAGTCATTAGCTGCACGGTTGACAAATTTAGAAACATCTTGGGCATGTTTGAACAATGTGAGAAAATCCTGTCTTCTATCCTCAGGAAGAAGAGGACTCAAAGCCTCTAAATCACCTGTGACTTCCTTCAGGAACATTCTCATATATAGACTATAGGAACTGATCCTGGCAGAAAGCTTGGAAGACACGACGTCCAAAAGCATCCAAAGTTCTGCACTCATGTCCTGGAGGATTAGAGGCATGCCTCTTTGCACTCTTGATCCTTCTCATAGCTGATTCCACTACAATAGAGTGGTGAGGAAGCTGAGTTTTCTGGAAACCAGGACAAGGAGGGACTTGATACAGAGTATCCGGTCTACGAGAGTGAGGAGAGGTGGTAAGAGGTGTTTCCCACATTCTTAGCATGAGATCATGCAAGATCTCATGGATGGGTAAGGTAGCTGCCTCCTTAGGAGTTTTAGGATATTGTAAAATTTCCAACTCCTTTGCTCTGGGCTCTGTTTCAGGGGCCACAGTAATGGACAGACCCCGAGCCACCTCCCTGATGAAATCCTGAAAGGAAATGTCCTCTGGAGGAGACATCCTGCGTTTAGGGGAGGAAGGCTCCTCCGGGAGAAGTATTCCCGCATCGACAGAACTGTCAGAATCCTCAGATTCCTTTGAGGACTCGAAGTACCTTCTGTCGGGATGCTCTTGAAGAGCCCGATACCCGTACCGACCGAAGTCGGTACCGAAGAGAATCAGTACCGGTGTAACGGGACCGGAAGGCATCGCATGACTGGATGTCAGCAATGCGGACGCCGATGTCGATGCTGTCGGTACCGATACCGGTGCCGGAGTCGGTGCCGGTACCGGTTGAACTGTCTGACGCGGTTCCGAGGGTGTCGATGCCCCAAGGAGAGCCACCAGACTGCGTTCAATAGCCAGAACCCTCAGGTCTATCGAAGCTGCTGATGCCTGGATGTCGGTACCGGAGAAGACCGCCGGTACCCCAGAGCATGGCACCAGTAGTTCTGCCGAGGTGGAGGCCTCGAGAACGTCCTGGAACCCCGATAATGCTTTGGAAGCCGAAGCCTCCCACCGGGGCAATTTTGCTGGTGCAGAATCCTCAAGGGCAACGCCAAAGACATCTCGATGCTTAGAAGGAGATCTACCCTTTGAGGACCGGTTAGACTTATGTTTAGTTACCTGAGATCCACGGGAGGAAGACAAAGCCCTGGAAGACGTCGATGCCACCGAAGCTGCATCAGAGGGAAACAGGGTACTGAGCTTGGCAGCTCGGTTCTGTCGACCTCTCTTGGACATCATGGCACAGGCCATACATTCCGAGATGCAATGGTCAGGACCTAAACATTTCAGACACCACTCTTGGGTGTCGATGACGGAGATGGTACCACCACACTTGGTGCACTTTTTAAAACCCAAAAAGGGTTTTTCCATTGTGGAAAAAATCTTGGGCCTAAGGCCCAAATGGCGCATGCACCTGGAAAAAATGGGAAAAAAGTACTAAGAAATGTACTATTTTTTTTAAAGAAAAGAAAGAAAGAAAAATCGGCGGTACCGGTAAAGTGTCGAGGAAGGCAGACGCGACCACAAAAAAGAAGGAAAATTTTCTGCGGTGACAGGAACACGACCTGCTGGCTGCGCGGAAAACAAAGAACTGGAGAGAGGCAGTTGGGAAAGGCGGTAAGGCAGCACGCAGGCGCTGTAGGATGCTCCCAAAAGCTTTCTAATTGGACGCTGGGGAGCGTTCCCGCGCAGGCTCCGTCGGTACCGACGATACCCATATGTGATGACTACATTCCTGCTTGTTCCTGGAGATGTGCTGTGACCTCCTGACCCAAAAGATTGGTGACAGGGGTCTGAGAATTGAACTGTCTTATAATTGTAGGAGGGGGCATGCTGTGAAAATGAAATCTGTACCCCTCTCGTACAATGGACAGAGTCCAATTTTCTGATGTTATGTGGTGCCATCTGCTGGCAAAATGGCATAACCTGCCAGGGGTGGTGGAGGGTTCTGGACCTTGCAGGGGCAGGAAGACTAAGTTCTCTAGGAAAGAGTCAAAGCCCCTGAGGAGGCTGAGCCTGCTCAGTTGACTGAGCTCTTGGGACTTTTGTTTTTTTCTGTTTTCTAGTTTGTTGTTGTCCCTTTTGGGAAACATGAACTGGACAGTGACCCTGATGGGTGTAAGAAGGGTACAACTTATTTTTCTTGTTGAAAAAGGGTTTTTTATTAGATCTTTTCTTTGCTGGGTTGGCTGTAGACTTTGACAGTCTGTCCAAGGTGATATTGTCAGAATCAAATTTCATTAGCCTTTTCTTGCCAATTCTTGCCAAAGAGATTTTCTCCTGTGCAAGGAATCTTTCCCAGTTTATCTTGTACCCATATCTCCAAGTCTGATGCCTGTAGCCAGGCAATACGACGTGCACCGATGGAGATAGCAGAAGCTCTGCTGATGCATTCAAAGCAATCAAAGGCTGCATGGTTTACAAACTTGGAAACATCCTGGGCATGTCTGACCAGAGTAAGAAAATCCTCTTTTTTATCGTCAGGAAGAAGAGGGCTCATAAGTTCCAAGTCTCCTGTAACCTCTTTGAGGAACATCCCCATGTAGAGGATGTATGAGCTGATTCTAGCTGACAGCATGGAAGCTTGGAAGCATCGACGCCCAAAGGCATTGAGAGTCCTCGATTTACGGCCTGGAGGATTGGAAAAATGCCTTTTTGCACTCTTAATCCTATGCATCGCCTCTTCCACTACCATTGAATGGTGTGGTAACTGAGTCTTTTGAAACCCAGGAGAGGGTGGAACTCAATACATGGTATCGAGTCTCCAAGAGTGTGGAGATGTGGTTAAAGGAGTTTCCCCCATTCTCAGCATAAGATCATGAAGGATCTTATGTATGGGCAGAATAGCTGCCTCTTTAGGAGCCTTAGGGTATTGAAGAATTTCTAATTCTTCTGCTCTAGGTTCCTTTTCAGGAGTCACCGTGATTGCAAGGCCTCGAGCCACATCACGTATGAAATCCTGGAAGGACATGTCTTCTGGAGGAGACATTCTTCGCTGAGGAGAGGGAGATGGATCCTCCGGAAGGACTGCTCTAGTACCGGCAGAGTCAGAGTCATCGTAATCGGAGGATTCAAAATATCTCTGTTCTCGATGTTCGTGCAATGCACGGTACCGGTATCGATTGAACTCGGTATCAAGATGTCTCGGTACTGATCTTTCGATACCCGAGATTGACTCTAGACTCGGCATGGGGGGGAAGTATACCTGTCGAGGCCGGTGGTGTCGGTAACGGTACCTGTGGAACGGTCTGAAGCGGTTTCAGCGGTACCGAAGCTGTTAAAAGAGCCGCTAGACTGTGTTCGATAGCGAGAAATCTTTGATCTATCGCTCCTGCCGATGCTTGGGTGTAGGTACCGATAGAAGTGGCTGGAACCCCAGAGCATGGCACCAGTAGTTCTGCAGAGGTATAAGCCTCGAGAACATCCTGGAGTCCTGTTAGTGATTTGGAAACCGAAGCCTCCTGCCGGAGCTGTTTTGCCAGTTAACTTTCTTCGAGGGCACAGCCAATGGCATCTTAATACTTGGAAGGAGATCTACCCTTTCAGGACCGGCTAGTCTTAGGAGCAGGGGCGGCCCAAGGGGGGTGCGGGGCCATGTGCGGAGACTCGGTGTAGGGCCTCATTTGCATAAATATTTGCATGTTACCATATACTAACTTTTAGTAAACATGCCTCTTAATGAGTGTATGGAAAAAGAAAGACTAAAAGATTTCTACATTACTATAATCCAGTGCCAACCGCCAGACACATTAGGAACTACTACAAACACTGCCCATTTAGAACCCATAGCAAACTCGCCGTATCCTGACAGCATTACCAGGACTCACAAAGCACCATACCTTACCTATCAAAAGGAAACATGCAAATATTAAACCAATACATTTCAGAGAACAACAATACATGACCTACTGGGGAAAGAGAACAAGTGGCAATGTCAAATAGGAATTATATAAACAGAACACCTCAGCTCAGTTACACATGCAGAACATAGACCATCACCAAACAAGTAATCACAATTTAGAAACAGGAAGACAATAATTAAACTGGGAATCCCAAAAGCCAAACTTGGAATGTACAACACTGTAGAAATAAAACTATACATTAATTTGCTCTTGTACTAAACAAAGCGCAGATGTTAATGATGCACATTTACCAGAGCTGACATATTCCAATTAATAAATTCAAAATAAAGAGATATTTTTCTACCTTTTGTGCATTTTTTTTCAGCTGCAATTGCTCCAGCCACTTTCTTCTGGTTTCTTCATGTCTTCTGCTAACTCTCCATCGTCTGCTGTCCATTTGTCCTTTCTTCTCTCTTCTAGTTTTTTTCCATTCTCTCTCTACATCTGCTTTAACATACTAATCTTTCTCCTTTTGCTCTTTCCTCATTCCTATTTCATCCACTCAAATTTTACCCCTCCATCCTCAATCCCCACTTACTCTCCCAATACCCGGCCAATTGTAGATTTTTTATCCCTCCCACACAAAATATTTTTCCCCTCTCCATTTTACTCTCCAAGCCCCATCCCATTCTAATCCTCCCCCAACATCAGCTCCCTTCTAGTTCCAGCCTCACCCCGCATCCATTCCCTTCTAGTCCCCCCATCAGCCCATTTCCAGTCCTAGCCCCCCATCAGCCCATTTCCAGTCCTAGCAACCCCCAACCCAATACCAGTCCTAGCCCCCCATCAACCTACTTCCAGTCCTAACCCCCCCATCAGCCCATTTCCAGTCCTAACCCCATCAACCCATTTCCAGTCAGCCTCCCATAGCCCATTGCCAGTCCTAACCCCCCCCCCATCAGCCCACAGCCCATTGTCAGTCCTAACCCCCCCATCAGCCCACCTCAGGTCCTAACCCCTCCCCCACAGCCCATTTCCTGTCCTAGCCCCCCCATATCCCAATATCAGTCCTAACCCCCCCATAACCCATTACCAGTCCTAACCCATCAGCCCTCAGCCCATTACCAGTCCTAACCCCATCAGCCCACCTCCAGTGTTAACCCCCCCATAAGCCCATTTCCAGTCCTAGCCCCCCCCCCCCATAGCCCATTACCAGTCCTACATAAGAACATAAGATATGCCATACAGGGTCAGACCAAGGTCCATCAAGCCCAGTATTCTGTTTCCAACAGTGGCCAATCTAGGTCATATGTACCTAGTAGTTTCCCCAAGAGACACAGGTTCCACAATGCTTGTACTGGGTCAAGCATGGATATCCTGGGCCCCTTCTTAATAATGGTTTATGGACCTTTCTTCCAGGAACTTGTCCAAACCCTTTTTAAACCCAGCTACACTAACAGCCTTTACTACATCCTCCGGTAACAAATTCCAGAGTTTGATTACACGCTGAGTGAAAAAATATTTTCTTTTATTAGTCTCTTTTCCAGGTTAAAGAGCCCTAACCTTTTCAGCCTTTCTTCATAGGATTATCCTTCCATCCCCTTTACCATTTTGGTGGCTCTTCTCTGAACCTTTTCTAAAATCGCTATATCCTTTTTAAGAAATGGCGACCAGAATTTCACACAATATTCAAGGTGCGGTCTCACCATGGAACGATATAGAGGCATGATAATATCTTTTGTTTTATTTTCCATTCCTTTCCTTATCATACCTAGCATTCTATTTGCTCTCTTGGCCGCCGCTGCACACTGGGCCGAGGGTTTTAGCATGGTATCCACAATGACGCCTAAATCTTTTTCCTGGGTGGTGGTTCCTAATGTGGAACCTTGTATCGTGTAACCATAGTTTGGGTTGTTCTTCCCTAGGTGCATAACCTTGCACTTGTCCACATTAAATTTCATCTGCCATTTTTATGCCCAGTCTTCCAATTTATCAAGATCCTCTTGCAATTTTCCACAATCCTCTTGGGTTTTAACAACTTTAAATAGTTTTGTGTCATCTGCAAATTTGATAACCTCGCTCGTTATTCCACTTTCCAGGTCATGTATGAATATGTCAAAAAGCAGCGGACCCAGCACAGATCCCTGGGGTACACCACTATTCACCTTTCTCCATTGGGAAAATTGGCCATTTAGCCCTACCCTCTGTTTTCTATCTTTTAACCAGTTCCTGATCCACAATAGTACACTGCCTCCTATCCCATGACTCTTTAGTTTTTCCAAAGGTCTCTGATGAGGGACCTTGTCAAAGGCTTTCTGACAGTCCAGATACACAATATCAACCGACTCACCTTTGTCCACCTGTTTATTCACTCCTTCAAAAAAACATAACAGATTAGTAAGACAAGATCTTCCTTGTCTAAAGCCATGTTGGCTGTCTCCCATTAGGTCATGACTATCTACATGCTGAGTAATTTTATTCCTTATGATAGTTTCTACCATTTTTCCCGGTATTGAGGTCAGGAAGGACGAGCGATTTGGAAACTGCCCATTTGGAAACTTTCGTGGCTCTTTGAAAGCTCCCCCATTATGTACATATTTAGAAAACACTTCAATAATTGAAAGTACGATTCCAAATGTCTGCACTATAAGATTGTTCTGGGAGGGATGGCATCAAACAGGGCTGGCCAGCCACTAGGCAGTGGTCTAGGCAACTGCTTTTCACGAGGGGGAGGAGAGCTCAGAAGAAAGAGCAGATCGAGTCTGTGCTGCTGCCAGCACTTGCTAGTTTTACTCTATCATCAGCGCTTACCTTTACCCATAGGACGATCGGGCAGAGTGTAGATTAGTCCACATGCCCTTGTAAGAGGCTCTTGAAATCTCTCTCATTATGCACATAGTCACAAAATAAAAGTTTAGCATTGACAAGGGCACTGTCCAAATATGCATTTTTAGAGGATTGCCCGGGTGCCGAGATAAGGTGATATAAGTCATCTGTTAAATAAGTCACCATCATCATCATCTCAGTCAAGGCAGTTTACATTGTAACTTAAACTTGGTAAGAAACATTAAAGAAGGTCACTGATGACTTGGATTCTTTGGGGGGGAGGGGGGTTCAGTGACTTGCCCAAGGCCATGAAGGCATCTAGTGAAGTCCAAGCCGGGTATGTGACTGAGGCCCCGGGGGGGGGGGGGGGGGGGGGGCAGGAAGCTCGAGAGCCTGACCGGCATCGGGCTCGATGGACCCTCCCCCTCTACCTCTACCTGTCTTCTGCGGCGCTGCCTGGGGGCCAGACACTTTATACGGCACGATCCTCGGCTCCCAGCTCTGCGCGTTGACCGTCGCCAAACCCACTGGGACCGAGTTGGGTTTTCGGGCCGCGTTGAGGGGGCCCTGCTGCCGCGACGCCTCCTCGGCTCCCGGGCTCCGTGCCCCGCACGGCTCTTCCACCCAGGTGACGTTCAGCAGGCTGAGAGTGAAGCCCAGGGAGATGCCGACCACCACCGGCCCCACGGGGCGCACGAAGGACAGCAGCATGGAGAGCCGCATGGCTGCCGCGGGGCTCGGCAAGCCCCTCCGTGCCTGCTTTGAGATTTCCGTCTCTGTTAAGCCTGCAGGGGCAGATGGGAAATTTCCCATCAGCCCCTGCGGGCTTAACAGAGACGCGAGGGAGACACTCTCCCTTCGCGAATCTCAAAGCCGGCACAGAGGGGCTCAGCCGTCGCGGAGGGAGGGACTCAGCCGGGCAGAGGGGGCCCCGCGGGACACTCCATTCTGCTGCTGCCGCGGCGGCAGCAGCAGCAGCCAGCTTTTTTTTTTTTTTTTTTAATTTAATGTTGACAAAAGGCAGAATGTTCTTTGCGCGGGGCCCCCTGAAATGCGGGGCCCTGTGCAAAAAACATTCTTGCTCAATGGACGGGCCGGCCCTGCTTAGGAGACTTATGTTTAGTTACCTGAGATTCATGGGAGGAAGATGAAGCCCTGGAAGACGTCGATGCAACGGACATCGCATCTGCGGCAAAAAGGGTACCGAGTTTTGCAGCTCTATTCTGCAGGCCCCTCTTGGTCATCTTTCTACAGGAGACACAGTCCAATGGAGAATGGTCAGGTCCTAAACATTTAAGACACCAGTCATGGGTGTCTGTGACGGATATGGTATCGCCACACTTCATTCATTTGGCGACGGCTTTTCGATTGGTGATGACAATTTTGACCTGAAGCAGGGTAAACTAAAATTTTATACCCAAAACGCAGGACTGTCTTGTATGTGTCCTTCACCTTGATGATCTTACTGTGGGCAGTTAAGTATAAATCTATTTTTTACTGCTTGTTTGATTAAAATGGACTAAGATTTACCATAGCCTGGGAGTCTGGTTTAAATGGACCCAGGCAAGATATTATATAGTCCGACAAAAAACATATTGATGGGAATGTTCCTTGTTCCTTCACTCATATTGTGTGGACCGCCACACTTAGAACATTTTTTTTAAAAGCACTAGCTGGTTTTTCCATGTTTAAAGAAAAATGGGCCTAGTGTCCAAAATGGCGCCTAGCACAGAGAGGGAAAAGGCCTCTGACGAGAAACTACTTCAGAAAAATAAATTTTTTTTTAGAAAAGAAGAAATGAGAATCGGCGGTACTGGTAGGCGTCGAATGAAGGCAGACGCGACCACAAAAAACAAAGTAGTAAAAAAAATATATATAATTTTCTGCGGTGACAAGGTATGCGACCTGTCGGCTCCGCGGAAAACGAAGAACTGAAGAGGGAGAGTTGGAATGGCGGGAAGGCAGCACGCAGACGCTGTGGGATGCTCCCAAAAGCTTTTCTATTGGACGCTGGGAAGCGCTCCCGCGCAGGCTCCGTCGGTACCGACGATACCCATATTTGAAGACTACATTCCTGCTTGTTCCTGGAGATAGTATAAAAGACGGGTTGCCTAATATCTAGGAGTGCTTAAGGTGTGAAGTAGTCCATTCAAATGTGGGCGGAGGGGGGGGGGATTAATGGCTGTGTTTCATGAGATAGAAGATGGGGTGCCAAGGATGAAAGTGGCTGTGAATATGTGAACGGGGGATATGAATGCGGGCAGTAATAGGAACTTTGAATGTGGGGTCAGTGTCATAGGGTCTGAGGAAGGGGGAGGTTGGGTGGTATGGTTGGTTAGGGAAGGGGGAGGGGCCATGAAGGAGTGGTGGGGGGCTAGGGGAAGAGAGTTTGTGAGGATGGTTGGGATCTT
This sequence comes from Ichthyophis bannanicus, assembly GCA_033557465.1. NCBI lineage: Eukaryota > Metazoa > Chordata > Amphibia > Gymnophiona > Ichthyophiidae > Ichthyophis > Ichthyophis bannanicus. The sequence goes on from CM066032.1 coordinate 1,768,611,080, forward strand.
GTGGGAATGTCACTATACTACTCTATAGTAGGAGAGGCTGATGGGGGTCAGTGCAGAGAAGAAAGGGGAAGGGGGAGGGGGAGGGGGAGTGGTATAAATGGAGGGGTAGGGGGCATTTTTTGGGAAGAGGCCAGGGTAGAGGGATAGGTAGCTGGGTAGAGGATGGGGGAGGCTGTTAAGAATAAATGGTGACAGTTTATATCAAACATGTTAAGGAATTAAGCTCATGGCATAAGAGAAGTCTATTGTGGAGGGAGGGCTCATGGTGGGGAACGGATGTCTTGTTTATTCAAGAAATCTACTGAGGCGGGATCAAGCTTATCTGGTACAGAGGAAATTATATCATGTGGTTTTGGCTGATAATGTGGGGACACACAAAAAAGGGGGGATATTTTGATATCTCAAGAACACGCTATAGAAGTAAAAAAAGTATAAAAGAGGGGTATCTTTTGTTGAATATTGCTATAGATGGAGTGGAGGTGGTTCTGGCTAATATCTATGCACCAAACACCCACCAAGGAGTCTTTTTTGATTAATTAAGGGAAGTTAATGCAATTCATTCCAACTCCAACCATACTGGGAGGTGACTTTAATTTGACACAGGATCATAGGCTGGATACATAATTCGGGGAGCCCGAGTATTGGGGAGAGAATACATAGGAAAATGTTGGTGGGATTAATGGATTCATTGAGTTTAGTAGACTCTTGGAGCACATAGGAAAGCCGCAAGCGAGAATGCATGGTCTATTCACATGCCCATAATAGTTGCATTAGGATTGACATGTTCTGGCTGGGCTGTATGTGGGCGGATCGTATTGAGAAAGTGGATATTAGCTTGATTACATGGTCTGACCATGCCCCTTATTGGGGTCATGCTACAATGGGGGTAATGTGATCATGGCTTAAGATTTTGGAGGTTGAATGAGTTTTTGCTGAACAATGAGAGGCTGATCAAGAAAATTCAGCAGGAAATTGAGGAGTACTACAAAGTGAACTCGTAGGGGGAGGTGGAGGAAGGATTGATGCCGGATGGCTTAAAGGCGGTCGTATGAGAGGGTGTTGATCTCGGAGGCCTCATTCCAAAAAAAGGAGAGAAAAAAGAAGAGAGGGAAATTCAGGAGGAGTTGAAGAAACTGGAAAGTTTACAAATAAGAGGGATCATTGGGGATTATAGGAACCATACTGGTATTTTAAGGGGGCAGCTCATCACTTTGATGAACAGGGACATTACTTTCAAGCTGGAGAAGGTCAGGCAAACTTACTTTGAATGGGGAAATAAAGCAGGCCATCTGTTGGCTGTCAGGCTGAAAGCCCAAGTGAAGCAACATCAAATAATAAAAACCAGAGATGGCAGTGTACCTTATGTGATGGGGGCACTGCTGTGCGAGAGGCTTTTTGGCAATATTATATTAAGCTATACAGTAGTGAGCTGAATGCGATAGTGGAGGAAGCTAGGGAGTATTTGTATGAATGCAATCTATACCGGTTGACGATTGAGCAGTCTGCCCACTTGGATGCTGAGATTACTTTAGATGAGGTTCTTAGGGCGATTGGGAGCATGAGGGTGGGACGAGCTCCTGGGCCAGATGGGTATAAGGCCTGCTATTATAAAAAGTTACAATACACTTTGGGCACTAGGTCGATCTGGAACTTTAATGGGGTGATCAGATATGGACCAGACTTGATGTATACTGCTGGTATTACAGTAATCCCCGAACCAGGGAGAGATGGGTCTCTGTGCGGCTCTTATAGACCTATATCCTTGATTAATCTGGATGTGAAGGTGATCACCAAAGTCATGGCTAATAGATTACAGTGGGTCATTGCAAGGTTAAACACTACCAATCTGGATTTATCCTGGGACAGCAGGCAAAAGATAACATCCACAAACTGCTGAATTTGATTTGGAAGATTAGGGAGGAGAAGGATTCAATTCTGGTTGCAATGAATGCAGAAAGAGCATTTGATCATGTTGAGTGGCCTTTATGATCCAGGTGCTTGAAAGGGTGGGCCTTGGGGAGAGATTTATTGGGTGGATAAGTGCTTTACATGTGTCCCCAAAAGCTCGTATTCG